>OW026422.1:15248571-16560714 GCA_932274075.1 Diarsia rubi
ATTTAGGCATGGCAAGGTACCCCATATGACCCCAGCACTAATCCCATTCACTGGTATTGCTGCACATGGGAGCTGGCTGTCCAATTGAATCTCATTTTGCTGCTAGTCAATAACTAGAGCTGCGTAGTCCCGTCGACGCGTGTTAGCGTCTTAGTAACCAGATTTAATCTTAGTGCCTTTATGCAGTAACGTGGGTAGATAAGTAGTAATAGTATCTGTAATAGCATTTTGTGTTAACTTTGATTACAAATATTAAGAACAAACAACATACAAAATGTACAACAATTATTATACTCTCTCCTTGTCCGAGACGGTTTAACAGTGTAGTCTACGGACTTGTGCTCCGGTGTCGCCACAATATTTAAAGCTCCCATCAAAACAAAAACTCTTCATATTTCCGAACGGACCTGTCAACTTCATTACGGTTTTTGTGCACGGCGCCGTCACTACGCCTCCGCAACTAAAAATAGTTTTTTTGTGTAATTAAGTAAGTTTTAGTACTAACAATGATTTTTACAGTGATTAAATTAACCTATTCAACTTTACATCTGTGTAAAATAGTATTCCAAAGACGAAAAAGTCGTAAAAAGTATATTTGGTAAGTGGGGTGAACGTTCGTGTCATCATTATTTCCAACAAAAACAATAACATTTGTTGGTTCCGGTAAGTTATTAATATGTTTAGAAAATGAAAAAACGAAGGTAAATACTAGATAATTAGGTCTAGTTTAGAATTAGTTTATGGAACAAGGTTATGTTCATGTTTATTAATTTTGCTGTTCCTTTAAGTTCAAAATCGGAACCGGAAATGCTTTCGCGCGTTTTTGTCTGTCAATCAGTGTCAAAGTGAAAACTTCTTTGAAATTTTCAACTCATAACAGACACATTTCGACAAGTTTGATCAAGTTTCTCTCTTTTTTCCTCTCTTCGTTTCGAATAACGTTAAATCGCGTGTGAAAACTTATTTACAATGGGAAAACGGAAAAATAAAGAAGAAGCTGAAAAAATCAGACGGAAACTGAAGAAATGGCAGAAACGTTTGAAGAAGAATGAAGATACGAATGAAGATGGATGTGTTACACCAACGGATTCCCCTCCTAGAGAGAGAGCTGTCTCCTTGGAACCCACAACATTGAATGTCGACATGCCTCTGGCGATCTCAGGTACAATAACCATACCTAATATTCAAATAGGTACCTATTTAGCTTTAAACGCATGGGTGGTTGCAATATGGGTATCAATTCACTACACCAAATATATTGGCCTAAGAGCTACCACTGTAGAGGGTAGACACTACTAGAGCCAAATAGTGAGCTATCACATGCAGAGGATAGACATACTATTTTGCATTATTTATTGTTACACTTCAGAGCTATCACTAAGAGGATAGACCAACTAACAAAATTGAGCGCTATCACATAGAGGATAGACATAAGTATTAGTATATTTTTTTTGGCTTACACTGCTTATTAATCTTCCAGACGATGAAGAAGTGGCTGAAGAACTTCTTCTGGCCTTGGGTCCTGAAGGTGCAGATACCAATGAGATAAGTGAGCCAATACATCCACAGTTATCATCAAGATGGAAAAACATTATGAGAGAAGGTTTAAAAAAGGAAACCAGAGAAGAAATCACTAAAAAGTATCCTGACCCCGAAAACTTCAATACAGCAGCACCTTCCTTAAATCCTGAAATCAAGGCAATCATGTCTGAAATCTCCATAAAAAGAGACAATAGGCTTGTAGTAAGGCAAAAGCAAACTGGCAAAGTTTTAACAGCCATAGGAAAAGCTATGACAAGTGTCATGAAGGGTAACTTTAACTCGAAGCAGTTAATAGAATACCTCAGTGATGCAGCAAAAATCACTACAGACATATACCACCAAGATTTGATGTCAAGAAGGTACTTTGCACTCGCAGGCACCAGTTCACTGGTCAAAGATGCCATTAAAAACGAAAAGTCAGACGAGATGCTATTCGGAAGTGCTTGTTCTGAAAAAATAAAATTGGCTCAAACCATTCAGAGAACTGGAGCTCAGATAAAAGAAAAACAGAAAAACTTCAGAAGCCCGCTGCCATCTCAACAGAAACCTCGCAGCGGGCAGTACCAGCACCGTCAGCCAGCAAAGCAGTACCCGAGACCGTACAAGAAGAGGCAGATACAGCAGAGGAAGCGGTCTCCACCACGCAAACAGCGTCACAATTAGAGGTACATGCAGGCAAAACTAGGTTTTTTAATTTGAACTGGACAAAAATAACAAATGATCCAACTATCTTGCAGTGGATTAATGGCTACAAAATACCTTTTGCTTCTGTTCCACCTCCAAATGAAGCCCATGTGCAAAATTGGTCATCAAATGATAGACTAGTTATTCAAGAAGAAATTAAGAAACTTTTGTCATTAGGTGCAATTTCTGAATGTTCATATACAAATAATCAATATGTATCCCCAATTTTTGTTGTACCTAAACCAAATGGGACATACAGGTTTATACTTAATTTAAAGGGCCTCAATAAGTACATAAACACCCAACATTTTAAATTAGAGGATTATAGAACAGCTTGCAAGCTAATTTCAAGAAATAGCTACATGACTAAAATTGATTTAAAAGATGCCTATTTCTCTATCCCCATTTCTGACCATTCCAAAAAATATCTTAGATTTAACTTTGATGGCAAATTATACCAATTCAATTGCTTACCCTTTGGATTATGCACTGCGCCATTAGTATTCACTAAAATTATGAAACCCATTGTTACATACTTAAGAGACAAAGATATAATAATGACATATTATTTAGATGACAGTTTATACATTAATAATTGCAAACATGCATGTGTTCAAAATGTTTACTCAGCATGCAAATTATTTCAGAACTTAGGATTTGTTGTAAATTATGAAAAAAGTACCTTAAATCCTAGTCAAGTATGTGATTATTTAGGATTTACCCTAGATTCCAGGGATCTATCAATTTCAGTACCTAAAGAAAAACAAATTTCCATTCTTAAAAAGTTGCACAGCTTCAAATTAAAAAGTGTTTGTAAAATCAGAGAATATTCCCAACTCATAGGTTCCCTAACTTCAATATGTCCTGCTGTCCCTTACGGATGGGTATACACAAAGTTGGTAGAAAGAGAAAAGTATTTAGCATTGCAAGATTCCTATGAAAATTATGATGAAAAAATGTCTCTCATAAAAAATATTTATCCTGAGTTACAATGGTGGATAGAAAATATAGACAAGAAGAACTTAATTAAACAGTACACATTCCAACTGGAAATTCATACTGATGCATCTCGTACTGGCTGGGGTGCCGTCTGTGAAGGAAAAAAGGCTTCTGGGTCTTGGTCTTCCAGAGAGTTGGAGTTTCACATAAACTATTTGGAATTAAAGGCTGCTTTTCTAGGGCTTCAGTGCTTTGCTAAGGAACTTCAAAATTGTGAAATATTACTCAGAGTGGATAATACAACAGCTGTAGCTTACATTAATAAGATGGGGGGTGTTCAGTTTAAACATCTTAATGATATTACAAGAGAACTATGGCAATGGTGTGAGAAAAGAAACATTTGGCTTTTCGCATCATATATTAACACAAAAGACAATTTCGAAGCAGATGCTGAGTCTAGAAAATTAAATATTGAATGGGAGTTATCTCTGACATGTTTTGATAAAATCAGAGAAACCTTAGGGGAGCCTGAAATTGATTTATTCGCGTCTAGAATAAATAGCAAATGTGAAAGATTTGTTTCATGGAGGAGAGACCCAGAAGCTATAGCAGTTGATGCATTCACTTTGGACTGGAAAATTTATTTCTTTTATGCTTTCCCACCTTTTTCCCTAATCTTAAAATGTGTCAATAAAATAATAACAGATAGAGCTGTAGGGATTTTAGTCTTCCCCTATTGGCCTTCTCAGCCGTGGTTTCCGCTCATTGAACCACTCCTAGTCAAAGATTTACTTATTTTCCCACCTAACAAATTTCTTTTGACTTCTCCTTACAGAGAACCCCATCCCCTACACAAGCATCTTACCCTGGCTGCAGGGCTGCTATCAGCGAAGCATTTGTAAGGCGTGGAACTCCAAACTCTGCTCTTGAGATAATGTTAAATTCCCTTTCAAACAATACAACTGTTCTCTTAAGTCTTGGTGGAACTTCTGTAACACTCATAACACTGAACCTTATCAAGCATCTATACCTTTTGTATTAAAATTTCTTAGTGAAAACTTTCATAAGGGAATGTCGTATGGCTCATTAAATACCACTAGATCTGCTCTCTCTATTTTAATGGGTCCAAAAATTACTTCAGATGACAGATTGAAAAGGTTTTTCAAAGGGGTATTCAGGCTGAAGCCTCCTAACCCGAAATATAGTGTCACTTGGGATCCGGGTATGGTCTTGGATTATTTAGCATCCAAGTATCCAAATGAGGGTCTATCATTAGATATTTTAACAAGAAAACTAGTAACACTTCTGGCATTAACATCAGGGCATAGAGTTCAGACACTATCACTATTAAAAATTAAAAATATTAAATTTTTAACTGATGGAGTACAAATAAAAGTACCTGATAATATTAAAACTTCAAGTAAAGGTTCACTTCAACCCTGTTTACATTTAAAATGCTATACTAGTAAACTTGAAATTTGCCCTGTACAGACAATAAGGTCTTATTTAAATGCTACTAAAAATATTAGAAAAGAAATAGATAACCTAATAATTACATTCAAAAAACCATACCATAGTGCCTCTTCTCAATCTCTAAGTAGATGGATCAAAATGACATTGAGTGAGGCAGGTTTAGATACTTCTCTATTTACTGCACACAGCACCAGGCATGCTTCTACTTCAGCGGCAAGTAGGGCTGGTCTTAGCATAGATCTCATTAGAAAGACGGCAGGATGGTCAGGGACATCCTCAACTTTCGCTAGGTCTTATAATCGACCAGTAACAGAAGACCCCCTAGCTTTCAGTAATGCGGTTTGCAGTACTGTAAATAGAACCTAGTACCTAATATTATTTTTGTGAGTCATGTGTCATCCTTTAGGATACTTATGTTTGTAATCTCAAATAATAATTATTTTTCTTTGATTACAACAGCCTTTCATTCACAACCTAACTTTAAACATCTACACTGTTAAACCGTCTCGGACAAGGAGAGAGTATAATTATGAGATTAAACGAACTTACCTGTAAGTGAAGTTCTATCTCAATTATACGAAGCTCCTTGTCCGAGACGGGACTCCCTCCCAATGTTATTTCTACCCTCCCTATTATACCTTTGTTGTTCATGAAATGTGCTTTAAACGAAATGAAGTTGACAGGTCCGTTCGGAAATATGAAGAGTTTTTGTTTTGATGGGAGCTTTAAATATTGTGGCGACACCGGGTGTAAACATCAGTTCCGTACTAAAAATTGTTTAAAAATATTAGAGTCATAATAAAGTGAATAAAAACGCCTAAATTAGTGAAAGGACACAACAATATACAGCTGACATTATTATCCAGTGATTATTGTGACAATTTGTGAAGAATCAATCAAAATAAAAGTAAACAGAAAAAACTGTGTATCAAAATCGTACGAAAGTTTAAATTCTCTGCAATAGTGCCTGTGTTAACTCATAAACTAAATGATTACGTTTGCCATGATTGCAATATTGCTAAAACAGTGAATTTAACAAAGAAACATTACGTAAAATATTGTGTTTTCTTCAACCGTCATTGTCACGTCGAAAGAACAAAGAAATGACCTTTGGACTGGTACTCGACGCACCAACCAAACAAGACCAAGGTGTAGTCAATAATTTCGACATTGTCACAGACGGTCGCTTAGCCTAGCGGTGTAACGCAGTGGGCATTTGAAAAGATGTACCGGTTGGTCGCAAGTTCGATCCCCGCTAAATATTATTCTTTTTCCTTTGTTATTTAACAAATTCTTGTTCCAAATTGTCTCCATGATGAATTTTTTCGAGAATATCACGCTACGAAGAACGCGAACAAAGTCATTGTCGGAGACTACGTTCGAAGAACCTAGTTTAAATAACTTGACGCTAGATGGCAGCGCAAGTAGTTTGCCAAACATATCCGACGATTTAAGTGATGAAACAGATGCTTTAAAAAGTCAAATAGAAAAACTAAAATTGGAACTATTATCAGCCCATGAAGAGATAAACACACTATCCATTGAGAACAGTAATTTAAAATCAACACTTTTTGAAGTCACGAATAAATGTGAGCTTTTAAAAAAAACTGCTAAGATATTAACAACCGACGTGGGCTCTCCTAGCTTAAAGTCAAGGAAGTTATCAACTCCGTTAAAGAAATTAACTCAACAAAAGGCTGTTCAAGACATAAGTTCCCGGAAAAGGTATATGCCTGTTAATGGAAAACAGGCTTCAAACAATAACACAAACTTCAAAACAACTCTAACACCTTTATCAGAAACGAATAGTCACACGGATAGGCCTAGACCAAAGATATGCATTATAAGTAGTAATAATAAACATAATGTATTGTCAACTGCTGAAAATGCATTTCAGAATAACTGCAATCTATTGCATTATTTAAAATCAAATGGAAATACAAAACAGCTTCTGGATGGACTGGGTACCAAACTAAAAAACTATACTATGGAAGATTGCTGCATCATTCTCCTTGGGCAAGAAGACTTCAAAAAAACTAACGACTATTATGATATTATATTCCATTTGAGAAGTATAGTTCAAGATATTAGAAATACCAATATAATTGTTTGTTTGCCTACATATAAGCATCCCTTTGACGCGACTTTATTCAACTGTAGAGTAGAGACATTCAATCATCTCTTATACCTGGACATCATGACGCATGGACATGCATACCTTTTAGACAGCAACCTCAATCTGAAGTATGACGACAGCATGTTTAATATATACACAGGGACTATCAATAATCTTGGACTACGAACAATATTAAACGATTTATTTAAATTATTTACTGACATTACTCACAATTACGCTGACACACAACATAATGAAATCGACAAAAACGAAGGAGCTACAACGGATGACAGTTTTTTTCGTGACTAATCATTTATATATCCTGCACCAAAACATAGCAGGCTTGCTGGCGAAATGTGACACCCTTGCAGTCAGCTTGAATGAATTGTCAGATAGAAACATAAACGTAGATGTTCTGTGCATAACGGAGCATTTCATGATGGAGGGCTACGACAATCTCCTTAATTTAAAGAATTACTGCTTGGCGGCCTCATTCAGTAGAAAAGAAAGCAAGAGAGGTGGTGCATGTATACTGGTAAAGACAGGCCTTCAATGGAGAGAGTTACCAAAAATAGCAAAAATGTCATCAACGGGTGTCTTTGAATGCTGTGCCATTGAACTTTTTACTCATAAGATTGTTTGTGTTTGTATTTATAGAGTACCAAACGCTAAAAATTTCAACGAATGTGTGAATAAATTAGAGTTAATATTGCAGACTATTGTGAAAAATGATTGTAAAAATATTGTTTTAGTAGGGGATTTTAATATAGATGTTCTTAAGAGAAACAGGCAATCTGTAGACTTCGAAAATACATTATTAAGCTTTAACTTAAAACTAGCACTTTATCAACCGACGCGCCTTAAGAGCCAGACATGCATAGACAATTTTGCGCATAATTTTAAAAAGTCCTGGAAAGCCACAATATTGGAGTTGGCGTTGTCTGACCATACTGCACAGTTATTGAAGTGTCCAATTAGTAACGTCTGTACTTTTAAACGGTGGACTAAAAGAAGACGTGACTACAATAAAGACAACATAAATAAGTTTAAAGGCTATCTGCAAAACCTAACTTTTTCAGACGTCTATGCAGCCAAGGACCCAAATTTAGCATATGAGAATTTCGTAGATATTTTCATTCTATTATACGATCAGTGCTTCCCCTTACATCGTATTTCAGTTAATGTTCACAATAAACAAAAATGGGTATCGCGCGGGATTAAAAAATGTAGTGTGAAAAAACGTCAATTGTTGTGGCAGTATCGAATAAAACCTACTCAAGAGAACAAAACGCGATTTAAGAATTACGCAAGACTATTTAAAAGAATAATAAATTTAACACAGAAATCACAAAATAATTACAAAATAAAGACATCAATTAATAAGTCCAAAACTACCTGGCAAATTATAAACGAATCAAAATTAAATATACCAAAGAATAATATCCCCAAAATTAGAATTAATAAGGAAATAGTCTCGGATCCAAACCAAATTACTAATTTATTTAACGATTATTTTATTGACAAAATTCAACCCTCGATAAATTCAGGGCACAGAGTTACTAAACATATTTTGAACAGAATCCCTTCTATGTTTATCGCCCCAAGTTCTTCGAATGACATATCGAAAATAATTCTAGCATTAAACAATACAAATAGTGTGGGTTATGACGGGATCAGTACAAGAATACTAAAAACAGTAGCCGATGAAATAAGTCAGCCGCTCAGTCATATTATAAATTTGTGTGTGAGTGAAGGCATATTTCCTGACGCTTTAAAAAAATCGGTTATAAAGCCATTGTTTAAAAAACAAGACAGAGAACTAATGGAATGTTACAGGCCGATTGCATTAATACCGATGTTCTCAAAAGTGATTGAATACTTTATTTATAATCAACTTAGTTTTTATTTAGAAGTGAACAATATACTCTGTTCCGAACAAAAAGGATTTAGAAAAAAGAAAACGATAAATATGGCAGTTTATGATTTTTTGCACGTGGTTATGTCAAATATGGATAAAAATAATCCAGTCTGTGCTATATTTTGTGACATGACTCAGGCATTTGATTATGTCCAACATGATATTTTATTAAAAAAACTTGATGCGTACGGTTTTAGAGGGAATGTTCTTGAACTTATCAAATCATATTTGAACGACAGAAAACAAATAACCGAAATAAGTAGATTAAACGCTAAAACCAAACATGAAGAAAACATTTTATCGGAGGAACGAACCGTTACCTACGGAGTTCCCCAAGGAAGTGTTCTAGGACCTCCACTTTTTACACTCTACATAAATGACTTTCCAAAGTCAATTGACTATCCTGTAACACTTTTTGCGGACGACAGTACTATTACTATACCCTGTAAAAATAAAGACTTATATAAAAATGACATTATTAATACATTGATCAATACTATACAATGCTTAGAAAATAATAATTTAAAAATTAATTTAAGTAAGACAGTTATTATGCATTTTAGCCAGCGTTTATTGACATTTGCGAATCTTGACATTACATATAATAATATAACAATTGACACAGTTAATACAACTAAGTTTCTGGGACTAATTATTGACCGACAGTTAAATTGGAAGGACCAAATAGATGCTCTGTGTAGACGTATTAGTAGTTGTGCCTATGCATTATACTTGCTGTCAAGAAATGTCAATAGGGAGGCGTTATTAACCGCTTACTATGGTCTGGCTGAATCTGTTCTCAGATATGGTGTTATCTTCTGGGGTAACTCGACTAATAGAGAAGTAGCATTTAAAGCACAGAAGAGATGCCTTAGAGCAATGTTTCATTTGAAAACTACGGACAGCTGCAAACCCTATTTTGTATTGCATAAAATTTTAACATTGCCATCTCTTTATATACTTGAATGCGTTATGTTTGTCAGGAACAATCCTAACTTATTTCCGCGCAAAGAAGATCAATTTCCCAGGAACAGGCGTGACCAAACCCAACTTTGCGTACCCCCCTGTAGGACTGCACTTATGCGCAAAAGCGTTTTTCATATGGCTCCAACTGTTTATAATAAGTTGCCTAAAAGTTGGAAGGAACTTAATAATGTACACCTGAAAAGAAAACTTAATACGTATTTGGTAAAGAAAGCATTCTATAACATCAACGAGTTCCTAGAGGAAAGATTTGAATTGACAGAGTAGCTGGTTTGTTTTGATTATTATTATTTTTTGTGATTTTACTATAATATTTCTATGATTTGATTATTATTTTTACATTTGTGTTTCTTAATTTACAATGGAATTGATTGATTAATTTTGAATGCTTTTTTATTGATGTTATATTTTATTGTTGACATGATTTGTATAAATAACAGTCTTAATTAAGAATGTATTAATGCTGCTAATGTGTATTCGATTTTTGTTATTTTTAATTTATGACAGTGTTATTTTTATTCTTTATTTGTTCAATTTATAGTTATTATGGACATGAGGGACTGTTTCCATTAATTATGTTTTTTTTCTACATATTTGCACGTCACATCATGTGGCAAACATGTCTGGACCCAATACTATTATTATCATCTTGCATGCATTTTCTTGCATGTATGACCACATGTTTATGCAAATAAATATTATCTTATCTTATCTTATCTTACCGGAGCACAAGTCCGTAGACTACACTGTTAAACCGTCTCGGACAAGGAGCTTCGTATAATTGAGATAGAACTTCACTTACAGGTAAGTTCGTTTAATCTCATAATTATTGCTACTAAAATGGTAAATCCAAACAGAGAGAGAGAAAGGAAAGAAAGAAAAAATATTTATTTGTCGCAGAAACACACCGAGCTTAGAGGAAAGAAACAGTACACAATGAACCAAAAAAATCATCATTCATTGAAATTATATAATTTTTTAAGAGTAACCATGGAGTTTCTTGCCGACTCTTCTCCACAGGAAAGAACGACCAGCTCAACACGTAATCCTTTTGTCGACGTTTTATTACACGACTGCCCAAAAAAAAATTGTATTATGTTATAGGTGCCCATGTAGGCTTATGTGAAATAAAATATTTTGTTTTGATTTGAGCAAAGTAAAGTACTTGCCATCTTTTTTTTGGCTGTTGGATAATCATCAAATAACCCCTCCCGCTCTTGGGCAGAGCGAAAGGGAGTGTCAGACTTCTACTGACTAAAAACCACCCATGTTCCTTCTTAGCCCTATATGTCGAGGCCGCGGTAACTTGTGAACAACCCGCAGCCCCGACGGGCGTGGGACCTTTCGGGCCACTCCCATGTTGCTGACATCTCTTTGAGGCGCGCGTGGAACACGAACGCGCCGTCGAACCGGCCTGTCGTCGTCGTAAGATGGACGGACGGCGAGCTAGTCCATCACTCACCGTCCACAGGCCCGCGTCTACGGTGGCCGGAAGCCATCCCATCATCGCCTCCCGCGGCGGCTGGGACGAGAGGTCCTCTCTCTCTCGCGTTCCGCCACCTTCTTCACTAGCATCATTGCTTCGCAGAAGGAGGCGACGGTGTCCCATTTCTCCTCGCCCCGGACCATGGCTTGCACCAGGGCCGGACGCGAGAAGTCGCCGCCGCCGATCACCGCTACGAGAACACGGCGTGGCTCCGCCCAAGCGGGGCACACCTCCACTGTGTGCTCCACCATGTCCTCCGAAGTAAAGTACTACCATGCCGGCAATTTTCCAAGCTGTAATGTTAGGCAGGCATACAGACAAACATGGATAAGACATAAACGTCACGTGATTCGCCGAGTTGAAATATTCAAAATAATAAGTATTTTGGAAACATCGTCGTACCTTTATAGTCTTAGGAAGCACAAAACTGGCACTAAAAACCGTAAGTACAAGAAATTATTCTCGCTTAAACATGTAACTTATTCGAGTGGAATTCTCGTAATTAAACGTTACCTCGCTTTAGTGCCTCCACATTTTACCTACCGTAACGTTTATAAGAGGAATTACATCCCAAATCTTGGATAAAAAGGTAGTTTCCTTTCCCTAGAGACGATGCATTCACAGTCGCGCGGTCTTGAATTCTTTGGTCCCGAAACTCCGAAACTAGCGAATATAAAGGTACTTTTATATGGGTAAATTTTCTGGTAAAAACTTTACATTTTATCCACTAAAACGTGCTTTCTAAATGCGAATGTTTATGCACCGTTTTAATACCTCGCGTTTTTGTGTTACTTTCAGCTTTTGGTAGTTTTGGCATTACTTGAATTCTTTGCTTTTAAAGAAAATATTTACGAAAGCAGCACATGTACATTGTTAACACTAGATGCATAAGGTAAATAATATTTAAACGTGTTTTTTGAAAGTAAACTTTAGCATGTTTTTATGTTTTGTTTCTGTTTGTCAAAAATCAATCGATTTATATATGTTTGTTTGAGTACCTAATACAGATATTAGAATTCCTCATATTAGCTTTATACCCTTGTTTAATCCAACGAGTTTTAACCCAGTTGACATTAAGACTATCTGAACATTTCGGATTCAATTGTTCTCGTATTCACAAAAAGCTAATTGAAATGTAACAATACATTACGAAAGCTATAATCATATTATAATCATTTTAGACGGTTCAGCTTTATTTACAACTTATGCAATAATTATTTTATCGTTTGTACACGGCGACAAAGCATAGCGATGGAAGTCAGCGATAAATTATTTAAAAAAGAAAAACAGTTTAATTGATCGCAATTACGAAAATACTGACTAGTTGGTCTGTGATCGCAAGTTCTACTGCTGAGCATGAGACCCTGGGTTTGAATCCCGGGATGGGCCAAAAGTTATTGTGTTCTCCATCAGCAATTTCTCAGTAGCAGCCATCGAGTCTGGATTTGTGCCCGCTTAGTGACAAATAGGCTCGGCCCCTATTACATGGTACTTGAACATAAGAGGGATGTTTACTGACTTAAAAATGTGATTCTAATTAGTCCGTCTGTTAGATTTTTGAAAAATATTGGATACGTATTTTTTGTTTTATCAAATCAATAAAAATTGACGAATATAAAACGAAATGGGGTCATACTATTTGGTACACCTCTGCCACATCCTTCGGAGTTCACAGGCGTGATGTTTACTCTTTATTATATGTATCCACAAAAAAATATCAAAATTAATTTAAAATTGAATTTTCGGTACCTAATTAGTTATCATTAGCTTGCATCGTGATGTAATTCCTCCCATCTTTGATGTGTCAAAGTCCCTATCTAAAACAGGATTGCAAGCGAGTCCCGAGTAAAATTAATGTAGAACTAATCCCCCGGAGACGCCTGTCTCTTCGCTATAATTAATTAGCTGAATATGCACCTGTGCTAACGTTAGGTATTACCTAGATCCGATTAAATTCTGTTTAGTACGCAAACACGCCATTATTGATGATAATGTTACGCAGCTTTTGTTTTGGACATAGGTATGCACTGTTTGATATTGTATGTATACTAAAGCTAGTATACATACAATATCAAACAGTCTGCGGCTTCCTGCCTGCGGCTTCTCCCGCTTGGATGTCGGAAATATCAAACATGACGATTTTCCATACAAAATTTTTATTCCCTGTTTTACCCCCCTTGGGGGTTGAATTATGAAAAATCCTTTAATAGTGGGTGACTACGTTATACAAATATTAAAAAGAGAATAATTACAGGGCGTCAAAATTAAATCTCAATTATTTTGTTTTTTTTTTTGTAATGTGTGCAACGTGAGCTCAACGTCCATGATACGAGTAGAACATGGTTTGGTGCAGAAACTGTAATATTTCGTGCGGTGAAAACGAACCATTCTTCATATCTTCTGTATATTTATAAAAGGCAAAGCTAACTGATTTAAGATCAAAAAGGCTTGAAATGAAATGAAATGAAATTTATTTGCTAGAATTGAAGTACAATATTGATGGTCAGGTTTTGTTGCTGTAGCTCACACAATTCGCTAAAACTAGCATGCACAATTTTAATTTAAAGTTGAATTTAATTTGGTATAAACATACCATACCCAATAATACGTAATAATAAGAATGTCAATAGTAAGAATGTCAATAACTTTCAATACATTAATTAGAATAGGAAAATGTCAACGGAAATCTTTAAGGTTAAGGTACTCTTTCACAGAATAGAATGTTCTTTCAATAAGCCATCGGAATAAAGCCATTTTAAAACGATTGATTGGCAGTTCCCTATATGATTTTGGTAGTTTATTAAATATTCTTACAACCATTGGGGCCCAGCTCCTGTGTTAAAGTGACTTTTCATTGGAGGAATAATTAGTCTGTCAGGATATCTCGTTTTAAACGTTACAGTGTCTCCAAGACGCTGAAATAAGTCGGAGTGCGTTTTCACAAATTTACTTGAGTAATTAATTAATTACTAATTTAATTTAGTTAATTAAATTGATACATACGTAATGAAAGATAAACCAATGGGAACTTGGCTTTAATTAACTATTTTCACAAGCCATAGAAATAATAAGTATTTTAGTAAATTGACAACAATAATCAAATGTGACAACTGACATTACAAAGAATAAGAAATACATCAGCCAGCTAGTAAGGAGATTATATATCACTTATTATGTAAAAACTTAACGATGTTTGTAAGAACAGTGACTGTGAAAATGCAGTGTATTCTGTGAGTAAATGCAAAACTAAAATAACAAAGAGTGGTAGGCTTCTTACAAGCTACTAATATATTTAAATTAACTTAGACTGGGTTTTAGATGCGGAAGTTCTTTTACGTAACTAGCTTCCACCCGCAACTTCGCCCACTGCGAATTATGGAAAAACGCATGTACTTTTGTAATTTTGCATAAGTCTTTAAAACCGCCCAAGTGCATGTCGGACCATGCACAATGTAGGCTTCCGAAGTTACCCATTTATATAGATTAACAAAACTGATTAACCTCCCTGCCTACCTACCTACGAGCGATGATTTTTATTGTAATAACAAAACAACCTTACATTTGCAGTTTTAAAACATGTGCAGCTTCAATACATTATGTTTAGGTAAATATTTTATATAAGTACATGTTATAAGTTGGTCGACTATTACTCGTAAAATTGTAAAGCCTACTTAGCTGTGATAGTTTTTCTTTTAATTTCGTGAAATAAACTACCTCCATGATTTTTTTCACATACCCATCCACAACCGTTTAGCTGGCAGAGGGGACCACAGTCCACACTTGAGTCTAACAAAAAGTTGCAGTTTAAATCTCGCAAAAGAATTCCTGAATCGAAAATGTATTTGAACAAACTAGCTTGCAGACAGGCTATTTTTGAAGACCTATCAAAGGACATCCCTAACAATGGGTTTCGCGAGAGAGAAAAAACATCTCTACTACACTGAAGATACCCTAAACAAATTTCGAGATAAGTAGGTACTATTTTGCCACTTGGTCGGCGTAACTCATCTATATATTCAATTATTCATGCAAAATTACAGTTTTCTAATACTTTTAGTCTTTGAGCTATAGTTCGGACAGACAGACAGACATGGCAAAAATATAAGGGTTCCTTGTTGACTACGGAACCCTTAAAACTGATTGCCTCGTTGGTCTAATGCTTGTAAGCGCGATTTTGATTAACAGGTTGGGCAGTCATCAAATCACTTCTAGCACTGGTTTGCTCAAAGTCAAACAAAACGTTCAAATCAAAGTTAATATTTTAGACTTTCTGCATATAGAAATGGATATTCAACCCAATATTGAAAACAGCGCCTGAAGTCGACTCCAAAAAGTAATACAAAAAACACAAGTGTCACATACTTCTCGTTCGCAGTTCTTTCACAAGAACACGTTCCATCTCTGCGCTCACAAGTACATATCTATCGTCCGCCATCTTGCATTGGGGCTAAAGCGATAAGCTGGAAAAGTCGAAAATATAGCGTGGCTTCGTTTCAAAGCGCTCGTAAGTATGCTAAATTGTTGTTTATGCTTATGATAATGTTATGGCCTGTACTTGAGGCTCGAGGGCCCATTGAGGCCGAACGCAAGTGGCCTCACCCAATTTTTTGTGTAGGAATTTTAATTTATAAACGATTTACTGTTTGGAACGTGATATTTGAGAACGGACGCGGCAACGTTCGCTTTGAATTTAATTATATGAATGTTGTGGTTATGTGTTGTATAATTAACTAGCGGACGTCACTCGGTTTCATCCGCGTAATTCCCGTTTCCGTGGGAATACGGGGATAAAAAGTAGCCTATGTCACCCGGGGATAGTGTAGCTTCTCAACGGTGAAAGAATTTTTCAAATTGGTCCAGTTGTTTCGGAGCCTATTCGTTACAAACAAACAAATCTTTGTTCTTTATAATATTAGTGTAGATTACATGAGGCGTAATTCTGAAGACATTACATACAAACATACAGTAACTCAAGTCCTATTATTGTACTGTGTTGTGTACTGAAAACCACAAACCGCCACTCACAACGATTCCTTGGTCAGATACACACACCGGCTGCGAGAACTTCACATCTGGCTTTTCTGATGAACTTCACCGCTAGAAAAAAGTAGAAAAGAAGAAGATAAGGGAGAAAATTATGAATTAAGTTTAACTTATAACAGAATATTACTAATTATACTCGAAGAAAATACAGTCTTTTATTGAACAAACATGAGAGCAGCGGCAGCCCAGTGGTGTCGGCAACGACTTACGAATAATAAATGGGCCGTTGGTTCGAACCCGGGCAGGCGCATTACTTTGTGTAATATATTTCATCACCGCTGCTCTCAAAACGGTGAAGGAAAACGGCATGTCATAGAATCAAAAAAATCGAAGACATGTGAAATCTACCAACCCGCACTAGGCCCGCGTGGTGGTTATATCCCTCTCCTAGAGAGGAGGCCGGAGATCCTGCAGTGGGAACATTATAGGCTGATGATGATGAATGAACAAAACATCTTCATAACAAACTCGTCAATTAAATTGGAAATATGTTTATCCTTAATGACTTTTATAAATCCAGAATGCTTTATAAAAAGGGGAAAAGTAAAGTACTTATTCGACACGTCAGCTCGCTTACTCCGTCGCATATTTATAAAGTGGTCTTATTTACTACGTGTATGTAATTATGCACGTCCCCGTTTTTTTAAGTTATCGTTATGTTAAATACATCGCCAGTGTAATTTAACGGCTATCGTTTTAACTATAACTAAGAATTATGAGTTTTATATGCATAGCGGTAAATGAACCAAACGTTTTTTGTATAATGAAAATAACTGGTTTACTGTGCTTCTTATAGTCTAAGTTTTTGTTTCAAAGGTATTTTTTGTAGATTTTGATTAAAAAATCGGTTCCCTAGTTGTCAAAAGAAACGCTCTTATTTTCATTCACCTCAACCTTAAAGTACCCTTTTGGAAACGAAACTCGTTGTTTCTTCCGTCTCTCTCAAAAAATCAGTAATAGGTAAGCGTGAGATTTAAAAAACAAGCCCCACACTAGGAATTTATCCTGTATCGTGGGTGCGTTCACAAACATTTAAACTCTCATACACAAATACCCAGACCCGGAACAACTATCTGTAGGCCATACAAATATTTGTTCCGTGCGGGGATCGTACCCGTGACAAGCAGCGACTTGACGAAAGTTGCAAATGGCATCTCGTGATTTATAACCTGGGGCTTAGACGAGCATAATCGGATCCGTCACTTCAAATGAGCTGACACAAAAATCGATCACTTAATTTAAATAAAACTAAAAGCAATCTACGTAATGTAGCAAACACCAAACAGTAAAACCTTCGCAAACATTCTGTTTACGTTTTGCTAATCAAAACCAGGACCAAATTAAGTCCATAATGAAGCATACACTAGCAAACAAGTTTCAATTAGTGCCTCTATAAACAACATCTAATAAACGTTCCAACTGAAGCCGAACAACTGCACTCGGTTACGAACTAGCAACATGAGCCCAATCTTCCATAGTTCATAACAAAACAAACCCATATTTATCTGTGCTCCATTAAAGACGACACTCTACTACAACCCTCGGCTAAGCTACGCACTTCACTTTGTATAAATATATAGAGCAGCTTTAGTGCTAGGTTAGGGTTAGGCAGAGGAGTACCTAACAGTACATCCATATTTTACCAGTTATGTTTCATCATCATCATCATCATCATTTCAGCCAAAAGACGTCCACTGCTGGACATCGGCCTCCCCCAGGTGTCGCCACATTGACCGGTATCTTGCGTCTCGCATACATCGGGTCCCCGCTACCTTTACCAGGTCATCGGTCCACCTAGTGAGGCCTTCCAACGCAACGTCGTTGTACGGTTCGCGGTCGCCACTCCAGAACTTTTCGGCCCCATCGGCTATCCGTTCTGCGAGCAATGTTTTTGGGCAGAACGAAAGGGAGTGTCAGGCTTCTACTGATTAAAAACCACCCATGTTCCTTCTAAGCCCTTGTGCCGAGGCCGCGGTATCTCTTTCGAAAAACCCGCAGCCCCGGCGGGTGTCGACCCTTGCAGGCCCCTTCCATGTTGCTGACATCTCCTTAAGGCGCGCGTGGAACACGAAGTCGACACGGCCTGTCGTCGTCATGAGACGGACGGCCGGCGAGCTAACCCATTACTCACCGTCTACAGGCCTGCGTCTACGGTGGCCGGAAGCCATCATGTGGCCCCCGCTGGGACGAGAGTTTCGCTGTCTCGCTGGAGATCGTGCGGTACCCCCGGACAAACCTGTCTGCCTGCGCTCGGATCTATGATCTACAAGTAACATTAGTACTTTTTTCACTCGGTAGACACATCATGATTGCAGCTAGCAATCAAATGAACTTGTGACTGATACAATTTGCAAATTTGTGACAATTCATGGTATTAATTTCGTTTGTGACTATTTTAAAAATTCTAACGTAATTCATATTATATTGTTATTATGACACTGGTAAAGCTGCCATTTTAGGCACCCAATATTATTTTAATACTAATGTAATGCGCCCTGAACAGCTAACAGTACAGACCTCTCCTTGCACATCCTCGCTGTGGACGGCCCACTTTTATCTCTGCGCTATTAATTCGTGCAACGATTACGCGGAGCCGGGCGGATCCAACACATCCGCCCTCCTAATGACCTAGATTTATAGCTCTAGATAGTATTAACTCTGCGAGGATTTAAATGAAGCTATGTGGAGGTAGTTACGACTGGTTGTTGTTGTAAGTTGTTGATGCAGCTGTTTGGGTGTGTGAAGGAAGAGTGTGTTGGACTTCTGCTGGCCGAAATTACTGGCTTGTTGCTTTAGTCGTCTCACGTGTTACATGCATGATGTCAATTCTATATTGCTTACTTATACTTATAATACCAACTGTATTGCTTATGTATGTAGTTTGCAGGGAAATGGACCCTGTCAGGCACAGCAGTTAATTTTCAGTAATAACCTGGATTTTGTATTTGTATTTCCTGATTTCAATTGGTAGCAATAGGTTCACCTCCTATTTCATGGTGTTGAAACAATACTGGCAAAATGTTTGTGTCCCTTATAGCTCTGCTAAATCTTCGAAGTCTTCACCCATGATGCTACTATTATTAGTTCAAGAAAACGGACACTATTTCACTAACCTATCTGATTTTTTGGCACTTTTCCTCTCTCACAAGAATAATATAATTACCACCTTTACTCTATACATATCCATCGCTCAGTTCTCGAGCTGAGTCTTACTAACAAGCTAAATCAACCGATCTACCGCACTAATGAGCGCTCACGCGTCAATTACTCCAAAATCAAGGGTGCGATGTTTCTGCACCATTTGCGAACAAAACCTACCTATTACGCTGAAATATTTATTATGCGAACAATGCCTATTTAATGGAGTTAGATTTTAACTTTCTAAGGTATCATTGTCATTGATGAGGAAGGTCTAGGAAAACGCTGGCTTGATGACCTAGAGGGATTTATGGGAAATTGGCAGAATATTACCACGCACAGGAACAAGTGGAAAGCCTTTGTCCCACTGCTGCCACTGCTGGACAAAAGCCCTGTCCCGCTGTGGGATAGTATCGATTAATTTGAATAAATTGCTCATCTAACTACGCTAATGAGGGACGTTTTTTTTTTATAAATAAACTAATGAGATCATATTTTAAAGAATTTTATAGACTGCCCTACACATTGTACTGTAAGTAACAATACAATGTAGAATTGTAGACTGTAGTTATTTATTTATTTGTTTTTTTATTCGCCACGCCCCAAAAACAATACAATTCTACGAGGTAGGATGAATTTTAATCATTAGTTGTCAGTATTATTCACCATCATCATCCAGTCCACTCGATCCTCAACAACTCTCAGAAAGCTACTTCACCTAGCCTGTGGTTAGTATGCAACACAAAGTGTTTTATTTTTTTTTTCATAATTTAGTACTATTCCCATCTATCTCATATTATGGAAATAAATTGTTTGATTTGATTTATTATCTAAGACCGCGAAATATTCGACAGCTATTTGCAACGTTCCAACTTCTAGGGTGTACTGCGATAAAGTGCATTCCTTTGCTTTTAGAGCAATCCGACAGAAGTTAGCACGTTTATCAATAGTGTTAGAGTAGGCAATGAATTCTCTAACTTTGAGTTCCGTACTTGGCTATTCGGCTTAGTGAAACTATTCATCGACTTCTAGTTTTGTTTCTCGTTTTGGTTTGATTTCACGAAGGCTTTGGGGTGGTCAAAGGCTTGAATGATTGTTTGTTTGCTCTGGTATCACCCTCATTAATCAATACCAGTATTAATAATGCAGAGCTAACTATGACTGTCAGTTACCTTTTGATGCTATATCGGCTGAATAGATAGAACAAGATAGACCATGACTGGGTATATTTCCATGGTATGATTTCCGACATCCTTGGAAATTCTTGTACATAATAATTACAAATCACTGTTTTTGAACGTTTTTATGTGTTAACGTTTGTAACTTTCTATCATAATTATTGTCATAATCACTGCTAAAAGAACAGTCTAATTAATAGTGCATTGTTGGTTGAAAACTTATATCATTATGTACCTAGTTCATTACGGGTGCTGTACCTAAATCATTACTATATTGGTACTGCTCTCAAAACGGCAAATGAGAAGCACATAATGGTTCCTCCAGAACAATAATGTCCTAGAACAGAAAATTCGAAGCGCTGGGCCCTCATGAAAAATTGCAGCCCTCTTCCTCACAGAGAGGAGACTCTTGGCCCAGCAACATTATACACTGATTATTATATTCTTATACTTATACCTACTTTCACTTACGAGATATCCATCGTATATATCAACTACTGATGACTGTTATCCCACGATCATGGCGCTTGCAGCATCAACGAAATATCGAGAGTTCCTAATCACACTTCACACTAATATTATAAAGCCGAAAGTTTGTGAGTGTGAATGTTTGTTACTTCTTCACGCAAAAACTAGTGAACGGATTTGGAGAAAATTTGGTACACAGATAGTTTAAAATCTGGATTAACACATAGGATAGTTTTTATCCCGATTTTATCTTCTCGTGGGATAATTTTTGAGTTTAGCGGGTGAAGCCGCTGGCAACAGCTAGTAGTCAATAATTACGGAAGACCACCCGTAATTGACAGTTTATGTTAAGTTATAAACTGTGAAAGCTTATTACTGTATTATTTTCTTGCTTATAACTTTGCCAGGCGGAGATAATAAAAAAAATGGCGGTACTTATCCAAAACGAGGTGCCATATAACAGCCTGGTTATATAAATACGTAATATATTACATAAACAGCTACACATTGGGACCAGGGAACACAAACCACATCACATTTCCCTCATATAAAATATATGACAAATGCTATCGACCACAATGCGGTCTGGCAGCCACTGCTACAACATTCTGTGTATGCACGTACCTAAATGTTGGCTGGTTAGCTTTCTGGAATATTGCAGTTTTCTGGAATATTTCAGAATATTTGCAATACGACGAAAATGAGTTTAGATTGTTAAAAGTTTTCGTTCTAGAATTTTGTAGGGAGATAAACGTACGTTGCTTCCGATAATATCTATAAATTATTACCTCGCTATTCTCCACTGGTCTTCTTCTTATTATTGTGTGGGCAGAAAGGTCTAATGACCCCACACACCACAGCTGGATGAGCCGTTGGTGTACACCAGGAAACATCGTTAACCTGCACCCTAGATCAGTTGTATAATATCTATATTTACACAGTCTACTAAAATAAGCAACGCATTTCGACGTGGTTTCCGCATATCTGTGGTAATAGATGGATAATAATATTATAGAGAATTTACTCCGGAAGCCATAAGTGAATAATTATATTTTTTTATCATACCTTAGGTGAAGATATTTTAATGTTTTGTCAAGTCATTACAAAATCACGCGATGCAGTTTGCTTATTGGTAGTGTTACCAATTACAAGCTGTGGCATGGTTAACTTCGGTTATGTGTTAGTTTGTAAGTTCTCTGACAGTTAGAAAACAATTTTAAATTACTCAAATATCACACTACACTAATCACAATATCACAAACACTCCCCTTTGGGCCCTATCAATATAGTAATCTTCTAATTTTACTTTTTCTCCCGTGCTGCACGACTAATCCAATGACTCAAACAAAGCGCAGGATGAGCTTTCATAAAATTAATACACACTACATAAATACTCATATTTTACGTAAGTGTGTTTTTTGTTAGTATGAATTTGGGGGGCAAACATTTTCACCAGCAAAATAACCTATAAATAAATCATTATTTTAATCAACAAAGAGGTTCTATAAATTCATCATTAAGTAATGACAATAAATTATAATTATTTGACGTGTTCATCCTTCACGCAAGGACATAATACACACAATACGTTTGTATCATTTATTCATCAGGGTGACCTTACGCAGCCGAATATTGTTTGCGCTAAACTAATACCCGGTTTTCAGTAGGTGAAACCTAAATGGTGCTATTGAATTTCAAGCTTTCAGTGCTAAGTTCAGGGTCGAAATTACAATAGTGCAATAAAACATATGCGCGCCTTAATTTTAGTGAAAACGGTCATAATGTCTCTTATAGAACGCGACATGTTCTTTTAGAGCATGTGTGTTATGGTGCATTGTTAGTAAATAACTTATCTAAATTTAAATTTAATGTAAATTTTTGTGTTGTCATCAAATGGACCTCACCTAGTCTGACAAATTTGTTAGTTTTTATTTCTTTACATCAAAATCTATCTGCAAAGAATGTGTCATGGTAGAAAACTCCACAGATAAATATTATGCACATTGCATTGTTGTGATTCACTTCCCTCTTAAATCAGGCGGCAAAACAAATTGTTTAAATGATTTTGTTTTGCTCAGCTGTGACAAATAAGGCCCACCCAAACACATGAGCACTCCTTAACTTTATCAGACCACTAGGTCAAATAGCTCTAGAGGCTTAACAACATAACCTTTTAATTCATTCATTTATGTCTAATGTGCCCCCGATCAGTTCCCGTCACCTTATCTGGCAGACGAAACTAGTGTTTTACAGACGTTCTGATGTACTATATTTTTATGAATATAAAACCCGGACACTACATAAAAATTGCCTGTTTACCAAAGATTAAGGATTGTCAGTTTTTCTTATTTATAGAATAATGCTTTGTCTGAAAAAAAATAACGAGGAGACCAAAGTTCTGTAAGAAAAGTGACAATATATTTTTAGTGAACTTCAATACACTGTTCTCATATATTTGTCTCCTATTGTCTAACATGCCACCCGTTCCAATATGTCTTCCATTCACAGACATTGCATAAGAAGAGCAAAATGCACATTTGCAGGCGATGAAAATAGATTCCCGTTGTTGTGAAAAGAAAAAACAACTTTTAAAATGTTTTCTCAAAAGAAAATATAATCTTTTCCCATTGGATACCTCGTAAAGCAAAGCAATGTTATATCCTTATATTATATGTGTAGCTAAATCTAGCTTACAGGAGTCCGCTTTGAGCGGATTACGCTCAACAATGGGTTTCAAGTGATTTAAAGATTATTATTAGGGATACAATTTTCGTCGAGAAAGGGGAGGGAGAAATTTACTAGCGAAGGCCAATATTGACTGCGGAATGTTGTAAGAGATACCGCGGCCTTGACATATAGGGCTAAGAAGGAACATGGGTTGTTTTTAGTCAGTAGAAGTCTGACACAGGGAGTGTCAGACTTCTACGCTCTGCCCAAGAGCGGGAGGGGTTATTTGATGATTTACCACAACCCAAAAAAAAAAAGGCCGACAATATTCACATAAAATCTCAACCAACTCATGTCATGCCTATACTGTAATAGATGAAGCCTATGCCCAGCTGTGGGAAGTAATAGGATGGCAATATTATTATATTAGTACAAGTCAGACTCGCGAAGTAGGAATGGACTGCGGTCTAAATTCCTATAGTTGCAAGCGAAATCATAATTATGATTATGATGCCGTATAGTATGCAAAAAAAATGTATTTGTCACTATAGTAACCAAAGCAGTACATAATCAAAACAATACACGACTGGTACCGGAAAGGCAGACAGACAGACGTTTTGGCTTCTTAATGAAGCCCTATTACACCGTTGGGACATTTTGGGTAAGAAACCCTTAAAATTCGGTAGGACAACACACATTAATCCATCTTGGAAGTCCCTGTACCGTCTCCGTACTCAAGTAGGAAAATATAACAACAATCTCGATTAGTGGTGCTACCTTAACGGAAGAAGAGCAGTGGTGGGCCAGTGGTGGCTGCCGCGACTTATGAACAGTAAGTCGTGGGTTCAAACCCAGGCAGGTGCATTTCTTTGTGTTATTTATTTTATCATCACTGTTCTCAAAACGATGAAGGAAAACATCGTAAGGAAACATGTCTTAAAACCAAAAACTTCGAAGACATTTGAAATCTACGAACCCGCACTGGGCCCGCGTCTCTCTTAGAGAGGAGACCTGAGTCCCAGCAGTGGGAATATTATATTATGCTGATGATGATGACCTCAACGGAACGGCCGCAGAATGTCGGTGTGGAGCTGTGTCACGTAGTATGTTCGACCTTTGACCCTCTTAGCCCAAAAATTTGCAGCCGAAGTGACCTCTGCACTGCCACCGACAATTTTGTACCAACAATTAATAAAACCTTCAGCAAGTTAGCATATGCCATGAGCCGAGATGATGGCTGCCAATTAACTTTTCGATATTAATTGTTCCGGAATTAGGTCACCGTGTTGTAATTCCCCCTGAGTACAGTACGCTACTGAAGGTACCGGTACAGCCCTTACAAAAGAACTTACGTAATTAAAACGCGCACTATAGTACTACACTACGTGTTTTTTTATATCACAAACCTGTCGAGTTTTTTTTCTATGAAATCATTTTGTTACGCACTGGGTATATTTTCACAATAATAAATGTCGACCCTGAACGTAGTTTTAAGTTGGTTCAGTTACTAACACTATGGTTTATTGGATAAACCATAGTAGAAAAATAAACTCATAAAAAATAAAAAAATCATCGTTCCCTTGCCAATTATACCCAATTTATTTTTAATCATTCATTTAAGAAATAAATAAGTTTAATTAAAAATAACGTAAAACTCCTGGAATATATGTAAAATTATATCCAAATATATATTTTCCAAAATATACACTACTCTCATGTTTGGAGGTATCTAAATTACATTGATAAATAGGTACGTATAATTAATTCTCAGTTCCTGTATGACTTTCTTTATTGACGACGTTTTCTAAAAATGAAATCTAGCTAGATCGATTTATCGCCCTCGAAACATTCCCCCGCAATCTAAATTTCATGAAAATCGTTGGAGCCGTTTCCGAGATCATGGTTTTATATAAAAAGTAAATTTTTAGGTGTAAAATATAAGTATCCTCTTTGTCAATCTGGATCAACACCTTAAATACTTACGTCTAAATTAGTGTTATTAAACTCAAAATGAACTTAAACAAACCTCCTTAGTCTAATTCGCGTTCAAACGCACCGAGTATTATGAACAAACTGAGGTATCATTATCTTAATGCTTCAGAGCGGGAATATTCCGTAACCTAATAGGCCGAACAGTGAAACTGAATAAATACTTAACGCGCTAGCCCGAGAACACAGTGAAAAGCGGCAGCGGGACCGACACACTCCAAAGTTTCCGTAACTTTTGCTCCCGACATAGTTTACATACGAGAAGATTCCAACTGTAACTGTGCAAGATGCAAACTAGGACTAAACAGCGTTAGTCGTCGTTATGAAGTAAATACGAATGTTGTGGCGAAGCAAATATTGAATCAAATTAACTAAACTTAACTACACTAAGTAAACTTAACTCTTCATCTCTACGTCTACGTTCAAGTACAGCATGGAAACAAATATGTAGCACAAATACCAGTTTTATTTCTAGATCGTTGTTCGGCTGTACTATGGACACAAGTATTAAAATTGTAAAGAGACTTTTATTTTTATGATGAAGCAATGGATTTTTTGCATATTGATAGTCTGGAAGCACAAAACGTTTAATTTACTACTTTTTTATTGAAAGGATTTTTACGTGGCATATGGCGCAAGGGAGGAAATTGAAGTAAAATTTAATGTGAATTTATTCAACTAAGAAATCAACGACAAATGTAAGTAATCATTTTGGTAATATTCTTTCTTCTGTTTAAAATGGATATAATGCGAGTGAGTCGGACAAAATTAAATGAATCATCGATTTGAGACGAAGAGTGGAAATTCAGACAAATAACGTGAGTACTGTATTATAAGTGGGCCTCATACCGGTGGTTAAACTTTGACCTTGAACTGGCCTAGCATTGTAAGGATTTTCTATAGAATAATAGACTAGTGGATACGCGTTTTATTACCATTGACGTGTTACCTACCACATTTATCAACGCTACCATCGACTAATAACTAAAACTTTTACTGTAAAATATTTGACACATCGTCAATACTCGCGGTAGTCCATCACAATATCCTCAGAGCAAATCAATGGTGTCACCGAAGCGCGATGATCGGCCGCATCATGTTTTATGCCGCCTGCTAACGTAACGTCATGAATTAAACCGCTTGTTGTCATAATCCACTGACATTCTACGAAAACAACGCACAGAATGTCACAAGACCTTTAGTTTCTTAATTTAATAATAGATACACCTGATTTAGTTCACTGTAACACGAAGAAAACTTTCGACTACTTTCGACTTAGTTTACGGCTTTGCGTCAATACTTTGTACTTTATTGGACAGATTTCCATACGCAATCTGATAAGGGGTTGAAAAAATATTCGCACGCGAAGTTACGTAAAAGGCTCGCTCAAGTATACGCAAGTCAAAGTACGGCAGTCAAGTATGGTCACATATGTACCTGCCCTTATTCCCATGGCCTATTTGCACGACCTCGGGCCAAGGCGGTAAATAAGAGGAATTTGTCAGTGCCATCAACATGTTATTTGATTATGTAATCTCAGGCACGAGAGATGCTCTCGGGCGGAAACTATCGCCGAAGAATCGGCTACAACTATTTCTTGGTAAGTTGTTCGAAATTTTTTGTGAAAGTTTTTTTTTCGACGACTTTATGGGTCTTCTTCATGTTTATTTTATGCGTTTTATGTGTTTGCAGTTCTAAACAACACAATTTACTATCAAAAGGGAATTAATACTTACTGTAACTAACTAGGTTCTACCAGTCACCGACTGATTCAAAGTTGCGTTGCCAATTCTCTGAAGTAACAAAAATAAAAATATCCATGTGACAACAAAGTATATTGTGTTTTTTTATATTTTTACCCATTTTATATAGGTCAAAACACTTGAATAGGAAGACAAAAGGCTGTCCAATACGTGCTTGAAGCTGAGATGTGGGCCCTTGACATTGACCTCATTTGCAAGCTTAAGGCCTCTTTTATCTCTCTCAATTTTGTCATAAATTACTGCCATATTGATCCGGAGACCATGAGAATGGAAAGAGGAAATTCACAAACCGTTTGGAAAGAACTGAAATGTCGCTATTACATAAAATATAGTAGTTCATTGTTAAGTAAATAGATATAATAATTTGAACTTAAAACCAACTTACATAAGAAACAATTTAATTACATCCGTAACTTAAACATATCACGTGTCATACCAGCGTTTCATATTCCACATAAATTGTATCCTGCAGCAAGAACTTACTAGAAAATTAATAATACGCTGCTCTTACTAAGAAAGCATCTTGAGAGTTCTACATCGCCGTACCACTTTGGCCCGCCTTGGTTTGCGACGGTTCAAATACTACTGCACTAGGCTATATAATAATGTCAGCGCTAGTGTCACCATGTTCCTGGATTGATTATACTGTGTGCACAGTGAATAGTGATTAACTGATGTGTCGACTTGGTATCGGGACGTGAAGTTGGGAGGCTTGTGTGTTTGAATATGCAGATGTGGAATTATACTTGCTTTTGTTTTATTTTTGCAAGACAGCCATTTAGTTTTGAGTTCGGAAATTGCCGTATAGTCTGTGAATATTTGGACACTCAGGAAAAGACGATATCGGTTAAAGTGCAGTCACATATCAGACGTTTAAACTTAGTTTAAGGTTCAGTAACTGACACCGACAAACCCTGCGATGTTTCAAATGCTCATTTGAAGGCCCATAATAGGTCCTTTTTTTCGATTTCAGCAACAAATTTAAATTTAAATAGATCTCCATTAGTTTTGCTACAGTAATCAAAAACCTGTCTATTGTCTTTCAAAGCCTTATTTATTTATTTAGGTACACACATAATACAAAAAAAGGAAAATATATAAAAATAGAAGAGCACAAAGGTTAGGAAGACCTTAGTACTTGTGTCTATCAAAACACGGTACAAAGTTGACTCAGTCGTTGTTAAAGGTCAACAAACTTAATGAGGCTTTAATGTATAATAACCTCATCAATGAAGGCCAATATTTATGATCCACCTACGAACTTTAAAGGTATTTGACAGCGCTTCTATAGAGGATAAAAGAAGAGGAACTAGCTTATCTGCATTAGAGTGTGGCCATTCGGTGCAGTGTCGCAACGCACCGCGGCGCGTCTACTGCGGTGCGACGCCGCACGATACCGCAACGCATCGTGTGACATGGCACAGTGATTTGTATGTAGGACGATGTTGCGGTACCGCTCCGGCGCCGCACCGCTATTTATTTTAATTTGTCTGTGGTGACCTTTTCAATCAAGGACCATATTTATGAATGACCTACGCATTAATATCGTATTTGTAAGGAGTTTCGTTTGTTCTAGAAAAAAAGCTTTATTAGGGGCAAAGGTCTGAGCTAACAAAATATAAATACGGTCGAACCACCTACACAAAGAAGAAGAAGGGGCAAAAAAAAGAATTATAAAATCGAAGCCAAGTTGCTTTTGAAAAATTTATAATAACCGCATTAATAAAAAGGGCAATATTTATGATCAACATACGATCTAATAGGTTACTTGTTAGAAATCAATAATTTAGTTTATCAGAAATCTCTTCTATAGAGCAACGTTAAAAATGAAGCAAGAGTGAACAAAATTGAATATCTAATTTCAAATTAGAGAAAACATTTATGATCTACGTACGTAATTATAAAATCTTTTATAAAGAGCTTAGTTTTGTTCTATCAAGAACTTCATTACAGGCAGACGGAAAAACAAAAACCGAAGCGAGAGGGAGCAATATTGCATTATTAATTTAAAACTGTCCATTAATACCCTTATCAATAAATGTCAATATTTATGACCCACCAACTTACAAGAACATCATAAAGAGCTTTTGTTCTTCAGACAGGGCTTCATTAGGGGCAGAGCAAAAAAAACAAAAACGAAGCGAGAGGGAAGCAAAATTGCATTATTAATTTAAAAATGGAAAGCGTCCCGAAGCGTGTCGAGACTCCGTGCCGTGTGGTCACTCCAGCTGCATGTAATACGGAGTAAGGACATACAGTGACCTACATAGCACTACGGATGCGAGTTAGATGTTCGTCCCCTCTCCGGGACCTACCTGATATTACGCGGACACAGTTTTGGCAACAGCCTTGCCAACGAACCGCCATTTTTTTGTTGCCGGCTTGGCTTTGTCAAGACGTATGACAGAAATAAGTTCAGAATATATTTATTGGAATATTATTGGTTAACTTCATCTAGTTCGTGTGTCGGCGGCACTAGTTGAGAGAATAATTTATTTTGTTGTCTGTTTGGTACTTCTGATTCATTAATGAATTTCTCTTTTTAAACTGTTATTCTTTGTGACTTATTTCCAGTAGTCAAAATACAGTTTTAATTAACTATTTAATTGAATCGTAATTTAAAATCGTGCAACCGTACATTCTTAACGAGGAATTTGTCAAGCAAACACTTCCGGGAAAACGTAAAGCTACTTTTGCGGAAATACCTGACGTTTACTATTTAAATAATTTTAATTCGTTAATATAAGTGTATGTTTGATATCTTGCTAAATGTATAGCTCCAGTTCTGAAATGCTCTAGAATAGGTAATTAGACGCATTAAAAGTTAAGTTAAAGTAAATAAATAAATAAATTAAATTATAATGGATCATAAAGGTTCTTTTGAGAGCATAAAATAAATAAAAAAACCTTAATAATTGTGAAATGATGTAAAAGTATAAGTATGTGCAATGCGATCATCATGAAAACCAATTGAATATGTTTCTAGTAGAAAGTAGACGATTGACAGAATGAATTTTACGCATATGACTTCGAAAATCATCATCCAGTCTAACCCAATGCAGCTGAATACAAGTATTAGTATTTGTGTTTAAAAATGGGGGGGGGGGATCATCAAATAACCCTTTCGGCTCTTGGGCATAGCGAAAGGGACTGTCAGAGTTCTACTGACTTAAAATCACCCATGTTCCTTCTTAACCCTTTATTTCGAGGCCGCGCGAACAACCCGCAGCCCCGACGGGTTTAAAAATACCCCTGAATTCTTGAACGATAACAATTTCAGTGGGCTTGTAAAAATATTAGTTTCTATCGGAAGCTAGCCTTAAGCCAATAGCACTCAGGTTTTGCGTCGAGTCATACAAGTTATTAAGTTAAGAAGCCATACTAACTATCTAATACGATCGCGAGCATCGTTCCTATTATAGTTAACCTCAATAGGTTTGAGAAGATTATTTGCTACAAAGACTTTAAAAATATTACCCAGTTCTTACTCGGTTGTGGAGGTCAGGAGATAGACAGTCGTTTTGACTGACGACTGACGACTGACGACTGGAAGCAGTCCCCAACATTGATGAAAGACTTTAAAAATATTATACGGAATATGTAGCAAAGATCCCGTTTTAAAGTGGTAAGTAGGCGTCAGTATTTTTTCCCCTTTTATTATTGAAAGCCGTTTTATAGTGCTTAAAATAATGGCTAACCGCATTTGTGACAGGTTAGCTCAAGGATAAAAAAAATTAAAACAAGATAGTTACACTCGCCATATTTCCTGGTATTTAATTCAAGTAGGCGATTTAAAGACACTTTGAATTATCGAAACAATTACATCAATTAAACGTAGCTACAGTCCCAGTCACAAATACAATCACGGCGAAAGTTTTGTAAAATGTTCTGTTCTGAACGGGCAAGAAACTCCATATAAATATATAATACATATACCTTTAAATCTGAATATTGTAACAAAACCTTGGTTACATCTTGTATGTTGAGATGATTCATTATGTGAGGTTATAAAACGCCGGATGACCAACTACACTTTCATAAACCTAGCTTAGGAACGGTTAGTATAAGATCAACTCAAACAGCCAATATGGTAGCATTATGAGGGGTCTCCGTCAACATGAGACCTTTCAACGAAACCTATCAACATAAGGACAGGTCTTAATAATTTTAACTTCGAAAAATACCCCGAAAGGTTAGCAGAGATGTACCTAGTACTACACCCACATTTCATCAGATATGTTTAAGTCCCACGTAATGGGGGGCGAACCTCATCATCTAGGCACAAATTCAGACCCCGCGGCTCCTACTGAAAAATTCCTAAAAACCCAATAACACCTTACCCGGCCCGAGAATTGTACCCAAGACCTAATGCTCAGCAGTCGCGCGACCATCTAGACTAACAAGCCAGTCAACTGAGTCCAATCAATAGATTATTTTAGACAACATCCTCTCCTCACTTTCAAGAAGCTCTAAATGATAATATTCACTTCATACTTCACACGTGATTGTTTAAAACAATTGAATAGCGCTCGACACAATCGGGCAGTCAAATCTGTTCATACTACATATTATATTATTAACATAGTCGGGCAGCCATTGTCTTGCGATATAGTGCCCTGTCCCTGACGGGTACAGTCTGATATATGGAGTAGATGTCAGAACGCCGCGCTACTGAAAACACGGTACCTATTTTGTGGTCGTGGCTGGTTTGCGAACCTGCATTTCGTTTGGCGATTAAATCTTAAAGTAGTTTAAAATTTTGGTGCAGTAGGTAGGTTTTGAATTAGGTTGAAAATATTATTGTTGGAGAGTTTTTTGAGATGAAATATGCTGTGGTTTCTAAATATAAGCTCTCTGTGGAGAGCAGAATTTATTTTCCAAATACGAAAAGACAACATGATAGATAAACGTACAAAACAAAAGCAAAAACATTAATTGTTCAACCAACAACAATATTTCATTGTCATCGTACAAGCAAACGTAATTAAGGTGCAATCAACTTGAAAGAAATTGATTACAGACAAATCTTTATTACGACACACTCCGTACGGGAGAAAGGTAGAACTTAATAACTACGTATACAAATATCAGTAGGCTCAATTGCCCACGTTTGTTCGGCAAACAACTTGATAGCAATATACCATGTTCTTACAAAGAACAGTTCTGTTTAACTTGTCACGATGTTATGATATTTTTGTACTCCGACTAATGAAAGGAGAGGGCTATTCGATGAGATTGCCTGACTATCTACTTCGTAAGTGTTCGGGAAAGTTCGTTCGATAACGAAGGTAGGTGTGTGAATTGTATGATGGATGGCTGGCTACGGTTGTTGTGGAACTGTTCCGCTTAACTGATTTGTGATCGGACGCGCCCGTTAGATAACTGATGAACACGCGGTTTTGCGAGTTTCGCTCATAACATGTTTTTTTTGGGATTTTTACTGTGTTTTCAAATTAGAGACAGATGTAAGTTACATTCATAGTTCATAGGTTTTATATACAAGACGATTTTTTAGTCACCGTCCAAATTATTTCTAGGCATTCACTAACACCATTTTTGACAAAAAAAACGATACGTAAAATTTTCATATTAAATCGTTTTCTCGAAAGAATTAATCGTTCTCCATGAAAAGTCAAAACATTGTAAGTAAGTAAATTTTATTTTGCAAATATGGGTAGGTACAGCACATGGTGGTTAGCAAATATCTCAATATTTTTGTATTCAATGAAAGAAAAAACACGTATTCAATGATTTTCGCCAAAGATCAATCGCCAAAATATCAGATTTTGGACGGTGACTAAAAATCATCTTGTATAATATTAAACATAATTATGCCTTTACTTTTATTACCATTTCAATAGGGTAGTTAACAAAAAAATTTAATTACTCCGTCAGATAGATTTCCAAAAAATATTGCACACGTATTTTTTCTTTTTTTCACGTAAACAAACAATGAAGACGAAACGGCAGTGAAGTGCTTTAAAAACTTGTGTGACGTCATTTTCTAAGACATTAGTATGACATTATTTAGTGAGTGACGTCACTACCCTCCACTTAAATCTTTGACGCGTTTTATCTTCGTCAATTTTTGATTGATTTGATAAAACAAAAAATACGTATCCAATATTTTTCGATAATCTTACAGACGGACTAATAGAAATCATATTTTTTTAAATCAGCTAATATCCCTATTGCACCTAATACTGCCTGTTGTAACAACACGCTATTACTTCGTAAAACCGGCCACGTACATGTCGGACCACGCACAATGTAGGGTTCCGTAGTTGCCCATCAAAATATGTGAACTTACTACACTAATTAACCATCCTGCCTACCTGTCTCCGAACGATGATTTTTATTGTAAAAAGAAAACTAAAAAGCGCAGGTCTCAAAACTGCAAATGTGAGTTACATTTAAAGTTTTGAGACCTGCACTTCCATGCATTATGTATAAGAAAATATTTCATACAAGTACATTTTATAAGTTGCTCGACTATTAAAGTAAACTTGTAAAGCCTACTCAGCTGTGATAGTTTTCATTTTATTTTCGTTATACTCGTATATGCAACTACCATGAATTTTTTCACACGCCCAAATACAACCACCTATCCCATAAATATGTAGTTTAGGTTGCCACACTTGAGTCTAACAAAGAATTGCACTTTAAAGCTTAATATTTCACAAACGTTTACCTTAATCGAAAAACTGTTTGAGCAAATTCGCAATATTTTTTAAAGACCTATCCAAGAACATCCCACATAATGGACTTTGCGAGAGAAAAAAAAACACGTCCACTTTAATGTAATGTATTGTACTGGAGAATTGGAGCTACCCTCAAAAAAAGCACTTTGTCGGCGTAACTCATTTGTATATTCATTACAAATTACAGCCTTCTAGTTCTAACTGCGGATATTTAATGATTACTTAGGCCGTCACTTCGATTTAACCTACTTTTGTATGGCAAAACTGTCAAAACCTTTACTAAGTGATGGCCTATGTAATCATTAAAGCTCTCTGAGCGCGGCAGTAAGAGTCTTTTTGCTGTGCTCAGAGATACTTAACGATTACTTTAGCCATCCCTTAGTAAAGATTTGATATATTTTTGTATGACAAAACTGTCCAAACCGTTACGAAGTGATGGCCTAAGTAATGAATAAAGCTCACTGAGTGCGGGAGTTAGAGATATAGTGCGGACGGACGGATAGATAGAGGGACATGGCGAAACTATTAGGGTTCCATATTGACTACGTATCCCTAAAAAGGGTGCTAAAAATACGACGGTACAATGCGATGCAGTGGGACGACGCAGGCTAATAGTACAAGTATTTGTAGGTACACCAAGATCATCACTCTTAAGTTGTTCGATACTTACATTAGTGTAATACAAATAAAAACATCGGAAGTCATCAAATTAAAACAGTATTCGCCGTATTACCTACCTATAAACCCAAAAAAGTGCCATTTGGAACGAGGGAGGGGCCTTTGCACACTACAGTATCATTATTACCCGAATAAATAAACCATTCTAACAAAAACAACAAAACCCTGACCTTTTTAAGGCCATACCATACAGTAACGTGTAAAATAAATCCAGTAAGACACAGAGACGTAAAATTGCGTGGGTGTGCACCCGATCTTAAGCTCCGTTCAGAAATCCAACGGACTCCGATATAAAGACACGGCTCCGTGGAGCTCCGTTCGTAAATCCGTGTCCCCGATTCAAGGGTCGCGCTGTATGTGCGATGTATCTGAATGGGGACATTTTATTTGAATATTTTATTCAATCAGATGCACACGTGTGTGAATTTATCTGTGTCATTGGGAATCTGTGTGGGATTATGTGGTTTAGATGTTTATGGTCCACTTTAAGTTTAGTAGCAGTAAATATGTTATTACTGTCTAAATGTGACCATTTTTTACCCGACTGCGGCGAAGCCCAAAAGGAAGGTTATGTGTTTGGCGTGTATGTATGTATGTTTGTCCGTTTCTTTGTTCCCTTATAACTCCTAAACGGATGAAGGGATTTGAATAAAATATACGTCGTTAGATTCGTCTTGATGGCGCGAGTGTCACTGGCTACATTAAAATTAAAAAAGATAAGACATTTGTGGATTTTGGGGGCCATATAGCGTATTTCAAAAAATAAAAATATCCATCGAGTAGGGTATAAAAATAAAAATGAAGGGTTTTAAAAGGAGCTTACAAAAATATATGACACTTATATGTTTAAAATAAATTCAAAGTTACAAAGCATATAAACAAACACAAAAGTTAAATCATCTGCGAAGATTTTTACACGACCAACGAAAGAACAGACACTAATAACTAAAAAGTTGGAAATAAAAAAAAGTAGTTTAGTTTAGTAGTCGGGTTTTTTTGTTTTTTTTTTGCTCTGTATCAAACCTGCTCAACTTATTTTAATGGTGGAAATTATTAACACATATACACAGTGGCAGGTAACGGATTACTTGATTATCATCATCATCCATAGTCTGAAATTGACGGCACGGTTGGCGCAGTGGCTAAGCGACTGATCTGCTGCGCTGCGTGTCGCGGGTGCGATCCCCGCACGGAACAAATATTGTACAGATATGGCCTACAGATAGTTGTTCGGGGTCTGGGTATTTGTGTATGTGAGTTTAAATGTTTGTGAACGCACCCACGAAACAGGAGAAATTCCTAGTGTGGGGCAAAGTTTTTTTTTTTAATAAGAAAAAAAAATACCCATTGCTTGGTGTAAGCCTCTCTTTGTTTGTGTCATTCTGCACGGTCCTGTGCAAGATTAATTGTATCAAGTTAATTCGGGATGGCTGACTAGAATGTAATGCAGGGGCCCGCAAGAGCCGACGCCTGCGGTGTTTGAGAGAGATACCGCGGCCCCGGATACACAGGGCTTAGAAGGAACATGGGTGGTTTTTAGTCAGTAGAAGTCTGACACTCCCTTCCGCTCCACCCTCCAAACAAAGAGGCGCACGGTGGCTCACGGACCAGGGGTGGAGCAACCTTGCTCTTTACTAAGAGTACTCGTGTAATAAATAACGAATGTAAAAATAATAGTAAAAGAGAAGAGTGTTAAAATAATGGTATAAGAATTAACTCTGTAATCTATTCACGCCTTAACAATAGCAATATTATATTATATCAGTACAACGTTACCGTGGTAACGCTAGTATAGTACAAAAACATTTGTAAGTAAATTATCTTCACTCATGATCCCTGATAAATGATCTAACAGTCATGTTTCATTCGTTTCAAGGACCATTTACAAAATTCCCATGCAACGAAACATAAACGTTCCCCTTAACTTTAATACCAGCGATAAGCTATACAAAATTGAAATATTCCACGTCAATCAGATAAGCAGTTCCGTATAAATTCCGAACATACACACAAACAAACTTTTCTCGTTATACCATTAGTACAATTTCCGTCAGCCGTATAGTTGGCAACTATTTTACACATTCTAATAAGGTAGTAACTATTCTTAAGTCAAACATTAACAGGATGTTGGTTTTATGGGCCATGCTTTATAAGATTTAACGTGTTTTTGACGTAAATTGTGATGCTGGATAGAGGAATCGATTTAGGACCTAATAAGGTGTGTGATTTTTACTTGAAATAGTAGTTTTGTTTGAGATTTATTGAAACAAATTGCTCGAATGAGTGTAGGAGTATATGTTATTTTTAAAGATCTAGTTTAACATGAAATCTCGCCTGTAATGCCTGAAGGGATATGTAGAGGGGGCTGCGGGTTGTACACAAGTTACCGCGGTCTCGAAATATAGGGCTAAGAAGGAACATGGGTGGTTTTTAGTCAGTAGGAGTCTGACACTCCCTTTCGCTTTGCCCAAGAGCGGGAGGGGTATTCTCCACCCGCCAAAAAAAAAGGGATAGGTAGAGGTTAACCTAATAGAACAAATAAATTTCGCCAATTTTGCTACTGGGATAAAGTAGTTAATAACCCTCCTTTTGGGCTTTGCCGCAGTCGGGTAAAAAGTCTTTATAGCTAGTTTAAAATCAAAACTAGGGCGTTATTGAGGGAAGGTATTCTGCATTCTATTAAAACTATAAAATTAATTTGTGACGTAATCGTGCGACGTTTTGAGGTTTTTTTTTCGCCATTGTCCTGCAAAAGTTTTAAAATATGCAGGGGAAATGGATTATACCTAAAAATCAGTGACCCGCGCACATGTTCTGCGATAAGCGCAAGGGTTGCGTGACTTTTGCGAAATATTTGGTACGGTTCTGTCTGTTATTTATCAGTGGTTTTTGTTCTTATTTTTATCAATATCATGTAAGTATTGCGAGTTTCATGACGTCTTTTGTTTGGCGTGTGTAAAATCATCAAATAACCCCTCCCGCTCTTGGTCAGAGCGAAAGCGAGTGTCAGACTTCTACTGACTAAAAACCAGTCATGTTCCTTCTTAGCCCTTTATGTCGAGGCCACGGTATGTGTTACAAGATCCCGCAGCCCCGACGTTCATGACGTACCTCGTTAAAACTAATATACTGTATATCAAACGTTCTTAGATATAACACGAAGAAAACACAGCTGTGAAAACACGAATTTATCTTTATAAGCGTATTTGAATACCGTGTTACAATATGCGTATGCATGGTGGGCGAGACAACAGAAGTATTCAAGGATCGTAGCAAGTGGCGTTTCATGGTTTCTACCAACCACCACAAGAAAAGGTGTTAGTAATATATACATACATACGTATGTACATCTTAATTCTAAACACGAATGGTCACATGAGAAGCCTTACAACTTAAACTTAGTATACAATTATTTAAGCTTCATCTTTTACATCATTAATATCGGATATAAAATAAAAGTTTAATCAAAATAATGAGGGTCGAAACTCAGCTTAACCAAGAGCCCGTAATCCTTTAATCATCCAAATAAACCAAAAAGTTTATAGCCTCAAATAAAATCAAACATAAAGACTGCCTTGCTATTAAAATAAAATTTAAAAACTCCGTCTCAAAGAACTGACCTAATTCAGAAGTTCAAGAAAGGATCAACCTATTTTTCTTATTTTATTTTTAATTGGGAAGGCCCGGAAATTTATAAAAAATGAAAGGGTATCATCGAATGGCATGTGATTAAAATTAAAAGAGTGATGAATAATGTTGATTGATGGAGAGGGAGAGGAATACCAAAGAAACGATAGTTGGATTGTTTGAGGAATGATATGAAAGATAAAGTAGTAAATGGTGACGTAACGGTTGCCAGAGGAAAATGGAAGAAAAAAACGTGTTGCGCCGACTTCAACTAACATGAGATAAGGGCTTTGAGGAGTGGCTAGAGAGGCACCACGGCGCCCTCACCTTCCGTCTGACGCAGGTCCTCACCAGACACGTTTGTTTCGGGAGGTACCTGCACCAAATCAGGCGGGAGGAAACGCCCGGATGTCACCACTGTGAGGATCGGCCGGATGACACGGTGGAGCACACCGTGGAGGTCTGCCCCGCTTAGGCGGAGCCCCGCCGTGTTCTCGTAGCGGCGATCGGCGACGGCGACCTCTCGCGTCCGGCCCTGGTGCATGCCATGGTCCGGGGTGAGATGTAATGGGACGCCGTCGCCTCCTTGTGCGAAGCAGGGCTGCTAGCGAAGGAGGTGGCGTAACGTGAGAGGGAGAGAACCTCTCGTCCCAGCCGCTGCGGGAGATGCCTCGAGAGTAGGGGGCAACGTGACGGCATCCGGCCACCGTAGACGCGGGCTTGTGGACGGTGAGTAATGGGATATTTATTACATTGGGGTCTTATGACGATAGGCCTCGTCGACGGCGCGTTCGTGTTATACGCGCCTCAAAAGCCGACGCCCGTCGGGGCTGCGGGTTGTTCGCAAGAGATACCGCGGCCTTGGCCCAAGAGCTGAAAAGGAACATGGTAATTTTTAGTCAGTAGAAGTCTGACACTCCCTTTCCCTTCGCCCAAGAGAATTATTTGATGATTTCCAACCTCCAAAAAAGAACAAAAAAGGATAGGGAGATTTTGATGAGGACAGACCCGGACAATGGCGCCGTAAAACAGTAAGGCGGTGTCGCGGTAGGCCCCGAAGGCGAGAGTGGCGGGAGTAACTGGAAAGGTTCTGTCAGAACTGGAAGGAGGCCAGAGCAGTCTAGTAAACAGTTAGGGCTGTACAAAATCGTCTATCGGGGTAAAAAGTACAGCAAGGCATTCTTGATACTCCTTTGATAAAGAATACATTATTATTGAATAACAACAACTTGTGTAAATTACAACTTTACAGGCATTAAGCTGATGTTAAGGAATAACTTAGGCAATTTCTATTAAAAAAAATATGAATTGCGGTTTATTACAAAAAACCGAAATACCGACGCAAATAGTAAAGTAAGATTTCCACAATAATTTCACGCGGACGAAGATTGTGAGAAACAGAAAATAAAATGTTAAAAAATTAGTTTAACAAAAAATAATTATGTACCATGTAATATTCCAACAATACAACAACACTCTGACAGAAACGAGTACAAGAAAAAGCTTGCGGCGAATCCCTTAAGAGGGGAATTAAAGTGTTCCCTTTGACACGGAGTGAGATTGGAAACGGTTGCATTCGTTTGTGGGCTCGGCTCGTAAATAGGGAACTGTATAAACAACTGTGCCGTAACGCATACATACATACAGAGAGATACATTTGATTAGCGAAATATATCGCTTGACCGGTTTTTACTGGATCATGTCATGGTTAAATTGGAGTCTTGTCCTGGTTCTATTACAAAACTATTTGCTATGTTGACATTATTCATCATCATCATCAAAGGCCATCCCGCCTTGGGCAGAGCGAAAGGCAGTGTCAGACTTCTACTGACTAAAAACCACCCATGTTCCTTTTTAGCCCTTTATGTCGAGGCCGCGGTATCTCTTATAACATCCCGCAGCCCATTGTCCTCCCCTTATCCCTTAATTTAGGGTCTGGGTGGGTTCTTACAATCTTCTCCATAACTCTCATCAGACACCTTTGTTCTAATCATACCTACTCGTATGTTGTCATAATAGGGTATTTAACAAACAAAAAAACTAATTAGTCCGTCATTATAACCAAAAAATATTGGACATGTATTTTTTTCTTTTTTCACATAAACAAACAATGAAGACTGCTGCTTTGAAAACTCGTGTAACGTCAAACTCTAGGACATTAGTATGACATTTTTAACGGTCAGTGGCGTCACCAACCCCCACTCAAATCTTTGACGCGTTTTATCTTCGTCAATTTTTATTGATTTGATAAAACAATTAATACGTATCCAATTTTTTTCGATAATCTTACAGACGGACTAATTAGAATCACATTTTTGTAAATCATTCAACATCCCTATTATGATGCAGAAAAGTGGGAAAAATAAAAACAATGCAGAAAATAAAAATGTACCAATATCCCCCCCTTAGGGAGGAGGCTCAAGGAAGGGGTCGATGTTCAAGATTAGGCAATGCTTGCTTAGCTCAGTCTTGAGATGGGTGATCTACGTTTATATACCTAGTTCCCTCCGAGCTTCAGAAAGCACGCCAGCTGTAATTTGTAGATATTAAACTAAAAAAACCCGACTGAAAAAACTAAAAAGCAAAAAACAAGCACATTGTAAATTAAACAAATCTTTGCAGTCACCTTTAATTTTCAGAGGTTTTTTTAACTTGTTTATTTTCCGAATACCGTGAAACAGAAATATTTTCCAAGCTTTAATCGCCGTAGCAAAGTACGAAAACTCGTGGCAATTTCGTAGCGATTCGTAACCTTGAGTCAACGAAGACATTAAATACTATAATTAATATTTTAGTCTTTATACTTTTTCCAAAGCATTAAATAAATTATCTTGTAAGTATTGGGATTCCCGAAATGTTCCAAGCAATGATCCCCGTAGTACCTATTTGTTAAAAAAGTCGTAACAGTTTCGTAGCGATTCGTAGCCTCGACTTTACTATGACATGAAGTACCTACCAAAAATGATTTTAGTACCTTTTGTATTTTAAGGGTATTTTCGACATGGTTTCGTTTCGAAATATTCTATGTATCACAAATACATGCCAAGCTAAGATAGTCGTAGCATTTTTTCAAAACTTCGTAATTTACTCGAAGTGCTCATCGATGACAAGACACGATCAATTTGATTTGATGTTAGGTATGACATCTGCAATAAACAATTTATTTGATCACATATTTTATATTTCAGGTAAACAAGGCTGTATAAGGTTTAAAATTCACCTTTTACTAACAATCAACGTAGCAGTTGTTCCAAACCTCGTAGTAATTCCGTAGCCATTTCGTAGCTCCTCTACGATGACAGGCTACGAGGCTACGAGCTATTGTATTTGCTACGTTTGACATCTATAAACCGTTATTTGACATGTCATTTCCTAAAGTATATTTTTAAGGCAAACAAGTTATTATAACTCAAGCTGTTTTAAGTTTAAAATATACCTTTTACTACAAACTGAACATTACCGAGTACTGGTTCAAAACGTCGTGGTAATTCCGTAGCCATTTCGTAGCGCCTCTACGATGACAGGCTACGAGGTTACGAGCTATTTGATTTGCTTTGGTGCTACAGCTGACATCTGCAGTAAATCTGTGCGGTTTCAGCGAAGATTGTATTTCAAATGCATCTCTCAGGTGTTTCCAGTAGTGAGATTTAAATTGCTTTTGTCTAACAGTGAAAAGATTGAGTGCAAATGAATTTGTTCAAAGGAAATTGAAATGTGTTTATTGTTGTGTTTTGAAAAAATTAGTGATTTCGTAGGATGGTTACAGATGTTCCTCATATTCAGTAGTATATTATATATTTTATATTCAGTTTATTAATCGTTCAAATTTAAATTTAAAAGTTATTTATCTAATAATTTTATGATTGCGTTATTAACGCTGTCTTTTGAACCGTTTACAATCAGTAGATGTTGCATAATACTTTGCTGGTGTATATTCGTATTTCCCAAGATTCCGTTGAACAAATACACTATAATCTTATCCCGCAGCTCCAGTTAAGATAGATGTTATCAGTTTTAAGCCGGACGCAATAAAACCGGAACCCTACACATTTGCCACAATCCCTTAATCACGTCTTAAGGCTGGCAACGTGCAAGAGTGGGCCGCACTACCTAAGGAAGGGTTCAGGAAGGACGCTTGGATGATAATATATTACCAAGTCATCCTTAAAGCTAAGAAATTGATGTCGTCATGGATAGGCCAAGTATTCGCATAATTATTTTTGGTTGAAAAAAAAAATGTTTCGTTTTTAACATAGTCATAACATAACACTACGCCTGTAATCCCTGAAGAGTCAGATAGACACATTTCACCTGTTATAAAGGATGTAAAAGTACCCTTAACGCAAACGAAGGGCACTTGTTCTCCCCACCACTGCGATATGGTTTTGGTTCTAGACCATACCTGGGATCCCCCTAGTTACGTAGATATTGGGGGTCAAAGATCCAAATTTTGCACAGCTGATTTTGTAAACACTAGTTTTACAGGTTATAACTTTACTTAAATTACCTCCATGACCCATTTACTATTCAAAGCATCCACTCGCACAATGTTTTATTATTATTTATTTATTGGCTTATTTAATGGCTTATTTGCCTGCAATAAATGAATTTTATTTATTTTTATTTATTTATAAGTGCTACATTGAGTTATACCGTAAAATGTGATTTTTTAACCCCAAAAAAGAAGTTGTTTCTCAGCGAAAATTTTTGTATAGGAGTACTTAGTTTGATGTACAGAATGCTTGGTTGACGTATGTGTGAAGTGTTAATTTACACCCTGTATTAAAGACAGCGGTCTTTTGCCGTCAACTGGGCACACATGCATGCTCCATGGCTACTGTTGAGCAATCTTCGTTCTGATAGGAAAACCCAATTACACCTGCCTTGTAAGTAATTATCCAAAACACGTATCTTTAAAAATGTTGCTTTTTTGCAAACATTTCAGCTTATGATGCTTTGCATGTAGTACTTTCCTTCAAGTAATGAGACTTAAGTTTAGTTAACATTAACGAACGTTTAACGTTTCAATGTATTATTTAGATATAAAAAAAATCTTTGTATCTCATTATAAGTGAACACGTGTTTGTATCTCATTATTGTTCTTATGAGAATAAAATTCTTTAAACCGATTAAGCTAGTACTTATTATTCAAACACGAATAAATAAATAAATTGCAAGTCGATTTTCATTTTCAACATCATTTCAGCTACTAAAACTTACTACTACACGTTTCAAAATACGGAGCTGCAAAATTATCGGTTGCAGGCAAATATTGCTATAATATCCTTTTTGTTACGCATCATGGTTGCATAGTCAACGGTGTATGATGAGGTAACTGTGCTGTTGTTTACATCTACACTAATATTATAAAGAGAAAAGATTTCTATTTTTGTGTGTGTATGTTTGTAATGAATTAACTTAAAAACTACTGGACCGATTCAAAAAATTCTTTCACCGTTGGGAAGCTTCACTATACCCGGGTGATATAGGCTACTTTTTATTCCTGTATTTACACGGGAATAGGAACTACGTGAATGAAACCGCATGACGTCCGCTAGTTTGATATAAATGCACATCAAAGGACGTTACTGCACATACTCTTGATGATTATTCCCATTCAATATTTAACGATAGATCCTATTCCTCGTAATTTATAGGTCTCAATCGGGATATTTACTGACTTAAAAATATGATTCTAATTGGTCCGTCTGTTAGATTATCGAAAAATATTGGATACGTATTTTTTGTATCAAATCAATAAAAATTGACGAGGATAAAACGCGTCAAAAAATTGAGTGGGGGGTTGTGACGTCACTGACCGCTAAAGAATGTCATACTAATGTATCAGAAAATGACGCCACACGAGTTTTAAAGGCACTGTATCGCCTTCATTGTTTGTTTACGTGAAAAAATGAAAAAATACGTGTCCAATATTTTTTGAAAATTTATCTGACAGACTAATTAGATATTTTTTGTTAACTACCATAATAGCAAGGTTTTATATGGTATGAAAACGTATGAATGACATATGTTTTGCAAATTGATTCTTACTAATACGTTTGCACGTCTTTTTTTTAACCAGACGTGTCCGGTGTCAAAAAGGGATGATGAGAAGACCGGTATTAGAGAAGTATGGAAGAAGAATACATGTTGCACTGACTCCAAATGAATTGAGATTGGGTCAAGAGATTGATGATGTGTCCAGTGTTGCGTACCTGACTGCTCAAAGAAGAAACAGCCGAAACAATCTCACAGGTCATGATCTATTCTACAATAAGTTAAACTTTTTTGTTTTGGCTGTACGGATATCATCAAATAACCCCTCCCGCTCTTGGGCAGAGCGAAAGGGAGTCTCAGACTTCTACTGACTAAAAACCACCGTTGTTCCTTCTTAGCCCTTTATGTCGAGGCCGCAGTATCTCTTGCGAACAACCCGCAACCCCGACGGGAAATAACAGGTTAGCTGTTAGTAAACCACATTCTGGGTTTAGCTCACCTTTGTAGGTAAGCAGTAGTATAACAACATTTTTTTGTAAATATTTTAAGTATAATAAAAAATAAGAGTAAGAAAATTTATAATTAAAAATGCTCGTAATCATTATTATTAAGTACCTAAAACCCATGAGAAATAAACATCAATATTACTAGCACTACAGAAAAAGTGGTCTCGTAAGTACGCTGCGATTTATCTTGTCAATTTCCCTTATAAAATAAACAATTCACAGTTTTAAGCAGCCTATTGCCTAGTTGAAAAAACAGCTAATATAATTGTAGGCAGACAACTGAAGCATAAACACAGTAATGGACTCCAAACACATTAAAATAATTGAAACGTCAGCGCTCTTCCCCTCACTATTTTGTGTACTCCCTCTATAAAATTCCCAGTAAAGGTTGCCACAAATCATCAATCAATCATTTGAAGCCGCTATACTTCGACGCTGAGTTAAGTACCTTCGCTGTAACAGCATCGTAAAGGTAAATATCACTTATCAGAGAGTATCGACTACACAACGCGATGCTCTTCAATTAGGCGTCATCGCAACTTGTAACATTGTATAACATCCCGAGTGCTTGTAACGACATGATTGACAGTTTGTTGGCAGCCCTGTCGACTGTAACATAAGCTGGCAATATGCTTATGAACAAAATTGAACGCTGCGTATTATTACTTCATTATGACTTGTTGCTAAGTAAATATTGGCGATATTGTTATGTTACACGTTTTACAGAATAAGCTCGCTTGTTATTCGGATTATGTTTATGTTAATGTCCCGTGGGGCGTGCGATGCAATCAGCGATTTACCAATATGTCAGGACCTTAAAGTTTACGATATCTCTCGGTTCATAAGAAAGCGATGCCGAAGGAGAGATAACGACAGATAGACAGGTCGATGGAAACCGATTGGAATGTTTTATGTAATGATTGGGGTGCGTGTCTCGTACACACCTCGCAGATATCCGCGGCTTTCAATAACAAACGATCAGACTATCCTTCGATTACGTAAACCGATAGAGGATTTTTATAAATATTCCGTCAGAAACGACCGAAACTTTGGACGATCGATAAGAAAAACGTTTCTATATAGAAAATTTCCGTCGCTAATGTAATGAGAAGGTGGCTCGAGGAACGGGTCGCAGTAAACATCACACGGCGCAGTCGCATAAATTGTCTCCGGGTATTAATGCTATCGGAAAAACCATTATTTACTAACGGATTGGGGTGCTAGTGCGTGTAAGTGTTTACTTGTGGCGCGGGTGGGCGCGTGCAGGCGCGGTACTTACCAGACGGGCGGTGTCGCGCGGCTCGCGGGACCGGGGCCGGTCACCTCGGGCACTCCATTGATGAGCTGAGGCGGCAAGCAGCGCGGGCGAGGTCGCACGAGCGGGCGCGCGCGCGGGCCGGCGAGCGCGGCGGTACTGCCGCCCGGCGCCCGCCGCACGTGGCCGCTCAGGTATCAATCAATCGATGCGCGGAGTCGGCGCGGGCGCGTCGCGGGCGCGGCACATTCATGTCGCGCGAACAGCTGACGGCCGAGCCCCGTAAACATGAATCGGGACCCCTCCCCGCCCCCTGCACCCCGCACGCCTCACCCCACGCCCTGCGCCGCGCACCCCGCGCTCCTCTGTCCTGACCTACTCTGCGCAGGGCGCTGCCGAACGCTTACACCATACAACGTTCAACCAAATACGGTGGAGTCTTTCGGCGAGAGTGTTTCACATTCTAACTTTTAGATGAAGTTGGCAAAAACGCAACTAGTTGGCAAGAGTTCCAATGTTGAAAAAATATGATACATTTGCTAATATCCTCACAATGCACTTTGAACACCCAAAAAAAGATAGATCCAAGCAAAGATACTTGTGAAAGCTTCTCGGTATAGAAAAGATTAGTTGATTGACTCAAACAATCCGTGATACGTGTTTATTACAGTTTTACAAATCCCGTCACAAGGTTGTGGAGAACATCCTAGCATTATCGTGAAGGGGCGGGGGCGAGCAGGGCGCCTGCGTGTGTATCGTCCTGATGCTCTGCCTCCGCATCCCGAGATCCAACACGACTTCACCAGTCCTTCGGCGACCGCCACGGAGACCGCACGGACCACAACGGAGTTCCACGAGACGCGATAGGTTGCAAGGAATTAATGGGACGGAATGGACGAAACTTTGAGTAATTACATGTCTTGTTAGCATAAAACTTTGGATGGATGAAAGGATTTAAAATGTTCATGGGCTTGATTAACATATAGGGTTTCATTAGCATATAGATTGGACTTTACGTTCCGGGTTTTTCCAACTTTTTGGGATAACATTATTTTAATCATTATTATACTTCATACTACTGTCTGACCCTTTTATCATATACAAAAAAGGTTGATTTTTATACCTAGATTTTATGTCGCTATGGTGCTGGTTAATAACAACTGGTACATTTACAGATAATTCCTACTTTAACCTCTATCTATACGCTCATAACACACAAACGCTAATCTACATATTAGGATACCTAAGGTCGTAAAACTTCATCATGACAGATGAGTATAATATTCATACGAGGGAACTATAAAATAATAATTGACACTTACAATGTATGATCGTCTTCATAAAACACAAATCGCAAACAAACGAACCGCTTCGCCGGTTTCTCAGCCAAATCTCACTAGAAAGTGAAAACATTCATCATGTGTGATAAACTGGAGTTTTATTTAATGTATAATTGAATGGTAGCACCTAACATTGGCGGGCTGGACGCTAGCCAGGAGCAACAGTTCTTTACGAGGCTTCGATGCAATTGTAACAATATACTCTTTCTTTCTACGGTTATACTTTGGCAGGGGATCTGGGTAAGGCTATGTCGTGTAGATCGCGGTTTGCGTGGCGCAGTTGAAGCGGAAAGTGGAATATGTAAGCTTCTTTTTTGTTTATTTAGCCTATTGCGTCCCACTGCTGGGACAAGGCCTCCACCATCAAGATAACTAAAAAAAATCTGCTTATCCCCCAGACCCAAAATTTTGTTTTCTTTATACACAAAGGAAAGAACATAAAATCGAATCTTTAATAAAGTATGTCTGTTTATTTATTATTTGCTAACATGTAAAACGCCGGTTAGTATGCATGCCCTGTAAGAACACTACAATTGTTTTATCACCAAAGACATTCCATCACTTTCTAGAGTTATAGCTGAGGAGAAGAACAGGCAGCTGGGGATTCCACTGCAATACATAACATCACTCCCATCACATTTTTTTTCTCTGTAACACAATTATTTATTAGCGTAACACAGTAAATAATTTGATCATAACTAGTTTTATGTGCAAGCTGTAGTCTCAAATAATTGAAAGATCACACTTAAAAGTACCTTTTTGTATAGCAGTGGCTAATATTGTGACTGTGTATCTTTTGTTGGAAATCTAAATAAATGAAGAGAAACTTTTCTGCCTGCGCTTCCCACAATACGCCCTAAACCCAGCCGTCCGCTCCGCTTTCTGTGGGACAAACTCTCAACTCTTTAAATCGCCGTCTTATTCGAACACGGTCTATTTGGTTAGCGACACTCGTTCGCAAGTCGACTGCAGAACGAAAGCGATACGCGTCATGACAAAGCGATTTATGAACGAAGAACAACTTTAAGTGATTCTCTTTTCAGTTTCAGCGGAAATTTTGGCGATTTAGGTAATTATTTAATGTGTGGGCGAAACGTGGGTCGATGAAAAAGCTCGTCATTGTTTCAAAGTTTAATAGAATTTATTCATTTTTCGTTTTGTTTGGGTTATAAGACTCAAATTTAGATATTTACCAATTTGCTTACAGTTATGGGAGTTAAATCACCATGACAACTGCATATCAAAATAATTTATTTGGATTTATTATATTTTGCAAGATGGACATAACAGATATATCTATCTTTTATATTAACCATGTAATGTGTGTATAGTGTAGTAGCCCATTCCCGCCCATCTAGACCCATTTCTTTATCTTTTACGCACACAAATATTGAATTAATCCTACTCGCGTAGCAGCTACGCAGGTAAGCTACGCCGTATCAATCGTAGCAAACATATTTTCTGATGTTGGCACGTAAAACGCGTCATTATTTTCTGTCGTGTGTCGTGGATTAGAGGTTGTCTTACCAAACACTATAGTATTTGATAAAAGCACTAACTTCGCCACATATTTTAAATATCTATCGACAAAATAGTTTCAAAATATAATTATTTATTACACTTTCGAACTCTTGTTCAGCAATCTCGTTCAACACGAGTCTCAATAGATTTTGTCAATTTTGCTTCGGGGGCAAAACGCATTCATGTATGTTATTAGATTTAAATCAACGACATATTGGAGAATGGTTCATAGTAATACCCGCATAATAGAATAAAAGATAGATCGTCCTGCTTCTTGGCAGCCGAAATTACAATAGGGTAGTTAACAAAAACAATCTAATTAGTCCGTCAGATAGATTTCCAAAAAATATTGGACACGTATTTTTTCTTCTTTCACGTAAACAAATAATAATAATAATAATATTCCACAACTACCATACAACGCCATCTAGTCCCAAGCTAAGCGGAGCTTGTGTTATGGGTACTAGACAACTGATAAACATACTTATATATTTCTAAATACATACATATTATAGATAATGAAGAAAAGCGAATTTCTGGTGAAATAACAATTGCAACTTTGAAATATGAACTAGTTTATGATGATATGGGTTCCAAATATTAGTTGCCCTAAATCACTACCGTAGGCGAAAATTGCTTCTCAAGTTTGTTAAGTGTATACATATTGGTGCAGCTGAGTGTACAGTCACCAGCACATCAAGTGCCAACTGACAAATTTTATCAATCAATTTTGAACCTAATGCTTCACTAGCATATTATAAAACAAAGTTCTTCGCTGCGTCCGTCTGTCTGTCTGTTCGCGATAAACTCAAAAACTACTGCACCGATTTTCATGCTGTTTTCACCAATATATAGAGTGGTTATCTGGGAAGGTTTTAGTGTATTATTTAGTCGCGATCACCAACATCTACGCGGGTGAAGTTGCGGGCATCAGCTAGTAAGTGATAAAGTTAAATCTCTTTCAAAGAAATTTTACAGATCTAAGTAGCGTGACATGCTGGCGTCTGAACATTTGTATGTATAGCAACGAGGTCTCCTGAAATTTTTAGCTTACGCAAACAGCTCTAACCATGGTCCACTTAACTATGAGCAAATTATTTATGTGCTCATTAATGAGCGAACATTCCCTCGTGCTTAGCAGGTATGGTATGGCTGCCATGTTTGTCATTACAAACGCAAATGCCTGTACTTGCATAACTGTTAAGGAACCAATTTATTACATAGGCCATTAAAGAAATTAAAACGTGGACGTTAGGAATTTCTGCTGTTTCGTGGGTGCGTTAGCAAACATAAACGGCTCATTAGGTACTTAGATATTAGGTAGCTACGTTAGGGTATGACGATAGCCATTATTTGTAAAAAAAATTAAGTTGAAAAATCTTTCGTGTCCCACGGAGGGTTTTGCCAGACGATCCGACTTAAACCCCCGGGACCCGGGAGAAAAAAGTACACTCAAGCGCGCAACTGGATGATAGCCATACTGTTCAAATAAGAAATCTCTAATTTGGTTTACATCAATCAACTGCACCAAAAATTTTGTGGTTCCTGACGTAGGCATCCTAAAATGAAAAAAGCGTGCTACTTATTTGAAGTAATTTCATAAACTTCACAGCATACTAATAATAGTACTTTATAGTCAGATAGGTAAGTCTATAATAAGGAAAAGCACCGCAAACAGAGCTAATAACTATTCCACCGTGACCACATAACTTGTAAGTGCAAGGGAACTTGCATCAGGGACTTGGATGGAACTCGTTAAGCTAATTCCATTTAGCTATGAGCCGTTACCGGTCAATGACTGCACCAGCTAAGTAGGTACCTCAGTACTCCTTACTATTGAATTCACTTAGTGGTATAGGTAACCCAACCTTTTTGAATTTATAAGTTTTTGTGTCGTCACCGGAGATAGCAATTCTCCTTGCTGATTTGTTTTTTTAATTTTTATTGTTTGTTTACTATACTAAAATGTAAAATAGTTTAAGTTATGATGAGGCTGACTTGCCTTTAAGGATAAAAGCCTCGATAAAAATTAAAGAATAAAAAAAAAGAAAAAAAAAAGTTTTTGTGCAGCATCATGTTATTAAAACCATATTTTCCCCATCATCATATCCATCTGTTGATCAATTATCTTTAAGCCTAGATATAACAGCTATTTACAATAATAAAAAGGTGTACCGAAGTTTTCAATACTCTTTTGGCAGAACGTCAGAACTTCAAGAGTAGGTAGCTGTAATACGCTAGAACATAAGTATCCTCCGCACGATGAAAAACAACCTGTGAATTTATAAACAAAATCAAGTCCACCTACTTGCTCCTCCTGTTCTTGAACAGCTTTCACCCCAGCATCACATCCAGCATCACCACGTCGCGTCTGTCTGGTGCTCAACCACCACGCCATACCACTGAACACTTCACTTGTCTCCTCGAACACACACTCACTTTCCTATCAACTATTACACCCGTTGACTAAAACCACTAGTATAATATTCAGACTAAACATGGATCAGATATATTTATCGAGGTTTAAGTTTCGCATCAAATTTACTCTGCTTTTGTTAACACTCTCTACCAAGTTCATAATATCAATTTATTTTGAATGGCCGAAAGAGGATTCGAAGGCAGAATCGAAAATGATAATAAGGGAAGATTCTTTGATTCTCACTTCAGTTGTGAACTCTGACAAAGAGAGAGAGAGAGAGAGAGAGAGAGAGAGAGAGAGAGAGAGAGAGAGAGAGTTATGTGCAATCGAAAATTTTGAGAGGTTAGTCAATGCGGGCGCAACATTTTTTTTTGTTACAGTTAAAATAATGAATAACCAGTTAACAATAGCTGGTAAAGCCACAACCGACCGTACACGACTGTAAGTTGAACGTAATGAGCGACAATGCAAAGCCCGACGCGACGGTCAAAAACAATGAAAAGCCAGCCAAGTGCGTGTCGGCCTCGCATACCAAGGCTCTGCGAGTATTTCTAATAGCTAAGGTACACATTAGGTACCTAGTTACAAGCATATGTGGTCAGTCACGTGAGACAGACAGATACACGCTATAGACAAGTTTCGTTTTCACTCTTCAGCTACTCCATTGTCTCTGCTTAACATCACGCCTGAAGTCCCCGAAAGGTTAAGCAGAGGACTCAATAGTAGGTAATTGTAGGTTGCCATCAGCCGGGCATTCATGTGGCAGCTACTGATAAATTCCTGATGGAGAACCCTATAAAGCTTCGACTAGGAATCGAACCCAGCTCATATTCAGCAATCGCGCTTGCAACCTCTAAACCAACAAGGCTTTTTATTCTCCCATCTTAACAGCCATTTTATCTTCGTGAACATTACTCAAAAACTAGTGAAACTGATTTTACATAAACTTCGTTTATGAAAAACAAAAAGAAAATCGATTTTAAATCGGTTTGACGGCACGGTTGTTGCAGTGGCTGAGCGATTGAACTGCGGCGCTGCGTGTCGCGGGTTCGATCCCCGCACGGAACGTTTGGTGGTTTTGGGTGTTTTTGTATAAGTTAGTTAATATGTTTGTAAACGCACCCACGATACAGGAGAAATTCCTAGAGTGGGGCAACGTTTTTTTTTTTTTTTTAAATTGGTTGGCCAAAACGGCCCCGACTTACGATCGGGAAGTATTCGAATTCGAACCCAGTAGAACCCAGGTAAGCGCATTATTTTAAGTAGGTAATTTATTTCATCACCACTACTCTCAAAACGGTGAAAGAACTCGTCTTAGAACCAAAAAATCCCGCACTGGGCCCGCGTGGTGAATTATATAGCAAATTCCCCCTCATAAAGAGGCCTGTATCCCAGCTGTCGAAACATTATAGCCCAATTATGCCACCCACCTAAATACATTCCGAAATACTGACGTGCAAGACAAGTGTGGGCACTCCATTGCTTCAAGTCTGTTTATTCTCCATCTTCACAGACATTCACCGCCCTTTCAACATCACGTCATGAACGTAACGTTCTTGTAAACATTCGTGCGATACCGCTATGCATTAGCCACGCAACAGGTGTTCGTGACGTGTGCCTTTAATAAACAATTGAACACGGTAACAGGTTGTAGTGGTGTAGTGCCTCCGTATCTAATGTCTGTCGGGCTAGTTAAGGTGCAGTCTTTTGCATTCATTTGCGTTGAGTAATGGTGTGTATAGTAGTGTGAATTTTCTTTGTGCCAGGTGTGTATGGTAATAAGATGTATTTAGGATCGACTTTGTGCTTGAATTCGAATGAAATCCTTGTCCTGTGGGTCTAAAATCGCCACTTTAGCAGATAATAATATGAATTGCGTTAAAATTCGTAAAATGGTCAGACACAGAGGGTAGAGAGTCCGTCAGATTGATTTCCAAAAAATATTGGACACGTACTATTTATTTTTTCACGTAAACAAACAATTAAGACGAAACAGTGCTTTGAAAACTCGTGTGACGTCATTTTCTAAGACATTAGTATGACATTCTTTACCGGTGAGTGACGTCACAACCCCTCAAATCTTTTGACGCGTTTTATCTCAGTCAATTTTGATTGATTTGATAAAACAAAAAACAGGTAGGTATTACAATATTTTTCGATAATATAAAAGACGGATTAATTAGAATCATATTTTTTTAAGTCAGTAAACATCCCTATTGGTACATTTTTCAGATTCTAACGCAATTAATATTATGATCCCATTTTATCTGATAAAGTGGTCATTTTAGACCCCAGTTCACGACGCCTCTATACGTGTCGTGGTGATTCGAGACTTGCGATTGTGCACAGACGCCAGCACATCATACTACCCAAAACTGTCCAACTTTCCCAATCTTGAACCTATTGCTTTTGCGATAAAGTTGAATTAAATAAGTTATGACAGATTAAGGTAGCTTGATGTGCTGTCTGTAGGAACTCGCACATTCATTTATTTTCCGCGCCATCGCTGAAACCACACGCTTGTCGCAAGAGCGTGCTGCTTGTGGCCAAGTGGTATAAATAAGTAATGCGGCCGTTCACACGGCTGTGAGATATAATTTTAGTAAGAACTTGAGTTCACGCTTCAATATCCCACTGTACATGTAAAATGTTTGTGTTGTTGTTGTATGTGTGTTGCAATTTATATTGTTTGTTTGTCAATAAAAATCTACCGGTAATTATGAAACTACAACTTGCGCGGCTGAAATAGCTTCATGGACATTTAATTATAGGTAGGAGGAACACAGGAAAAGTAAAATGAAAATCACGAGTATAAAATAACATTTACTTAAATGTAACTTATTACAAGTGTCAGGTTGCGACATACGAGTGAATCTGTTCGTCTAGCTACAATTAATGATGCATTGTACAAACGCGTCAAACATTCCAATTTATACCTTATTACAATGCCATAAAAGTCACATAGCGCATCTAGGTATACCTTGTTCTTGTTACATCAACATTGCTATTAAACACCCACTATGACTGGCCCACACTGAAATAAGAGGGAACAGGGCTTGAAAAGTAAGGAGGAATTAGAAAAATAGGTGTTTGAAGAATTTATTGTCATTGCCCTGCGTCAAGCCTGCCCCCGTAGTGTGTGCTAGGAAGCAGCTGCAGTTCAGACCGATTATATCACAAATATTTTGGTGAGATCGACGTCTACAGTAGACCTTGAGATTATGAAAAATAAATGAAGAAAATTAATCAGGAAGAAAAAAGGGGAAATACACTTGTATGGAAAATCGTAGCTCCTGTTTCCTCTAAATCAAAGCAAGATGTTTCCACAATAGGGTGTACAAAAGTTATGTCAAGTCGTGTGACACACAAGGTTAGTACTTTTTATTAATTGATAAAACAAAAAAAAACGTATCCAATATTTTTCGATAATCTAATAGACGCCTGTTAGATTATCGATTAATATTGGATACGTAACAATTCGATTTTTTTGGTGCAATACCCTATTCAACTCACGGGCTTATATGACGAAACCCCATATTCCTGATAAACACTGCTGCAACAATCTCAACACAAATTCATGTTCATGACAACAAGTTTCACAGTTGTTTTGCAACAAGTCACAAAATATGTTTCTAGAACATTGTTTTGCAACAATTATTTGCCATCAAGACGATGTTTATTCAGTGTGGATTAGCTTAAAATATAAGTACAGATGGTGGCGCTACGTACGGACACCTCAATATTAACACTGGTGGGCCATAAAAAAACCACCACGCGTAATGTTTAAACGCGATATACAGCGTGCATCTATATAATAATAAAAATAAAACGCAAACGCACTACCGTCCAACTTATTAACTTATCACTTAATACATACACAAACATTATGATTACAATGATGTGTCTAAGAATAATTTTGTTTAAAATTCGTAACCAAAAATTGTATTTATTTTTACCAATTTAGAAAACACTTCATAAAAGTACCTAAATTACGTATAATACACCGTAACATTACACAATTTCCAACTTTTATTTAAATAAAACTACTTTCATTCACATACACATTTAGCTAACCGCGCAAACTGCTGTGTGTCTACTAAAAATGAACAAAACAGTTTTCATGATACTCTATAGAACCAATTACTTGACAAATCGATGAAATAAAGACCAATAGGAAGAAGACCACCGCAGTTTTCCAAAATATTAATAGCTAACCACAATTTATCACATTAAAAACCATAATATTATAACATGAATCATGTCTATGGTCTAAACATTCGAATACCATCTTCATAGGCATACATTGTGAGCTCTATGGTCCGTCAACCGCAACTGAGCTGACGAAACAGATTCAAAAACAATCACATACAAAATTTTCAAAAAGCCATTTTTTTTGCTTGATTTAAAGTATATTTATTACAGATCGAAATTATAATTAAGAAAAGGGGCAGGTAAAAGAAAGCTCCTACTTCAACTTAAGATTATTATTTTAGTTCTACTCAAATAGCCGCAAATGACTTTAAATCAGCACTTCATTTTACTGAGATCTTAACAATAAGATACACAAGTGAATTATTGCAAAAATCGATAGCCAAAAATACGGACGAAATATATAGAATATTCTCTTCAATATTTTTTAGACAACTTAAGAAAAGGAATCTAAGATTAAACTGACAATATCTAATAAAAAATTAAATATATACAAGTACTGCGTAGCATTATTATTTTAGCAGTAATCATGTTACTTCAATACTATTTCCACAGTTAATTTCATAAATGTTTATTAACATCGGCCATCTGTCAATGTCATTTAAGCGCCAAAAGAACTATGTAGGTAGGATCGTACTATTGTAGTGTATTTTTATTTAATCCTCATTTAACACTCCGTGGTCTTACTGCGGTACTCAGAGATATTTAATGATTACATAAGCCGTCACATTGACATATTTTTGTATGACAAAACTGTCAAAACCTTTACTAAGTAATGGCCTAAGTAATAATTAACGGTCTCTGAGTGCGGCAGTAAATCATTTTAATTAATGTATAAAACATGATAAAGTTTAAATCAGACGATTTTCACATGTTGCATGTTGTTGACTGTTTCCAGATGTTCGTCACATCTGCAGATTGCACCCGCCTATGTTTATAGGCAGGTCGCTATTTAACGAATAAAACCAGCTTGACAGTATTGTTAAATCCGAAAGAACTGTGTTCATCAACTTGGCTTTTGCATTTTCCTATCCACACTAGTTTTTCTTAGGTTATGCAGTTATTGTTATTTTTTATTACATAGAAGGCAAGAGTACGAACAATTTAAGTTTAAAGAATTGTGCATAGTGTCTCTTATCTATTTGTGTTTTTTAATTTTATATAAAGTTGAAGCAATAGGGGATCGGACTGAGTCAATAAAATATGATTCTAATTAGTTCGTCAGTTAGATTGTCGAAAAATATTGGATAAGTACATGTTTTTTGTTTTATCAAATTAATAAATAATACCGGAAATAAAACGCCTCAAAGACTATGAGTGGGGGGTTGTGACGTCATTTGTAGGTAAAAAATGTACTGACATGTGACGTTTTCGAGGAGTTCAGGAGTTATCGAAGCACTGTATCGTCTTAATTTTTTGTTTACGTGAAAAAAGAAAAAATATGTGGTCAAAATTTTTTGTAAATCTATCTGACGGAGATTTACACACACACACACTTATTTATATGTTTTCTTTTTTTCCTAATTAGTTTTTTTTTGTCCGATACCCTATTTTAGGATAAATAATAAAAAAAGTCTTGTTTATCATCTGCCCGTGTAGATCTCTGAGATAGACCGGATTACGATACAGACTTCATAGGTTTTATAAGAATGACAAACTGTTGTCTTTGTACGTCTATCTATACTAATATTATAAAGGTGAAGAGTTTGTTTGGTTGAACTCGCTAATCTCAAGAACTATTGGTTGGAATTCAAAATATATTTTTTTGTTGTATAGTCCATTTATCGAGGAAGGTTTAGACTATATTCCGTCGAATTGCGGGCAGAAGCTAGTAACCTATTATTACAATTTCTGTTTGTGTGCGCTAAAGAATAAGTGCAAAAGCTGTCGTGTTACGCTATATAAAGCCGACCTTTAAGTTGACTGCAGCTGGGTACTGAATAAAGGCAAGAAAATTCCAGTTTTACTACCACTAGAAGACACCAAAACGTCAAGTATAAACCAAAGTGCAATGTTGCATTTTCAACTGTCGTCGCTGAGCCTAACGTGGAAAATTCTATAGTGCACTAGCCGGTATATTAACAGAAATCTTCTGTCTGTAATCGATTGTTAGAACAAACGTTAGGTACAGCCGAAATATGAACAAAATCCTTTAATCTTTAATAAGGGTATTACTACCCTCCACATACACAACGACTTATAAAAACTAAACTGAGCACGTCAACGAAACAACACTGCACTGTTGGAAAATCAGCTCTCAGTGTTGAACTTAGAGGTCAATATCCAACAGTACAGTCTTGTTTAGGTATCGCCTGATGTTATCCTCATCAATAGTCAATGGCCCACTCGTTGTCCTGTAAGAAGGCGTCGACGACCTCCTTCATAGTGAAGTTCGGTATCAGCTGGTCGGCTGTCAACTTTACACGGGTTACTGGGTCGAAATGGCCGACACGCTGTGGACAAAAGAAATTGGAGGTTTAGCTGGAACAACTTCTCTTTGTAATCCACCACACGGGCTGGTGGAAGACACATGTCTTCGATAAATAGTTAGTCACCTCGCGCACTAGGTAGTAGGCTGAGATCACGACTTTAGGCCGTAGAAGCTGGCTGCGGGATGTTGTAAGAGATACCGCGGCCTCGACATAGAGGGCTAAGAAGGAACATGGTGGTTTTTAGCCAGTTAGAAGTCTGACACTCCATTTCGCTCTGCCCAAGAGCGGGAGGGGTTATTTGATGACTTCCCACACCCAAAAAGAAGCTTCGACCAGAAAGAAAATTTGAAATCCTATCCTAAGAGCAAGAAGGTATATTTCAAAATGTCGAATCTGTAAGTAATGCTAGTTGTGACTGAAATTTAAACGACCAATAAAACGGATTGTTTATTTGTAGGGCACTGTATGATTAATGTTTTGATTGTGTTAGTTTGGCGACATAGGTTCCAATACAGATTTCATCACTACGCATTTATACCTGCAGGGCTATTGCGTATCTTTTAAATGACAGTGGCTAACCTATAGTGCCTATCAATTACTGTCAAATGGTTCCATTTTGTACAAAACCATAACCAATTTGACAGTTAATCCATAGACAATTTGATAGCCACTGTCATTTAGAAGATACGCAATAGCCCTGCTGATCTTCTTGTTCTGTGGCGTTCATGGGGAACAAAAGTTTCTCCATAAAATAGAAGTGGTATGTGACCACTTCTCTTTTATGGAGAAACTTTAAAAATTTTGAGTCTAGAACTAGTTACACCATCTTAGTCTCCTTTCAAGGTTATTTCGTAGATAAAGACTATTAGCAACCTAGATATAGTATAATATAATGTTTTAAATCTTCTTATCAATGAATAAGGACTGTACAATAGAGGTAGATATTTTATCTATCAATTGTATTTCGTGTTTCATTCCTACATGTACAAAATTGAAAAGTCATTCATGCATAATGAGTCAGTGAATAAAACTACTGAGCTCTCAATAAATAAAATACTAGAACCTGCATAATATATCAAAGTTGATATTTTGAATTGCCATAAGGAACATTAAGATCTCATACAGATTCAATGTCTCTTACGACATTACGACCTTCCACTGTTAATAGACTTGCAAATATGACAGACAAAGCATAGTAAGAATTTAGGTCTCAAGAGAAATTTTGATGGATGGAGTGGAAGCCAAATAAAAGATCCCAAAGATGAAGAGAAAGGAGTAAATGACGCCGTGATGAGAATGGAAGAAGAAAACGTGGTTCCCCCAAACCCAAAATGGCCAGTTTAGCAGATCCTAATATGAATTGCGTTAAAAAGCGTAAAATCGACCTTTCATAATAGTAACTGCGTCTGTGAGCATTTAGGAAAATAGATCACCGAAATAATATGAATTGCGTTAAAATTTGTAAGATGCTCACAGATGTTGATGCGAGATGTTTCCTCAATGCTACATAAAAAAATTAAAACTAAAACCCGACAACGACAAAAAGAAACGACGCTGAAAAAACATAAAGTAAGATTATCAGGATGCTGAAAAAGAAAAGCCGCAGTCACACGTTATTAGGTTGGTACAGTCAGCAGCACCGATATGTATACACTTAGCAACGTTAAGAAGCTATTTTCGCCTACTGTATTGATTTCATTTTCATGTTACGTAACAAAACCAATATTTTAGAGCTCATATTATCATGACACAGGCATATCCCAAAGTTGTAATTGTTATTTCACGAGATATTTGCGTTCGAACGTTGCCAAGTGTATACATATTATTGTTCGTGACTGTACCTATAAACGTGTGACTGGGGCTTTTCTTTTTCAGCATCCGGAAAATCTTGTTTCATACTTTTTCAGCGTCGTTTCTTTTTGTCGTTGTCGGGTTTTAGTTTCTAACGTTTTTTTTTTTTATTCAAACAATTTTGGTATTAAATAATTATTTTGACACATGACTCTTTGTCCGATAGAGAACGACACTTTAAATTTGTGCATTTTATTTTGGAAATGTACAAGTGAAGCCCTTTCAAATGATACCAAACACAGCGTATTTATCTCCGTTTTTATTTATAACATATTATGTTTTGTACGCTAGAGGGCGCCATTTCAATTTTTGTGACACATCACGTAGCCTATGGGGGGGGGGCACCGGGCAATTAAGACGGTTCTAATGATACCTCATAAATCGAGTCCCGATAAGTAGATAAGGAGCTATGAGGGAACAGATGAACCTTCTAACATACACATACATATATACATAGCCAGTCAAAATCATAACCCTCCTTTGGCTTTGCCGTAGTCAAGTAAAAATTATTAGATTTACCTCCAAATGTTCTTCGATGTCCTTTTTCTCGTACGTGATACCACTGGGAGTGATCACCGGCTCATTAAGTATTTCGAAACTTATCTTGCCGCACAAGTAATCCGGTACATCACGTTTCTGCAGAAAAAGGAGTGTAAACGATGTAAGAAGGTTTTACACAGATTTGTATCTATAGACAAAAATGAACGCTGAGTAGTCTATGGAAAGACGTTTTTAGCGTGTCTATATGATACGATTTTGTTAATTTATTTCAGAAGGTTCATGTAGACTACATTGACATTTGACATTATTATTATTATTATTACATTGGATAATAATTAAAACAGTGATAGTCTATCCGTGTGACCGTCGGACTGACGAGTTATATGTATTTTTTTTTGAGGGTGGTAAATCATCAAATGACTCCTCCCGCACTGGGCAGAGCGAAAGGGAGTGTCAGGTCAGACTTCTACTGACTAAAAACCACCCATGTTACTTCTTAGCCCTATATGTCAAGGCCGCGGTATCTCTTAAAACATTCCGCAGCCCCGACGGGCGTCGGCCCTTGCCGACTTGCTTGCATGTCACCCTTCCATGTTGTTGACATTTCATTAAGGCGCGCGTGGAACACGAACGCGCCGTCGACACGGCCTGTCGTCGTCACAAAACGGACGGACGGCGAGCTAGCCCATCACTCACCGTCCACAGGCCTGCATAAATACCCTGACGCCAGGTTAGCCACTTACCACAAGATGAAAAAGATTAATATATCACTCAGATGTAATACAGAAATCGGTATTAATGGGCCGGGCCTATCACTACTGTAGTAGTATTAATTCATCATCAATATCAGCCTATAATGTTCCCACTGCAGGGACTCAGGCCTCCTCTCTAGGAGAGGGAATGGGCTATAATCAACCACGCGAGCCCAGTGCCAGTTGGTAGATACCTCATGTCTTCGATTTTTTTTTTGGTTCTAAGACTTGCCGGTTTCCTCACGATGTTTGCCTTCACCGTTTTGAGAGCAGTGGTGATGAAATAAATTACACAAACTAATGCGCCTACCTGGGTTCGAACCCATGACATACTGTTCGTATGAACTGAATGATGAATTATAAAACTATAAAATAATGTTTTTATAACGTACCCGTCTTCTTTCGTCCATTCTAGAAAATAGCATATTTAATTCACTCCTGTAGTTATTCTGAAAACGAAACAACACAGAATGAGACAATGAACATCAAGATAATGAAATACAATAGGTTCAATAATAATTTATTTGGTCACTTACTGAAAACAGAATCTTAAGCTATTATTATGTTTTCGAATAAAAAACGCAATGTTCATACATGATCAAGTTCGAATTACATTCCAAACTAAAAATTTTAGGATCCCTAAAACGCTAATACATAGTTCAGTAAATGCCCATTTACGTTTCTGTAACATTTTAAATTAAATATATTAAAACTTAACTTACACATTCATCCTCAATTTTAGAAGCATTAGTATTAATTTCTTCTTTGTTACTTATATCTAGTTTCATTTCTTCTATTCTTCGTTGCATATCTTCATTTATTAACCTGTAAAACACACATTGTTCCTCAGTAAACCAAAGATTTAAATCAATAGATATCACACTAATATTATAAAGGCGAGAGTTTGTGAGTGTGTATGTTTGTTTCTTCTTCACGTCTAAACGGCTGGAGTGATTTTAATAAAATTTGGTGTGAAGTTAGCTGACACCTTGGATTAACACAGGATAGTTTTTCCCGATTTTATCTTCTCGTGGGATAATTTTCGAGTTGTAGCGGGCAAAGCCGCTGGCAACAGCTAGTACGTTATAATAGTAATGATAGATTGGTGGTGTGATCATCGGACTACCAAGACATAGGTCACGAGTTCGTATGTACCCAAGATAATCGACTTTTCATATTCATGTGCGTGATGATTTAATGAATCATAGGTTTTGAGTATGAATTTGGATGGGTATAAGAGTAGAGGAAGACCAAAGAAACGATGGATGGGAAGAATGATATGGCAAGAAAGGAGTTGTTCCGTGAGATGACGAGAAACAGAGAAGTATGGAAGAAGAAGACGTGCTGCGCCGACCCCTGTGCGTAATGAACAATAGGGTATTTCACCAAAAAAATCTAATTAGTCCGTCTGTTACATTATCGAAAAATATTGGATACGTCTGTTTTGTCTTTTCAAATTAATAAAAAATTACGATAGTAAAACGTGTCAAACATCATGAAGGGGGGGTTTTTGACGTCACTTTGTGGCTAAAATAGTACTAACCTTGTGACGTCACAGGACTTGACGCGACCTTTCGAAGCACTGTATCGTCTTCATCTTTTGTGTAAGTGAAAAATGAAAAAATACGTGTCCATTACTTTTTGAAAATCTATCTGACGGACTAATTAGGTTTTTTGGTAAAATACCCTATTATCACTTGCTTCGATGAAGGAAAACATCGTGAAGAAACTAGCTTGCCTAAGAGATAATTCTCGACGGTATCGGCATGTAAAGCCAAGTCTATGCCAAGCCAACAACCAAGCCAGCCAAGCCTATGGGCGCCATAAAACACTGACTCCAATTTAGGCACTAACCACACGGTAAAGAAGAATAGATACGAGTTAAAAAATTATCACGTCTGTCGTTCATATATTCAAATAGTACTGTCTCGCTCACTCATACTAAAGATCATATCTATTGTTCCATGTGGGATGTCTGAGCAGATTCTTATCGGTGCGAACACATTTTCGCGGGCGCGGTTATCCAGTCAACCGTGATGTGCAAGGAACTGTATCATTGAATATTTCAATGTAAATTTGACATGAAGCGTGCATTATCGTAGTATGATGCCGTAAACAATAAACTATTCGTGTGTCGTGTCTAGATATTATATTTCAAATATTTGTTGCTAGTTAAAAAAGTCTTTAGAAAGTAAATATTTTTGTAAACCTATGTGCTATGGCTAGTTAATAATAGTCAAACTGGGAAACAGTTTTATAAAAAATGGCACTTTTTGACTTCCTCTTATATTTGTTGTGCGTTGTATGTTTACAGAGTGTGCAGTGGTGGCCCAGTAGTTGCCAGTGGTTAATTAGCAATGTAGCTAAATTGCTAATTTAGAAAGAGAGATAATTTGGATGATTGATTGAGGATGATTATTTTCCCTGTACATTTATAAGTAACTTTTGCCAGCGACTTTGTCCGCATGGGCACAGTTATTATAATACTTTGTGCATGGGATATCGTTCTTATAAGCATACATCGATCATGGACTATCGAACACAGACATATTTTTTCAATTCCAATAAACAAACTCTTCAACTTTGTAATATTACCATAGATTAGTGAAATAGGAGTGCACCATGGGCAGAACACCTCTTCATCTCTGCCTAACCGTTCGGGGATAGCCTAACATAGTTTTAAGTTACTACTAACACGAATGTTATTATGTACCTATATGTTAAGGTATCTGTCTATGGGTCTTCGTTACCTGTAAATAAATGTATTATATTCTTCTTCTATAAAGGGGGTGTTTTTTTGTAAGGTTAGTTTATACTTTCTGACTCCAAGTTGAAGGTCGCGAGAACCTGCTCGATGCAAGAAGCAATAACTTAAATGTTTCGGGAACCACATACAAAGCAAGGTCAGGTTATACCGGATAAGTATAGCTTGTTGTGTGGCCGTCTGTACAACCGATTTTTTGGCTGAAATAATGATGATATTGACATTAGAGACAGCAAGTTTACCTGTTCAAATAAGACTGCAGTTCGATCTCCTGTGATATTCTCTTTTCTTCTTGTAGGTTCCATCGTTTTTTCCTGGCGATACGGATTTGTGCTGCGATGTCATCGCCGAAGTTAAGCTTTTGCTCACGCGCCAAATCATTTGCTGGAAAAAAACCGTTTTATTTATTTATTTTAGAATTTTCACCAAAACAAATACAGAAAACATAATTAGTTATACGACAACATAGGTTATTATGTACGTAGGTGTACTCCTTCACTTATAGGAGACCACAGCATCCATCATCATTTACATAATGTAAAACAAAGTGGCTCCCGGTGTTTGTACGCTTAGATCTTTTAAACTGCGCTGCGGATTTTAATGCAGTTTTAAGCAATAAATAGAATGATTCAAGAGGAAGGTGTATATGTGGTAAGTAGGTACATTGCATCCATGCGAAGCCGGGAGGGGTCACTAGTGAAAGTTAAAAACCAAGCTAACAAATTATCAACCGACAACACAACCATCTGCCCATGTATTTTCCTTTTATAACAATTTTAACATGTGATGGGCTATTATTGCATTAGAAAATTCAAGGAAAAGTGTATGATTCACAAAACTACAATTTAGAGCAGTTTTTTGTTTTTTTTTTTTATTTTTTTTTTTTGTTGTTTTTTCTTTTTGAACCATGAATAAGCAAGTATGGTAATGCGCCAGAAATCAAGTTAGGAAAGCTGGGGTTTAAAGAAATGTTGAAGTGACTCCTAATACTTAAAATATCCCAGCCTAGAAAACTCTCGGCGCGAAGCCGAACGTTAAATAGGCACGCACAACCAAGTCATACACAACTAGTTCATGCCGATGTCTCATATATAGGTACGTCACCGTCGGCGTGAGTACCTGTTTTGATCTTATTCGAATTTTGTCTTCCTTGTTGTTTTAATAAAACATAAACTAGCACTATCAGTGACATTGATTAATTTAAAAATATACGACAAGTTTCTTTACAGAATATGTTTCGAGTTAAAGCAATTCAGAATTATACGATTTTCTATCAGACCAGTATTATAAAATCTCTAGTATCTATTAATGGGGAATTATAAAACTGTTTTAATAACTTGAGCGGTATGAATTTGAGTAAGCGAAAAATTTACTGAAGTAACGACGAGTATTGATTAAAAACAAAATCCAGAGCGAGCTTACATAAATTGGGTTGTAATTAATTTCAGATATTAAAATTCTGGCCGTGCGACTAAATTACTAAGTGAGCGACTAGAAATACAGAAAGGGCAACTAACATAGTTTTACATAATTCCTTGTTTTATTTTCACACACACAATCTTAAATACTCACACAAACAGGGTGGTTAGGGAAGCGAGCGAACTGAGATTCCGACATACTCTGCGAACCCGCTACTAGGAATACTTGGATGCAAGAGCGAGCGATGCGATCTCGGGACTTGGGGCACCCCGACTCGGGACAGGTTAGGTTAGAAGGGGATGGCGAGGTCGAGTGAGCGACCAAAGCGAACGAATAGACCCCGCTATCCTCTTCGAAAAAACCACCGCGGGGCTCGACTGGGCCTAGGGAAGTAAAGTAGTTTTTCTATTCGAAAGACTTCATTTAAGATAAAACTCCGCGCAGTATAAATAAATCATTTAATTTTGCAAAATATTGAAAAAAATGCCGGATGTAACGTTGCCACTCAAACAAATATTAGGTCGCTCGAATATTATGAAGCTTATCATTTTGTATTTTAAGCAACCCAAATTTTTGTTTATTAGTTGCTGTTCTGTTGATTTCTCGTCACTCGCAGCCAGTCGCTCACTTAGTAACACTATGACCTAAATGAATTATTTTTGTCACTTAAACCTGTAATTTACAGTCACTCGTTAAAATACTACCCTATATTATTTTTTTTTTTTTTTTTAATTAGATAGTAATTTAACCATCTGAATCTGCAGTATATCATTATCATTATTTTGTCTTTCTCTCCCATTCCTCTCTCTAGTTCAAGTTTATTGCGGCAAACATCACCATAACATATTGTTTCCTAACTTATCCGAAATTGTCATAACTTGACTGGGCAGAGCCTGATATGTAACCTTGAATGACTATTACTAATTAAATATTAAAATTATGGTAATTGGATATACATAGATTTGAAGTGAATCCTATTGACTGTCTATAAATAGCTGAATAGGTACATTGATTTTGTAATTAGGGCTAATAATGTCCCAATCCTATATTATGTTAGGTTTCCCAACACCATATGCATAAAGCAATGATTTACCTTAATAAAACAAATAACAACAGGCATTACAGATAGGCAATCAATACTCCATATTAATAATATTAATGTGTAAGTAATGCTGTCTTTTCGCTTGTCTGTCACCTTTTCACAGCTTAGGGCTGAATGATCACAGGCTGATCTGGCTTAAGTTAGGAAAAATAAACTTTTTGTCTTAGTAGTATGTTTGGTTGAATAATTTTCGAGTCATTGCGCGGAATAAGCCATGGGAAAAAGATTACATAATTATAAACCAATATGTGTTTCTATAATCAATTTGCAAAAAAATATCATTTTCCTTATTAATTGTCCTTGAAAATAACAAAGTAATGAAGAATTTTAATTTCAATTTATAGCTTGTCTAATTAACGGCTAATTGGACAATAATTATCAATAGTTTCAAATAAAATTATACTTTAATTTAATTAATTAATAGCCAAGTCAATGTTTGTCCATGGAGTTACTTACTTGATCTTCTCCATAAAAATCTACACTTTGGAATAGATAACTAGTTCTTTCACAGCGATCATGCATCTCCTCTAGTATAGTAAAAATTGCTGTGTATTAATATAAACAGCAATTTTTACTATACTTAGGTTTCTGATGTCCAGGCTGGAGTGTCCCAGCTGGGACTGCAACTACTAGTTTATCTACACTAATATTATAATGAGGGAAGATTTGTATTTTTGTGTGGTTGTATGTTTGTAATGAATCAACTCAAAAACTACTGCGCCGATTTCAAAATTCATTATAAAGCCACATTTATCCTGAGCATAAGCTACTTTTTATCCCTGCATTCCCACGGGAACGGGAACTACGCTGGTGAAACCGCATGACGTTCGCTAGTTCGAAATAAATACTTGACGTTCCAAACAAAGTAGTACTCACCTCGGTGCAGATGCTTTATAGCTTCGTCATAGCAGTCCAGTTCCACCAAGGCCTGTCCCAAGAAGAAGTGTCCTTTGACCTGGTTGTTGTCTATGTCCAGTGCTCGGCGACAGTCCTGGCATGTTGAGTCCCATCTCTTCATCTTCAGGTGGCATAGTGCGCGGTTTGTGAAGTATGTCGCCACTGAAGGGTTTTTTATCTGAAATGGTAGTGACCAAAGAGTTAGGTTTGTTTGAAGACAATGGTATGGTACTGTACTAACAATAAATAGGCAAGAATAAATAAAAGGGAATTGCTGAGATAATGCAACAAATCATGGAAAGGGTTCTCTAAAATAGGAAATGGAAAGCATATGGAATTAACAATACTAGTAAGGAAAGGTAGACTGCATAGTCTTTATTCATGAACAATAAATTGTATTATAAAATGAAAAAGGAGGCAATATGGACAGGGAAAGTAGGACAAATGGATACAATGCTAATTAGAAATCTGTGTTTGACTAGAGGAAAACGTCGCCGTTGTGGCCGGGACATTCGAGTGGCTATTAATTTCTTTAGAGAGCAAGTATTAGTTTAATTGTGAATTAGGCTGTGACATAGTTGACGATATTTTTATTAGATAAACTTGCTTAGTTACTGCAAATGAATGAGTCATTTGAGTACATCATGCTATCAAAAGTGCCAAGGAACAACACCACAAACTGTGGCTAGACCATGAGATGAGACAGCAGCCTACATGCTTCTTAAATACCCAGAGATAAATTACAGAGCAAAGTACTTTGGTAACCCAGGTACTCTCTGTAATACAGTCAGTTTTACTTATAGCTGATCTTTCAATGCGCTAGGAGGGGTTGAATGATTGATTTCCACAATCTTACGCAAAACACGCACTGAGCATTTGTTACGGATTTCGCGCATTTTAAGCTGTTTGATTTTATATTCCGTTATTTTTTATTTATCAGTTAAATAGAGGTAAACTCACAAAAGGTACAGCAAGCACATGAAAATACTAAACAACAAAGGTTGATATCTTTTGCTTTGTGTAGTAACAATTCATAAATCAGGTGAATAGTTGAGTAAAAAATACTTTATACTTACAATCGCCTTTGTGTAACATGCCATAGCATCCTCGAAACGTCTCAAGCTAAACAATCTGTTACCTTGCTCCTTCAGCTCTTTATCGGTAAGGTTCGCTGTGGTATACGTGTGTTTACTCATTGTTCTTGCTATATTCTCAGTTCCTTTATGTCAATTTTGTCACATATATCATTATTCAACTCAGGCGACAGTGTAGAAAGTTTACGCAACCGTTTTTATTCGCACACAATTGAAATTATTATGATTATTTTTCTTCTAGAAAAATATGTTTGTCAGCTTTTGACATTTGCATATTTTTGTTTTTGACAGGCCGACAGTCAGTCAGATTATTCTGAATCTGTTATTCTCGTCAACAAAATTATTATTCTCGTCAAACGCATTATTTAGTGTTGTCATTACTAAATAATATATTCGTTTAAAAAATTAAGGCTGGCAATAATTCTTTTTCTCACAAGCACAGGGTCTTAGATAATTAATATCACTATTAGGTATGCTTTCACAAGGTTTCGGTGGACCATGAAAATGTGAGATTTACCATCAGGAGTTTCTCCATAATACAGTTTCTCCACAGCAACCACGAAATTTGAATTTGTGCAAGTTTAATACCAACAGGCTCGCGACATAGAGGGTGTAAAAGTACCCTTAACGCAAACGAAGAGCATTAATTTGTTCTTCCCACCACTGCGATATTTTTTTTGTTCTAGACCTTAACTGGGACCCTACGTAGATATTGGCGTCAAAGTTCCAAAGTTTTGACAGCTATTTTTTCAGATTATAGCTTTACCTAAATTACCTCCATGACCCGTTTACTATTCAAAGCATCCACTAGTATTATTACACACCCAACAGTGCAGCAGTTTTACCATAAAATGTGATTTTTAAACCCAAAAATGTCGTTTCCCAGCAAAAAAAAATTGCGTAGGGGTACTTAGTTATGTACAGATTGCTTGGTTAACGGCTGTGTGAAGGGTTAATTTACACCCTATACATATAAACATACGAGTTACTACGGACATGTATTTATAAGGTATGTACAACATGAGTCCGTGTATCATTGTTCAGTTTGTTTATCTATAATATGTATGTATTTAGAAATATATAAGTATGTTTATCAGTTGTCTAGTACCCATAACACAAGCTCTGCTTAGCTTGGGACTAGATGGCGTTGTGTGATAGTTGTGGAATATTATTATTATTATTATATTATAGTTTCTCTTTTTTTAGGGGTGGGGGGGGGAATCATCAATTAGCCCCTCCCGCTCTTGGGCGGAGCGAAAGGGAGTGTCACACTTCTATTGACTAAAAACCTCCCTTGTTCCTTCTTAGCCCTATATGTCGAGGCCGCGGTAACTTCTGAACAACCCGCAGTCACTTGACAATTTATTGAATTCGACAATTTCATTGGTTGGTCAGTTTCGCTGATTGGACAGTTTTGTGCATCGCGACTGTTGCGTCAACTCGACATTTTCCAAAATAATTTACCATTTTCTTTGATTCGCCACCTGCATTCGATCCACCACACTTAACATTTACTACGAACGGGAACTTAATTACATCTATCTAAATGCACGTGGAGCAGCGGTGGCCCAGTGGTGTCGGCCCCGACTTACGAACAGTAGGTCGTAGGTTCGAACCCAGCAGGCGCATTACATTGTGTAATTTATTTCATCATCGAAGCTCTCAAAACGGTTAAGGAAAACATCGTGAGGACAACATGAAAACATGTCTTAGAACCAAAAATTCGAGGACATGTGACATCTGCCAACCCGCATTGGGCCCGCGTGGTGGATCATAGCCCATCCTTCTCCTAGAGAGGCGGCCTGCGTGGGAACATTAGAGGCTGATGATGATGATGAAATGCACGTACGTATGATGCATTTACGTAGCGTGGTGGCGGCCGGGGGGGCCTGGGCCACATTTCAGGGGGCGACTTTTTATTTAATTTAAATTGTGCTTGTTTTTTGCTTTTTGTTTTTTTTTCACTTTTTTAGTTTTTTAACTACGTTTTTTTATGTTAAAGAAAATCAGTTACGTTTCCGAGGCGAGGGTCTAAAATATTCGACCTCGCTTCCCTCACTCTTGCATTTTAGTGCCCTCGCTTCATGCATTAATTGTATAAACAACTTCTCTATCTCTATGGATGGTAGAAACAAAATGTAATTTAACCGGTGTACGAAGTGTAACATTTTCAAATAATGTAAAACTTGACCTAGGGCCAAATTAGGGTCGGCCGACGGCGGCAAAAACCCATGCTGCGCCACTGCACGTATGAAGAAAAGTATTTTTTCATTACTCACACATTGTTCCTTCCCTTTGCGCTTATAGAATCTGAATTAAAAATATGGACACCAAAAAAAACAGAATATGATGAAATAAAAAATTAAGTGTATCTTTAGAATTTATTAGGGCAAATTCATCTAGACAGTTTAAAAAACCGGCCAAGTGCATGTCAGACTACGCACAATGTAGGGTTCCGTAGTTGCCCATCAAAATATTATGTTAACTTACTAAACTGATTAATTACCCTGCCTACCTGCCTCCGAACGATGATTTTTATTGTAAAAGTAAAACAAACTTACATTTGCAGTTTTGAGACCTGCGCCCATACATTATGTCTAGGAAAATATTACAAGTACATTTTATAAGTTGGTCGACTATTACTCGTAAACTTGTAAGGCCTACTTAGCTGTGATAGTTTTCCTTTTATTTTTGTAATATAATTATGCTACACATAAATTACCTACTCGTACTACCATGATTTTTTTTACATGCCCATACACAACTCGTATAGTTGGTTTAGGTTGGCACACTTGAGTCGTAACAAAAATTTGCATTATAGATTAATTTCACAAACGAATCTCTTAATCGATAAACTGTTTGAGCAAACTCGCAACATTTTTAGACCTATCCCACGACATCCCACACAATGACCTTTGCTAGAAAAAAAAATCATCCCCACTTTAATGTGTACTGGAGATTCCTTAAAAAAATACAATATTTTACTTTAGCACTTCGTAGCTCATTTATATATTTATGCCAAATTAAAGCTTTCTAGTACTTAAGAGTCTTTGAGATATAGTGCAGACGGACGGACGGACAGACAGACAGACAGACGGACATGGCGAAACTATAAGGGTTCCATAATGACTTCGGAACCCTAAAAATAGTGAATAGTAATTATTATTAGGAATTCTTAGGAATAATTGATTTCCTGGGACTCTGGCTCCTTACAGTCTGTTCCCCATCGGCATTCTCAGGGCTTAAGTAAGAAGGTATCTTAAAAACACGATAAAGAGCCGAAAGGTCTCGAGTCCAGAGGTTATAACGCTTAGTTGTTTCTTTTTGAGCGTGGACCAAATTAAAATCCGGAACATTTCTTCTTGGCTTAGCAGATGTCCTGAAATTGAAAAGGTATAGGTAATTAGTATAACTTTTAATGTAGGTACCTATTTTTAGACAGTTTTAACTACATAGGTACCTACCTACCAACTTAATACCTACCTAGGGGGTTTAAATTCGTTGTTGTTTTATTTTAAAAGCCCAAGTCAAGTCATATTTTTTTGACAAGTTGCAACGTAATTTTCATATAAACCGCTTACAAAAATATTTACTTTAAAGAAAAAATATTATTCACTTTCAGCCTATCTAGAGTTTCGGTATTTACAATATTTACAAAGTACAATTTACAGAACTAAAATTATAATAAAATGTATACAAGTATCAAAAATAGAAGAATTACAGGGCGTCAAAAAATCGTCCACACCGCTGTCAACAGGAAAAGTGCCCAGAAGGCTGGCAGCATTCCTACGTTGGATGGCAATGCTGATTCTTTGGCCAAAGAATAGGCCAGTCTTCTTTCTGGTCACGTGAAGAGTCGACCAACCGCTTGGCAATTTCCTTAACTATTATGTGAGCACTCGGACCCCAAGGCTCCAGTGTTTCAACCCCAAACGGCTCAAATACATAACTGCCAATTAAGTTGTTGTCTAGGCGCCGTTTGAGACTTTCAGCACCTGCAGCAGCCTTGGCTTGTGCTTCAGGCGAAAGTTTCCGACAACAGATTAATCAGCTTCGACCCTTTGTAAGAAATCAAAGCTTCGTTCGATCTGTACTCACATCATTATTGGATCTTTGTACAAGGGAGGATCCAGAGGAATTGGCGTGCTAAATTTCATTAGAGGGCAGGGAAAGTGAACTTGCCCCAGTGACAGGACACCGCCGCCTTCTCCATCACTCGATTTCTAGAAGAACAGACGTTAAGTGATCTCAATCAGTAAAAAAATTACCAAGAAAAAACTAGCATGTTTTAGAACCGAAAAAACCATATCAGCCAACCAGTTTCCACCTAGTCTCGCTCATAGAGATCTGTGAGCCTGTGTCCCAGCCGACAGTTATAGGGACATTATAATCTGATTATGCTACAGAGGACAAAAGCCACCAAAAAATAAAATCATGTGGACTACCTAACTTGTGGTAAAGTGGCTTCAAGAAATGGAACACTTCTTTCTCTCACTTTAGATCTATAGTTTTGTGGCGACATCTAAACCATCACATGCGAACTAATTTGAGATCTCGATTTTATTATTATTATATTAATAACCCAACAACAAGTCAGGCAGAAATCTCAGCAGATACACTCACTTGTACAATCTTCTTGTGTTTCTTAGCATGAGCCGTTATACAGTGACACCACTTCCAAATGTTCTGATCGGCAGCGCCACGCATATCCAGCCGTTCTGATAGTTCTGCCATGTTGCGTATCGGTTTCTGAATCTAAATGAAATCATATTAATGCTATAATTTTGCGGACTACTAGGCCTATTACATTTTGACATTTGCGGCTTAATGGCCAAGTTTCGCGGTCTTATTCCATGAAACTGTAAGATTTCGAAAACTTCTAATTATTAAGTGGTAGACCTAGCCTATAGCTTAGAGCGGTCTTTCTTTTCTAATTTTTTTCTTATTTATTTAAGAAGAGTCAAATTCCGGAATTAATAAGTAGCAGCCTGCAATTGACAACATTTCAAAACTGACACCACCTTAAAATAAAAATACCATTTCTTTATTTTCGTATCCTGAGTTCATACATGTATTTTATTTATTTTTTGATTCCTTTATTTCTGAGAAAAAAAATGAAAACCAAAAAACATGTGATGACGTCATATATACGGCAGAATGATGTAGTTATCTTTGCCTAAGCATTCAATATTTTTTATGAAAACAATAATGTCAAACAAGACGTCAATTTGTCAATGTTGAATGTCACTGAAGTTTACATTTTTCATAAAATTGAACAATTTATTTTTCAAACTCGACGCTTTACGCTTACTGTTAGTATTATCAACTTTTGATTGATATTTCCCCAATAAAATGGATCCCAAAGAAACATATACGCCAATAAAGGAACCAAAATATTGTTTTGTACCAGCCTGCGCCAACGAGTATGACAAGCTGCCAAAGTGACAACGACAAGACAAGTGTGACAATTTTCAATTTTTTTTTGTCGTGTCACAGTAAAGCAAAGGATATATCGCCATTCCATCGTAAGAATGACGTCATTTGGCGCTTACGTCTTTTTAGAACGCGCCGAATTTGAAACTTAAAATTATGAATGAAAAGTACATAATTTCGAAAAACAAAAAAATATGGGTGTCCTAGTTTTGGATTTGCTTTTAAATTACTTAATAATACTCACAAGTTGAAAATATGAAATGTTGTCAATTTGAATTTTATCCCAGATAATGGACATAAATTAATAGAATCATTCTGTAACTATTGTGGTACCTACATGGATCTACAACATAACTGGTAAAATGTCCGCCACATTTTACCATACCAATAAAGGTACTTTGCCAAACTTACATTCACGCCCTCAGTTCACGCCTGTATTGAAAAAAGAAAATTAGTGAACTTACAACTATAGGCTTAGACAGCTTTTCAGGAATAAACTGTCTATGCGAGTAGGCTGCGAGGGATTTCTCGCTTGGTCTCAGGCTGGGTTGTTGTTGAACCGCCCTGTGTGAAGTCGCAGTTGTACTCATGTAGCCTTGGGAGCTGAGTTGCTTCGCTTGTTCGCCTGGTGGAACGAACAACTCTAGACTTGTGTCATAGCGCAGCAGCAGTTCCTGCAAATTAGGCATATTCATGAATTTTCCACTCGCAAGCAAAGCACTTGCTTTATTATTATCTCTGCACTAGCCTGGTACGGAATAGCGCAAAGTTTGCCTTTATCACTTTTTGTGTGCAAATTATATGCATTAATAAAACCGTGATGATGAAAAAAATGTGATGGAGAAGAATTGATTAAAAAACGTTAATGAATGGGCAGGGAGAGGAAGACCACTAAAAGTATGGATTGGTTGGGTGAGTGATAATAATAATATAGACTAGTATTATCAAGAGAAAAGATTTGTATTTTTTACCCGACTGCGGCGAAGCCCAAAAGGAGGGTTATGTGTTTGGCGTGTATGTATGTATGTATGTATTTATATTTTTATGTGTGTGTATGTTTCACCGTTGGGAAGCTACACTATCCCCAGGTGACATAGGCTACTTTTTATCCATGTATTCCCACGGTAACGGCAACTACGCGGGTGAAATCCCGTGACGTCCGCTAGTATGAAATTAAATGGAGTAAATGATGGCGGGGCAGCGCAGAAACTTGTTGTGCGAACCCCAAATAACATTGGACTGGGGCAGGAAGAAGATGATGATGATGATGATGATGACAAAAAATTACACGAAGTAGTTATTTTATTCTCAGATTTTGCATCGTTGTCAAAATCATATCTACTAGTAGGTTAAAGAGCGAAATGTGCTGGCTAATGCTGGCATCTGTACATACATTTAATCTGTCACAGTCGGCGTTGATTTTGATCCTGGCTGCGAGTTCAGCTTTCAAATCATCCACAAGATAGGCCCAGTACTTGTTCACCTTAGCATAGTCGCCGAGTTGCGCACGAGGTAGGTATAGTAATATCCTCTTGCCTATGGCTGATGGTAGCAGCTGAATCTGAAGGCGAAAAAGCAGAGATGATGAAAAAATTGTCTTCCTAACCTTTTTCAGTCATGGCGGGCAATTTAAGCGGGGACTAGGCATATAAAGAGTGTAAAAGTAAAAGAGTAGGTATTACAGTGTTAAGGCAAACGAAAGGCACTTGTTCTCCCCACCACTGCGATCATTTTTTGGTTTTAGAACCCCTTAGTTACGGAGATATTGGGGGTCAAAGTTTCAAATTTTGCACAGCTGTTTTTGTAAATACTAGTTTTTCAGGTTATACTTAACTTACCTCCACGACCTGTTTACTATTCAAAGCATCCATAACACAATGTTTTAAGAGTGCTACATTGAGTTTTACCGTAAAATGTGATTTTTGACCTAAAATAAAGTCGTTTCCCAGCAAAAATGTACTTAATTAGTTTGATGTACAGAATGCTTGGTTGACGTATGTGAGAAGGGTTAATTTACACCATGTATGTTGGAAATATTATTGGTAGCGAACAAGGATGTGTGAAAATTATTCACAGAGTGCATCATTGTCATTATTTTTCAGTACCTAGCAGTCTGGAATATAGATTTTCCTGGTTGCTATTGGATCAAATTAGGCTTAGGCGATCACAACTAAGTAATCTCAAGTATGATATTTTGCAAAGTGAAAGACTAACAAAGTCCACGGTTTCAGTATTTTCAGGTTTCTGGCGGTTGACTTTCCATATCTTTCTCTTGGTGCCGTCGTTGAAGGTCAACTCCAACTCCTCCAGTTTCAAGCTGTCGCGCATCGACTTGATTGTTCCATTCCACATGGTCATATTTGCGTCCAACTGTGACAAATAAAATAATATTTTTATCCGAGCATCAGAGCGTCTGGCAGAAAGCGTCAACGAAAAGTGTCTGGCAATGATGATCTATTTCTTAAAAAAAACACTGTATTAAGTTACATTATTATTCGTTGGTGCTATAGGCTACAACACATGTATAAACTCACGCCCTTTTCCCATGGAGGTAGGCAGAAAGCACAGAACGCCATCTCTTGCTAGGATCCTGACATACTCCTTTTGTCACACATCTAGTCATAGGCTACAAATGATGTGTATATCTTGCCTGTTACCAGAACAAAAGCAATTTTTGCGAACTAAGTCCTGGGCGAAGTGCTAGTCTCTAATTAAAATTGGCCTTCAGCACGAGTTAGGGTACGCATGCATTTCATACATAGGTAACTAACACTACTTGATGCCACATATTTTATTACTCTGAAAATAAAGTCTGGCGGCCCTGCAGCGGCTTGTTCGAAAGAGATACCGCGGCCTCGGACACAAAGGGCTATGTAGGAACATGGGTAGTTTTTAGTCAGTAGAAGTCTGACACTCCCTACCGAGTCATATAATGATTTACCCATGGTTTTTATGCTGGTCATAAAATAATAGTCCTACTTAATATTAAACGAGTAAATGCGAAAGTTTGTGAGGATGTATGGATGGATAACCTGGATTAACACATAGGATACTTCTTATCCCGGTAGTATAGTCCCGTGGGACAATTATCGAACTCCACGCGGGCGAAGCAGCTGGCACAAGCTAGTTTATGAATAAAGCAGAGTACACTAACCGCTTTTTGTGCATCTGTCACCCGAGATGTTGCGCTGCCCCCCTCACCCGCAGCGACATCTTGGGAGCGTGCGGTATCGCCTGTTTTCTATGATAAGTTACATAAATAAGTCGGTAATGTATAATGGAATTAGCTATTGTGGAAAAGGACTCAATGGAGCAAGTTTCTTAACATACGCATAGCGCATATTTATATCTTCTGCTTCAGATGTAGCAAATGTGTAAACTTTATAATAATATGTTACTATGTTCTATCACACGAGCTAGCCGAGTTAGCCCATTGTTCACCGTCCACAGGCCCGTGCCTACGGTGCGCGGTGGCCGGAAGTCATAGTTTTGTTATAACTCAAAGATATTATAGTACTAAATAAAATACTGCTGGCGGGTTCGGTACCCGGGATTGTATAGGTGTCGATACCCATATCATTTGTAGTTTTGATAGCTAGTTTGATTCTGCGAAACTATTTACAAAATAAAATAAAAAACATAAAAAAATGTTTTGGTATTACGAGAGCGAGCGATATAGACATGCGACATATTCGATTCGGTTTCGATTGTTAATGAGTAGCTATGCTAGCGTACCACATATTTGTTATCGTCGTTTACAACGATGCACTCCTGGATGTTCTTTAGCATCTGATCGTGGTTGCGTTCGTACAGCCGTTGCGCTTCTCGCAGCACCTCCCACATCGCTGGCCCGCCGGCGACTGTTGTCAGCTCAGACAGTACCAAGGCTTGAGACTCCTGAAGGAGTATAGATTGGATTAGTTCTGCGTTATTATTCTAGTGGTCGTTAAACGCTAGGTATGTAACGGTAGGTATGGGCCCCAAAGAAGTGGCGCGCAGTGGACGCTTTTCGCCTTTATAGAGAACGTCTGTCGGTCGCTAATCTACCACGCGGGCAAAGGGCTGATTGGTAGAATGTCACATGTTTTAGTCGGTTAGAGTCCGACATAAACCCCGCTCGCCCCAGGCTGAGGGTATCCATGAGGATTTTCTCACCCAAAAAAAAAGTATCATTGGGCACACTGTCTTACCCTTAGAAGATACGTGTACCTATTGTGATGTTTCATCGAAACAACTATCATGTTCATGAAGGCCCGGGCTTTATAGGGTGGCAGGTAAACTCTACCTTTTCCTTGAAAGGTGTTATACTAGAGGTCAATAACAACAAATTAAGTACTCACAGGTGGAGAGGAGCTCGTGACTAAAAACAGCTGCGCTTTCCTAGGTTGGGCTGTGGATGGGTGACCACCTATTACATACCGAGTTTCCTCCATGGCTAGGCAGATGAAGATGATGAGTCAAAATAAATGTATTATTGTAGCTTACCGGATCGAGTGAACAAAACCAAATGCGGTCGCTTTTCATGACCTGCGCAAGAGTGTGCGGTGGCTGAGCGGTTCTGTTATGATCCATCGGCACCTGGTCGTAGCTGGTGTACACTTTTTGTCTGTGAAAATCCTCATTATTAGAAATTATAATTAAACTAGTTGAGCCCGTCATACGTTGCAATGCACATTCTTAGGGTTCCGTAGTCAACTAGGAACCCCTATAGTTTCGTCATGCCCGTCTGTCGGCGTATTTTAAACGCACCGACACGACGCACGTTTCAAGAACGTGCGATGTCGGCGCCGTAGATGCCAATTTTTACCATTTTATATTAATTAGGTTTTCCGTTGTATATCGTTGGATACGTCTCTAAAAAGCATGGTGAATTTATTGAACCACTTTTCCGATTAGGGATTCGTTTGCGAAATATTCTCAGTACCTGTAAGGTATTAAATATATCTATGGTCCCAAGTTGTATGAAAATAAATAAAATATTAAACTATAAGGCTGCATCCATAATAGAATAGTAACTAACTCGCTAACAGACAGCACAGCATCCTTAGGCCGGCAGTTCCACAAAAACTTGAGGAGCAGGGAGAGGACCCACGCACTGCGGACATCGTGAAGCAACGCCAGTAGATACTTCTTCTTGTTCGCGTAAGAAATGCGTGCGAACCAGTACTTGGTAGCAAGGAGGTGCTTGCTGAAGGTGACCGCCTCTTTGGTACTGTCAGATTCATCTGTTTTAGAAAGAAGAAAAATGTTTCTTTTTGACAGTTAATCAAAGCACACAGAGCCAAAGTGATAATCAATAAATCTTTCAACAGAGATACGTAATAGCCCTGCAGGAGGGCAGAATAGGGCTATTGCGTCTTTTTGAAATGACAGTGGCCATCATAATTGTCCATCAATTAACTGTCTAATGGTTCTATTTTGTACTAAACCATAACCAATTTGACAGGTAATCCATGGACAATATGATAGCCACTGTCATTTAAAAGATACGCAATAGCCCTACAGAGCAGTCGCGTTTGCGAACTCAGAGCAACGAGGTAGTTAACGACGAAGCAGTCAGTATTTATTTTTAGGTTAACCACGAGATTTAAAAAAAAACGCGCGTAAGTATTTAAATATTTTCCCTTGGTGAATACTTTTATCAAAGAAGGCAAAATTACCAAGAAATTGATAGGCTGTAAATCTGTAATCAATCTTTTAAGAACTAACTTACTTAGCTATCTAAAATTGTTATGCAGAAGTGTTACATTTACCTGTTATCAAACAGGTGCGAGATAACATAGGGATAGGTAGTCATGATAGACACTCAAAGAGTTAAAGAAATGATGAACATACCACAAGTCATATCGGCTAGAATCAAATCATTGATAAGATGTACTTGTTTCGTTAGTTCCGCAAACGAAGTCATTGTAACGGGCTTAAGTTTATTCAAACATTTCCCATAGTAAATAGGTCTATTTACAAAAAAACTTTAATCACTATCCAAAACTGTCACTGTCAAAACATTTTTTTTACGATTATACAGGTCATCTATCATTGCCAGTTCATTCTTACACGAATACACTTTTTCTTTTGGGGGGGGTGCATCAAATAACCCCTCCCGCTCTTGGGCAGAGCGAAAGGGAGTGTCAGACTTCTACTGACTAAAACCTACCCATGTTACTTCTTAGCCCTTTATGTCGAGGCCGCGGTATCTCTTACATCCCGCAGCCCACACAAATACACTTCATATTGAAATTAAAATCTTCACATAAACAGGGCAAGCTAAAAATAGTTGCCGTACATAAATTCTGTTGTTGATTGTAAGCAATTTACTTGCCGGCTGCAACAACAGGGTCAAGATTACAACGACCACTACGCAGTTTGTATGTCTATGTATGACGTTCCAGTTACGAATGTCCGCCGTTGCTCTGTCAGTCAGAAGCTGCCATGACGCGCGTGGACACGCGAATCCCATCACAAACTGTATCAGTGGAAACTTGTACCAGAAGTGCTACTTTCTGTAGATTGTTCTCTGTAGTTACATTCGCGACTCTTGTCGCTGCTGCATACTACCTTATCAAAAGACCCCATGACTTGTTAGGGGACCCTTCGGATCAATATACTGTTCAAGACATCCCTAAAGTCTATGCCCGTTTGGATGGTGAAGTGGATCCTGAAGAAAGAGATGTGTTTCAAGGGTTCCGTACGTCGTTTCTGCCGCCTGAAGAGATAGTGCTTGCTCGGTCGAATGCTAATTCTAAACAAGAATATTATGAGGGTAATGTGACCAGTGATATTTTGATATGGGGTTCTTCGTACAAGCAGCATGCGACACCGACCCGGGTGAAACGGATGACTCATTTTAGATTCACCTCACAGGACTGCGAGTAAGTGTATTTTAAAATTTACTTTTGGCTGTGCCCTACAGGATACGTAATTGTACTTTAGCTTTAAGCCCAAGTTTAAGATCTTCACACATAATGACATGCGAATAAAGGTAAGAATATGAATGCCTTTTTAATAGAGGCCACTGCTGGGATAGTAATAGGTGGGTATTAGTACAAAGTTTCTAAAGAACAACTGTCCATTTGACATGCTACAAACAAAATTTCTTAGTACTTAAAAGTTTATCTGGTTTAATTTACGGGACTGTATAATATAACCCACTTTTAGCAAAGAAAGACCACATCGGGTGCATAAAGATGAAGGAGGTGAGGATGATGGCGAAGATAATGAGAGTGAAAGCCAGGCTGAAGAGGAATACGAGACATCAGACTCGAGTGATCAGTATGACGACGAAGATAGAGATATTGAGGGGTAATTCCTTCTAGCGTATGGGTCCCTAACGCATTTAGTGTGAATTAGGTCCCTTAATATTGTACTACTGCTAAAAAAATCTTTGTTGCAAAATTATCTATCAAACGCTTTACAGGTTTTAGTTATAATTATATAGTATCGTGTCCGATTCTATAAACGCACTAATTTACAATACAACCGACCACATAACTCTTCAGCTGGATATTTCCATTCAAGAAAACAGCATATTATTAACTTATCTTATTTGCCTCTATTGTCACAATTAACTATGACTGGCTGTACATAAAATATATTGGCTACAAATTTGTAGAACCGTATTTTTCAATAGCATCTAAAATACCGTAAAACCTGCCTTAGAATAAACCCTGCAAAACATTATAAAAACAGAGCTCCCTGACTAAACGATAACTGACATGCGTTTACCGTACAAATTGTTCATACTACTAGTTGATTGAATAGCATAGTTCGTCCGGAGACGCACGTGGATCGAGGCCCATTAGATGACGTGGTGGAACAGGTTCGTGGCCAGCCTGAACTGGAAGAGGGCGAAATGATCTCCTCCGCACACAAATACAAACCTTCCAAGTCTTATGCAGGTAATTGAAGAATCAGTTTTATATTTTAAGAGGAGTATTTTTTTACTATAGCTTCCATCTAGAACTAGGACATTGGAATTTATTGGTTTCGAGTCAAACTAGAGATAGGAGGAGTATTGCAGTGCAATTTGAAGAGGCCTATTTTAACTTATAATTTATTAGAGCACGGAAAACTGTGGAAACTGTTTCTCTAAACTCAATTTGGCAGTCAAATTACAAAATGAGTACTTGTAGAATTTCCTTCTTTCATTTTCATTCCCAGGTAGTTAATTCTAGAACCATTAAGCAATTCTCCTGTACATTGTGTGATAGACAGCTAAATCAATTCGATAATAGATTTTGCGTTGTGTCACGAATTATTCAATTGACTCTGGTCAAAATCGAGCCAAGGTTAGTCGTACAACAACGGGCATGACGTAAGTCCTTTCACAGTGTGTAGGACCTAATTTGGGATTATTCCTCTTTGCCCTGTCATCATCAACATCTGCCTAAACTTTTCCCAACTAAGTTAGAGGTCGGCTTTCAGTCGTACCGGATGCAACTGTACATTACTCTGCAAACCCATTTGTACCAAATGATAATATCAAACTGTGTCACATCCCTAATTTGGACATCACATGTTCAGACAATCTAGCGCAAAGTTTTTATAGGTATTCATGCATTCTGGAAGGGTCAAGGTGACAGAGATCAGATCAGAACTACTCAAGCAAATATAATGAAACAATACATGGACGCCGAAGCCGATCCGTGTCACGACTTTTATCAGTATGCCTGTGGGAACTGGCCTGCGCTCAATCCCATTCCAGCTGATAAAGCAGGGTTTGTTATTGTCATTTTTGTACTTACTGCTTTGTAATCAAAAATGCACCAAAATAAAATATTCATCCTTTTCAGATACGATACTTTTGAAATGCTTCGAGAAAATTTAGACACAGTCTTAAAAGAACTGCTAGAATTTAAAAGCAAGGATAAAATACCGTGCAGGTATCCTGGATCTAATTTAGACTTAAAAGATAATTTCTTACTGATAATGAAGTCTCCACATAAGGAGTCCGTGGCTGCATTTCACTCTGAGGGTTTCGACACATTGGAATCTCGCTCAACAAGCTTATTCAATAACACCACTGAAGAACATCGCTATAGTGCTAGCGATAAAGATAAATCTCAAATAGTATATCGTATTCGTAGATATTTAAACAAAAAATCAAAAGAAATAATGAAACCAATGTCTAAAATCAATACGAATTTTCGAGGCTACTTTTCTCGTAAACATAAACTTAGAATAGAAAGAATGAAACGATTAACCAAGAAATCTGAAGCAGAACCTAAAACTAAAGAATATAGCAAAAGGCTTAAAATAACGTCTGACCAAATACGAAATGGTAGAAGATTGATGGCATATACTGAAAGATATAAAAGACGAAAAGGAAGAGAAACCACGTTATTACAAGGAAAATTTATAAAAGCAACAACACTTAAAGTTAAAAGTATCTCAATAATTTCGGAAGGCGATCTGGCAGATGGTGATGCTGCTCTAAAAGCAAGATTCCTCTTCAAATCTTGTATGAATTATGGAATCTTAGAAAAGCGTGCACATCAGCCTCTGGTGGATTTATTAGACCTTCTCGGTGGCTGGCCGATCCTAAAGCCTGCCTGGAATTCATCCAACTTTGACTGGCTAGAATTAATGGCGAAACTGAGGTTATACAATAATGATATTCTTATATCAGAATGGGTTGGACCGGATATTAAAAACTCTGATGAATTTGTAATTCAGTTCGACCAAACGAGCTTGGGTAACGTCATTATTATTGTTTTTATTTTGTTCTTCATTCTTTTACTAAATTTACAAATGATTCCACGTGTAATTGCAGGACTACCAACGCGGGATTATTTCTTACAAGAATCAAATAAAGTCTATTTGACCGCTTATAAAAACTACTTAGTAAAAATTGCAATATTGCTGGGAGGAGATCCTAACCACGTTAAGAAAAGTGCAGACGAATTGATTGAATTTGAAATAAAGTAAGACTTCCATCCTCATTATATTAAACGCGAAAAAAACAGTTTATCATAAAACATTTCAAAGTAAACACCATGTAATGTTCAACACTCCCCGCTTGTGTTATAGATCATGTTAAGTTTAGAAGTTTCTTTCTTTGCTATCAACAATTTAAGACGAATAAATCTTCAAATATTCCAGACTAGCCAAGATTACATCAGCGCCAGAAGACAGAAAGAATGTATCAGAGCTGTACCGAAGGATGCCTTTGGAGAAACTAGAGGAGCTGGTGCCCGAAGTGAAGTGGAGACGATACCTGTGCATCGTGATGAACAGGACTGTACATCACGATGAAACTGTTGTGCTGTTTGCTCTATGTTATGTTCGAGTAAATAGCTCTTTTACAAATCTTAAAAGCTGTTAACTTAATGAAAATATTAGTTAAATGACTAGCTTTTGAAATATTTCCCGCTCTATGGAAATTATCTCATGGAATTTTCTAGTCTATTCTGTCAATGCTGACCAAAGGCCTCCATCGTTCCTTTCCAACCCTCCGCGTGTTTTATCTGCTGGCCAATCAGTCAGGAACGAGTCCAAATCGTATCATAACTACTACCGGTATAAATACTATTCTATATGTTAACCCAGATCATGTCCTATCTGAGTGCTGAATCCCTTCAGCCGTTAGTATGTGAAATGGTGACAGATAGACAGACACTTAAATTTTCGTATTTTTATTTTAAAAGGGCCTACTCTTGACCTCAATATTATCCTGAGGACACAGATGAGGTCAACGATGGAATGAGCTAGCCCAAAAGAGGCCTATTAACTCGCGACTTAAATATAATAGATTGGGGACATATAAACTTGGGAACACCGGCGCAGTCAGGAAAAAATATGAATGGATATGGATTTTGGGCTGAGGTTAGGTTGTAGAAATTATTTTAACTAGACTGATTAGAAACCAGTTTTATAACAAGAAAGACAATCTTACAAACAGACAATCGTTTACATTTTTTCATTTGTAACCCTCTCCATTCTGTTTTCATTGGCAGCATTTAGTTCAATTGATACATGACACTGATCCGAGCATTTTGGCAAATTACCTGCTCTGGCGATTCGTGAGACACAGGGTCAACAACCTGGATGACAGATTTCAATCCGCCAAACAACAGTAAGTTCATCTTTATTGTACTTTTAGTAAATTTTAACAGAGTATTTTTTTATTTTTAGAAATCGATACCATCAAATATTAAGTGGAGTTTAGTTACCTAATGAATGCGACCTTGTGTAAATATTTTCAACTGCAAGTCTATGAACGAGCAATCGTTTTTACTGCAGAAATGACGAAAAATAGTTCTCGTCGGTCTAATGGTCAAGCGCGACTGCTCAGCATGTGGTCCTCAAAATGTGGGATCTAATAGTACATTAGATACGCCTTTGCCTTACTTACCCTTTGGGGATTACAGGCGTGATGTTAAGTTATTTTACAGGTTCTACTTCATACTATTTGGCCGTGAGCAAGCGCCTCCAAGATGGAAGAACTGCGTGTCCCAGGTCAACTCCAACATGGGGATGGCATTAGGGTCCATGTTCGTCCGAAAGTACTTCGACGAAATGAGTAAGAACGACACATTGTATATGACGAGAGAGATCCAGCAATCGTTCAGAGAATTACTTCATATGACAGATTGGATCGATGACAAAACGAAGAAACTAGCAGCACATAAAGTAGACGCTATGATGCTCAGAATTGGATATCCCGATTTCATACTGAACAAGAAAGAACTAGACGATAGATACAAAGAAGTGAAAATACATCCAGATAAATATTTTGAGAACATTCTGAATATTCTACAGCATTTGACGAAGATGGAGCAATCGCGGTAAGTGACACGAGAATCGAGTAAAATGAAACCTTACGATTGCAGAGAGTGCAGTTTGGTTTCAAATGCCTAGTTGATGTAACACGCTACTGTGTAGTTCAGTGTGGCAATTCATCTCTGAACCAGGTACCTAATGTAGGTAATCAAGTAATCAGAGAGGTGTAGGTGTTAGTAATACGGACGGCTCATGTCTCAATCTATCTACAATACGACTGCCATTGATTAATTAGACACCTGAAATAAAGCAATCGTGTAAAATTCATATTCATGACAATTCTCCTAAATTCTAATCTATGGATGACTACAACTACATTGCCTACAATCATATTTGTTGTTGTCCAAAGTGTAAATCCGGCTTTTGACTATGGGATGTAATATACAGGGCGTCCCACGGCTATGCCACATGGAGGGAAAGTACCTTGAATACTTAGATGTAACATTTTACTGAAGGAAGACATTACTTTAATTTAGAAAACAATTTAAACTGCATTCATAGATTTTTAAATAATTAGATGGTTGAACCGGGAATCGAACGGGATACACGAGAAAAAAAAATACCTTGTATCTTTATCATACCGATCGAAAGGCTTCATCATAAGGATATTTTTTTGCGAAATAACAAAGTGTCAGAAATAAAGTCCATGAATTTTAACATTTGAAGTAAAATTTTTCGTTCACCTGATTTAAATAAAAATTTACGAGATTTAAGAGGGGGTTTGTGACGTCACTTACCGGTAAAAAATGTCATACTAATGTCTTAGAATATGACGTCACAGGAATTTTCAAAACACTGCACCGTCTTCATTGTTTGTTTACGTGAAAAAAGAAAAAATACGTGTCCAATATTTTTTGGAAATCCATCTGACGGACTAATTAGATTTTTTTGTTAACTACTCTATTCCACTGCAGGGACTGCCTTGCCTTATCCGTAAACTAAATTCTGATAATTTAATTCCAGTATCGGCCAGCCCGTCAACAAGACCCTATGGAACACCGCCCCAGCTGTGGTCAACGCATACTACAGCCGGAACAAGAACCAGATCATGTTCCCAGCAGGCATCCTGCAACCTCCTTTCTACCACAGACACTTCCCCAGGTCACTGAACTATGGCGGAATTGGAGTTGTTATAGGTGAAGTATCATAATCATTATCATCATCACTTGTTCCAAAAGACGTCCACTGCTGGACATAGGCCTCCCCCAGGTGTCGCCACATTGTCTGGTCCCGTGCGTCTCGCATGCAGCAGGTCCCCGCAACCTTCACCAGATCATCGCTCCACCTAGGTTCGCGGTCGCCACTCCATAACTTTTCAGCTTATCGGCCACCCGTTCTGCGAACAATGTGCCCTGTACACTGCCACTTAAGTTTGGCAATTCTTTGGGCTATGTCTGTAGTAGAGAGCAGCGGTGGCCCAGTGAGAGCAGCAGTGGCACAGTAGTGGCGGCCCCGACTTACGAACAGTAGATCGTGGGCTCGAACTCGGGCAGGCACATTACTTAGTGTAATTTATTTTATTACCGCTGCTCTCAAAACGGTAAAGGAAAACATCGTGAGGAAACCGGCATATCTTATAACTAAAAAATTTCGAAGACATGTGACATCTACCAATCCGCACTGGGCCCGCGTGGTAGATTATGCCCTCTCAAAGAGAGGAGGCCTGTGTCCCAGCAGTGGGAACATTAATAGGCTGTCGATGATAATTATGTCGGTAACCTTGGTTCTCTTGCGGATGTCTTCATTTCTGATGCGATCCCGCAAGGAGACTCCGAGCATAGCCCTCCCCATTGCTCTTTGGGTGACTTTGAGCATTCTAATGAGGCCCATTGTGAGCGACCACGTTGCGCTCCCGTAAGTAATGAGTAAGTGATTACATACAGGTCAATATAGTTGTTAGAAATTTTCTTAAACAGTGACGATCGAAAGCTTCAGCTAATTATTCCCGAAGGGTTTGGCAAAGATGTACTGTACCTAATAGTATAAGTACCTACATTTCCTTAGCTATGTTTAAAATAGTTTAAATCCTATGTACGGGATGAGCCTAAAAACATACCACGACCTTGAAAAACAAAGGGAATAAAAGGGACATGTGTTTTAAGTGTGATTCCCCCTTCACCTGCGACCGGGGTGGGAGGGGTCATAAGATGATTTTCCACCCTAAAAAAGGGGGTGAGCATATTACCACCAACACACATATCTAGACTTATTGGCTGCTGCTAAGAAATAATTAAGAAAATTACTTACGTAATACATACCTACTTATATGGCCATATACAATATAAAGGGCCCTTAACTAAACCGAAACGCACTTGTTCTCCCCGTCACTGAGATATTTTTTTTTTGTTCTAGACCTTACCATGAAAAACTTATGGAGATATTGGGGTCAACGTTTCAAATTTTTCATAGTTTCTTTTTAAAAACTAGTTTTACAGGTTTGGGGGGGGGGAAACCGGGTGTAAAGGTTCCTCATCCCTCATATAAAAGGTAGGATCCTGCGACCAGACGAGTGTTGTGTCTGGTGGGCTAACTGCCCGACATTATGTAAGTCGGGATTTTCTATAGGCTAATGTCGCGGATAATTTTGACAGCGCGATGCTGTATTTGCCATTAGTTCGCATGTGTTGCCTCCACGACCCGTTTACTATTCAAAGCAACCACTAGCACAAAGTTTTAAGAGTGCTATAGTGAGTTCGAGTTTTACCGTAAAATGTGATATTTCACCCCAAAAAATAATATGTTGTTTCCCAGCAATAATTTTTGCGTTTGGTTTTTTAAGTAATTTGATGTAGCTAATTTTTGGTGGACGGCTTCGTGAAGTATTCGTTTACACCCTTTATTATTGACACCAACTTTCATTTAATATGTATTATACCTAATGTGGCATTATAATGATAATGTTTAATTTCTCTTTCCGTTTTTCGCTTCCAGGTCACGAGATAACCCACGGGTTCGACGATAAAGGCCGCCTGTTCGACTGCGACGGCAACCTGCACCGCTGGTGGTCAGACTCGGCGATAGACGCCTTCCATCGTCGCGCGCAGTGCCTGATCGATCAGTACGGGCAATACGTCGTGCCTGAAGTCAATATGAAGCTCGATGGTGTTAATACTCAGGTGACTTTATAACTCTATTGAACGAAAATTATTTTTACACACAACAAAATATCATGCCTGTAATCCCGGAAGAGTTAGGCAGAGGTGTACCTCATGGTATTATAAGATTAAAAAAAAAAAAAAGATTATAGGAAATGTTGTCGTTTGCTACATAGGGTCCTGAACCCAACCGAATCGTACCTAGGACCCCTGATGAAATACCTGATTAAAATTTTCTCAGAAGCAACCACGGAGGTGCCAGGTGATGGCAATAAGCCCACCCCAATTACAAGGAACTTAAAACATAAATTGTAAAATGTGAGTGTTCTATTAGATATGCCTTTGTTTAACTCTGGGGATACAGGCTTAGTGTTATGTTGTCGTTGCTATATTTGTAGGCGCTTTCAAACCAGTTAATTCCTTAGTTTTTTTTTTTTGTTATTCCAACGGGATTATCACGGCAACAGCCTGATCATCATCAGCCTATAGCAGTCCACTGCTGGACATAGGCCTCTCCAATTGCACGCCACTTTTCTCTATCCTCGGCAACTCTCATCTAGCTGCTACCAGCCACCCTGCGAAGATCGTCGCTCCACCTAGCCTGAGGGCGTCCCACCTTACGTTTGCCAATTCGCGGTCTCCACTCAAGAACACGTCTACCCCAACGGTTATCGGTTCTGCGACAGATATGGCCGGCCCATTGCCACTTCAACTTGCTTATTCCGTGAGCTATGTCGACAACTTTAGTTCTCTGCCGGATCACCTCATTCCGGATTCGACAGCCACACAACAACAGCCTGATGTATGTCTGATATTGTACCATATTTACGGCAATCCAATTAGCCTGTTAATGCACAGTTATACCTCGTGTTCTTATCATTATATCCAGGGCGAGAACATAGCTGACAACGGCGGTGTCAAGCAAGCGTTCCGCGCATACCTGCACTGGGTGCAACGACACGGCGTCAAGGGTGAAACGTTGCCAGGACTCAACCATACTCATACACAGTTATTCTTCCTCAACTTTGCTCAGGTAAATCGGAACATGTCAAAATTTACGCAAGAACAGCTACTGACACCGTACCGTATATGAATGGAGGCGGAAGAAACGCCACGGCACGTACTTCTAGAGTGCAGGAGCGTGACAGATCACCAGGCACAAACTCTACGATCCCCATTAACGCTCCCGGAAGCCTGGCAAGGCTGCTACAATTTTGGGACGACCTATATTGGTTGAAATAGGTATTCTTTAAACATCACGCACAATGGCCCAATCAAGAGGCTAAGTGCAGATAAAAGCCCAGTTAAACTGTGATATTTCCAGGTGTGGTGTGGCGCGATGCGTCCCGAAGCGATGCGGAACAAGCTGAAGACGGCCGTCCACTCACCTGGAAGGTTCCGCGTCATCGGCACACTGTCCAACTCACACGACTTCGCCCGGGAGTTCCAGTGCCCGCCCGGGACTCCAATGAACCCCATACACAAGTGTACTGTTTGGTGATAGTACTAGTCGGTATTTAGTCTGCTAGTTCATTTAGAGCTTAAAAGAAGAACCTTCTTTCTCTGTAAAATGTGTTTTACATTGCGTTAAAGTTCATTTTAAACCATTGATTTTTCTCACTGTCAAAATCTGTCACTGACCAGTCGGTAGTCCTTATTCACCATTCCTGCGTACCATTATAGATACGAAGATATTGGGGTCAAAGTTCCAACTAAAAACATAATCACAAGTTAAATAGTACATTTTATTACTGTATACTTTTATTAGCTTTACTTTGAACATCTCCATGAGCCCTGGACTATTTAAAGCAAACATTAGCACAATGTTTTGAGTGCATTACATTGAATCGTAAATCAGGCTTCGTAAAGTAACATATAAAAAATATCAAATCCCGTTCACTTGGTGTTTAATTGCTACTATATAGCCCTTGCCGCTACTCGCTACTACGATTATTTCTAAACCACCCTCCACCACATTTTGTTCTTTCAAGTTGTGAGATTAAGAATCAATTTAACATTATTGCTTTTCAATGTAAACATTTTAACTATCTGGTAACTGAGGCCGATACCACACGTTAATACATCCCACAGTTCACTAAAACAAATAGCTTATTCTTATAGCGTAGTGTAATAAGAGCCTTAATTAACTAAATAATGAAAAAATCCATTTTATTTGCATGCAGACATTCAATCTTAATTCCATTTTATCAACATAATTATATCAAACAGACTTATCTAGATTAAGTGACTCAAGATAAGGCCTACTTTTGTTTTGTCATTTCGTGGTTTATCTTCGTATTTTCGAGTCCGAAATACCTACTCGAAACTGAAAATCATGCCGTTAATGTTAAGTCATCACTGCCATAAAACCAAAGATAAGCTATTGATGACTTGTTTTATAGACTGTTACAAAACCTCCACATCATAATCACCATCCATAGCTCAACTTCACTCACTGCTGGGTGAAACACACTTGCTTTTTACAAGCGTTTATTTAGTTTCGACTGTCCCGGTGTCTGTCTGTCTGTATGCAAATCCGATAAGGTAGAATTATATTTGTAAAGACTAGAAATAGTACCAAAGTAGATTGTGATAATAATATTTGTAATTATTTTATTTCTACACTTTAGTTTTAATTTTTAGTACCCAGTTGTACATTTTGTAGGTCAGGATTTATTTGTAAGCACTTTTATGAATAGGTTTTCGCCTTTGAATTATAGATATTTATAATAAAAATATTTTGTTTTCTTAACATATCAATCCTTGAACAATAGTTTAGAAATAACTCTCTATTATTCTTTGTCGGTTCGCTTCTTATTTATCCTAATTTGAGCTGGTTTTCCTTTAGAAAATTTATAATTTGTATTTTAAATAAACTGAATACTTGCCACATTCTCGTAATATTACGAAAATTAATAACGTAAATAAAAAAACGCAAATAACTTTTAATTTTTTTATAACTTAATCAAAAAGTAGGTAAATTGAAGGTGAATTGGTTTAGATAAGTTGATCGCAATCACTTCCAATGGTTTTTTTTCCAATTCACTTCAAATTCGCACTTCATTTCTCTCTACTTTAGTGGAGAGAAATTAAGTGCGAATTTAGATCGAGCTAATACACATAGTTGCGCTTTTCTAAAAAAAGGTCAATTTAATTTAGGTCTCCTAGGTGAACCGGTGACCCAGCAGGGCTATTGCGTATCTTTTCGTATTTTTTTTCTCTTGTCAGTGGCTATCATAGTGTCCATCAATGAACTGTCAAATGGTTAGTTAAACAATAACCATTTTGACAGTTAATCGATTGACGCTATGATAACCACTGACAATGACAACAGCCCTGCTAGTTAAGGCTGTAGGAATCCGTAGGATGTGAGACCCAGCAGTCGACCACTTTCGGCTGAAATGATGATGGTGATGAACTTATTTGATGTGCCTAAGTGACTCACGGCAGTCACGAGTCCTTTACGTGGATACCATGCCCCCTAACTTTGTTATTAAAATTTCCTTACGTTTTTGCAATTTGCAGGCCAGGCCAGTGCTAGGTTGTATGTTGATTAAAATATGATTCGCGGCTGTAAGACGTCCGTACCTAGTCATATTTTATTCAACATACAACCTAGCACAGGCCTGAAAATTGAAAATTGCAAAAAACATAAGTTTTGAACTTCGCAAGCTATAGATTGCCTTGTGTTGTTGCAGCCAATCACAGTCCAGCTTATCAGCTACACTCGCAGGAGCTGACTCGTTAAAATGGCGGAAATCTATGTGTGTGCGGTTCATAGACACGCAAATATGCACCGATGTGACGCTGTGTGCGTAAAATTATGAATGGGTTTAGGCAAGTCAAGTGTTAGCCTGTAATAAGATTCGTACTATTCGTAGTACTTGCCAGTGAGTGTTAGAGGGACGCGAAAAATTGCTATAAGTATTTTAACAGGAGTTTGATCTTTTTTTTAATATTATTTTAAACATAGTGTTGTTTTATTACATAGTTTTATTAATTAGTTATAAGAAATGCTCAGTTGGCAAGGTAGGCTAAGCCTAAGAGCCTCAATAGGGCGCACGCGCCTGGCAGTAAGGAACAGAGGGTTGATGTTGCCGTTGACGACAGCCATGGTGTAGAGCAGTGATCCGGCTGTTGGAGCTTGCTGCAGGAACAGGTCCCGTAGTGTCGCGCCCAGCGATGGCACAACATACTCGCTTAATGGAGAACGCTGGAAAGTACCATTCAAAGATAATTAGAAACGTTGAACAAAGGGTCCTGGGTTCGGTAAAACTCTAAAACATGCCTCGTTGGATTATTCCAAGTTCGCAAGGGCTATCTGCTGCAGAGCATTATTAAGGGTAGATTTCCAGGTCGGACAGTTTCACAATCGCAACTTTTTAGCGGCAATAGGGGTATTTCATTACAAGGGGCGTCAACCCCACTCCGTAATACTTTGGGGATTTCAGCCTTGATGTTATGAGTCAGTTATGACATAACCACCGCCTTTCTTTAGACGGCGCGGCGGTTAATAAACGATAACAATGTCGCAGTTATAATTATTACTATAAAATAAACAGTAATAATAATGATTTTAATTAACTCAACTAAGTATTACACACATTTTCTTTCTACTAAAATAGCGTTGTTCTAATATTATGATGTTGTTCAAATCACATTTTTTAATTAAACCTTTCTGGAACATAATGGTCAATTGTAATTTATGATTACAAACAGCTACAATGAAACAAACGATAAAAAGTTGGTATTGTTGTCATTTTATGAAAGTATGCTTTAAAATATTTTTTAAGCTACAGAAGGAGTAGGACTATTTTCAGGGCTCAGAAGAAATGATTTTGAACTAAGTTGAGGTTTAATTAGCTAGAGCTAGAGCTAGCTCATTACATGCCTGCGGAGCGGGTTAAAAGTAGTACTTTTCAGCCCTAGGGAGAATCGCTTTCAACTGACTGCCGTCAAATTATTAAAAAAAAACTAGGTCTATTTTCACATTTTTATTGAACCATGTTCCAACATTTTATGCAGCCACTAAATTACAGTGCGATTTACAATTAAAATAACATAAACTTAACTTAAGAATATAATTATTATATTATGACTATACATCATCATCTGCCTAGCCTTTTCCCAACTATATTGGGGTCGGCTTCCAGTCTAACTGGATGCAGCTGAATACCAGTATTTTACATGGAGCGACTGCCTATCTGACCTCCACAACCCAGTTAATACTAGGTAATACGATACCCTTTGGTAAGACTGGATGTCAGACTTTCAGGTCACTGACTACCCGTAACGACTGCCAAAGATCTATATATGGCACCCGGGACCAACAGCTTAACGTGCTTTCCGAGGCACGGAAAGCACGTATGACTATACATTTTTAAATATTATTTTAATACTATTAATTTTTAATTATTTCTCTAAAATAACATAGATTTCGGCAAAATCTTTGTCGTTTTTTTTAATGATGTATATGAAAAATACTGGCTGTATAGCTGGACGACCATAGGACAAAAATAAAACAAAATAAGCGGGAAAGCGACAATCCGATCAACACAATTTTTTTCTTTAGCTAATAATGTTTTTTCTTATTTTTACTTTCCTCGTATTCGTAATGAATAGCACAATGTTTACCTCAGGTTAATTACTTATTTACTTCCTCTAAACTATTAACGCCCTCACTACGTTATGGGTGCAAAACCCCGCCTCGGGACTAAATGGAACTTTCACCCTTTTTTTTTTTTGGCGGGTGGAAAATCATCGGATAACCCCTCCCGCTCTTGGGCAGAGCGAAAGGGAGTGTCAGACTTCTACTACACCACTAAACACCACCCATGTTTCTTCTTAGCCCTCTATGTCGAGGCCGCGATAACTAGTGTACAACCCGCGGCCCCGACGGGAGAACTTTTACCTTTTGGATGACAATGTACTATTACTATTTATGTACACACAGAAGACAACACAGAAAAATAATATAACATTCTTTTTTTATTCTTCTCTATTAAATGAGCATAATTAGCCTATAATTTTCCTACATCTGGGACTCCACCCTGGCAGAGAAGCAAAGCCCGGCAGAAGTGTGCCGCAATCCACCACGCGCTCCCATTGGTGGATGTCGCATGAATTCTAGTTTTTAGTTTATTCCGTAAATCAAACGCAAGCAAGGTCTGGAAAACTAGTAGTATCTGTACTTGAATTAATCTATAAAAATATAAAAAGCTAAAATAATCTACCAATGCTACATGAACAAGTCGTGAAGAAAGGTCTTTCTCACTCACGGACATCTAAGTAAGTTTCAGACAATCATTGTTTCTATTTAAAATTTTGTTAACATCTAACATCTGGAAACCGTGTTGGGGTCGGCTTCCAATCTTACCGGATTCAGCTAAATACCAGTATTTTCAAGAATCAACTGCCTATCTTCTTACCTCAACAAACCTTGTTAGTACTGGGTAAAACGATAACCCTTTTTTTTTTTTTTTGGCGGGTGGAAAATCATCGAATAACCCCCCCAGAGCAGAGCGGCAGCGGCGGGCAGACCGAAGGGAGTGTCAGACTTCTACTGATTAAAAACCACCCATGTTCCTTCTTAGCCCTCTAAGTTGAGGCCGCGATAACTAGTGTACAACCCGCGGCCCAAACCGATACCCCTTGTTTAAGACTTGTGTTTATAATCTCTTTATTATTTTATATATTATGTTTAACTAGTGACCCGCCCCGGCTTTGCACGGGTGCAAAAAAGATACTAAAACCTTCCTCTTGAATCAATCTATCTATTAAAAAAAAACCGCATCAAAATCCGTTGCGTAGTTTTAAAGATTTAAGCATACAAAGGGATATAGGGACAGCGAAAGCGACTTCTCGTGTCACCATGTCAGTCACCATATTCCTCCGAAAAGGCTTGACCGATTTTTATGAATTTTATATGCATAGGAGGTCTGAGAATCGGCTACTATATATTTTTAATACCCCTAAGTGTTAAGGCTGATCCATCCCAAACATTTTTTTAGTCACACATAATAATTTCCACGGGATCGAAGTCGCGGGCATCAGTTAGTAAATCTATATTATTTGAAAACAACGTCTAAAATTTTGCACAGTTGTTCTGCCACGCCAGGAAAGGTTTTTGAAAAAAGAAACTGGCCAAGTTCAAGTCGGACTTAAACATGATGAAGGAAGCCCCCTCTCATTTGTATTATTTCATGTTAAATGGGCAACAGAAAAACATATTTTGTGATAAGTTTGTTTTTCATAGTGTTTGTATGATTGAGAAAGTTATATTTGCGATTTTTAAATATGCTATATCTGAAAAACTATTCACTGTAGGCATATTGGTCAAACTAATTTTGTTGGAAGTTTTAATTGCGATCTACAGTATTTTTTTTTCAATCTCTGAGTTTTAAGTTTAGAGGGGAGGGGTCACACATTTTACCACTTTGGAAGGGTCTATCTTTTAAACCATTGACTTTAAGAAAAAAAAATGGTTTTTGGAACCTCAATGTCATTTTAAAGACCTATCGACAGACAGACACGAATAGGTTTGATAAAATAAGTTTTTATTAGATTCAGTTCCATGTATGGTGAGCCCCTCTTAATATTTTATTTTTTTATTTTTGTATAAATTTCACAAAGTGGTTCACGGAATACATGTACCTACTTAGTTTCAACTGTGTACTCACAAAAGTGTCCGAATTAAGTGGCTGAACATGACGAATCTATAAGGGTTCCGTTTTTAATTCGGTTACGGAACCCTAAAAATCGGGCGGGGCACAACTAGCAGACTATCTAAAAATATGGTGGTGATTGTGGTGGTAATGACTTATTATTTTCAATAATATTTACCCTAATCTATATTTTCAGAAAAAAACATGGTGAAGAATGCACGTAAATATATCATTATTAGACGTTACATTGGACCACTTACAAGTTCCGACTGTAAAATCGTGAAGTACGAGCTACCACCCATACAAGATCAGGAAATCCTCGTCAAGGTGGAGTGGTTAAGTATCGACGCTTATTTGGGGTTCTTTTATAAAGGTTCCGACACTCCATACGACCAATTCGGTTACCAACTCGGAGTTGTTGAGAAGTCAAAAAACGATAATTACCCAATCGGCACTCGGGTTGTATCTCATCAAGGATGGTGTGACTACTGCGTTTACAACCCTGGTGCAGTAGTGCGACGCAAAAAATATGATATACCAGTTGAAGTTGCTTATAAATTGCCAGATTTAGATGGTTTACCGGTATCTTTGGGTATCGGCGCTGTTGGTTATTCGGGCGTTGCTGCATACTTCGGACTACTCGAAATTTGTAAACCTAAAAGTGGGCACACGGTGGTGGTCACGTCAGCTGCTGGCTGCATCGGTACCATAGTTGGGCAAATAGCGAAGATGAAGGGTTGCACGGTGATAGGATTTACGGGCAGTAATAATAAGGCAGACAGGTTAAAGAAAGAACTTAATTTCGATTATGCTTATAACTATAAAACTGTTAATGTCACTAACGTTTTGAAGAAAGCTGCTCCAGACGGCATCGACTCCTACTTTGACAATGTGGGCGATGCGTTAAGTTATGACATCATGACACAGATGAAACCTCTTGGTAGAGTTGCTATTTGCGGGTGTATAAGCTCCCACGATCGCAACCGTTACAAAACCAAGTCAGATGATTTTTATAATAACGGTATAACAATGGTAATTCTGAGACAGCAGCTCCACGTTGAAGGCTTTCAAGCTTTGCGCTGGAATTTTATGTGGGAAACTGCATTTGCTGATCTGACGAAATGGATTCGAAGCGGAGAATTGAAGGCTAAGGAACACGTTACTGAAGGTTTCGATAATGTTGTCAAGGCAATGTCGGAAATGCTTGCCGGTGAAAATTACGGGAAGGCATTGGTCAAGCTCTAGTGAATAATGTTCTGAATGCATGTTGTGTCCCTAATAGTAAGTTTTATAATCACAGTGTCAATATATTAACATTTTCGACCAGAAACAAGTGTTTATTTATTTATCAAAACTTTATGCACAAAAATCGTACAAAGGCGGACTTAATGCCTATATAATTCTTAAACTACTGGTTCAAATAGAATGAAATTTGACATATATACCGTGTTTATATAATGCTTAATTGGTTACTAAAAATTCAGGCTTCTAGTTTTATCCACAACGAAGTTATAGGAGGTCGAAAATGGCCTGAACAGGTTCGAGAAAAGGATGGTACGGCAGTGCCGCTTCATTGCTTGACTCTGTGCCCCCAGATAATCAACGCCTATACACACGTAAAAGGTCTGCTTTTAATGTGGTCATTGTACTCATATGTCGATCTTTAACTTCAAATATCTCGATTACGTAGCACTTTGGGGTACCATATTTCCTGACATTTTTTGTTCGCCTTATGTCCTCTATCCATGCTTTGATCCATGCATACCACTTTCATCGTAGGCCGCGATTTCGAAAAAAAAATCAAAGTGGCGGTGGGTCGATATGCCCATACAAAAAAGTTCAAACCTCTTACATTACATATTCACATAAATTTTCAATAATTTACTTATAATGTAGTTAGCTTGCATTATAGATTTGTCGTCTAGTTGATTATTTATTAGTATACCATTTTAGTTAAGTACCTACTGTTTTTCAAGGACTTTTTAAAATCATATAACTCAATTTTGTTCTCGAATAAGTACTTAGGCTTAGGAATTTTGTTATAAATTCTGGGTGCCGTGCCTAGAAAGCTTTTTGTATAGAGTATTGTGTTGTGTGTATAATGCACACAAATCTCATTATAAAGGCGTATCGCCTTCAGCGTTTCAAATAAATTTAAGTTAAACGTACACGGTAGGTATAAGTACTTATCTTAAACTTTCCGAGTAATGGCAAGCAAACATTATTTGATTTCAGCATAAAAGCATTTTTTTTCGATTTCAAGCATTTTTTCTTTGCCTTGAATGCGATAAGGCTACAATAAGCGAACGTGACGAACACATTTTGGCCAATATGACTTCGCCCAAACAATTATTATCTATGTGTTAAATTGATACAAGAGTTATCTAGAAACAAAGATGCCAGTCATTTGGATGATACAACGCTGTTGATTGCTATATATAGTAAACAATGACACTCCACTGTCAGTCGTTTGTCAGTATCCAAGAGTACATCATGGTGAAAGCACGGAAATATGTGGTTGTTAACGAGTTCAAGGGTGAACCAAAACGTGAAGATTTTGAAATTGTGGAATACGAGCTGCCGCCCCTCAAGAATGGAGAGATCCTCGTCAAAGTTGAGTGGGTGAGTGTGGACCCGTACCTGCGGATATATAGCTCAGCGGAGCGGTACGACATGTTCGGCTTACAAGTCGGTTTAGTGGAACAATCGAAGGACCCTGAATACCCAGTTGGAACAAGAGTCGTCTCCCATAAGGGCTGGTGTGACTACCGCATCCTCGACACTAGCGAAGTCGAAAAGAGTTCCGGGAAAATTTATAAGGTGCCAAATCTGAAAGGATTATCAAACTCGTTGGCAGTTGGAGCCGTTGGAATGCCAGGCGCTACTGCTTACTTCGGATTTCTGAAATACTGTAAACCGAAAGCTGGCGAAACTGTGGTAGTGAGCGGTGCTGCTGGGGCAGTAGGCTCTATCGTTGGACAGATTGCAAAGATCAAGGGCTGCAAGGTCATCGGCTTCGCTGGCTCCGATGATAAAGTGAAGTGGCTGGAGTCTATCGGTTTCGACAAAGCGATCAACTACAAGACCGCTGACATCTCGGCTGCATTAAAAGAAGCTGCTCCTGAAGGCGTGGACTGTTACTTCGACAACGTGGGAGGTGAGCTCAGCAGTGTGGTCATGTACCAAATGAACTTATACGGTCGTGTGGCAGTTATTGGGAGCATCAGTTCTTACAACGCGGACCCCGCAAATAAGCCTAAAGCGACACTCTTACAGCCGGTTATTCTGTTTAAGCGATTAACTATAACTGGTTTTGTAATTTGGGATGAACTACACCGTTTTCCTGAAGCCTTTGATCAACTCCTTGAATGGATTCACAGTGGACAGCTGACGCCTAGAGAACATATCACTGAAGGTTTTGAGAACATATTTGACGCTTTTGTAGGAATGCTGAATGGTGAAAATATCGGTAAAGCTGTTGTTAAATTGTAATTGTTGCTATTTTATTTAGTTTGTAATGTTTTGTGTACTTTGCGTTTTGTCGAGTGATTAGAATAACTAATGGAATATTATTTCGTTTCATTTTCACTTTTATAATACTTTCAAACGTTACTTAAGAGTGGTTGTCAGATTTTTGGGCCACTGAATATCTGTTACGACTGTCAAAGATGTACAAATAACAGCCGGTTGCAACGGGTTAACGTGCTTCCCGAGGCACGCGGGAAACTCGGTATGTAACGGGTGGTCACCCATCCACGGACCAACCCAGGCAAGCACGGTTTATTATTTAGCCTCGAGCTCCTCAATAAATATAAATATACTAGCGGACGTCACGCGGTTTCACCCGCGTAGTTTTCGTTCCCGTGGGAATACAGAGATAAACAGTAGCCTATGTCACCCGGGGATAGTGTAGCTTCCCAACGGTGAAAGAATTTTTCAAATCGGTCCAGTAGTTTCGGAGCCTATTCTGTTGCCATTGTTTATAAATAGGTATAAGGTATAATAAACAAATCAAAAAAATATGTATTATTTTTTTGATTTGTTTATTATACCTTTTACTCCGGACGCTCTTAACTTGCACGTCTTGCTACATAGTTCTCACATAATATACCATCTCAACATGAATGATGTAATGTACCAAGATTTTGTAACAATATTTTTATTTAAAAGAGTGTCCATGGAGTTTCTTGCCCGTTCTTCTCCATAGAGATCTACGCTAGGGAACTGGCAACTACAGTACTTTCACAAGTTATTATGCCTTGTGACTGTGACTGTAGCTTAGGAGTGCAATACGTTGTTTCGGGGGTTGCTGCGTCGGGTTGCGCGGCGCCGGATGTTACCGGCGGCGAGTGCTGTGGGTGCGGGGGCGCGCGGCGGCGCGTGCCGTGGTGGCGGGTGCGCGGGGCTCCGGGTCGCGGGGCGGCGGTTGCGCGTTGCGGCGTGCATTCGTTGTTCCGTGATTCGAGGTCTCGTGCATTTGTTGTTGCGGTGTGCGTCGCTGCGTGCTTTTTTGCTTGCAGTGTTCGTCGTTGCGGGCATTCGGCGGCGTGTGGTTCGGCGTGGTGGCTTTCGGAATGACGTATCGCACTCGTAGTTTTTCGTAGTTTTGTTTTATGAATTGTTCTTATGACATTCAAAAGTGCCAGTAATGGTTTAATTGAAATAAATGCTTTGAGTTTGAGTTTGAGTTTGATTCGTTACAAACAAACAAACAAATCTTTCCTCTTTATAATAATAGTGTAGATTATTATCCTTTATTCATTTGTAAACTAATTTCAAATATTTCCTATAAAAACAATAAAAAATACGTTTAAAAATATAAAAAAATTGTAGCCCACCGGTATCGGGAACAGGGTCTAAGCTACTACTACTAGGTCAGGGCTTCAGAGAAAGGAACCTCCTAACAATACGAGCTGTGTCCAGGAGTACCGCTCTCTGCATCAAGCCCTTGATCCAGCTGCCTAACGAGAGCCTCCTCCTCCTCCTGGACCTCTTTATCTTTTGTTTACGTGAAAAAAGAAAAAATACGTGCCCATAATTTTTTGGAAATCTATCTGACAAACTCATTAGATTTTTTGGTGAAATACCCTATTTAGACACAGGGGTGAGTGAAAAAAAAATCTGCACTTTTTACCCGACTGCGGCGAAGCCCAAAAGGAGGGTTTTGTGTTTGGCGTGTATGTATGTCCGTTTCTTTGTTCCCTCATAACTCCTAAACGGATGAAGGGATTTGAATAAAATATACGTCGTTAGATTCATCTCGATGGCGCGAGTGTCACTGGCTACATTAAAATTAAAAAAGCAAAGATAATTGCGGATTTTGGGGCCAATATAGCGTATTTCAAAATAAAAAAAAAAACCATTAACATCGAGTAGGTTATCAAAATGAAGGGTTTTAAAAGGAGATTACAAAAATATATTACACTTATATGTTTAAAAAAATAAATAAATAAATTCAAAGTCACAAATCATATAAACAAACTTTTTTTTTGTTTTGGTTAGCCTATTTTGTCCCACTGCTGGGCAAAGGCCTCCCCCATTTCTTTCCCGCTCTCTCGGTGTTGTGCCTTCTCTGGCCAATCAGTCACGAACGAGTCCAAATCGTCACGCCAACATTTTTTGGGTCTGCCTCGGTGACGACGACCGTCTTCAGGCACCCAGTGTGTGACGGTTTTGGCCCATCTGTCCTGACCTCCCCTGGAAATGTGACCCGCCCAATCCCACTTTAACCTCGCAGACTTATCGCCAACATCGGCAATGCCTGTCTTGGAGTGTATTATGGTGTTACGAATTCGATCGGTGATTTTGATATTTAAAATGCTACGCTCCATCGCTCTTTGGCAAACCTTGAGTTTGGACTTCTGAGCTTCCGTCAAAGACCAAGTCTGTGCGCCATAGGTTAGGATAGGCAGGATACACATGTCGACGAGCTTGCGTTTCAGTGAGATAGGAAGGTCACCCTTCATAAACGACTTCATGGACCAGTAGCTCCTCCAAGCATTTTCAACTCGACGGTTGATCTCTTTGTCTTGTCTGTTGTTGAAGGAAACTAACTGACCCAGGTATATATATTCGTCGACATAGTGTATTTCTTGCTTTCTTTCTAACTTAGGCTCGAGGTTAATGGACCTTGACCCTAAGTTTAGCGGCATTGGTCATAACTTTAGTCTTTGACTGATTCATCGTCAGTCCAACCTCATAAACAAACGCAAAAGTTAAATCATCTGCGAAGATTTTTACGCGACCAACGAAAGAACAGACCCAAAAGAACTAAAAAGTAGGAAATAAAAAAAAGTAGTTAAAAACTAAAAAACCCGACTGAAAAAACAGAAAAGCGAACAACAAGCACATTTTAAATTAAACAAAACTTGGAAGCAGGCGGGGTTCATTTGAACATTAAATTATGAAATGAAATGAAAATAGAATGGACCCCGCCTGCTTCCAAGTTTTGTTTAATTTAAAATGTGCTTGTTGTTCGCTTTTCTGTTTTTTCAGTCGGGTTTTTTAGTTTTTAACTACTTTTTTTTTGTACAAAAAGAACATGGTCGCAACTCAAAAATTCCCTAGCAACAATCCTTGCAAACCTGTAATAGTAAGAACTTACCTGTAGCATTACCTTTTTAATCATTTTTGTGATCTGGCAACACCGTCCACGATTCCTGGCAACCCAGCCTGCGGCGCGCGAACTCAAGGACAGTGGAGTACGATTCGCGCGCGCTTTGAACACATCCGCGAAACGCTCGTTTAATATTCCGTAATTTACTGTTTAACCCCTGTTTGTTTATTTTGTTTTACCTATAGTCCTGTGTTTTACTCTTTTACAATATACTTTTACTAATTTAAAGTACGTGACTCATTGAAATAGCCCAAATAACCAACCCTGAGAAAACTCTCCCCACAAACCTTAAAACAAAGGCTTAAGGTGGAAGCTCACATCTGGCCCGCGAAATTCTAATTTTCTTACGTTTTTGGCAATTTGCAGGCCAGTGCTTGGTTGTATGTTTATGAAAATTTGATTTGCGACTGTAAGACGTATGAAGTTACCGAATTATAACCATCAAAATTATCAATACAACCCTCCAAGTTCATTTTCATGTCAAGATTGATTTTTGCATGTAAAAGTCATTCTTTAGTAATTTAGTTGTCGTTCTTTAGTAGTTAGTAATTTTGATGGTTATAATTCGGTAACTTCATACGTCTTACAGTCGCAAATCAAATTTTCATAAACATACAACCAAGCACTGGCCTGCAAATTGCCAAAAACGTAAGAAAATTAGAATTTCGCGGGCCAGATGTGAGCTTCCACCTTAAAATGTTATGGAGCCGTAATAATATTCTGATTAAAAAGAAAAGGGCTTTGATGTAGACTTGGGCCGCCGACCACGTATCTACATACTTTTCCAGACACGAGTGGTGTCTTCATATTTTAGCGGAACTTAAACTCACGAAGGCATCATGTAGGGTAAGGAGAAATGACAGAGTTCTTAACAAGCACAGATTTCTAATTAGTTGGCATTATCGTCTTTACGGACGTGTCTCATTCTGGTAGGTGCCTACTTAGTGTTCGTAATAAATACAGACACATAATTATCATACCTTAATTAGTAAGTAGGTGTGTTTACCTATTTAGCATAGTAGCTGCATCTAACGATCCCTCAATAATAAACACATCACACATTAGACAGAACAATTTAATATCATCGTCAAACATATAAGTAAGTAAATGGGATTGAAGCCGGCCGGCTTATATTTCGTGAATTATCAACAAAAAACCCGACTGATGCGAATGCGAATGAAAACGAATGAAAACGTAGACTAATCAAACGCGGTCTTAAAAGTAGAAAACAAGAAAATAATTCTTAAATTACTTTAAGTTGCATGCCACTGATAACAGATTCTACTTCATGGCGTTCTCATTAATACAGAAGTCAGTAGCTAGTTGTCATTACAAAAGAGGCAAAGTAGCAAAATTTTGGTGTAGAGATACCGTCCATGGTTTTTGATTAAATGACCTATGGTAACACAAAAACTATTTTTTTATTTTATTTTCATATGTGTAGTTTTGGATATATCCTTTTTTTTGGCGGGTGGAAAATCATCAAATAACCCCTCCCACTCTTGGGCAGAGAGAAAGGGAGTGTCAGACTTTTATTGACTAAAATCCACCCACGTTCCTTCTTAGCTCTTTATGTCGAGGCCGCGGTATCTCTTGTATCTCTCTATCTCTTCACTGTCAAAATCTGTCACTGACGAGTCAGTAATCTTGATTCTTTGTTCACCAATCCTGCGTTATAGATACGAAGATACCGGGGGTCAAAGTTACAACTTTATCACGAGTTGAATAAAAAGTAAATTTTATTACTGCATTTAATTAGTTTTACTTTGAATATCTCCATGAACATTGGACTATTTACAGCATACATTGAGTCCCGCCGTAAATCGTGTTTTTTAGCACAAATAGTAAAGACGTTTCTAAAAATTTAAGCTTCGTTAAGTAAATTATAAAAATTTTAAATCCAGTCCTCGGTGCGTAACTGCTCTACGAACAGCTACGCCGTAGCTCGTAGCACTATTGCTACGATATGGCCCTTACCGCTACTAGTGATAAGACATGTTGCGATAACAACGTTGATCTCTATAATTTCTGAAGTACCCTCCTCCGCATTTTGTTCTTACAATGTGTGAGATTAAGAATCAATTTAACATTTTATATTTTCAATTGAGTGATTTTAACTTTTTGGAGGCCGAAACCACGCGTTAAAACATCCCAGAGTTCACTAAAACATTATGCAGTACATATTTAAAACTGCCATGCGCTGCCCTAAAATTATAATTTTAAAAATTTCTTACTCTTATCATTGCCGTGTAAAAAGAGCCTTTTTAAACTAAATTATGAAAAATCCAATTGAAACAATCATAATTCCATTTTATCTACAGTATTACATTAACCAGCCTTATCCGTATGTGACTCAAGATAAAGCCTACTTTTGCTATGTCATTTCGTGTTTTATCTTCGTATTTTCGAGCCCGAAACACCTTCTCGAAACTGAAAATCATGCCGTTAATGTTAAGTCATCACTGACATGAAAGCAAAGATAAGCTATTGATGACTTGTTCAATAGACTAACAAAACCTCCACATAATGATAATCCAAAGCTACCTATTTTTTTTTTTTTTTGGCTGGTGGAAAATCGTCGAATAACCCCTCCCGCTCTTGGACAGAGCGAAAGGGAGTGTCAGACTTCTACTGACTAAAAACCACCCATGTTCCTTCTTCGCCCTCTATGTCGAGGCCGCGATAACTAGTGTACAACCCGCGGCCCTAACGACAACCCGCGGCCCCGACGATCCAAAGCTACCTTACAGAAGCTTTAATTTGATAAAACTACAAACGAACGTTTACTTTTTACTAGCGTTTATTTAGTTTCGACTGCCCCGGTGTCTCTGTCTGTATATGAGTCTTGCAAGTAACATTTGATCCACTGCCGGTTTCTGATTGAGCTGAAGTTTTCACACACCGTTGGTTCTGTTGACTATACATTTTTACCCAACTGCGAAAGAAGAGTGATGTGTTTTTTTTTTCGTGAAGCTTTTTCAGTAGCTGAACGTAATATTATTAGATGTTCATGAATAATCAAAATTATACTATGTTTACTATTGTAAACGTAGTAATATCATTTTGGAAGAATTTAACTAATAATAATTGAGCTAAATTGTTAAAATATGTTCCGCGTTCTAAAGTTGTCGCTCATGTCACTGTTCAACAACTATAATGGCACTAACAACGTGACTCGGTTTAGATGTGGTTTAGTTTTATATTGGTAAAATTTGCTCTTAATCGCTAGGTATGTGTGAATCCGTAGTATATAAGACATCATCAATATTTACCTGCCCTTACTATTTATTTATTTATTAACTATGGAAGACTCACAGCTAAGATTAACAGAATTAAATATAGTATGTAAGGCTGACAGCCAATTAAAACTCCTCACTTCTAAAAACAGATTACAAAAAAAGAGTGTGAACAACACAATACAGCCACAAAAAAAAAGAATATACTCGTCATCTCATTAGACGTGGTCTCTAGATCTGTGTAAAAGACACGTAGTCCATCCATCGTTTCTTTGGACCAAAGAAGTCACATTCATAATCAAAACTTTCCTCATGACATTTCCTAGAAGGAATATTTATAAGAAAATGGAAACAAAATATCCCTGAACCTATTGTACAGCGATCGAATTATATTTGTAAAAACTAGAAATAGTACCAAAGTAGATTGTGATAATAATATTTGTAGTTATTTTATTTCTACACTTAAGTTATAATTTTTAGTTGTCGGTTAATTATTAATATTTGTAAGCACTTTTATGAATAGGTTATTCTTTGTTGGTTCGCTACTTATTTATCCTAATATGAGCTGATTTTTCTTTGGACAAAATATTATTTGTATTTTAAATAAACTGAAAACTTTCCACACTCTCGTATTACGAAAATGAATAACGTAAATAAAAAACGCAAATTATATTTAATATTTTTATAACTTAATCAAAAAGACCATTCAAAAAAGTTCCATCAAGAGGCGAGATTTTTTATTTTGCACAAAATTTAGCATCATGGATGCTAGGCAGTTCTGACATGAATAGAAACGACCGACATTAAAACACTTCACAAATCACAGCAACAATTAAAAAATGAATGAGCAACTTTTAGTTGCTCGTCCGTGTATCAAAATCATTTTATACAAATGGAAATGGATGGAGAACGGCACATCACTTAGGGCGGTTTCCAACAATGAATCTGAACACGATCAGTACTTCACAACGGCGTTCAAGAGCGGCTGTGGACATGAAAATTGGTTTGGATAAGTTGATCGCAATCACTTCCAATGGTGAAATTCGCCCTGAAATTCATTCCTTACAAAAGTTTAACAATATAGGTATTTACTTTAGTTCAATTTATAAATCACGAGATCTTGCTAATACACATAGTTGCGCATTTCGATGCTCTGCACGTCTTCGTTACTCCAGAGAGTTTGGACTTCGTACTCCGAGTTGCGAGACAAGATGCCGTGTTGGCGTCGCTCCCATCGCGCTCGCACCTGACGGGCGATCTCGAGCCACAGTCGCGCCTCCAACACTGACATTTCAGAAATAAATTTGATCAGAAAAAAATATGCTCAATTTATTTAGGTCCACTAGGTGAACTGGTGACCTGGTGATGGTTGTAGGGATCCGTAGGATGTGAGATGCAGCAGTGGACCGCTTTCGGCTGAAATGATGATGATGATGACGCCTTAGTGACGGGTCCTTTACGTAGACACCATGACCCCCTAACTTTGTAAGTCGGAATAAAGTTACACCAAATTAAACGTAGTTAGAGTATCTACGTCGATTCAGTCACCGTGATATTACCCACATCCAAGTAAGTGTCAGTCAGTCAAGTTGGTGCAGCATGGTCTTTTTTTTTCTGTACAGCCAACGCCTAGAAGCTCGAATACTAGCAAAAATAGTTGGATGTAGAGTGTGTGAGGAATGATATGAAGGAAAAAGGAATAAATGATAGCGTGTCGACTAACAGGGGAGTATGGTCGAAAAAACGTGTTGTGCCGACCCCAAATAAACATAGGGATAAGGGGAGAAATGTGGGACAGTGAGTAATGCATAGCCCATGGGCTAGCTCGCCGTCCGTCCGTCTTATGAGGACGACAGGCCGTGTCGACGGCGCGTTCGTGTTCTACGCGCGCCTTAAAGAGATGTCGGCAACATGGAAGGGACAAGGGCCGACGCCCGTCGGGGCTGCGGGATGTTATACGAGATACCGCGGCCTCGACATAAAGGGCTAAGAAGGAACATGGGTGGTTTTTAGAAGTCTGACACTCCCTTTCGCTCTGCCCAAGAGTGGGAGGGGTTATTTGATGATTTCACACCCACCAAAAAAAAATATATATATGGGCAGTAATGTGATGACTTGAAAACTAGCAACATGGCATATGTTTTGTTTAGAAAAGTACATCGGTTTACCTGGCTACAAATATACAAGACACTTCAACTGGCTGAGGAACGGTAACTCATTTGTGATGCCTCTTGTTGTACAACCACTATAGAAAAAGAAATACAACCATAGCTAAGAATCGCCGTAAGAAGAGGTAGGTGGTCGGCTTCAATTAATCCAAATAAAATTTTAAAAGAGTACTTACGGAACAGGAAAGAGAAGGCAGTAAGGAACAGAGGGTTGATGTTGCCGTTGACGACAGCCATGGTGTAGAGCAGTGCTCCGGCTGTTGGAGCTTGCCGCAGGAACAGGCCCCGTAGTGTCGCGCCCAGCCATGGCAGGAACAGGTACTCGCTTAATGGAGAACGCTGGAAAGTACCATTCAAAGATAATTAGAAACACTGAACTAAGAATCCTGGGTTCGAAATATATGTCGAACTGTATTTCTGTATTTAAAACTCTAAAACATGCCTCGTTGGATTAATCCTAGTTCGCAAGGGCTATCTGCTGCAGAGCATTTTTAAGGGTAGATTCCCAGGTCAGACAGTTTCTGAATCCGAACTTTTCAGTGGCAGCTGGCAAAAGAACCCTATTTTATTACAAACATTTTGATACAATACATATTAAAATTATATTGGTCATGATTGTAGAGAGGATAAGTCGATTAACGAAAGGTACATCTGACTGCGAATTTGAACAATAGGCATCTTTCTACGTGATCGAATCAGGAACACAGAGATCCGGAAGAAAACGAAATTGGTCGACATAGCCCATGTGATCGCTAGCCGAAAATGGAAGTGGGCGGGCCATATATGCCGTAGACAGGACAACAGGTGGGGTAGTCGGGTGCTTGAGTGGAGGCCTATTAGAGTAGGGCATAGAAATGTGGGCAGGCAACCGATGCGTTGGACCGACGACCTTGTTGGAGTGGCAGGAAAGAACTGGATGCGAAAGGCGAAAAACCGGGAAGAATGGCGTGCACTGGAAGAGACCTACACTCAGCATTGGGTGGTGAAAGGTTGAAGAAGAGTTGTGTGTATTGGCACACAAATTCGACTTCACCGTTTCAAACAAATGTAAGTTATATTTCACGATTTCTGTCCCATAATAGTATATTATGCAACTAGTGAATAAAGGACGGATTTAAAGCGAGGGCCGTAGATGAGTCACGAGCAAGTGAAGGATTCTAATGATTGAATCACGAACGCAGCGAGTGATTCAACTGTTAGAATCCTGAACGACGCGAGTGATTCATGGCCCTAGATATAAATTCGTACTTTATTCAGGAGTTGCATACTATACTTTATACCATGACTACGAGAAAAGACATAGATAATTTAAGCGAAAATAGAAAATTTAATCAAGAAATAAGAAATGTTACATTAATTGAAATGGACATTAAAATTAGAGCAATGACTGAAATTAAGCGTAATTTTCTTATTATTATCATTAGGGTGGTCAACTTGTGAAACAATATTTTAATCTAATGCCAAACTCCTTGTCGCAAATATCGACCAATCAAATCTCGTGAATTTATTTGCACCAAAGAGTTTTGAATTTCGAATGTTAGCGCAAGGAGTTTGTGTAAGCATTGAAATAGAGACCGGATATACACACATCAAAAGTGTCTAGGGATCAAGCAGATGATGAAGGGAGATTTGGCTTTGTAATAAATTTATGATTTTATAAATTTAAATGGATCCTTTTTGGTGCATTTCATAATTTGAATCAGGAACTGTGAATCAAATTCGAGTAAAAGATGAAAATCAGCTGTCAATATTTTCCCTATAAAAACATACAACGCATTGAAGACATTATTAGTGCTACTGTTTCCCTACTACTGATTAAAACCAACGTTATTATGGAGCGGCGACGTCATTTAAGCAGGGAAGAAATGCTCAGAGCCGTGGGAATGATAGAAGCTGGTTCCCGGCAACGTACTGTGGCTTTAGCTCTGAATACAAGTCAGAGTGTTATCAGTCGACTTTGGACACGTTACCGAAGCACTGGTACCGTGGCTGAGCGCCATGGAGGACGGTATCGCTGCACCACACGGAGACAAGACCGATACATTCAAATCTTAACTCGAAGAGCTCCAACAATAACCGCCATGATGTTAGCCGTGAGGCTTCATCACTCTTCAGGGAACTTAATTAGCGACCAAACAGTCAGAAACCGCTTGCATGAAGTGAACCTTCATTCCCGAAGACCGCTACGGGTACCACCTATAGCAATGCACAATCGTAGGATTCGATATCAATGGGCTCTTGAACACAGAAATTGGGCAGAAGAACAATGGCGTTTCGTGTGCTTTTCTGATGAGTCTCGTTTTGGTATGAGAACGGATACAAGACGTATACGACACTGGAGAACCCCTGGACGCCAACAGCGATTAAAATCCTGCCAGGAAGTCCATCCTTATAGTGGTGGAACCATCATGGTATGGGCGGGTATTTGGATCGGCGGAAGAACTGAGTTGATTTGGATCAGAGGCAACCTCAACGCTCAAATTTATGCTGAGACGATTGTATCAGACGTCATCGTTCCTCTACAAGTGCAAATCGGTCCCTTATTTCAGTTAATGCATGATAATGCACGACCGCACACCGCAAGAGTTGTAAGACAGACTCTCGCCGCAGCTAACATCAATGTCCTGCCCTGGCCTGCTCAGTCGCCAGACTTGAACCCGATTGAGCATGCATGGGATATGCTACAGAGAAGAGCTCTGCCGAATATGGAGGGTATCCAGTCGCAAGAAGACCTTTTTTTGTTGTTGCAACGAACATGGGCGGCCATTCCACAGCGTGATTTGGATGAACTCATTTTGAGTATGCCAAACCGATGTTCTTGTGTTGTTAGTGTTCGCGGTAGAAACACGGATTATTAATTGTTTAAGTTACCCAATAAAATTTTAAAGAAAACTGTTATTTCAGTCTTTTTTTCGAACTTTAATGTTAGTGGTTCAAATGTCAAAAATCCCTTTATTAGGAAAATGGCAAATTTCTTTATTAATGCAAAGGTGACTTGGTTTATCGTTACTGTGACAAACGAAAACACTTTATTTGATGAATCCTTAAAGAAAATTTTAATTAATATCAATCAGGAGAAAAGTTATTGCAAAAATATATGTTGATCCCTAGACACTTTTGATGTGTGTATTTTTGTGTTCCAAATTCAAACACCAAAATAGTGAATAAAAACAAAACAGTGAATAAAAGGCCTTTTTATTCACTGTTTTGCGTGAATAAAATAAGCTTTTTAGAGTAGGTAGGTATGGTATAAATATACATACGTACACGGTAGGTAAGTACTTATCCTAAATACTTTCTGAGTAATGGCACACAACAGGGTATTTGACAAAAATATCCAAATAGTCTGTCAGATAAACTAGCAAAAAATATTTGACACATTTTTTTTCTTTTTTCACGTAAACAAAAAATTAAGACATACAGTGCTTTAAAAAGTTGGATGACGTCACAGTTTGGTATTTTTTTACCAGAAAGTGACGTCACTCTTATGTTTTACACGTTTTATTTTCGGATTTTTTTATGAATTTGATAAAACAAAAAAAACACGAATTCGATTATCAAACAGAATCATATTTTATTTAAACAGGAAAGTTCCATAATATCATTTGATTTCAGCTTGAAAACAGATCAGCCTTTTTTCTGTGCCTTGAATGCGATAAGTTCGTCGTCTAAGTATGTTTTGCGGTACTTACCTGTTGACCCTACAACACAATCGCAACATACTCGTAACATACTATAAGTTGGTAAGCAGATTCTATTGTGCCATAAGCGGATGTGACGAACACATTTTGGGTTATGACTTCGCCCAAACAATTATTATCTATGTGTTAAATTGATACTAGAGTTATCTTTAAACAAAAACGCCAGTCATTTGGATACTACAACCTCGGCTACAACGCTGTTCATTGCTATAAATAGTAAACAATGACACTCCACTGTCAGTCGCTTGTCAGTTTCCACGAGGATATCATGGTGAAAGCACGGAAATATGTGGTTGTTAACGAGTTCAACGGTGAACCCAAACGTGAAGATTTTGAAATTGTGGAATACGAGCTACCGCCTCTCAAGAATGGAGAGATCCTCGTCAAAGTTGAGTGGGTGAGTGTAGACCCGTACCTGCGGATACATAGTTCACCTGAGCGGTACGACATGTTCGGCTTCCAAGTCGGTTTAGTAGAAGAATCGAAGGACCCCAGATTCCCAGTTGGAACAAGAGTCGTCTCCCATAAGGGCTGGTGTGACTACCGCATCCTCGACACTGGCGAAGTCGAAAAGTATTCCGGGAAAATTTATAAGGTGCCAAATCTGAAAGGATTATCAAACTCATTGGCAGTTGGAGCCGTTGGAATGCCAGGCGCTACTGCTTACTTCGGATTTCTGGAATACTGTAAACCGAAAGCTGGCGAAACTGTGGTAGTGAGCGGTGCTGCTGGGGCAGTAGGCTCTATCGTTGGACAGATTGCAAAGATCAAGGGCTGCAAGGTCATCGGCTTCGCTGGCTCCGATGATAAAGTGAAGTGGCTGGAGTCTATCGGTTTCGACAAAGCGATCAACTACAAGACCGCTGACATCTCGGCTGCATTAAAAGAAGCTGCTCCTGAAGGCGTGGACTGTTACTTCGACAACGTGGGAGGTGAGCTCAGCAGTGTGGTCACGTACCAAATGAACTTATACGGTCGTGTGGCAGTTATTGGGAGCATCAGTTCTTACAACGCGGACCCCGCAAATAAGCCTAAAGCGACACTCTTACAGCCGGTTATTCTGTTTAAGCGATTAACTATAACTGGTTTTGTAATTTGGGATGAACTACACCGTTTTCCTGAAGCCTTTGATCAACTCCTTAAATGGATTCACAGTGGACAGCTGACGCCTAGAGAACATATCACTCATGGTTTCGAGAACTTATTTGACGCTTTTGTAGGAATGCTGAATGGTGAAAATATCGGTAAAGCTGTTGTTAAATTGTAATTGTTGTTATTTTATTTAGTTTGTAATTTTTTGTGTTTTGCGTTTGCCAAGTGATTAGAATAAGTAATTGCATATTATTTCGTTTTATTTTTACTTTTCCAATACTTTCAAACGTTACTTATTGTTGATATCACTACTTACTGCTGATATCATTTGAATTGAGAAGAAATCTTCGTAAGACTGCCACTACTACTAACTAGTCCAAACAAATACATTACCACCTCCTTTTCGGAAGTTGGTTAAAAAATCCTTAATTGCTATAAATTTGTACCTTTACGTAATAATAACTGAATAAAAAGGTATAATAACAATAACATATAACTAAATTATTGTTAAGTACAAGCCTCTACAGATAAATACAATATTATATGGTACTTTCATTCGGTTTTTTTATAGTAAGTTACTTGTTAAGTTAGTTTTGCTTGTAATTTTGTTTTAATGGTTTGTGTGTTTTCTTTTAATGTAATTAAATAACAAATCGCATACTTGTTTAGTTTTTTTTTAACTTATTAGTGCTGATTATCTAATTAATATTTATTAACAATTATTCTAAGCTCCCATTCGTCTAAATGATAATACAACATAGCTGATATCTAAATTTTATCTAAACCGGAAGGCAGTTGCATGAGATACTCGACGTTCTGCAGCATCTATACCGTGTTTGGTCTCATTTCATGTACCTTGATGAGAACTTTAGATCCGACTGAAGCATGACTAACATATGACAATGGAGACGGATGGTAGTTGCAAACGGTCTGCAGCTGTATCGTGCTTGAGCTCATAGATTGTCCATGGCTGTCTAATGTCTGAGGATGAGAACTTAAAACCGTCTTAGGAAGTCTTTATTTGGAAATACTTACATATTAATAAGAATATTTTAGCGATAATGCAAATACAAATACAAAGTGCAAAGCCGGGCAAAGTGTAATTGAGTTTTTCCATCAGGAATTACCGGTCTACTGTGAACATTTTACGAATTAAAACTCAATTCATATTATTTTCCTATTATGATCTATTTTCCTAAATGTTCACAGACGCATTACTACACTCGAGAGCAATGAATCCGGGTCACTTAAAGAATCCTAAAAATCTCGGAAACTAAAAATGCTAGGTTAATGCAATACATTGTATTTAATAGACAATGTAATACTCCTTAAATGAAGGTATTAAAACTTCTTAGTTATTGTAAAGTTATATCATAAAAAAATCAAATTTGAAAAAGGGCCACTTTCGAAGATGGAACTACGAAGTTACAGCATTTGGTTTTGCTTTTGTTTATAATCTGTCATTTATGTGGGTACATAAACCATGTTGATAGTGCTCTATATTCATTATTCAAGCTGAAATTATGTCGCTTACGCCTGAAGAATGCACCAGAATACTTACAATGCTAGAAACCGGCCGGAGTCAGCGCGATACAGCCAGGACTGTCGGTGTGTCGCTGTCAACAGTACAAAGAGTTCTCCGACGTTACGAAGAAACTGGTTCTAACCTACGCAGACCAGGAACGGGCAGAACCAGGTGTACCACAGCACGAGAAGACCGATACTTGGTGAACACCATGCTTCGAAATCGCTTTCTCACAGGAACTGAACTCACAAATCAGTTTCGACGAATCGGAGGAAGTAACCCAAGTGCATGGACAGTAAGACGTCGGCTTGCTGAATCTAACTTAAAACCCCTTAGACCTGCAAACGGCCGTAAACTGGAGCGTGGGCATCGTATTTCAAGACTAAGATATGCCCAGAGCCACGTAAATTGGAGTATTGAAGATTGGTCAAAAGTTATGTTCTCCGACGAATCAAAATTTATGCTCTACAAACACGATGGAAGACACAGAGTGTATCGAAGACCAGGGGAAAGATTCAAGCAAGCATGCATCGAAGAAAAAGTAGCCTACGGTGGTGGGTCTATACTTGTGTGGGCCGGAATTTCTTCTGAAAGTCGCACAGAGCTGGTGATCATAGAAAACGGCTCTTTAACTAGCGTAAGATATGTGGAAGGAATCCTCAATGATCACGTTGGTCCATTTATGGTCAATTTAGGTGAGGATGCTATATTTATGCATGACAATGCCCGACCTCATACAGGTAGGATTGTGAATGACTACCTTCAAGAGATGAACATTACTCGTATGGAGTGGCCAGCGCGCAGCCCGGATATCAACCCGATCGAGCATGCTTGGGACGAGCTAGGCAGATGCGTAAAACAACGAAACCCTCCCCCAATCACGCTTCGTGAGCTCAAAATTGCTCTCACAGAGGAATGGGAGAATGTTCCCCAAAATCGTATAAGGAACTTGGTGTACAGCATGCCAAACCGCGTAAACGCAGTAATGGAAGCACGAGGAGGCAATACGAAGTATTAAAATTCAAGAAAATCGTAATAAAGTTCAAAAATTTCATGTTTCCTATTTTTGTTTTAAGGAGAGATCAGCAGTTTTTTTCTTTATGTAATTTTGTGTTAATAAAATGTATGGTGACTCATATTTTTTTTACTTTCATTTAAGGAGTATTACATTGTCTATTAAATACAATTTATTGCATTAACCTATCATTTTTAGTTTCCGAGATTTTTAACATTCTTTAAGTGACCCGGATTCATTGCTCTCGAGTGTATTATGATAGGTCTATCTTACGATTTTTAACGCAAAAAATATTATGATCTGCTAAAGTGGCCATTTTAGACCCCCAGATGACCCCGGTGGATTGATTAGATTTTTTTGGCGAAATACCCTATTCATCAAGTGTATGTAACTTACTATCCATTTTCGTATGAGAAGTGTAGTAAACGTAACTCACGGTGTATTGTTAAAAAAAAAGTTAAAAACTAAAACCCTACAACAAGAACAACAACAACAAAGAAACATCAAACACGTTATTAAAGTGTTTGGGTTGGTACCTATAAACGTGTGACTGCGGCTTATCTTTCAGCATCCTCAAAATCTTGTATCATACTTTTTCAGCATCCTTTCCTTGTTGTCGTTGTCTTGTTTTACTTTTAACTTTATTTTATTTAAACAATTTTGGTGTTAAATATTTTTTTGAACACATGTCTTTTTGTCCGCTAGAGGGCGTCACTTTCAATTAGGAGTAGCAAACTCGCAATCTTTTTACCCGACTGTGGCGAAGCCCAGAAGGAGAGTTATGTGTTTTTACCCTGATGCGGCGAAGCCCAAAAGGAGGGTTATGTGTTTTTACCCGAATGCGGCGAAGCCCAAAAGAAGGGGTTATGTGTTTTTACCCGAATGCGGCGAAGCCCAAAAGGAGGGTTATGTGTTTAGCGTGCATGTATGTATGTATGTCCTTTTCTTTGTTCCCTCCTAACTCCTAAACGGATAAAAGGATTTGAAAATACGTCGTTAGATTCACCTTGATAGCGCGAGTGTCACTGGCTACATTAAAATTTAAAAAGCAAAGAAGTTTTCTGATTTTGGGGGCCATAACGCGGATTTAAAAAAAAAATCCATGACCATCGAGTAGGGTATCAAAATGAAGGGTTTTAAAAGGAGATTACAAAAATGTACGACACTTATATGTTTAAAAGAAATTCAAAGTCACAAATCCTATAAACAAACACAAAAGTTAAATCACCTGCGAAGAACTTTACGCGACCAACGAAAGAACAAACGCAAAAGAATTAAAAAGTTGCCTTTTAAATTAAACAAAACTTGTAAGCAGGCGGGGTTCATTTGAATATTAAATTATGAAATGAAAAAAATAGAATGGACCCCGCCTGCTTCCAAGTTTTGTTTAATTTAAAAGGCGCTTGTTTTTTGCTTTTCAGTTTTTTAGTCGGGTTTTTTAGTTTTTTAAGTACTTTTTTTTTAACGACCTCTCCAACGACACCTCACACTATGGAATTCGCAAGAAAATCTCTTTTATGTGTACTGGAGATACCCTAAAAAAATATTTTTCGACATTTTATTTTACCACTTTGTCGGCGTTCCTCATTTGTATATTCATGCCAAATTACAGCTTTCTAGTAAGAGTGCATGAGGAATAGTGCCGACGGATGGACAGACAGACAGACAGACGGACATGCCGAAACTGTAAGGGTTCCTTGTTAACTACGGAACCCAATTTTATACTGTGTAATTGGTCAATTTTTGTTTGATGGGTATTCACGGAACATATTTTTTATTAACACAGCGGTTCAGAAAATGGCATTAAATGAACAAAACAACGCCATCTATCGAAGACGAAGATAAACTGCTAGAATAACTAATACCTACCGATTGAGTACGTTTTGCTATCATAGATTTTTTATTTATTAATAAGTAGTTTAATAGATGTCGCTGTATCTCTCATTCTTGATCATACATGATAAAGTTCTTGAAAACTAAAAATTCGTATATCTTTTGATGGAGAGCACCGATTACGATGAAACAAAGACTAAGTAATACCCCAAATTACGCACAATATTTATGTATAAAAGTTACCTACATAAGATTCGTAAATTCTACGTGATGCTTAGTCATCGAAACAGACAAAAATTCCATAAATGCTGGAAATGAGTTCTGTTGGTTATACTTTAACACCCTGACTCTCTTTCAAATATTTACGATGTACAAAAATATTTTTTGTACAGATTTATTATATGTAATATAATATACAGGGTGTCCAAGAACCTGGCGTCCAACTGGATTCCCACGATGCCCCAAGTTCTAACAGTACTCAGAAAAATATTTTAAAAAATCCACCCCATGTACTTACAGAATTATACTGATTTAAAAAAAAAAGGGGAAATGAGCACCCTGTGACATACTTTTGAATGCTGTGACTGCTAATGCTGATAATTTCGATATTTCTTGGAGGTTTTGTAATCTAGGGTATTGCTGTGTCTAAATAGAATGTAAAAATAATGTACTTATTGTACCATTTTAAAATAAAATATTATTTTAACTAAAGGTGATATGGAAAACTATTGAATTTCGCAACTTTGACCGACTGTAGTGTAAAAAAAATGTACCAAAATAGTATGGCAAGTGACGTCAAATTTTGACGCGTTTATTCCTCTTTTTAAAAAGGTATAATACTTACACATTAATTTGAAAAAAAAAAATTTTGATAATATTTTTACTCAACAACCCAATTTTTACGATGTCTTACAGAATTCTTAGAAAGAAAAATTTACGACTAATTGAATCTAACCTCTAAAGAATTACTATTGTATGCTCATAAAAATAACAACAGGCCTCTCAAAAAACAGGTTAGACCGTAAGGGACGGTATGTGCATGCATCTCACCATAGTGATTCGTTATTACAACAGGAGGGAGCAAGACAGAAACTATCTTTGCGATTTGCTGGTTCTTCTTTATGGTACCCCATTATTCAGGTAAGAGTGAGGGAGAAAAAGGTTAGAGGTGCGAGTGAGATAGATAGTGACGCTATCTGGGATCGTGCTATTTAGGATAACAGTACGGTCAGTACGCGTCACTGCCTCCTGCCGTTACTACGCACCTCTCTCTTATTGTTACCATTGATCACGTACTACGATTTAAAGCTTTGTTTATTGGACTCGATTACTCTTTGTGCTCTGGACTTTGAAACGAACTCTTTACGACGACCTTTGCCTGTGTTTGGACAGTTTGTGTTTTGTGTGTGCTACCATGGCGACCTACACTCCGCAAGAATACGCAAATATGCACTACATTTATGGAGAATGTAGAGGTAATGGACGAGCTGCAGCGAGACTTTACAGAGAAAGGTATCCGAGGGCTACGCGATATCCCGACCATCGAGTTTTCATTAATGTGCACAGATCACTATGTGACGGGCGGTTCCCCAATCAAGTAGCTGGTGAAGGACGACCCGTAAATGACTTCATACGCGATGAAGTTTTAGAGGCGGTGTCGGCAAATCCAAGCATCTCTGTGCGAGGAATAGAAGCTGATACGGGGATACCGAAGAGCACAGCACACAGTATTCTCCAAAAAGAAGAATATCATCCGTACCACGTACAGCGAGTGCAAAGTCTTTTACCTCGAGACTATCCGAGCCGAGTCGCGTTTTGTGAAACAATCCTGCAAAAACATCGAGAAGACGAAAACTTTATCGACAAAATTTTGTGGTCAGATGAATCAACATTTAAGAAGGATGGCTACATGAACCTACACAACTTGCACGAGTGGCATGTGGAAAATCCGCACTTGATGCGAGAAGATAGATCCCAGTACCGGTTCAAAGTGAACATGTGGACCGGTATTCTCTGTGGGAATATTATTGGTCCATTTGAGATGCCCGAGAATTTGACTGGCGAATCATATTTAAATTTTCTTCAAAATGATTTGCCAAACTTACTAGAAGAGACCCCACCAGATATGTGGTTCCAACACGACGGCTGTCCAGCACATTTTCGCGTATCCGTTAGAGAGTTTTTGGACGAGCAATACCCGAACAGGTGGATTGGGCGATCAGGAACAATCCCGTGGCCAGCCCGCTCACCTGACTTAAATCCGCTGGATTTTTTTTTCTGGGGAACTATGAAGGAGCTCGTTTATGCGAAGCCCATTAATGACATCGCTGACCTTCGTGAGAAGATAACACAAGCAGTGCAGGTGATACGTCAAAAAAGTTACTCGCGAAACATAAAGCGGTCCTTTTTAAGGAGAGTGAGAGCTTGTATTGCCGCGGGTGGTCAACATTTTGAACATTTATTGTAATAAAATATCTTTAAACTAACATTCTTTGCTTTTATTCTACTGGGAACCCATCTACCTGTGTGTATTTCCTTCTTGCTCACTCTTGGAACCGAAGTAAATAATAGTAGTAACATAACAGTTTCTAAGATAAGAAAGGGTCCGACAGTTACCGTTAGTAGGTAGGCACTTCGTAAAAATTGGGTTGTTGAGTAAAAATATTATCAAAAATTTTTTTTTTCAAATTAATGTGTAAGTATTATACCTTTTTAAAAAGAGGAATAAACGCGTCAAAATTTGACGTCACTTGCCATACTATTTTGGTACATTTTTTTTACACTACAGTCGGTCAAAGTTGCGAAATTCAATAGTTTTCCATATCACCTTTAGTTAAAATAATATTTTATTTTAAAATGGTACAATAAGTACTTTATTTTTACATTCTATTTAGACACAGCAATACCCTAGATTACAAAACCTCCAAGAAATATCGAAATTATCAGCATTAGCAGTCACAGCATTCAAAAGTATGTCACAGGGTGCTCATTTCCCCTTTTTTTTTTAAATCAGTATAATTCTGTAAGTACATGGGGTGGATTTTTTAAAATATTTTTCTGAGTACTGTTAGAACTTGGGGCATCGTGGGAATCCAGTTGGACGCCAGGTTCTTGGACACCCTGTATAGATATAGAATATAGATAGCTGATATATAATAAAAATCAATGCCAATTTTCGTTGTAATTTTATAACTCTATAAGAGCGGGCCCACCTATCCAAACCAAATGTTTAGACTTTGTTTGGACTATTTAGTGGTTTATGTGAAGTTTGCACAAAATCGGTCGAGCGGTTCTTCATTTATCACATTTTATGTAACAAATGAATTCAATAAATGGGACCCGGTAGGTGGCGCTGCTGTCCGGGTCGGACGACGTCTTCCAGGTCCGCTTAATAGTAGAAAAATAGTATAAGTAGTGAGTCAATCTTAAAAGATAGACATAATGCTATCGCGGACAATTTTTAGTACTTTTAAAGAGGAAAAATTCCATCATACATGACATTTATGTAACTTAAAACCGTTTAACCAGCGTACGCAACGGAAGCTCTCAAAACAAATATTTTTTCCCGTTTTTGCAAAATTTTTCAGTTATGCTCCACTCCTATTGGTTGTAGCGTGATGTTATACAGTGTGATTCTTTATAATGTGCACATATCGAAATGAGGGAATCTATGCTTAATTTTATCGATGGAAAAAATATTTAAAAAAATCTAAATATTGTTTAATATTTTTTATGGAATTTTCAAAAATGTTGTCCGCTGTTGTGACCCCAATGTAAACAAAACGGTGTAACTTTTAAACTAAATTATCTATCCCGATGAAACAATTTTATGTAAAAAGTTATGAAAAAAAAAAGTTTTTTTGATCAAAAAACGTGTTTATTTTCAATTGAGGGTAGTTTTTTTCCACAATTTTCATTTTACGAGGACGCCTAATTGCTTCCAATCATTATGGAGTTTGTTTCATCGCGATAGATAATTTAGTTTAAAAGTTACACCGTTTTGTTTACACTGGGGTCACAGTAGCAGACAAAATTTTTAAAAATTCCATATAAAATATTAAAAAATATATAAAATATTTAGATTTTTTTTAATAATTTTTCCGTCGATAAAATTAAGCATAGATTCCCCCATTTCGATATGTGCACATTATAAAGAATCACACTGTATACAGTATAGCCTAAAGCTTTCCTCGATAAATGGACTACCCAACATATAGAAGTTTTTTTCAATACCAACCAGCAGCTCCTGAGTTCATCGCGTTCAAACAAACAAACAAACTCTCCAGCTTTATAATATTAGTATAGATAGGTAAACGATTCTGCTGGGTAAGTTTTTAATTTTTTGTCGTTGTAAAATGACGCTCCTCTTGAGGCTCTTGATCACGCTTAATGTACAGCGTTGGATGAGGGCTATGACGGAACGAGCGTGTCCAGAAGATACCTGTTCAATCTTGCGTTGAAAATAGACGAGTTAAATGTGAGAAACACAGATGCACCTACAGAGTCTTCCACACTATGACTGTGGAAAATACGTTGAGAAAAAGTGCAAAGTACGATTCGTCGCGATATTGATCAAGTGAGGGTGGTATGCCGCAGTAAGTCTGCTTGTCCAGTGGTTTAGAGGTGCAGGTGGGAGCAGGTTGGAGCTCCTGCTGAAGCGTAGATGACGAGATATTGGTGGCAACGTCTCGTGCTCTATAAACATTTTCCTAAACCTTCCGGAAGAACCAATCTACCTATTAGTGTCAACCCTATAGTCAGTAAAGAAACAGCAGGCAATGAAGTGGTGATGGTGAGGTGAGTCTTTGCGTGCCTATACCGCAGTTTTTGCATCGCATGATGAATTGATTACAAGTCAAGTCCGTGTCGAGTAGCGAGAGGTCTTGAAAATTTAAAGGAAAAAAAGCACAACGAACCAGCAAACAGCAAAGCGACATTCATAATAGTTTCAGAAAAAAAATCGTTTTGATAACAGTTATCCAAAATCGATATAAGTGTACATTCGATTTGAAATTCTGAAAAGCGATATCCTTAGCTTTCAGTTGCTATAGCAACTAGCAGCTGTATTATTAAGAAAGTTTTTTTTTTATGTTTAATAACAGTTCACGAAAGTTCTAGGAAATTATTAAACATTAAATAGTTCATGTTTGACTATCAAATGTTACGAGTCAATGTGAGAATCCTATACCTGCTTGAGGCAGTCATTTGGCCATATACTTTGATTATGATTAATTAATCTGAATCAAACTTTCGACTTACGATTTTTAATCGGTAATCATAGTCAATATCATGCTTACAGTAAGCATGATATTGACTTTTAGCGCTCCGTGACACACGATGACGATACACAATTGAATTGTTTATAAACTCAGTCGCTCATTACGTTTCGTCAGTGACAGATCAAAATGGTGAAGGCACGGAAGTACGTTGTTAAAAAAATCTTTCAAGGTTTTCCCACACGAGCAGATTTCGACATAGTGGAATATGAATTACCAGCGCTCAAGAATGGAGAGATCCTCGTCAAAGTTGAGTGGGTGAGTGTGGACCCGTATATGCGTGCCTACAGCTCCCGTTACACGGCTCCCTATGACCAGTTTGGCTTTCAAGTAGCCTTAGTAAAAGATTCGAAAGATCCCCGCTTCCCCGTCGGTACCAGGGTCGTCTCCCACAAAGGCTGGTGCGATTACTGCATCATTGATACAAATGATACTAAAGGTGATGCCGGAAAAGTTTACAAGTTACCAAACTTGAAAGGCTTATCAAATTCTTTGGGAATTGGTGCTGTTGGAATGCCTGGTGCTTCTGCGTACTTCGGATTTCTGGAAATTTGCAAACCTAAATCTGGTGAAACAGTGGTTGTGAGTGGCGCTGCTGGAGCAGTAGGCTCCCTAGTTGGACAGATTGCGAAGATCAAGGGCTGCAAGGTCATTGGTTTCGCTGGTTCTGATGACAAAGTGCAGTGGCTTGAGGAAATCGGCTTCGACAAGGCGATCAACTACAAGACCACTGACATTGCCGCAGCTCTGAAGGAAGCAGCTTCTAAAGGTGTGGACTGTTACTTCGACAACGTTGGTGGAGAGCTGAGCTCAACGATAATTAACCAAATGAACGACTTCGGAAGGGTTTCAGTTTGCGGTGCCATCAGTTCATATAACGAGCCTAACATGCCCATGGCAACTATCTTACAACCTTCCTTAGTATTCCACCAACTGAAAATTGAAGGATTCCTGGTGTCGCGATGGACTGACCGCCAACCGGAAGCATTTGCTGAACTTATCAAGTGGATTCAAAGTGGACAGTTGAAGCCTACGGAACACATTACCGAAGGTTTTGAGAATATCGTTGACGCTTTTATAGGCATGTTAAAAGGTGAAAACGTTGGAAAGGCTGTTATTAAATTGTAAGTTATTAATTTAAATTCAACGGATAATTTGTTGAAAACTATTTCATTTCATATGTACCTTCTCCGGAACCAATTTCCCTTCGTAAAGACAGACGCCAGCACCCTAAGCTAAACTAAACCGTCAATTTCTGCAATCAGCCTTGCACTTAATACTTTGGCGATAAAGTTGAAAGTTTATTACAAACTAGCTTTTGCGAAGTCGCGGGACTTCGCCTGCGTAGAAATCGAAAACGGTTCTATTAGGATTTTTAATTTGTTTTTTACGTTATTCATTTTGTTCAACCATATATATTATTTTGTTAAATTGTTTAAATTTTTAAAAAACTATAACAATCATTATTGTAATTTAAAGGTCCTTCCCAAGCCTTCACCATTTGACACCACTTCTAGTAAGGAATTGACATCGTGCCTTGCTTTGGGGTAGTCTCGCCGGTTATTGTGTAAGCCTTCAGACTTTTGCGGCTAAGGCAACCCGTATACTGATATAGGCTTTGTCCTTCTAATGCAGGTTCTCCTATTGTGACCACACATTTACTGTAGATTACATCTGTTAGATGTTCGCCTTTCCACTTGTCGCTTGTAGTCCTCTGATAGGCTGTTCCTGTAAATTACAGAAGGAATTAGTCCGTCCGTAATTCGACAGAATAGTTACCAGCATTATAGAAAAGTTTACAAAAAAGTTGCACTTGAAATGACGAAGAATCTTCATTTGGGTTTGGTGTCTCACCACATTTATCATCCACCATAATATGTCAAGCGAAAGCGGTAAATCATCCAGGATATGTGTGCATAAGGCATCAGATAGCGTCACAGAAGAAGGGTTAGCGCTACGTGCAATGCAGTGACACAAGCAAAACATACCAAATATATTATACTCTGATCCACAGACGTTCATAACGTCTTGTGAGCAGACATCACGCCTGTAATCCCCAAAGGGTTTCGCAGGGCGGTACAAAATTCGCATCTCGTGCCCACGTCGTAAAAGGTAGATCACTATGGTGAAGGCACGTAAATATGTGGTTATTAAAGAGTTCAAGGGTTTACCAAAACGTGAAGATTTCGAAATTGTCGAATACGAGCTGCCGCCCCTCAAGAATGGAGAGATCCTTGTCAACGTTGAGTCGGTGAGTGTAGACCCATACATGCGGATACAAAGTTCACCTGAGCGGTACGACATGTTTGGCTTCCAAGTCGGCTTAGTGGAAGAATCAAAGGATTCTGAGTACCCAGTCGGAACAAGAGTCGTCTCCCATAAAGGCTGGTGTGACTACTGCATCCTTGACACTAATGAAGTCTATCCAATATCCGGAATAATTTGTAAGTTACCGAAAATGAATGGATTGCCAAACTCATTGGATGTTGGTTCCGTCGGAATGCCAGGCGCTACTGCTTATTTCGGATTCCTGCTACACTGCAAACCGAAAGCTGGAGAAACTGTGGTTGTGAGCGGTGCTGCTGGGGCAGTAGGCTCTTTCGTCGGACAGATTGCAAAGATCAAGGGCTGCAAGGTTATTGGTATCGCTGGCTCTGATGATAAAGTGAAGTGGCTGGAGTCTATCGGTTTTGACAAAGCAATTAACCGTAGGACCACTGACATCTTGGTTGAGCTCAGCAGTGTGGTCATGTACCAAATGAATTTATACTGTCGTGTGGCAGTTATTGGGAGCATCAGTTCTTACAACGCGGACCCCACAACTAGGCCTAAAGCGACACTCTTACAGCCGGTTATTTTGTTTAAACGATTAAAAATCAGAGGATATTCGGTCTGGGACTCGCTAGATAATTTATCTGAGGCGTTTGATCAAATACTTGAATGGATTCACAGTGGACAACTGAAGCCAAAAGAACACATAACTGAAGGGTTTGAAAACCTCTATGATGCTTTTGTAGAAATGCTGAACGGTCAAAATATCGGTAAAGCTGTTGTTAAATTATAATTATGTTAAATGTATCTTCAAACTATTTACTATTTTCATTCTGCTCCAGTGGCGTATTAACTCTATTACACATTATTTTAGCCTGCCGCCTTTTACTTTCCTTTCTAGTACGCCAGAACCGCACCAGCCACGCACCCGGCCAGCGCCTATCCCGCGTTCGCGTTGTGTGTGAATGCCACACCGCAAATAGTGCTTCTCACGCGATGGGCCCAACCCGACCCGCAGCCGCTATCTGTTTGATTTGGGCTTTAACTTTTATAATCATTAATTAAGTCTGTAGATACTTCATTATCGTGTGTATCAGTCCACAACGAAACATCTCCTCCTATACGAAAATTCAAAAAGAATACCTTTTCTATTGAAGCTGCAATGAATTTGTGAGCTCGCTTCGCTCGTTCATGCTACCAATATATATATATATAAAGCGAATATATTTCAGTTTTGTTAATGTCCAAAAATCAAGATCAAAATGAAAACCTTAATTTGAACGATTACTTATCCTTCTATCACAGGTAGAAACAAGTGAAATCTTTACTGTTTGTGGTAATAAACATATCGATAGTACCTACGGCTTTTTACCCGACTACGGCGAAGCCAAAAGGAAGGGTAATGATTTTGGTAGTCCATGTATGTATGTTTGTATGTTCCACCGTAGCGCCTAGACTACTGAACGTATTTTAATAAATGAGGTGTCAACAGATTCGTAAGAATAGCCCGGGTGACGTAGGCTATATAAATGATAACAATTCTTTTTATAACGGAAATAAAATGTCAAATTCTATACTCGATAAAAATTAAATTGAGATAATCACAACATGTTTGGTATCAAATGAAAGGTCTTGGCGAGTACATTACAAATATGTATAATATATTATAGTTCAAGTCAACATATGGGTACGTTGAGATTGTGGTCAAACAGTTTTAACGGTCTAGTCTGTATTATTTACTCGTATTATGTAAATAACAAACCAACATTAAGTAGAATATGACGGCGTCGCCGTTGTAAACAGCACGTGCAGCGGGCCAGGTGCGCAGCGCAAGGCGTCACTAAGGCCGCGCCACTTTCCCTACTGCTCGAGCCGGTCTTTATAAACGAGCGCTCGGCATGGAGGGGATCGTTCTTGTCGCAGGCTTGGCCCGGTGCACATGCTGTAGCGCTTAGAGTTTTTACATTATATCTGAATTATATAGTGGTTTATTTTAATTAATAACGTGCTATTGGAGTAAAAGTTTATTACCGCTATATTTCGTAGTTTCATTTAAGATGTTGGACCCTCTGCCTTCATCAGAAGTGGGATCGGATCCACCTTCCATTAAGTATAGTAATGCAAAGCTATGCTCCTGGCTTTTGATTCTGATCTACCGGAATGCGATATTGTGAGGGTGTAGCCCGTGTGTGGTGTAGTACTTTGCGAAGCTTCACATTGAATAATTAATAATGGGGCATCGTGGCCATGAGTGCCGGAACAAACAGAGAGTCTCTTAAAAAAAAACCTGCCTGCTGCAAAAACTGAAATACCAAAGACAGCCGTTACGTGCTTTGTATGCAGTGAGCAGGGACACAGCCAATTCCTGCCCAAAGCGCTGGAAGAAGGAAGACTTCACACCAAGCACCAGCACTAAGCAAGTGTACCTGTGTTCCAGAGCAGCCCGTAGAGTATTACAATAAGTGGTGCAGATTTTCGTTTTACATTTAACTTTGGTTCGAAGGCTTAAGGCTACAGCCTTATGAGGCAAAGCAACGGTCGATCCCAGTGGTCATAGATGGCCGCTCCTCTGACCTTATTGCTATTGATACCGCAGTTCCTCAGGGGTCTGTTCTCTATGCGACACTTCTCCTACTGCACATTTATTAGGTCTTTACCTATGAAATTGCCGTTCTGCAGTACTGGCCATTTCAAATCAAAATAATTTTTGTTTGGCTAAGAATTCTAATTTCAAATTAATTTTATTTTAAAAACATGGTTTTTTTTTCCAAAAGTAGTCATTTGTTTATTGATTAGTGTTACATTTTCATCGCATTTCAATCTTTTTCGTCATCATGGATACGTTAAAAATTCGAGTAATTATGGAATATGAGTACCGTCGCTCGTGTGAGCAACGCGGCACAATCGGCACGCAACATCAACGACGTTTACGGAGCTAACACTACAAACCAACGCACCACCTGTTATTGGTTTGCTCGCTTCCGTTCTGGAAATTTCGACCTGAAAAATGAACCTCGCGGTCGTCCGAAGACTTTGGTCGACAATTACGAATTAAAGACGATTGTGGAAGCTGATGATACACAATCTACGGCTGAATTAGCAGCAGCTTTCGACGTTAGCGTCAAAACAATATTGGTCCATTTGCGTCAAATTGGCAAGGTAAAAAAGCTTGAGAAATGGGTGCCCCACGAACTCAATGATCGCCAGCGCGAAGTACGCGTCGAGACGTGCCTTGCACTGCTCAACAGACACACAAATGAAGGAATTTTGAACCGCATTGTTACCTGCGATGAAAAATGGATTCTGTTTGATAACCGCAAGCGCTCAGCAAGTTGGTTGGATACTGGTTCAGCACCTAAACAATGCCCTAAACGAAAACTTACCCCTAGAAAAGTGATGGTCACTGTTTGGTGTTCTAGCGCCGGTGTGATTCATCACAGCTTCTTACCAAACGGGGTGAGCATTACTGCAGATGTGTACTGTGAAGAACTGAACACAATGATGGAGAAGCTGGCACATCTCCAACCAGCATTGGTCTATCGCTCGTCTCCGCTGCTCCTGCACGACAAAGCGCGACCTCATACTGCACAGCAGACGGTCTCCAAGTTGCAAGAAATGGGGTTGGAAGCTCTCCGTCATCCGCCCTACTCACCAGACCTTGCTTGACTACTACTTTTTCCTGAATTTGGATAACTTCTTGGCGGGAAAAAAATTCAATACCCGAGAGGCAGTACAAAATGCCTTTGAAGAATTTGTTGCCTCCCGACCAGCTGATTTCTTTAAGAAGGGCATCAATAAACTGCCACTGCGTTGGCAAAGATGCATTGATTGCATGGGTGATTACTTCGATTAATACAAATAAAAAATACATGAAAAAAATTCGTTTATTTTTTTTTATACAAAACGGCAATTTCATAGGTAAAGACCTATTATGACCTCCTTGTTCCTGGCATTGATGGGCACGCAGATGACAGCACTGTCATGGTGAGTTATACATCCAGCGCAAAAGCTGGGATGGAGTACATTCATAGAGAGGCTATGGTAGAGCGAACGAGTTCAGGTTTAAGTCTTTTCTCCAAGTAGGGTGACAAGAATCTGATTGATTTCAGCGCCACCAAAACACAAGTGTCAGTTCTCCGCTAAAAGGAGTCCATTCAATCTGGCTCCTTCTTTCCGGAGTTCATCTGTACCAGTTACTGACAGTCTCGAGCTTCTTGGCACGAAACGCGAATAAGAACTTCGGCGCCTACATTCAGTCAAAAGGTCAAAGTGCAGCAAAAAAAAATAATGCTGGGTTTCCTAAACAGGGTTAATGGTACTTCAGGCCTGGACAGTTTTCAATATTACCTACATAAAACTCAAATCCCTTCCGGTATGGAGTAATGCTGTCACCTTTGGGATGGCTCAGCCAAATACCAACTTCCCACACTGGATTCTGTAGAGCGCAGAGCCAGAAGGTTAATTGGTGACGATAAGCTGGTTGTCAAGCTGCGTATCTTGGCCTGCCACAGCAAAAATGCATGTCTGTCAGTTTTCTACGGTTTTGGCCGTCTACGAAACCGTAGTTTTGTAACTGGTTACGATGAAGGAATGCAGAGTGTGCTTCGGAGAGTGTGCGCAGAAGCTCCACAAGCTTATTTCACCGTCTCCCTTCTTCCATCGGGAGACTAGACGTACTGCAGGTTATCACCCATACCTTGTCGATGTTCTAAACATTCGTACGAAGCGCTTTGCTAATTCTTTTATTATGCGCACAGCCAAGGAGTGGAGCTCCCTGCCTGCGTCGGTTTTTCCGAGTTCATATAACACCAATCTATTTAGGTCGCGAGTAAATAGGTTTCTTCTAGGTAAGCTCGTTCCATCGGCGACCTCATCTCTGCCCTTAGGGTATGAATGTGGTCAAGAGTATGCCAATTTCAAATTTAAAAAAAAAATAGTTATCTCGGTGAATAATTTCCTAAATAAGTGATCATTAACAGCATATAGGTATGAGCAAAGTAACGTGCCTCATAATCAGCCATAAGATGTCCCCTGCTGGACAAAGGCCTCCCCCATAGAACGCCATAACGAACGGCAACCTGCCGTTTGCATCCACCGGTTGCCCGCGACTCTCACGATGTCGTCGGTCCACCTGGTGAGAGGCCTACCAACGATACGTCTTCCGGTTCGTGGTCCGACTCGAGAACCTTTCTTCCCCATCAGTTGTCGGTTCTTCGAGCGATGTGGCCTGCCCATTGCCACTTCAACTTGCATATTCTAAGAGCTATGTCGGTGACCCTGGTTCGTAACGTGCCTATTACAGATTAAATGTCCAACTATCTACACAAAATCGCTTAATTAAAATAACATGTCATGTATTACCGGTAGAATGCCTTAGTGAGGAAATACTACTAAGTCGTGATATTTTAGAACATGGGATTTCGTGTAACATTAGCGTTAATGATTTGACCCTTACTAAAACCAAATTCTTTATCAGTTCTTGTTCAGTAGTCTAAACAATTTTTCCGTTTAGAGTTGTTAGAGGATTATAAAGGTTACGTTAATTTATAAAAAATGGGAATAAATCTTCGAAAGTATGTTGCTAAACCGATGAACTGCCTAACTTGAGGAACAGTTCCATGTGCAGGAACGGAAATATAAGGGACCTTTTAAAAAAAGGGCCGTATTGGAAAATTACCGGTACGAGTTATGATATATTAACGGAACCCATAGGTTCTACAAATATTCTCACAAATATTTACGTGAAGTGCCTCGTGGTCAAAATTGTCTGGTAGATATCGCGAAAAATTATGATGACGTGACGGCGGACAAGATAACGATATCCTTGTTCATGAAAGTAACCACGAGAACAATATCATGCCTAACAGCAATATAACTTTGGCTAATAGTGATACCGTGTCTGTGCTATGTGCGATACTATATCGATTAACAGTAGCACAGTGTCTGTCGTGGAGGAGTTCGTGGCTAAATAATAGTTGCAATTCGGATCGATCTTTAGGTTTGGCCGCGCTTGCCTGGGTTGGTCTGTGGATGGGTGACTGCCGGTTTCATGCCGAGTTTCCTCACTGCCTCTGAGGGCATGTTGGGCTGTTGGCCCCGGTTGTCGTGTGTGGATCTTTGGCAGTCGTTACAGGTGGTCAGTGTCCTGAAGTTCTGACAACTGGTCTTGCCAAAGGGTATTGTATCGCCCAGTATTGGCTTGGTTGTGGGGGTCGGATGGGCGGTCGCTCCGTGGGGAGTACTGATATTCGGCTGGATCCATCATGGACTGGAGGCCGACCCCGACACAGTTGGGAGGGGATGGGCAGATGATGATGACAATATCTGCTGACTCCCGTTCTTTAACAGGAACCAGCGGTAGTCTGATAAATCGTGGTTCACTTTTGAATCAACAGTCTTCTAGCCCAGATTCAATTACTTTGATTACTAAAGCAGTCGTACATTGCTTATCGAGACCATTAATATGACGATAAAAAAAAAATATTAAAATTATTAATTATTGCAAAAACAAGTGGACCTGAAGTGTCAGCAATGACTGGTCCAGGGATTTTCGCAGGGTCGTTAAGTGAATAATGACTAGGCCAAAAGTTTGAAGGCTCATTAATGAGCGGTCCAAAATTAGTAGCAAACTGAAGGGACAATCTGGACCAGTTTGCTAGTATAAGCCCTGAAGGCTCAATATAGAGCGGTCCAGGTTGCTAGTACATGTCCTGAAGGCTCAATATTGAGCGGTCCAGGTTGCTTGTGTATGTCCTGAAGGCTCAATATCGAGCGGTCCAGGTTGTTGGTATATGTCCTGGAGGCTCAAACTCGAGCGGTCCAGATGTATCTGAAGGGATGCACCGGACCAGATTGTAGTCAGGATGAACGAACATCACTCATAATTATGTTTCTGTCTTTTAGATCTGTTTGATGAGACTCCGCGCACGAGGACGTCCGCACGTCAGTATGGCCGTGACGGCGGCGCGGCGTCGCCGTTGTAAACAGCACGTGCAGCGGGCCAGGTGCGCAGCGCAAGGCGTCACTAAGGCCGCGCCACTTTCCCTACTGCTCGAGCCGGTCTTTATAAACGAGCGCTCGGCATGGAGGGGATCGTTCTTGTCGCAGGCTTGGCCCGGTGCACAATTGCTGTAGCGCTTAGAGTTTTTACATAATATCTGAATTATTTAGTGGTTTATTTTAAATAACGTGCTATTGGAGTAAAAGTTTATTACCGCTATATTTCGTAGTTTCATTTAAGATGTTGGACCCTCTGCCTTCAAATATTACATTATGAAAGTAACATAATATTACGTATTTATTGAATAACACACAAAAGTAAAATGCAAATAAAAAATAAGGTTAAAAAAAATATAAGTTTATAAACTAAAACCCGACTATAACCCCAATAAAAACGCAGACTAATAAAACCGCGGTCTTAAAAGTATTAAACAAGAAAAATCGTCTAGTAAGTAGATTATTTGATAATTATTATAGAGGGCAGCCGTAGTCGCATGCCACTGATACCTGATGGTCCTTCATGGCGTTCTCATTGATACAGAAGTCAGCTGCTAGTTGCCATTAGCAAGGTGGCATGCGACTACGACAGACACGATTTTTCTTGTTTTCTACTTTTAAGACCGCGGTTTTATTAGTCTGCGATTTTATTCGTAGTCGGGTTTTAGTTTTTAAACTTATTTTTTCATATGGTTTTGGTTATTTTTTAATATTGGGTGTCAAGGACCTTTATTCTTCGGTTAACTGGCGTCAATTCAATTAGATTGATAACGACTATCGGGACTAAGCAGGGATACGGGCTGGTGTTACAGGCACTTGAATTTACCAAATAAAATGCTGAGGTAAAGGATCATAGCACTCCCGTCGGAGCTGCGGGTTGTTCAAAAGCGATATCACGGCCTCTAAACAAAGGGCTAAGAAGAAACATGGGAAGTTTTTTAGTCAGTACAAGTGTGACACTTCCTATCGCTCTGCCCAGAGCGGAAGGAGTCATTTGATGATTTCCGACCCTCCAAAATAAAATAAAAAGAGGATCATCGCACTTAAAACAAGGTTAAAGAAAGTAAGGAGCATAATGATAGGTACACTGAATAAAAGAAAGGGGCTTTGATGTAGAACGTCGGCCAAGCAGTTACATACTTTTCCAGACACGAGTGGTATCTTCATATTTTAGCATCCGGAACTTAAAATCACGAAGGTATCATGTAGGGTAAGGATACAGTACAGAATTCTTGACCTTGCAGTTTACCGGTACAGCACAAGCACAGATTACTAATTAGTTATCTTTACGGACCGTGTGTCTCATTTTGGTAGGTACCTACATCATCATATTAAATATACAGGCAAATATTTTTGTATTCTGCCATCTGATCTGCAATGAAATGTTCACCCATTCACAAAGAGATTTAAGATTTATAGCTTAATATTTGAATGTCTTTGTCCATGAAATAATTATATGATATACAAAATATCAAATTTATTTTCCGAAGCTCGAAGTACTTATCTACTGCAAAACAGACGTAACTTGTTTGTAACATACCTAATTAGCAAACTGTATGTCCAAAAATCGATTCCTACCAAAGCCATTCAAATATTACGAGCTATGTCTTTGAATCCTACTAAATGATGTGAGTAGGGGTTATAACCTATTAAATTAACTGCATGTAACGATCCTATAATATAGGTAGGTAGGTACTCATTCGACATAATAACGTGTCAAAGACAAAAATAAAAGTAAATGGATTTTAAGCCGGCCGGCTTATACTTCGTTATCAACAAAAACATCGGCTCAAGCGGTGGTATTCGCCGCGGACGCCTCACCGGCACAGTATAAAATATTTATACTGTGTCACCGGTCTACAGTTCTATACCCGTTATCTGATACACACCGAGTGTGAGTGTGTAAGCATGATATTGGCTTTAGCGCTCCGCGTGACACACGATGACGATACACAATTGACCGAGTAGGTATATTCTATGTTTCACTTGTTTATAAACTCAGTCGCTCGTTACGTTTCGTGAACGATAGATCAAAATGGTGAAAGCACGGAAGTACGTTGTTAAAAAAATCTTTCAAGGTTTACCCACCCGTGCGGATTTCGACATAGTGGAATATGAATTACCAGCGCTCAAGAATGGAGAGATCCTCGTCAAAGTTGAGTGGGTGAGTGTGGATCCGTATATGCGTGCCTACAGCTCCCGTTACACGGCTCCCTATGACCAGTTTGGCTTTCAAGTAGCCTTAGTTGAAGATTCGAAAGATCCCCGCTTCCCCGTCGGTACCAGGGTCGTCTCCCACAAAGGCTGGTGCGATTACTGCATCATTGATACAAATGATACTAAAGGTGATGCCGGAAAAGTTTACAAGTTACCAAACTTGAAAGGCTTATCAAATTCCTTGGGAGTTGGTGCTGTTGGTATGCCTGGTGCTACCGCGTACTTCGGATTTCTGGAAATTTGCAAGCCTAAATCTGGTGAAACAGTGGTTGTAAGTGGCGCTGCTGGAGCAGTAGGCTCCCTCGTTGGACAGATTGCGAAGATCAAGGGCTGCAAGGTCATCGGTTTCGCTGGTTCTGATGACAAAGTGCAGTGGCTCGAGGAAATCGGTTTCGACAAGGCGATCAACTACAAGACGGCTGACATTGCTGCAGCTCTGAAGGAAGCTGCTCCTAAGGGTGTGGACTGTTACTTCGACAACGTTGGTGGAGAGCTGAGCTCAACGATAATTAACCAAATGAACGACTTCGGAAGGGTTTCAGTTTGCGGTGCCATTAGTTCGTATAACGAATCTAACTTGCCTAAGGCAAGTATCTTACAACCTTCCTTAGTATTCCACCAATTGAAAATTGAAGGTTTCCTAGTGTGGCGATGGATTGACCGCCAACCGGAAGCATTTGCTGAACTCATCAAGTGGATTCAAAGTGGACAGTTGCAGCCTAGGGAACACATTACCGAAGGTTTCGAGAATATCGTTGACGCTTTTATAGGAATGTTAAATGGTGAAAACGTTGGAAAGGCTGTTATTAAATTGTAAGTTATTATTTGGTAATGCTACGCGTATTATTTACTCTATCAAATTAAAGTCAATGGTTAATTTGTTGAAAACTATTTCATTTCATGTGTACCTTCTCCGGAACCAAATTCCCGTCGTACAGACGGACACCAGCACACTAAGCTACCCGGAACTGGCAAATTTTCCTAATCAGCCTTGAACTTAATCATCTGGCGATAAAGTTGAAAATGTGTTAAAAGCGCCTGTACCTACAGGTCTAAGTGCTAATGACTACAATACATGAATGTTACCATGTTCGAGGAGTTCCATATGAGCAGACTGCTTATTAAGATAACGAGACTATCTGAAGCTTCCACACACCACTTCACTCCTGTAAGAACAACAACTCATTATATAAAATATAATATGACATGAAATAAAACCATTTTGTCGGTATAAAATAATCCTTTATAATATTATTCCTACGTACTTATGTGAATGGAATTTATTATTTAAAGGAATTTGCGAGGTAAACATTTGTATTGAACACGAAATTAGAAGTTGTTAATCAGCTGTCGGGCATGGAAACTACCTATATTTTTTTTCAATTTTTAATAGCACAGAATACTGATATGTCCTAAAATACTTGAAGTTAGCACAGTTAAAATCATGCTAACCAGAATCAAAATGTTACACCAGCAAGGAGTGCAATCTATCTATATATATAAAAATGAATTGCTGTTCGTTAGTCTCGCTAAAACTCGAGAACGGCTGTACCGATTTGGCTCATTTTGGTTTTGAATTATTTCCGGTAGTCCAGGGAAGGTTTAAACGGTGAGAAAGTAGTAGGAAGGAAGCAGGGTAGTAGGTAGGGTAGTAGGTAGGTTAGTAGGTAGGGTAGTAGGTAGGGTAGTAGGTAGGTTAGTAGGTAGGGTAGTAGGTAGAGTAGTATGTAGAGTAGTAGGTAGGGTAGTATGTAGGGTAGTAGGCAGGTAGGTAAAAAAGCATTGCAACGCATGCCGGGTACAGCTAGTATGTTATATATAGTGGAATGGACTTCAAATTGTTAAATAATAGACATAATTCTACATGATTCTATTTTAAGATCTTTAGAAGGCAATGCACTTAAATGTGAGTGGCATGTTACAGTATTGTCTCTGACTTGCTAGTTAATACTATGCTAGCTTTAGCCCTCGTCTCCGATCATCCATTATCCGACGGGTAGGTACATAATATACCCAAGACAATAGATAAGTATAATATTATGTCCTAACCCAGGGCCTGGTGTACCTGTTTGCTAAAATTCATCGCAATTCGGCAAGGCGTGAAAAGATAACAGACAGATTTACATGTCCATTTAAAAAACTATCAAGTATGTTTTTTTATTTAGCACTTGAATTATCAATGCTACGTGCTCGCTCACTACCTACTTTTAGTATTGCATAACATCCAAAGTTCACATTAACACGTTTATCCTGTTATCATATTTGATATCATGGAAAAGATCAATACAGCCTGTATTATCAAATACTCACGCGTCACGTCGATATCGTCGATGTATAGCTTATCTTCCCTGCTCATCAACATGAAGTGTAAGTCATTGAGGAGAGGTTCGTCATCCACAGTGACTACTTCGAACTTGACGTTACAAGTGATGCCTAACATGAAGCAAATAGCGGCTAGGAAGGTAGCTGAAAGGGTTGCCCTTGAAGCTTTCTCATTAAGCTTCTCCGCCTGAGCAAATGTCTTCCTTGTCAAATACTGCACACTGGTATCCACATAGTCAATCAAAGCACCCAAAATCGGTACTTTAGAATTTGAATAAGTCATGTGCTTCGGTAGGACGTTTGGTGGGTCTACCTCGGTAGCCATGCCTATCGTTGAACTTAGTTTGTACGAAAAAAAAATCTAAGAACTTTGTTGTAGAATACTTCTTAATTTGACAGCCGTGGTTTCCTTCAAAGACTACAATATGTATATGGTTTCCTTATATTTTTAGACGATTAAGTGAAGTTTGTTTAAAAGAAAGAGTTCTTATGGAACTTAGTTACATAAGTCAATTTCTTGCAAACCATGTTCTTCGTCTCCAAATAAATCGTCATCATTTTCTGATATTGTAAGGACACATCTTCATCTCAGCCTGATTTTACTCTTACTCTCCTTTTCTGCCACACTTCCCGGTATTTTGCGTCCTTCTTTACGCATGTATTTCCCGCCACTTTGAAGATATCGTCGACCCAACGAGCTTGCCTTGCCCATAGGCCACATCCGCGTCTAGCCTCTAAATGCACAGGTCCACCACTGCCGTCGTAAACTTTCGTCTGGCGTCAGATTTCGATATCATGCACTCGATCTAGGTGAGAAAAATGAATAGAGAAGTACGGAAGAAGATATGCAGCGCCGACCCTAAAAAATTGGGATATTGGCAGGGGAATGTAGTCAAAATATCGATCAACGTGTCAAATCTAGATAAATAAAATAAAATAAATAATCGATGCGTTAAGGCCGCTGCACACTTCTGACAATTATGAACAAAAAATATTAAAATCAGTCGAGACACTTTCTTGTTTTATGCGAGACAAAGGAAAAGAAAAAGACAAAGACTGATAAAACTGAAAAGCAAAAAACGAAAAAGGCGGGGTCCATTCTATTTTCATTTCCTAGTATAATATTCAAATGAACCCCGCCCGCTTCCAAGTTTTGTTTAATTTAAAATGTGCTTGTTTTTTGCTTTTCAGTCGGGTTTTTTTAGTATATTAGCTACTTTTTTTTTATTTCCAACTTTTTAGTTATTTTGTGCTTGTTCTTTCGTTGGTCGCGTAGGCAAAATTCTTCGCAGATGATTTTACTTTTGTGTTTGTGACTTTGAATTTATTTTAAACATATAAGTGTCACATATTTTTGTAGTCTCCTCTTAAAACCCTTTAATTTTGATACCCTATTGGATGGTGATGGTTTCTTAATTTTTAAATCCGCTTTATGGCCCCCAAAATCCGCCAATTTCTATCCAATTTCAATTTCAGTTTTTTTTTTTAAATTTTAATGTAGCCTGTGACACTCGCGCCATCAAGACGAATCTAACGACATACCTACCTATATTTTATTCAAATCCCTTGATCCGTTTAGGAGTTATGAGGGAACACAGAAACGGACATACATACACGCCAAACACATAACCCTCCTTTTGGGCTTCGCCGCAGTCGGATAAAAATCGAAAGTGACTCGACTGATTTAAATATTTTGTGTTCATAATTGTCAGAAAAAGGTTTAAGAAAAAAAAAGTTGATAAATAGATATTATACAAAAATCTGTCTGCACTTTTTCATTAGTAAATTGCACCGGTCCGAAGCCAGTGCGTTTCGTTAGTTCATAAATAAAATACCAATGTATATCAAAATTATTAATTTTATTGTAACCAAAGTCAGAATAGACTATATTACAAAGTAAATTATCAAGATCTAACATACAGGCTTAACGTTATTATTATTTGCAACTTGTTATCTAATTACCTACCTCACAGTCCAAATTATCGACAAAAATATGAAATTTCATGTTTTCCTTTAGATAAATGTATGTGATTTATATCGTAAAGTGTTTCATTCATTTATCAGGCGTAGACGAAAATCTTAATACAATCATAATGAAGTGTAATTAATGATTAAGAAGTAGGTAATAAACATCTTATCTCAGTATTTAAATATTGTACTGCAAAAGAAACGCGTTGTAATCGGTATTTTAAAGTATCATTTTCGATAATGGCATTACACAAAAAAGTGGTAAGCCTGTTACAAAACTGCGTAATAAGCCGAAAACACCACGGTTGTAATATTTTTACTTATACAGCGGTAATTTTAAGATTGTGCTGTACGTACGGTCATGCCCTTTAATATTAACAAACATTTCTGATCATCATCATCTGTCTAACCTTTTCTCTTAACTATGTTCAGGTTGGCTTCCAGTCTAACCGGATTTAGCTGTATTTTCAAGACAATTTGGCCCAAGGGCTAGCTTTTACATTGCGCATCGGTTAGAGGCTTAGCGTTGCCATACAACGTGGCAGTCCCGTCAAGTTTCTTGCGGACATTACCAGTTCATGTTGAGGTGGATTTTATGACGCAAAAATGTACATAATGTTCAATAAGTTGTCTGTTTGAATTCTATTTAGTTACATATTAGTGGTGTGTACATAATTTAATTATCAACATCACAAAACTTCTCCATTGCTTCGGTACTATGGTACGTACTAGAGTACCATACCTAAGCGATAGCGCGAGCAAATTTGGTGTGTAGTGACTTTACAATGTTATGATAATCTTACTGGGTAGGCAGTTAGGTACTAAATAATTCAGTCTGTCAAATAACACTCAAAACTTTCAGCAGACAACAATATTAATTGCTTACCTAGGGGAAGATTCACTGGATGGTCTAATTCTCTAATTTAACATTGGTATAAATTATCTCTTTTTTTAATAAGTCTTTTACGGTTTTATAACAAATACTGTACTCAGAGATATTTAATGATTGCTTTTTTTTTTCTTTTTTTCCTTTTATGGCAACTAAGCCGGTTCCGACTATTCTGCCAGTGTCACGTCGTGACGGCAGCACAGAGAGGCAGGCCGTCGAACTTCGTACTTCGTGGTAGGTGTTAGTCTAGCTCTATAATAGATTTCAACTAAATAAGAATATCAAAATTTACATTAACTAACATGAGTGAAGGTAAGCTTATTACTATATAGATTCTGTGTTTTCAGTCAAATAGTAACAAAATATTTTGTTGTAAATGTGTAAGGCTGATGATTACATAATCATGTCTCAAAGTAAGCGTCACTGGAAGTATGTTTTGTTTTTTAATTTCAAATCTGGTGTTATCGGTTCATACAATAATGCTAACAATTGATCTAGGTTACGTCTGAGCCCCTTTCTTTAAAAACTATCAAATTGTCTGACAAACACAACAAGACTCATACAAAATATACATCTGTACGACTACCGTCAATTTGAGCGAAGTATTGGAAAGCAAGATACGATTACGTATACAGGATGTCGTTTTGCATCTTCGTCAATTTCAAAGGAGGTAACTATACTAATGATTCATGATCATGACCCAAATAAATAATAAAATTGGTAGGTTTTTACTTATAAACGGTAGGAAGGTGTGAACCACCTATGTTAAAACGCGGTCCGTCTGATTCTCGCCCTATAGCACTTTTACAGACTTACAAACGCAAACGTTTATTCGATAATTTCTTGTTCTCTAAACCACGGTACGGGGCTTACGTAATAATCAACCAGGTACCGTCAATAGATTGTTTGTTTCCAAACTCCTGAATCTTGTTTAACGTGGATGCAAAACTACATCTTGTAGAATTATTCTACTTGATTCGTGTCCTTCGAGCTTCAGGTGCTTCAGGTTACGTCCTAACCGTCACGTTCATTCGCCGTGTCGACCACGGTTATCCTAAGGCGGTAAACAGACGAGCAGCACTTCGCTGTCAACAGAGCCAACTTTAGCTGTCGACAGAGCCAGCTTCAGCTGTTGACAGAGCCAACTTCAACTTCACGTGTCGACGGCAAACGCAGTTTCCTCTGTCGACAGCAAAGTGCTGCTTATGTGAACCGGGCCTTACAAATATGAACGAGACGATCGTCTTTTCGCACGAGACGTTTTGGTTAGAACGTAGGGCCATCCGCTTACTCGCCCCGCTCAAATAGACAGGCAGCATTGGTGTCCTCGTAATAAGTCGGTACACTTAAACAGTAGATTCATTTAAACACTTGACCATCACTCTTTGTACACAAGATTACATATTTGGGCCTCAACGAGATTTTTCTTTAAATAATTTAGACTTAATTTTAATTTATTTTATCTTTGAGCCGGACAAGTTGTTAGAAATCCCCTCGAAAATTAAATAGAATTTCTATTCGACCTACATTCATAAGGCTACGTCTAGACACCTAAAGCAGCAAAAAACTGAATTGAAGACTAATGGAGTCTTCTATACAGTTTATTAACATACTTTCTTGTTTAGTGTGTTACAAGCAATAGATGCAGTCCATAAAAGTGGACTGCATTATGTATGATGTTTATTTTCAATTCGAGAACTTAGAACTAATAATGACTTCAGTTGGGATAGGGGATCGGACTAAGTCAAAAAACAATGATTTTAATTAGTCCGTCAGTTAGATTATCGAAAAATATTGGATACGTGTTTTTTGTTTTATCAAATTAATCAAAATTGACGAAGATAAGATGTGGTTGTGACGTCATTTGTAGTTAAAAAATGTACTATCATATAACATTTTCGAAGCACTGTATTGACTTCAATTTTTGTTTATGTGTAAAAAGAAAAAAAACGTCTCCAATATTTTTTGGAGATCTATCTGACGGACTAATTAGTTTTTTTTGTCCGAACCCCTATTAGGTGACCGAAACTACAATTGTCGTCTTCAGTAAAACAGTCAAAACACCATAAAAAATTAAGCATAAACTAACAGGCTCAAAGTACTTCATATCCCATTTAAATCGATTTTTTAAATAATTTGGTTTCGCGTCGAGGCCCTTACAGGTTAGTAAAAGTGTGCTGATTTGTCGTATTCACGTGTTCACCCTCTTGGCAGCCGAAGAGTCTGCTTCACCTTCACTAGCCTTCCTCTTCCTTTTAATGAGATGCGAGATATCGGAAGCAGCAGGCTTAGGTGCTGAAGAACTGGAACTTGCTGAGCTGCCTCCAGCACCGTTGGATGAAGAAGAAAAAGCGGAAGAACCTTGGCCGTTCGTGGAGCATAGACTTTCGCGTACTCGTTTTATTGTCTGTGGAAATGGTAAAAAAAGAGGTTCTAGTATAACAAGTTGGTGGCCTAACTCCAGTTTTCGCTAATGAATGATAAGCATAACGTACTTTTTTTATATTTCATCATAGTACGACGGGCCTGTTGGTCTAGTGGTTAGTGACCCTAACTGCTATGCCGGAGGTCGTGGGTTCGATTCCCACCCAGGACATATGTTTGTGTGATGAGCACGATCATTTGTTCTGTGTCTGGGTGTAATTTATCTATAATATGTATGTATTTAGAAATATATAAGTATGTTTATCAGTTGTCTAGTACCCATAACACAAGCTCTGCTTAGCTTGGGACTAGATGGCGTTGTGTGATAGTTGTGGAATATTATTATTATTTCCTTTATTTATTTTGTCACAAACTTATTACATTTTTAAATATTCTTTACAAAAAAAAAACAATAAAAAAACATTTAAAAATATAAAAAATTGTAGCCCACCGGTATCGGGAACAGGGTCCAAGCTACCGGCGGTCAGGGCTCCAGAGAAAGGAACCTCCTAACAATGCGTGCCGTGTCCAGGAGTACCGCTCTCTGCATCAAGCCCTTGATCCAGCTGCCTAACGAGAGCCTCCTCAGGTGTTGGTCGAGGCTCTTGGCTATTAAGCCATTGGCTGAAACGACTATCGGTACAATGATCGCTGAGTCCACATCCCACATGTCGACAACCTCGCGAGCCAAGTCAAGATACTTGATTTGCTTATCTTTCTCGGCTTTCACGAGGTTCTCGTCATGCGGGACGGTTATGTCAACGATCATTGCGCGCCGCTCTGATCGATCCACCACCACTATATCAGGTTTATTAGCTATAATAGTCCTGTCAGTGATGATGGATTGATCCCAGTACAGTGTGATATGGCCATTTTCGAGAACTGGGTCGGGCACATATCTGTAGTACGGCACTTCTGATTCCACAAGGTTGTACTGCAGAGCAAGTTGCTGATGGATAATCCTGGCTACAAGGTTGTGTCTATGTAAATATTCTCCGTTAGCCAGACGAGAACACCCGGAGATAATGTGACGGATTGATTCACCCGGACGGTGGCATGCCCGACATATGTCAACCGTACCGTCCTTCACAATAAATCTCCGGTAGTTATTGGTCATCATAACTTCGTCCATAATTGCACAGACAAAACCTTCGGTTTCTCCGAAGAGTTCCCCGGAACGTAGCCAGGCCACGGACGCTAGGAAGTCTACATCAGGTCCGTGTAGGGCCCGGAAAAAGCGTCCGTGAAGCTCCTTACTCTGCCATACCTCCATGCGGTCGTTAGTGTCAAGCACTACAGGTTTGCGCCAATTCTCTTTAGCCAAGGAGAGCGCGGTAAGGCCCCTGTCCACTGCTACAACATCTCGATGCATCCCCACGTCGGCTTCTAGGAAATATTCCCTGAGACTGCATATCTCACGATTATGAAGAGTCTTAGCATTTAAAAAGCCTCGACCTCCACACTTCCGTGGGATATACAGTCTCATAACCGAAGAACGTGGGTGATGCATTCGATATGTCGTCAACAATGTACGGACCCGCCTATCCAGGGCATCTAGCTCTGTTTGAGTCCATTTGAGTATACCGAAAGAGTACATCAAAACCGGCATGACCCAACCGTTGAAGGCTCGCACTTTATTTCCGCCTGATAAAAGACTATTAAATACTTTTCTCAGGCGGCCAAAGAAGCGCTCCTTCAACGATTGTTTCATGTCGGCAACGTTGATGCCCAGTGCTTCCGACATACCCAAATACTTATAGGTTTCGGTTGCTGAGAGGGATCTAAGATTTATGGAATCTGTGAGCTGGGTTCCCACAGATTCCACAATCCCCCCTCGCTTTACATGCATGATCGCACATTTGTCCACACCGAATTCCATCCTGATGGCGTTACTGAAAGTTTCAGTGACCTTCAATAGCTCCATCAGTTGCAAATCGTTGGGGGCAAAGAGTTTCAGGTCATCCATGTAAAGGAGGTGAGATATAACCTGACCACCTCTTTTCAACCGATAGCCTAGACCTGAATCCTCCAGCAGCGTGCTAAGAGGATTCAAGGCTAAGCAGAACCAAAGTGGACTCAAACTGTCGCCCTGAAATATACCCCGCTCTATTCTTACCGGCTCACTATTCCTATGGATTTGCGACATCCTGGATAGCGAAGGACTGTCCTCCATTGCCTCATACACGACATCAGGAAGGTGCGCAGGGTTGTATCAATTTTATACAACTCTAGCACCCTTATGAGCCATGTATGTGGCACCGAGTCATAGGCCTTCTTAGTCTATCCAACATGTCGACAGATCCTTTCGGAAACGGCGAACCTGTTGACTAATGGCCATATCAATGAGGAGTAACTCCTTAGTACCACGGGACCCGTTCTTACATCCATTTTGAGAAGCAGACATATTTATTATTATTATTATTATTATTATAGTGCTTTCTCTTTGACCACTGATATTACAACGCCGATGTTTTTACCCGACTGCGAGGAATGGGTGTAATGTTTTTATCTAAGATTAAAATAGTAATATTGTGAACTACATTATCAACATGGAATCTATAATGTTTCTTTTTGCAATCTACTAGCTCTATAAAGTGAGACTGGTGGTTGGTCTTGTGATTGTCACAATAGTTTCGTTTCGCTTATTTTGTTTTTGACATTCAAAAGTGCTTGTAATTAATTGTCTAATTGAAATAAATGCATTGAGTTTGGTGACACCTGTTTTTTGGCGTCTTTATGAATATTTGAAATTGAATTTATTAACAATTCATACTTCAATCATCAGTTTTAAGTAAAATTACTGATTATGCCTTTCATAAGGCGGAGCATATAATTTATCAGCATAAATTCGAAAAGAAAGGTCTCTCTGATTCTTGTTTGTAACTATACAATAAGCATTGCACTAACTGCTGTGACTTTTTTATATTAGCAGGTCCAAAACCATTTAGAATACTGATTGGATCATCTCTGCTGCCCTTATGTCAACTTAATTGAGGTTCAGTTAATTAGGGGATCGAACTGAGTCAAAAAAATATGACTCTAATTAGTCCCGTCAGTTAGATTATCGAAAAATATTGGATACGTGTTTTTTGTTTTATCAAATTAATAAAAATTGACGGGGATAAAACACCCCGAAGATCATGAGTGGGGGGTTCTGACGTTATTTGTAGGTAAACAATGTACTAACATGTGAAGTTTTCGAGGAGTTCACGATTTTTCGAAGTAATGTATCGTCTTCATTTTTTGGTTATGTGAAAAAAGAAAAAATATGTGATCAATATTTTTTGGAAATCTATCTAACGGACTTGTTAGTTTTTTTTTGTCCGATCCCCTATTGGTGCAGCAAGAATACTGACTGTTCAATTTTACAAATTAATATTTAAAACCATAGAATGCAACATCAATGGCCATGATCATAACATAACTAAGCAACATATTAACCACATGGCCATTCATGTATTGGGTTCAACTGAAATAACACACAGGATATAATTTTTAACAAATTTATTCCAAAATGTTGCTAAACACAATAGAAAAATGGCCTTGTGGTAAAATGTTGGCTTAAAACTAACATGATTCAGATCAAATAAAAACAGTACTTTTAGCTTATAACTATGAGTATAATACTATAATAAATGCAGCTGGGAAAAGCTGCCAGTCTGGTTTGATGATATTACTGTTGCATCAAATACATTAGCATCAGTTTAAATATGTTTATGTATGGATTATGTTTCAGGCATTTTCATATACAGCCTTCAATCATCATCATAGTGATGTACTTACATTCTTAATAGTTCACAATACACGATTACAATATCACATTCCAAATTAATACAGTCTTAACATTACAATGATTAATTAACAACTTTCAGTCCAAACTTCCAGTCAAAACTGGGTCAAATCAACTGTTCATATCAAAGTCTCTTTCAAATCAAATTTTCATTTAAAATAAGGCACACATTCATACCAAAAAATTCAAAAAATAATACTGCTTATTATTAGTAACAGTCAAATAGTAAAATCAACAATCACAATATCACAAACGGTGGCATGGATTTAGCAATTTGGCACAATAGTTTTAGGGTCAAATTTTTGCAACAAATATCACAATGTCATGGAATGTCAACATTCTACCCTTTTAGCAAAGCTTACCATTACTTGATTATATTTTAAAAGCGTTATTTTAAATTGTTGCTCCTCATATTGTACTTTTTCAACTACTATTCAGGCCTCAGAAACATTTAAAAATGTCCAAAGACAAATGTTTGCAACAAAATGAACATTCATTAGTCTCAAGCTTGACATTCCAGCTGACAATGAGTCCTTTCCTTAATGATCATGTTGCGCAACATCTTCCTAGTAACCTCAATGCAATCGCAGGGTCTTACCTCAGCCTTATAGTCCATCATATCCTGGATCTTCTCCTGTATTTCAGGCAGGAGTTCCTTCAACTCCTTGATTTCGCCTTCGACAGAGTAGAATGGATCTGCAGTAGTGAATTTCTTGACTGTAGCGTCATCGACCACGGCTGCCGGGTTCTCCAATGTCTTGATACGTGTTCCCAGAATGTTCGCCGCGTTCTTGAAGTGCGTGATCGCGTCCTCGAAGTTTGATGACAGAGAATTTGCCAGGCCTGTAGATAAGAACAAAAGTGTGTCCTGTAATTTCCATTCTTCTGTTTTTTATTCTGCATTATTAGGGCAATATTAAAGATTTTATGGAAGATTTTAATCACATAAATGTTCTTACCGATCTGATAATGTGTCTCAGCAATGCGCCTGTCGTCACTGCGGTACAATTCCTTCTGGAGATCCAAACAGCTTTCTGGAATTCATGGAAGAGGAAATGAAAAACATACACATAATTAGAATATAGATACATGAATCACGTAAGTGCTGCAAACACCACGCAAGTTTTAAAATAAATGGTTTACTCTAAAACCCTCAGTAAATACGCCATTTCAATGTTGCTAGGTACTTATTCAATTCATGGCATACAAGCCAAACACCTGCCCATATCTTTATTTAATAATTGGTAACAGATGGGGCAGGAGTGTGGCTTGTGTGCCATGAGTAACTAAGATGTTTATTAGAGCTGTAAATCAAATTCAGTACAATAGTCTGTCCTAATTAGTAAGTCAGCTTCATCAGCCTGTAAAGGCCCCAGAAGCCTCTTCTTAGTGAGAGGTACTAATCCCTCTAGCTATGAGGATCCTCCTTCTAGAGTAGTCTAAAACCCCAAATGACACGAGTTTCCTTCAACAACTGGATTCTCTAAATTTAAAACTACTTACGCATATCAGTGACGGCCTTGTCGTAAGTCTCGCTCTCCAGCGCGACCTCTCCTAGCGCGAGATGCACATCGGCCAGCAAAGCGCGCGCCGCGTCGCCGCCGCAGTCCTGCACGCGACGGTACAAGATGCTGCGGGCTAGGTCTGTAGGGTGACACAATATTGTTTACTGGTGTGTTAGTGAAGAATGTGTGATAGGTACCTTAATATTCTATTTTGTATTCCATATTGTAATAGAAACAAAGGGCTTAAACCTAGGTACGTAAATATGAAAAATGCCTTTTTCATATTTACGTACCTAGGTTTAAGCCCTTTGTAAAGGTTAAGGCGCAACAAAGCAGGACACCTTATTTTACGCCTTCACGGCACACACAATTTAAAATAGGTTGTGGAAACTTAATGAGACTGTTGATACTAGGTCTACTAATTCTAAAACGGTCGACCGCCACGGTCGGGAATAGCCGACCAATGAAAACTTGCCCAACACGCCACAGTCGGATATAGCCGACAAAAGGCATTTTTTTAACTGCTGTCTAATAATAACTAGTGTCATAAAAAATAATATTTTGTAGGTATTTGTCCCTTGGCGTGGGAGGAACTCCAATGCGTTTACGCTCTGGCGTTCAAAAGATTAATTTGTAATTTATATTATATACCTAACATTTCCCACGCCAGCTGCAGGTTATCAACATCATCCTCAGCATCTATGTTCATTGCAGATTCGTCGTGAGCGTCGCCATTTATGGTTCCCTGTTAAATTAATTCAAAGTAAGTTTAATTTATTTTTCCGAGTGTTAAACATTGTCTTCGTCGTTTGCTGCATCCTATTTTGGCAGTAAATTTTCCGAGTAAAACAAAACTTTCAGAACTAGTAAAATAAGTGGAGATTGTATTTGTATTGAACCTGACATCTTAAACTTCAAAGCCTAACAACTACTTACAGGTTCATCATTCTCTTCAGCAGCAGTGCTGCTGCCGGGTTCATCTTCCTTAGTGGTGGACTCAGGCTCAATCTTCTCTATCTCTCCATTTTCCTTCTCTTTCTCTGGTTCAGCTTCTGCTTCCGCTTCCCCTTCAGCTTCCGCTTCGCCATTCTCACCATTCTCTTCTTGTTTTAAAGAAAAGAAACAATATGATAACTGTTTTCGAAGATCAGGAGATTCTAAAAATATACCTACTAGTTCAGTTTTAACTTTAAGTCTCCACATTTACATTTTTTTTAAAAAGACCAATCATGACTCCGAAGTTTGGACTCATAATTCGAGTCCAAACTTTTCTATTGGGATTCACTCCTTACCTGCACCAGTAGAAATAATACATCCTACTCGCGTATTTTTCCCAAGGGAGTAGTCATGAAGTACAGAATTCCAACAACTACAATCCATACACACACACTTTGGTTCATCAACACAGAAAAAATAGGCAGCCAAAATGATGAAAGTTCTTAAAAAAGATTTCTGAAAATCTGTCCAAAATAACGGAGATTTGTGCAGACATACGTAAAAAAATAATAACAGAGAACCTCCTTCTTTTTGGAAGTCGGTAAAAAAATGAAATTTACCTTCATTATCCTCTTCTTCCTCATCAACATTGCCTGACCCTGGAACACCATCACCTAGAACACCACTCTCTTCTCTTGACAAGCCAAGCAAGGCTTTTCCATACCTGATGACAAGAAAAAAAATGTAACACAATCAAGTTATTGTTGATACAGATTTATTGTTTTGTTTATATTTTGAGGAAAAGATAAGGATAATGTACCAATACCAACAAAAACTTTTCTGGTCAACCTTATAAATGTTATAGGGTGAATGTTGCTTTGTTTATTTAGGGTGACAGGGCAATGGCGCACAAACAGTTAACACATATTCAGTACAAAATTTGGAACACCAAAATAGACATTTTTCATTGGCTATTTAAAAAAAAACAACTGTTCCATACAGTTTGGCTGTGTATAGTTATTGTTTTATTCATAATAAATATAAATGTCAGTTTCCAAATGATATGGTACCTAACTGTTTGTGTGTTGGTGTCGCTTCCACCATGCATAACTCATATTATCTTCTGTTGAAAGAATAAATATGTGTATAGCTCTGTGTAATTCAGCAGCAAACAAACTAGACTTAATTAGACATTGTAAAGTGTTACTACTGACCACAAGTAAGCCTCAGCACACTGGTCAGCTGTGTCTCCATGTTCTTTAGCGAGACCCTCACAAGCCTCAGCAAGGGTGCTAGCAGCTGCACTAAAGTCTCTCACGGCCAGATGTCTGCGGCCAGCAGCAAGCAGCTCTGTTGGGGATGACGTTGACACTTCGGAAACCTCAGTCATCTGGAAAGGAGGTCAATAATGTTTATGAAGGTCCAGGCTTTGTTTTTACTACATAATGTAATTTTTAGTTCGGAGAGTTATCTTCTAATACAAATCGTTAGAAATAAACTTGAGGGATACAATAATGATTCGTGCCTGATTTGTTAACAAAGGTTTTGTTAGAAGAATCTAGAACACCAGAAATGAGTTTATGTTTAAAAACCCTTCATGATGTAATACTAAACCAGACTTAAACGAACTTAGTGAAATAACTGATTGAACACAATGCGAGCACGCCAAACGAGTATTCAAGCCGTATGGTGTATGGTGTAAGCGCCAATTCACTCGATGAATGTCAATTATAGGGCATAGTGCCCTACTTTTAACAGCAATAAAACTTTACTATGAAATCTAACGAAAAACTCACGACGAAAGAAACAATAACTTTCTTTTCTTCATTTCCACGATGTAACGGTCGGCGGTAATACAACAATACCTACATCAATAAATACAATAGGCAACTAGCAAATTCCACGTGGAAGGGCCCAGAACACACACCTAACCAATGATTTTGTAGTCGCATCAAAATATTGTAGATTTATACCCAAAATAATAAAATATTAGAATGTTGAATCGCGACATAATGAAAGAACCGCGCCAAAATGTTCGATTCCGCAATCGATGAGTGAGCATGTGCAAGTGAATAACAAGGTAAATACTTACTTTGGTGGTTTCTCTCGAGTAAAATTACAATATAAATACAAAACTGAGAAAATTTCAAGTAAAAACCAATAAAACTTGGAACTAAGCACGCGTGTCGACCGCTTCAGCTTGCTTGCTTGCCGTTTTATTAGAACAGATAAAAAATTCTCCAATGAACTTGCTTGGATGACACATGACAACAGAGACGTCAAATATCTGTCAAAATGTAATTGACAGTAGTTCTATAATCTATAAATGCGGGTTCTCTATGGACGCATTCCCGCGCACATTCGAAATGGTCAAAACAATTCCCGCGGCAATTTGAACATTAATTTGATCATTATAATCATGAAAAGTCTATTCAGCGCAAATCTAAATAAAATTACTTCGTAAACGAATGTTAAAAGTGTAGATAATAATACCTTAATCTCTCGCTGCTGTCCATCTCTTGGATATAGGTAGGTACCTACGGATCTACCTCATGCGGCACGGAAATGGTCACGAGAAATTCAAAGCGTGGTAGGTACGAAAGAAAATTGATTGATTTGAAGTTATTGTAAGTAGGTATCTAACGAATTTAGAAGGTTTAAGCTAACAAAATTACACTAACAAACTAGTGTTGCAATAGTTCTTTTTCATAAAAATAGTTTTTAAATTGTGTAGATATTAATGGAAAGAATGATTAGCGTATTTTAATTAACATCGGTTTATCGTATTAATGACGGTGCAGCTTGCATCGTGTAATGACACAGGGTGGGTAGCTATCGACTTTTCCCCCGCCCCACCCAAAGCGGTCACCCGCCCAATCAAACCGAATGTTTGAGCATTAACGGTCTTAACTTATCGATAGATTGCCGTACGATAAAAATATTCATATTCAAAATTGCTTGAGCGGAAAGAGTTGACAACATAATTTGGTCACTAGGTCATCTTCACCATCATCATCATCATCGTCCACAGCCCGACTTCACACACTACTGGATACTATAAAGGCCATTCTTTGATTGTCGTCGGTCATTATTATGTGCGAGTAAGTAATTTTGTATACATATAATAGGTACTTACTGTACGTACCCACCTGAGATTAAGTAGGAAACACCCGCTAACTTAATAATAAATTAATTTATAAACCTGTTTGAACGACCCAAGACACCATTAGAACCTTTCTTCCAAATGTCCACCTAAGTCAACGCAATCAATCTTCTACTAACGCACCTAATACCCGTCTAAGTACCAAGCAGACACAATCACAGTTTACTAGCTATCGATAAAACAGTTTTCTCTTGCGCCAGCACTAGGTACCGCTTCATTTTCCCACTTTCCCTCAGTTTGTCTGCAACGGGTGGACGGGCAGCTCGTGCTTCGCGCTGCCTCCTTCGCGAACCTATTACAACCCTTTTTATTGTCATACCAATCACGCGATATCTAAATAAAAAGTTTGTCGGTACGTCTTATAAAATGTGACAAAAGACTTTATTTTTCATGCAAGGTGCTGAGAACACCAATAAGTAAGTTTGGATTTATTTGTTTATTATGAGCTTTTTTTGTATGTTACGTTTACTTATAACTAAGGGTGAAAGCTTTACAAATATAAACTGTGTGCTTTTTTACCTGCTTATTGCATGTCTTTGTCAGATTTCGGTTTTTTCTCATCACTTTAAATTCACGATAAATTAGTATAGAGTGGTAGGTACACTATATACGTAGATTAAGGTCGTTCAGTGAACTCATACGATTTATTGTACCTTACCGCTGGATAGTATAAATTACTCACGCAGTAAACGAATTACACAGGCTACTTTTTAAATTGATACTGTATCTATCTATCTAACACCTGTTCTAGTCGTTATATTCTCTACTATTTTCATTATCGCCCCACGGTATCACCATGGGATGGTTAATTACTCAAATGACCTTTACTGAAGGTTTAGATAGGTATAAGTGTTTGCCTACTATAGTACCTGGGCTGGCTATTGTGTAAATTGGCAGGTAGGTACTCACGTACTACTTCGTACCTTCCACGAATATTAAGCAAAATTCGAAGTCGCGTGTATTGATGAAAACTTTGTCCAATTAACATGAAACTCAGTTGCACAATGAATGTCAGAAGAAAAAAAAAACTGTCATGGAAACCCGCAAAAAAAAAAACTAAGAACCAGTCCACCAATAGGTATCGTATTACCCAGGCCAGATAATTGGTCGCTTCATGTTAAATACTCGTATTCAGCTGCATTCGGTAAGAGTAGAAGACCGCAACATGGTTTGGTAAAAAGCCAAGACAGATGATCCAAATCTCGTCACGATTTTGGAAAATACAAAATAAAATTTGAAGATACGTGGGATAGAGATTACTCAATTTTAATTTTAATAATGCACCTTTTCCGTTCCTCCCTCTCTCTTTTGCTTAAAATGTTTGTTTCGTCTACTAATTCGCATCAGTAACACCGCAGCGGCTTGATTGGTGAAAATAAAGCCCCAAAGGTGGTTTGTGCAACAGGCTGTTTAAACTCATCCTAATCAAACTTAGTGTGATAAAAAAATAAGGAGGTCGTGGGCCATGAATCCGCGACATGGGTCACTAAGGCAAAACCATAAAAAAGTTTTTATTCATGTAACTGAGTGAACCTCTTTATTAGCCTAAAACTTCTACGGGCAATTTATTTTAGGTGTTTTGGGGTTCGCGGACTATGTAGGCCAGGTACTGTATAACCAATGTATAACTGTCTAAACTGTCTAAGGTACAGTCCCTACATATTTCATTTTTGTCTAACTATTAATGTTTATTTATTTATTTTATTTGGTTTACCAACAATTGTTACACTGGTGAGCTTAAAAAAAGTTACTAAAATAAAGTCTGAATAAATCCAATAGATCTTCAGGATGCCCTGACGATCATCAGGTTAGCTAACTTCATAACCATAGGTAAAATAAATGTAAAAGGAGCAAGAAATTCAGTTTCCGACACTTATTACTGATCTACAAAAATTAACAGTAATTTCTATATCTCGGTAGAAACTCTAGAGACCAAGGTAGTAAGTAGGCTGTGTAAATAGTTGACCGATACATTAAAACTTACTTAAGTACTTATACAAATTTTGTCATATTATAACAACACCAAACCAAAAAAAAACCTTAATTATTATACCAAAGTCCAACACAAACGCAACATTTATGTCATACATAACCCAGTATGAGTTTGAAATTACTCTTATTTAAACTATATAACATAGCACACACAGGGCTGCAAACCACAATTTGTGAACATTATCCGTACATTTCACAAAGCTGTATTACGTTTTAATACCTGAATGGGTACGGGTAAACGAGGACATTATATTTTATGAGTCAATTTAATAAGGTTTGGACACAAGACGGGAAGAAGTGACAGAAAGACGTACCTATAACTATTCAATCTTACAACTATTAGGACGTCTTACCTTATAGTTTGTGCGGATTAATGAATGGATAGATAGATGTTTTTACAGGACTGCTAGGGAGGAGTATGTTTTCCGCGCCTATCCTTTTTACGTACTTTTTCACACAAGACGAAAAGATTTGGTTGAATTTGATACAGATAGTATATAAACTGGATTAAATACTTCATCGGACGGTAGTACAATCTCGTGGGACTGTTACCGAACAACACTCGGGGGAATTCGTGGTCACGTATAACTCTGTATTACATAGAATGATCAAAAATAAGGTTTGAAAACCATAGTTTCGTTTAGAGGTTTGTGTGCACTCTGAGTGTACTTCACGTTGTTCGGACTGTTGATTGTCCTGTCCTTCTTTTTATTAACCGACTTCCAAAAAGGAGGAGGTTCTCTATTTGCGTGTATGTAAGTATTTTTTTGTCGATTGACTACCACTTTATTTTATTGATTGTAAAAAAAATAAGAGATTCGTAGTTTGTTGCAAACCACTATTCCAACAATTATTTATATGAATTGTGAATTTAATTGCATCCGCAATACTAAACACCATCTGATTGCCATCACAAATAACCAACACAATAGTTGAAGAGAAAAATAAGCTCTTTTAGGCTCACGTTCTCAGGCCCTACTTGACTGCAATAAACAGTAAACTTCTAACCGGAGATGACAATTAATTTGGGGTCGGCGCAGCTTAATTATTTAAACTTCATGCAGAAGAGTGGTAGGTAGGCGGACTTAATGCTCTTCTTCTTCCATACTTCTCTAATATTCATCACCTTAGCCTTCTCCTTCTTTCTAGCCATAGATTATCATCCATCGCACACTCCATTCATCGTGCATTCGGTCTCCTTTTACTTTTATTACTTGACTGCGGCAAAGCCCAAAAGGAGGGCTATGTGTTTGCCGTGTATGTATGTGTATGTATCTGTTTCTGTGTTCCCTCATAACTACTAAACTGAAGGGATTTGAATAAAATATACGTCGTTAGATTCGTCTTGATGTCGCGAGTGTCACTGGCAATATTCAAATTAAAAAAAAACAAAGGAAACAGTGCGGATTTTAGGGGCTATATCGCGGATTTGTAAAAAAACCGTTACCATCGAGTTACACTTATATGTTTAAAAGAAATTCAAAGTCACAAATCCTATAAACAGACACAAAAGTTAAATCATCTGCGAAGAATTTTACGCACCAACGAAAGAGCAAACACAAAAGAACTAAAAACTTGGAAATAAAAAAAGTGGTTAGTAAAAATATAAGCTTAAAAACTAAAACCCGACTACAAACCGCGGTCTTAAAAGCAGAAAACAAGAAAATTATTCTTGTCTGATAGTCATATATTGAATTTGTATATTTCTATTTAAATATAAGTAAAATTATTATAGAGGACCGCCGTAGTCGCATCCAAATTTTGTTTAATTTAAAATGTGCTTGTTGTTTGCTTTTCCGTTTTTCATTCGAGTTTTTTAGTTTTTAATCTACTTTTTTTGCTATCCACATTCATACTAAACATTTTCCTTACTACATTTTCTCCAAGATGACCACTCTAGTTAAATACAACAACCGCGAAACTTGCAAATAAAGTGAAAATAAATAACCCGAAACGAATACACTTGACCATTCCTCCCCTTTAACTATATGTTGAGGCGTGTTTTGGCGTTGGGGAGAGGGACGAATATTTCGTAGGCGTGCCAAGAATACCAAAATCAGCACTTCGAAATAAGTAGGTTATGAATGTAAGAGATTAATTTTCGCCTGGTAAAGCGTGATTACCCGGGTCGTAAAGCTTGGCCGATTTATCTGACTTATTTTCGCGTGACCATGAGTCACAGGAAACATATCTACACCATTTCTATCACACAACCCGCTTTTTTTTCTAACCTACTTGACGAACTTTACTTGACAATAGGAAAGCCGTAGCACAGAATCGTGACTGTTGGAAATAATGGAGAGGGAGGCCTTGTCCCAGCTGTGGGACAATTTGGGCAATATAATTATATAATTATTTCTCTACTCCTCTTTTTCCCATGTTTCGCTTTTTCCGGCCAATCCGGCAAGAATAACCAACGATTTTCAAAGCTTCCTCGGCACTTTTCACTGTATAACGATCCGGACCCATCTGTGTTCATGCATGCTGTAAGTGTGGCCCACCCAGTTCTACTTTAACCTGGCATATTTATTACTGTTTACCCTACTCTATTATAAGAAGTATTAAAATTCTCGTCGCGCCTCTGTCCTCCACATGCATGAATTATTTGGAATTTTCTGAAGTGTAAACGCGTTTGTCACACGCAAATATATGAGATTAGTGTGAATATTTCCAACGAGCATTATTTATTCAACATGCGGCTTTGCCAAATAGAACAGGCTCGGGTGCTGGTTCTGTGAGCTTATTGAAAAGTCCTTTTGCATTTTCTGATTCTTTATTTTTTAATCTTGTGGTTCATAAGACGAAATCATCTAGCAATTGTGTAACAGAAAAACACACAGATGCATAGTTCCTATGCATCTGTGTGTTTTTCTGTTACCTAACTTTAAACGACTTAATGGCTGAACGTATTTCGATCATTTCTTACCACCACAGTTGAAAACGCGGGTTACGCGGGCAAAATTTGAATAATTTCCTATTAATTATATACTTATTTACAGACTACTCTCTGTTTTTGTTAACCGCATTCAGCAAAAACTTTCGGGTTTCCTTCACCAGTAAACCTCACAAACTATCTATTTCCGAGCGTCGTAATAGTGTTTATGACCACTATTCGACCTTTGTCCCCACCCGACTCTAACATCTCACCCGGAACGATAAACCGCCGCCGGTTTATTACGAGTAAGTATGTCCCTTTGTTCACAACGAAATGACTAATCCATCTAAACTGAAGATGAGTAGGTATATTAAACCGCACAGCTTGGTTTAACCAAGCTGTGCGGTTTAATAAAAGCCAAATCGTAATACGATTTGGCTTTGAGATCTTAAGGAAAAAGACATTTCAATAGAATAAAAAACAAGGCTCCTGCAGGTTTTAATTTCCTCTGAGGCCGATGTACCAACGCCGCACGTCAAAGAGGAAGCGACTAGCTATCGAACTTCTCGCTCAAGATACTGACAAAAGATTGTAGGGCTCGTACGCTGGAAAGAACTCTGTCATACATACAACTCAATTTTAATTTGTACCTACTAGGTTCTTGCTGATCACCGGCGTGGTAATGTGCCTGACATTATGTCTACTGCACCAATGTCTGTTTCTATCATAATACTTTCGTCAAGACTTGTAAAAAACTTTGTCGCGTTGAATTTTGAATCATAATCATAAATCATATACTTGAAACAGTAAGACTTCCATTTAGGATTCCTGTTATTTTTTTTATTTATGACTTGACTAATTTTGATTGTATTTTGTTTGCAGGTGAGGAGTATAGTCTCCTCGGCGACCAGATGATCAGTTTCAGTGTTATCGGGAGCGAGGAAAGGCCACAAAAATTGCTCCCCACGGCAGTCCAGCGCGTGCGTACATCGCCTACCATAAGCTCGGGACAGGCATGGAGGCCCAGACCGCCACGCCGCAAACCGAGTGCGAATGTGGTGTACACCCTTCAGTGTTCTATCTACTGGCCACCTTGCTCCTCACCAGGTTAGTTTTTAATACTCGAACGTGGCTCTTTTTCTGTAGGCGATTATATGATGGAACTAACAGATCTACAAAAGGTACAATTCTTTTGTCTCGTTTCCTTCCTCCAAATAACTCACCTTTATTAATTGTGAATATTCTGCGTAGCCAGGATTTTCAGATGCAACTGTATGATTCTTGACCTTTTTATTCCAAATAAACTAAAATCAGCAAATAGGTAACTACTGCAACAGATAGCTTTCAGTGAAATTACTAAGGGGGTGCATGACAGTGTGCTGTGATCGATTAATCACCTTGGAGACTTTCAATCAAATTCTTTGACAATGCAAACCATCCTAGATTGCCACACCGTCGTTCTTACTTAAAAACAAAAATATTTCACTACAAAGCTTTGGACTAGGTACATTTTCATCGATATTTGACGCCCAAAGTAAATAATTTCCCATTACTTTAAAATCAGTCTGGGACCCAATTTCATTAACTCGTAGATTCTCGTCGAACCCATCTCAAGTTAAACGTATAATGTAGGTATTCATAAGTTATTGGCAACCCTCCTTAACTTAGGTACTTTAATATAATAATAAATAGTAGTCTACACCAGGGCGTAGTTACATTTGTATGAACACAAAACAGACTACAGAGTGCGGTAAAATATTCCCACAAACCTTATTTTATTGTCGCTGACATAAGCATTTTTAAATAAAGGCTTTTATTTAAATTTCCCCAAGCGAATTGTCTTCTCAGCTTTTATTGAAGTTCTACTTTGAATTACAAATACAAATATACAATACACCCTGTGAATATACCGATCCAACAAATCTGTTTTGAGTTTGTTTTATAAACACACATTCATTGACAAAAAGTAAATTCAGCAAGCTAACCTAAAAATAGTATGAATGTAAAGGTAGTCGCATGATAAGACCCAATTTGATGTAGATGTCCATCGGATTGGCTCATAAAAACATGTTTATCGAATATCAACATCATTTTGACGACATTTATTGTTGTCGCTACCAGATCGCATAATAATAAAGGGCTATAAATATTGTGAAAGGCCGGAACATGAGCTAATTGCAAAATATTGCTCAAGAGGATTCATCTTGAGCCAAACGTGAAATTGCCTCTTGACGCTGCCTCTGGAAAAATGTTTTTCATAAAACTCCAGAGGTCGAAGAAAAACGAGTTTTCTGTTGGTTTAAAAAGAAGTTAAATCTTTGCAAAGAGTGAAAAGCTGGAATCGACATTGATAAAATAGAGCTTAGGATCGCGCTACCCTTTCCGCTTTTCCTGAATGCCAATTTAACGTAGGTAAACGTTAGTAAGCTCTCTTACAAAGAATGAAATTGATTGCAACGAAAACAATCGTTGCAATCAATTTCATTCTTTTTGACCTACTAATCTGAAACGACTTTGTTTCGTTGTAGATTCTTTATTTAAATGTTATCAGTTCTCGATTATTAAGTAAGATTGATTGTGGTGTTAATTACTAATCAATGTTCGTCTGTTTGAAATCAATATACCTACCCCTAACCAATTTGATAGGTTCTGAAGGGCAGGTATAAGTATGTGTATTTTTAACTGACTTCATATGAACAAAAACCAAGAACAAACCAAGCTTCATAGACAATTCGAAAACCAGAAAAAGGTATTCTAAATGTCAACTTAAATATATGTATAATCACTTGTGTGGCTTACAAATTAAACACCGCGTTCCTAAATGTCTCGGATATAATAAATGACCACATTGTATGTGTAGGTAGCTGGACTGTTTATTTTCTAAATGGGTTTTCTCTGCCACTGTTCGTGAGGATATTTCTATTTGCGAAATGGAACTCTTTGGCCTTTCCACTAACGTAAATATTACCTAAGCTAATAACTAATCTAACGTTACCTATGCTACGAGTAGTACTCGTAGTTTTAAGCAGTAGCGTAGAAAATAAATACCTACACACCTTAAAATAATTTCAGGGTAAATGATTTGGTTGGATTTGTACCTACGATGTAATACTTACGATAACTCTTTTTTTCTACGAGAGGTTATTAAATTTTATCCGTATATTTAGGAATAAGTTTTATTAATTTGATAAAAGTAACTATGTAGGTACATTAATTAAAAACTAGAAAATAAACTAACAAGAAACTATAAAAGGGCATCGAAATACTGCTCCTCAACGCTGTCAGCCGGTAATGTGCCCAAAAGACTGGCGGCATTGCCACGTTGTATGGCAACGCTTAGCCTCTGGACAAGATAAAAGCCAGCCCTTGGGTCACAAGAAGCGCCAACTAAGCGTTTAGAAATTTCCTTAATATATATTATAGCCTATATATTTCCATAGCCTTTCTATGAGGATTCGGACCCCCCCCGGCCCTGGTGCAAGCCATGGTCCGGGGTGAGGAGGAATGGGACGCCGTCGCCTCCTTCTGCGAAGCAGTGATGCTGGCGAAGGAGGTGGCGGAACGCGAGAGGGAGAGGACCTCTCGTCCCAGCCGCCGCGGGAGGCGCTCCGGGCGTCGGGGGTCCCGCGATGACCTCCGGCCACCGTAGACGCGGGCCTGTGGACGGTGAGTGATGGGCTATCTCGCCGTCCGTCCGTCTCACGACGAAAACAGGCCGTGTCGACGGCGCGTTCGTGTTCCACGCGCGCCTCAAAGAGATGTCAGCAACATGGGAGGGGCCCGAAAGGGCCGGGGCCTGTTGGGGCCGCGGGTAGTCCACCGGTTATTGCGGCCTCGACATATAGGGGGAAGAAGGAACATGGGTGGTTTTTAGTCAGTAGAAGTCTGACACTCCCTTTCGCTCTGCCCAAGAGCGGGAGGGGTTATTCGATGATTTTACCCCACGGCCCTAGAGTTTCAACCCCAAATGGCTCGAAAGTATAAAAATATAAATAAATATAATAAATATACCTAAATAAATGTATGTTAACAAAATGGTATTCTCATATTTATTAATTTTTTTGAACTCTATCACAATGCTGTCCCTATTTGACCTAAAAGTTAACTGGTACAGAACGACTCGGGGCATTAAGTCTACCTATGTACTCGTACAGTATGTACCACACTTGTATTTGGAAAAAAATTGAGCGACAAAATATATAAACTTTACAGACAATAGATTTTATAACGTAAACGAAAATTCTTTATTGGACGAAAAACAGATTTTAAATAAAATGTACTTACAGAAATTAATTCAACCGCAGCGCTTACTGTGCCTAATTTAACAAGTTTGTTTTAAACAAATTCGGTCGGTCCGATTTCTATTTCGTACTCACAGTCAGCACTTAGCTGAGCTGAAATTCTCGCATTATTACCTTCCACTGCATTAACATAACCCTTTCACGCCTAAGCGACTGACAACAAATATTCGAGAGGAAAAATCCTAACATACAAAGATTTTCCTTTTGCTTTTACGAAAACTATAAAGGCAATACCTATTTACATACATTGTGCCCACTCTTCCGCTATAGAACAAATGGATTGACATAATCGTAAATTTTATATTCCTAATAAATAAGCTTGTTATAAGAGCAACGCAGAAATATTGTAAGAAAAGCTTTTGTTTTCATAATATACTAGCGGACGTCACGCGGTTTCACCCACGTAGTTCCCGTTGCCGTGGGAATGCAGGAATAAAAAGTAGCCTATGTCACTCGGGGATAGTGTAGCTTCCCAACGGTGAAAGAATTTTTCAAATCGGTCCAGTAGTTTTGGAGCCTATTCGTAACAAACAAACAAATCTCTCTTCTTTATAATATTAGTGTAGATGTAGATCTACAAGGAAGAACTGGCTCGTTAGTCTAGTGAGCGCAAGTGTGACTGCTGGGCATGAAACCCTGGATTAGATTCCCGGGTCTGAAAAAGTGTTATTGCGTTTTTACATCAGGAATGTCTCAGTAGCAGTCACGGAGTCTGGATTCGAACCCGATTGATGGCAAAAGGCTCGCCCCCTATTCCATGGACCTTAAACGTAACTAGCGAAATGTGGGTGTATTGTTAGGTACACATCTGCTTAACCCTTCGGAAATAGGGTTGTTTACTGACTTCAAAAATGTGATTCTAATTAGTCCGTCTGTTAGATTATCGAAATAATGGATACGTATTTTTTGTTTTATCAAATCAATAAAAAATTACAAAGATAAAACGCGTCAAAGATTTGCATGGGGGTTGGTGACGTCACTGACCCCTCAAAAATGTCATACTAATGTCTTAGAGTATGACGTCACACGAGTTTTCAAAGCACTGTATCGTCTTCATTTTTTGTTTACGTGAAAAAAGAAAAAATACTTATCCAATATATTTTTTTAATCTATATGACGGACTAATTATATTTTTTTGTTATCTACCCTATTACAGACGTGTTGTTATGTTAGAGAGAAGCAAAAATATTGTAAGAAAAACTTTTGTTTTTATATAAGAGGAAGAAAATATTGAACTGGTTAATAAAGAGGCCGATGGTCAATATGGGGGGAAACATAACTTTCGGTAATTCGGAAAAACTTTTCCTATTAGTATTGTTTCCTATTAACATAGACCGCAGACTTACAGACTTATGGTGTTATCTACCACGCAATATTATACTCTTACTACTTACACAAAGTAACTATAACATCACGGGTGTAGCCCCCGGAGAGATGGGCAGACATGTTTTTGTTATACACACACACAGTGCAGTGCAGTGTACAGTGTTGTATTATAGAAAAACTACACATATATTTTTACTCATATTCTAATACAATAGCAATATGTTTTACTACACAACATTTGACATATTGAGCGATAAAACGGTCACTAGGGAATATTTGACCTAAATTTGAAAAACGTACTTAGAAACGATATTTCGGGTTTACATGCATGGTTTTTATAAGGACCTCGTGGCTCTATAATTACAGCTCCGGTTGATCTTCAAGTTGTAAACCGTGGTGACCATGACCGCCCATGATGTATCGAGTTTCTCGTGAAGACATTTGTTCCGGCTGCCATTTGTAAATATTTAACCGTCGTCAAAGGTAGTCATTGCCCTGATAGTTTGACAACCAGTATTATCAAGGGTTGTGGAGGTCGGATAGGCAGCCGCTCCATCTACACTAATATAATAAAGAGGAAAGATTTGTTTGTTTGTTTGTAACGAATAGGCTCCGAAACTACTGGATCGATTTGAAAAATTCTTACACCGTTGGGAAGCTACACTATCCCCGGGTGACATAGGCTACTTTTATCCCTGTATTCGCCTGCATCCGGTTGGACTGGAAGCCGACCCCCACATAGGAAAACACAATGCAGATAATAATGATATAGGGCTTTCAAATATTTGATAAAACGTAACCACGTAAATTTTGAAAAAACAAAATAATGAAATAAAATGTTTTTTTTTTAAAGGTTGATATAAACATAATAACGTGGTAAAATAATTGAAGACTCACTAAATTCGACTTCTCAGACACAATATTACAATAGGTCTAATAAAAATAATGAAATCGCAAAAGCAGAATTTAGTTCTACGAAAAAAATAAGCCAATATAATAAAATACGTTAAATCCTTGTGTCAGAGATCATATCTGTACGCACGAGTAACTGCTTCAGTAGTAACATAAAGTTATGTTTGATAATACGATGGTTCTGAATCCACAACAGGGATGTTATGGACCCACATAACCGAAACTACCGGATACCCGAAATAAGTTTCGGATAAAAGCGAAATCAAAAACTAATATTCATTATTTCTATAAAATGTTAGTTAGGGTTATTTTCAAGTAATTGGCGTTATTATAGGGGTTTTTGATTTTAGTTTTAGGGATAAATAATAATATGGTTGAGAGTTGATAACACTGTATTTGTTTTGCTCGGCCGAGATGACACTTGTCAGTTGTCAGATTGTGTTATAAGATCTCCGTAACCGAAATTATCCAATACTAGCGGATATTCCGAAATAATTTTATATCCGTACCTATATCCGAAACCAGTATAATATAATTCCTATATCCGTATCCATATCCAGATCCGAAATATCATATCCAGAACATCCCTGATTTACAACAACGCAAAATATGTAAACAGGATAGAACAAAAGACATGAAACTAACGCTAACACCAAATTGACAGTATAAACATATTGACTGAGCGTGCCTACTCATGAAACTCGATGGGAAATCGTATGGAAATTATACTAGTGTAACGGTTGTCGTGACAAAGTTTTAGTATGGATTCAGTACTCGATTCTAGAGAGTTTTTCTATATCCCTTACCTACACTTTTTCTACATATACAATGAATTATGCTATAAATATTCAAAGAAAGGATGCCAGCTAAGCAGTAGCTAGAAGTTTAATCTTTATATTCATAGAATCTTCAAATTGGCATAATCTGCTCTGTTCAAATAAGACACGTGTCCAAATTGGTAAGACAGGGATACGTACTCGTACAACTGTACACACATATTTCTACAGTCATGTAATAGGGGTGAGTACGTCTTTTAATTTAGATATTAAATAAGTACCAAAACATGATAATCAAATGTATACCTACCCATTTCAGACATATTAATAAAGACAAAATAAATGTGTTGACAGTAATAGTTGCAGTAGCAACTCATTTCAACTTTGAGAACCTTTTCAGCGGGATGTATTGGAAATTAAATTAAACTTGCTCAAAGTTTCAAAGCGGCAAACGCAGCACTCCGTAACTAGATTTGGTTGCATTTGGCGCTTTGAGCGATTTAACCTTAATTTCCTGCTCACACTACTCTGCTGCTAGGAATATTCTGTTCTCACAAACTGGCATTCAAAGTGTACGACATATTCGTGGTACATAACTTTTATTATTTATAGTTATTACCTACAGTTTTTCCTGAAATAAACAGTAAATAGGTGTAATAATTGCGAAAAAAGCATGCCTGTCTATCGGTCTTCTTGTCACCTTTTCAGATCTTAACGCCTGGTCGAATTTCTGTGAAACTTAAGACACAGGCAACCCAAGTTAAGACATTTTGGACTTAATATTATTTTTACCCGACTACGGCGAAGCCCAAAAGGAGGGTTATGTGTATGACGTGTATGTAATTCTGTCTCTTTGTTCCCTCATAACTCCTAATCGGATGAATGGATTTGAATAAAATAAATATACGTCGTTAGATTCGTCTTGATGGCGCGAGTGTCACTAGCTATATTAAAATGAAAAAAAAACTGGACTGAAGTAATTTAAAAGCAAAAAATAAGAACATTTTAAATTAAACAAAACTTGGAGGCATTTCAGCTTGCGTTCATTTGAATATTAAATTATGAAATGAAAATAGAATAGACCCCGCCTGCTTCTAAGTTTTGGGTTTTTTAGTTTTTTACTTCCGACATCGTCACGGCCGCAGGCAAAAGCCAGTTCTTTATATAAAATCGATATAGGTTCATGAGAATTTAAAGGTCGTCATTTGCATGTTCCCACCCAGTCGGTGAACGTTAAATGGATTCATTTACTTCAATTGCTCTGTACAAATTGCTTGGCAAAGATAAGTGGCTGAAACGTGTCGTGTTTATCCTACGAATTCTGTCTAGAAACAAGTTGTCTTCAGTTAAAGTTTTGTAATTAATGTTTCAACCTCCTTTGTATCTTGCGTTTGCCTTTTCATTATTCAGGCATTGCAAAGTTCAGAAGATTTTTTTATGAATTAAGTATATAAGTTTTTGTCTTGACATTGATATTGATATTATGACTGTTAGAACAGTTCGCGTAGTTATTCTGTAAAACTAATATTTTGAACGATTATGAATTCTTCTTTCTTTAGCGTGTGGGCCTCTGACTTAGCTTTACATGCCGTTGAGAAATATCTCTCAGACGCGTGGTTTCCCCGTCGGGGCTGCGGGATGTTGTAAGAGATACCGTGGCCTCGACATAAAGGGCTAAGAAGGAACATGGGTGGTTTTTAGTCAGTAGAAGTCTGACACTCCCTATTGCTCTGCCCAAGTGTGGGAGGGGTTATTTAATGATTTCCCACACAACAAAAAATAAAAGAGGCATCCTAACAAAAATACCACAGATAATGGTGAACAAATCATGGAAAAGTAGAAAGAAAGAGTCAGAATCAATAGTACCGCAGAGTTAAAATTCTACAGCTGTATTAGTACTGCCCACAAAATTGTTATCGACAGCCTGTATCAATTACAAACAAAATGGCTCTGAATAAACAAAGCCACCGGGCAAGCTAACCATTAGCATATTGTGTTTGTCGCTCAGACCATTACTAAGCATTTATAATTCATTCATCGTAAGTACTGACAACATGAATACATGACAGGAACTGGAATGAAACCCGTATTGTCCATAGTATAAGTGCTTTTGTTGCCTGTAACAAATCGGTATACAATTAATTATACTGGATCCTCTTTAGAATCTTCAGTTACATGAATGGGAGTGACATCCTTTGTAAACCTATGTTGCCTTCTTGAAGCGATTACGTAACTCAAGTAGGCCATTATTTTCTTTTTAAATTGGTGATTGGAATTAAACGAGTTTTCTTATCCCTGTCGTCCGAAATATTTATTACTGTTTTTCATTACGGTAATGGGTTTTGAATTTTTCTGTTTGTTTTTTATTATTTTCTTTTGTAAACGGTGACTGCTAATGGGTAGGCCCGTTAGCAGTCACCGTTTTCTATAAAAAATATTCTACTTAATTTCCGCAAGGTAACGTAATAAGTAATTGTAAATAAATGTATTACTTTACTCTGAGAGTAGGTCAAAACATACTTGCGGAGCAGGTTGAAAGTACTACTTTTCAGCCCTAGGGAAAATCGCTTTAAACTGACAGCTGTCAAATTATTAAAAAAAACTAGGTCTATTTTCACATTTTTATTGAACCATCTTCCAACTTTTTATACAGCCACTAAATTACAGCGCGATTTAAAAATAAAATAACATCAATTTAACTTAAGAATATAATTATATTATGCCTTTAATATAATTTAGTTTTAACTATTTCTCTAAAATAACATAGATTTCGGATTTCCATTTTTTTTAATGATGAACATGAAAAATGCTGACTGTATAGCTGGACGACCAGACGACAAAAAAAAAACAAAATAATCATGAAAACGACAGTACGTTAAACACTCATTTTTTCAGCAGCTAATAATTTATTTTCTTATTTTTACTTACCTCGTACTCGTAATGAAAAGCACAGTGTTTACATTGGGTAAATTACTAATTTAGGCCCTCGAACTATTAGCGCCCTCACTACGTTACGGGTGCCAAACCCCGTCTCGGGACCAAATAAGTAACTTTCACCCTTTGTATAAGAAACAATGTACTATTATGTACTAACTTAGTGAGTAAGATGAGAACTATGGTAGTCGAACGCCACTACGATAGCTATTCTTTATTATTATTTATTCATGTAACAATTCGCGTTGTGTTTGGATTTTTAGTAAATAATTCAGTTTAACACAGCTAAAAATAATAAATTATGGTGATAGTTATGGATATTCTATGCAATGAAACAGAGTATGATGTCACCCGTGAACATAAATAGGTCTAGGAATTTATTGCTCGTACTACATCATTCGAATCCAGGAATTCGCACATAAATCCCTTTTAAATACCAAATATAAACCTTTACCCAAACTTGAGTATTTTACTTTATGGTCGGGCTTTCCCGAAACGGTCTCAGCGTGAAACTTTAGTGCTTTTACGTGTTAGCTCTGTAGTCCGATGTAATATTAAATTTTATGTGGTAAACAGCTATTCCGTATCGAATCCATTTTCTCCCGTGTTTATAGAGAACTCACCAGCCCCATTTCCCAAGATTTTATGCCGATCCTTATATGTGATGAAAACTGTGGTGGCCTAGGGTTTGAATATTCCTGATTTTCATCGTGACCATAGATATAATAAAAAAAGTTTGAATCATATTTTCTTTACGTAATTTATTTCATCACGACTTTGAGACCATCGAAACGGTGAAGGAAATCATTAGGAAAAAACTGCCATACCCGGAACCAAAAACTAAAACTCAAACACTGGGTCCATGCAAATAATGGCCTACAGAAAAGGAGGCCTAGTGTGTCCTAGTTAGAGAACTGTATAGGCTGATTTTGCTAGTTTTGGTACAAAAGCAAAGTTTTGAAGGCTGTGAATATACATTCGGGCTTTTTCATAGAAAAAATAACAATGCTTCTGTTTCAATGACTCGTCAATCGTCTGAACAACACTGAATGCTCAGAATGAAAGCGACACTTTTCCTTTTATTTGTTCGAAACTACACCTATTGTATGGACAACAAAAGTAATGCCGCAAAATCGCACATAGAGACGGTTGCTTAAGAGAAAAAGCGACATGGAAAAAACTATTGAAGAGCTCGTACCTATGCCAGAGAACTTCACAGGGATATATTATTAATTAAACTAGCTGATGCCTGAGGCTTCGCCCGCGTAGATATCCGCCAAATTATATACTTAAACCTTCCTTAAGAACCACTCTATTCTTTGGTGAAAATAGCATAAAAATCGGTGCAGTAGTTTTTGAGTTTATCGCGAACAGACAGACAGATGCGGCGGTGGACTTTGCTTTATAATATGTGGTAATAGAACAGAACTGACTGCCTCGGTGGTCAAGTGGTCACAGCCGCGACTGTGGAACATGAGGTCCTGAGTCCGATTCCCGGGTCGGGAAAATTGTTTATGGCTTTTCCATCAAGAATTTCTCAGAAGCAGTAGTAGGTGGCAATGTGGGTATACCATTAGGTAGACCTCTGCCTAACCCTTCGGGAACAACAGTCGTGACATTATGTTACAAAACAGAACATTCTACTTACTTTCTTACTCGTTTATTCCAACCCAATATAAAAGTACCTAATCGTAATAGATGGTGAATAGCTATATAAAGTCTAGACGATGCCTTTGACGTGGCGAGAGCTCCATCCCCATTCCCTTTGAGACCTTTAATTTGAAAGAAAACACTTTGTCTACTCGCTGCTTTCCTTTTACAGAGTAACCAGATATGTTGAGATAATCCTTAATCGAATGTTTGAGGGGTTTTCACGGGTGGAAAGCTAAAGAATTTCAGAAGCTAAGCTAAAGAATTTTTAAAAAGGTGATTTACTATTACTTTTTCAATGTTGTTCAAAGGTGAGGTTTGCCTTTAAGTCTTTGTAAATAAGGTCACGAACTCATTAGTGCGGTGGGTCACGTAATATGACCGAGGTTTGGACGAGTTTTATTATGGGCCCTTACTGTGACTAGTACTACGCCAATACCATTGTGTACGACGCGACGTTTCAGACACAATTTGTTTTTAAAGAAAATCCTTCGAAATAGAAATTGACAATTTTTATACAAGTATGTGTTTTCTCAGTCGTAAATAATACGTCGGTGATTCCTTGAGCAATATGAATATTATCATCATTCGTGCCACTCAGAAGTTATGTGCATGCCGTGACCTTTTCTTTCCTAATACATGTGACATTCAACGGATAAAAGTTTTCCTAGTAAGCCACATATAGCTTCATTGGTGTCCTTTACGTGCGAATCTTCAAAGTTAGAGACATTTGGGCCATTTGGCTGTCCGCAGCCGAAATTGGCAACAGTAACATAGCGTTGGGAATAATCGTGATGTATGGAGGAAAGGCTGCTGACCAGACGCTTTGGCGCCTCGCCCAACAATCGATGGAGCACCCACCCTGCACTGTCAAGTTAACTGAATAGACATTATACAGCGAAATAACTTGCTAGGTAGGTAACGAACATCTGTCTACATAAATCCATGTTGGATTTATGTAGACAGGCGTTCATTGTTTAGAAAAAAGTTGATTTTGCTCGAAAATTTTCTTTGCGTTAAAATGGAAATACATAGTTACATTTTCTGAATGATAATTTGGATGGACTTTAAAAGTAGCCGTATATACTGCAATTTGCGGAACTAAATCTATAATAAAATATATACATACAAGTATCGAAAAGAGAAGGATTACAGGACGTCAAAAAATTAGTCCACGTTGCTTTCAATAGGAAAAGTGCCCAGAAGGCTGGCAGCATTCCCACGTTGGATGGCAATGCTGATTCTTTGGCCAAAGAATAGGCCAGCCCTCTGGTCACCTGAGGAGTCGACCAACCGCTTGGCAATTTCCTTAAATATTAGGTGAGCACTCGGACCCCAAGGCCCCAGTTTTTCAACCCCAAACGGCTCAAATATATAACTGCCAATTAGTTATTGTATTTGCGCCGTTTGAGGTTTTCAGCACCTGCAGCTGCCGCCCCAGCACAGCTCACAATGTTAGGAAGATGGGATGGCGCAAGGGTGTCGACGCAAGTTGCGTCCCACACCAAAGGCCCAACTTCCATGGCATTATGGCCATACCGTCTGGTCTCTTTCTTTCGACGCGTGCCAACTCATTGGGTTCCAAAACAGCAGGCATACCGGAGCACGACGGATGAGATCACGTGCCGCGCAATCCATCCTGCGCCCTTACTGCAGGAAAGGCCATGATGTCCGAGGCTGTCGACTACTTCACCACATTGACAGCGATGTGAAACCCGTAGCCGTATATATAAATAAAATATTTGTCAAACAAAAAAATGCCACCATAAAACATAATTATGAACGTAACTGTTTCTGCCTCAGAGCAAGTTTAGAAGAATCTCTTTCGCTACTATGTAGTCAAATTGCAAAGTTTGAATAATTTATTTTGAAATCACAAAGATTCAATTTTCTAGCACGAGCAAGCATTGTGCCCAGGAGAACCGTTCCAGGGCCTGCAGTCTCTACAAAGATAGCGATCGCTTTACGACAAAATTCGGTCGCAAAGCTATAACGATGCGGATTTAAGTTGGTAGCTAATACCGGCGGGTCGCGTCCGGCTCACGTCCACCTTAAATCCGCATCGTTATAGCTTATCGACCGAATTTTGTCGTAAAGCGATCGCTATCTTTGTAGAGACTGCAGGGCCAGGTGTAGTGGAATCATACCACATACCTACAGTCGCATAAATACCGTCACATTCTGAGTTCTATCTCCACAAAGCAAAGCATAAAATTTTAGTCAGTTATCTGTAAACAAAACCATTTTATTTTGACGATTCTTGCAGCTCCTGTATCCAACCCACAAGATATGAAATAAACAAAAATATCCTAGAATCAATTTAAGGTGAAATGGCAAAATATATTCAAATCGAGTGGACGAAATTGCTGGGCCTCAGTGATTTCTGTTTACATGGCATTAAATTGGCCGTTGGGACGGGCGGGTAATCCTGCACGAAAAAGGTATTCGTTCACTTTGGTTTTACGACGCTAGTTCACCTGCATAAATCAGGTCTAAGGGAAACTTTGAAAACAAAAGCCCTTGCTACATTGAAACGGCAACGAATAACTTTGTCTTCATTCGTATGTAGATATTTCGAAGTAACAGAGGTGAACGGAACCCCTTTCATGTTTCAAATAGAAGTTTATCGCGCACACGTAACACAAAATCTCTACTTTCTGACTCAATTTTCATCGTATTGTTCGGTTTGAATGGCTATGACTGAACGAGGATTCCGTGAATATTTGGATATATTTTTGGATTTTAAAGGTTAGTAGGACATTAATACAACACAAAAGATTTTTGTATGAAACCTGGCCGTAATCAATACAAACACTGAAAACGCCATCAGTGAAAGGACTTGGATAGGTCATTCTTGAAAACACATTAGAACATTTGGTCTAGTTAAAAACTTGTTTTAATTTGAACCCCATTTAAATCATCATCAGCATATTAATTTGGCCACTGCTGGGACACAGGGCTCCTTTCTTTGAAAAAGGCTACAATTTAAATGCTCATAAAAAAAAATGTTGTCTTCAAATAAAATAAAACCACCCTATACCGAAGTGCCTAAAGAACAACGTTTTAAGTTCCAAAATAATTAAACACTCATCAAAATAATTGTACATGTTATATTTACATTCTTTTTGCCTACCAAAATGGATAAATGCTCACCAAATTTTGAACGCAAAATCGAGCGAAGCGAGCTCGGGACTTGGGGCACCCCGACTCGGACAGGTTGTATTAGAAGGAGCCCCGCACAGCGGGGCTCCTACGAATGGGCCTACGGAGTTCATGTTACATCGATAATATAAAATATTTGGTCTGAAGTTAACTTTAGAAGCGTTTATAAATCTTCATGGAATGAAATAAAAAGAAAAATAGGTTCATTTCTACGTGCGTACGTAGAAAGTTATCTTGTGATCGCATTTATTAATAAGTACCATATTCGTTTAATAGATGTCGTTGTATATCATTCTTGATCATAATGATAAAGTTATTCTTTAAAACTATAAATTCAAATATCTTTTGATAGAGAGCATCGATTACGATGAAAGAAAGCCTAAGTAATACCCTAAGTTACGCACAATATTTATGAATAAAAGTTACCCACATTAGTTCCGTAAATTTTACGTGATGCTTAGTCATCGAAACAGACAAAATTTCCAAAAATGCTGTCAATGAGTTATGTTGGTTATATTTTAACACCCTGACGATTTCTTTTTTAAATATTTTCGATGTACAAAAATAATATATCTACAGATTTATTATATGACGTATACTCGTAGATGTTATCTATGCCTTCTCTCTTTGAGTTTTTTTTTTATTTATTTATCTTTATTTCCAAAAATGTAGGTAAGTAACTTATAAGCCAAGCCTTACAAAACCGTTGCAATGGCTTGACTGTAAATGTACTTAAAACTAAATATTATTTAAACTTACACTTATATAAAATTAAAACATTTCTAAATAATATAATTTAGATTTACGTCTAAATCTAATCGTGTTTTTTTTACTACTAATGTCTGCCGGCAGACTGTTCAATAGGTATGGTATTCTCTTGTTTAGTGTTCTGTCACCGAAGTAATTGGTAACTCTGGGTACATTGAATCTGCCAGCAGCCATAGATCGTGTATTATGGTTGCTGTATACGTGAGTTAAGCTATGCTCTTGGGTGGGCCGCGGGTTGTACACTAATTATCGCGGCCTCGACATAGAGGGCGAAGAAGGAACATGGGTGGTTTTTAGTCAGTAGAAGTCTGACACTGCCTTTCGCTCTGCCCAAGAGCGGGAAGGGTTATTCGATGATTTTCCACCCGCCAACAAAAAAAGCTATGCTCTTGGGTTCTGAGGTGGTTTACAAATAAAAGATATTTATGTTTGAAAGTGACCGGTAGAATTTTCATTTATTTTGAATAATTTTCCATAATCTCCTTTACTACTTTTTTTAGTAACAAGTAGTTCTAAGAATCTAATTTGAAGAGCTTCTAATTTATCTAAGTTAGTTTTAAATGTGAACCCAATCCTGGGACCAAGAAACGTTCTCTGTCTTTTCCAATTTTATTGAATTTAGTATGAAGTATTTACTACTTTATCCTACACACGAATAGAGCAGCCGGGTGTCCCAGTGGTGGCGGCCCCGACTTACGAACAGTAAGGCGTGGGTTCGAACCCAGACAGGTGCATTACTTTGTGTAATTTATTTCAGCACCGCTGCTCTCAAAACGGTGAAGAAAAACATCGTGAGGAAACCGGCATGTCTTTGAACCAAAAAAATTTGAAGACATGTGACATCTAAAAATCGAAATTGTTCGATTTTAAAAAGCTTTCAGCTTTTACAAGTAATTATTTTGCCGAAAGAAAATTTTTACCTTTATTTGCTTGTAATTTGTATGAATATTCGATAAGTTAATCATCAAGTAAATCACTATTTTGAATATCGGTATCACTGGATAAATGGTAACCTCTGAGTTGGCATTGATTTATTAAAGTTTTCATGCTTTTTTTAAGCGATCATGACGTGTAGAACAGTAAAACGTTTAGCCAGATTTTCGCGAATAAAAAGCTTCTACAAAAACGTCTGTTGAAATTAGAAATACAAAGTTATCAACTTTTGATTTATAAATATACGACTTTTGCTAATAAATCGTCGGTAAAATAATGCTCTTATTACTAAATCAAATATATTTCCGTTCACAAATTCTGGTGCGGCGAGTATCGCCCCTCAATTTCAAGTTGGTTGGTGCGTAGTACGTAGCACGGGGTGTGTATGTGCCTGGCTATAGGCATGTATTGATATAGCGTATGGGACCGCCATTTTTGGAAGAATCAGTGGCCATGATGGACTAGATGTCATTGTGCTCTCGCGCCGCACGCACACGTCTCACCGCGTGTCTTAAATCTTAAGACATCATCCACCCGCAAACCTTATAATCCTGAGTATCATCCCGTAAGCATTAGGGATTTACCGAGATTTAATAATAACCCCATTTTACCGCGTCTGTGTAATTTGTGATCAAGCAAACGAAGGTGATCAGCACGCAAGACCAGGCAGAGAGACAGGTGGTACCACCTGCGAAGATCTGCGAGACTGAAGAAGGAAGAAGCAGGTACCGCTTTTCTTTATATGCTAGAGTTAGGCCACCATACGCCGTCTGCTGCCGCCACTCCCAACTTGAAATTATACAGACAAATATAGGCATTTGAATCAGCACGCAATCCAGGTGTTAGATTGTAACAAGTCCTCAAACCGCAGAGATACACGGCTATTTACACGCCTGTTCCTCCATAAGTTGGTCCTTTCGAGCCTGGATAGGCACCAGTTAATTTAAGTACAAATAAGTACAAGTCATTACGTTAGGTACCTACATAACTTCATTAGTGCCTCAAAATGGCTACCCGCAAGCAAGAAGTTAAATTAGCTCAGCTTACCGCTAAAAAGCAAATGATTTTTGAGCGAGTTAATCGCTTGTATAATGCTTCTAGAAGCATCTCGAACTTTGATTCGCGCTCAAATGAGTCTTTCCTAGCGCAGTCAGAAACAATTAGTGAACAATACAGCAAATTTGAAGAAATAATTGAACAGATCAATGACTTGCAGTTTGAGATTGACGAAACCGCTCCGGATTATTCAAGTCTAAATTCTATTGAAGACTTATATTCTCATATTAAATATAAACGTAATCTCATACTTTCGAGCAGCAAAACATCAGAGCCGAAAGGAGGTAGTCGCATAAAATTACCACCCATAGAATTACCATCATTTGACGGTAAAACAGAAAATTGGCCAATATTTTATGAAATGTTCCGCAGCAATGTTCATTTAAATCCTGATCTTAATGACTCGCAGCGTGTGCAGTACTTGGTCAGTAAATTGACTAATGATGCCTTAAAATTAACCGCAGGCATTGTTCCCACAGCTGAAACATACAGCGTTATGTGGAACAGTCTCGTTAAAAGGTATCAGGATAAGCGTGGTCTAGGGATTCATTACCTCAATAATATACTGGACATTAAAGGATGCGCCGGCAATGCTGCTAGTCTCAATACATTTGTGGAACGATATTCGGCGTCAGTCGCTGCCTTGAAACAGTTAGACATTCCAGACTTGCTAGATTTCGTGTTATTACACTGTGGCTTAAGAAAGGTTGACGCGCAAACTGTTCAACAGTTTGAAAGCCGTGTGAGTGGGGAAAAATTACCTTCATATACGGAGTTTGTAGCATTTATGCAAGACTATGTTAAGGTACTCCAGCGCACATACGCTAACAGTTCACAGGCGGAACCGCGCGCCAAGTCTAGTTTAGCGCATAGTCGTACAAAGTCATTTGTTTCGCGTAACGAACCGGTTTCAAATGGCAAATGTGTGCTGTGCGATAGTGACGGCGTTGAACATCGGCTGTTTGATTGTCCGCGATTTAAAAATATTAGTACACCGCAAGCTCGTTTCGAATTTATTAAAAATAAACGTGGCTGTATAAATTGTTTAAGTTTATCTCATTCTTTAGTTAAATGCAAATCACGAAGCGTTTGTAAAATTTGTAAAAGGACACACCATTCTCTGTTGCATTTCTCCGACGTAAAAAGTGAGTCATCGCTTGAGCAGCAGGTGCCTGCTACCAATAGTTCCGTATCACTCACAACTGCGGCCAAGACTTGTTTACCGAATGAGTCAACTATTTTGTTAGCGACCGCGCAATTATATGCATATTATAGGGTCAACAGAGATAAGGTGGTTATCAGATGCTTGTTGGATAACGGATCGCAAAATAATTTAATTACTGCGGACTGTTGTAAACGTTTGAACTTACCCATAATTAAATTACGCAATTCATCTTTACAGGGTGTTGGTATGACATCAAAACCTATACACGGCTTTGTTCATCTCAACATAGAATCTCGGATCAATTCTCACACTAAGTATTATATAAAAGCGTTAGTCGTCGATTGCATTACAGATAAACTTCCCGCTAGATTTATTAGATTAAATGACGATAATAACATGTCATATTTAAATAACTTACCGCTAGCCGACCCGACCTGGAATGTACCAGGCGGAATAGACATTGTGCTTGGAGCACAGCTGTTTCCTTTTATTTACCTAGGAGATAGGGTTGAATCAGGCACCCGCGCACCCCCAGCTATATTGACTAGTTTCGGTTATGTACTGATGGGTGATATTGATTGTTACAATAGTGATTTATCATTATCAAACATTACATCTTCGTTTACCGCGCTTTCCGAAATTGAACTCGAGTCAAATTTGCAGAAGTTTTTTGAGTTAGAGGAAATTCCAGCTCAACGTTTTATTAGTCCGGACGAATTAGAGTGTGAAAATAATTTTAATTCTTCAGTCTTATTTAAAGAAGGCAGATACTTTGTCGATTTGCCTTTCGCGCGCACCCCTTCCGAGTTAGGCAGCTCACGCGGTGTCGCTCACCGGCGGCTACTTGCGCTTGAGCGTAAATTCACGTTAGTGCCGACCCTACGCGAAAATTATAATAGAACTATCGCGGATTATATAACTCAGGGGTATTTGTCTGAGGTACCCGAATCTGAATTGACAGAAGAGGGTTACTACATACCGCATCACGCCGTCATTAGACCGGACAAAGACAGCATTCGAGTGGTTTTGGACGCTAGTGCCAAAACGCACTCGGGGTTGTCACTGAATGACATTCTGCATGTCGGACCTAATTTACAAGCCGACTTGTTTTTGTTATTAATTGATTTTCGTACGCTCCCTGTTGCGATGACAGCTGATATAAAACAAATGTTTTTACGTATCGGTGTAAATGAACACCACCGCAAATATTTACGAATCTTATATCGTTTCAACAAAAATGAGCCTATTCGCACCTTTCATTTTAACCGCGTTCCCTTTGGACTAAAGCCTAGTCCTTATTTAGCGATGCGCACACTGCGTAACTTGGCGTGTGAGCATAGCGACCGCTTTCCTGAGGCTTCTAAATTGGTGGAAACTCAGTTTTATATGGATGACTATGTCCATTCTGTTTCTGATGAACAGATTGCTATGAGTATGTCCCGCGATTTAATTGACTTAATGAAGGTAGGTTCCTTTGACTTAGTCAAATGGGCTACTAATTCACCCGCTTTATTGGAGATTCTCCCAGAGTCTCACCGCTTACCAGTAAATTTTTCTGGCATGGATAATGATGTCCATAATTTCAAAATTCTTGGACTAACCTGGGAACCCGCTGATGATTATTTTTCTTTGACAACAGTGGCCGTGGATAGCAAATGCACGAAGCGCGCGATTCTATCGCTAGTTGCCCGCTTGTTCGACGTACTTGGTCTTGTAGCACCCGTTGTGCTGTACGCAAAAATATTAATTAAGGAACTTTGGTTAGCTAAAATAGGTTGGGATGAAGTTCCTCCGGACTCCATCACTAATCGGTTTTCGACTTTTGCACGCGATTTCCCTTCGCTCTCTTCTCTAAAGGTTCCTCGCCACGTTGGCGTCTTTAGAGAAGCTGTAGTGAATATCGTAGCCTTTTGCGACGCCAGCTTTAGTGGGTATGGCTGTTGTATTTATTTACACATTACCAATCCTACAGGCAATATCACCGTCCGACTTTTATGTGCAAAGTCCAAAGTTTCCCCCGCTAAAATAACAACGCTAGCTCGATTAGAACTTGTCGCCGCTTTACTTCTGTCTAAACTTGTTCGCGTGGTCAAAGACAAACTTTCCGCTCGTGTACCTATTGCAGGTGTCTACGCTTTCTCGGACTCCACCATAGCTCTCTCGTGGATCCACTCATCTCCGCATAGATGGTCTATCTTTGTCAGCAATCGCATTGCTAAAATACAGGAAAACATACCTGCCGCTTGTTTCAGTCACGTGTCAGGGAAAGAAAATCCTAGCGATTGTCTGTCTCGCGGCATGCTACCATCTGATTTAATAGAACACTCATTGTGGTGGAACGGCCCTACATGGCTCCATCATCCCATTAGCGAGTGGCCTTTAAAATTCTCTCCGACTCAATGTGAAACATTGCCGGAGTTTAAATCAAAGATTTTTCTTGTAGAAACATCCAATACTGAACCGCGTATTTTAGACACTATAGCTGACCGTGTTTGCTCATGGAATAAATTGTTACGTGTATTTATGTACATTCTTAAATTTACGAGCAGACTACATAGTCATAGTTCTGTCGAAAACATTAAAACGGCCGAAAACTTCATTATTCGAATAGTTCAAAGTGTACATTTTTCTAATGATTTAAATTTAATTAAAGCAGGCGAACTTCCTTCTAAGAAGTTGCGCTGTTTGTCTGTGTTCGTTGATAGCTTCGGAATCTTACGTATTGGGGGCAGATTGTCTAAATCTGACTTACCGTATGAAGCCAAGCATCCCGCGCTTTTACCTAAACGCGACCGCGTAGTCGATCTAATTATTGATCACTATCACAATACATACTGCCATACGGGCCCCGGGTTATTGATATCCATTATAAGGCAGCGGTTTTGGATATTGGACGGCCGAACAGTCATACGTTCCCGCTGTCGAAAATGTAATACTTGTTTCCGTCTAAATCCTAAGCATCCAGTACCCAAAATGGCTGAACTTCCTGGATACCGCGTCCGTGATGCTAAGGCCTTTGTACACACTGGTGTAGACTTCGCCGGGCCGCTTGCTTACGTACCTATTCGACGTAGGGGTCAACGTTCGCAGAAACTTTATTTATGCTTGTTCGTATGCATGGTGACTAAAGCCATACATATCGAGCTTGTATCGGAACTCACATCTGAGGCTTTCCTATCCGCATTTAAGAGATTCATTTCCCGCCGCGGTCCAGTGTCTGTCATGTACTCAGACAATGGTACTAATTTCGTTGGCGCTAAGGCGCAACTAGATGATATTTACTCTTTCTTATTAAATTCGACTGTTCAAACGGGTATTAAAAATGAGCTTCTTAAATCACGCATCGACTGGAAAAGAATACCGCCGCGAGCTCCGCACTTCGGAGGTATTTGGGAATCGAACATTAAGAGTGTTAAAACTCACCTGTTTAGAGTCATAGGTAAACAGCTTCTCACTTACGAGGAGCTCTCGACCGTATTGGTGCAAATTGAGGGCCTTTTGAACTCTCGACCGCTTAGTGTTCTTTCATCAGACCCGCATCCGGAGGTACTCACGCCCGCGCATTTTTTAATGTCCAGTCCACTCACGTATTTGCCTTCTTCGGAATTGACAGAAGAAAACATGAACCTGACAAACCGCAAAAGGCTTTTGGATCAGCTTGTGTTATCCTATTGGAACAAATGGCGAGTTGAGTACTTGCACACGTTGCAAGTTCGCCAGAAGTGGTGCACTCCCGATCGCCCTATAGAGATCGGTACTGTCGTTCTCTTGGGTCAAGATAACGTACCTCCATTGACCTGGCCATTAGGTATCATAGAGGAAGTTTTCCCGGGATCGGATGGTGTAATTCGAGTCGCTTCAGTAAAAACCGCGTCAGGTACATATAAACGTCCTGTCATTAAGTTGTATCCTTTGCCAACCCAATAAAGTAAAATTACTACGTAGTATAATTTAGTTTAGAGTTTATGGTAGGTATACGTTTTAATGGCACGCTATTATATAATTATAATTTAGATTAATTCCACTCATCTTAGTCAAATCAAACCGCAATTTCATTCTCTGGAGTCAGATAATAATTGATCCCGAGTACTATATCATTGTGATGGTGTTCCAGACTGCCACTTAGATTTCCTTTAATGCTTTCCAACAAACGAATACTTACATGTCACCCCGCTTCTTAAACCGCACCCGCGCCGCATAGATTAGCTGCATTGAAAGCTCTGGACCTTTCAAGGCGGGGAGTATGGTGCGGCGAGTATCGCCCCTCAATTTCAAGTTGGTTGGTGCGTAGTACGTAGCACGGGGTGTGTATGTGCCTGGCTATAGGCATGTATTGATATAGCGTATGGGACCGCCATTTTTGGAAGAATCAGTGGCCATGATGGACTAGATGTCATTGTGCTCTCGCGCCGCACGCACACGTCTCACCGCGTGTCTTAAATCTTAAGACATCATCCACCCGCAAACCTTATAATCCTGAGTATCATCCCGTAAGCATTAGGGATTTACCGAGATTTAATAATAACCCCATTTTACCGCGTCTGTGTAATTTGTGATCAAGCAAACGAAGGTGATCAGCACGCAAGACCAGGCAGAGAGACAGGTGGTACCACCTGCGAAGATCTGCGAGACTGAAGAAGGAAGAAGCAGGTACCGCTTTTCTTTATATGCTAGAGTTAGGCCACCATACGCCGTCTGCTGCCGCCACTCCCAACTTGAAATTATACAGACAAATATAGGCATTTGAATCAGCACGCAATCCAGGTGTTAGATTGTAACAAGTCCTCAAACCGCAGAGATACACGGCTATTTACACGCCTGTTCCTCCAAATTCCTTTCCTTGAATATTTTTTTGTATTCTTTAGGAAATGACCGCAATAATTCAATTCTGAATGTAAATGAATATTATGTATTTCAAGGAGGCATACATAAAATAACGTAAGTAGGTACTCATTCTTTCCCCGTGGTTTCCCCGACGCACGATGCTTATTAAGATAGTAGTAACTTTTATTGGCGTCCACAAAAATAAAGTTCACGGCCTTTACGTCGTAAAAAATAATCTTTCTTGTTATTTTTTTATCTTTAGGGCGAATTAAGTCCTGTCCCTCCCACCTGACACGGCGGATAGGGTCATAGTTACTATCAATCCGAGATATGTAACTTAAATGTCGACAGCCCGAGGTCTGACTTGACTTTTATGAGACAAAATGTCATTTTATACACGATAATGGCCAACTTAGTAACAATAAGATTATATTGATAATAAGATTGGTAAACTATTTCTTCAAGACATGTCATATTTATTTTTATACTTAGAAACAACGTAATATTTTCTAGAAAAACCATATACTCGTAAACAAGATTGTAGCCGTCAACGAAAAATATTACTTTTTCATACATCATCCAAATACGGTCCGAATCCGAAGTAATATTATTGTTCTGTTGATACGTGCTCTAGCGACGAAAAGAAATAATTTCATTCTATATTCCTGTATGACCTATACGGGCTGACGAGTCTGCTTACACAATGGTAAAAGCGAAAATAATAAGCCTTTCAGCGTGAGCTTGACAACACGTTAGGAAGGTTTTATGTCTTCTTTTTCTTTGTTCTTTTACCTTTATAGAAAGATCTCAATTTTACCTCGCTGTGTTATATTTGTTTTGTGATAAATATTCTGTCTTTCTTTTCTTTATTTCATGCTCGTTACCAATTATAAAGGCGCTGCTTAAGAGCGGCTCGCGGCTAAGTTCAGCACGTGAACTTTGATGAGACAATTTTTAAGTGGCATCGAGTTGTTCGTAAGAGTATTTCGACATCCATTGTTGGTTTTAATTTTTTTAATTTTAGCTTTATAATTTAACCAAATAAAGTGATTTTACATTGAAATTAAGAAATAGTAATTGGAAAAACGAATATAAAATAACTGGAGAAAAAATCCGGTGAATTCACAACATAGAGCTGAATGCATCCTGTCAATTTGTGGAAGGCAGTCCCTTACATACACCCTGTTATATACAAGGGTGTGTAGTTTTCTGTAGGCAATATGTTTGAGCGTGAAAATCGGTACTATGCATTCACAAAAGAAATATGTAAACAACCGTCCTCCCAACTTAAATTGAGCGCCTAAAGATCTGTGAAATATTGTAGCACTGAACTAAGTTTGATGTTCCTCCCTACAGAATTAATTAAAATTGCATTAAGTTGCTGAGAAAAACTACGTATTAATTATTTGCTGAAAATAGTTAATCTTCGTTACAAGCTAGACAATTTCATGCGCAGACAGCTCACAATCCTAGATAATCGGGGGATTTAATTCTCTTCACGTAGACACATGTAATCTCGTCTGTGCTTATATACCTATTACTAACTTGTAAAGGTGCTATGTATTTAATGCTGACGCTGATTTCTTGAAGTTTCAGAAGCTTGAAATAAACTTCTTATTTGGTTTCCTTTAGCCTTTTGAGATTTTATTGATATCTGCAAAAAAAGACAGCGATATGTCTTTGACTATGTAACTCATTGTTTATCAATATCATGCACCCCTATAATATTAAAACGAGTTATGGCCTTTACTGTATCGTAGGTAGAATTTTATAGACCTCACTCATTAAAACTTTTCGTTTAACCTACTCCTGTAATGATACTGTCCACAGAATTTTGTCAGATAATGCATTGAATTGAATTATCTATCATTGTATGTTATACATACACAAACGTACACCTTTTTCCCATGGGGTAGGCAGAACTCCCTGCTACGATCCCTACATACTCGTCATACACTCACGCAGGTTACGAGTACTACGCACTTGTCCTTTCTGAAGGACCTCATCAATAAGGTCAATATATGTCTTTTAGAGCGTCCCCTCCCGGCGTTGCCACTCACATCGGCCTTGTAAATACCTGGTCAAATATCTGGTTCCCAAAATGTCCGAAGCGGTTTGTTCGAACTTTTCGTATAAAAGAAACGTAAATGTATTTCGTTTCCAATATGTTACCAACAAAAGTTTTTCTGCAACGTCTCTCAAAATTTGGTGGCAGCGCTTTTCATTTTCCATTGCGATACAGCGGACACGTCGTACCGCTGAACATTTCATTTTACGTAAGTTCGCCGAGAGGTTGCCAGCAAAGTTTAAAGAAACTCTTCGCTGAAGGAAGTTCGATACGACATTTACGGCCAAGTAGCGCTATCGCGTTTTACTGCCTTTGCATACGGTTCTACTTTGTGCGACTGTACAGTTGGTGATTTCTAAATACATAACCTACTCGTGCCTACAAGGGGTTTCTTATAATATATGTACTTAATAATTTTAACAAAAGTTTATATTGATTCCAGATTTCAACTAGTAAGAAGGTATTAAAACTAAAATAAAGCTGGTGCAAAGGTAGAGGGGAAGGGAGTGGGGGTTAAAGAAGAAAGAGAGAAAATAATTGGAAAAACAAAACAAATAATTGACAATATGCTCGCCCTGTTTTACATGAGGTTATGTATGTACACTTCTGCCTAACCCTTCAGGGATTAGAGGCATGATGTAATGTTGTGTATAATAGCGATGTTTACTGACTTAAAAAAATATAATTCTTATTAGTCCGTCTTTTAGCTTATCGAAAAATATTGGATACGTATTTTTTGTTTTATCAAATCAATCAAAACTGACGAAGATACTCGTACAACGCGTCAAACATTTGAATGAGGGGTTGTGACGTCACTCACCGCTAATGAATGTCATACTAATGTCTTAGAAAATGACATCACACGAGTTTTCAAAGCACTGTATCGTTTTCATTGTTTGTTTACGTGAAAAAAGAAAAAATACGTGTCCAATATTTTTTGGAAATCTATCTGACAGATTAATTAGATTTTAAATATGTCAAAAAAATTGTGGTCTAGCTCCGGAAACTGACTGGTTTATTACAACTAAAGAGATAGATGTCCTTCCCCCCTGTTTATTCCTTTACTTTTAACCATATGGTTTGTCTATTCTCGAAAATACTTGGTACTCGTCTAAAGCAAAGTTTTACAGAAAGAGAATCCTTGCCATATTGCTCCATTTCAGAGATTCGCTTCAGAAATATTTCCACGTAGAAAGTTTCAAAGTGGAAATATTTCTTGTAGTAGTTGCTACTACAAATACAATGAAAACTGCGGGGATATTACACTTTGGTTGAATGAATATACGACAGTTCAATTAATCTCACAAAGACAAGACTAACTAACATAATACACGTCAACGTAAGTAAAGCTGTAATCTATGAAACTGGTAAGTTCTAACTATAATATTCTCCAAGTTATGTAGACAATAATTGAAACGTCAAAATAAAGCCCACTTAATTCTGTGAGACATACAACTTTATTCTACTCTGTTGCTTGCCAGTGGAAACTTTTAATTGGTTTTCTTTTACAATTTAATGTACTATCTGCTACTTAACTGTCTGGCAACTGCGAGAAAGTTTCAAGTGAAATAAAACACGATAAGTGATATGCTCAGATGAATGTGTCCTTACTAAGTTATTTTCTATATAATGTTTTAGGGCATCTTTAGTATGACTAGTATAGTATATTAAAATATGATCATCCATTAAGGACAGTTGAAGTTCTCGTTGCTAAACAATAGCAGTCGCACGGGTCGATCTTCAAGATAAAGAAGCGGTAGCTAAAGTCGGTCAGTGGCCTAAAAGTGTGACAATCAGTCTTAACAAGGGGTATTGAATTGCCTATTAGGTGGGTCGTGGAGGTTATATACACAGTCGCTTCATGTAAAATACTGCTACTCATCTATATCTCAGAATGGAAACTGAAAGCTGACCCCCAACATATTTGGAAAAAGGCTAGACAGAATCAGCTGATGAATTCGTTATAGACGTCCTAATTTCTAAACATGTAGGTGTGGATCTACAACAAAAATTACACGAAAACTATTAAAAGCAAAACTAATTTGTTTGGAACACAACAATACCAATTTTATAAGCGATAATACAATCTATAATGGCATCACAATTACAGACAAAATATGGCTACTGAATAAAATATCCAGTTACCATCTACAGACCATAATACAATATTGAACTTTAAATATGGTAATTATAGTAATAAAGACTAATTTAATCATGAATAATATACAACAATAGTACTCGTACATAACTAATGCAATTAGTATTGAATTAATCGATGATATTCATCGATTTTAGTTATTGTCGCAATAAATTAAAGTCTAAGGCTTAAACTTCAATGTATTTTGAATAATATACAAAGCAATTAAAGCTGCAAATATTTAGTTAATAATGATCGGATTTCATGCGAATAATTACTTGAAACTGAATTAATCGGTCTTTGGTTGACTATCAATTTCCGCTTTTCAAGGAATTTCGATTTATATTATTGAACTACCAAATATTAATTTGCTTTGAATAATAGTATAATGGACAACGAATAGTTGTAATTACTCAATTAGTTTAATTGTTCGATTATAAGGATATCGCTAGCGCGCATAGATTGCTTATCTATGATCTTTGGTTCTTATTCTAACTTTGTATTGATTCGTAAGTAATATTCTCTACATAAAACGAATTAAGTAGGTCATATTACCTTGTAAAAAATAAGCTATGCCTACAATCATTCTGGACTACTGCCAAATAAAACTTTATTATCTTCGTCGGTGAAAAATTGTATTCAACATTTCCCACTGGCAACTTTTTTTCTGTCGTACGTTTTTTTGTTGCCATATGACGCGATGAGCAATGCAGCGCAAAAGTATCGATCCACACATAAAACAAGTCGTATCTACTAACTCATACGTTTGCCTAGAAAGAGCAATGGCTGAGATAAAACGCTGAAAGTTATGACGTATAGGTCGTCGGTTATGGTGAATTTATTGCTGTAAGCCTTCTTTAAAAGCGTTGAATTTCGGGAAATAAAACTTGTTTCTCAAACACAACACTAAACTATATATCCTCACTACTTAACCCTGCCAACAAAGACAATATCAAACTCATTCAAATCTCACATGTTGCTTTAGTATTCATTGTAAGGCGTCAAAACTGTCATCGTGCCTAATTAATACGTCTTGCTCGGTTCCTGTATTCTCATCACGTCTTTGATATTAGACCTCAATATTCTGACGATCGGGGGAGTATAATATCAGCTTTACTGTTACCGAATCTCCAAATACACCATAAAACAGAAGACTAAACATGCTTTAAAGTTCTTTCGCCCCTAAATTGATACAATATGCACCCTTTGCCACTGCAAACTGTCTAGAGCATAAATTTACTGGAAAAGTTAACTGAATTTCTAAATCAAAACCTCTTTTGTGACTTTATCTGGATCAAAAGAATCTAAAAATCTTTCTTTGTGTCACATAGAATTTCTTGTCAAACAACCATAGCGGTTGTTTGACAAGAAATTCTATTATCTCATTATTTCCCTGAGGGGCAACCAAGCTCTAAAACAGTTAATATATCAAGTAAAGAAACAGAATCACTAACATAACTCAAAACGAAAGGCTACATTGTCTTTGATTGATTTGAAACAAATAAAAGAAACCTATTGAAAAATACAAAAAAAAAACATAATCTGTCAGTAAATACAATAAAACGTCCATTCCACAGAAAGAGCAATTTCATTCGACAGTTGAAAAATTACAGTATTTTCGGTATCATCTATCTTCCCGACGTTACAGACTCCCATCTGTTCAGTGTTAGAACTCGCAATACTTGCAAGATAGTATAATAGTGATTGAAGATGAAGCCTTATACGGAACCCTAAACGATTCTTAAGTGCTGCAGTGAAAAGAATAATGCATCACTCATGTCCCATCCATTTTAGATCAACGGTTCCTCTCATGATGAAAAATTGAGTACTTTTACCTTTCAAGTCTTTTAAGATTAACAAGATGTGCTCGAAAGATAATAAGCCTCTCTAGAGGGCACTCTCCCTCTAAACGATTTACAGATATACCTACAATTTACACCTCTCAGCTTTCGGAGATTTTTGCCTCGAGCTCTATCGATCGTTCGGGTGAAATTAGGTCCTGTAAACACATTTTTGCTAAGTTTTCTTTATTCAGGTCAGGATTTAATCTGTGTCTGATTAACGGGTATGTGGGTTGATTTAGGAGAGGATTAACTTGGCGTTCTCTCGGATATTCAGGGTGTAAAAATGTGACCCGTTTACTGAGAGATACCAAAGGTAATCCTTGGCCTAGATACCGGTGAAGATTGGGGAATAAAGCTCACAGCACACTTTTAAAGCCCTGCATCAGATCTGTATCATTTATTATTTTTAGTACTAAGCAGTGACGGCCAATATAGTGGTGTGACCATCGGACTTCACAACATTTCCATTTTATCCTATTTCGTTAAAAAGTAATAAAACACAATGTCGCAGAGGTATAACGTGCGTTGAAAAACAAGAGGGTAATCTTATAGGGTGCCCTTTTTTATTTTTGAGGTACGTAACCCTAAAAATAATAATCATAACGCAAAACAAATATTTAAAAATATTACATAACGGTGCTTAGTGTGTGGCTCGATGAGGCGACACAGATCCCAATTAGTGCTTACGACTATGTGTGTTTATTCATTTGTTATTTTTGTTCTATCCTAGCTGCTCGACGGCGATGCTATGCGCGGCCATCATGACAGAGCATTGGGAGCACGTGGTGTGGGAGCACGCTGCTCTGGCCGCGCTCGCCAACGCTTCCAATACGGCACTGCAGTGGCTGCTCGACGAAAAAGTCGCCAAGGTAAGTTATAATAAGGTTTTTTTTGGCTTCAGACGTTTAACAGGACCGGTCATGCCAACGGTTTGATATCAGGAACATATATAAGCTAAGGACATAGAACAATAGATAAGTAACGGAAATGTCTGTCTTTGTACGGTGCAGGGTACACGCAGCCGAATCTCAATTTATCCGTACCAATAAGATTAAACCAAATTGAATCATCTAGGATTTAACAGGATAAAAACACTCCCATTAAAACCGAACAAACAATTGCATCAACTTACTGTCTTTACACGCTCTTGAAAGTTTTGCGCATTGGAGTCCAAATTAGGAAAACAAACAAAAAAAAAAGTTTCAAGTTGAAAATGAAGTTCCTTAATCTCGTAGCCCAGCTACGGATTGCTACGAAGCGTAGCACGTAGCTCGCTACGAGTTTTATTCGTAGCAACTTACGTAGCGACGCTTTATAGCCACGTAAGACTTTAAAGTCTTCATACATTTGAAATCTAATCTGAAATTCCAGACTTGCTTTCCTGGTTCGCTCTCGAGAAGTAGGAAAACATCAGGTTTACCGACTTTAGAGAGGATATTTTAACGGAATAGTGTTGAAAAATTTAATCAGTTTTCTTGCAAATTCACTAGTGCTGACTTATTGCTGCTTCCCTGACTGGAGTACTGTTGTTGTCATGGAAGAAAAACATGTTTACGACACAAGAACAATCACAGTCATCATATGTCTTTTTTGCATGACAAACATATTTCTAACAAAAAAAAACAGCACCTCCATTCCCCAAGGTCAAATTCCTAACAAATTGGTAAAGTTCAAATTGAAGTTCTGCTCCTTCCAAGTTGGTACTATATAGTAGGTTGCATTATTAATGAAGATGCCAGTTGACAATGGCGGAAATTTCCAGTAGACAGCGATGCCTCACATCACTGCTGTTATTTCCCACGTGGCTGACTTTGTGGTAATTGGAATTGTTTGAAGGACAGGTAGATAGACGAGACGGATAGTTAACAATGCAAAATAGCAATATATGTGGTTGACGGAAGTGACTCACTGATACTGTATACTTCGCCTATTTTATCAAAGAGTTTTATATTGAATCGCAAAATTTGGAAATCATGGGGGGAGGCCTTTTGCCCAGCACAGTCACAGTTTTACATTACAAAAAAAGTTTGTTCTTACTGCTGAAGACTTTGTTGATTACTCTAGCAATACAAATAATCTAGCAATAATAACTGCTACTCAGGTCGATCTTAAGGTTAAGCCGCGCTTGCCTAGGTTGGTTTGGGGATGGGTGACCAACTATTACGTTTTTTCACGGGTGACCACTGAAAACCAGCACTGGGGTCCCCATATCACAGCACCATGCTGAGTGGTTAAAAAAATTACGAAAAAAAAAAAAAAATAGCGCGTTTCCTCCCGGACTCGGAAAGCACGTTAAGCGGGACTAACCCCAGTTGCCATATAGATCTTTGGCAGTCGTTATATACAGGTAGTCAGTTTCTTGAAAGTCTGACAGCCAGTCTTACCAAAGTGTAAATATTACCTAGCATTAACTGGGTTGTGGAGGTCAGATAGGCAGTCGCTCCATGTAAAATACTGATATTCAGCTGTGTTCTGTTAGACTGGAAGCCGACCCCAATATGTTGGGACAAGGCTAGGTAGATGATGACTCTAGCAAGTATTCCATCTATAACCATCACGGTGTACGGGACTACGTCACACATTTAACATGAAGCATAAACATGTATACACGTAGCAACTTTTTAATGTAATTTTCTCCTACTTTATTGTTTGATATTTCATGATGTTACGAACATAACATTTCGGTTTCCATATTATTTTTGAAGAAGCAATACTTATGCCAAGAGCAAATCGCTCTTGAATTAAGATAATTATAGATATGCAACGGTTGCTCGAAACAGTACTATGCCAAATCCATCAAAGGATTTTAGGAAGTATGTCCGAATAGATCATCATTTTATTGATTACCCATATATTATATTATATTATATTAAAAATAAAACTTGCAAATATTATTTTAACCGACGTCCCAAAAGGAGGTGGTTCTCAATTCGATAGGCATGTTTTTTTTTAATTACAAACAATAATTATAATCTGAAATGGTAGCAAAAACTACCTCCATGTTGCCCATTTTTCATTGTTAAAGTTAAAAACGAATATGGTTTTTAAACAAATGAAATGTTACACAAACTTGTCTGTAACAGATTTATCTCTCATGGTGATTATTCAATTTAAATCCAGCAAAAACTTCGATTTTATAAAGCTGCAAGAACTAATGGAAATCACTATGTAAAGCTGGCTATGCCGCCAGTTGTGTCTGACAGGTATTACAGGAACAAAGTAGGATTTAATTGTTAGTATCGTCACGGCACGATAAAACTGAACTATGTTTCGTTTTGTTACATGATAGAGGGATGTTTATTAACTAAAAAAAGGTGATTCTAATTAGTCCATCTATTAGATTATCGAAAAATATTGGATACGTGTTTTTTGTTTTATCAAATCAATAAAAATTGACGAAGATAAAACGCCTCAAAGATTTGAGTGGGCTTTTGACGTCACTGACCGGAAAAAATGTCATACTAATGTCTTAGAATATGACGTCACACGAGTTTTCAAAGCACTGTTTCGTCTTCATTTGTTTGTTTACGTGAAAAAATAAAATAATATTTATTGCAAGTTGTATGTATACTTTATTTGTATGCAATAATAAATAAGAATAATTTAATTAACTTAGTTCATCCAATAAAATACAATATCTGCTAAAATAAATAAAGGTATTATCTGAGAAGAAATTCTGAAGCTGTTTGCGCAGATAGTTCAAAGTCTTCACTGGGTCACAGACCTACTTCAAATTGGGTCAGGAGAGCCAGTTATCCGGGTCCCGCATTGACTTTATACCATAAATCTTCGTCGGTTGGGATGTTATTCTCACGTTTTTCTCTATCTGGTGACGTTTAAGGAATCGTTTCCTCCATCAGTGTGCAAGTTCTTTTTTTAATTGATTTGATGAACATACCTTCTATCACAGCATAATATGACATTTGCTGTTAAAAACGTTAATAATCTTTATTTAAGAAAAATAGTGCTAAAGAACGTAAAATATTAGCCCACAACACAATTTATTTAAATAAGGTATTCAAACATAAAACTTAACAGCTAATTTAAACACAAATTCTCCGCTTAAAAGATCAAGTTTTACAGCCGAAATTCGAAATACCTTAAAATAATATTACTTCAAAAACAAGCTACTCTTAGCCAGATTTTACTCGAAAACACCGAACAAAATAAGGCTTAGCATAAATTTTAATCTGTAAAACAAACTTTAATGGAACTTTATGTTACTCTTACATAATAAATAGAAAAGTTATTGTGATATTGAAGGTAGATAATCCAAATTTTCCCTATCTGTCTGCCACCCTTGAATTTATGGGCCCGAGTGAAATTAATTGACTTTTTAGGGAAATTCTGATGTTTCGAAACACTACAAAGTTTTTCCATTTTCATCGTTAGCCGAATGATAAATTATCCCTAATTTTGTAGACTCGGATTTTTTAGCTTACGAGAGATTATGCATGAAATATCGAAAATGAGCTTTGGATTTTTCAACTAAAGATACAGATAAAATGAACAGGCCTTTAAACAAGTACCTACTTAAAGTGTTTTTTAAATTCCAGATAGAAAATGGGTTTTTCCTGTCCATTTTGACAAAGTGCATTTTACATACCATCACGCCAGTAATCTCCGAAGAGTTAAACAGATGTTTAATTTAAATGAAGCATAAGTTCATTCACTTTTCGCCAGATACGTTTTAAGACCCATCTTCTTCTTTATGGGGTTCAGGTTTCCGCACTTAGTCCTTGAAGTGGACCATTGTGCGTGTTTAAGACCCATGTTATAGAGGGCAAGTATAGACTTACCATCAACTGGGCAAACATCCAGAATCCATGCTGCTACTTAGAGATTCCTCATGGAAACACATATAACATCATCATCATCATCATCCCATATTTCCTGACAAAACAAAATATGATTCTGATTAGTCCGTCAGTTAGGTTATCGAAAAATATTGGATACGTGTTTTATCAAATTATTAAGATAAAACGCATCGAAGATCATGAGCCTTTGACGTCACTACGTGGTAAAAAAAAAAAGTGCGATGCCGATTTGACGTCAGCAGCACTGTATTGACTTCATTTTTTACCCGACTGCGGCGAAGCCCAAAAGGAGGGTTATGTGTTCGGCGTGTATGTATGTCTGTCTGTTTCTTTATTCCCTCATACTCCTCATACTCCTAAACCGATGAAGGGATTTGAATAAAATATAATTAGATTATTTTTGTCAACTACCCTTTTCGGGAATCGAACCTAGACTCTCAGGCTAATCAGTCGCGCTTGCGACCACTCAATCAACGAGGCAATCATTTTACTGGACAGGAGAATTATTTTACAGTGAATCACAAACTCCTACATACTTGTAAGAACCTGCTACCTTAGAAACCTGTAAGCTTGTTATCATTTTACTTACATGTAATGATGTAGGCATATTCTCAACCCCACTATTAGCAGTATAAAACTTTTTACAGTCACCTTGACGGATTTTTATTTCTCACGCGATGTGGGTTAATTAAGCCCATTAAGTCGCGAAATATTTTTTTTCGAATTAACTATGCCAACATGTTTATGGGTGAAATAAAAATTATATTTTCTACTGTATTAATTTGTCTAGTCTATAAAAATTTAATTAGGTCACTGAAAGTTGGTTTTTCTGCGATTGTTTCAAGGCATTAAGAAAGTTAGGTATATAGTAGCAGGCTGCCTCTTTCTTACCCTTTTTTCATCAAATAACCCCTCCCGCTCTTGGGCAGAGTGAAAGGGAGTGTCAGACTTCTACTGACTAAAAACCACCCGTGTTCCTTTTTTAGCCCTATATTGTCGAGGCCGCGGCAACTTGTAAACAACCCGCAGCCCCGATGGGCGTCGGCCCTTGCGGGCCTCTCCCATGTTGCGGACATCTCTTTGAGGCGCGCGTGGAACACGAACGCACCGTCGACACGGCCTGTCGTCGTCGTAAGACGGAGGGACGGCGAGCTAGCCCGTCACTCACCGTCCACAGGCCCGCGTCTACGGTGGCCGGAAGCCGTCACGTGCCCCCCGACGCCCGCATCGTCTCCCTCGGTGGCTGAGACGTCCCCTTCCACAACCTTAGGTGCCGTATAAAGGGGCCGAAATTACGTCATGAAAGTAGAAGTTAGCTTCAGTCAGCATTTAGCTATCAATAACACAAGCATGTTACGCATTTACTTTTTTGAACGTCTGTATTGTTACCTATAATAGTGGGTTACGAGTTACGACCAAATTTTATTCAGTAGATTGTCATAAAAAACATAAATAATCATCATCATCATCATTCCATTTTTTCTGGACATAGGCCTCCCCTAAGTGTCGCCACATTGACCGGTCGCGTGCGTCTCGCATCCAGCGGATCCCCGCAACCTTCACCAGGTCATCGGTCCACCTAGTGGGAGGCCTTCCAACGCAACGTCTACCGGTTCGCAGTCGCCACTCCAGAACTTTCCGGCCACATCGGCCATCCGTTCTGCGAGCAATGTGCCCTGCCCACTGCCACTTAAGTTTGGCAATTCTTCGGGCTATGTCGGTACCCTTGGTTCTCATGCGGATGTCCTCATTTCTGATTCGATCACGCAAGGAAACTCCGAGCATAGCCCTCTACATTGCCCTTTGGGTGACTTTGAGCTTTCTGATGAGGCCCATTGTGAGCGACCACGTTTCGGTCCCATATGTAATCACTGGCAACACACACTGTTCATAGATGCACAACTACAAGTGTATACAACTTCGAGTATAGAGGCTCCGATCTTGATAGGAGTGGGTGTTACATGGGCATTCAGCATGACCTTGGTTTTGTCCATGTTCATTTTAAGACCCACTCTTTCGGAAGCTGTACTGAGGTCATCGAGCATTGTACTGAGGTCAATAATAAATAAACAAATAAATAACATACAAATATAATACAATACCTGCAAAATAATCAACATATCTACATTGTTTTTTTAGCTATTGAAAAAGTAACGGTTTTTTAGTAATTATCGAATAAACTTTTGCTTTTGTTTGTGTGCGTGTGTATATGAAAACATTATTCAGACAACCTAAAACAGCAGTGACAAGACAAACATAATATATCAACATAATATATTATCTGGCAAAACGCTCATACAAAATTCCCAACACATCTCGCTATTGTAATATTTATAATGAGTAAAGCCTTAAGCCTGGTGACACTTAACATTAATTTATTCTCCCTTGAGGCACACGACACGTAAATACAATGACAATTACTTACCGTAATAAATTCACTGACTTTCATTATCTTAGCTTTTAATTAACGTTGGACAAGTTGGCCGCAATTTTTCTTGTATTTTATGTGAGCCTTCGTATGAAATATAGCTTCGAGACTTCCTGTTATATTGTAAAGCTGGTATAGGAGCGATCGGCACGATCCACACTATCGGCTCGGTATACATTTACACAAAAATCAGAAAATCAAATATAGGATCAATATGATTAATTATATCTAGGTAAAGATAATGTACAAAATACCAATAGAAGAAAAACAGTAATTAAAAATTAAAACTAAGAGTAAATACCTAGATGCATACATATATACAACCACAAATATGTAGTGTTTCGATTTTTGGGATAGTTATATTGATCCTATTTGTATTTTACAATTAATTAATTAATTAATCAATAAATGAAAGCTACCTAAGTATAGAATAATGAAAACTAAATATTTACAAAACTAATAAGCACTAATTTATATAAAATAAACTTACTATCTAAATAAACATAATTTACGTACACCTCCGAATCGCCGTCATCCGGAAACATATCTAGAGGACTGACAGCATTTGCCACGTTTGATGACAATTTTAATTCTATGATTTAGTCAATCATAGAATAAATATTGTAAAAAATTCACGAAAACGTTACTTATATTACTTCAAGGAAATAACAGAAATAAAACGATGTGTGAAAAAGCAATAAAATCGATCAAAACATGGAGTAGCTATGCTTAAGTTTTTGGTGTGGGTACTTTCTATCCTTATCGCACGAAACGGCCATTTGTACTACGTAACTATGGTGGTATGAAATCTGACGTCACATTTTTGTAGCGCTGTCTTTGTCTAGCACGCCTTTTAAAATGAGTTAAAATTAAGCCATTTTATTACTTTTTTCACCCATCGTGTTATTTCTGTTAGGTCATTTCTGGTCTACTCTCTAAGAGAAGGAGTGCGGTTTGGCAGATGTCACATAAATACGTATTTCATTTTTAGTTCTATGATTTTGTCTCACAATATTTCTTCCACCATTTCTTGAAGAGTACGGTAGTTAACCTCAAGATTCCGTTATATACTTTCTAACGCTTTATATCAAATAGCTATACGACTTCCTATTTTACTTTACAGCTGATATTAGAGCTACGGCACGATCCGCTCATATAATAGAATGTTATGATGTGCCTTTAATGACGTGCTAGCTACTTGTAAAACGCTTTGTAAAATAAATGTCCTACCCCGTCGAGGCTGCGGGTTGTTCGATAGAGATACCGCGGCCTCGACACAATAGGGGATCAGACTGGGTCAAAAAAATATGATTCTAATTAGTCTGTCATGCGTCAGTTAGATTATCGAAAAAATATTGGAAACGTGTTTTTTTTTAAATTAATAAAAATTTACGGAGGTAAAACGCCTCAAAGATCGTGAGTTAGGGTTTGTGACGTCATTTGTATGTAAAAAATGTACTGACATGTGACGTTTTCGAGGGGTTCACGAGTTTTCTAAGCACTGTGTAGTCTTCATTTTTTGATTACGTGTCTAATATTTTTTGGAAATCTATCTGACGGACTAATTAGACTTTTTTTGTACGATCCCCTATTAGTTAAGAAGAAACATTGGCGGATTTTAGTCAGAAGTGACCCTTCCATGTTGCTGACATCTCTTGGAGGCGCGCGTGGAACACGAACGTGCCGTCGACACGGCCTGTCTTCGTCATAAGATGGACAGACGGCGAGCGAGCCCATTACTTATCAACCATAGGCCCGCGTCTACGGTGGCCCGAAGCCGTCACGTGGCCCCCGAGGCCCGGTGCGTCTCCCGTGTCGGCTGGGACGAGAGTATCTCTCACGTTCCGCCACCTCCTTCGCCAGCATCACTGCTTCGCGGAAGGAGGCGAGGGCGTCCCATTGCCTGTCGCCCGGACCATGGCTTGCACCAGGGCAGGGCGCGAGAGGTCGCCGCCACCGATCGCCGCTACGAGAACACGGCAGGGCTCCACGGTGTGATCCACCGTGTCTCTGCCGAACCCTTCGGAGATTATAGCTATGTTGTTTTTGTTTTATATCGAGAAGTCGCAATCGTAGTAGGATACAATTTTGGAGCCATTTTCATATAATTTCATTCAATTATGAACGTAGGCGAGCCCATCGATACATACGTAACGCCCTTTTCATCATTCCATTTTCACACCAACCCCTTTTCCCGGAAAGTCAATCTGTTATAATGGTTGACAGTTTTATTTATATCACAATTTCCATTGTGATATCGTGAATGGTACTCATATCAATCTTGTCGATCACAACAATGAAGGTATACCTACGCTATTGACGTGACTTTACTAATATTTAATCAGAACGAGACCAATAAAAAGTATTATCGCAGAAATTATTATCTTTAATTGTTGTCATGACACATCTTTAACATTTAAATAAAACCTATAGAACTAATTAAAAAATATATAAAAATAATAATTATTAAAATAATTTTTATATATTTTTTGCCCATTGGCATCAGGAATAAGGTCCAGGCTGCCGGTGGTAATCGCTTCAAAGAGAGGAACTTTCTCACTATGCTATCCGTATCCAGGAGTACATTTCAATATTTAGTACTTTATGTTTTCTAATTTATTAATATTTATATTTTTTGTACCATAACCCAAAACATTACTTCTCAAGAACATCATCATTAGCCTATATTGTTCCCACTGCAGGGATTTAGACCACCTCTCTAGGAGAGGGATGGGCTATAATCCACCCCATTGCGGTTTGGAAGATGTCACATATCTTCGAATTTTTGGTTTTAAGATATGACGTCCTCACGATGTTTTCCTCCACCGTTTTGAGAGCAGTGGTGAAGAAATAAATTACACAAAGTAATGCGCTTGCCTGGGTTCGATAGTCGGGGCTGTAACCACTGGGCCACCACTGCTCACAATAAGTGACGTTTTAAAAAACGCCTTGTGATATTAAGTCCATCTACCAGAGTACCACTACTATACTAGGGACGTGTCATTTAAATAAACAAATTGTTTCAGAAAAATTAAAAGGTTAATTGAAATCATAATATTGGCGACCAACCTTTGTGAATTCGACGAAACTGTTCAAACTTGTTTGTGGTTCAAAACTAATCGAATAGCAAATTAATATTCCAGCAAAAACGAAGTGCTTCGTCAATAGAACTTTTAGTTGAAGGTTTGCTTAGCAATAAAACTGTAAGCCTAGTAGGTACGAACAAAATCCAAACGATTTTTTTTATGTATACTCGTGTCACCCAATTTATAATACACTTGGTTTTAAGACTTGACACATATCCATGTGTGATCATCTTCATTTCAGCTGAAAGACGTCCACTACACAGACTATATACAGGTCCACTACTTTAAAGGCCTTTCCCAAATGACATGTTTTTTTTTTTGGTAGTGGCATCTCGTCAAATGACACCATATCCAATGAGTATTACATATAATAATTCTGTTCCGTAAACTCCGTGGTGGAATAAAGTAAAAACTTAAACCAAAATGAGATATTACTATAGAATGGTAGTATTTTTTGTTTTAAAATCGTTTGGTTACGAAATGTTTACGCAGTACATTTGCACTAGGGCATCAGCTTGTAAAACCGTTCAAAACTATCAAAATAATATTTCAACCACATTAGGGATCAGTTTAGAATAGATCGTCAGTTAGATTAAGTATCGAAAAATATTGGATACGTGTTTTTTGTTTTATCAAATGAATACAAAATTACAAAGATAAAACGCGTCAAAGATCATGAGTGGAGGCTTTGACGTCACTACGTGGTAAAAATGTAGTGCGATGTGACGTCACACGAGTTTTCGAAGCACTGTATCGTCTTCATTTTTGGTTTACGTGCAAAAAGAAAAACATATTGTATTCAATATTTTATGGAAATCTATCTGACGGACTAATTAGACTTTTTTTTTCAATTTTAGTCAAACGTTTGCTCCATCAATAACACTAACTCACGTTTAGGGTTCGTCAGTGGTTAAAATGTCAAAGTTGAAACGGTTTTAAATTAAAACAGAGTCACCTTGAACGTGGGTGTTTTGACGTGAGGTTACCGGCTTGTGAGCTTGTGTCTAATTTTGCAGACACAGATCGATCATTAACGGCTTACATAGCTTTATTTTTAGCTGCGGTTAATCTATGCTTATGTTACAAAGGAGTAAAATTTGTTTGTTTGTAAGTTTGAATGTAGAGGGTAATTTCCACAACTAATGATTTAATTCTAAACGTTTTGCCACTCATAGAAAAATAATTATATTATTCGAGTCCTATGCTAGGCTATAAATTACATTATATCATGCATATTACACACTTATATTTTAATAAAGACTGCCTAAAATATACGAATAAAATAATATACTTATGAATGATTACTGGCACCACGAATACTGGCATTGTTATTTTCCTATAGTTTTAGGAGAATATTATACCTAGTGGCAAAATAATATAAGTAGGGAGCTTGATTGATGAATGTTTCGTTTTATGTTTCAGAGAGGCTTTCAGACTTAATACCTAACTATGTCTGCGACGTGTGCCGAAGGGTGGGCGTTTTGGGGGACTGTCTCTTGTAAATAAGTAGAGTAAAGTAAATTTTGACGTTCGAAAAGTGCTGATTATCAGCCTAATTTGAATAAATGACTTTTGATTTGATTTGATTTGACGTGTTTTTTTTTAAATATGTGGGATATTCTCTGTTTTGCAAGAAGCAGGCAGGACAATGGGTATGCTCATTCTGTAAATAAAATTATCTTTAAAGTTGATTATTTCTACATAATCAATACATTTTTAACGCTTCAAATCCACAGATCTGTTTTCGAAACGGTTTTCAGGTAAGAACCTCGATATAAAACCAAAATAAATGGTAGTAGCAAACTTGGCTCCACACGAACTAGGACCCTAACACTTCAACCGTAAATAAGATTGAACATTTGATCAAATATTCACAATATGTTCACGGATTTCTTGTTCGCGTCATTGTATGACGTCACCTAGGTTCAACGTATTCGTGATTACCCAAGTATCTGCGTAACTGGAGCAAAAGGGGTCAGAATGGCTCTCTAATATAAACTAGCTTCCCATTTTATTTCCTACAATACATTACTAAAGAATATACTTAGTTTTAGTAGGTAAAGTCTCGCCACGTAGGTATAAAACTTAATGGAGTACTGCAAATAGGTTCAACATTGTAGGTGAAATGAGGTCAGGTACCCATTGTTGAAAATTAAACAAAAGCATAGTTTAGTGCGCACCTAATATGCATTTTAATCAACGTTGTTTTAAGCTCTGCGGCGAATGTCCTGAACTTAAGTTACGGCAATTTATCTTACAGCTAAAGCAGTCTTAATTTATTATTACTAATTTAAAACGACCCTGCTTTAATTCAAAACATTGCTGAAAGGTAGAAGTGACTGTGGTAGACGTTTGGGAATTCGTCTGGAAACGTGCATGTCCTGAAACCGAAAAATCGCAATCATATGACATCCTACTGTCCTACAAACAACACTAGCTTCGCGTAATGGATTAAGACCGATGCAACGAAGAGGAGGCCATAAGTGACAGCAATAAAAATGTTATAACCTGATTATAATTTGTGATTTGATGGTAGAAAGGACCCAAACTACGACGAGAGAGCTATTTCCTCAAAGGCTTATAACCAGTTTAAAAACTAGACAGGCATTAGGCACCTTCACTTAGTATCCAGAATACATGGCAACGTACCAATGTTCTTTACTTGAATAAGCATTGACATTTATTTTTTTTAACCTGAATTATTACTCCAATCGTAACTGCTAAGCATGAGTTCCTTGTTTTCACTCGCAGGTCTGGCAAAGTGTTGTTGAATTTAGATTTGGGCTCGGTTGGTGGTAAAAGGTTCGCCCCTATTACATGTTACTTTAACAGTCGTGGCGAAATGTGGTCGTACTATTGGGTACACCCCAGTCTTACCCTTCGCGGAAAACAGGCATGTCGATATCATGTAACGTAGTCACAGATGTAAAAAAACCACGCTATCTTAAGTTTTACAAAATACGAATTCAGAACATAGCGACACCTCTTCTCATTTTATATTTCTACTGCCAGAACAGGGTTCGCACCAGCATACAAATTGAGAAAGAAAATAATAACACACAGTAGAGTTCATACAAAATTCAATAGATATTGGACGTAGGTGGCCACAATGTATGAGTTTATTTTAAAATTCTGTCTTTTACGTGATTCAATTTTAACGTAGAGACACTGTGATTTTATAAATAAATTATATTTTTTTTGTTGAAGCAAATATCTGACCGCAATTCTTTTTCTTCTTTATTTATCGTCTGGTTGGAGCCTAACCTGATACCAGCGCCAACAGGCCTCTGATTTGGCTTTACATGCCGTCAAAATGAACCGAACTGTAGGTTGAATATACAATAGCACTTTAACAAATCGCTCTAAACTTTCTAACTGAATATTTTACTCAAAATGGTAATTATACTGATACTTTTAGCCTGCATCATCCCACTGCAGGGCTAAGGCTTCTTCCCATGACTTCCAGCTGTTTCGATACAAGGCAAAAGTGGAACGCTGGTCGCAAGTCTTGCCAAAATCTTCCTACCATCAAGGTCAGCCGCGACGCCTTCTGGCTGTAATAGTAACTAATTAATTATAAGAAATATTAATTGTTCATCGAGCCACAATATACCAGCGAAGTTTAGTTTATGGATTACCGATTATGACAATATAGAACTATTAACAGTCATTTATTATTACGTATATGACAAATTATTTATTTTATTTATATTACGTTTACACCTCTCGCTCATGTTAGGGTCTCAGAATTAAGACAAACATAAGATACGTTGAATCCAAAACATAAGATGAGTACTAATGAGAACTACGATCCCTTGGGACTATTGCAAACCACGCAACCGGGCGAAGCCGCGTTCAAGTGTCTCATTCAGTAATACTTATTAATTTTCGGCTAGAACGTTATAACATTTATTAAACGTGATGAATAAAATAATAACTATTAATGACTTTCTGTCCTTCGTGTAACATTTTTTCGTTAAAGAAAATGAAGGTCATTATATCATTGGGTATAAAACATTTACCTGTCGAGCTAGTTATGTATTCAGTACTTACCTAAAGATTGGTAGGCAATGTATAGAGCTGATGTATCTACCTAATCGCTTCTACAATTATTTTATCATTTTCATAAACCTATAGTCTACTGTAATGTCCCTTTACGAAAAACAAAGTTATACAATTATGATTATTCAAATTGGAGCGAGGTTTTTTTGTTTCAACTGTACTTCGGTATTCGTTACAATTATTGTATATTACCATTGTACCATTATTGTAATTCTTTATTCCACTTTGCATTTCAAATGTGATTTGTTTTTCTTTTTTCTGGTAGCTTAAGTGGATCTGCTACTAAATATTTTTTATGAAGGGCACGAAGGAAAAGTTTTTCCTGTACTAAATCATATTTCAGCGCTGGTAACCATTTTCCTTGGCAACATTTGCAAGTATTGCGAGGGGTTTCTCTTTGTTATGGCCATCGCATTTAATGTCTTTATGACAATAAGCATACAGATAACATTTCATCATGAGACATGGTACCTATATTTTCACATCCGCGAAAGTAACGTTTTTCCATTCAAATTATTTAACCCCTTTAGGGGATGGTTTTTTAAATATTCCTATTTAGTGCTCACTTTCGTTAAAAGAAGGATTCCAGACATGGACCAGTGTATTTCACTGGCATTATACATTCATATAATACATTTTTACATAAAATTAATCCACATTATTTATTCCCATCAAGCCACGATTCTCGTCTTCTATGCAAACCAACCTCAAACCTTTTCGATCGTTAATAGTTTAAACTAAACACAACTTTTCATGACTCCAACCACGCCACCTAATTAAAAGGACGGAATAATGGACCTTACGGACCTGCCAACCAACCCGGGTCAGTTCTAATTCCTAATCTAATGTAACAGAGTCAACACGGCCGCTAATCCCTTGCGTACGACCCCGTTCGAATATCTTATGCGACTGAAACTAGGAAGTGGATTGCCAAACGTAATTGGACCATGTATACTGCGACTTGAACTGTATGTGAGAATTGTGTTTGTGGTGCTAATAGCATTGAAATTAAGCTAGCTTTGTAGATGAGCCGAACTAACATTAGTTCAATAAATCATTTAGTATCACTATCTTCGGGGTACATTGCACTGTTTATAGATTGAAGTTCCTAATGACATGCAATCCCCGTAGGCCAGAGGTGTGTCAAGTACATAATTTAGGGTTGCATTATTGATTTTTGTCGAAATATCGGGAACTCGAAACAAATAATAAACCTGTTGTTTTCAGTGTTAATAAATAGTGTTAGTGACCATGTCAGTTTAATAACTTATAATGAGTAAAATATGTTCTATGTTCCAACCCTTTTTTTTTGAGGATGGGAAATCATCAAAAAACCCCTCCCGCTCTTGGGCAGAGCGAAAGGGAGTCAGACTTCTACTGACTAAAAACCACCCATGTTCCTTCTTAGCCCTATATGTCAAGGCCGCGGTATCTCTTACAACATCCCGCAGCCCAGTTTGAAAAGCCTACATTCTGCATAACTGTGTGATACTAGTGAACAATTCAGATAAAACATGTAGAAATCTTTATTTTATTTTTATTTTCTTTGTCTTCGTAAAGAAATCCGTATGTCTTGTCTTTTAAGCCCTTATTTCTTTAAAAAACAACACTCTTCTTAATAACGCCTGTTGATGACGAAAATTCAATCAGAGAACATTGATGACGATGGCGACACGGTTGGCGCAGTGGCTCAAGCAATGGACAGCTGCGCTACGTATCGCGGGTTCGATCCCCGAGTTTAAATTTATGTGAACGCACCCACGATACATTAGAAATTCCTAGTGTGGGGCCAACGATTTTTTAAGAAAAAAAAATGTTTTTATTCAAATTTTTCACCAATATGAACCAGACAGACAGCACAGTTACTTATTTCGTTTTCAAAATGAGATTTTGAGTCTTGGGAGTTGAAGTTCAGCCTTTTCTGCAATTCAATATCCCGATGCCATCTTCACCGTCAAACGTAGTCTCTAAAGATAAAAGACATAGTAGCTTTTCAACGTTATAACTCTTTCCCAAGAGACCACAGTGCAGATTGAAACACTTGAAACATCCTCTGAACTCCGGAAATATGTTACTAAAAAAACTAGGGCAATTTCATCATATTGTTTTGGTTTGGTTTATTTGGTACACGTGTCGCGTTTATAAGGTTTCCAGTTCGATAGCAAGGACGAACATGTTTACAGGATGTACTTAAATACACACCTGTACAAACATAAAAAAAACATCACGCCTGTCATACCCGAAGGTGTACCTCATAGTACACCCACATTTCACCAGTTATGTTTAAGTTCCACGTAATAGGGGTGAGCCTATTACCATCAACCAGACACAAGACTGTGGGTGTTACTGAGGAATTTCTGAAAAACCTAATAACACTTTGCCCGACACAGGAGTTGTACCTAGAACCTCACGACTTGCAGACGCGCCTGCGTTTACTAGACCAGAAAGCAAAAAGCAGGTATTTTATGAGGTTTACGCAAAACCCCAAAAGACGCATAACGAAAGCATAAGATATCTACCCTTCACAATCATTTACCCTAAATAACGCCATAATAATACCCCTATAATACCCCGCAACCTCAAATAAACCCCGGTGTATATGAAGGTGTTTTTCTTCCATTTATAATTCATACTTAAATAAAAAGTTACGGGCCGGTCCGTGGGATTTCGTTTACTTTCGGGTAGGGATGCTAAGGATATGAATTTTCGGATCTGGATACGGATACTAATATAGGATTTATATTATACCACTTTCGGATACGGTTACGGTTACGCAATTATTTTATCCGCTAAAAAAATATTTAGATTTAGACTACACCTTTATGCGATACTATGGGAAAAGTCTAAAATCGGTTTCGGTTACGGATATTGTTTGGTTAGTATATTGTTTCGGTTACGGTTTCAGAGCTTCAAAACATCCCTACTTTCGGGCAGCCATTACTTGAGTCACATAACAAGATGAGTGACGCTTATGGTGGCCGTAAAAATGTCGGTTTTACGTCAAGTGTTTGTATATATGTGGGCTTCATAGAACATTGAATAAACAAAAACGGTCGGTCGTAACGTTGTACCGCCGAGCGTATTGTCAATCAAAAGGCTACAAAAATATATCTAAGTACGTCTACGTACGTAGTATTAGAGTATCACTCTTGTAAAGAAATGCTTTGTTTATTTTCCAACTATAAAAACTTATGTTTTGTGCTGTCAGCAACTGGTATTTGCAAGTATAAGAATAAGGTATTTACCGATATTCTTCAAAACTTGCAATAAAAAATATATAAATTTAATATTAAAAAAAAACCATACTGCCTTTCACACCCCTGATAAAGCCCACTTATTTTGTAATCTTATACCTTTAAACGAGCAATTCTTGGTACTGTAAGTGCCATTAATTGAAAATGATTAATAATTACCAAAAATCGAGATAAAAGCAAGAAATTAATTACATGTATCGGTGACTAATAATAATGTAACCTTAGTAGGTACCGAGAAATGTAATATTTTTTAAATTTTCGTATATTTTAGTATGCAAGTGGTTTCGGGGGCTATAATTACTCGTATAGCCACGTTTAATTTTTAGAAAACATCGATTAAAAAATAAACGTTAAACATGTCATCCAAGTAGTTTTACTGAATCGATCAGTTATCCAGTTCTTTTGAAAGAATCCAGTACAAATTTTGAAAGAAAAATAGGAATGTGTGTGTGTGAAAGTTCTTACGTAGTGTAACCTAAGCGCAAACTAATTCTTCCAGTTAGAATTTATTGACTTCGACCGCCGGCGGCGGGCAGTCTATATCTATCTCAATGTGATTGAATTCGAAAGCTCATTCTGTCGATCTATCACCATCTACAAGCATTTTTAACCTCCGACCAAAAAAGAGGGGTGTAATAAGTTTGAAGCGTCTGTATATAGCATCATAGCCCCTGAACGGACGATCCGAGTTTTGTTTTTTTTGTTCGTTTTGAACTTGTTTTAATCGAGAGTGTTCTTAGCTATGTTTCAAGAAATTATCTTGGATCGCGGGATGACGATATCCCGTCAGTGGCAGTATACGTTAAGTTATAAACCGCGAAAGTTAAAACCTCGATGGTAGCGTTTAGCTGACCTAGCACTACCATTAATAAAATATTAAAAACGCATGAAATAAAGATTAGAATCCCCCAACACAAAACATCTCTTAAAATACCGGGGACTGCTAAAAACAGAATTAAAGAAGAAAATTAAATAGTAAGATCTTAAAGATCTCCCGGCGCAACGACCGACGGCGGCGGCGACGCGACGTTTGGATTAAATTATTCTACTTATATTAAACGTAAAGTTAAAAAATATTGCCCATATTTGGTTGCGATAGTCGTAGAGAGGATCCGGCAGCTGGGTCTCGAGGTGGCGCTTCACAAGTCGGAGGCCATGGGCTTCCATGGACGTGGGAATGCGCTGCCGTCGGGATCCCAGTTAATGGTGGGAGGGGTTCCCATCGGCGTCGAGTGTACTTTGAAGTACCTAGGACTCGTCCTCGACAGCCGGTGGAACTTCGTGGAGCACTTCCGACGTTTGGCTCCCAGACTGGAGCGGGCCGGGGCTGCCTTTAGGTGGCTCTTGCCCAATCTGGGGGGGCCAAACGCCTCCTGCCGGAGGCTCTACGCGGGGATCGTGCGGTCCATGGCCCTTTACGGGGCGCCGGTGTGGGCGCCTGCTTTGAGGAAGCGGGCCGCCCACTACCTGAACGTGCCCCAGAAGGTCATGGCCGTAAGAATGGTACGGGGGTACCGCACGATCTCCCGCGAAGCGGCGAACCTCCTTGCCGGATTGCCACCGTGGGATCTGGAGGCGATAGTCCTCGCGCGCCTGCATCAATAGCGCGGAGGCGCTGCGCCGGGGGGTCACTCCGCTGCCGCGGCAAATTGCTGCGCGGCGGACAGACCTCCGGTGCGATCTCATGGCGACATGGAGACAGCGACTGTCGCAACCCCGTGCAGGGCACGCCACGATAGTGGCGGTAAGTCCCCTCTTTGAGGAGTGGCTTGAGAGGCGCCACGGCGCCCTCACCTTCCGTCTGACGCAGGTCCTCACCGGACACGGTTGTTTCGGGAGGTACCTGCACCGAATCAGGCGGGAGGAAACGCCCGGAAATATGAAATAACCGTAATATTACATTAATTTATTTTTACAGATTTATGCCGGATGGTATTTACCTGAACGCTGGATTGTTAAGTCCTGCGGATTTAGCGAGAAAAATGTATGATAAAAAAAAAAAAGGGCAATATTTAGACTTTTCCTTTTTAGACATTCTTGTATTGACAAACAAATTAACCAATAGCAAGTCAGTGCTGCAGTTATGAAATAATATTTTATAGTGGTACCTACTGTGTTCTGAAATTATGTAAAAACCATAAAAAGGTAGTAAAATTGCAAAGAAATGGTTATTTATTACACGCACACCAAATACATTCAGAAAATCACTATAGCACTCACTGATAGATAGTCACGATTAGGTGAATGGTGTACATATGTAAGTATGCTCTCGTTGCACTGGCTGCAACCTCCAGTTTAATATGTGCAACACTCCGAAATAATAATGAAGGCTTTGTGTACAACAAAACCGGTATTTTTAAACTTAAACTCGATAATATTTCTACTTATATGTAAAGCTAAAAACATAACAAGTAGCGATAAAATACTTTCAGACAGAGGCGAGTTAATAAGTGACCGGACGTTAGAAAAAAGTGAAGCAATTCAAAATGTATCTCAAAACAAAGTGGATTTAAAATATATTTTACAATGGACGTCACCCGTAAATGTTCCTTTCGTGTATATGGGCAAGGGGCAGGATGGATTTATTGAACGGAAATGTCCTTACACAAACTGTATAGTGACTACAAACCGCTCATACCTCAATAACGATATTACGAAATTTGACGTCATAGCATTCGCAGGACCAGAAGTTGTCTCCTATGATATTTCAAAATTACCTAAAGAAAGGTCTCCGCACCAGAAGTATGTTTTCGCAAGTATAGAATCCTCGCACTACTATCCGGTGTGCTCCAATCAATTTAACAAATACTTCAACTGGACATGGACTTTTAGATTAGATTCTGAAGTAAGATGGGGTTCTTTAACTATTCGAGATAAAGACAATGCTATAATTGGACCAAATAAAGAAATGCATTGGATAAAATTGGAAGACATGGATCCAGTAAGTGACGATTTTAAAGAACAGCTTAAGATGAAAACCGAAGCCGCGGTGTGGTTCGTGTCTAATTGCCATACGAAAGGTGGAAGAGAGCTATTTGCTAATGTTTTACAAAAAGAATTACGCAAATTCGAGTTGAACTTAGATATACTTGGTAAATGTGGAACCATGCATTGTTCACGAGATGGTAAAAAAGATTGCGACAAAATAATAAAATTGAAGTATCACTTTTATTTATCGTTTGAAAACTCTTTTAGTGAAGACTACGTCACTGAGAAGTTATTCCGAGCGTTGAACAACGACGCTGTACCTATAGTATATGGTGGTGCTAATTACACTAGGTAAGTATTAATGAGGCTTTCAAGCTAGCTAAATCTTTGATTAAATCTTGTTTTAAATACACAAATAGATCTATCACCCTAAATCTAACTGTTAGAACTTATGCGTAGTCTTTGTGAAATGGAATGGTCCGTATTTCAACTGCACGTGGACCAAGTGCAGGGTAGTAAACATCACATAAGATCACATTTTAAGTTCTATACCACACCTCATTTTAAGATTATTTACAGTTTTAAGAACAGGCCTCTTATTCATAATACGCTTCGATTCGGTTTCGATTTCGACAAATCGTATGTCTATCTTTTTTGGCATTATGAAAGCGAGCGAGGTAGACATCCGATATGTTCGATTCGGTTTCGATTCGATTGTGATTAGCTATGCTGTAGTAATAAAACAGACTGTCCAAAGTGAAGTACATACTTTCCTAAGCATAGAAATATAATATATCTATGTTCTTGAGCGTCACGCGTTATTTGGAAGGTTGCCACCGGACCATCACCATGGACGGGCCAAAGTCGTCAAGTAATAAATGTTGCAAGTTTATGAAATAACCGTAATATTACATTAATTTATTTTTACAGATTTATGCCGGATAGTATTTACCTGGACGCTGGATTGTTAAGTCCTGCGGATTTAGCGAGAAAAATTTATGAATTGATTAATGACCCGGAAAAATATGCAGAGTACTTTAAATGGAAAAATCACTACTCATATCATTTGGAAAGTGAAAGTGTTGAAACTGATCCGTATTGTTTATTTTGTACTACTTTAAATGATGAAGAAATGGTAAAGACTACTTCAGTGTATGTCGATTTTCGCAAGTGGTGGATGTCGGGGCCCGCGCCGCTTCAATGCTAAAATGAACGATGTATTGTTTTTGAAATGTTGTGTAGCCCACTTGTTTAGGGGTGTAACAGTACTCTTAACGATATGGAAAGGCACTTGTCTCCCCGTCATTGCAATGTAATATATTTTTTTATTTTATTCCATGTCTGTTAGTCTTCTACATAGTTACGGAGATATTAGTGGTCAAAGTTCCAACAATTTACCTTTGTTTTAATACCTAAAAGTTTTTAAATACCCGACTGTGGCGAAGCACAAAAGGAGGATTGAAAAAATACTGAGATAGGTACCCATCGTCATCAGTCTTTTGTCCTTATCCCATAGCATTGTTAATACAATGTTATTATGCAATCCGTACTCTCTCATCTATCCTACTCTATGTCATCTCAGTAACCTTTCTAGGCTCTATTGTTTATTTAGTATCTTCCAAATACCCACAATGCTAAAAGTAAAATTAATTGAAATCATAATCCTGTACTGAAGTTTTTGTATCAAAAAAAAATATTTTGTTTTTAAAGAGACGAAATACCAAATAAAAACAGCCAATCATTGCTAATTCAATACGTGCCTAGCCGAAAGAAGTGCTAGTATTTGTTAGCCTACATGAACAAATACAATTATTTACTTACCAACAATCCAATGTTTATGTCGAGATTGCAAAGTATAAGAATTTCCCCTTTATAATATCCATTCTTTCAAAGAGCTTACACGCGAAACCAAAGACCGCACAGCACGTGTTTCAAATCCTTGGGCGAGCTGTGTTTAATCTAAACCACTTTCAACTTAAGGTGGAAGCTCACATCTGGCCCGCGAAATTCTAATTTTCTTACGTTTTTGGCAATTTGCAGGCCAGTGCTTGGTTGTATGTTTATGAAAATTTGATTTGCGACTGTAAGACGTATGAAGTTACCGAATTATAACCATCAAAATTACTAACTACTAAAGAACGACGACTAAATTACTAAAGAATGACTTTTACATGCAAAAATCAATCTTGACATGAAAATGAACTTGGAGGGTTGTATTGATAATTTTGATGGTTATAATTCGGTAACTTCATACGTCTTACAGTCGCAAATCAAATTTTCATAAACATACAACCAAGCACTGGCCTGCAAATTGCCAAAAACGTAATAAAATTAGAATTTCGCGGGCCAGATGTGAGCTTCCACCTTAAATTACAGAAACAAATTCCTTAGAGTAAAAGCGTGTATTCTATTTCACCCGACCTTAAAGATAGTCCATTAAAAGTAACCTTATAGATAGAAAGTAGATTATGGTAGGTACCAGTCTTCATGGGGTTTTACCTCAACAATTACCTACCGACGTTACCTTGACCGAACTATTTTATGCATGCAACAACGTCACTCGACTACAGGGTTTTCCGCCATTGATTTGTACCTTAAGTGATTATTTGCATAAATTATTAGAAAACACGAAGTGGCGTAAACTCATTATTGTAAATGGTTTTGTTGAAATAATTATTAATCAGCCTTTAGAGGCGTTAAGTTAAGGCTCTTTCATTAGTGAAGTAAGGATAAATAAGTTGGTTAATAGAATTACGAACCAATTTCAACGAATTTATAAATTTTAATGCTCACGGCTTTTTCCACACCAGAAAATACAACGCCCCAGTTTCATAGGCAATATTTTCGTTGTAAGTAAATACTTCAATATTTTTACAACGCTTCTGTCAAATGCTCTGAAAATGAAAATTTAAGGCTTTATCCAGTTATAACATGGTGAGAGTTAATTAGTTCTTGGCACGTGAATGTGAGCTTTATATCAGTGTTATACGATTTAAAATAACATGCGATGTAGGTTCACGTTCGTAATTAGAATCCGTAGAACCCTTTGCTTGTATTAATTCGGCTCTAGTGTTTTTTTGGCTCAGTGTAATTTTCGTTTCGACACTCGCTCGTCTACAATAGTTATTTAATTAACGTCATAGATAAGTTAATTTGAATAGGTTTATTTTAAATATGTAATGCAAAAAAGTACCTATCTACACTAATATAATAAAGAGGAAAGATTTGTTTGTTTGTTTGTAACGAATAGGCTCCGAAACTACTGGACCGATTTGAAAAATTCTTTCAGCGTTGGGAAGCTACACTATCCCCGGGTGACATAGGCTATAGGTTTTTTATCCCTGCATTCCCACGGGAACGAGAACTACGCGGGTGAAAGCGCGTGACGTCCGCTGGTTCAAAATAATACTGATCTAAATATATATTTTAGACTGTGTGATAATTATGTTTGTTAGAAAAAAAAAATATGTTTTAGCAAAGTGTAATTTTGTGTAAGTACCTACCTATATTTTATGTCAAAATGTATCAATGATTTGTTTTTGAAGAAAACTATTTCCTGCTAAGAAGTTCCAAAAATGTTCTCAAGTAAGTGAAATAATTGTAATTTCTTTTAGACAAAATAAATTCTTTAACCTTAAGCTCGACGAAGTACCAGAAAAACAATTTAACTGTCTTGGATCCCGCAATGAAATTAATCAGAAAAGAATAGCGGAGGAGTAGGAAAAACATATTTTAAACTTCCTTCCATACTTAAAGAGTGATTGTCATGACCATTTCACGAATAAACTAGGTAGGTACTAAACTTTCGATGAATCTAGTCACAATACCTGAGTAGACCATCTGATATTTTACAATCGCCACGAGAGGTACAGCAAAGGGTCCCGTCGGGGCTGCGGGTTGTTCGATAGAGATACCGCGGCCTCGACACAAAGGGCTAAGAAGGAACATGGGTGGTTTTAGTCAGTAGAAGTCTGACACTCCCTCCCGCTCTGCCCAGAGGAGCAGTAGGGGGTTATTTGATGATTTCCGACCCTTAAAAAAAACGGTATAACCACGGCCAAAAGCTAGACGTGTAACCTACTCTAGTCTTTCACTCTCTCTCTCTCTCTCTTCCAAATGATACTGTAACAAACTCTAAGCCATAATATAACCAAAATGCATTAGTACAAACTCCCAACGGATTACAAACAAGAGTCCCTAGATTATCTGTCATCCATGTCAGAATTAGGTACACAACTAATGCACCTAATTACCTAGGTACTACGGTACAATTTAGACACGGGGCTTAATGTTATACCTCACAAATTTAATTACCGATACCCATTTGGTAATTGGTTTTACATCAGCCCCAGTTATTATAATTCAATTGCGAGTTACACGCTTTTCGCTTGCCAAATTAGCGGAAATGTTTAGAGATTAAAGTTTAAACTAAATCAACTTAGTTCTCGAATACCTACAGATGTAAACATGGTTGGATCAATTATTTTGGGTTATTGGTACACGATAAGTGGTTAACCGACTTAACAGCACGCCTGTAGGTTCCGAGGATTATATTTTTAAGTCTCATGTTATAGGGGGCCAGTCAATAAAAAACCACCAAAAAAATCTAATTAGGCCGTCAGATAGATTTTCAAAAATAAGTGTATAAGTACGTATTTTTTCTTTTTTCGCTTAAACAAAAGATGAAGACGATACAGTGCTTCGAAAAGTCGCGTCAAGTCGTGTGAGGTCACAAGGACCAAACCCAAAACCGTGAGTGCTACTGGGAAATCCTGATGAAAAACCCTAATAACACTTTCCCCGACCCGGGAATAGAACCCAATTAACCTCATACTCAGCAACCGCGTTTGCGTCCACCAACGAGGCAGTTTAATACAGTGTGATTCTTTATAATGTGCACATATCGAAATGAGGGAATCTATGCTTAATTTTATCGATGGAAAAAATATTTAAAAAAATCTAAATATTTTTTAATATTTTTTATGGAATTTTCAAAAATGTTGTCCGCTGTTGTGACCCCAATGTAAACAAAACGGTGTAACTTTTAAACTAAATTATCTATCGCGATGAAACAATTTTATGTAAAAAGTTATGAAAAAAAAAAGTTTTTTTGATCAAAAAACGTGTTTATTTTCAATTGAGGGTAGTTTTTTTCCACAATTTTCATTTTACGAGGACGCCTAATTGCTTCCAATCATTATGGAGTTTGTTTCATCGCGATAGATAATTTAGTTTAAAAGTTACACCGTTTTGTTTACACTGGGGTCACAGTAGCAGACAAAATTTTTAAAAATTCCATATAAAATATTTAGATATTTTTAAATAATTTTTCCGTCGATAAAATTAAGCATAGATTCCCCCATTTCGATATGTGCACATTATAAAGAATCACACTGTATAATGATTTAGAACAGTTTAGCTTCAATCGTTATGGGGTGAAGAAATAACCTTCAGCATAATGTTTTCCAAGTCAACTCTTGCTTCCATTAATTTTCTTGATTCAATGTCAAGTTTCCGCCCCAATAGTTCCGCCGGGGTTGGTTTTAACCCCTTCGGTACGCCCAAGCCATCAATCAAATCAAGAGCTTGAGGTTTTTACAATAAATCGATATTTAATGACTACGTTCGATATAATTTTTGAGTCAATTCTCTCTTGATTTCTTTCCTCGATAGCAACTTTAGTTATAAAGGTCAATGTTCCGGAGATAGGCCGTAGTTATCTAAAGTAAAGGGTTAGATTACTAAACTTTGTTTGTTGACCTTACAATTATTTATGTTAGGAAAGGGGGCTTAAGTAAAAATACGGTAAAATTGAACCTCTCCAAGCCTACACTGTATGTTTTATTTAACAAATACCTATATCTTGATGATCGAATGTTATTGGGTTATACATTCCATTACAGAATAACATTGTTAAATTAAATAATTATAAAAGAATAACCATGCAGTTTCTTGCTGGTTCTTCTCCTTAGGAAACGTGCAACCCGCACCATGCACTAATTTTTTTATGTTTTTGAAGTTCCCAGTCGCCCTGTGAAAATATTTTTATTATGATTATTTATTTTTATTACTTATGTGACCTGAGAAAGAAGAATCGATTTATACCTTACCTTCCAGCAAAAGATATCAGATGTCAACAGGACTCTCTACCAGGCGCGGATCCAGCCCTCAAAAAAGGTTGTGGGTACAGTCACCCGGAAATCTGCCAAGTGCGAGTTGTAGTATTACTTCGCACATGATCGCTCATAGTCACCTATCGTGTATTACATTAAATAATCTATTGATGTTGAGAATTACATCGCTGCGTTCCGAACCACGCACGATTCATTGTTTTGTTTTTTATTAAGGCAATTGACATAATATCAAAGAACAAATAAAAGAGTTATCTGTTCTGTGTATAATCGACCTAGATCGACCTCAATCAGGCGCGATCCTAGCCTACGATCTGGTTAACTACTTTTGAAAATCGAAAGTTTTCTGAAACAAAACGTTCATGGGCGCCGCTGACAGGTTTATTTGGGGGTGTATCTTTATTTTTCCGAAAAGAGCTTGATTCTATAGGTTTTGTATGTTGAGATAAGACAGAGTTCAAGAATCAGCGTAGTGAGTCGCTAAAAGATAGCACCCAGTTTGAAATTAAGAGGTCTTCTTACTAAGACAGCCAATTCGAAAAAATTGCGAGAGCGAGCTCGAAAATTTTTTACGTCCTCGGACAAATTAGATACTTTTATTTCATACAGAATTGAGAATAGATGGCACTTTGGCAATACCTGCTGGAAAAGGACAGGATGTTTTTGTTGTGCAGAAAGTTAATAGTTTATCAAATTTACAAAAAAAATTCGATTTTCTGAAGATCTTGGGGGGTCATGACCCCTGTGCAAGTGACTGAGAAAGTGTGACGTCACAAGTCTATTAGGGTTGTGGGCATGCCCACAGTGCCCACAACGGTGGATCCGCGCCTGCTCTCTACAGCAGTGGAAACTAAAAGTAAAACGCCGTAACGTACGAGACGTAAGACTACAACTCGTAGGTCTGTCTTCATTATATTCCACCACCACTGCTCTCAAAAAACTGAATGAAAACATCTTATATTCGAAGGACATGTGACATCTTTTTTACACTAAATAGGCTTGGCCGCAACTCGCCTGAAGTGAAGCGATGATGCGGCCTAAGGTGGAGCACGCTTGCCAACATCAATACATCAACCTAATCCGCACTGGGACCTCGTCTCACGTTTTAGATTACGGCCCACGCCCTCTTCTGCGAAGAAACTGACTGTCCCTCCTTAAGCATGTACAAAAAATTGACACGCAAAAATGCCATTTAAAAAATTCAAACTCAAAACACAACCTGTTCTCCACCAAAAAACGGGTTACACCAACAGTTTAATTATTATTCACAAGAAAACTTTTAACACCGCGTCACCCTCATCTGTTCCGGGATTGCGCCGTTCATAGCCCCTTGTATAGGGCTGCCATATGTCCGGATTTTTCTGGACATGTCCAGCTTTTCGTTCACCCAACCTCACTTTGGCTGACTTTATCAATTTTATCGGATTTGATTTAAAACTAACTTCAAAAAGGAGGACGTTATATATTTTTTATATATACTTTCTAGGGTTAGGGTATAGTATACTTTCCAGGTTCCATGATCATAAAGTCAGGATCTGATGATGGGTTCCTGGAGAAATAGGGAGAACTCTTAAAATTTTATAGGCAGTCTTAAAGCGATTTGGGTAGTTTTTGGAAGAGTACTTTCTCGGAGTGGTCCCATTTCAATTTGGTGAAGATTTGATGAAGAACTTCGGAGATAGGCAGCGGAACTCCTCAATAAATAGACTGGGATTGCTGAAATCTCATGTCTGTCTATTGTTTACACCAGTTCATAACATAACATCACGCCGGTAAGGTGTAATGAATACTGAAAAAATATTTATATTATACAGGGTGTTTGGAAGGGAGCTGTACATACGCCTAGGGTAGAAACTAGGGATAGTCTGCTACCTACCCCCGCCCATTATATTGACCTTGGCCTCAAGGTTTTTTTTTAATTTAAAATTATTTCTTTACCTTACTACGGTACTTCAGGCCCCATAACTTTTCTTCTCCACAATTTTCTGGTGTAAAATAATTTTTTGCAGGACCCTAAGACTCTAACGATTAAAACAAGACCATTAGCCGACCGGTCCCATGGATAGATTTTGAGCTACAGGTAGTTTTAGTCAAAAAATCAAATAAAAAATAATAATAAATTAAAAAAAAACCTTGAGGCCAAGGTCAATATAATGGGCGGGGGTAGGTAGCAGACTATCCCTAGTTTCTACCCTAGGCGTATGTACAGCTCCCTACCAAACACCCTGTATATTTATACCTATATTTATTTAACGGAGCAGAATGGCCTTTATCTGAAGTTATCTTAGTGGTTCGGTCATCATCAATGATTACATTGATGATGACCGAACCACAGGATTGTGCTGGAATTACTTATATTATATATTTAGAGGTATATATAGGTATACATTTATACAAAACTGCTATGTTAGCAGTTTATCAAGGGAGTAATGGTCCAAGAACGGCACCAGTGACATGATTTATCATCAGAAGGCATCTATCACGCACACGATGCGATGCTCCGCTAGACTGACAGTCTACAGCTAGTGTAACTTTTATCCGTACTCGTAAATGATTCCTACATTCCGGGCTTTTCTTACCACATGGTAACTCTACGTGTATTGATATTGGCTCATGGTAGCTGGGTCAAGGCTGTAGCAGAGAATAAAACAGTGCCGTAATCAGGTGAGCATTGCCTTGAGGACTGCACCTAAAGTTTGCACGCGAAGCGACGCAGCTATGCCCTGAGAGATTATTGAATCTACGTCGAAACGTGGTGGAAACATTTATTTATTTTCAAGCAACTGGCACATCTCAGATAAATACCTTTTTTTTTGGGGTGAGAAATTATTAAATGACTCCTCCTCACTCTCTCTGGGCAGAGCAGAAGGGAGTGTCAGACTTCTACTGACTAAAAATCACCCAAGTTCCTTCTTAGCCCTTTGTGCCGAGGCCGCGGTATCTCTTTCGGACAACCCGCAGCCATCGATAAATACCTTACAGACTACATTTGGTATAAAATTATAAAGCTTGTAATAATTATAATTTATACAACTATATACTGTACAGTTATGGAACCTAATACGACTTTAGAAGGGGTAAATGAAGACGATCGAAGAAGATCTTATTGAGTAGGTTTATGGTTGTTTGGGGATTTTAATAATTAAGTATATGTCTAAAAATTCACGTCCTATCCTGATATAACACGCTAAGGTTGTCGACTTGAACTCTGCAATCATTGTACCGGTACTCGTTACGTTTAATGAAGTATTTACAAAAAGTCCTAATGACTCTCATTGCGCGGCTGGGTCAAGGGCTTGATTCATAAAGCAATATTACGGGACACGGTACGCGTAGTAGGGAGGTTCCGCTCTTCGGAGCCATGACCACTGGCAATGGGTTACAATGTTTTTTTAAAGGTTTTTTTTTTAATTAATTTGTTTAAGTATATTATAATATTTAAAAAAATGAAAAAGACGTGTAACAACAACTTTTTATCATTATTTTTTAGTCTTACACACTTCATTAGACCGACTTGTGACTTATGCAACCAACAATAATATTAATCTTCTTAAAAACGCGTGAGCGCATGACAAAACCAGTGAAGCCTACAAATAACCAAATCCCAGACGTTTCAAAAGTTACTTAAATAAATCGTTACACAAAAATAATGTTGGAAAGCCGCGCATAATCGATGTCTGACTCAGTAATCCTTCCACTCGATTTGTTTGAGAATACGTAGCAAGAGACTTAAATATAATTTTGTTAATATCCTATAAACACACTCATCACATGTTATCCCCGAAGGGTTACCAGTGGGTGTGGATATTTCTTTAATTTTAACGATTGTCTGGCAGTTTGAGTACTTTAAGTGACCCACCCAAATGTCCTTTTTTTGTATTGTCCGTCGTGACGTTGAGCTCCTTGAGTTATAATATAAGTCGAGCTCCATGATAACTGACAAATGCTTGCACTGACTGTGACTGGACGGGTCCACTCAAATCTGTGTGGTGCTTTCTTCAAAAGACCATCTCAGACATTAATCTGCATGGTCTTCATGTGTGTATTATACCAAGATTATTGTCTGGACCTTATTGTTAAACTTATTGTTAACCCAAACGATTTTAAAAGATTAAAAGAGTAACCTTTGGTTTCTTGCCGGTTCTCCTACTTAGGAATCGACCCATGCACCGAACCGTGCACCCTTTTGTCGACGCTTTATAAGTGCCCATGTATATATTGTAGGCCTATGTGGAATAAAAATATTTTAATTTTGATTGATTTGATTTTTACTAGTACACTCACATTTAGCCAGGTATGTGGTAAGCCTAGTGCCTTAAACCAGGCTCAAATCCAACCTACAAAAAACCATCGTAACGTTTTGCTTACAAAAACATGCCTAAACACCAATTTTAATCCGACAATTAAACACTATTAGCTCCAATTATGCGATCTCATGTTAGCAAATATGCTCAGTAAACGTTATTACAGTAATTAACCCATGTGTTAACAAAGTAGACCGGGAGTCGACATATTTTGGCCGTAACTCATTATTTTGTCTTCAATTTTAACCGACTTCCAAAGACGAGGATGATCAAAAAGTTATCACTTCGTTCGATTATCTGTTATTTTCTTCATGAAGCTCATATTATTTTTCAAACCGGTACCCTTGTATCTCGTGTTTCGTCATTTTAATACGGGGGAACCTGAAATAAATGGATTTTATTTATTTATTTATATTTTAGGCATGTGTTTGTTAAGAAATAGCAAAAAAAAATTTGGAGTTGCATTCACCAAGTCCCCAACATGTAACCGAGGACGCCAATCAATTAGCCAACTTGTGAGGCTGTGGGTGTTTTTACAAGGTCTATAGTTTATGAAATGTGTGATTTGTCAGCTACAATAAAATTTAAGGTCGATATAAGGTCAATAGTATGCTTGCGTAAATATTTATCCCGCCTACGAAATCCTTTACTATTCTGGGTCCAATACCTACATGGCCTGGATTTTGTCATAAATTGCCTGTTAAATACATTCTTACCTTGGATTCGTGATAAGCAATTCCTCAACCTTGATCATCCTTCAAACGTAAATCCGTGGAGATATTCAATTATTTCCTGTTTTCAGATCGAAGATACAAGTCATCGAAAAGGCGGTGGAGGGGGAACCTTTTTAGTGCCGATGAACGGTGGTATTTGGACGATGTGCGTGTCTCTTGAAGGTAGTGCTTCACATATTCTGCAAAATACTTTTAAATCAAAAATGGATCGTCCATTCCACTTAATTCATGTTTTGTTTTCAGAGGAAGAGGTGTCGATATTGTCCAGGGCTGGCTTCCCCTCGCAGCCGGTATGCACAAATTATTTAGCAAACAGTGAGGATGAAGAGCCTCGAGCTGATTGGCAGCATCGTAAGTTATTTTTGCAATAAAATCCTATTAAAGTAGGTATGTCAAAAAAAGCAATACCACTTCTACAAATCTACGTTTTGTGAAATTGATGGAGCTGGGAATATGTGAAAAAGTAGGTGTAGGACTGTACTTAGATATCTTGTTTTTGTAAAACTGAGATGATATTGGGAATTTTTTGTACTGGATTTTGTTCCAATATTCAATAATAACAATACCTACGGTTATTTTGACGAACTGATGCGAGATTTTTCGAGCTTATTATGAAAATTAAACAGAATATTGTTTGTTTTTAATATACTGCTTTCCTGCTTATACGGGCAAATTTTATACTTTTTCTCGTTAAAAGGAAATCCCCACCCAGCACTCGCAAATAACAAAAATAACTACGTTTTTAACATAAAAACGAGCTATAAACGCTCCATAAAACTGTCATAATTATCTTTTCACGATAATAAAACCAGTGTTCATTATGAAAACTAGATGTTAAAATATTCAACGGCGATAAGTCAAGGTATGCATAAACAACGCCCTTTTCATCCCTCGCTGATTCAACCTTGGAGAATCATTTTCTTTCACCCAAGTTCATTTATCAACGTGTTTTGCGACTACGAAAAAAAGTTTACGGGTAATACATTTGTAAATCGTTTTTTGTCCGGTTGGCTGCAACTTAGTAAAAATAAACGAATTAGAGACATAAGTTAGGGGCCGCTGCTCTATCCGTCCCTGTGCAAAATTTTTGTCATTTTCCGGATTATAAAGTTTATGAGTACCACACTCCTTCTAAGTGGCCTCGGAGAAATTTGAAAACCCAACAGATAAACAGCTGCCAGGTACCTTCTACTACAGGTCTACAGTACCTACACTTCTTTAGAAGGTCGCTTACGTTGTCAACTCATTTCCAGATATACCTACTAACATATACGTGGGCACCCAAAAGAAATGTGGTTATTCAGTAAAAGAGAGCCGTTTTCATCAACACCAGAAGTGGCCCGACGTTCTTTGAATGTTTAATGAACGTTTTCAGCTCGGAAATATTTCGCTGTAAGAGTCACATTTCTGTCCCATATTCAAAGTAAAAATTAATGAAGCTGCGATATTTTTAGCTAGTTCCAGTTGGAAATTTATATTTTCTGCAGTGGCGTTAATCGTCGCTCAAACCCTTTACATGTTTAAAGAGGCCGACTGCTCGAGCCTTTGACGTGGACCCGTAAATATTTGAATAATATGATATTTATGTACCACTACAAAATCTGGTTTATGAGATTAATTGAATTCCAGTAGGAAGGTTCTACAAAATATTTGTATGGCCTTTTAATAAGGTGAGGGATGTTGAAACTAAATGCGATCCTGTGCTTAAAAGCATACTCGAGATCTTACTTGGCACTTACACTACTTTGTGAGAACTGAAAGCATTGCAGATAATCCACTTTTATCTGGAAAACTTTTCCTGTAAGTCTCCATCCTCACCTTTGTTAGTCAGCTGCATGTAAGTGGGGGAGATATACATCAGCTGCTTATCAGCGTTACTATCGCTCATTTGTTTTTTAATAAAGGGAAAAGAAAGGGATGTTTTTCTTTTCATTTAAAAGTGATCATTCAAATATAAGACATATTACCTATATTAGCAACTACTACAAATGAGTTTTGATCAGAATAAAATTGCTCACAAAAATTGCTAGCTGCATCCCGAATTATATTAGGTAAAGTTGTGTTGACTTTTCTTCCAGGTATGCAGAATCTATCCATATCATGCGCACTGGTCTGCCTAATAGTGCTAGGCAGCGCGGCTTTGGTTGGCGCGTTCGGTATCTGCAAGCATCAGATCAGCGCAGTACTTATAACTGGCGTCATGTATCTATTAGCCGGTATGTATTATGAGGCAGAATTTCAGTAATGAGACAGATCGCAATCAGAACGTCTAAAATTCCAGAAATGTCGTTTTCATCATTGCTATGGAATATTAACACTGCCCACACTGGCTTATTTCAGCAGTATACGTCTTTCGGCTTAAATGATGATTGACTCTAACAGTTATTGACCGCGGTTTAGTTGTTCTAATCGTGTTCAGTCTCACTAAATTCTTACTGGTTATTTTTTAACCACGCAAGCTAATTTTACAAAATGTTTGAGCTGAGACTAGAGTACGTTGGTACCTAACTTCTTATTATAAAAAAAAAACTTTGAGACGGCATAGAATCCCGACGATCGATTCACTGCGCTGTGGATTAGATTTGTAAATTGGATGGTAATCTTACCACCGCCCGTCGCCGTCAAACTTCATCGTCAATAAGGCTCTGAAACAAAATTGTGTTACCTTATTGAAGTGTTTGGTGATGTTTCTTTGATCCTATTCTGTCTTACCTTTTGTTTTAGCTATTGCCCGCGAATAAATGGACAATCTAACACCAAACTATTTTTTTGTAGTTCCTAACATTAGCACATTCAACCAAACAACGAAACAAACTCTTCAGCTACCTATATAATATTAGCATAGATAACACAGAACACCTGGCCCCTTATTCACAACGCTTCGATTCGATTTTCGATTCGGAAAGTCGTATGTCCATCTAGCTCGATTTCATAATGTCAAAAAAAGATAGACATACGACTTTCCGAATCGAAAATCGAATCGAAGAGTTGTGAATAAGGGGCCTGATACCCGGTTTCTAAAACCGGAAACGACTGTCAAAATCCATTCACCACACTGATCAACGCGCCATCGGCCTTTGTTGGTCAACAATCTGTGACATTTTGTCGCATTTAGTTTATCAGTTCGCGTCCACGAAATCCAAGCTTTAGAATAGGGATGTTTACCGAATTAAAAAAAATATGATTCTAATCAGTCCGTCTTTTAGATTATCGAAAAATATTGGATACGTATTTTTTGTTTTACCAAATTAATAAAAAATGACGAAGATAAAACGCGTCAAAGATTTTTAAAATTATTATAGAGGTCAGGCGTAGTCGTATGCCACCTTGCTAACGGCAACAGCAGCTGACATCTGTATCAATGAAAACGCCACGAAGGAGCATCAGGTATCAGTGGCATGCGACTACGGCGGTCCTCTGTAATAATTTTACTTACATTTAAATTGAAATATACAAATTCATTATATGAATATCAGACAAGAATTATTTTCTTGTTTTCTACTTTTAAGACCACGGTTTGTAGTCGGATTTTTAGTTTTTAAACTTATATTTTTATTTCTTACATACTCTTCTGTCAGTCGTCACGCTATCATCACTTAAGTTTATATGAGAGAGATCACAAAAAGTGACGTTTTCGTTTCAGGTCTGTTCGCCATGTTCACACTAATGATAATCCACTTCAAGCGCGTGCAGCGCGTGTCTGCGCGCGGGGCGGGGCACGCGGCGGGCGGCGGGGACGGCGTGCTGGGCCCGCGCGGGCCCGCGCTGTCCCTGCTGCCCGCCAGGCAGTTCTCCACCGCCTGGTCGCTGGACCTCGGCTGGGGGGGCGTAGCCCTAGCCACCACCACGTCACTCCTCTGGATCCTACTCTCCAAAATCATGAGATACAACCCTATAACCGCTATGCTGTTACTGATCTAACCTGTATTGAGAAATCTTCCTTTTTACATACAAATTACTAGTCAATTACCAATTTTAAGGTTTTGAAATGTTGGTTAGCAGGCATAGCCGTGCAAGGAAGATCTCATTTGATGTTCGTTTCGTAATACTTACGTAATAATACTAATGGATTAATAAAATCAACGATTCCCGGAGATATTATTTGCTACATAGGTACTCCCAACGCTTTGTAGAAAATTTAACCTTTTCTAAATTTTCTGACCCATTTCGTGATCTTTTTAAATTCTCCTAAGAACCTTACTTTTTCTCCAACGTTACGCTTTGAATTTGAATAAGCTTTAGATAATCGCCGAGCTTGCTGCCGTCCATTGCTATTAATGTTATTGTTATACTTCTCCTTTCTATAATTATACTTTTACGTATTTCACGACCTAACTATCGCTATCTACCTACTTTAAAATTATACAATGTTACCTACGAACTTGTTAATAAACGTTTCAAATATTTTAGGTATTCACTCTACCTAGTTATTCTACAGAAATACGAATTAGATGCTTTCGTAGTCAGTAAAGTTCTATACAGTAAATTAATTCAAGATGACTTATTGTTCAAGATATCAGCTCCCGGCCTAACCTTTCAATATTTAAATATCTCACTGTTAGTAGTTTTAGAGACACAAAGATAAACAAAAATAGTTTCAGATATTATAACGGTAATTTTAAAGCTACATATTATTTTAAAAATAATATTAGTGTTTTAAAGAGTTATGGTGCTTTGAGTATCAAAAAAATATGATCAAATTTAATTGAGTATGTAATAAATAATTATTAAATTAAGTTATTGATTTATGTTTTACCCTCTCATATAGAATTACGAATTAAATTGTGAACTTATTGCTTATTCCGATATATTATATAACATAAGTAGGTATCTACATAAATATTTTGTAAAACTGAAATCAACAAAACAAGCATTTACTTACGCACATTTTCTTTATAAGAGTTTGAATGATATTTATTGTTTAAATATAATAAAATTACTATAATATGCATATTAGTCTAAGTCTAGGCATTAATGCCAAGTATATGTTAGTTACCAAAATGCGTAAATAACTTAAAATATGCAAAGGAAATATAGTATCGTAGATCAAATGGGCCTATCCTTTAATGGTTTGCAGTTTATAAAATAACCTGAGATTATGAAATATGTATGTAACTGTACAAAACGTATGGAAATGTTAAAAATAACATTAAGGTGGAAGCTCACATCTGGCCCGCGAAATTCTAATTTTCTTACGTTTTTGGCAATTTGCAGGCCTATATTAATTACTAACTACTAAAGAACGACGACTAAATTACTAAAGAATGACTTTTACATGCAAAAATCAATCTTGACATGAAAATGAACTTGGAGGGTTGTATTGATAATTTTGATGGTTATAATTCGGTAACTTCATACGTCTTACAGTCGCAAATCAAATTTTCATAAACATACAACCAAGCACTGGCCTACAAATTGCCAAAAACGTAAGAAAATTAGAATTTCGCGGGCCAGATGTGAGCTTCCACCTTAAGGTTATTCCGTATGCGACCGCAACTGCAAACAGTACCAACAAAGCCGAACCGCAATGTCAGACCACAGACAAGCTCTATAAAACGGCAAGAAGTAGCAGAAGTGACATCATTGTCCTTGACTGGAGGCCTTTTTTTTGGGGGAGGGGGGGGGGGAATCATCAAAATAGGAAATCATCAAATAACCCCTCCCGCACTTGACGGCTCTTGGGAGGCCTTACACTTAATTGGACTGTCCTGTGGGATCTAAGCACCTACCACCTGTGGGACCTACCCACCTAGATTGCTAAACAGCAAAAAAAAATGCTATGGCTGGTGGTCTTACTCTCAAGGCACTCGATGGATAACTCCTACATAAGCTGACATGCGACATGCCAATCACAAAAAAGTGACACAGTTAACGCGAACCGGAAGACGTTGCGTTAATATGCGGCCTCCCACTAGATGGACCTATGACCTGGTGAAGGTTGCGGGGACCCGCTGTATGCGCGACACACGGAACTGGTCAGTGTGGTGACACTTGGGTGAGGCCTATGTCCAGCAGTGGACGTCTTTCGGCTGAAATGGTGATGACGATGACTTATAAATCAGTCGTGGCACTGGAGTCTGTCATGACAGGAGTTACAGTGGATTGGGAATAGTGTGGCTGGCTTGGAGTCTGTCATAGATTGAGTGGCTTCGACGCTGCCGTCTGCCGTTGCGGTAGTCTTCGGTTTATTCCTATAAAGTAATTTATTTAAGAAAAACCCTAATTACGAGTATGTATAAGCAATGCAGTTGCTGATATAAAATATTACAACTATGCTTCGAAGCACGTTTTGTAAAGAAGCATCGTTCCCATAATTGTGATGTTCGTTCATTTCAATGAATGTTGTTCATTCGGTGTTTCTGTTGATTTTTTATACTTTGAATGCAGAAAGCAATATATTTATTTTGTTTTATGAAAGTGTTTAATTTTTCCTCATGTGTTATCCTCCTGTCTATAGGTGTTGTATTCCCGGGTCGCGTAAAGTGTTATTGAGTTTTTTTAAAATCAGGAATTTTTCAGTAGCTGTCACGAATTATGGATTGGAACCCGATTGAAGGTACAAATACCGGCACGGTTCTTGAGCGCTCGGCGGAAGAGCATAAGACAAATAAAAGGCACACCTGTTTATTATTTAACCGTCGTGAGGTACGTGCAGCAGGAGTAAAGAACAAATCCCGAGTGACGCGGCTATGACGCGATGCGCTACTAAGGGCTATTCACTGCACTTTCCTCGCCCCCGCGCCTCACTTCATACCACCAAAGGGACCCAATAAGTCACTTTTGCGTAGGTGAAGGTCAGCGCTCAAGAATCGTGCCGATGATTGTACACCCACTATTACAAGGGAATTGAAACATAACTGTTGAAATGTGGTTGTACTATTTAGATATATAGGTATCACACTAGCCGTTACCAGCGGCTTCACCCGCTACTACTCGAAAATTATCCCACTGGTAGATAAACAGATCATCATTATCACCCATCACCCTCATCACCATCATCAGCCTATAATGTTCCCAGGGACAGCAGCAGTCTCAGGCCTCAGGCCTCCTCTCTAAGAGAGGGATGGGCGGGCCCAGTGCGGGTTGGTAGATGTCACATGTCTTCGATTTTTTTTTTATTCTAAGACATGCCGGTTTCGTCACGATGTTTTCCTTTATCGTTTTGAGTGCACACTTACTATTATACTATTAGGTACACCGCTATCTAAGCCTTTGGGATCACAGACGTGATTATGTGGTGATTTTTTCGAAGTACTCCAAAGTTTTAACAGCATGTGATTGCGATTAATTGAGAGAAATTTTAAGTAACAAAAACAATTGTATAAAATATGAGAAAACAGTGTTTATTTTCATAATAACAGCTTATCCTATATTTACAAAACGTTATATCTCCGAAAAAATATATGACTTTATAAAACAAGTCACTTAAATAAGTTTACTTAACCTACAAATCCTTATTATTTATAGAAACTTTAATAAAAGCACGTCATATTATTAATAGTCTTGAATCAATTACCGTTGATTATGCACAAAGCATTTGAAAATAAGTGCCTTTAATGACATAATTCGTAGGTAAACTCCAACATGTATTCATTTATTATTAATATTCTTTTATTTTTAATGAAGCGCAGTGACTAAGGTATTAGGCCCCCTTTACGGTCTCGGGCGACGCGACAACCGGCTTCAATTGTTTTAGCCGTTGCAAGATACGGTTACTTAATCATCAGCATAATCAGCGTATAATGTTCCCACTGCTGGGCCTCAGGCCTCCTCTATATCCACCAGGTTCTGATCCACCAGGCGGGCTGAGTGCGGGTTGGTTGATATCACATGGCTTCGATTTTTTACCCGACTGCGTCAAAGATCAAAAGGCGGGTTATTGGTTCAAGGACATGCCGGTTTTCTCACGATGTTTTCCTTCACCGTTTGAGTAGTAGAGCAGTGGTGATGAAATACACAAAGTAATGCGCCTGTCTATGTTCCTGCTTGTAAGTTCTGCCATCGCTACTCTATTTCTACTTAATCATCATCCTTCAGTAATTGGTCTTCTATATCAAAGTCTTCAGCCTTCCGTTTCTTAGGACGCGGTCGTTTGCCAGTTACCATCTCCATTTTAACCTTCTTGGATTGTTTTTTCTTTTCTTTTAGTTGCAGTTTCCTCTTGGCTGCCTTTTCAGGGTTGTTCACCTTTTCTTGTAGGAGTAACTGGAAAATAATAAAACATTTTGTAAAGAATCGAACGAAGGACAGCGCCGTCGACGTCAACCGCTGCGAAAGTGGTGTGACCATGTTTTCGGGACTAACATGGCCAGAGATCACACGGGATAGAGGCATGAAAGAAGAAATGGGAGGCTTTTGCCCAGCAGTGGGAAGCCATAAGGTAAAAAAGAAATGAATGAAACGATGAAAATACTTCACTCGTAATTGTCATGATGAGTTAAAACTGTGCTTCCAGCAGACATTGCAAAAAAAGATCAGCAAAAACTAAATCTGCTTTGTGTAGATGATGTCCGATAATACGTACAATACACGCTATGGATTCGAAATGTGCATGCGATGGGGTAATAAACGTCTAATTCTATCGCCCATAAGGTTTAAAATCAGGACCCTCCAGTAATACCAAGAATACAGAATAAAAACGTATACAAACCTTTTTCCTCTCAGCCCTCTTAATATTCAGCTTCATCTGGGCCTCAGCCGCTAGCTTACTATACTCAATCTCCCCAATCTTCCTTCGCAACTTCTTGCCGAGTCTGCCCGCCAGTTGCTTGGCAGGAGTAGCTGGGGTAGCCGCGTCCCCGGTAGAGAGCTCTCGGACTATTGGCGGGAGAATCACGTCTACTATTTTTTTTACGTCTTCGTCTTCAAGTAAGCTGATGACGTGTGTCCACATTGTGAATATTGATGTTCTCTGTGGAAAAAAAAAAGTTTTAACTTTAATCCATAATTAATTAATAAGATGGATAAGGGACATTCACATTTAACTGTTATTTTTACGTTGTATTAACTAAAGTCGCTCCCGCTGTTTGTACGCTTAGATATTTTAAACTGTGCTAATGCAGCAATAGATAGACTTAAGTAACCGTACACAAATATGATTGCTGGGAAACAACTTTTACAAAAAAGAGTCAAAAATCATATTATACGGTAAACTCTGTGTAGTAGTCTTTAAACATTGTGCTAGTGGATGCTTTGAATAGTAAACGGGTCATGGAGGTCATTTAAGTAAAGTTATAAACCTAAAAAACTAGTCATGTAAAAAAAGAGGTGCGAAAACATTGGAACTTTGACCCCAAATATCTCCGTTACTAGGGGGTTCCCAGGTATGGTCTATAACAAAAAAAATATCGCAGTGACGGGGAGAACAAGTGCCTTTCGGCTTCGTTAAGGGTACCTTTTACACCCTTTCATATTACAGTAGACAAAAATCGAGAATGCATTGTATTTACATTGCACCCATATGAAACCCAGGAGGGTCACTAGTCTCTGTAATTCAATATAACAAAGAACGTAATAAAATTACTTACAATATCCATATTACTAGGTGCTCTAGCGACTTCCACGTTGATAGCTCTCCTAAGCTTGAACAGAATCCAGCGTATATTCATCCTGCTTCCTCCTTCAGCGTCCTCACCTTCTGGCTGACTCTTCTTGTCAAGCTTGAAACTTGGCATGAAGTGCACTAGCTTCAGTATAACGAATAGTACTGCTGTTGTCTGCAAAATGATATATGAGAGTGAATTAGTAAAATAGACAGGTTCCGTTAGAACTAAAAGACGCGAGTTAGGAAAAATAAGTAAAATCTTGAATAAAAGTTAGGTTGAAAACAAACGACCATTGGAAAGGTACAGATTTTCGAGGTTCCCAGGCCCGACCAGGTAAGAAGTATCATCCGTCATAACTGTGGTCATGGTGTCAATTTTGAATAAAATCTGTTCAACAGTTAAGGCGTTAAAATGTACTTGTCAGATGCGTCTCCTAAACTTCATTACTTCATTCATTTCTTCATGATCGTGGATCAACAAAGAAAATAACTACATAATAATAGTAGATTATGCACCAAGGGGCTAAACTTGTGTCTTATGTCACGGGCGTCATATTGAATCTCGAGCGCAATGACGGATTCGGAATTTAACTCCCGAGCGCAGGGAGGGAGTTAAGAGTTTAACTCACGAGTGAAGCGAGGGAGTTAATACAAGAATCCTGAATGCAGCGAGGGATTCAAGCTAGCCCAAGGCAAAGACACCTTTAGCCCAGAGGAGGATACTCTACTTTTTACACCTACTGTAAGAAAATAATAGCCATAGTACGAAAAACAAAGTATTTATTAAATAAACAAACAGTAAGAATAAAATATTTAGAACTAGTTAGTTATAATAATATGCACTTACATATTACTTGAAGTTAATGGTAACATTTGAGACATTAGTCCAGTTGTGCAAAGATAAAGTTACAGCCAATTACTATTACGCGGTACGGTATTTGTTATTATTAATGCCAGTTTTAATGTTATTCCATTCCTTTAAAAAATGGTTCGTAGTTATCTAATTATTCTTACAATATTATGTCTTCGAAAACATGGCAATGATATGAAGAAGCAGTCGTTATGATTTTGTAGGAAATCGAGAATATCATCCACGCGTAGGTAGTAAGGGTATCGAGAATAGCTTTCCTCTTTCTGGCACCAAAGGGTGTTTGTTAATACTATACTGCCAATTTAGCTGAGCATGTGACATTCCAAATTCAAATCACATTGTTGACCAGCGGGTCATAATGAAATCCAGTACAACATTATTGACCGGCTGTGCCCCCGGCCACTAATGACTCACTTTAGGTTAAGGTTGCTTAACATATAATTTGATATTTTCGAGCAGGTGGTGTGAAAAAACAATAATTACCTGTTCCACAACTTCTTTCGAAGCCCCAGTAGTGTACTGCGCACACAAATCCAACACAAGACTCCTGAGTACATCTTCCGTTTCATCATAAATAAACCCTCTATCACTCTCAACCTTTTTTTTTACAACACCATCCAACTCCTCAGTATCAACCACTGATAACAACTGTCCCAATATCTTAGCAGACTTCAATCTCACCCACGAATGAGGGTAGGCAAGCAACGCTTTACATTGCTGTGCTATTTCATCAAATTCATTGACGTACTTCTTATTCGTCAAACTCGACGTGCAATGAACCGTAATCTTTTCTATAAGGTTTAATATCTGTATTAAACTATGATCCTTTTCTTTCTGTTTGTCTTCATCAGTCTTTACATTTGATTGGTCGAGTTTTATTTTGACAAATCTTCCTTCAGTGATGTCGTTGCTTAGTAACAGGATTTTGCCGCTGACTAGTGAAAGGATCGTGTTGAGTCGCGTCTTGAAGTTTTCTTGTTCGACGTTTACGAAGCGAGTGCTCAGTTGAGCTGCTAATTCGAAGTGTATTGGCTGTGGAGACGAGAACAAGGTTTTAATACAAAGAGAAGGTTCTCATGCTAAGTTGTTGGCACTATTCAGTTTACATTATTCTTACATTAAAAAAAACTGACCCTATAAAGTCTGCACTTTTCACAATCCAAAAAGCATTGATTGGGATCTACTAGAACTTATTACTACGAATTAAGAAATGAGACCTACCTGATTATCTTGGAAGAATGTCATCACCAAATCGAAGAGTTTGTTCCTCTCCTGCAGAGGGAACCTCTTCAGCATGGCCTCTATGCAGTCAGCGGCTGAGGCGCGGCACTCCGGTGCGCTATCGTTGAGCATACAGGCGCCCAAAGCTAGCAGGAGGTGGTCTCCGTGCTTTATTAGTTGTACCTAGAACAATGATTTGAAGGCTAAAAAATTGTTTGGTTGAGGCTAAATCGTAAGAGCTAAATAAAACCACGCCTCTGAAAGTCTGAACCATCGCAGGACAGTGTTTTTTGAATCGAAGATTTAGGGCGCGCCACGTAAAATATATCAATAAACTGCGGACGAGACCAAAGAGACCTACAAAATCCGTAAAACGAAAAAAAAAAATATACTTACAACCAGTAACTTATTGATAATCATCTCTAGAAACTTGAGTGAAGATTCTCTACCATGCTGTAGTTCATAGTTTAGCTGTGACACGAAGAAGTCTACGTACTTCTCCAAACGCTTACCAGGAGAGTAGTGAGTCAGGTAGTTGACAAATATCACGCGAGCTTCTTCTCTGTAAGAAGATACATACATAGATAGATACATTCAAACATTGAACAGAGAGGGGCTTAAAATGGAACCTTGAGAAACACCTATTTTAACAAGACAATGTCTTTCTAAATATTAAGCTTTTTATAGACACTTTTTACTGTCTCTATAACAAAATGGATAGGACGCACTCAGTGCTCCATTCTCACTTATACCAGATTACCCAAATACTACTTGACCAATTAGTTTTGTGACCAACGTAATCGAATGCCTGAGAACGGTCACAGTAAATGTGATTCATAGCGTCGTCGTATGAGTTTTAGCAGGCTTTTTATATTATGCTAAACTATCAGAACTACTTACCGAGATCTAGCTGACTCGCTCAGTATACATATCTTGGACATTTTCTGCATAACTTCGTGAAGCTCATTGGATACTAGTCTTGCATCTAATATAGCTTTCAACAAAGAGAATGAGTTGGATTGCTTCTCATCATTCTGACAGTCTTCTTCTGCATATAGGAGCAGAGTTTTTAGTTGATCTTCTTCTAGTTTATGGTATTTTACGTTGCGTACCAGTACTGTTACCGCCTGAAAATATAAATTTAAGATTACTTCGTTTTATTTGTGTCAACACTTCAATTATATTTACAGCAGAATAAAGTAATGCCTTTAAAAAAAACAAATGGTAAAAAATATACTCTTACCTTAAAAGCAGTCCTGACTAAATGGTAGTTATCGTTCTGTTTACTAATTTCAAACGTGGCGTACTTATGCAACGTCAAGAATACAGTCTTCACAATGTCTTGTACCATTTCTTCTAAAGTAGGCGTGCTGACTCTAATGGTCCACAGCGTAGCTATACACTTCATAGCAACCGTCGACACCTTTACATGGTCACTTTTCAATGCATCGACTAGTAAAGGTATAAGAGGATCTACAAACGCCCGACAATCCATTCTTGGAACTTTTTCTCTTTTCAAAATCACATACAAAATATTTAAACTGAATTCAACCAATACGTGAGCATTAGCTTTCCCAGAAGTTTTAACATTTTTAGCTTGAGATTCCTTGTTACGTTTGGGCGTTTCTGCAATAAGGAAACAATCTGGTTTTGCTCTTAGCATTTTCTCTCTCTGCTTTTCAGTTATTTGTCTTTTTGGAGCACCTAACACGAATTCTGGAATGCTCTCAGATGCAATTCCATGTAAGAATATGAACAAAGATTCGATATCTATAAACTTATTAGTAACAAGTCCACTTGTAATGTGCATTAGAGCTTCTTGAACTTTCAATACCATCTTTTTTGAATGATGCTTTTGGAGAACATCTTTAAAGGGTATAATAAGATTAATAAGGTACTGTTCAGTTATATTTTGGGACACTATCATTAGTGTTACGTAGCTTTTCTTGCTGGGTTTTGCTTCTGGTGTCTTATAGTGTAGTTTGTCAACTTCTTTCTCTTCTGACAGTGCTCCAAAGAGATCGTTGGTGCAAACATCAAGTATGTAATCAAGATTTTCGTTCAGATCGCCAGGTTTAAATTCTGCTTTCAAAGCGTCTAGAACTGTATGTATTGTGGTGACTAAGACATGAACTTGGTATCCTCTGGTTAGTAACAAAGTCATGTGTTCCAGCAGGACGCCTAAGTACGAGGTTCCAACGGTAAGCATGATCTTCTTAACAATATCTCGCGCAGTTATTCTGACTTGTTTGAGTGGTGATTTCAAGAAGGAGCATAGTTTAATGATGATGCTAAAATAGATAATAAGACAATATAATTAGTAGTTGAGCTGAATCGGATAAACGATAGTAAGGATAGATAAACGAAAGTAATAACAAATAGTAACCAAGTTCAGGTGAAATCTGAGATACTTGGAGAGACAAGATATTTAGGACATACCAATTTGGCAGAATATTGTATTTAACTTACCCAGGCAGCTGATGTTTTAGCAAATCACCAGGCAATCTCTGCAACAGTTTGACGAGCGCCAAAGCGATTGGTACTCGAAGCATGTCTTCCTGCTGACGATCAAAACCAGTCTTACGGCGATTCACTTTATGGGACTCTTCGTGTTCGGTCATTTTTCCGATGGCACTAGAAATTAAATTAAATACAAATAATTTTTTGTCATAACATTTTTTCAATGATAGCACGACAAACATTGCCAAAAATGTAGGTACTTACCGGTTTAATTGTGGTAATAATCCAGCTGACAAAGACTTGATAATTCTTTTAGCAACTGATGGTGACACGTTTGTTACTCTCTCAAATGCTGGAATGTTGGTAACCTCTTTACTCGGTTCTTCTTCCGCTATTTCGTCATCTGCAGCTTTTAGTTCACTTTCTTCATCTAAATCCAAATCCTCTTTAATTTCTGATTCATCTTCTTTATCGCCATCTTCAACAATCTCTTTCGCATTTTCTACATTTTCCTTATTCTCTGAACTGCCTTTAGGCATTTTAAACTTATGCACATTTGTGAACAGCGCTTTAGGTATTTCAATATTTTTTACTTTGGAGAAATCAAAATGGAAAGCATCAATAATGCCAACTAAAATTCGAGTTAGCTGCTTTTGGTGTTCGGAAGAATGCCGCATTTTATTCAAGTAAAGTTTTAGTATGACTTCGTAGTGGTACCAAGGTAACAACCTACAACATGTAGATACAACCTCTATGCACGCGTCTATCAAACTGTTTTTATCAGTGTACTTATCATCGCAAATATATATAGATGCTAGAGGTAAAATAAAGTTTGTCAAAGTCCTAGGAGTAGGACATTTTGTCATTTTCCTGGCAACTTTGCAGAATTTCAGCAATGCTCTCACTCGCCTGTGCATTTGAAGATGGCACATGTTATCAAAGAAATCTACTTCCCTATCTTCTTTATTTATGAAATGAGCTAAATCTGATATTACTACGTCAGCATCAGGGCATTCTCTAGCCAATTCTCCGAGTAAGTTTATACATTCATTTCTTAACAATTCGTTTTTCGTGTCTCTGATTCCGGTAGAAATTAACGATAGAACCGTATCTCTAACGAAGAACTGGCCATCTGTTGTTGATCTGTACTTCATGAGAAGTTTAGGAAGTATTCGTTTTAAACACAGTCCAGCGCTGTCTCTCAAGCCTATGTCTTTTTCAGTACGAATGAAGTAGAAGCAATTGTTCACTATTAGTATTGCCAGGTCTGCGTCAATTTCGTCCTTTTCTAATAACTCATATATTTGTTTGTACGCGTCTATTCGTCGGTCAAAATCTGGCTGTTCAATCCACCTCTTATTGAAAGCATTCATTTCCACTACCATGTCAGCCATTCTTGTTAGTATATCTTTATTCTTAGGTGCACTTTCAGCAATCGCCGTAAGTAATTTCATCAGTAGTTTTCTGACTTCCACAGGACCGACTTTGTTGAACAAAACGGCTATATTCTTTATGTACACTTGCGGATTCGTGCTATGTCCTAGTAAATTTATGATTGTGTTCACGGCATGTTCCATGTTTTCCTCCGCCATGTTCATACATACTTTCTTCACTAATATCGGTAAAAGCAAATTCAATAACTCGTCACATAATTCCGGTGATGCAACTAATTCTGTGATTCGTGACAGAATTAGCAAATCTCTCTTGTTCACTGTGTTAGATTTAGCAGAATTTGCCATTCGCCTTTTCATGACTTCTAGTATACTCGGTATGTGCGGCACCAGAATTTTGCTTCCGTAATTGATACTGGTTACATTTTGGGGAGCCTCAAGTGGTAAAACATTGAAAGATTCTATTCTAGGAATTTCTTTATCTTCTTCGTCTTCAGTCAATGTTATTAACTTTTCTATCATATCTAGTATCATATTGACGACACCGGGACTTGTTTTAGGAGCTAACAGAAGTTTGAAAATAGCCGGTAGTGGAGTAATTTTGTCTTTTTCTGAGCAAGTGATGAGCAAAATGTAGTAACGGGGATTTTGACACCACGCATTTAGAAGTCTTAACAGTGCTGTTGGGCTATGGATACCTTCAATGTGTAACTTTGGCATCAAAGGCCAAATCAATGTCTCGTACATAACAAACAACTCGTCTTTATTCCAAGGATATTTAGTGAATTGTTCAAATAGCTTCCTTGTTGTACCCAAAGCAAGAGTGCGAAGATTTTTCATAACTTTTACATATCCAACATGAACCTTATCTCCTTGAGATAAGACTACCGCTACGGTAGAACAGATAGCAAAATAAATGTTGAATAGCTGAGACAGTAACTGTTCATTCATACATCCCCCGAAATATTCACGGACAACCTCAAATAGATTTAAAACACTGTGAAGTTTTCCAGGACTGGTAACTGATTTTAAATCTACGTCCGACGCAATTCTTTCAAATATTTCAAGAGGTTTCATATCCAAATACTGTTTGTAGTAAGAAAATGCCATTTCAATGAACATTTTAACCTCGCTTTCGTTACAACCGGCCAAATACCGCATTACTAGGGACCTTCGGTTCTGCCCACCCCCTTTCTTCTCCGCTACAAGTTTCGACGTCATCTTACCATAAAGTATTCTTAATACTATTGGGACTACATGCTCCCTGTCCTCAGCCTGAATACTTTTCGAATCTTCAGTTATTTTGAACTGAGTCAGTTCATCTTTGAACTTCTTCTCATCTACTAAGTTGCATAAATTGCTTTTATATTGCGTAACATTTTTGTTCTTATAGTTCAGAACACAATCCAAAGCATATTTCTGAAGACCCGGATTTTTGTTTTTCAGAAATTCCATATAAAGTTCCCAAAAAACTGGTTCTTTGTGCAAAGCTCTTGGGTTCTTAAATTGGGATAGGACTTGCATTATGTTTATGAGAGTTTTAAACACTATCTTTCCTGAAACAGTTTCCTTTGTTTCATCTATATCTTCAATTATTTCCTCTATGTTCTCAGTACTTTCTTCTGGTTTTTCATCAACTTCCATTTTATTATCTCGTACTTCCATATCAATTTTAAGAGCATTCATGCTGTCATTCCTTCTGTATTCTTCTTCAATGAAATTCAAAAACAAGACAACGACATCACGATTCCTCGCCTCACAAACTTGAATACAATTCGTCATAACCTTTAAAATCAAGTTTCTATAATTGTATAAATCAGGTCTTTCAGATATGCTGTTGTAATCAGAGTATAATTTTTGCAGGATCTCGAAATTTGTATCGATTTCATTATCAAAATGAAACTGTTTGAGATTTTTCTTTGCATTTACAAAGGAGGATTCAAGAACGCTATGAAAAGTAGGCCAGAAATCATCGACACTTAGAGCATTTCCGTAACCCGCAATAAATTCTGTCACGGGTTCCCAGAGCAGCTTGAAATTGATATACAAGACGCCCAACATGTAATTCAATGCAAAAAGATGGAACTCTGTATCCTTAGCAAGGGCATACTGACTGGTATTGAAGGTCATCTTTTGCAGCATGTTCAACTGAGCTCTGTACTCCTGGATAGATGGTTTTATGGACTCAACTGAGTAACATCTGCTGAAGATTGAAAACTTCTCAACTGCACCCCCCACCTCAACTGTTTTGTTTAACTCCTCAACATTTTCGAATAACTTGTAAATATGGGTAGTTAATAGACGAACCTGAAAACGAGATTGTTTTGTTAATTTATTTTTAAAATGTTTTTTTTTTATTAAATTATTGCCTTGACTTGTGTAGATTACATAACATAACATAACATCACGCCTGTAATCCCTGAAGGGTTAGGCAGAGGTGTACCTAATAGGTACACCCACATTTCGCCAGTTATGTTTAAGTCCCATGTAATAGGGGGCCAGCCTATTGCCATCAACTGGGCACAAATCCAGGCTCCGTGACTGTTACTGTTGTTGTGTAGGTTAATAAAAAATAATAAGTTTTCAAAAACTCACCACATGAAAAGGCGAAGACACATTCGTTTTTAGATACGAATCGACTAGAGATAAATATGGATATGTCAATCCATGTTCCTGTTCATATGCTGTCAAATACAGGTCCAGGAGATGGAGTGAGCAAAGGTAATTAGGATCTGCAGCACATGGCAGTATCACTGGCAACAGTGTATCAATGTCACAAATCTCCTTCAGCTTCTTACAACTCGATATGTGAATAGCACTTTCAAGTGCTAATGTTAACATGAACAAAACTTTTCGAGCACATCTCGATAGTGCAGTTGGGTCACAGTGGAACTTATTTTCTTTAGGCTGGTTCTCCAAGTTATAACTTTTCAATATATTTAATAGTTTTGATATCAGCTGACTTAACTGTTTGATGCAATAGTCAACATCAATTTTCTCTACATGCGGCAAACAGAATAAGACATTCGTTAATTTTACTGGGTTTTCCACATATTTTTCTATATCTTCCGACAAAACATTTTTGAAATGTTCCATAAAGTTCGGCAGGTTTTTTCCAAAGTCTATGGGATATTTTACCCACTCAAATAACTTTATACCATTCATAGACAAAGGTGATTTCTTCAAGCATATTTTAGTCAGTGTACCCAAAGCTTCATTGTCAAAGTCAGACTGTATCACAAACTTGATGAAAGGAGGTAGTATGTGCATATCAAATTGTGAATACTCAATGACATTCTGCACAAAGTTGATGAGTATATTTGGGAATGGTAAAGGCAGAAGAACTTTGACGATAATACCAGCATGTTCTTGTGATAAAGACACATTTGGCGAGAGGAGTAGCACTGCACCTATCTGTGCACAAACCTCCAGAACACTTTCTGAGGACTGCTTACAAATAACCTTTATCAACAGGAGTACAAACTGTGGAGGGTTTGTTAAGTACTTCCCTTGTTGGTGTTCTATGACTTGGCCAGCAAGTCTGAGAATATATTCTAGCCCTGCACTTTCTTCATCATCCTCTTTCAAAATTTCTTCAGTGAACTTGTTGATGCTTGCCCAAAAGATTGCATATTCTTTGTGTGAGATACTTTGTAGACTGTCCTCTATTGTCTGTGTAAGTACTTTGAACAGTATTTCTTGATTTTCTTTCTTATCTTTTAGGTATTCCAGGAGAAGAGGCAAGAATGTTTCTATGCAGCTGTGGAATTTTCCTGTGACACCTCGCAGTATTTCAAATATGAGATGACCACAGCCAGTGATTGCCTGGAAGAACAATTTAGACGAGATTTGACACAATATGTATAAAAGTATTTTCTCTTTATGTAAAGACTAAATATACTCAATGAATTGACAAATACTTACGTCATCATTATGTTGCAAATAGTTCAGTATAAGAGTGACAAACTTTTTCTTATCCCTTATATCTCTTGCTACAAAAGCAAAGCTTTCTGCTGCAAAATTATTGATGTACTGTGGCTGAGATTCACTCAGTAAAGGTATGATCCCCTTTAGAACAACAGCAATATCTTTCTTTAAGTAAGGTTTGAGGACTTTGAACAGAAATGCTAGGCAGACTAAGGTCCATTCTAGTCTTTCAGCATCTTTGGTGTTTAGCAGCTTTATTAGAATATCCAGAAACCTTGGAAAGTGTGGGTAGAAGTCCTCTCTTAGATCTTTTGCTACTGATACTAGGATTCTGAAAGAGAATGTAATTATTAGTTCATATGAACTGTTACAATATAAAAATATGGTTTTAATTAGTAAAGAGAAAAAAATATATAAAAAGAGTGAAAAGAAAATATAGTGCTAAAGTGTTTTATGGCCATAATTTATTACACATGGTAACCATAGAAAATAACATGTTTGACTAGGTTATATTTCCATTTACATTATTTATTTAACAAAAAAAAAACAACAAACTTACTCCAGTAATGGTTGTAAACACAACTGATCTTCTAAATTCAAATATTTTTCCAATATCTCAACCACTTCATCTTTCTTGTGTAAAAGCTGTGGCACAGTTATAATACCAAAGACTTCTTTCCTGAATTTTTTAAAGTTTTCAGTCAAATTAAGCACATGCCATTTTTGTAGTGCCACAAAGAAATGGGTTTCATTCTCTTCTGGCTGCTGTGCATATACATGCTCAATGTGATAGAGAGCAGCATGGCGAATGTCAATAGCATTGATTCGTTCGGCAAAAGGTACAAACTAAAAAAAAAAATGTAAAAAATATCTTTCAACTTGGGAGTAATATCAACAAAATGTTGCTATAAAATGGCAGCCTATTTCCATCAACAAGATAAGAAATTGCTGATAAAAAATTATACAATAACAATTGCCCAATCTGAGAAATTAACCTAGGACCAGAGAAGCAGACAATGCATCACATTTCATTATCTTATAAGTAATTAATTCTGGGATAAAAATAGGAGGAGCATCAGCCTCCTCCTATTTTACACAAACTTAAACACTTACTATACTATACTTAAATAGATAGCTATACCTAAATAGATATGGTTTACAATTTTTATAGCAAATTTAGCCTTAGATGAAGTGAAGTTCCTAGCTTGGTTACTTTTTCAAGTGAAAAAGGACCTATAATATTAGAATTATAATTTAACTATTTATAGTTCATTTATGCATATATACTCACAAACTGTTTTCTATATACAGAAATGTGGTACAAAAATGTTAAAATATATTATATTTCTACAATATTCGCACTTAACCTAAAACATCAAGAATTTAATCTGTTAGTAGGACTTACACGAAAAGTATTTGTAGACTTGTGTTTAACTGGTTTACTCTTCATCTTGAGTTTTTATTTTAATCAAGGTTTTACTAACTTATTTACTAAAAAGCACGAAAACTGTTGTAAATAAATCCACATGCCGATGAATGAATATACACATGTCAAATGTTGACATTGGCATTTGGCAGGGGGCAGCATGATACTTGACAACACGGTGAATTTTTTTTTTTTAATATTTTGTGGCTATGCTATGGCTTGGTTACAAGACCTTTAAGCCAACACCAGTGACAAAATAATCCTATGTTGCCACCACTTTTTTCATAATATACTTTTGTATGCGCTGTTTTTAAATCTAAATTATATAAACATTAATATTCTTAAGCCCATAGAATCGTAAATCTGAAGAAAATAACAAATAAAACTATAATACATAATAACTTCTTGAGTAATTTCATGAAAGAAAATACTAACTGTCGGCAAATTGCGAAAATGCGAATTGCAAACAGTGAGTAGCTACTAGCTGCTCATGAGCTGCTCACTGCTCAGTATAGTAAGTGTAAAGGAAATAGCTGTCAACAGCGTCAACAGCAGCTGTCTGATAAGGTCTCTCTCTGTGGCTAAGGTATTTTGTTTTTCTTGGATATCACTGTCTTTGTAAAAAAAAACATTTAACTAATAAACACATCATTTAACCATTTTTATCAGTAAATGATCACAATGCTCGCCAAGTTTGTTAATTCTTTGCCGACCAGCCTGTCAAATCAAGCGACAAAGTTGTACTTCCAAGGTATTTTTTCCGCAAATAATAAATTACATTAGCATTTTTAATATAAATCTGTTTATTAGTACCTTAATTCGAACTATTATCTATTCAAAAACAAAAAGGGATTACGAAGCGAAAAAAACTTGTCAGAATATGAAAATTACATCTTTTTTCTATAGTTCATTTTTTCTTTCTCTTTACATCTTGATTGGTGGAGGCAACATTTACAAAGACAAAATTTACAAATTAATTATGCGAGTTAGTGTTAACCAACTCAATTGAATCCTTTTTTTGTACTTGGCCATAACAAAACAGTAGTTCAGTAAATCAGTCTTCAAAACCATTCAGCAGTTGTTATCTTCTTATCACATAGCCTGTTACAGTGATAAAACTTGAAAATTGAACATAACAGCATTACTCTTCAAATTATTATTTTATTTACTTATAAAAATAAGTGTTTGTTAGTAATACCATTGTTGTTTAAGTTTTATCTACCAATTAGTAGATATTCATTTATCACATCGTGCTCAATCACTGGGTTTATTTCACTCTTAGTTTATTCAAAACCTTAAATTCACTTACTGAGACTGCTGTACTGGTGAACTATCGAACACTACTCAATTCACTACGAGCCACTTGGTTTAGAAGCTTGTAATTTGCAGTAGCTTCATTTAAATAAAAATGTGAGCACTCGGAAAGCATTTTTACAAATTCATCTTCTAAAGGGGTTAAATAGATGAGACATCTACGAATTATTGCCCATGAGAAAAGGTCAGATCAGAATGAGAAGAGATCAACAACAATTAGATTTTCATTAAGCCTGCTGGCTCTAAACCAATAAAATCCACAAGCTAAATCTTATTATTGCTTTTTAATTAACCTTTCAAATCACCTCTTTTTATTTACTTAAAAATATTGCATCCCAAGCATGCAATATTTTGCAAGTAGCATGTACTGTACTTGCAACCAAACATAATTATTTGTTATATTCAATGTACATACTTGCTTGCTTTTAGTCTTCTATTCTATTCCGCTTCTTCATTCTTCTATCCTTCTCCCAATTTATTTAAAGTTGGTGCATCAGTATTCACTTCTATACCTATAAAAGAATTTCTTCTATACCTATAAAATATTTCATGTTTCAGTACTTGCTCGAAGGCAGCAAGGAGCACACAGCTATTCAGAACACCATCAGTTCCCAAACATGGATGTGAAAATACTACCAGCTCTTCAGGACAACTACATGTACCTGCTTGTGGATAAAGCCACTAATCAGGCCGCTATCATAGATCCTGTTGAACCCAATACCGTGTTGGAAGCTGTAGCGGATCATAAAGTTAAACTCACTTCAGTCTTGACTACTCATCATCACTGGTGAGTTTTCGTGATTCGGTTCTTTCTACCTTATAAACAGTAGCGTAGGTATAAGTATACTAAGGGACAAAGTGATCCAGAGCACCAAGCAAGGTTGCTAGGTGCAAGGTTCTCTCAGCGTCTAGACTGGGTGGAAAATTATTTAATGTTCAAAAGTACACTCTAACTAATTCGCTAAAAGTATTGCACACGCTGTCTTAGCCGTAGTTCTTTAAATTCTTAAACTTTTCTGCATTTTATGTCGACTAAGTAACTCCTAAGCGGAGGTGGGGCACCAAAATTTTCTAATTTTTTTTATTGCTTTTTCTTTTATATTGCTTTAGCTAGGACGTCAGGTTTTCTGTATTAAAGATCAACATCATCCTCTGCTGATCCCAAGTTGGGGTCGGCTGCCAGTCTTTACATGGAGCAACCATATTCAGATTAGTTCCTATTACATTTTTTACGCAAATTCATGATTTTTGACACTGTAATTTTCAGCAGTAGTAAGATATTTTAATTATTTGTTTTTCTTATTTTATTTCATTTTTCTTTTCGTGTATTTTACTATAAATATTTTATGAACACAGTTTCCAAGTAAAACCGTTGACGTTGGAACTTTGACCCTCAAATTCACATTGTTACATTCAATTTTTATAAATGCTAAAATAATACTAAAAGATACTTACTTTGATAGTTTTACTTGTTTATTGGAGTTTGAGAATTTCTCTAAATTTCTTGAGTTTTTAAGAGGAGGCTCCCTAAATTTTATGTTAATTTGCATTAATATTCTGAAACAGTCGTACATACAATCAAAATGGAACTTTAGTATATGATTTATTGGATCTTTTTCTTTCCATGTACAAGACAGTTACGTAATTGTAGCATATTCGCTCGATTCATTTTTTATTCGAAAATCATGTCTTTTTTAACGATTATTACATTTTTCCTCAAGATTGCTCCGCCTTTATGTCTAAAATAAATGTTCACTGTAAGAAAATATAGTTTACTATCCAGCCACAAGATATTTTTTCTCCAGATCAATTACTACTTTACTTATAAACGAAATAAGAATTGAGACTTATGACATTTAGTTTCGTGCTCGAACGCGATCAAAGAGCGCACGCGGTATTCGACTTTATTACTGATGTGCTAGCGTCTAGCACATCGCGCGGAGTGGCGGGGTGCATGGGGCGGAACTTGCGTGAAAATTATTTTAGAGTGCCTGGTCTTAAGGAAAAAGTCGTAAAGAAAGCCTAATTTAGGCCCTCAGACTAAATAAAAAGTATAGATGGAACTCTGCGAACAGCAAAGTGAGGCCGGTCAAACTACGCCTCGCATACACGCACACACGTCTCAGACCAAATAAAAAGTTTAAGACCAAGGCGTAGTTTATGTTGTACGTGTGTGCGTGTATTGTGTATTTACACGGCGAGGCGTAGTTTGACCGGCCTTTTTTTTTTTTTGTGGGTGTAAAATCATCGAATAACCCCTCCCGCTCTTGGGCAGAGCGAAAGGGAGTGTCAGACTTCTACTGACTAAAAACCACCCATGTTCCTTCTTCGCCCTCTATGTCGAGGCCGCGATAACCGGTGGACTACCCGCGGCCTAGTTTGACCGGCCTCACTTTGCTGTTCGCAGAGTTCCGTCTTTACTTTTTACTTGGTCTGAGTTTAAGCCATAAATGTCTTGATTCAGCATCCATTATATTCCAAATTAACATCTTCCATACTTCTCTGTTTCTCGTCATCTCATGAGACACCTCCTTGTTTCTTTGGTCTTCTTCTACTCTTATATCCATCCACATTCATATCTAAAACCTTTCTCATGACATTTTTCTCATCCCTCCGCATCACATGTCTATACCACGACAACCGCTTTCCACACAACTTTTCAGTCACCTGCGCCACTTTCAGACTTCCTCATAAGTAGGTACTCATTACTTATTTTATCCATTCGTTTCACCACACATCCCCCTAAGCATTCTCTATACAGCCACATTCAAATGTCTTTCATTCTCCTCTTTTGTAGCCCAACATTCCGATCCATACACGACAGCAGGTCTAACCATTGTTTTAAAGACCATCCCCTTTAGTTGTCGTTGTCGTCAATATTACCATAGAACTCAAAAATAATACCTAATAAGTATTGTTCAATTTCCAGGGATCATGCTGGTGGCAACGAAGCCCTAGCCAAGCAGGTTCATGGCATTGAAGTGTACGGAGGGGATGACCGCATCGGCGCATTAACAAAGAAAGTGGAGCACAACACAATATTTAATATTGGCAACTTGTTGGTCCAATGCCTGTTTACTCCATGCCACACTAAAGGGCATATTTGCTACTATGTGTCTACGCCTGAGGAAGGATCTCAGTTTGTGGTGTTTACAGGTAAAACGATAAGTTAAAAATAAAAAAAAATGTAGTTGTTAGCGCAATGTATGTAGGCTATGTTATGCGACCAACGGTAGCGTCGTGGTGACGCCGCCTTTCCTCTGTTGCAAGGTTCATCCGCGGCCATCGGCACTATTGTTAAAGCAATAATAAAAAGAAACATGCTTAAAAAATAACTTACTTTACTTATTTAATGTTAGCCAACACAAGATAGTAAACAACTGATTCAAATTCCAGGTGACACCTTATTCTTAGGTGGTTGTGGAAGATTCTTTGAAGGCACTGCTGATCAGATGTTCAACGCAATGTCAATCCTAGGCAGTCTGCCAGATGAAACCAAGGTGTATTGTGGCCACGAATACACACTGCAAAATCTCAAGTTTGCGGCTCACGTCGAGCCAAATAATCAGGAATTAATGCAGAAATTCGCCTGGGCGCAGCAAAGGCGGGAACAGGGAAAACCTACGGTAAGTAGCTTCATTTAAGCACCATTTATAATCAACTACTAACCCGCCCCGGCTTCGCACGAGTGCAATGAAGATGACTTCCTCTTGAATCACTCTATCTATTGCTGAAAACTGCATTAAAATCCGTTGCGTAGTTTAAAAGATCTAATGGCCTACCACACGCACAGGCTTCTAAATCTAATGGGCCTACTACTGTACATCGCACGTGTGAATGGCAATGGTAAGTTTTACCAACGCGTGATATACCGTGCGCATCGTGTAATCGCGCAGGCGAAACTGTGGTGAAGCTTGAGCGTGTGGTAGGCCCATAAGAGTACAAACAACTGGAGCGAGTTTGTTTTATAGAGTAGGCTGTACAAAATACATTAATGCCTGCCGTGTGGTGTACACAACACAACAATTCTATGCATGATCGTTTTATGTCAATAATCCTCATTTCTTACTACAGGTGCCGTCAACAATAGGCGAGGAGAAAAAATACAACCCCTTCATGAGGGTATCTGTGCCGGAAATTATGAGACATGCAAATGCCACCAGTCCCGTTGAGACCATGAAGAATATTCGGTTGGAAAAAGATAACTGGAAAGCGTAAAACTACTACAATTTACTGCATTATTGGCTTTAGCGTTGTTCAATGTAATTAAAAAAATTACTCTTACTACTACAACATAAAGGCGCTCTCAACGTTAAATTAGAGAACCAATGTGCGGTTGAACAGCTAAGAGACAACACGTACCACGCGGCCACTACAACGACTTTTATCCGCAGAAGCATGACGTCATAAAAGGAGTCTTGTTTTATTCTTTCTAATGTGGAAAAGCGACAGAGCCAGAGCTATGTATGGTTTAGCGCCATCTATTTTCCACACTGGAATACTAAAACAAGCTTGCTTTGGTCGCAAAACCGGGCGTCCAATCAGTATCACTTTTGTTCGGGATGCATAGATGGACCCTTCAATGTGTTACTCGTGGAGAAAACAAAAAGAAACAGATTATGGTAACTTTACTATAATTTGTTTAAAATTTCTGGTGTTCATTCTAAATGTTAGCTTTGTACACATGTACTGGAACAGTCTGTTTCTTGTTTTAATCTTCCGTACCGAATTAACACCCAATTTCACGAACACAAGGTGACTCGATAAATATGTAATGAGTAAATATATCATTTCACCAACCACAACACTTGCTAAAATTGCGATACCGATCCGTCGACTGTATATTATATTCTCGCCTTGTGGTTGCTGAATTCTTTTGTATATTTGCAGTGGCGTATCGTGAGATTTTTCCTGCCCGGGCCAACCGGAAATTCGCCGCCCCTTCTTATTTCTTCATAAAGTGACGCAAAAGATATGTTCCGTTGTGATGCAGTTCATACAAATCGTGTGCGCATCAGCTTTAACACAGTAACATAATATACTATGTACCTCATCTAAAAACTGTTAAGGCTGAGTAACAGAATCCCCTCAAATTATGTTTGTTGGTACATTATGTTTAAGCATTACATTTAATTGTTAGTTAGTGAACACGGATATTTATATTCGAGGCACAACAAAATAAGCGCAAATCTATGTGGCATAATCCGTTTAATATGGCAGGGTATGTAGGGTTAAGGTACTTCCAGTGTGAATTTGTTTTATTTTTAATTTGTTAATAAATTACTATATGTTTTATTAGTATTTTTCTTTTCTTTTGGAACCTAAAAAACCTATTTTACTTTTATAACTTTTACATTTGAAGTTTTAGGTACAAAAGTGAAACTAAAGTAAGGATGGTCTTAGAATTAATAATTCATGAAAGTCTGCTGAATTTCTCATAATGTTTTTCATCACTATTTAGGAGAGCACTATTGAATCACAGTTAACCAGAAAAAAAAATATAAAACCATTTCTTCTTATAAAGTACTGTTTAATAGGTAGTTAACCTAATCTTAAAGCTGATGATCACAAGAAAATTAAGTGCTACTATTGGCCGGTATTGCCGATTGTCATTGTTCCTTCTTTATGTACGCTGACATTTGTTCTGCATACTTTTCCTTTGATCTCTCAAACATTGCCACATATACCTAAAACAAAGAAATGTGATATAGAAGTTATTTAATAAAAAAAATGTTAATTATAAGAGATAAGTAACTATGTACATTAATTAAAAACTTTAAAATAAACTAACAATAAACTATAAAAGGGCATGGAAATACTGCTTCTCAATGCTGTCAGCTGGTAAGGTGCCCAAAAGACTGGCGGCATTGCCGCAATGTTGTGAATTACAATTTATAGATGTTACAATTTACATAAAATTCCAAGATTTTAAACTCAGTTTTAATGCTTTCAATATAATAATATTATATATAAGATACATACTATGCATCTTATGAACTGTGTAAGTAAAAATTGTGATGTTCATTCAATTTAATTAAATTGAAAATAAGCTATTACAGTTTTGATCATTCAAACATATTTCGGGATCTTAATGTTATTGATGTTCAATAAAGTTTTTCTATCTTACCCTTTTTTCTTCATTGTTGAGTGCTCTCCAGCGTGAAGCCAGTTGTCTGGTTACCTCCTGCTTAGAAGGCTCTGACCCCAACTCAGAGTTAGCCTCAGCTACAACCAGGGGCCGTTGTTCTTGGCAAAATTGGAAGAATGCATTGCAAGGCTTTTTAGGAGCATTTGGATCTCTTTCAGGCTAAAAGTAGACACATTACATTAGAGAAGAGTCGAAGGTTACAAGTAGAATGGTAGTGTACATTCACAAATTATTGAATTTGTCAAAAATGCACTCAACACTACCTTATCAGCTTTGCTTTTTCTTTTAGGTCCAGGTTTTTTGGCGCCAGTTGCATTCTGCTTGTCTGTTTGTTTGGACACAGTTTGTGTCTTTCCTCCAGCACGGGGAGGCCGAACAATCACCTCTGGTTTCATTTCAACCTCCAAACATGCAGTTCTGAACTGATCCCCATGCCTATCCAATCTGTACACCAACAATTTAATGTCCTTCCGGTAACGCTTGGTTATTTTCTTCGCTTCATGTATTCTGTAACAATTAGATGCTAGCTCATTCGCGAATACCGTTTAACAACAGAAAGCAAGCTCACAACACAAACCTATTGATAATTCTTTCGTTATCCTGTTGTAAGACTTCACATCGCTCCAACAACAATTGATATTTTCGCCTATAAATTTCTTCTTCGGATGGTAAACTAACCATATCATCTGAGTCGTCAGAAATATTCGAGTTAATCTGTTGGACTGTCATTTTAATTTATTTCACAGCTTCAAAGTTCAACACGATCAAATTTCTTTTAATTCAGCCGTCGGCTGTCAAGTTGTCAACGTTGGTACCACAGGTTATGACAGGTTGGTAATTTTGTTTTTAAATAATATTTATTCATGACCATAGATACAAGTCTTTCAGTCGAAAACATAAATGGGTATTAATATTACTACAATAAGAGATACACATTACACTTACATTTTCATACCTAATGCACATTTTTCACTTTTACGTTACAACTATATTTTTAAACCTTGTTTTTATATAAATATTTTTCATTAACTTGTGTTAATTCTTATTAAATTACCAACTTGCCGCCCTTTCGGGACCACAGGTTGGTACCTACTTGTGTTTTAAGTCTTGTTGCACGAAACAAAAAAAAAACCACATAATTTTATGGTCCTTTCTCATTCAAACAACTTATGTCATTCATAGTAGATTTTACAACAAGTGCACAAAACAAACCATTTTTATCCGAGACTTTTAGCAGCCCGAGCCGAAGGCGAGGGCTGATAGTAATGTCGAGGATAAAAATGGTTTTGTGGACGAGTTATAAACTCTGCTTTTCACTTCGATTGCGAGGAAATAAAACAGTAGTATAACATAACATTTCTTTAATTAAAATTCAAAGTAAAATTAGAACAGTTTTGAATAGGTACTGAAGGAAATTGTTTTTTTAAATCTTACGACATTCATATTAGGCTGCAGACCTATCTATACAGCCTACTATTAAATTAATTTTGTAATAATAATTTTCTTAAATCAATTATCCTACCGTACTTGAATTAAAATTGTAATATCTATTATATCTTAAAAAACAAATAAGGCAAATAAATTAAAGTAAATATTATATAATAACAAATTCTATCTATGAACTTCTTATTGCATTTGGCTGTATGACTCATTTTCTTTGCCATAATATAATACATTTATGAGTAGATACGTTAATGCCCTTGTGCACAAAATTCGATTTTGTGCAGCCTATACCCTGCACAAAGAAGCACTTTCAGAGCATGAGAAGTGAAAAAGTAATGTTGCCATCTTTTTTATGCTAAATATGTAGTTTTTTCCCGTAAACTCGACAATGGAACTAATGGTATGGAAATAATAATGGCAGAATAAAATTGAGATAGGATACAGGGTTTATGAAATCGTTTTATTTTAAGTTCGGGCGCAATTTCGTGTTGCACTGAACTTTTTTTAGTACTTTATCGAGATCTTTTTTCTTTACCAACCACATTTAAAAATGTTTCCGGAAAAACGCAAGGTACGCGGTAAACGGAAGTGCGCAAGGTAGTAGCGGGGGGATTATCATGCGCGGTAAATTACGTTCGCACGAAATACGATTTTCCGTCTGACTCCGTGTCGATTCGACAGCGATTGCGCGCATCGTGATTCGTGCAGGTTCCGAAGAAAGCTACATCGATCGTTCGTAAACACTGCTTGTTCAGTGCGAACTCTGCAATACTATGCATATCAATTAGCTTAAAAACACGATGAAAGATTACAGTAGTTTAGTTTTCTCAATTGAAAATATTCGTTTATAATGTTGAGTGAAGTGAATTTCGTTTATTGACGGCAAGAAAACCAAAACACTACAAATGAATCCGATGTACAGCAATGAGATGGATACCAGTGCAATCAAAGCGCAATATTATGATTTTTGGTTTCATACTATTGTCGGTGTTTTACTTATTCTATATGTTGAATTCTTGCACAGTTGACGAAAATAAGGTGAGTTGTGGTTTTTAAGCAAATAACAGACCTACTTCTTGATTGTTAAAACAGATAACTTTAGTTACTGCCATGAGTCTGATTTATTACTCACCTTTTTAATACAGTGGTATTTTTTCAGTTCACAATAAAATATATACTACTGAAGCAGCACATTTCGAAGTACAGGGCAGCAGGAGTGCGCTTCGCTGCGCTGCTGGGATTCAACATAGGCGAGAGCTACGAGTACAGGCGATTGAAGCAAAACCAGGTGCCGGTGAAGAGACTACCCGACGCACTTATAATAGGCGTCAAAAAATGTGGGACGAGGGCCTTGCTGGAGTTTCTGAGGTGGGTTACTAGAAATGTGGTATTGTGGGAATGATGTCCACGAGAATCGTGTGTATTAAAGTAAACGACTCTTTCTCTAGAAACACATTTAATAGCTCAGACAAAAACCGAGGACCGCAGAGAAAAATCCATGCGTCAGACTTGAGTCACTTTTTGACACTTCACACCGGCAAATAAGGATGGGCGTAGCAGTTAGTGATGTGCCGCCACACCACCCCCCTTGGAGTTTGGAAAACCTGCAGAAAGATAATTAGGAAATCTAACTACGCGTCCGGACCTTGTGGTTTGTACCGGACGATGACCATCTGGGTTTTCTATTACCGACTTTGATGCATCTTCAGATGAGTCGGACAAAATAAAGGCAGGTTTGACACGATCTATTGTGACTGTAACTGGTCCTCTTTGTAGTTCTACAGTGACGGTCTTATCTGTCCTCTCTAACACAGGATACGGACCTGAATATGGTGGTTCTAAAGATCCTCGAGGTGCACCTTTTCTAATAAAGACGTGTTTGCAAGTCTTGAGGTCCTTGTGCACAAATACAGAAGCTGGAGAATGTCGAGCTGCTTCTTGTGGCTTCAAAAATGACATGTTATGTCTCAGTTGCGAGACAAAATCTGGCGGTCTCAGCTGGTTATTATTAGTTGATTGGAAGAACTCACCCGGTATTCTCAAACGCTCACCATAAACCATTTCAGCGACGGAGCATTGCAGGTCTTCTTTCCAAGCTGTACGCACGCCGAGCAGGACGACAGGTAAAACGTCTGTCCAGCGCTGCTCGCCGTGAGCCATGATGGCAGCCTTCAAAGTGCGGTGAAACCTCTCAACCATTCCATTCGCTGCAGGGTGGTAAGCAGTCGTGTGGCGCAGCTGGACTCCACAAAAATCTGTAAGAGCTTTGAAAAGTGAGGAGGTAAATTGACGACCTCTATCTGTTGTCAATGTCTCTGGACAACCGAAACGCGAAATCCATAGCTCATAGAATGCCTTTGCTACTGTGTCAGCTGTAATATCCTGCAGCGGCTGTACTTCTGGCCAACGTGTGTATCTGTCGACAGCTGTGAGACAGTATTTGTAGTCGCGAGATGATGGCATTGGTCCGATTAAATCTATATGCACGTGACTGAATCGCGATTGTGGCAGTTTGAAATTGCCTAGAGGAGATGAAACATGACGGTGTACTTTAGTCTTTTGGCAAGCTTCACAGGTACGAACCCAATCGCGACAATCCTTTCGAGCTGAGGGCCAAATAAATCTATCAGTCACCATCTTTGTCGTCGACCTCGTTCCGGGATGGCTCATCGAGTGAATGGAGTTGAAAATCTGCCGACGCAGCTCCTTTGTAGCAAAAGGTCGAGGCCTCGGCAGAGAGACGTCGCAGAATAAAGTGACGCTTGTACCTGGTATAGACATTTGTTCCAGCTTCAATGAAGTTGAGCGATTGGAGATAATAGTCTGTAGCTCGGTGTCATGTTCTTGAGAATGAGCTAGTTGTTCTAATGTAGGAGGTGACGCTATAGCTTCGATGCGTGTCAACGTATCGGCAGGGATGTTGTCTTTACCCGAAATATGTCTTATGTCCGTTGTAAATTGCGACACGAAATCGAGATGATTAAATTGTCTAGGTGAGCATTTCTGCTTGTTCTGCAAGAAAGCGTAGGTGATTGGCTTGTGATCCGTGTATATAACAAAGTGTCTACCTTCGATCATATAGCGGAAATGTTTAACGCTTTCGTATATTGCCAACAACTCTCGGTCATAAGCGCTATATAGCTGTTGGGATTTGCTCAGCTTCTTTGAGTAAAAAGCAAGGGGTTGCCATTCCTTATCTACCAATTGCTGGAGTACCGCGCCCACGGCCGAGTTAGAAGCGTCGGTCACAAGGGCCAACGGTGCATTCATGACAGGATGTGCGAGTAAAGTGCATTTAACAATACTTGCTTTGCAGTTGTTGAAAGCTTCAAGGAGTAGTGGCGTCCAGGTGATTGGATGAGTACCCTTTACTTTGGGTCCCGACAGCATCACGTGCAGCGGTGCTTGATCAGAGGCAGCGTTTGGAATGAATCGGCGATAAAAATTTAGCATTCCCAAAAATCTGCGTAAACCGTTGACGGTTTTTGGTGGTGGAAACTCCTTTATGGATTTAACCTTGTCTTCCAGGGGTCGCGTGCCATACTGGGTGATGTGGAAACCAAGGAAATCTAGTTCGCGTTTGCTGAATTCACACTTCCCTTCATTGATACGGAGACCGTAGTCATGCAGACGCTTGAAAACCATTTCCAGGTGTTCCAGGTGTTCGGATTGACTTCTAGAGTACACCAAAATGTCATCAATGTAAGAGAAACAGCAGAAATCGAGGCCTCTGAGCACCTCATCAAGAAACCGCTGGAAAGTTTGTGCGGCATTGCGCAAACCGAAAGACATGAACGGAAATTCCAGCAGGCCAAATGGAGTTGTGATTGCAGTCTTTGCTATGTCCTCTGGGGCTACTGGAATTTGATGATAGGCTTTTTCTAGGTCGATTTTTGAGTATGCTGTACAACCAGCTAGTCTATGAGCGTAATCTTCTATATGCTTCATAGGGTACCTGTCAGGAATAGTGCGCGCATTTAAAGCACGGTAGTCCCCGCAAGGTCTCCAGCCGTTCTTCTTCGGAGCCAGGTGCAGTGCCGACGCCCATGATGAATCTGATGGTCTCGCAGTGCCTTCTCGAATCATATTATTAATCTCTTCTTTGGCAATCTTGAGACGATCAGGAGCTAAACGACGCGGTCTGCAAAATACAGCGGGTCCAGGTGTAGTATTTATGTAGTGTACGGTTGAGTGCTTAACTTCACGAAATACTCCAAAAGGTTTGGTCAAATTAGGGTACCGGGAAAGTAATTTGTGAAATTCAGTAGAACCCGTTAACGCTTTGATACTGGTTTGGTTACAACCCCTGAGGGTTCCAGGTGCAGTTAAAGTTGTCATACTATCAATCAGACGCCTGTGTTTACAGTCCACCAAAAGTCCGTAATGCGCGATGAAATCAGCTCCTATGATTGGCTTATCCACAGTAGCTACCACGAAATTCCACACAAAGTCTCGTCTCAAACCCAGGTCCAGGTGCAAAGTCATGGTACCGTAGGTGCTGATGATACTACCGTTTGCAGCAGTAAGACTGTAGTCCGCAGGTTGTCTGGACTGGCGCAGGAAACGACGTGGGAGCACACAAAGATCCGAACCAGTATCTATCAAAAACTGTACCTTTGTTTTCCGGTCTGTGATGAAAAGGCGACTGGTAGCACTTTGACAGTCGTTAGTCGCCTCTACCAACTGTCGCTCTAGTTTACCGACTTGTATGAACAAGGCGATGTGCATTTCGTAGCTTTATCTCCAAACCTCTTGTGGTACCAGCAAACGCCACGTGTATTGCTGCGGCTACTGCTCCTCGATCGGTATCTGCCTCTAGAGGGAGAGAGATCACGCGAACGTATGTTTAATTGAGATATTTGTTGGCTTAATTCTGAATGTATACGTGACGTAATCATTTCATCGATACGTTTCAATAAACCGTCGAAATTACTGAAGGCACTGGCGGCGTTCGTGCTTGTACTCGCTACCTGGTGGTGTAACGGCGCCGCGACCTCACAAATTTTATCCGCTAATTCTGCGACGACTTCCAGGCTACCAGAGGTTTGCGTCACAATAATTGCTTGAACATGAGGAGGTAGGCGACTCGACCACAAACTTCGCAAAAACTCGTCGGTTACCTCGTTTGCGGCAAGCGTTTTTAAATGGCGCAGAAATTGCGACGGTTTTCTATCGCCCAATTCTTCGTGCGAAAGTAACTGAGTAATTTGGTGTTGACGAGAAATAGATAACCGTTTTGTTAGCTCTTGCTTCAACTTCTCATACCTGTTGGTCGATGGAGGGTTTCTCACGATGTCTTTTACTTCGCGAATGTACTTATGTTCAAGCTGAGAGATGACATGGTAAAATTTCGTACTGTCATCTTTAATGCCGGAAATTTGAAATTGCGCCTCTGCTTGCGCGAACCATACCTCCGGGTCTTCTGGCCAGAATGGCGGCAGACGCACTGCGACTCTGTTCACTGTAGCGTCGGATGCTGCATCTACAAAATCTCCGTCGGCTTCGTCCAATCTAGGTGCGTGTTTGTCTGTCATGACGGATCACGTCGGGGTCACCAATTGTGGGAATGATGTCCACGAGAATCGTGTGTATTAAAGTAAACGACTCTTTCTCTAGAAACACATTTAATAGCTCAGACAAAAACCGAGGACCGCAGAGAAAAATCCATGCGTCAGACTTGAGTCACTTTTTGACACTTCACACCGGCAAATAAGGATGGGCGTAGCAGTTAGTGATGTGCCGCCACAGTATCATATTACCCAGTTGGGTTGTGCATAGTACATTTCGAGTTCCGATAGACAGGTGCTCTGTGTATTGCACCCGGTTATACTGGAAGACGACCCATGAGCAAAATAAAACTAGATTTTTTACCAAAAAAAGTTGATTCCCAGCAATAATTTTTGCGTAGGGGGTTACTTAGTTTGATGTACCCCCTGCTTGGATGACGGCTTCGTGATATATATACAGGGTGTAAATGGGCCCTTCACAAAGCCGTCATCCAAGCCTACAGGTAAAAAAAGATCTTTACAAAAGTATAATAGTAAGCCGTAAAAGTAAATGTTCTTACACGTTGTAATCATTACTTTCGCTTTGCAACTTCAGATTACACCCAGATGTCAGGGCTGCTGGGTCAGAGGTGCACTTCTTTGATAAATTTTATCACAAAGGCTTCGAATGGTATAGGTAAGTAAGATATCTTATTGATTTAGGTGTGTTTTACAATTTATTTTTGTCCAAAAATAAGTTATTTTTTATAAATTAGGTAAGTAGATTGTATTCATCCTTGCGGCTTGCGTAGGAAATTACTTACCATTTTGAATGACACATTAATTAACGAATTGAATTGTAATAAAGTACCTACGACCATGAATTCATGGACGAACTTTATTAGATCTACGAATGGCGTCGAGGGCAACACGCAGTTGCCAAGCTAAGTTATTTATTTTTATTAACTTTCAGGGATAAAATGCCACCAACGCTTGTGGGCCAAATTACGATGGAGAAGACCCCTTCATACTGGGTGACAAGGTCGGCTCCGAGACGAGTGTATGCCATGAACCCCAGCGTCAAACTGTTAGCAGTCGTTCGGGATCCGGTCACTCGAGCCATCAGCGACTATACGCAGTCAGCCAGGTAATTGTAGACTTTATAATATACACCATGTACCTACCTACACTGGCCCATTGCCTAATAAAACTAGGAAAATTATAACGCTATTTGAGCGCCTTATTGCCAGGACACAGATAGTTTCAGCCATCGAGCTACGCTATGCTTACGGCAACCATTAATCTTTTGTTTCGATTCCATTCCTCGCTGGGGTTCGTTAGGTGCAAAAGAAAAACCTGTAGTCACTGAATTGCTCCTAAAGATATTTTGTACATCGTGGTCCTTTTTTTGTAGATGGAAAATCAACAAATGACCCGTCCCACAGCCACTCTAGGTGAAGCGGAAGGGTGTCAGACTTATACTGACTAAAACCAACTCATGTTCCTTCTAAGCCCTTTGTGTTCCGGGGTTGTGGTATCTCCCCCGGCAGGGGCCATCGTGGTCCTAATTTTTTTTTACGAGTTCTATCTCTCAGATCGATATAATTAAACGTCTGAGATGTTCAATTATTGATTACTTTGCAGTAAAAGACCATCCCTCCCTCGATTCGAAGACTTGGCCTTAGTGAACAGTTCAGCGGGTTGGGTCGGGGCCCCCTCAGTGGTGGACGCATCATGGCCTCCCGTCCGGCTGGGAGTGTACGCGAGGCCGTTACGACGGTGGCTGCGACGGTTCCCGAGGCCCAGGTTACTGCTCATCAGTGGGGAGAGGCTGGTCGCTGATCCTGCGGCTGAAATGGCTCGAGTACAGGTGAAAATGGTCTTTGTAGCTTTGTACTAACGGGCACTTTTAATAGAATTTTGCCGTGGATATGGACGTGTGATGCAGAGGAATGGGGAAGTTTTAGGTATGAATGTAGAAGATTGTTATTCGATTGTGGCCTAGGGGCAGAAGAAGCAAACGATGATGAATAGGGGATCGGACAAAAAAAAACTACCTAATTAGTCCGTCAGATAAACTAAGAGTTTTCGAAGCACTGTATAGTCTTCATTTTTCCAATATCTATCCAATATTTTTTGATGATAATCTAACTGACGGACTAATTAGAATCATATTTTTTTGACTTAGTCCCTATTGTGTGAAAGTTGATAAGCTTAGTATGACGCTGTCTACTTGGATGGCTACTAAATAAATTATGGGAGGAAAATATACTGTGCGGATACTGTTAGCCTGCATCTTCCCGTTGCGGGACAAAGGGCGCTCCCCATGACTTCCAGTTGTTTCGATGCTCGGGCAGGAGAATGATAACAAAATCAAAAATTATTTATTCAAACTAGGCTGATAATCAGCACTTTTCGAACGTCAAAATTTACTTTACTTATTTACAAAAGACAGTCTCCCAGAACGCCCCCCTTTCGACATGTCCTAGTGTTTTAGCTGGAAAGAAGAAGTGGCGGAACAAACTCCCCAGTAACACATCTGTCTGTTTGTTTGGTTAGAAGAACCAGACTCGATACAATCGTAAGGTGCAAGGTAATGACTACAGACACACATTTTAATCAATTGAAACTTGATAACCTGGAGCAGGTATATTATGTCATCATCATATCCCATGTTATTCGGGGTCGCCGCAACGTCTTTTTTTTTAAATTCTGCAATGTTATGTAACATGCTCAAATATTTGAATCTATATGGTAGTTATGTCCAACTGGGTCATACGATAGGCTTAAATGGGTGTTTTTCCCATTGGACTTCGTTCTTTGTCCTTATTGAGCTATAATAAAGATTTTAATTCTGTTACAGGAATTTCTAGGCCTGAAACGGGTGATAACTGAGAAGCATTTCTACTTCAATTCTACAAAAGGTTTCCCTTGCCTCCTGAAATCTGAGAGTCGGTCTACACCACACTGTCTAGGTAAGACTAAGGGTCGGAGCCACCCACACATAGATCTTAAAACGTTAGAAAGACTGAGAGACTTCTACAGGCCATTCAACGAGAGATTCTACCAGTTGGCTGGAATGAACTTCGGATGGCCTTGAAATGTTGTGATTTTGAATTTTTGGTATACGGTTTGAAGAAGAACAGTATTAGTGCTAATAAAATTGTTGGCAAAATGCTCCTTATGTACCTATCGTGGAAATGCTCAGGTGATATCACTATTAGATAATTTAAGGTTAACATATTTGGACTATTCGCACTACTATATCCTTATCTGTAGGTACTCTATATTCATTAAGATAATTGTTATTTCATCACACTGTTACGTTTAACTTAACTTTTTTAAGTGTTGTTTTTGAACTCGGCAACATATTTTCATCATTTCTGTTATATTTTATTGTTATGTTTGCAATATATTTAAAATTATAACCAAATCGATTCCATTCCACTTATTTACCAGAGATATAAAAAAATATATAAAAGATAAACTTAATTGAAATAATTCGTCTTATAATTTTATTCAGAGCTGTATTTATGCGGGTAGTCGCTTCCTAGTTCCTAGTGGGCATTCCTTACTAAAGTGTTCGATTTGATATCATTTATGATCGCTTCATAATTTATACGATTATGGAGTCATATCATTATTGTATTAGCAGGCTTATTTAGGTGAAAAAAACAAGGCATTTCTTGTATGAGAATGTTTGTAAATTGGAGTGTCTATGACAAAGTCATATTATACCGTCGCGTCGGACTAGCTTTTTGACTATTATGACGGAAGCTGCAATATTGAGTAGCAGATCTGATGGTTGGTTATGTGACCCAAAAATATGAGCATACTAATAAATGTAATATTGGTCATGCATATAATTAAAACCATTTGCATTCAGAACTGTTGAATATAGTTTTTTCTAAGTACTCAATAAAAAAATATATTAAATAAATATTTTTTATCGTCATCTACCTTGCCTTTCCCAACTATGTTGGGTTTGGCTTCCAGTTTAACCAGTGCAGCTGAATATTTTACATGGAGCGACTGCCTATAATCTGACCTCCATAACCCAATTAGTATTGGGTAATATGGTACCATTTGGTAAGACTGGTTGTCTGTCAGGCCACTGACTACCTGCAACGACTGTCAGAGGTCCCATATGTCTTCAAATGACAGCCGGGACCAACGGCTTATTTTTGTCAAAATATTAATGATATTTGAACCCGAAGGTTGTGTAGGTAATGTGAACGAATGAGAGATAGTCCTAGAATAACGTGCCATATAAGTAGTACATTTATTTACAATTTTAAGCTTTTATATAGCCTTCTGTCTAATCGTTGTACCCCAAGATGATTTATTTTTATTTATTTTGTGTGTCAAATAAAGCATCGCTATTTTTCGCCGACTTCATGATGCGAAGAGGTGTTGTATGTGACGAGTTCACAGTAATCGCAAACGCAGGGTTCGATTACAAAGTCGGTTAACTGTGTGGGGGATTTCGTGGGATTACAGACGTTATGTTATACGAATCGACTGTCAAAATTCATTGGAAACTCCTACGTTTTGGGAAAAAATATTAATGAATGATAACAATTTTTTTTAAATCATATGAATTTAATAAGTGCAAGAGTAGAGAGAAGTCTAGATAAATATTGTAATGTAGTGTTAGGGACCTAGCACACTACGTGAACACAACCAAACCGCAATTTTAACAAAAGTGGTCGTATGTCCGGTTGTGCGACCAAACTTTCTTCGGGGTTTTGACCATAAGCCGATGTTGTGGTCAAAACTCGTGCTCGTGGGCGTGTAGTGTGTGGGTCCCTTAGTCATATGTATACATATTTGCACTGAGCCCTCCGAATCACTTGTGCCATGTAGCTGCTTAGTAGACTAGATAACTAAATATTTATAATATTAAGGCTGTTTTAAAGTTATTTAAATAAAATACACATACAATTTAATTGTTGTTTTATTTATTATTCGATATCTGTTTACTTATAGGTATATTTTGTATGATACTAGAGTTACTAAACAAAATGGGTATGTCTGGTAGATTTTAGAGAGAAAATACTTAACTTCTCCACTGCCCCACTATCGTCAAGGAATTCAAACGACTATTTATTATGGATTATTGCGCCAAGAAATCGAACTAAAGAATGTAGGTACTGTTTACGTGTATTGGTCACTAACATTATTATTAACACTTGTAACGGGATATTTACCATTTGTCTCGATATTTCGGCGTTGTTGCAAGCACCATGTACCACGGACCACGGATAAACAGTTTCGTAATATCGTGTCCTGCATCACCTGCGTGTCATGCTGATTGTTCACTACAGGAACTGATGGACGCTACCGAAGGCGCCAAACTAGTCGCTTAATAGGGTAGTTGTCATTTATTTATAGTATTTTATTCCTACAAAACGGCACGGAAGTGACAAACATCGAGGGAGTAGAGTGCGCATCTTCAACGGAGACACCAATAAAAATAAAAATCAAATAAGTCCGTCAGATAGATTTCCAAAAAATATTGGACACATATTTCTTCTTTTTTCACGTAAACAATAAATGAAGACGCGCGACGTCACAGTATGGTACATATTTTACCCGAAAGTGACGTCACCAGCCCCCACTCACGATATTTGGCTCGTTTTATTTTCGGCAATTTTATTCATTTGATAAAACAAAAAACACGAATTCAATATTTTTCGATAATTTAACAGACGGACTAAACAGTTTTTTTTTTTTTAGTCAGTCAACTACCCTATTCTGGGCCGACACAATGTAGATTGCCATCGACACGCTTAGAAGATGGTAAATATCACGTTACAAGTGTTGATAATAACGTAGGTACTATGTCAGTAAGCCTTGCAAAATGTGCGCGCAATAAGGTAGGGACAGCTCTGCCTAACCCTTCAGGAATTACAGGCGTGATGTTATATTAATAGTAGATCGCTTTCTGTTCACATCACCGGCGAGAACTCTGGCAAATAAACAACTTGTTTTAGTTGAAGAAAACACTTACACTATAAATTCCATTACTAGTCAAATGTGTGATTATTTAATAAATAAATACTTTTTGCATCAAACCATTTTTGACGTAAAACTGTATAGTTTTATGAATGTGCTGAACGCTATTAAAAGAAAGCGCTAAAACTTATTTGCAAAATATATAAAAATATCTAAACATCAGCTATTATACACAAAATAGACATGCTTACATTTTTGGTATAAAACACTTTTATCTGTAAAACATAGTTCACTTTTTACAGAATGTAAATTAACCCTTCACACATACGTCAACCAAGCATTCTGTACATCAAACTAAGTACGCCTACGCGAAAATTTTTGCTGTGAAACGACTTTTTTTTTGGGGTCAAAAAATCACATTTTACGGTAAAACTCAATGTAGTACCATTAAAGCATTGTGATAGTGGGTGCTTTGAATAGTAAACGGGTCATGGAGGTAATTTAAGTAAAGTTTTAACCTGAAAAACTAGTATTTACAAAAACAGCTGTGCAAAATTTGGAACCCCCAATATCTCCGAAACTAGGGGGTTTCCAGGTCCCGTCTTCGTTTTGTCTAGAACCAAAAAATATCGCAATGGTGGGGAGAACAAGTGCCAATTCGGTTGCGTTAAGGGTACTTTTACACCCTTTATTGACTACCTACTACAAATTACATTGAATTTATATTTGTATCATTCTATAATCTACTATATTTCATACGATTAAGTTGTCATCGGTTCTGTATAAGCCATTACATCAAACATTATTTCTTGATTTAAACAGTTTAATAAATAAATATATTTAACTTTTACTTAGTTTAGAAGAAACAGACACAAGTACAAAAAAATTATCACACTTATGACTTGGAAAAAAGGTTAAATATCATAATTTTTGTTAAATATTTATACATATTTTATATGAAATAAATATACACACAACTTGCCAATAAATATCTTATTCTAGATCGCTATTTGGAACATAAATAGGTAAGTCTGTGGGGTTCATTTGTAAGTATGAAATAGATCCAGTACTGACTATAGCAAAGACGACTGGTACGTCATCCTCGTATTTTGAATGTAGGGTCATTATTTGCACTGCCTGTGGTACACCCGAGGAGTCACTGAAATAGAAAAAAAGCAATTAATAAAATTAAATGTAAAACTACTTTTTTTTTTTATGCCACTCTCCAGTGCCGTTTCGTACCAGCCAGATGGTATGTAAGGAATATTGCGTGAAGACTCTTGCAGACAAAAATACTTTTATCATGGGAGTGACCCCAGTAACACAAGACACACACACACACAAACAACACAACACACACGCACAACAAAAAAAAATGCTCATGATGCAAGCAATTATCAAGAAATAAATAAACAATAGAAAAATTAAATTCAGTAATTACTTAAATTCTACTTACTCTACGCAAATCATTCTAAAATTCGGTTTCGGTGGATTCCTTTTCCTAAAGTTTTGTACATTTCTGTTGTACACATCAAAATCGATGCTCAGACTAGTTTCAGTGTCAATTTCTTTATTATTCTCTATGATTCTTAACTTCTCGAGAAGTGTGGGCATATCTGAGCTATCCTCAAAATCTATAAGTGGTTTCAAACCAGAGTTACCAAGTCCTGAGTCAGTAAGGATTTGTGCCTGCTGACTTTTAATTGCAATACTAGTTTCCTCTAAATACTCCAGAAAAGACGATTTTGCTTCCAACCAATTTTTGAATATTTGGTAGTCGTTTTTCATATAATCATACAGGAATAGCTCTCTATTACTAATATCAAGGCGGGAGTTCATTGAATGTTTAGGAACAACTTCTGCTCTTCCGAAGTCTTTTTCATTCGGCAACCAATCTTTATTGAAAGTCTGTATAAGTTCACTATAATTCTTATGGTCCCTGTCAGCTTCTGTGGGGGCAGAATCTATTTTATTGTGATCGGTAGTATTATCCTGTTTGCTCGTGCCTGGATTGTTTAGAGACTGCTGTCTCTCTTTGCGACGTTTCAGAACATTGAATGGGTTTCTCAATCTTTTGGAGCGAACTTGTGCTTGTTCTTCGATGACACAATCAGATTCTGAACTAGAGTCGAGTGTTATACATCGCCTGTCAATCACTTCGTAACTGTGATCGTCGAAATAGACATCGGCATTATAAGATTTATTAAACGTTTTGATCGCCTTTGAGAAAGCTCTCCTATGACTAGTTGTAGCTTCATCCTTGGTTTTGAGATGTCGCAATCTCAATGCTAATTGTCTAAGTCTATGCAGATTTTCATCAAACTTGTCATCATGATCCTTTTCTAGTCTAGGTTTTTTACTTTTAGATTCTTCATCATCATCCAGTTCTATAGTTTCTATCACCTTATCTTCATTTACCACATCGAATTGTTCATTTAGTCTTAATCTAGTACTATACCTATAATTGTAAGCGTGTAGTAGACCATGCAAGGTTTCAAGATTTCCCACATCAGTATTACCAGTGATCAGGCTGTGTTTTAATCGAACCGTTAAATTAAATATGGCTTGAAAATGAGCTGTCCTTCCACTGTTCATTCTTTTTCTAGCGTTATTACTTATAGCATGATTATTTGGATGAATACTAAAACAAGGCGGTCTTGGTTGCCACTGCTGATACTGGAAACGAGTTTGTAAGAACAACAATTGACAAAAGTTAATATTATTTTGCGGTCGAAAAACTCCGTAAGGTCTAAAATGGCTGTTCCTCGGAATTCTTCCTGGCGGGAAAAAGTTCGGATTTTGAGGAAAATATGTAGTGAGCGCATCAGAGGTACTTCTAATTCTTCTAATGTTAGTATCGTTGACTTCATCGGAACTTGTGTAAGCTGGTGATACAGAGGACGTAGACCTGTTAGGTCTCATCACAATATTCTGTAAGTTTAATGTGTAGGCTGTTTTATTGACATATATATTTTTCGGTATAAATTGTTGTTCTGGGACATTTAAAGTGAATACAGATCCTCTTGATAAATCAGGAATATTTTCGAAAAACTTCTCCATAGTTTTTGAGTCACTGGGTCTTAGCTGCCTTTTTGTAAGTTTCTCTAATTTGGCCAAATAATTGTATATTTTTCCATGTTCTTCACTATAACAATTATTCTGTGTTATTTTGTTTTTTGTCGCTATGGTTTTGTTTAAATCACTCGTATCATTCTTGTTTGGTACTTCTTTTAAACGTTTTGCGCAATCTCCATTAGTCAGAGACCCTGTGTTTAGAAGATCTGGAAGAGAAATGTTAAAGTCAATCGTTAATAAAATTAATTCTCTATGATTTGTAAACCAAATTCTAATTAATCAAGAATGAATGTTCCGTAATGTACATTATTATCAAAGGAGGGATCTCGTCTTGATTTCTAAGTTAGTGGCAGAAATGGCATGCTTACTGGTTTCAACCACATCCACAGAAATTAGTTTATATAAAAAAATGGTAAGTGGTATTAAATTAGACTTACCGAGTTCATTTAATGAAGGCGAATATGTGTTTGTGATTGTTGTTGATTCCTCAGTTGTACTAGTTTCGACGCCTTGAGATAAATCATCATTTTCTTGCATTATCGTAACAACACCTGATAAATAAAAGTAACATTAATAATAATCATTTATTTATTTAGACAACTAAGATCCATTGGGTTGGTAACAATATTACTAAAACCTATGTTAGTACTTAAACTAAAGATCCTTGGGTTAGTAACAATATTCTTAACCTATGTTAGTACTTCACTAAAAACAAAGACAGAGTACAGGTGACTAATGACCGTGAGGTCATTAGTCACCTGTACTCTGTCTTTGTTATGCCTCCCGACGGGCTGTCATGCCTCCCGACTATAGCTCTCAGAATGCTGTTAGGGCTGCCACGGATTCTGTTCATTAAGTCTAACGATTTTTACTCATTTTCATTGTTACCTTCTGTAAAAATAAATAGAACCCATACCTGCTTCTTGATTTTCGGTACATATCTCCATACTGTCTATTTTGTTCTCAATTTTTTTATTCTGTTCTGCTACTACCGATAATACTCCTTCAATGGTCTCAATTTTATTTATGGCTGTCTTAAATTCAACAAAATCATTAACTTCCATGATTATTACATTGGGGGACTCATTTTCTTTAGCCACACTATTTTCAGCATTTAATGGTTCTACTATTTCTTTACTATGTTTAACCTCAACCATTTTAACAATATCCCCATTTCTTTCACTGCCATTATCTTGTTGCTGATCATGGATTTGTTCTTGTTCGTTTTTATTCAATTGATTAGCCTGTGCTTCTACTGGTGACTCACTATTTTCTGAATTTTCAATCGTCTCATCTTTTGGAGTTTCAGTCATTTCGGAATCAGTGACTGATTCAATTATTTCAGAATCAGTAAATGTTGTAGGCATTTCAGAATCAGTAACTTTTGTACGCATTTCAGAATCAGTAACTGTTGTAGGCATTTCAGAATCAGTAACTGTTGTAGGCATTTCAGAATCAGTAGTTGTTGTATGTAAGTCAGAATCAGTAGCTGTTATATGTAATTCAAAATCAGTAACTGTTGTAGGCTTTTCAGAATCGGTAACTGTTGTAGGCATTTCAGAATCGGTATCTGTTTCAACTACTAGAATATTTTCAGTCTTTACATCACTGTCAGTATTTTCTATTGTTGCATCAGATTTAGCTTCCTCAGAATCATCTGTAGTGCTAATTGCTGAAGACTCTTCCTCTTCAGGTTCTTTCGATACTGCCACTATTAGTGAACTAACATTGTCAGAATTATTGACAGTGCCGTCTATACATAAATCATCATTCTCAGATTCTTTTTTTGAGCTTACAATCGAAGAATCATTATTTCTAGGTTTATTTGTTCTGGTTATTGGTGAATCAACAACTTCAAATACGTTTGACATATCATCTGTGCTAACAGATTCCAGTTCCACATTCTTTACATCATGTATTATATTGTTTTCATTATTTTTTGTATCATCAACTTTAGGGCCTGTGTGTCTAAAGACTCGGTAGCCCAGTCTACTAAGTGATGCATACACTTTGTATTGTGTGATAGTTGTTGATGAGTTCAGTAGTAAGGAATATGCTTTTTGTAAAGACACTATAACTTCATTATGTTTTAGTAGCAGACAGTTCTGAAAACAAAAAAAATGGTACATTTACTTCATTCATGGTTCCTGTACTTGAACGCAGGTTTGATGACTTCCAGCACCCCGAGCAAGCCGGTTTCCGAAAAGGCTTTAGCACCATAGACCACATCCATACGCTCCGCCAGATTATACAGAAGACTGAGGAGTATGATCGGCTATTATGTCTAGCGTTTGTGGACTATGAAAAAGCCTTCAATTCAATCGAAACCTGGGCCGGTGTTACAGTCTCTTCAGCGGTGCCGTATCGCCTATAGGTATATCAAAGTGCTGAAGTGTATGTATAGAAATGCCACTATGTCGATCCGATTACAGGACGGAAGCACGAAACCAATCTATTTGCAAAGAGGCGTGAGGCAGGGAGACGGTATTTCTCCAAAACTGTTCATGAACGCATTGGAGGATGTTTTCGAGCTCTTGGACTGGGACGGATTCGGCATCAACAACAATGGCGAATATATCACTAAGGCCCCAAGCACACGGCGTATTTTAATTAAAAATTTTAACACGCGTACACGCGCTTCAAATAAGATTTGAACGCAACCTTGTAACCTAAACAGACGCGCGTCTTACGATCGCCTTAGGATCGTGAGACGCGCGTCTACGCACTTGCAACTGCCAACTACTTGCAACAATATACGCGCTTCAAACGAGTTTCCAACTTGCTTCAGACGCGCGTTTATATCTAAAACGCAAAAATCGGCATCTACGGCGCAGACGACGCGTCTTCCTGAAACGCGCGTTTAAAATACGCCGTGTGTTAGGGCTAACCTAACCTAACCTTCGTTTTGCCGATGATATAGTAATCAATGGCTGAATCGCTGGAGAATATTAACACAATGCTCAGAGTAAGGTCTCTCAACAGGTGGGTCTTAAAATGAACATGAACAAGACGAAACTTATGTCGAATGTCCTTGTTCCAACCGTACCGGTAATTGTTGAGAGCGATACTCTCGAAGTTGTCTATAGTTATGTCTACCTTGGACAAACTGTTAAACTAGGCACATCCAACTTCGACAAAGAGGTCGCCCGAAGAATCCAACTCGGATGGGCATTGTTCGGGAAACTACGCGACATCTTTTCATCCTAAATTCCGGAGTGTCTTAAGACGAGAGTGTATAACTAGTGTATATTGCCAGTGATGACTTATGGCACACAGACATGGTCCTTAACTGCTTCGGCTTCTTAAAAAAACTCAGAGTCACGCAACGAGCCATGGAGAGAACTATGCTCGGAGTTTCTTAGTGCGACAAAATCCGAAATGAGGAAATTCGCCTAAGAACCAGGGTCACCGACATAGATCTCAGAATATGCAAGTTGAAGTGGCAGTGGAAGGCCACATCGCTCGAAGAACCGACAACCGATGGGGAAGAAAGGTTCTCGAGTGGCGACCATGAACCGGAAGACGCAGCGTTGGTACTTGGTAGGGCTCCCACCAGGTGGACCGTCGGCATCGTGAGAGTCGCGGGCAACCGGTGAATGCAAACGGCAGGTTGCCGCTGGTTATTGCGTTCTATGGGGGAGGCCTTTGTCCAGCAGTGGACGTCTTATGGCTGATGATGAAATGTCCATAAGATTTGAAATAAATTAGGTTTTATTATTGATAGAAGTCAAAAAATGTTTATGATAGATGCTAATAAATCAGCAATGAAACAGACTTTAAACACGACTATATTACATCATACAAGTGACTTACAACTTCCATTAAAAACAAGGCTTCTTCAGGTCGAAGATACAGTGTCTTGCCAACATTGTGGCCCAGGTACTGCCAGTACCCACCAGCCTTTTGTGTAACCTCAGCAAGCATCAGATCATCACGCCATTCGGCATGGCTAAGTGTGCCACTGGAATTACAAAGCAGTTTGTTACTATAAAACGGGGTCACATCAACATAACAGTGGCAATCGATAAGTTGGGCAGTTTAATATATCAGTTAGTCAAGGCTTATTAACTTATTTTGAATGTGTGCTAGAATTTTTATATTTTCCTGGTCAACCGGAGGGCCAACCAGTAAATTTCGATTTTGTTTTTGGCCATTTAGACTAGTCATTTATAGAATGGCAGGCTAAGAATGCTTGTATTCATTAAATACCGGGTGGCCGGCCTGAAAATAAAACACGCGGCGTGGGCCTCTCACAATTTGCAGGGTAAAAATAAGCCACTGTCAAAAACTGACTGTGAAAATATTTTTAGAAAAAGGTAATATTGGTTTGTTACAAAATTCTGAAATATATTCACAATAGGCTCTTATACATGACCGCTGTTAGCAGGCGATTTCAAACGTGTTGGTGTGTCACAGGGTGTCCTGCTGGTTTGAGGTTGAAGGGCATGGGTCAGCAGGGCGGTGGATGAGACGTCATGGCGACCTGATGCCGCCCTAGGAGGTGAGTGTGTCGTCGTATCGCACGGCCCTCATGAGTGGTGGCGATGTCTCAGGTGAGTCAGTACATCGCATAAGGAGCTTGGAGCCCAGAGGCAGGCTCAAGGTAAATAGGTAATAGGTTACAGGTACACATACTTATATTGGTCAGACACGACCTACTCAAATACACATTATAATGGTTTGAATACCATGATTATTAATTTCTTATTTCTAATACACAAAGTTTTACGCAGAATACGCATATTTAGCTGCCCGTATGGCTCGCGTACGTCATGCGTAGCAGTTCTCGTGGCCCATCCAACAAGGCGACAGTAGACTCACGGTGGTGTTTTCACTGGGCGCAAGCCCCACATAGCCATCCCGTCAAACCGGATGGTCGGTATGCCTTAGTCACTTTTCGCCACTTAATAAAAAGATATGTTCTGTCTGACTTAGACTTTAGACACCTGTTGAGACAGGTTGCGCGCGGCGATGTTGAGCGGAACCGCTCAACATCGCCGCGCGCCAGCGGCAGTGAACGAGGGATGCGGGGAAGCGGGTGTCAACCGGCCGCCGCACGATGACCACGGCAGACCGCGGGCCCCGCAGCCGCACCTCGGCAGTCAGCTGTTGCACGCCTCCACGCACGGCTGCGCTTACGCATTTCCTAAATATCTTTGTTTTTCATAGTCCAACCGAACGTTGTATTTTATTCCATTTCTATCATTATAATTTATACAGTCCACTACACGTTTCATTTTACTCCACCACGACCTATCGTCGCGATCAACACCATATTTGGGAAGTCAGTTTTATAATTGTTACAAAAATTGATAATAAAGTCATGACATGATTTGATAAACGGAATATTATATTAGGTTGGGGAAAAAGTCTTTTCGCATTATAATGTATGAACTTGTAATAAAATCTCTTTGGCTATACTATTTGTATTTGGCTGGTTTTAGTATCATTGAAAGTTTAAATTTTAAAGAACATAACTCCAAATTCAAATTAGGAAAATGTGTGATTTTCATTTGTTTTTCGTACCGTCAAGATGAGTGAATCTAATGAAGAAATTCAAATGGATTATAGCCCATCCCACTCCTAGAGAGGAGGCCTGAGTCCCTGCATTGGGAACAATATAGGCTGATGATGATTGAATATTTAACAGTAAGAGATAGGTAGGTACCTATAGTAATTCTCAATTTAATAATGTAATCTAAGGTTCTATCAAATATTATAGAGGAAAGATTAGCTTTTTTGTTTGTTACGATTTAACTCAAACTCAGACGACTTGTAAAATTCTTTCAACATTAGAAAGCTAATTGAAAAAATATTACTATGTAGGATAGTCGATCTATCGAGGAAGGTTGTAAGATATATAATAGGTCTTTACCTATGAAATTGCCGTTTTGTATGAAAAAATTTAAACGATTTTTTTTCATGTATTTTTTATTTGTATTAATCGAAGTAATCACCCATGCAATCAATGCATCTTTGCCAACGCAGTGGCAGTTTATTGATGCCCTTCTTAAAGAAATCAGCTGGTCGGGAGGCAACAAATTCTTTAAAGGCATTTTGTACTGCCTCTCGGGTATTGATTTTTTTTCCCGCCAAGAAGTTATCCAAATTCTGGAAAAAGTAGTACCTAGTCTGTAGGCGCAAGGTCTGGTGAGTAGGGCGGATGACGGAGAGCTTCCAACCCCAGTTCTTGCAACTTGGAGACCGTCTGCTGTGCAGTATGAGGTCGCGCGTTGTCGTGCAGGAGCAGCGGAGACGAGCGATTGACCAATGAGGGTTGGAGATGTGCCAGCTTCTCCATCATTGTGTTCAGTTCTTCACAGTACACATCTACAGTAATGCTCACCCCGTTTGGTAAGAAGCTGTGATGAATCACACCGGCGCTAGACCACCAAACAGTGACCATCATTGTTTAGGTGCTGAACCAGGATCCAACCAACTTGCTGAGCGCTTGCGGTTATCAAACAGAATCCATTTTTCATCGCAGGTAACAATGCGGTTCAAAATTCCTTCATTTGTGTGTCTGTTGAGCAGTGCAAGGCACGTCTCGACGCGTACTTCGCGCTGGCGATCATTGAGTTCGTGGGGCACCCATTTGTCAAGCTTTTTTACCTTGCCAATTTGACGCAAATGGACCAATATTGTTTTGACGCTAACGTCGAAAGCTGCTGCTAATTCAGCCGTAGATTGTGTATCATCAGCTTCCACAATCGCCTTTAATTCGTAATTGTCGACCAAAGTCTTCGGACGACCGCGAGGTTCATTTTTCAGGTCGAAATTTCCAGAACGGAAGCGAGCAAACCAATAACAGGTGATGCGTTGGTTTGTAGTGTTAGCTCCGTAAACGTCGTTGATGTTGCGTGCCGCTTATGCCGCGTTGCTGCCACGACGGTACTCATATTCCATAATTACTCGAATTTTTAACGTTTCCATGATGACGAAAAAGATTGAAATGCGATGAAAATGTAACAATAATCAATAAACAAATGACTACTTTTGGAAAAAAAAACCATGTTTTTAAAATAAAATTAATTTGAAATTAGAATTCTTAGCCAAACAAAAATTATTTTGATTTGAAATGGCCAGTACTGCAGAACGGCAATTTCATAGGTAAAGACCTAATATTATTGTGACGCATACGAAGTTGCGTGGGTCAGCTAGTTACGGATAAAATGGATGCCATTTTTGAAAAAGTGGAGCAAGATCGGCATATCAGTAGTTACGACGTAGCTGAAGAACTAGGAATTGACCACAAAACAGTTTTGCAGCATTTGAAAAAAACTGGGTACACAAAACAGCTCGATATTTGGGTACCTCACGAGCTCTCTGAAAGAAACCTAATGAACCGTGTACTCATTTGTGATTATTTATTACGACGTAATGAAACCGAACCACTTTTGAAGAAGCTGATAACTGGTGATGAAAAGTGGATCACGTACGACAAGAACGTGCGAAAAAGGTCGTGGTCAAAGGCCGGTCAGGCTTCACAGACTAAAGCCGGGTTAACTCGCAACAAGGTGATGCTGTGTGTGTGATGGTGGGATTGGAAGGGCATTATTCATTATGAGTTGTTACCACCAGGCAGGACCATCGATTCTGAACTCTACTGCGAACAACTGATGAGATTAAATCAAGAAGTTGAGAGGATGCGGCCGGAATTAATTAACAGAAGGGGTGTGGTTTTTCATCATGATAACGCTAGACCTCACACATCTTTAGCCACTCAGCAAAACTTAAGAAAGTTTGGCTGGGAGGTGTTAATGCATCCGCCGTATAGTCCTGACCTTGCACCTTCAGATTTCCACCTGTTTTGGTCTCTTCAGAATTCTTTAGGCAGTGTCAGGTTAACATCACGAGAGGACTGGCAAAACCACTTGTCGCGGTATTTTGATCAGAAGTCCCAAAATTTCTATAGCAATGGGATCATGTCCCTACCTACAAGATAGCAAAAAGTTATCGAACAAAATGGTACCTACATACTTTAGTTAAATGTAAATTAACTATATTAAAAAATGTTTTGAATTTTCATAAAAAATGCGAAGAAACTTTTTCCCCAACCTATTATTATCAGAAAATTGCATAGTATGTTTATTCACTTTGCAGTGCCGAAATTTCGAAAGGTTTCTAGAAGAAACGAGATCATTTTGCTGTAGTTTTGGATCAAAGTAGTTAGATGGTGATATGTATTTTTAAGAAAGATGATGCAATATATCACTGAGAGGAGGCCTGTGTGCTAGCATTAAGAACATGAAAGGTTCGGGTTTGGCTTCTAGTCTAACCAAATACACCTGTATACCAATGCATACCTTTAGAGGTAACTGCCTATCTGGTGAAAGTGAAAAATGGACTTTTTTATTTTATCATCATTTGGCTGAACTTTTTGTCAACTAAGAATGTTGGGGTTGGCATCCAGTTTAATATATGCAGCTGAATACCTACCTACATGAATATAATACATGAGTGTCTGCCTGTCTGACCTTAACAGCCCCGTTAGTACTGGGTAATCATTAATCAGACTTACAAGTCTGAGACAAGTTGTCTACCTGTAACCACTGCCATAGATCTACAAATGACAGCCAGGCCAAACAGCTTAATGCTTTCCAATGTACCCAGGAAACTTGGCATGTAATGGATGGTTACCCATGGACTGAGGTTGGCAATTTCTGACTAACCTTACCAAGTTACCTTGAAGATTGACTTGTCTGTCTACTATTTTTTAGCCAGGAGCTCCCCAACGTGGACTACTCATTTCATATTAAACACTGTTAGCAAATCTTGGGCTGTATTCCATAGGGATTTTAAAGTTTGAAACCAAATATATAAAGTTTCAATCAAAAATTAACCTTCGTGCTAATACTACTTTTTTATCATTAGCTTACCATTTTTCAATCCTCTCTACCTCCACCAAGTACTTGCGAGCCTCTAAGGCGGCTTGTATCTGCTTCTGTTCCAGCCAGGAGCCATTGGGTGTGACATCTTTCAAGCCGACCTCGGGTAGAGATGCATCAATCTTTGTTATGCCTTTAGCAACAAGAGCTTCACCACTGAGAATTATTGGAATAACATTTTACATAAGATGAGAAAGTTTTATCAATGTATTATAATTCACAGGCTTTAGATTTCGGACTACTATGAAGTATAAGTTTAAGGTAAAGATTAGGTACTATGTTTAAAAAAAATACAATAGTTAGATAATAATTAGTAACTTGTAGTGCCACAATAAGGAGCCATGTTACCAAATATTTATTGAATTATTAAATTTGTTGGAATAACGAAATGGGAATTAACAGATCCACAAGTTCATGAGTTCATGAAATAGTTAATGTATAGCTCAGTAAATTATGTACTTTTTAATGTTCTACGAATTGTTTTTACATTATATGCTATGGTTGATACTTGGTTTGAATATTTCTGAGCGTTGTTTTAATTTCTTTAAATACCGCCTAGGGAAAACTTAGCGAGTACGGTGTATCGTCTTTGCTATTTTTTGCGGTAATAATATGAGTGAAAGGCATTAGTATTACTTACGACAATACTCGAGGTTTCTCCATTGTGCCCTAAACTCGCTTCATATCTATTTATTGTGATCACAAAACCCGAAAACAATAAATCGTATGTATTTTTTTCCTGAAATTGTTATTGATTGACGTTTAACTGACAGAAGTAAATGAGATGGAATGGAGCTATAGATTTCACGCACGAACTAAGTGAGAAGGCGCTATTTGCTCCATAAGATGAAGCAAGAGAATAAAATTCTCGATGCATATTAATTTGGGTTGAGAATATGGAACGCAAAGATTGCCATACTGCAAAGATATAACTAAACATAGTGATGTTGTAAAAATAAAGTTTCCAAGAATAAAAAATCTGGAACAATATAAAAATAATTTCAAAAAACTCTCATTATATTCCTTCTCAACTAATTAATTACTGCTAAGAGATTAATTATAACATTACTAAAATAATAATTTATATGTGGCAACTTGCATAAAAGTAAAGTTAACTTTTCGTTTTACCGTTAGATGGTGCTAATAGTCACGATTGAAGTATCAAGGATCAAAATAGAAAAGCTTTCCCGCGCAATTAACCCCGCGAAAAGTAAATCAAATCCTAGTAGACTTCCAGTTTCACTATGATTTAAAATATACTGTTCATAGTAAGTAGGAAATGGATACACTTCTTCCAAAATACTTTAGGTTTTGACACAAAAGTCTAATATATAGGTTGGTACCATGTAGGTACCTGAAGTAAGTTATTCATTACTTACGACTTTTTACTATACTTTTTATTATTTATTTTATTATTTATTTTTTCTCTTCCATTAAATTCTCTCTTTTACAGTGGTTTTTAATCATCCAGACGCCCTTTGGTACGAATAGTTACAGCACTGATATCAACATTTGTGCCTTACCTTCATTACAAAAATTTGTTAATTGATATGTTATGTACTTTTTTATTTTTACATTGTTTATAATTATATAATTTTTTATTATTGATTTGTGTCTGTAGTAACTCTAAAATGAACGTACACCTTACTATTGTATCGAGTCTGGTTCTTCTAACCAACTTATCAGACAGAATGTGTTTGTTCCGTCACTTCTTCTTTCCAGCTAAACACTAGGAAGTGCCGAAGGGTGGGCGTTTTGGGGGACTGTCTCTTGTAAATAAGTAGAGTAAAGTAAATTTTGACGTTCGAAAAGTGCTGATTATCAGCCTAATTTGAATAATAGACTTTTGATTTTGATTTTTGATTTTGACAATCGGACCTGCAGGTTACTCTCCCAATAATTTTTATTCACCTTTTGCATTGAGTTGGAATAGTAGGAGTCGTCGACAGACTTTAGGTAGACAGGTACTTAAAGTCTGTCAATGTGACTGTGTTGTGCTTTTAAAATCCTAGGTACGCAACGGATTTTGATGTGGTTTTCATTTTCACAACAATATTTAGAGAATTAATTCCGGAAGGTGTATGATACATTGATATGAGACTAACATATATTATTGAAATCCTAATGTTTTAACAAGTCCCTGAAATCTTACTCAGACGTACCTATTTACGTAGGTAAACAAATTCCACCCCCCCCCCCCATCAATTGGTAGTTATAAGTACCTAAGTACCTATGTAATATCTACCTACTGCTCAAAACAAAGTCCTTAGTATTAAACCATTAGGTATGTCAATTTCATACTAGGTGCTAGAGGTGCTAGGTAATGAAAAGTTTTAGTAGGTACCTAAAATGAGAAAACTATACTTATTATAAAACGTAGTTGATTTAATTATTAGCCCAAAACTGTGCCTATAATTTCAAAACCAGCACAGGTTGCAATTAAATGGGACGGCTGAAGCTCTGTAAATTAATCAACGTTCAATAGCCGTGGAAAAGGGAACGTGAACTCAGTTCCCAGCGCCCGTTTACTATCACAATTCATCAACTATGCTGTACTATGATGTATCTGCAATGGTGCAGCGCGCAGTGGCGGCATTAGCTGACTGCAAAAATAATTACGGTAACCGGAACAACACCAACCAAAGATGTACGGCGCGACAACCCCACTCCTTATATACTTTACTCTTTGCCCCACTCGTAGAGTCAAGTTCGCTGACTTTTTAATTTAGTTGGGTAGCAACAACACAACCGTAGCGTAAGCTACAAAGTCGTAGACTCGCGTAGTAGCTACGTTGCGCGTTGTAACGTAGCACGTTGGTAGCATGCCTAACGCGTATCGATTAGTCTCCCGGAATTACCCGACGACAGTCGACTGAAGCCGAACTCTTCCGACTTCGCCCGAGATCTCTACGTCCATGCATAGCGGAAGTAATGAAATGTACAGAAAGATATGAACCGGAAAAATTGTCGCTCTCTTTTTCTTCACGTCGCGTCTTATCCGGATCCCTAAAAAGGCTTCCTTTGTCGGTTTTCCCTTTCAGCGCATTTCGCCTTCGGGCTGTAACGAATGGATATTTATATCAAAGATGACAGAGGGGCGACGACAATGCATTTGAATTGTATACGTCAGTTTCACACTTATTAATTTCTGAAAATATTTACATACGGTACTGAATTAGGCAGTGAGTACGTCCAAACTTTTCTTTTAAAGTACCTGCTCTAAAATTAAAAATTCCCTTTCATACCATATGACAAAGACACCCTAATATAACTGCGAGAGCTACCCAAGTTCTTTAATGGAAAAGCGTCATTAAAGTTGTAGTTAATTAACTGTTTGGTGAGAGCCTAGTCGGGATGTCGCCGGGAAGTTCCCATCGTGTTACGACCGCAGTCGGCAAGGGCTGGAGGCGATTTAACGTATTGTAATGCGAGTTTATACGACGTTCCTCCCCCTCGGCCCGACGCCTTGCAGCTAATACCATAGCTCAATGATAGTCGCCAGTTCACGCACGCGGAGGCCCGACCGACATCGATTCAAAGAATTTAAAATTTTGAACTTTCAATATTCGAATCGAAACCGAACCTTCTGTTTACAGACGATCGAAGGGCGGAGATGGGGTGGCGCACCCCAAATACGTACCATGTTATTTATGGTATATTTTGACGTGCTCGCTCGCTGCTAACTTCAAGTCGCGTAGGATAATGGGGTGATGGATAGTGTTATCGGTCGCTATTCATGGTGTTCCGCGTTCAACTCGTGCATTTATTATTACAGTGTATCGTGGAAAACCCCATATTCCACTAAAATTGTGGTGAACAGTGTTAATTATTTCAGTGATTTTGTAGGTTTTAGCGGTTAGCGACCGGCATTTTTTTCAATGCGGATTTTACAACTGGATAAGCTGAAACTATTGGCATATAGTTTTTAAAGCACCTGCGTAAAATTGTGGTGATCTTGTGTCTTAAGTGAGGTGAAGTTAAATAATTTATATAGTCATAAATATTGAAAATTAACACAGAATTAATTAAGGTAAGTTTTTAACACAGTCTAGAAAAATATCATAGGTTTATTTTAAAATTTTCATTCATATAGTACAAATTGCCGTTCAAACATTATGCTAACAAGAAATAAATCAATGTACAAAAGCTTTTAGGTTAAAATTAATAATTATTGTGTTTGTTTACTATTTAAAGTACCGTAGTATTGGGAAAATTCTATGCTAGTTCGTAGAGGTAAACACAGGGAAATTTCCGTGTCTTGAGTATAGCGCCATCTGTGAGTAGGATTATACAACTAACGTTAGTTCACGATCCTTCCACCATTAGTAGCGCCAAAGTGTCAACCGGCGACACGCCTGCAGTCACGCGGCGTTGACGCGCGTCGCAACATGTTTGCGTGGGTGTAGATCGTATCGTGATAAACAATTTATGTGTTTTCTTGCTTATCAACTAATCAAAGTAGTGCACACAAGTTATCTTGAGTGTTGCTAGTACAACATAATTGGATTTACGAATGTTTACAAAAGTGTGTATTGTGGAGTTCTTGTTAGTGTTTCGTATGTGTGAGTGTTTTGTTGTTGCCGATACCGAAGGCAGGATTTTGGCCGTGCAGTGAAGGTCTAGGGCCCCGGCATGAGGAAAATAAACGGTGAGGACATGAATATTCAAGATGCTTTCAAGCATGCCTGCGATGCATGAGCTCAAACAACTAGTTTAATAAACACAGATAAGAGGAATGTGAAAATGACAGCGGGTTGTGTCCAACGATAACGTTAAAGCACATAGATCATAGTAAAACATACTTAGTTTATGTTGATTGAATAGGTATTCAGAATTTATAAGAGTTTATAATTTAAAGTTTATAGTAGAAGAATGTCGTTCGCAGCCATTATGTCAAGAACATGGGGTGGTTGTAATTCAATAGGGGACCGGTGTGCCTCCGTTATAATAATAGCTGTAGGGTTCGCATTTTTTGCCCTTGAATTTATACGGAAGCATAGATTCCTCAGTTCCACACAATTTTAAATAATTCGTCAAGAAAAGTTCTTAATAAACAAAGAATGTGGAAAAAAAGACTAAAAGAAATCTTATAAAAAAAGTTATTAAATGTGTCTCGAAATAGAATTGCGCAAGAGACGGAGGAATGACCGAAAATCGTTAACCGTAGCAGATCCCATACAAATGGTCCATAAACGTAATCCGACAATGTTTGATGGGTTGCTGCCATGCCGGCCGGCCGCCCGTTCGATTGCGAAACTGGGACTCTGCCTAGACAAAAGTTGCGTGCTACATCAAGATTATTCCCGATTTGAGAACTTAAAACTTCAAACAACGGATTCGATTTGTGTGAATTCAACGAAAACAAAATACAAGAATATGAAGACTTCATCGGTCAAGGTCGAACCCCAAAGATCGTTAAAAGATCATCCACCGAGCACAAAGGCGATGATGTAATAGCTCGAAGCCTTAAAGGAAACCAATAGCATTAGCAACCATTGAGCTGTTCGCTTAATATTCCATGCAGAATCGAATTTAAATTTTCATACATAATTTACAGTTTCCATTTTGTGAATGTGACACATTGTGAGGTCTGCGTTAGACGCGCAGCGAGATTTATCGTTTAATGATTGCGACACAGACGGCGCAGAACATCTATTTGTTTTAATAACATGCTACAGCGAAGACACATTTAATGTTACATGACAACTTGATGGTCCTGAGTTTCAGACTGGTTCAGATGAAGTTATAAAAGCAGTTCCTACTGATGTAATGGCTAATTATACTGTATCCATCAAACTTTACCTGCCAGTAAACGGGAATTCGGACGAAGTTAATTACATCTGCTCGACCTTAAGGTAACGTGGTGCGAACATCAAACTTGCGGCAGTTTAACGAGCTCAAGGAAAGATGGAGCAGCAGGGTTCGTTGGCCGAAGCTTAGTTAATATGCTTGCACGTACCGGCACAAAATCAAATAAACAGTCGCTTTCATCTCCGGTTTATCGGCGATGCACTTGGTAGCCTTGCACTTTGTGTGTGTGAACAACTGTTCAGTCGCAGCGACCATTACTCAGACATTCGAGGTTGCCGACTCAATTGCAATTCATATCGATTATTTAATTTGCATTGCCTGTCGAAGTGCCGACTATAAAAACCGTAATACATGCACTTCACTGACATTTCCCCAGGGCTTGATTAAAGTTTTAATTCCTTTAATTGCTGAGTAGTTATCTTGTTTACCTTAAATGAGTTGGGGTTAATTTCTTAAGGTATTAAAGCTGGCTTGATGGCATTCCAAGTAAAATTGCTATTGCGTTACATACTTCTGAGCGCAGATGTGAGTAACGTGAGTATTGTCTATTGTCTCCCGAGGGTACTTCATTCAAGTCCGTTGTTTGTTATTCATTAGCTCATAAAACAATTTCTAGCAATCATTCGTCTAATAACCGATAATGCCTCTATTGATTTTACCAGTGGCTCGGAACAGCACTCCAATATTGACAATGAGCGGTAGTTTAGACGCCACTACGTGCTTTGGGAGTTGATGAGAATGATACGTGACTCCCAGTTCATTGCTCCAGTTTTTTGCCACTTGATCTTGTGAATGAGTTTGCAGACCTTGGCTCGAAGACAAGGATCTTAGGCGGCAGGATTTATAGCTACAAAAACAATTTACGAGTGCCCGGACAAGCTCTATGCATACCTACTCACTGCCTACTTATTCAGCGAATAAACGTTTGTGGCACTAGGGTAGAGCCGAGCGCCGGACCCGCATTATATCTAATACAATTGGCGTTATTGTGGAACGATAATGAAACGTTGATGAGCTTGTGTGATAACGTTGTCAAAACGAGTTACCACTTTCAGCGACATGTAAAGGTTCCGTGTGAAATCAATGAGTGTAACTGGGCGCGTTAGTATGGTGTCGACGCTGTGAATGCTGATTTTCAATAGCATCGCATTAGGAGTAGTTGTGGTGGCGCCGCGCGTGATTGCCATGTTGATTGAGATCACACGTATGTAACAAATTGTCGCTCCAATTCGCGTGTGACGGGAATACGCACTTATGCACAGAAAGTTCATCGTAACCGGCTTATTAAAGGCTTCCTTTGAGTTCTCGCGAGTGTACCGCTTTTGTTCAGTTTTATTATTGTGTGTGATTCGTTAATGAAGATACCGTTATTTACATCCTCAATCTAGAGCGCAGGTAAACGAGTCTACTTGGCTCGTTTACCTCGAGAGGGTGGTGTGATATATTCAGGGCCCATTTAAATATTCCCAGGGGTGATAAGGGGAAGGGATGTGCGCCGGTTAATCAAGTAACGTGATCCATTTATCTGGAGCACTCTTGATATGGTGCCGGTGAACTTTGGAATATTGTAGGCTCATTTTGGGGTTGAGATTGAAAAGGAAAACAGGGCCAGTTTCAGCATAAATACTCGTATTAAATAAAATGTAGTGGTTTTCAGATAAACTAAGCAGGTTTTAACAGCGCGTACAGTTCATACGAGGCAAGTCACATTCGCATTAGCATCTGGTTTTACTCTCACATTGTTGCCCAGGTACAAGACTTTTAATAGCTTAATTAACGAGTGGAAAGTTTCCTAACAAATGTCTAGACCAGACCCAGTTGCCGCGTGTCCGCAGTTGTTCTACAGGTATTGAGATATTTCCTTTATTTCTTGCTGTAATTACTTACGATCCGGACGCAACGATTTCTATGCAGTCTGGTGCTTGCTCATTGACATTGAATTTATAAACTTGTCTTATTTATCAATGCTGCTCATGATTTACTATTTTAGCGTCGCGTCGGTTATTATTTTAAAATTATTTGATTTATCTGGAACGGCTTGTGTTGTTAAATGAGACAGTACTTTTTTAATTATTGTAATTTATTCCATAAGAGTTATAGTAGGCTAGGCCTTTTAATTTAATCAGCAAGGTGTTATGGATTCCTTGCAATGAATTTTCTAATAAAGAGAATTTTATTGGTGTGATTTCTCTAGCATCGGTATATCGATTGAATTCCATTGATTGCATTGCAGTGAAATTGGAAACAGACGTGTACAGTGGCCCGAGTGTATGCAACGTTCTCGGTTTTACTGCATTCGATCTATTTACGGTTTTATGAACGTCGATAAAGTTGCGGCGCGTTGAACCGTGCACCCGTCAACCTAGTGCGGAGTGCCCAATAGATACGTCTGCATTCAAATTGACTCGTGTTACGATCATGGCCAATAGAACAATCAATAATATGCTCGATTGTAATTTACCGTAGCCTTCATGTTGATGATTTTGTGAATGTTTGTACTTCTATCCTGTTTGAAGAGTGTTTTACATATATAATTATGACTGTATGTTTCTTCTAAATATACTGAACTTTTGTGACACGAGTTTTCAAAATGCACGATGTTGTCCCAACTTCTCCTTACTCGATTTTTTATCTTCTGCGTCGAATACAAAACAGCGAAAGAAACTAGTTTTTTCGCAATGCAGTCAAAGTTATGGCAAACTTTATGTTAATTCAATTTGCGTTAAAGGCGAAAGTTGAATGTAAATTCAGAGTACAAGTCTGGGACCAGCAGTATCGATCTTCCGCGATCCAGAATTGATGTTGTAACTGGTATAAAATTCACAATAAAGGAGGGCACTTAAATCTCTCCTGCCGAAATAGCCGCCCACATTGACCTTTAGAAAATTGGAAGGTATAAACTTTGTTCGGTCCATGATCCCGATTCCCGAAGGAATGCGACGCTCGACATCGCCGTTAAAATTAGTACGTTAATCGTTGAAACCTTAACTCTCTAACTCTATTACCAGTTTACACTGCGAGTTATCGCGTCGAATGCCTTAGCATAATGTAAGTCGTTCATCGGCCCAGGAAATGACGTCACCGCATGGCCTCACACACGCTTCCTGCACGTCTTCTCGACCTTCACCTAAAAGCCTTAGAACAGTACTTTTGTCTTATTTCAAAGCTCTTTGATTTTAGAGCTTGTCATTGTGACTCGCATTTAAAACCTGAAAACAGAGATGTCACTTTGATTGCGTGCCTGCGTCTTGAAGAGATTCTGCTATTGAATACTTATTAGGTTTGAAGGCATACGAACTTTCCATTGAAAAAACAATGTTGTTTATGTGAAAAAACATTGATTATTAAAAGTTACATCAATAACTTTTACTCAAACTAAAACAAAACAACAACTAAAGCAACAATATTTAATAACACAAAAACTCTCCTGAATTTACTTTCAACTTTGATATTCTATCTAATGAAATATTTCAGGTCATCAATCCTCGTCAAACAAGCACCCACGCATCACTTGAAGTTGGCAAATCTCGATATGCCATTATGTTGCTCACAGCAAAAATCCACACAGTCTAGCCTTAGGGCATCCTGCAGGTCATGTTCGACAAATAAAGAAACATTTTGTATGACTTTCTTCGCTGATTAAACGTAGGTCGTGAGTCACGAGGTTGTCTAAAGCCATCTTGCTACCGAGTTCACAATGCAATGTTTGGTTCCCGGCTTTAATAACGTGTGTTTGGACTTTCGACAAGGAAATGTCCGTTGTTAGGCGACATTGACTTCATAATATTTCATTAAGAGACGATCGTTGCAGTCAACTTTGTCTTGTTGGACATGTGCATAAATATGGCAGAGCTACTGCATAATTGTGTGTAGCTTCTCTTTGCGCTCTTCTTGGTTTTAAAAGAATTCACGCTGTGTTAACTGAATTTAAAGGAAGAGAAATAAGACACTGAATTGTACTTCTAGAGGCAATTTAGTGGGTTGTGTAGTTGTAACAGCATAATTATAATAACCCTTGTTTTGGGCTTTGCCGCAGTCGGGTAAAAAACCACAAGTCTTCACGATTGTTTGTGTGGCCCAAATTAATTTTGCACTGTACTGTTATTGTTGCTAAACCGATCACAATTAGATTGAATGAACATTTAGATTTGTATGTCGCCAGAAAATCTAAACAATTAATTCAATGTCTCATTGATAAAAAACTTTTTTCGCAAAAAAACAATGATGGAAATTGCATCAAATTATTCAGTGACTATTGTGTGCTAATAAACAAACAACAATGTCCAAAAACATGACAAGATCTTAAATAATAATCGTTCTTGTCCCAGAGTCTGCAAGACTAGTAGAAACTTCAAATTTGTAATCCTTGGAAATATCATTTGTTTTCTACGTAATAATACCGTCTACGCGTTTACTGGAACAGGTTTAGCGGGGTATTGTTGACAAACCGACTCCCGCCAGGTGCAAGGATCGCCCACAAACCACGCTAACATTTACCTAGTATTATAAAATGATCGTACTTTGTTGCAGTAATACAACTAAGTGGAGAAAGTTTGTGTACGTGCCCTTATATTGTGCCAAGAGCTCGAACAAGTATAGTAGAAGAGTTTTAGGTAGAAGTTACTCTCTAACATTGACAACTGTCTAAAAGACCTTAGTAAACAACTTTACGGGATTCAAGTTGAGTCTGATGTCTTCACAATTTTAGCACCATGGAGCGTTGTTCATCGATGGAAAGTTAGGAACGCTTAATAAGAGACAACGAGTATTAATTGTTCCGCACATAGTATTGGTATTATGTATGAGGTGACAGAGGTTGTTCTGATTCACCAAACTCGTCAGATCTCAGAGTATTAAAGAAACACTTCTTCTTCATTAGAGTGATATCAGTTTGAATACCAGCTCTTTTGCCCTTTGGTTACCCTATGGCATTGAGAAGCAAATATTAAACAAAAGAGATCCAATTGCGACACGCACCTCTTCTCCTATTGTCCAAAATTTGTATCACAGCAATTGCAACCAGCAGACTGAACGCGATTCGCTTGTCCGGTAATTGCTTACCGCGGCATGCCTGTCGCACGCGGGCGAATTTTGTATCATGTACTATTATTAAATTACCATATAAAATACCATGATAGCGTAGTAATGAGATACAATATTATAATTGGAGGGACATGTTGTCTACGTGGTCTGCTAGGACTGATTATTGACTAGCAATGATCGGTGGGGTAAAGTGTGGTTTAACAAGTCTTTTGAGGGAGACGACGAACTGTAGAATGACAAAGCCTAGTCTAGTCAATCCTATCGCTAGATTTGCCCAAATAAAAAATCCTCAACCCCCTAGAATATCTATTGACTACCAAAAGCAAAAAAATCTAAGTTAGCGTCCACTAATAAGTCCAAAGAAAAGGAGAGTAAACAAATCTGCAACCAATTCCATGTTTATGGTCGACTCCTTCGGCAAGTCCACAGTTTCAATGATAATGAGAGAGAGCGAGCTTGTCATGTTTATTTCAAACGACAGCCCACGTGGTACTGACTCGGGACGGTGGGAATCGCGACATAGCGACTCACATACCCGTACCATTCTTCACTGTACAAGTCCACAAATCCATTGTTTTACTATCTTAATAACCTATGGATCCTACATTATTAACGGCGACATTTCGAAGGCCCGTTCCACGTTTCGAAACATTATAATCTTAGAACTTTACGGGAAAGACTATTCTGTAAACTTGAGGATTAAATTGTTATGGGAAGTCGATGAAGATGCAATATTACTCAACGATGTGTCGAATAAACTTGCCTACTTGGTGTGAAAATAGGTTTAATAGCACATTCGGCAGTGGTAGTTAATCTCATTTGATCCACACGTCATGCGTTGAAAGAGCGTTCTTTATCTGATGTATCTCGAAGTGTTGTAATAGCTATAATTAGTTGTTAAGTAATGCAGAATGATTAATATTGGTCTTACCCAATATTTGGATATTAGAGATACTACTAATAAAATAGTGAAGTAAATAGTGCAGCAATATTTACTGTAATTTCTTTTAAATCAGGAAGAGGCCTCTAAAACCTCCCTGCGGGAGTGCATGTGAAATTCGTATAGAAAGTTTTGGTCGTTTTCACCGTCACCTGCTACTGATTGTTGTATTCCGAAACCTTTTTATAAAAGCACTAGCTGACCCACGCAACTTCGTCTGCGTCACAATAATATTTAACTTACAACCTTCCTCGATAGATCGACTATCCAACATAGTAATATTTTTTCAATTAGTTTTCTAATGTTTAAAGAATATTCAATGTCGTCTCAGTAATTATTGAGTTAAATCGTAACAAACAAAAAAAAACAATCTTTCCTCTCTATAATATTAGGTAGAACCTTAGATTACATTATTAAAGTGAGAATTAATAAGTAGGTACCTACCTATCTCTTACTATTAAATACACAATCATCATCATCATCATCAGCCTATATTGTTCCCACTGCAGGGACTCAGGCCTCCTCTCTAGAGTGGTATGAAATATATTACATAAAGTGATTCGCCTGCCTGGGTTCGAACCCACAACCAACTGTTCGTAAGTCGGGGCCGCCACCACTGGGCCACCACTGCTGCCAAAACAATATACAATTAAACCTTGTGAATATTATGGTGCAATAAATATTTTGAATTTGAATTTCCCGGAAGCCAGAATCTCCACGTATCTACATCGGGACGCGATTGCCGGCGGACCGCGTAATTATTTTGTCGCGCGGACATTTTAACGTTGCAATATCTTCTAAGATATTTGTTTAAACTATATAGAGTAAAAGGAACAAATATTCTATATTAGATCTTCGTTCTAACAAACACAACATTTATTTAGATATAGATTAATACCATATGGGTTAAATAAGCTTCGCAAAAATAATTATATTTAACCTAACATTTCAATGGTAAAAAATGGTTACAGTGAGTCAATCTTAATAGATAGATATGTGCTGTCGCGGACTTTTTTGTAGAACTTTTAAAGAGAAACATTTCTTTAAAACATAATATTTGCATAACTTAAACCATTTTCGCAGCTCACGCAACGGAAGCTCTCAAAAAGGATTATTGTTTCCCGTTTTTGCAACATTTTTCATTTGTGCTCCACTCCTATTGGTTGCAGCGTGATGTTATATAGCCTAAAGCCTTCCTCGATAAATGGACTATCCAACACAAAAAGAAGTTTTCAATTCCAACCAGTAGATCCTGAGAACTTAGCGTTCAAACAAACAAACAAACTCTTCAGGTTTATAATATTAGTATAGATATTAGTATAGAGTTTGTTTACACAAATGGAACTACGAGTATGTGGCGTCGTCATTGTCGCAGCGTTTTGCTTTGATTGCATTAGCATTTTTCAGAACGTCAGAAGCGACCACAGCTAAGTTATTCGAAGTACAAATCAATGAGACAATGCTTTGCCCCCACGGACCTCGGTTCAAGATCACGACCGCTCTTGCACGGTGGCGCGCCGTCATCGCTGTCTTACGTAAAGCCACAGGAAACTTTACATTCAGCCTGTTATGAAAGTTCGCGTAGGAGCCACTTGATAGGCTGTATGTCCGCTGACCTTTGCTGCTTTATTTGCGAGGTACAGATAACGTAAGGAGTTGATGACATGATCTTTGCAGAGGTGTTTTCTTTGATGTTTGAAAATAAAGTAATGGTTAACGCTGCCAACGAATCCCCAGTTTAATAAAAGATTTAAGCACTTACTAGAAATTATTGACAAATATAGCAGCTGAAACATTGCCGAAAATATACGAAATTACGGTACAAAACTTTTCTTGAACAGTAATGTTGATAAATTATGTATACCTACTTTTTATCACACAGTAAATCATTGTAAGTACTAACTTTCTTCAAAAGAGTCTCTTAAAACTGTATAACAAAGTTTAACTAAGTTGATACAAGAAGTATCTCCACTGATAAGTTATCAACAGCTACTCTGTCTACAGACTTAAAACTTATCTCTGGCCACTCGAAAAAGGTTAAGTGTTAAAAGTTTGACCGGCCAAAAGAAATGTTGCGTCATTCCAAAGTAATTGTTCCTTTCGAACAAAAGAAATTGAAAGTACCTATGGAGATTAAATCGATACAATTTAATATAGATGAAATAAAACAATGGGTTCTTGAAAACAATGTCATCCGGTCATTGATGGAGGTGTTTCTAAATAGTTTTTCGTCATCGTTAACCACTGTCGTTTCAGTTTTGGTTATATGGGTACATCAGCGTCAAAATCACAGTAATCTTTAATTTCGTTACTATAAGGGTCCTGCCCTTGGCAAGTAGAGCCCTTATTCCAATTATTTGGGGGTCGGCGCAGCATATCTGCTTTTCCAAACTTCTCGATTACTCGTCATCTCATCAAACATCTCCATTTTTGATTTTCTTGCCATATCATCCTTCACACAGTCCTACCCATAATTGAACTGACAAAATGATAATAATCTCTTTTTCTCTTTGAAATAAGGTTGCGCTTTGGTTGTTCCTGTCAGATGGTAAAACTGTGTAAGTGTAATGTCAACCGGGCCTAACAAGAAGCGTCAAAAGTAGTGGTGGTTAATATATCATATAGCAAAATAAAGCACCGTGCTTAATACACATAACATAAAGCAAATGCTGTCATGGTTCTCACAAGTTGCTATTTGCTTATTGCTTTTACATCGCACTCATGCATGCTGCCACTCACCGCGCTTGCTTTAAGTCACTTGACAAGCACTTAGCAAGCGCGGTGAGTGGCATCATGATATGCCTACGCGTTTAAAAATCACGTGCTTTAAAAAAGCATATAAAAAGCATTAAGCAAGTGATTGCCTTAAAGCAACTTTGATCACCACTAGTCAAAAGTGACATTGAATCATTTTGATACGGATTATGGCACAGGTAACAACGGTTCGTGAAAGTACTTCCGAGGACAGCTTGGTTCTGAAGAAAATTGAAACAAAACAAGAATATTTCAGTTACATTTGCTTATAGTGAAAGAGTTTTAGTGAATGGTTAGAGAAATTCATGTTAGAGTAGAAATAGAAGAAGGAATATATTCATACAAAGTAAGTGATCTGCCTGACTGCACGTGCCTATTAAAAAAAAAATTATACCTTTGCGAAATTGCAAGCCTTAACGACAGAACAGCTTTCGATGAAAATATCACGCAGGTGGATTTTGGTCTGGGTTTGGACATAGGATACTTTTTATCCCAGTAGTACGTTGAGTCCTTGCAGAAATTTATGATCTCCACGCGGGCGAAACAGTGAAAACGATTCAACTATAAAGAAACTTGGAATACATGATTCTGTGAAGTTCAGAAGGCTGTCAATACAATGTAACAAGCCATTATCGCTCACGGAGACTTGTTCAATTGAATGTTCCCGAGGTTTTACAGCCGGATGCAATTTGCACTTTTATCCGTGTCTGTACGTGTAAGTTGTCACTTTCGAGTCGTGAGTCACGAAGACAACGAGCTTTCGTTACCTCCATCTAATGCTAGGGTCACTTTACTGTCATAAATATCAGGTAGTTAGCATTTAATATCTTACACCCGTGTCATAAGGTACAAATCGCATTAGTTGCGGTTCCGTTACTTGATGTATTGTGCAAGTGCTCTAATTAATAGCAATCTATGAATGTTCACATTCACGTTGCTGATGTAATGTTTAGTGTGCTTGTGTTTCTGTGTGAGTATGTAAAATTGTATGGTATGATGATGTGATCTAGTTTATTAAATAATTTGATGAATAAATTATGATGAATGTTATTGAAGTCCTTTTTTATATCCTTGATAGTTGAAATGAAAAGCAATTCAATCAATGCATAATGTACTTTCTATAAAGACATCGTTTGTGTATTTAAATCCCTTTGGAAGTACAAAATAAGTAAGTTTGTGTAAAACTTAAATAAGTTCAGACGCTCGCTGTGAGGGTGTTTATGTTTTGCATGATTTATCTATCAAAACTGATTTGCTCGCAGTCCAAAAGTTGTAACGAGCAATTTCGGTCACGTTTTTATCGAAACGATGTTTGTCCCCAGAATGCCAAGTTATAAAACTTTCTTAATCAGTACTTTCTTTGCTCGAAGTGCGAAATAAGAGTTTTCCGTAAATAATTTTCATCCAAATTCTATCTTTGACTTCGTAATCATTTCGTCGCCATTATAATGTGACACCAATTCGCCGGAAATAAGGTTCGATATCCCGACGAGGGACAGTTGAAATCCGTAAAGTACTTAATGTTTTCAATTCCGTATAATCGGTTTAGAATTTCCGGAGTTCCGCGTTAGTAATTGGATTGGACGAAGTTGGCCGCTCCTGGGGTGAATTTTTCAACGGTTTTAACCACAAACCTTACTTAGAAATCATGGTAGACAGATTGCGTCTAATCAGTGTTTGTATTTATTCAATTTCAATTCAAACTCTTTTCGGATTTCAGAGGGCATTAATAAAGTAATATTTCAAAGCAATAAGAAGTCAAAAATGTATGACCACTTGGGTGGGTAATGGGTTGGTGGTAAGGTGGCGCTGCTAGTCAAGAAATATGCATTCATAAATCAAACTTGGTACATTTATTTTAGTTCTGTGTTTTCATGCCTACAAAAATAAGTTGGCCGAAGTGTCATTCAAGATTCTTTATTTGCATGAAATATGGACTTACTACATTCAGCAAGCACACTTAAAATTAAATTCAAATACCTAGTACAATGTACTCGTAATTTACTTAGGTCTCAATCTTGTTGGAAGTCTATCTTCGTAGAAACATGAAACGGTAGCAAACGACTGTCACTTGTCTTGCCACCTGGATACATTGCTGTACTGTACTCATTAGGTGGTTATGAACGTGGATAAAGCGGACAATACGTTCATTAACAATTAAGTTAAACTTCTCAAAAGGCTCATGTTAGGTTTCTCCTGAAAGCCGTTTGTACTATCTTTCTTGGGAATGTGTTAGCGATAGTTCATTCTGACCTGCTTTTGCTGGTTTTCTTTAAAACAGTTAATAATTTATGAATGATGACTACGATTTAAAAGTGTTACAAATTGTACAGAATGCTAGTTATACTCTGTGGACCGTATTCTAGAATTTCCAGAAAACTAGCCTGACCGGCGACCGAACCACAGTATTATAATTCATTGATCGTATTCGCAATACTGTGCCATAATGTTGTAATTAACTAATTACGAGTATAATCCTCTTTTAATGGAGCCGTATTTTGACTGAAAGATGTTTTACATAAAATACTAAAAGAATATAATAAACGACAAGACTTTAAGAATATTTCGCGTGACTTTTACTGAACAAGAAGACGACAAATAAAGATCTCGTACAAGGATTACTGCCGGCTCAAAAGCAGTGTGTATTAGACTCGTTCAATACACATTCATGGTTCAACACCGTCATATTTCTCGCCAGACGCTTTTTTATAAACTCGCACCCACTTTGCAGAACTTTTAATATTGTAGGGGGAGCAGATGTTGAAAACCTTTTACCTATTCCGGCTCACACATCACAAGGGTAGGCCTAATGTGCACGTCGCGTTGTACGACAAAATGTTGAGAGCACTTCACATAAACGTTTAAGAGGTAAGTACGGGCGGTACGATTTTCTTGATTTCCTCTCACCTTCGATTAGTTGGGAATGTATGATCACATTTATGGATTTTGGAGAGTTGGAACTGTTTGAGATAATATCAACGAGAAACAGAAGAAAATTCTGTCTCCAAGACTGTTTTAGGCGCTACATCTTTATAGTTCATCTCTTCATTTTCATTGTCATCATCACCTCTTCCTGTACCATATTTGCTTGGTCCCTCGGTAGAAGAATGTTATTCATTCACAGGTGGTTTTTCTATTGATCTGCCAACATCTACTTACCTCAACCGCAGATCATCTCTTGAAAGTGGAAAATTTCCTTTGCAAACCTATTATAGGCTCCAAATCTTTTCCTATTCAATCAAGGCTACAAGAAAACTCAGAAAAGCTGTAGCTAATCTAGCGTCCCCGATACACATTCTTGCCTCGCTTAATGTGCTTGAACCGCAGCTCGACCTTTAGCTTGACATTCAGCACCTAACCCGCTCAGTTTATAGGCTCTTAACATTGACAATGGTCCATAGAGTAGTATAGAATTTAAACTATGGGTCTATGGCTCCGATCTAGGACTAGACCGAGTGCTTTATGGATGCTTAATATGTGTTCGACTAACTGTCTTGTTAGTTATATATTTTAAAGTTATCTTTCTGAAATTGCATTTTACAGGGCTTTGTTCTGGGCATTGATTTGGAAACAGAAATGGTGCATGGTATTTATGATGTGTTGGTCTAATCAGGGACTGACGTTGACATCTTAGTTTTTTATTACGATTTCCACAGACAAACTGACATGGCCAGTTACATTATTATTAAAAATTGTAACGGGATGTTTACCATGTTCACATCATGTAACACGGTAAATATCCCATTAGTTTCACAAACGTTTACCAACAGTACCCTCCTGGCAATCACAAGTATTATAAAGGCGAAAGTTTGTGAGTGTGTATGTTTGTTACTCTCTCACGCAAAAACGCCGTAACGAATTTGGATAAAATTTAGTACACCGATAGTTTATAACCTGGATTAACACATAGGATAGTTTTTATCCCGATTTTATGTTCCTGGGATAATTTTCGAGTTGTAGGGGACCAAGAAACGTTCTCTCTCTTTTCCAATTTTATTGAATTTAATATGTATGGCTTAGTGGTAGCGGCCCCGACTTACGAATAGTGTCGTGGGTTCGAACCCACTCAGGCGCATTATTTTGTGTAATTTATTTCATCACCACTGCTCTCATAACGATGAAGGAAAATATCATAGGCTGATGATGATGATGAGGGGGCGTAGCCGCTGGCAAGTCAGCTAGTATTATAATAATAATAATTAAAAAAATCTATTAAATATTCTATCAATGAGAAATGTTCGGGTGTAGTTGTCACTACTCGTAGTGAGACACTTCACACTTGCGGCGATATTGTTATCGATTGGTCGCAGGAAACGGAAACGTCGCGAGAAATGCTCAGGGAGTCGTTTTGCGGCGGTCGTTCGTTCACCTCGCGACACTTTACTGCGATGGCGACGCGGTTAGGGTTACCATTTTGGAAAAGTTCTGACAAAAAACCGGACACTTGCAGAAATGTACGACTCTGTAGCACAAAATAAATAATAGTACTAACGTCTGTAATTTTTTTTCTTACCCCCATGTGAAATAGCTGTGAATCGATGTAAGTCCGAACATTTGACTTTTTAATTTTCTTTTTTAAGTAATTCGCTCAACTGTTCCATCTAAAATACCTATAAGTCAAAAAGTCCGGAAACATGACTAATTCCAGACAGATCGTTTCCCTAGGCCCTAGACATGGTGTGTGATCATGTCCTTATTTGTCTGTGTGAGCTTTAGTATTTGAATTTTGATTTGGAGAGAAATTGTAGGTTAAATGCGGTACTCAGAGATATTTAATGATTACTTAAGCTGTCACTTAGTAAAGGTTTGACATATTTTTGTATGACAAAACTGTCAAAACCATTACTAAGTGATGGCCTAAGTAATCATTAAAGCTCTCTGAGTGCGCCAGTTAGGAAGGTACTCTTTAAGACTGTGTCTGTAAATCTACATAAATTTTGCACGTTTTTAAGTTAACACAATAGAAGCTGAGTTCGTCTGTTCGAGGGCTATTATAAATTTACGCGCACATAATCCCCAGGAGAAGATAATGACGCCTACTGCAAAGTCTGGAAAGTTTTGACGTAACACGACCCTTTTACACGGTTCCATATTCTAGGCCGCCTTACCTCGATCCCTCATGAGCTTGCCCAAACCTTTTGAAATATTACCACGTAATTATAGTCAGCGATAACCTTCAAAGGGACACGAGGCTCCCGGTAGCACGTCTGAAATATTCAGAAGTACTGAAGTATCCCAAGTTAATTAGGCCGGGTACTTTTGCAGAGTAAGACAATTTATGACTGGAAGGGGACGTCGTCAGGTCAAAATCATGGGCGATAGGTACAACCCGGCCAAATCGAGTGCGAGGTGTAATGTATGTAAGGGCTCAGCAATAAGCGTCCTCCCTTCTTGACCGAATTGAATTAGAGGCGCCATGCCGTCTAGTGTTGACCGCACCTGCGTATCGATTTTTGGGACTCCCCCATGTGAATTCGTGTAATAAGAATTGAACGAACACGCGAACGTTCAAATTTAATTTGATTAATATGAACAAGGGCAGGTGTAAGTGGTGTTAGTAAATTGCTGGAGATATCACTATGACTCGGTAACATTACTGTTAAATTTCTTGTTAAGGTTTCCGTATGCTGCTGCAGTTTAATTTATTTACTTGACTTTATTATACCCCAATAAGTAAATTGAATAGGCACTTTTAGAGAATGTCCTACTTTTAATTAGGTAGGCACCAGCTGCGCTGAAGCTTCGAGATATCAAAATTTCTCTTCCCTAGTTTACTGACACTAAAAACTAAAATTAGCCGTCATATAAATCTAATTTAACTAGATGTGCTATAAAATATACAATTCATGCTGAAATGTTGAAAAAACATGGATAGGTAAATTATTTGCGCCTACCCCAGTAAATGTAGAAACGTTCTGTCAGCGCAATTTATCGATATCATAATAGTTTCCCAACACTAATAAGAGTCCCTAACAAAATGTCCTCTGCTCTGAGTTACACGGTCTTGAGCGACGGCTGCCCGGCGCAGACTATTTCCTCTTTCATTCGTCTCTTTTTGCCAAATGCCAAGAAGGTTTATATTTTTCGTGCGAAAGTAATGAAATCTATTATATTTTTAATGGCAGTTCAGCGATAATTCTTTAGTACGCCGATCGATTTCGACGATTCTTCTTCTATTGAAAAGATAACTGTCAAGGTGGTGCCATTAGTGTTATACGAAATTGTTCAAGCTTTCTGGTTTTTGAGTTAAACCTGTTGATTAGCTGCTACATACCTTTAGAATTTTTGACATTTTAATTAGTGTTTACACCGTTTTAATTAGAACAGATATGTAAGCGACAAATTGTTCAAAAGTGAAACCCTTCTGCCGTAGTCGGTAAAAATAACACTGCAGACACGCAGGTCCAAAATGTGTACCTACACACAGTCCGACATGCAAAGTTGTCAGCAACACCAATTCACATTTACGGCTCGTACTTTAACTTGAACATTATGTTAAGTGGTTACCCTGATGAAACCGGCTATGCAAACATTGAACGAAACCACACTTATTTTTAGTTGGCAAGACCCATCCTTCGAACCAATATGGACGTCAAATATCGACAGGATAATTGACAAGTTCTCGTAATTTTAAGCCCTTATAGGAATGGTCTGGTGAGCGAGCGAGCGGCAATGTTAAAACTTGTTAGAGATTAAAGTTTTCACGAAAATAAAATGGGTGTCCATGTTGCAGGGACACACAATCCGAATGACAAAGAAGATGTATGTTATATTCTACCTGAAACCTCATTCAATTAGCAAATGACCTCACTCTTTCTGCGGCTGACAAAACTAAACCAAAGACAAAGTTACATTTATTTTCTATAGAGAACAGGTGACCAGGGCCCTGTTTAATAAAACTTACAATTGTAAATTGTAATTGTAGGTTACAAGTTACAATTCTACAAGTTTCTGTTTAATAAAGAATACAATTTTATCATGGTGGAAAACTGACAAATTTTTAGACTTGTAGCTACAAATCTACATATTTCTGTTTAATAAAAAAAATCTCTTCACAGATTTACAAAATTTGTAGAGAAAACTGTTTTATTGAACGCATAATTGTAATTACAAGTTTACGTAATTTTTAAATTGTAGAAAAATTTCGGCTTGTGGTCTCACCGTGTGTCAGAAACTGACAATTTTGTACTTACTTACCTCAATTAAATAAGTGAAGAAATATTGTGATAATTTATAACAAGCTTGTATTAAGCATTTGTATTGAAAACTTAAGAAAGTAATTAGTTTCTATTAATTTTAAAATTAGTTTCTAAAAATTTAATCTGTAAAAAAAAATTTTTACGAAAAGATTCGGGTCATCAAAACTATACCGTCGAATATTTGATAAGGAAGTAGGACATGATCATTACTGTGATTTTATGAGAAATGCTCCCACACAAAACAAAACATCTTTATTATTAAAGACGGAATATTGTCATCAAAATCTACAGGCGTTTTCTACAATAAAATTGTTAACGTGTATTAAACAGCATTTACAATTGTATAATTAGTAAAATTTTTACTTGTAGAATTTACAAATTGTAAAATTTATTAAACAGCACTTGTAATAAAATTTTACAATTAAGTAGGTATGTCAGTTATCGACAAAATTTTAGGATTGTAATGTTTATTAAACAGGGCCCAGGATAAATATGACAATGCGAATTTGCGAAGGGATGCCGTGCCTTATTTAACACCTTCACTAGGCTAAGGTATGCAAATGTTAACTTACCTGTTCATATGTTCAGTACTTGCCGGTGACAGCTGAGTTTTCATCAAGAGATGTGTTCTCCTTCAAAAGAGTTGGAATTATTCTATCTGAGGTCAATGTGGGTAAATGTAAACGGGTATGAAAAAAATATTCCCGCTTTTTTCAATTTTAACAATAACTTGTAAATTAATTGTAGTAAAGGATTTTTTTTGGTCTATACAGTTAATAGATAACCAAGTCAGAGATGCAGATTAAATATAAACAAGTAAGTGCTCTATTTCATGTTTTATTACAAGTTTACATTTGCCCCTGTAAATTTTTTAAAATATGCCATTTTGAGGAAATTGTAAACACAATATTCTGACCAACTTGCTAAATATTGATGAAATACCACCTTGTATAATAACAATGAGGATTCTCTGACATGTATTATATTTCACAATCTTTACATCTTTTAAAGGGGGTAAAAGGAATCAAACTAAAATGTCCTTAGTTCCTGCTTGTGGTAACATCTGGGGTAAATGTAAAAATTATACTTATAATAGGGTAATTGTAAACTAAAGGCTAGTATCTGTATAACATCAATAATAAAACACAGAGGTAATATGAAACAAATTGTATTTTAATCCCAAATAATCTAATTCACATTTTTTCAGAAATATCTATAGGTTTTGGGAATTTATAAAATATTCTTTCCCCTTTAAGAGATAAGATAGGTTCTGGTAAGACACCAATAATGTCTTTAATGGACACTGAACTCATATCATTTTCGTTGAGGGCAAAGACTTGCTTAGATGAATCGATACTTTTTAAAGAGGTTACTAGTATTTCGCTTGAGTCCTCTTCGTCAATGCTATCTACCATACACAAGTAGCGAAAGGTAATAGTTAGTCTTTTTCCTCCCTTAAACTTTACCAAAACAAAATTTCCTTTTGTTAATTTGTCAGTTACTGATGTTGTCTCAAGAAATTCACAGTCCTCTGTTACAGTTTCGCATGCAGCGTTGTAATCACTGTCTTCACTTTCTGCATATGGCACTGTTATTTCTTCTTCCTCAGACTCTTCTATGTCACTGTCGTATACTTTATTTCTTTGGCGCATATTGACAAGTGGAATTGGCTTATCTAGATCCTTACTAGTTTTTTCAACTTTTTCTTTTTGTTACTGTTAGATTCGTCAAGCTTATTCTCCTTGTCGTTTTTTTTATTTAAGTTCTCACTTTTTGTTCGTTTTCCTTGACCCTTATTCTTTGGGTTCTTTTCTGTCTTTACTCTTTTCTTAAGTCCTTTACCATTCTTGGCTTCCTCCGCTTGTTTTAATCTTTCTTTAACGGCGTCTGTAGTAAGAACTTCTCCATATGTCGCTACCTTTAGCCTTGGTACTACTATTTTCCTTTTCTTTTCAGGGCTATTTTTCTGTAATTTAAACAACTTCTCTAGAGTTTCTTTATTTGGCGACATAATATCATCAGACTTGTCGTCATCACCATTAGTAGATGATATAGCTTTTAGAATTTTTGCTTTAATAGCGTCATTTGCGGTTGTATCCAATGATATCAATTTTAATATTTTATTTACCAATGGAGATGAATTTTCATTGTTGGTTAATACGACGGAATCATTCATAGCATGGCCTTCAAAAGTACTACAATCTGGTATTGCTGGTTCACCAGTTATATCCTCCAAAGGTTGTTCACAGCCAAAGTCAGCATAAATACTAGTAGCGGGCTGTTGAAAGACCGAGCAACTAGGAATGACATTATCTTGAACAGTCAATGTGTGTTCATCAAAATTTGAGCAATGTGGAATACTAGTTGTTCTTGCCATGTTGATTGTATTACTAGTAGAACAGATTTCAAAACCAGAGCAGTCAGGATTAGCATGTTCCTCAATATAACCCTTTGTTGAAGAATTATTATCGATATCATTTTCTAAGTCTGAAGTAAGTATATACTCTGGTGCAGGTTCGTCTCTTTGGTCGGTGCATACTGTTGATGTAGAACCATTATATGTTGGAACAAATTCACCTGGAAAACTTGGTGATTCTTCTGTAGACATACTATTGTCACAATTGGCATCAAAATCTGTCTCTTTTTCGTTAAGTGCATTTATCAGGTTGTGGTATATTTGTAATTCGATAGGATTGAATATTTTTTTGGAGAATTTTGTAGCATCTACTGGAAAAATACCTGTTGTGTTGAATCCAGACACAATGTTCTTGGTTGTAAAGGCCTGTGCCCATACCTCCCCTAGGAGTTCCGTGAATTTTTCTTTGGACAGATGGCCAGTACCTTTTCCCATTTGTTTTATGCCATGTTCTACTAATGTTTTTTCCCAATGACGTTTCACTGGTCCAAATACACATTTGTCCAGAGGCTGGATGCAGTCTGTCAAATGGCTAGGAAACTTGACTAGAATTATATTTGCATTTATAGCATCTTCTACGATTCTCACGCTAATGTGGCTAGAATGGCCATCATAAATCAGAATAACCTTATGATTGGGTTCGTTATTTACTTTCCGGATGTTATCTACATAAGGTATAAATTCGTTTATGAGCCAATTGTGGAAAGTAGGTTCCTCCATCCAGCCGTTTTTTGTCGCTCCGAATAATGTTCCAGGATAAGCCTTATCAGAAACCCATCTTGCCTGTACAGCGACTCCTTTAAATACTATACAAGGGGGCAAAAATGTACCATCTGCAGCTACACATGCTAAGACGCTAGTCGATTCTCGACCAGAGCCGCCAGTTACGCGGGAGAGAGCTGTTCCTTTTTCCCCTATTGCTCGAAGTTTGCTGGGATCGCTATGAAAACCGCTCTCATCTGCGTTAAAAATATACCTTGGCTTGTCTTTGAGATTGTTTTCGGTTACTTCTTTTCGTAAAAATCGTAAACAACGTGAGGTCTCCTTGCATCAGTGCGGGCCTTTTGTAAAATTTCAGGCTTTTTTAGTGAAAGACTAGGGTTTCTTTTCATGAAGGATTGGTACCAACAGTCTCCAGGAATGTTATCCTTAAAGGGCGTTTTTATTTTATGTGCTTTAACATATTCTCCCACCAACATCAAAAATTCTTCTTTATGGCACGGGTGATTCATTCTCGCTCTTGTTTTTAGGCAATTAACCAGATGTTGTTCCACACGATCCGGTAATGCTTTGGAGACTCCTCCACCCATTCTGTCTAGAGACACTTTTCGGCCTTTAATACGGTGATAAATAACAGCAGTGGGTATTCCATAGTATTCGCTAGCTTGTCTAAATGTCTTCCGTTTTTTTGTGACATCTTCCACTGCTCTTCTAATATCTTCTACAGTATACCGGGGCAGTTCCTTCTTTTTTACATAGTTTCTGGGCATATTTAGCACTGAAACAAAATGTTTACATTTACCTACCCACCACCACAAAGTAAATATAAAACATAGAAAACCTCTTGTTTCCAATTCCCTTACTATTTACATTTACCCCAAAATGCGTTTACATTTTACCCTATAAGCTAAAAGTTGAGGCAATTGTAAACGCAGCTCGAAAAATGGCGGCCGTATTTTGCGGTAAAAAAGCAGCCTGAATCATCAGAATAAATCTACATTCATCACGTTCAATTTATTACATTAATCACTTACCTTTATTTTTTTGCAATTTATAACATAGATTGAAGTACTTGCGAACTGTATTTCTATTATTTTTTGCGAAAAATTTTTAACAGATCAAACACCGTGTTTTTGATGTCTGACAGTGACAGTTCAAAATGGCCTCCATAAACCATAAACAATAGTTGCGTTTCGTTATACGCACATTTTTTTTAGAGCAAAATTGACGAAGTTATCGGGCGTGTCTCCATTTACCTCTGTTTACATTTACCCACATTGACCCTATGTCGTGGACTTTTAGAAGATCAGCCATGATCACGAGATTAGGTTGCGAATCATATTGTCAATATTCCTATTGACAATTAGGTACTCTCCTCTAACTAAAGTTGTTCTTTGTGATTGTAGAAATCTCAGTAGTAGATTTTTTATTAAGTATTTTGTAAAAATATTAATCAGATTCTTAGAATATAAACATTAAACAAACAAAAAAATAAATAAAACATTTCTTGTGAAATAAGCAGCACCTTTGTGCTCTTCTATTTTTTTATGTTTATATCCTTTTGCTGTATTTTGTGGCGTTGTTGGCGTCTCACACCTATATTATAAAAAAAATCAGTGACCAAGTACAACGAAAGTATTATTTTTAATTTGTATTAAATTAAAAGCTTAGTTTTTATCCCAATAAAGATAACATCAAACAATGCCTAACCTAAATAAAAATATTCAATTGTAGTGCAACAAAAAAAGCGTAGACAACAATCGAATTTATTTTTAATGTCTGGGAACTCTTTTGTGTATCAAAAAAGTTGTTTGAAAAGTAAAACGACGAAAAAATCAGCACGCGTTCACTTTCAAACAATGCTTGTAGCACAATATTTGTTATAGGATTAGTGTGTTTGTGTTTCTCATGCGATTCGGTCGGTCAACCGATGTGTCTTAAGCCTGTAAACATTGAACAATGTTCATAGTTACAAAAGGATACAATGAAAATGTTAGCATAGATGAAGAGAACCCCATTGCAATAACTCTTTGTAGAACACAGTCGAACGGTTCTTCCTAAATATTGGAATTATTATACGATCTTTATTCAAAAAGCTATCACTTTCGCATATGATCTGCACGGATAGTAACGGTTGTTAAAGTCACCTTAAAAGCTAATTTTTTTAACGGCAAAAGTGGGTGTATGACATTTTTGCATGTTTAATCATTAACTTTGTCATTAGCTTTGTTTTCTCGCGCTTGATTGACAACACTGGCCGTTTGACCCACTCGTCTGATTATTTGACAAGTTCCAGTAAGGTATAATCATAAATCATTTGACGCGCGGCCATACTGTTTTTTCCATAGACAATTTTGACAGTTGACGCACCCTCTTGACAGCGTCATTCAAGCGCTAAAAGAAGCATGCAGCATGAAGTATCTGTACGATTGGCAAGTGTTTCAAGCATCCCGTATCCCTTCATCACATTCTCATTACAAACTGCGTGCTGCACTCACGCGACGTCTTATTAATGGGCGACAACATTATCCTCAGCATCTTGCAAGCGGTACTTGTTTGACATGATCGGTATCTTCTGACACCTACATCTAGCTGGCACATTTGTATGTAGCACATCTGAACAAGTGGTGAAGGCTCGCTTAATTACTGCGCGTCTTTGAAATTTGTTTGTGGCGATTATACCAGTTTTGAATTTTATGGAAATTTGGTTTTATATACCATGTCGATAAAGATCCACAATTTTTGATAAAGGTTCTTTACGAGATATTTAGTAAGTCGTTTCAAAAAAACAAAAAAAGGAATATAGAATAGAACAAACTTGGATCAGTTTGCAATGGGGACGCCACCGGACGGTAGCTGTGAAACCACTGGCGCTAGCGTAGTTAGTTCTAAGCATCGCTGGCTATTAGTTACAAAAAATAAAAAATATTTTCATTAACAAGTTATGTACTACATCTAGTGTTAGAAGTAACCTTTTGGACAAAAAATGCCTGTGTTAGGTCACTTCGCTATTCCGAAACTTTAAGTTACGTGGCGTACCAACAATTTTAGACCTTATTTTCTAATTAAAACATTTCAAAGTAACAATATTAAAAAATAACAAAAATGTAAATAAATATGCCAATTTTGTAACTACTTAATTAAAAGCAACAACAAACTATGTTATTTTGTAGCTAATAATAATCATAAACTATACATGTTTATAAAAAACCAGTAGTTGTGTGCATGTATTGTGGTAGATGATATAATTAAGTGGGGTGTATTGTGTGATGTATGTGTGTGCGTGAGTGGGGTGTATTGTGTGATGTATGTGTGTGTGTGAGTGAGAAGTGTGTTTGTGTAAGTGAGTGGTTGGTTGATGACAGAGTTACGATGCATGTTGCAAGAGGGCCTCTGTTTCCTCATATGTGAGTTGTTTAATCCATTCAGTTACATTTAAGCATTTAAGCAGTTACAGTTGAGCATTTCATATTTTAAAATAGCTCCTAGCAGATAGATTAACTATGGCCGCGACGTGTACAATGAGCCTAGTCCGAATTAAAAAAAGTGTAAAAAAAATAACATAAACCAGATGTTGTCAATTATTATGATGACGATGCTTGTTACTGAATTTCTTATGACACATTACAAATTGTACATCGTTATAATAATTATTTACTGCACCTGTTGATACCTCCTCGAATATTTCTGTCAACACATGGAAATTATTGTCATCGAAATCAATGTCCCTGTCAAAGAGGCCATATTACTTTTTGCACATTGCGTGTCCACCGGTACTTCTGAACACCGATTGTTATCTGCTGACACCTGCGTTTACTCCATTTTGTTTGATTCGTTCTTGTTTTTACCGAAAGTTCGCTGTTTTTGCAATTAGCGGTGCTAATTATTATTTTTAACACAATATTTGCTTGAACAGTGACTTTTATTGCGCCACTTTTAGGTTCAAAATGTTCATGTTCTTACAAGGAAACATTTGCTTTCATGTCTTGAATGAAAGTAACGGTTTTGCAGGTTAAAGACAAGACACGCAATTAAATATATTTTTGAGATCAAGAGTCGAACACTGTAATTCTGTTCTGAACCCGATCATGAACTATGATACGAGTTGAGGGGTACTGTTCAATTAGATTAGATACATTTCATATCATCAATGAACCACTGTTGGCCGAAATTGCCTCCGTAATCTCAAATTTCGTCTCCAACAGCGTCCTTTTCCAGTGAACCAAATCGAGGAACATGTTTAATTCAGGGTATGCAAAATTAATTACACGGACTGAACTCAAATAACTCTCTCAGTTTCTGTAGTTCATTGTTAGCGCTAAAAAGCTTATTTTCCGCTCCCTAGGCTTTATTCTCTTCAAGATATTTTAGTAGGACGCGGAACAAAGCGCGGACTACTAATGTGAGTTTTATGTAGATGCCTCAGTGCGTTCATTTGGAAGACCTTGCTGTAATTTCTGGTTTATACTCAATATCGCGCTTTCATATCTTTCACGGTAATTACAAAACCGGCTTTAAACAGTCTGTGGGCGTTCTCGGAATCGGATAGAGGAATACTTTTCTCGTTTTGTGAGCGCCTCACAAGCGCATAGCAACCCCATGGTTCTGCGAAGAATCACGAGCTCGTGACAGTTGAGTGGACCGCTTCCTAAAATGGTAAGACGGCGTCTGCGCACGTCGATAGATCCGCTAACGCTGTTTCAGGTCACAACTCTTCGCGCTAAGGAGTGACTACACTTTTCGACACAAAAGGGCTTGAGCTGATGAGAAAAAGATTTACTTATAATAAAGTAATAAAATCGAATATTATCTTCATTCGCCGACATCTTGCGACATGCGACAAATCTGTTAATAGGTGATCAGCTCAAGTCGTACCAGTATGGTCACTCCACTAAAGCTTTTTCAGACCTCTTGGCATTATTTACAAACTTTTAACATTTAAATCTCCAGAAGTCTGTTAACGGTCTTGACATTGCGCGATTGATCGTTCTCGGCCGGCAACAACCTAATCCGAGTTCTTAACTTTCGACATTGTTAACAGAATAAGACAGTGACGAAAATATTGTGACAAGTTCACAACAGCCGCTTAAAGATATTCAACATAAATGTGGCATTAGCTTTTCGCACTACGCCTGTATTGGAGGTCGAATATTATGGTAAAGAAACGTACAGGCGCTAGCAGAAACCCGAAACTGTGAAATTTTCCCAATTAACCCTGAACCTAATGCTTTAGCGAAAAAGGTGAAAATCTATTTAAGAAACTTGACAGATTATAGTAGCTTGATTTGCTGCAGTCAATCAAGCTCAAGTACTCTCATTGTACGTAAAATCTAATACAAAGCGTGGCTTTGTTATACTGCAAAATAGCTTTATATGTGTAGGTATACTTCTGACCCTCAAAATAATAAAAATTACAGCTATCACGTTTTCGAGTTTTGCTAGCTAATTTACTTTGGCTCTATAAAATATTGTATGTCACGTTACATAGTATACGTCTGCGGTCATGACTTGTGCGTACGAAACGGCGCGGGCGCCGTTTCCGTGTCAGTGTTGTCGCATTAAAAATATTGCCTAGCGGAAATTCTAGTTCAGGTACGACCTAGTTTATTGTGTTACATTGTAGAAATACTATCGGGGGCTGGTTAACAAGGTCTTGTAAATGTTACATTAAATGCAGGACAAATTGTTACACTTGTTTTGTTTTAGATCTAGATTTAGGGTCTGGAAATAATTTGTCTGTATTTTATAGTGTGAGACCATTTTATGTTCGCTGTTCGAGGTGGCGTTGCTTGTGAAGAAAATTGGCATGGATATGTCAAACATGATATATGTATTTATTTTGGTTGTGCGTTTGCCCACCGTAACTGATAGGTTGTTTGAAATTTAATATGCTGTCATTAAGTGATCATATTGAGCCCCCTTTAGGATCATAAGGGGGACTAGGAGCGAATTTCAAAAAATATATTCCTTGGTGAAATTCGACTTAGTGGAAGTATTATATGTATTATATTATAGAGATTATTGTTTTTCTTGCATTTTTTTTGGGACAAGCCCGCCTCACTCTTCCCAAACCACTGTAACTCCTTTTCTTGCATTTGCTTATTTTGCGGATGGGACAGCAATGCTGCATCCAAACTAAAGATTAATGGGCTTCCGCAAAGTAACCCATGATTTCTATAACTTGTATTATAATAATTCACCAACGCGAAAAAAAAAAACAAAAAGATCCATGTTCATTTATGGACAATGATTGTCCATGAATGAATATGGAGTATTTTTTTCATTATAACGAGTAATAAATGATTACAGACTTAAATATGCTTCCTTCCTCGAAATGGTTTCGCAATTAGCAAAATTTTTGAAAAGTGGACTATTTATGTACATTGTATTATAATGTTAGTCTTCCTCCCTAAAGTGAGTCTAAAATAGGAATATGCTTCAGTCCAGTAATGTCCTACTTCTGTATGTTATCATAGAAAGATAAGTTTGACAAGCATAATCTCTCTTGACACGGAGCGCTTATGACAACAGAGACTGTACTGTGTTGGATGATAGCATAGCATGTTTGGGTTCGATGTACCTATATTTATTAAACATATTATAGTCTGCTCCAAATATATTTGATTAAGTAAACAAAAGGTTGGAAATTCTAATTGGTAGTCATGATGATAATCATTGACGGGCCCTGTTACAAACCAGGGCTCTTGGCCTTACTTTGGCCACCACTTGGCGCATTATCGTGTTTAGCTATCGATTACTTACTTACTTTTGTAGTTTCACTAGGTAACACAATTTAACCCAGTATACATTGACCAACGTTTTAAGTTTGACAGAGTTTTGCTTTTCATCTTCAGACGACACAGTTTGTCGGCAATCCCTTTAATTCTTTTGACGCTAATTTCTGTTGCAAGAGAATGAGAAAGCACCTGTGGATCTCGTATTCAGCCGACCATTAAATTGAATGAATAACGATAAACACTTATTTCGTAAGCGCATTTATGTCGATAATAACTTCTTTGTGTTGAGAAATTAATGGGTAATATATATACTATACAGTGATAATTTAAGTCCATTGAATAATATGGTGGGTTGTCAATGCCCCATTACGGTACCTAGTTGTCAATGATTGATGTCCGCTCAATATCCCACGGTGTTAATTTCCCTCAACCAACTGATTCTATTTAAAGAAACGATTAAATTCCACTTTTATGACATATTGTTAAGGTATAAAGTTGAATAAAGACCTGCACTACCTAGTTAACCCATGTAAAGCCGGAATTTTTGAAGTATTTTAAAGATTTTTCTGTAGTACTTAACGTTAAGTGGAATGTAGTGGGAACTTTAAGTGTTAATGCGTAAATTGTTATTGATATGGTTTTTCGAAACTTTATCTTTAAGTTAACGGTGCATGCTTGTTAACACTGCAATGATAATGTGCGAAGTGTAATTAATTGATGATTTATTTTAACGGACAACAGCTACTACGGCTTTGTTGTTTCGCTGATAATAATTTATCACAAGAGAATCGACAGATTGGTGGCAAAACATTTTTTTTAATGGCGACACTAACAAGCGTAACGAAACGTAACTGTCAAAGAGTAAAACGTTTAGCTACTAATTTGGCTCTAACAAACGCTAAAAGGTGCCCAAAGAAACAAATTCATTTCAAACCTGACCTACTAAACCGTAAAGTAAATAAAACAAGCCGAAATCCCATAATGTCAGTCATATCACACGGATCATGTGTATGATGTATACAAAACAGATCCCAAATTGTGCGTGCATTGTTTGTGCAAAAACACTGTCTCGTTTGCAACTCCGTCACGCAATTTCCCCCTTCCCACGTAAATATAACCAAGCATGGCTACACACGTGTGTTGCCATACTTCGCATCGTTCACGTAACACGTCATCACAGTGACGTGTTACCCGTTCATATAAAAATTTACGACTGTACCTCACATGTTAATATGTCTGCTGATGGCGTTTTCTCGTATAAAAGGAAAGGTATTTTGTGTATCGCTAACAACGACATACAGTAGCACGCGTTATTGTACTGATCGCATCGATCACTATTAGTGATCGATGACTGATCGGGGAAGTTCGTTTTGCTTCGTTTTGTTTGGTGTAGACTATAGTGCAGCATAGTTGTTTTGGCGTTTAGTTTTTGCTTACGCAATTTTACGATCAATTCCTATTAAATTAGGAGGAGTAATTGCTTCGGTAATATCTATTTTAATGATAATGACTCAATCACAAGTTTCCTAAAATTGTGTTTTTAAATCAAGATTGAGACTAGAGTTAGTTTAAATTTTGGGCGCGCCAAGAACAAACGAAAAAAAGACTTGGTTTAGCGAATTTCGAAAAACTATTTGAACTTCCTCATCATCATTCTCATGCTAATTTATTTGGGGTTGGTGCAGTATGTCTTCTTCTTCTATACCTCTCTTCTAATATTCTCTTCTTCTCTTAGTTTCAGTGTGACCTTCTTCCGATCCATACCATCCTTCACAGAGTTCATCTATCGTTCCTTTAGTCTCCCAACTATACATTCATACTCAACTTACAACTAGCATTTTTTTTTTTAATACAGTGCATCTTTTAGATATTTTTTTGCATATTGGTATTAAATTTGGCCAAAGAATCAGCATAGCCCCAACGTGGGAATGCTGCCAGCCTTCTGGACACTTTTCCTGTTGACAGTAATGTGGACGAGTTTTTTTGACGCCCTGTAATTCTTTTCTTGTTGGTATTTGATTTCTATGGTGGCTAGAATTGGCACCAAAAGACGGCTATGGCAAGAAAATTGGCACCAAAAGACGGCTATGGCAAGAAAATTGGCACCAAAAGACGGCTATGGCAAGAAAATGCGCCTTGACATGATTTTAAAAAGGTTTGCGAATTTTTGCTGACAAGTTCGGGTTCAAGCCAAGTTGCAGTAAACGAAAAGTTGGTTAAAGTTTAGAGAAAAGTCTATGCATTTAAAAACAATATGTCGCCTAGTTTCCTGTTGCAAAGTTAGTTTACATCGGCCATGGACAAGAATAGGCTATTGTTGTACTACGTCGAAGCTGTTGGCAATTTTGTAACATAGTTTTATTTTGAGCTAAGCTCATTTGCAATAATTCATAGTTCATTGACTGGCCTCTTCAAACTCTACATTCAAATCCACAACTTGCTCGAAATTCACCAACAAACTTAAAGTCAACATGGCATTACAAATAAAATTCTGTGAGAAAAAGATGAATGAAAACATCAATCAAAAGCGTGCCTAGTTTAACAGTGGTGCACCGCTATCGCTATTGAATGGTATTGGGACCGAACGACTTGTGAATTGAACGTGATTGAAGCCAGATGAACCGAGATCATTACGTACTGTTGCTCTAGTGCCGTGTGCTGGTGCATTCATGCAGTTTGATTGGTCGCCCCTTTGTGATACTCGCTAAGGTTGAATTCAGATACTGAGAACTGTATTACTGCTGCAATATCTGTCATTATCGTCACCTCTTACGTTATATCTATTATACAGACTGCTTCCTTGTCTGCCACTTCTTACGGGTATTAAATCAAGATGTTAATTGATAAATCCTTCATTATGTTCGAAGTATCAGGAGTTTTTGATCAATAAAATCTTTCTTTGCTTTATAAATTTGACCGGTTTACATAACCTTTATAAAACAGTATTTCCATACCTCTCCAAATCCCGTACTGAAAGCTCATTTGTAATCATTTTCCCATATTAAAAAGGCTTTCATCGGATTAACTACAAATAAACCTGCAACGAGAATAAAATCTCGCTTCACCCATTACAAAGGCTTAGAATGCCTGTCACGTCGTCCTATGCTTCAAGTATAACAGTACTTCAACACAAGTTTCTACAATAAATAAGGCTTTTACGACTCTCAGGCACCTTGGAGGCGTCTGAACGTCGTCCGTATTCTGTATTCTCGCTTCCGCATCTCGATTATCGAGAGAGCTTTACCAAAACGGTGTTAGCATTCTCGCGGCGGTGTTTTTGTGGTCGTCTGTACTTCTACTTCTGTAGGTGCACTTATAATGTGTCATACATTATGTATGTTTTGTCCGTTTGTTACTTGACACTGTGAGAATTGAACGCGATTATTGTGCGGAGATTGTCGCTAGTTAATATTATATAGTTAAGTGGCTTTTTATTGCTTTTGTCGTAGATTTGAATTGGGTGTTTGTTTTAAGAATGAGCTATTACTCTTTGTTACAGTAACATAATTTGCCATACTATTGGTAGACTCAATTTGATTTGTCTAGTATTTGTGACCCTTATGTTCTTGCAGATAGATTAATTAGGTGTATTTTTCTTAAAAACAGTGATGTGTCGCAATTATTTGATCACAAACTTCATTTATGTTGAAGCATTAGGCTGGTAGGGTCGTTTAGGACGATAGGAGGTCCTCACAGGTCGGTCTAAAAATAAGTATCAAATCAGCACCTTCAGACATTTGACTTTTTGAACTTCAGTCCCAGATCTATCTGCAAACACTAAGTGTATACTTAAAGTAAAACTTTGACTAGGTTCCAAACTAGAACAATACATAATTATTATAATCCTTTGCACCAGCTATAAAACCTCAAAACATGAATACTCAACCTTGTGAGTTAGTGCTTCGGTTAGAGACCGCTGCGATGAAGCAGTAAGGTCTACTTGTTGTTACCCTAGACACAAATACAGGCGGACTTATTGTGTGATTTACTGAACTATAGCTTCACGGAATACATTTTTTTTAAATACATACCTACATGCGAATAGAGACCCTCCTCCTCTTTGGAAGTCGATTAAAAACTGGTTAACATTTAATGAGAAATCGGAAAAAAGCAACCTTTTTATAAAACTGGCAAAAAATCCAAGTCCTAGTGCGACATTCTGCGAAAACGACATTATGAGAAAGATACATTTTGCTACCAGTAGACATTTTGCGAAAGCGACATTTTGCTGAGCCAATAAAGTATTTAACTAAAAAAATCTAATAAGTCCGTCAGATAGAAATCCAAAAAATATTGGACACGTATTTTTTTCTTTTTTCACGTAAGTAAGCAAACAATGAAGACGATACAGTGCTTTCATAACTCGTTAGACGTCATATTCTAAGATATAAGTACGATATTTTTTAGTGGTTAGTGACGTCACAAACCCCCACTCAAATCTTTGACGCGTTTAATCATCGTCAATTTTTATTGATTTGATAAAACAAAAAATACGTATCCAATATTTTTCGATAATCTAACAGACGTACTAATTAGAATCATATTTTTTTTAAGTCAGTAAACATCCCTCCTATCCATCCTATTGTGGCTCATCAGAACAGGCAAATTACTAGTATCTCGAGTTAATGCTTGTTTAAAACTTTTCGATATATTTTGATGACAGCTCGCAATTTTGATTCTATAGACGGGTCTTTTTACGCATTTAAATTTTTGATAAAGTAAAATACTTGGTTGTATTCCGTATTTTCTAAGACGTTTGCAAAAAAGTTGACGACAAAGAAACTAAAACATATTTTTTGGTTTGCGAGAAAACTTTATCTAGGGCGTTCGCCGACTGTAACAGACAAAGAATTTCTTCTATTTACTAACTTTCCACCCGTATAAGTTCTAACTACGATTGAAAGAACTGTGCATGTGGGCCAAACTGGGTTAATATTCCTCGGTATCAGTATAAAGTGTTTATAGTTGAAGCCGTGGCACAATTTCAGAGCCCGCATACATCAATTAACTTTCAATAAAATAGCGATATATGAGCTGGCGATGGTTCTCAAACTTCTGCAGGTCATTATAAACAGCGTCGGCCACTTTGCTTAAATGGGCCTATTTGGAACAACAGGGAGGCATACAAGCTTGATTATCGTTTTTTTGTTGTTATTTTGTGTGCCATTTAATAGTAAAATTTTGGTATAAGTGGGGAAACTTTGTTGTTGCATTAAAGGCGGAATACGCACCAGAGTCGCGCGAGGTTGTTAGGAGTCGGGAACTGCTGTAATAAAGTCCCTATAATTATGTTTCAAACTTCGATTTTCGAGGAAGTGTACCTATTGAAAATGTATTTTGTTTCTAATATTTGGTTCCTTTATAAATGTCAATTTCTTTAACCACCTTGATTTTTTGAATGTCTTATCATTTTATCTGCAAAATACTATTTGGTTTCTATCGTCATGTTGTGGGTCGCTTCATCGCTTGTGGATAGAGGACATGCATAATTTACTTTGTGGATCGTTGGGTACTCAAAAGGGCAAGCAAGCGACCCAAGCGTCTCTGGATTTGAATAACTTAAATCAGATTTTCTGTAGTCACTCTCGACAGTCTCAGCCAATTTTGGGTCAGCTTAATATCCTTATTTTATACTAAGGATGTTTACTGGCTTAAAAAAATATGATTTAATTAGTCCGTCTGTTAGATTATCGAAAAATATTGGATACATATTTTTTGTTTTTATCAAATCAATAAAAATTGACGAAGGGGGGTTTGTGCCGTCACTAACCGCTAAAAATGTCATACTAATGTCTTGGAATATGACGTCACACGAGTTTTCAAAGCACTGTCGTCATTGTTTGCTTACGTGAAAAAAGTAAAAATACGTGCCCAATATTTTTTGGAAATCTATCTGACTGACTAATTTGTGGTCCTTGATAGTATACACCAAGTAATCCATTAATTGACTAACATCATAATTGCATCGTCTGCCTATACTTATCCCCACTTTAATGGGGTCGACTTCCAGCTTCGCCTGTTGAAGCTGAAGGCCAGCATTTTGCATGGAGCTACTACCTATCTGACCTCAACAACCCAGTTAGTTTTGGGCCACTAACACACCTTTCTTCGTCTTCTTTATTCTTTATCAACCTTGCACCACCCAATGCTGAGTGTAGGTCTCTTCTTCACACCTGTAACGATGGTCAAAGTTCTAGGTACAAACGACAGAAGAGATCACCGGCTTAACGTGCTTCCCAAGACACACAGTGATCTCGGTATGTAATGAATGATCACCCCATCCACGAAAGCCTTGGCAAGTGTTGCTTACCTTTTTTTTGTTTTTTTTTGGGGGTTGGGAAATCATCAAACAAGTCCCGCTGTTGGGCAGAGCGAAAGGGAGTGTCAGACTTCTACTGACTAAAAACCATCCATGTTCCTTCTTGTTCCTTGTGTTGCTTATCATTGAAGATCGATTTCTGCTGCCGATTATCCACGAAATTCAGCGTATAAATAAATAACTAATTAATGTAGCTTCTATATTCTTGCGGCAAGCGAATTGGTTACACTGGTAGTTTCTCATGTTTCTCGTAAAGAACGCTCAGTCGGTAACTTCTGTCCGTCGGATTTCAACCCATTTCCTTTAATTGACGCTTACAACTTTCTCGGGACGATTAACATCTAATACATACTGTTTTTTCTTTAATTAATGGTATGTGTAAGTGTCTATCGATGTTTTATAAAATGGATAAATCTTTATTTGTCCGGCCTGTTTCGTTACGGATTCTTTCGATTTTGCAGTTTGGCTACTTTTATTATTCAAATGCAAAACTGTTACTGCAATCATTTAAAAAAAAACATAAACATGCCACAGAAAACATCGTGGATTTAACAGTGGTAGTTACGCCAGACACAGGAAGTGGCAACTCGAAGCCACTACTTTAATGATCTGTACGCCTCATCATCATCATCATCATCAACAGCCTATTAATGTTCCCACTGTTGGGACACAGGCCTCCTCTATTTTTTTTTGAGAGGGTATGGGCTATAATCTATCACGCGGGCCCAGTGCAGATTGGTAGATGTCACATGTCTTCGATTTTTTTGTTCTAAGACATGCCGGTTTCCTCGCAATGTTTTCCTTCACCGTTTTGAGAGCAGCGGTGATGAAATAAATTACACAAGGTAATGTGCCTGCCTGGGTTCGAACACACGACCTACTGTTTGTAAGACGGGGCCGTCACCACTGGGCTACCGCTGCTGCAGGTAGCCTTTCAATTCCGATGCAATTCAGTTTAGGAACCTAAACTGAATCGCAATACCATTAGTCAAAAACAAAAAGAAATTCACAAACATACATACAAACATGAACGCTAAAAACATAACACCCTTTTTTTGGGGCAGTCGTGTAAAAATAAAATACCATTAAACAAATCGAATTACCATTAATCCCTTTTTGGCACTCATTAAAATAATAGTAATTTATACACATCATTATTTAAAATACAAATAAAAGGTTTGCTTAGGTATGGAACGCACCTCCACTTACGTTAAAAATTTGACACGCGGTTGTGATTAAAAGTTTTAAATTAATAATATCTTAAACTATTATTTGAAAGAACATTACGTGTTATTATTGTGTTTTTAGCATTTCATTTTGGTAATACGAATAATGGCGTTAGTATTCTTGTGGAGTTTGTGTAACTAATAAGTCTATATTTCCATAAAGTAAACTTAGAAACTTCTTGATCTCAAACGCGTACATAACTTAAGTACCAAAGTATTTTAAGTGTTTGTTTTTACAGTGATGCATCGCTTCGAAGGGTAACTTACGGTCATTCATTTCTTTCATTATCATTTTCCATCAATTCAAAAAGCACTAATTCGTCAGACATCCACAGTAAAAATAGCTCTAGAAAAGACTTTTTTGCATTAACGTGTAGGAAACATTAAATATTCAACTGAAATAGGTTCAATTACGTATATTTCCACTATTTTATTAAAGTTATTAACAAAACGTTTCACCTCACGCCAAGAAAGTAGCAATTTTTTTTGTATCGCTTACTTTGACACAAGCTATCCAATTTAGGCTGAAATCTCACCTCATGGTACGAAAAATGAACGAATGAAAACAGTTTGTGATTCATTTGCCGACTTGATTTGGCGTCAACCTAAACTGGATGGTTTTAACCACGTCGTGGTATGAAATAGGAAAACAGATCATTCTAGGTCGTCAATTGCATCGCAACAATAGTTCCTAGTTGGCCTCCAGGGCGTCTAAAAGGGCCACATTAGCAGGTCATATACTATTAAGAAAGGTCTATTTTACGCTTTCAACGCAATTCATATTATGATCTGCCAAAGGGGCCATATTAGAGCCCCAGTACATTATTAGCTAGGTATAGTATAGAATAGGTATACGTACAAAATAGAGACTTCCTAGATGGTAACATGATCTAGGAAGTAGGTACTTCTTTAGCACCTTCGAGCAGTTCTTCACATTGATTGCATTCCAGACTTCTAACGGTAAATCGTTAATAATAGATATTTTAGTTTAAATTCTTGAGTACTATTTAAATGACTACTCCTGTCCTTATATTGGTTATACATTCTATTAGATTTTAATTCCTGTCTTAATAGGTGGTCAACAGCTCAAACTAGTAAATTCTAAATTGATTTCGCACAAGTCGTAAAACAGACATTACTTAAACTACGGAATAATCAAACATAATTTGTTTCTTGTTTATTACTCGCGTAAATATTTCAATTAGATTCCTAAAATCGTTGCTGTTTATTTTTATATAAGGCTTTATGGGTGCATCATGAGTGCAATCTAGCTCTCAATGACAAATAATTTGATTTTCTAGGTACCCTCTACCAGCTAGCCAGTTTAATAGTTAGAGAACTAAGTTTAGTACACCTTTTACGTCTAATTTAAGTATGATTAATACCGTGATGACTGGTAATGGTCACGTTTACCGATCTACCGACGGTATGTGCCCAGTTAAACCGCCTCTATATACTTAATATTTTTTTTTTATGTGACATGTATATGGAACAAGTTATATAGGTACCATATTTATATCCATTTGGTAAATCGTGGTTGTGGAGGTCAGATAGACGTTCGTTCCATGTAGACTACTAGGTCAGCTGTATCTGGTAAGACTGGAAGCTTAGTCGGGTAAAAAGGCTAGGCTGATGGTGTGGTGAGAAAGTGCCTGTATGTAGACACTGTGGAACAAGAATTGAGTGGTTTTAAAAACCAGAACTTGTTCCAATTTCTTAGAATGTCATTAGTTTTGAGAAAAAAAATAGATTCCACTACTCAGATAACGCCTACCGCCTTCATAACTTGCATTTATAAGCGCACATAAATCTCAAGTGCCTCTCGACTCTTCATTTGACTTAAGTCTTAAGCTCAAGTATGTCGTTCAAGTGATGTGTTGCGTTCAAATGACTTGCTTTTTTTATTAGGTATACAATATTTATTAACCATCAAAATTTGATGAATCTGGATAAGACAGGTTATGAACGACATACTTTGCTGGATAATTTAATTTTGATTTTTAACTGTGGAAATCTGTAATTGGCCTTCAAATGACGACACGGTTGGCGCAGTGGCTCAGGCAATGGACTGCTACGCTGCGTGTCGCGGGTTCGATCCCCGCACGGAACAAATATTTGTATGGCCTACAGATAGTTGTTTCGGGTCTGGGTATTTGTGTATGTGAGTTTAAATGTTTGTGAACGCACCCACGATACAGGAGAAATTCCTAGTGTGGGGCAATGTTTTAAAAAAAAAATGTTTTTTGATTAATTACATTGTCTGTATTAGCTGTAAGTTTCCAAAGAGAATAAAATAAAATAAATAAGTGACCTTCAGATATAACAGACAGGAGGACTCTGCTTCCCAAGCATCTTCGACGACATCCTTTCATTTAAATAATTTTGTTGCATAGATAAAATCTGACCAAAGAAAAGATGGATGGACAGAGTAAAGAATGATATGGCAAGAAAAGAGGTGTCTGATGAGATAACGACGAGTAACAGAGGAATATGAAAGAAGAAGACATTCTGCTTCAATCCCAAATGAATTGGGATAAGACTAAAATAATGCATATATAATGCTAATAATGCTATTATTTAGCAGGGTTGCGTTCTGATTCTACTGAGGGTACTTCTCGTGTAGATAAATGGCTTTTGCCCGACCAGTACGTAGCTCTGTCGTTTGCCTTTTTGAAATAGGCAGATATTGGTACATTACGGGAACGACAGAATATTCGACATATCTTGCGACCTACTAATTTGAAACCAGATATTACACTCACGAATCAAACTAATTTCAGAAACACTTCGCAAGATTTATTGGACGTTTTACGCCTGATTCAAACTTTGAGCGTCACTGCCTTATCGAGTGTTCGATCGGAATGATTGATCAACTCACGCGCAGCCAGCCAGCCACTGGTGTGGTCCTACCGTGACGCAATACTTCACAAAGATGGGAATGTTGCCAGCTGATGCTGCTTCGATTCTAATGATATGTTGTGATTTTTACGACGTTGTTGAGTGTTCGGATCACGATTTTGATTTATTTCGCATTGGAGGTTTTTTGCGACTGGCAATAAAAATGAGGTGGTGATTAATTTAAGAATCTATTGTAATTCTTAACGGTGCAGCGATGTTCCTAATTGATTTAAAATGTTATTAACCTCACAAACTACTTTTGCGAGACTTCCAATGTATTTGAAAACCCGCATTGGACCCTTTTTTTTTTTTGGCGGGTGTAAAATCATCGAATAACCCCTTCCGTTCTTGGGCAGAGCGAAAGGGAGTGTCAGACTTCTACTGACTAAAAACCACCCATGTTCCTTCTTCGCCCTCTATGTCGAGGCCGCGATAACCTGTGGACAACCCGCGGCCCCGACGGGTGTCGGCCCTTTCGGGCCCCTCCCATGTTGCTGACGTCCCTTCGAGGCGCGCGTGGAACACGAACGCGCCGTCGACAAGGCCTGTTTTCGTCGTAAGACGGACGGACGGCGAGTTAGCCCATTACTCACCGTCCACAGGCCCGCGTCTACGGTGGCCGGAGGTCATCGCGAGACCCCGACGCCCCGAGCGTCTCCCGCGGCTGGGACGAGAGGTTTTCTCCCTCTCGCGTTCCGCCGCCTCCTTCGCTAGCATCACTGCTTCGCAGAAGGAGAGGACGGCGTCCCATTCCTCCTCGCCCCGGACCATGGCTTGCACCAGGGCCGGGCGCGAGAGGTCGCCGCCGCCGATCGCCGCTACGAGAACATGGCGGGGCTCCGCCCAAGCGGGGCACACCTCCACTGTGTGCTCCACCGTGTCCTCCGGCCCCCGCATTGGACCCTTCTGGTAGATTACAGCTTCCAATCCCTCAGATATAAATACATGGATGGATGACATTCCAGAATGTTTATACTACGAGACAATCATCCAAAATACTTGGGACACGGCGAATATATTCCAAATTTCTTTACGTTAGAGACTTCCTCTTGTCTTCATATATAAACTTTGTAAGTATCATTAATGCTCGATAACTTTACCTTTTCTTTCAACAAAACGCGAGTTACGTAGTAAACTAAAGCAGAGTTACGAGACGTTTTAGTTACAGAACTTTAGTACTACTGTCAGATACCGAATAAAGAAAATCTTTCAGCGCGTTTTCATTTAGACGTTAGTTGAGGTGTTGGTTACTATCCGTGAAAACGGCAATTAGTGTTGTTTTCTAAAAGCTGTTTTATTTGATGTATGTGCACGACGTGTTCTCTTTATATAGATACTTAAATTGCGATAGTTTTCAAAGAAACTATTTGCATGTGAGTACGGTCAAGGGGTCCGAAGTTCCCAACTGATGGTTATTTTGAACCCAAACAAACCGCAGCAGTTATTAACTTTATAAGTTGAACGCTTATTTGATGTCATCGGAAGTAAATCTGGTAACATAAGGTTTGATTTTATGAGATTGAATAGGGAAAGGTATTTACTTAATCGATGTAGAGTTTAAAGCGCGAAGGGATTGAGTTTCCATTATGGCATTTTTACTTTTTTATTGTCTATGGTATTTTTACACTTTCATTTGTCTAGAACATACAAAAAATTCGAACGATTTTGAAATTGGATACATCGTACTGGCAGTCAAAAGCTACTGTTAACTTAGCTTAGTTTTAACCCACAAAAGCATTAAAAAACAAACAATTTTAAAGTTCCCAACCGCTCAAAACATGCGCCCAGCAAAATTAATAACCAACACGACATTTTTATGCAAAAAATATAACACTGTCACCGACGATTCAATTCCAGGGACAAAAACTGCACTATAAAATGGTTTTGTGCAAAAATTGTAAAAATCAATGCGTGACACTACAGGAGTCACGTTACCGGGTTGTGATCCTGGCAAAAAAACGTGTAGTTGAAGCTAACCGTGTTGTTGCTAGATTTACTGGCTGCTACTCTGCCAGTGTTACCAGGATTTGTTCAACGGGCGTCTGTCGGCGTCCAATCGAAATTGCTCTCGAGTTTGTAGTATTCATTTATCTTTTTAATCGTCGAGTTGTGATTGTTTCTGACGTTAGCCGAATCAGTTCTCGTTTTTATTTGCTACGACTAAATAAGTTGTCGATGTTGGAAATCGTGTTATGGAACATTAATGGAGTTGGGCACACCTAGCAAGACACGGTGATGACAGGTGGAGTAAAGCTGTGACAGATTGGCGTCCAAGGAATGGAAAGAGAAGTGTTGGCCTTCCAGCAGCGAAATGGGCAAACGATTATTGTTATTGCAGCAATATCTTGGATGAGGCTGGCACAAGAGCGTGGAGCACCCAGGAGTGGGAGAAGTCAGGCTGTGGACGTATAATGTTTTTGGGACAAATGTTACTAAAATTTGTTTTGTCTCATTCAAATCGTTCACATTTAAAGCTGATTCTTATAATGAAATCGTATTTAAAACCCAAACATATTGTTTTGTGTTCAGTGTGACGAAGCGTCAATAATACAAAAGGGCAAGCCGAAGAAAAATATGTTTTTTTTTTCTGTTTCGTATTTATTTAGTATACCTACATATATTTTAGTATTTACTAAGGTATTTTTTTTGTTTGTGTTGGCCTCGTTTTCGATATCAGCGACTCCTTAAACCACGAAATTGATCCTCATGTCAAAAAGTCCAAAAATTTTCTTCGGTCCCATACTTATTTTCAATTTTGACCGTTGAGGAGGTCATCATCGGCTCGTCTAGATAACCCAAATGCATAAAACTTTATATACGTCCGCATAATATTTTGTTTAAGGAGTTATACCTTCCATCATCAGCTCATCAACATGAGGTGATGACTGGCAGATGCGAATACTTGAATATTACTTTATAAGAAACTCGAAACACGTAATACGTGCCTATAAAAATGTCAAAGGGACCGTGACAATCTTTTTGTGTTTTTAACATTAATAATTAAACGTTTATTTCTGAATATTTCAGAGCTTCAATGTGTATTTGGTTGTAAAGCCTGATTGTTTGTGGCACAAATGGGCATAGTGACGTAGCTTGCCTATAACTCGATTCCCACCGGCTTCCCTTCGGAAAAGTTAGACTCTACGTAGTGTCTACTTTATTAATAATATTTAATACATCATAGAATTAAAAGTATTACAAAAATGCCAACATTTTTCATGTCAACAAAGAAAGCAACAGACAGCGCCAAATAAGCCGGTGCCCGGGGGTCTGAATTCAGAACTACATTCGTATGAATGAGCTCACGTGACTTCTTCTTCTTCTTCATTCAGTAAGTATGCCGAATATTATCGGGATACGTCAAGGGCAGGAATCGAGACTATATAGGGGAGAAACGTTATAACTCCGTCATTTGTGAACCGATTTCCAATAATATATTATATTAGAAAGAATATACTCCCGAGGTGGTCCCATGTCCCATTGTCCCTATGTCAGGATCTGATGATGGAATCTCAGGGAAATCGAGGGAAACCCTCAAAAGATCTTGTTCATGGATATATGGAATCCCGTACCAAACTGTGTCAACTTCAAAGGACTAAAGGTTTGCGAGGCGAATTTGAATTTATTATTCCATTGTAATATATCCGGTCTTCGTCTAAACTAGGTAATGCGTGTGTTTTCAGCGGACAAAGAGTACAGGTATAGCTTAGGAACCTGTACCCCGTAGCGTGACCTACACGCAAAAGGAACTTTACATTATGTCATACGTTATTTCTTGAGAAATAAGCAGTACCTTTGTACTCTAATGTTATGTTTTATAATTTTCCTGTGTTGTCTACTGTGTGTACATAAATAGTTAAATAAATAAATAAATAAATAAATACGTACGGTTGGCACCACTGCGCCTTCCTGCCAGCCTAAAAAATATATTCCCGGTAAACAGAGCGGAAATATCATTATAATTTTTTTGTTTACTGCGTTTTTGTTCCGGGAATCATGGGACTGACCATCTAATCCTCTTTTTTTCTATTACATTTTATTAGGCAAGTAATTTTGTTGATAACTTCATGCAATATTCATGTTATTATTTTTCTCTTTGTGAAATATTTGGGGCTGTATATTTATTTTTCGTTGCGTTATTAGACGAAACATTAAACTTGATATTATTTTTTGGGCAGATTAATTCGACCTTCTCCGAGATCCTTAATTTTCATGATATTATACGGGCTACAAGTAAATAAATATCCGGAGCCAAATATTGGGAATTTCTGAAAGATGTAATAACTATGTTGTATGCTTACTTAGTCTTTAATAATATAATAAAAATATCCTACCGCACGAACATAACAGTTATTCCAAGTGTTCATCTAGTGCTGGACACTGACTAGTGTCAATAAAGGGTGTAAAAGTACCTAGTACAAGTTGTTCTAGACCATACCTGGGAACTGAAGTTACGGGAATATTGAGGGTTAAAGTTAAAAAAAAATAACAGCTGTTTTTATAAATACTAGTTTTTCAGGATATAACTTTAATTAAATTATCTCCATGACCCGTTTACTATTCAAAGCATCCACTAGCACAATGTTTTAAGTGCTACATTGAGTTTTACCGTAAAATGTGATTTTAAATTACATAATTAAATTCGTCCTAAGTACTTTTACACGTTAATGTGTAAAACTACCATAAAACTATTTAAATATTATGTTTTAAAACATAATTTACTGTAAAGTAGTTATCACCATCCATGCGTCGTCGTCGAATTACGTAAAAGGTCATACTCATAACACACGTACACTGCAGCGGGTCGACATCACCTATTCTTATTAAGATTGGAAGTCGTCAACACCATTGTAGAGGGAAGGCTCTGTAAAATTATGATGTTGCAGTATGAAGGTTTTTGGAAGTTCTTGAACGGCTCGAATTAGCAGCTTATCAGTCATGCCATGGATTAAATCGAGCAACATTACGATTAGCTAATGTCGGTGAGGCCTTTGGAGGCTCTGCTTTAATATTTTATTTTCTGGAAGTCATTATATTCAGGTGCAGAGCTCATACGTGTGTTGTGAGCTTTATATTTATAAGTCGGTTTGTCATAATACCCCACACTCAAGTTACTCCGAGTGTGGTCTGAGGTTTTACACCGATATTTATTTTTGATTACGTATTTATAATATCTACTTTGAAATCGATATCTGTGTGTTTAGCCTTTTAATGTGAAGGGGTTAGTTTACTCGGTATGTTATTTAGGGATCTTTAAAGTGGAAATTAAAACATCGAAAAGAATGTGGAAGGTTTTATCATTTATTAATATTACCTATTGGAGTGCTTCGTTGGTGTAGTGGTCATAAGCGCTATTACTAAGATTCCCTTATTATTCGTTTTTTTTTTACAGAAATTATCGCCTCTATATCAACCGGAATCAGAACTTAAGCTCGTTTGATGGCGACATGATGTTTAACATTGTGACAGTGTATTAAGATAATTGATTATAAGAAAAGGTGATAATTTAGAGATAATAAAATAAACCTCATATTTTTCGTTTAGGTTCTCTACCTTCTATCCGATCTCATTAGAAGTTCCCTCAAAGTGCGGCATCGATCTTTTCGACATTATTTAATTTATTCGATCACTCAAGCCATGAGTCATGATCACGACAGACACTAAATTAGGTTTATTTTTTCACATATTTGCATATCTGCACAACCCAGAAGGCGATAAATCACATTTTTTACTCACCAAAAAGGTTTGCAATCAAGAAGTTATCGCCGTCTTTCATAATATATTTTTTTACACCGGCCATCCCTGTATTTTGCCACCAAATTATGGTGTGTCAGCGTTCAATTATCACCTAAACATCGATATTTTTTAACGATATAAATATTTTAACGTGATATTAATATGAGTTTTCATACAATTTGTCATATTTGACCATAAAAAGGTGTTTAATACCACCGTGGCTTGTTGATCTAAAATTATGATGACATACAAATTGACTGCTTCTTCATTGTCAATGTTAGGTATCAATTGGTTTTACGGCATTCATATTAAAATAAGGTATTTTCTTAGCTGACTTGTGAGCGGGTTTTGAAATGTTAATGAGACCTGGATTTCTATTTCGTACTGTCTAATGGTTAGAATAGAGACCAGTCAATAAACATAAAGTTTATAGTAGGAGAGTAAGAACGTCTGGGAAACAAAACGGCTCTATGGATTGCATAGCTTCTTTAATTACCTTGAGCAATAAATTAAAGTTAATTAACTTGATGTTTCTCATAAGACTTTATGACTGAACGTAGTATTGGCTGTAACGCCATGAAAGTGCTATGTCTAAGAAATTATAGTAAAGCTTTTTTTCATTACTCATACTCTGAAAGTAGGTCATGACCTGCCTGCGGAGCGGGTTGAATGTACTACTTTTCAGCCCTAGGGAGAATAACTGACAGCTGTCAAATTATTAAAAAAGAACTTGGAACACACACGTACACACATTCTATTTATTTCTTTCACATTTTTATTGAACCATGTTTCAAATTTTTATACAGCCACTCAATTACATCGCGATTTCAAATTAAAATAAGATAAAGTTTACTTAGAATATAATTATATTATGGCTTTAATATAATTATGTTTTAACTATTTCTCTAAAATATCATAGATTTCGACAGAATCTTTCTCATTTGTTTTAATGATGAACATGAAAAAACTGGCTGTATAGCTGGACGACCAGAACACAAAAAAAAAATTAAAAGCGGGAAAGCGACAACATTTGATCAACACTATTTTTTTCTTTAGTTATTAATTATGTTCTTATTTTCCTCGTGTTCGTAATAAAAGCACAGTGTTTACCTCGGGTAAATTACTTATTTATTTAGTCTCTCGAACTATTAGCGCACTCACTACGTAACGGGCGCCAAACCCCGTCTCGGGACTAAACAAGTAATTTTCATCCCTTGGGTAACAATATACTATTACACAACTGCCTAAAAAAGAGCGTTATTAAATTCAACAGATTTCGGATCTATTACTTGAGCGCGGTGTCATAAACTCGTTGTTCTTTTTTTAAATTGAAATTTTCTTTTTATTTCTTTTTTAAGAGTTATTTTTGCGACAACTTACGATATCATACCACCCATTGATATAAATTTTGGTAAGATTGAAAAGGTTTCACCCATAGATATGATTGAATTTTAAAATTGCCAAAACAATAAATATGACACAAGTATTTTAAATTCAATTATTCGCATTGATGTGACTTGAATACTGCGTACTTATGCTGTTTTCTTAGGTCTATTAATTTATCATTTATAATTCAAGCTTGTTGAAGACATAAATAGAATAGTAATAACTAGAATACCTAGCTATTAATATACAATAGAAACCAGCAGGAGAACCACTTCATACACCTAGATCAAATATCACTGTTTCCACCTCCCATCTAGATACCAAGTACTGCAATAAAACACAGTCTATTTTCCCCACTCACATTTAAATATTATTTACAACAGTAGCGACGGAAAAAACTGAATAATATTCTAATCTGTGTGCATCTATTGAGTCTATCTGTGGACTGTAGGACTGGTAAATACTTACGGCTATACATCAAGGTATTTCATCCAGTTTAACATGGACTGGCTTTGTATGTTTACTTCCCATGCAATGAGAGATCTGTATTAACTAGTTTGTATAGTTTTATTGGTGGTCGTGCGTACTAGATATACTGCCTTCCTAACCTATTTAGTAGATAATTGTGAATTTATTTGCATCTTTATAGATCCTAGTAGGTTCCGCTTAGATTAATTTGCTCAGTGGATGTTGATAATGGATTTTCTCCCGGAGGTTGTGTTGTGCGTTATCTGAGAGAATGTTAGCAGATGATTGATAGTTCCAAGATTAGTTGAGTCGCTGTGAAGGCTTGAAATAGGTTTATGGTACTTAGCTGATTTTAGATGTGAATTACGCAGAATTACTGGACTTCGTAAGTTAAGTATAGAATTTAGAAAATGCTCAGGGTTGTCTGAAACCATGGGTGGACTGTGTAAAGGATGATAACGACAGAAAATGAGGTGTCTGATGATATGATGAGTAATGGAGAAGCATGGAAGGAGAAGACATGCCGCGCCGACCCTAATTGAATTGGTAAAAAGGCAGGTGGATGATGATGACGATGATGATACAGGCTTATGCCAACAAAAATATTTTCTGTAGCATGAGTGTTTTGTTAATTCGTCTTCAATACACTTTCTCGAAAACCGGCTCTTATTGCACTACGATTAGGTGCGACATGTAATGTATTTCGCACGCGTGCGGTAATCCAATTTTTCCGCAACCAAGGGCAGGAAAGAAAATTTACTACAGATAACCACACATACATAAACAGGATTATTTTAAATAATTATTTACTTTTATGATCAAGTAAACATTTATTTGTGTACTTAATTAAAAAATATTTAGATTTTATATTTTTCATGTGAGGCAGTTTAGCGGCTTCATACCTTTGCTTCTTCTTCAACCTGGCGAAATAAAACCGCGGAAAAAAATCAAATTAAATCATAGTATCCTAAAAATTGATGACAAAAATACTTATCGATTTATTTGTAATTTTTTTCTTTTTTTTTAACCCCCTCACCATACGGCTCGTGTGTTCAATCCGCCTCGACTGCAATAACCAACTTTCCGCACTTGTATCAAAATGATTGTTATGTAAAACCTAGATGTAAGTGAAAAATAACCCATCCTTGATCTATCAAAGAGTGAAATAATAATAATCTAACAGATTTTCCTTTTCTTATCGTAACCCTAAAACTGTGAACGAAAAACACTTCGTAATCAACAAGATACATTACCAAACATCTCTAATTTTCTCTCCATTTTGTTGCAGGTCAGTATTGCGAAAAAGTAACGAAAATTGTGAAGAATAAAAATGAGAGAACAAATATTTTGCTTCATCGGTAAGTAGTTACTTAAGTACTAGGTATTTTTTATCTTTATCACCTTTATATGTACTGGAGCGTATCGTTGAACGTCAGTAGACATTTTTTATGAGATTTCTGAGTACAAAGAAATGGTCGGACCACTTCGAGCGATTAACAAAAACCTATGTCATTGTACAGTCACCAGCATATGTATATATTTGGTAAAGTTCAAATGCGAATTTCCCGTGAAATAACGATTGCAAGTTTGAGATACGACCGATTTTCTGATAATACATACATACACATTCATAAACTCACGCCCTTTTCCCATGGGGTAGGCAGAAACCACAGAACGCCACCTGCTACGATCCGATCTGATTTCTGATAATATGAAAACGAAAATATTAGTATTACACAAAAAACTAATTATTCCGTCAGATAGATTTCCAAAAAATATTGGACACATATTTTTTCCTTTTTCACGTAAACAAACAATACAGTGCTTTGAAAACTCGTGTGACGTCATATTCTAAGACATTAGTACCTATGACATTTCTTACCGGTGAGTGACGTCACAACCGACAACCAAAACTTTGTCAATACCTATTTATTTATTTGATAAAACAAAAAAATACGTATTCAATATTTTTCGATAATATAACAGACGGACTAATTAGAATCATATTTTTTGAAGTCAGTAAACATTCCTATTGCTTCTAAAAGTTGCATAACTAGGTAAATGCTAAATATTGGTGCAGCTGACTGTACCAAGTGTTGGCAATCGTTTTTATAGCTGTTTCGCGTCCGGTATAAGTTCCTATAGTTAGACTAGGTTTGACCTGAGTCAGTATTAGATTCGGTTTCTAAAATCATTTTTTACCTTTTCTTAGTATTCGATGTTTTTGTCAAAAAGGAAGCTGATTGACTAAAACTTATTTGCGCATATTCTTTGTTGAAAGATAATTTATTTGGCATAAAAACTACTGTAGTTGAGGGGAAAGGGAAAACTTGTTTTACACGGTGCAGCCTTGCTTTAAGTGATATAATGATAAATATTATATTCTTTAAATTGCTTTTATCTGACTCTTGAACATGAAAAGCTAGTTGGTTCAATGGTTTTGGAGTCGCCGATCTTGAATGTTTAGTCATACGTACGAAGACTAATAAATTAAGCTATTCATAATCAGTATTTCCCATTGTACGGGAAACCTATATTTATACAAGGCTAGGTACTGGTAACTCAACGTATTTCTTGCAGGATGTTATATTAGGGTTAAAATGCAACAAATTAAGCCACAAAATGTTCCCACCACCACTATTAAAGACTAAGACCAAAAACAATCACTATGTTGGTACTAAAATAACACGTTTCTCCAAAACTGTCACATTAACACGAATCAATATTAAAATACGAGTTGAATTAAAATAAAACACACGATATTTCACCACTGACCCGGTCAACCTCTTCAGAGGTGTTTGATTTACATGATATTTATTATAATTAGCAATCATTAATGGATACTTAAAACTTAATAAATTCTTGCTAAAAATGGTTCAATACTATATGGCGGCAACTACACACACTACCTATCTATAATCTTGTCTGCGAGATTATGATAAAACAACAGTCCGACAAAAACTGTCTGGCTTTTTAGCCCACCAAACAACAGCCAGCTGGTCGAAATGTCCTCCATTTTCAGTGGGAGTGGGAGTTCATAATATAGCATCACGCCGCCATCGGTACGCTGTGAAGGGGTAAGCACATGTGAACCACTAAAAAGAGATAAATTAAAACTTTTTAACAAAAAATAAAACCGACTTCAACAAAAAATAAAACACAAAATAGTGAAAAATAAACTTTAGATGAAAAATATGCTTCTGAAGTCGGTAGCAAAAGAAACTAACAAAAGTTACTGACTCCAGAAGGTGATTTTACTTCTAAAGTTTATATTTCACTTTTTGTGTTTTATTTTTTCTAACAAGAGCCTCTTCAGATGTTAGCTATTGACTTGCCGACATGATAAGCTTGCAAGTCGCCTGATGTGAAGTGATGCCGAGGTCTAGAGTGGAGCAGGCTTACCTAGAAGAAAAAGATGGAACTTGAACTGTGGACACCTAACTGGACACCGCGTCGAACCAAATGCGGCAAATCCTGAGATCGGCCGATTTCACGTTGATAAGTATTGTTTACTCGCCAACTATAACTTGTTTCAATTTCCTTTAGTTAAATGTCCATAAATAAACATCACAGATGGTGTTAACTATAAACTGTCGATAGCTCTGCCACCTAGTTGACTGGACGAGTAGCTCGGATCGTCTTGGGATAGTCGTCGGTTTGACAAATGTGTCAATTGCTGGCACCGGATGTTGGGTCAGGCTCTGTCGGACAAATCGCGGGTGTCAGCCCTGACGGCCGCTCATTTGTGACCGTGAAGGGATATCGTTTGTACTAGATTTTGTGCTAGGGTTGCTACACTTTAAAAAAAAAATTATATCATCATCATCTGCCTAGCCTTTTCTCAAGTATGTTGGGGTCGGCTTCCAGTCTAACCGGACACAGCTGAATACCACTATTTTACATGGAGAAGAAGAGAACTACTTAAGTCTGTTTTATATTAAACATTTTTATTTTCCCATAAACTAGGTTCTTCGTGACAAGAGTTGTCATACGTCCGGCTTTCCCCGAAAAATCAAAGGTATTTTTGAGTTCGAACTTCAAACCAATGACTGGCTAGTCCGACAGTCACACCATTAGGCTAGGTTAAACCCACGCGTCAAAAGTTTTTTATAACACAATACCTTAGGCACTCGAGTTTGTTAGTAAACCGAGGCTTCAAAGTAGTGTCAATGAGTAACACTTAAGGAATCTAAGTTGCCACGGGTTGTACACTAGTTATCGCGGCCTCGACATTGAGGGCGAAGAAGGAACATGTGTGGTTTTTAGTCAGTAGAAGTCTGACACTCCCTTTCGCTCTGCCCAAGAGCGGAAGGGGTTATTCGATGATTTTACACACGCCAAAAAAAAAAAAGGAATCTAAGTTAGTTACTATCTCATTATCAATGCAAAGTGCTTACTGCTTAGTCAGAACACTTAGAAAACACAAAATAACAAGGAAAAATGTTACTTTCTCAGAACTTTGCAGCGACTCTCGAGTGGTGTAATAATAATGAAATCGTTTGCTCATTGCTGTCAGTTTGGTCGTGCGGTCATGCACAAGGTATTCGGCACATTCGTGCATTGTAATGACATTCTTCAATTTAATGTCAATTGTTGATGAGAACATCGGTGCGGTCATTTGTTATACACTTATTTTTTGACGTCACATCTTACAACAAAGATGTATGAATGTGGACAAGACAAAAAGAGTACCTATGTAAAGATCGTAGCAATAAGTAACGTTATGTGATTTCTGCCTACCCCTACGGAAAAAGGGCGTGAGTTTATGTATGTATGTATCTTACGACAAAGGAGAAGTCATTTCATGGAATACCCAACGTGTGGCTCACTTCAAGTAATATTTATTCATGGAAGTTTATTTGTTTTTAACTTAAACAGACAAAGTTTGGCACTCTCTGTTATGTTCCCTCACGCAATTAACCCATCTGCCTTTAAGGCAAAAGTGAATATGCATCTTCAGGGCACGCTCGTTCCATCATAGACTTCATCTCATCCATTCTATCGAAGTCAAGAGCAGGCCTAATTAAAATCCAACAAAAATAAAGAATTATGTATTAATTCGTTCATGTAGGTTTTCTGCATGGGGTTTACTGAGTTTCGTGTTGTATCTCTACAGTAACAATGACAACACTGAGTGACACTGACGTCTGTTTCCTACAATCACTGAAATTCCCAGTTTACCATTGCACCTAGCCGGTAATCAGCACTGCTTGAACGTCAACGCGTTTACAAGAGGCAGCCCCTAAAACGGCCTGCTCTTCAACACTTCCTTGTTTTTAGCTGGAAAGTAGCAGTGGCGGAACAAACTCCCCAGGTTCCTGCATCTATCGGTTAGGTTAGGTTATCAGTGTCGTTAGAAGAGTGGAATATTGACAGTAATTCTCTTGAACGCGGTTAAAGCTAAACTTCTCTTTTTAGTTAGTCACTCTCACTCATTTTAAATACCTACGAGTATGATGACAATGGCAAAATGTAGCAAGGTGTTTGGCATTTTCTGTTCCGTCTTTCAGCTCCTGTGATGTGCAAATAACAGCCCGGCGAGCACGGCCTACAGTGACATGGCATGAGTCACACATTTTATCACAGTTTGGGCGATAAAACCGTTTTGTCTTAAATGCTAGCACGGCGGCGTAAGATAATTTCTTGATATGTGATATAACTTCTTGACGTTTAGTTGGGACTCCTATGTCTTATTTGCTACTATGGGCGCACCCATTTTGTAACAAATGTCACATTTTGACAGATGAATATGCTCGTTTATATCACGTTCGTTCGGAGGTGGTGATAAAAGTAAATTAAAAATATAAGTATGTTTTTCTGCTTACTACTGCATCAAATGGCAGTAAATTATTATAATTATGTTCTTGCCCGAAGGCAAGAGGTCCAAAGTAGGAAAATATTCCGAAGAAACATTCGGGACTCCTCTAATCCGTTCGAGTTGCCAGACAGGGAGTTCCAACGGATTTTCCGCCTGACAAATATATTTCAAAACAAATCACATCAAACTTTTAAAAGAAAAACAGAACTTTTAGTTAGTAGCAAGTTATCAAATAATAAATAAAAAAAGAAAATGAAAGACGTGCCGCGTACGTGTTATGTCAAAAATGAATTATTACCCAAGAAAATTAAAAAGTTGTTTAACTGTATGAACTGTGCTCTTTTATACGTATTATTTTATTTGGTCGCCTATTCAGATGGTCATAGACATTTTTATTTTTTTAATATACTAGGTCACACTATGAAGTCAGCAACAAGAAAGACAAGTCGCGTCTTAAATTATATCACATGTGGTACCCGTGCTAGCATTTAAGACAAATTCTAAGACATGACATAATTTATAACGTCTTGTCACCAACGTCTTGGGTACGCCCGTGCTCGCCCCGCAGGACAGGCAGAACACGATATCAAGCGTCCCATCGTTTATGGGGTAACACCACATTTACACTCCAGGGCAGTTAAAGCTAAACTTGAATAAACTAAAATAAATCTATGAATCTCCACTTGAGCAGGTTTTTCTTGCTTCGGCCAACCTGTGTCCGCAGGGGCAAGGGCTTCCAGGATAAAATGATTGCGATACATTTATGATAGTCACAGTTACTAAGTTCACGTATAAGTAAGTGTAGGCAACCCTACAAATTCCATCATCAGGGCTGTCAGGGTGTTTACGGCCGGTTTATTACGAGACGGATGTGTCAAATGAGGGGCGTTCAGTTCACACGATTATGAAGACCCTGCCGATGGCCAGTAGGTATGTAAACGGTTTCTATGTAACTCACGAATTTGTCACCCCTACAAAACGAATTGATATTAATTATGAGTCGTTAGTGATTTGTGCTTTGGAATAAGGATGTTATTGCTGGTGCAGACGAGTGGAAATTTTGTAGATAATTTAGGTGTTTTTTATATAGGTAAGAATTTTTTATATATATATTTTTTATATTCTAATACATAGAAAAGTATTAGAATCGATTGACGTTTGTGGTAATTGTTACAAACGTGCAGTGCTGCAAGAATTTTTCGAGGCTCCATTGACTTTGACAAGTTAGGTTGTTTAATTGACATTTGAGACACTTATTCAATAGTAGCCAACATGAGAAATATTGTTTTATTAAAAAAGCTGGAGATAGTTTACACTCGCACGGTACCCTTCCTTTTCACTAACATAAGCAAATGAGCCAGAGAAAACTCTTTTATATGTTACCGCATAAAATAACAGTTTCCAAATGATGATTCTACCACAATAACTTTGAACAAATGTTTATATTTGAATGAAAACCGTATCGAATCAAGTGTGCTTATCTGCTTTGCACCATAACGCATTCCGGCTCACTTTATGCCCACTATATCTTGACATTTCGGGGTGGCGCTGGTTGTGAAGACGATGTGTCAGAGTCAGTACATTTCTCTTTAGTTCCCTTTTTAACCGTAAGTCAAGTTAAATTGGCCACTTTAAATAAACCCGTATCACTCGGCAACTGTGTTTTTCGTAATTGATCCCTTTATACACGATTTCGCTTCCTTACTAACACTTTGAACCAACACCAATCGATCTGGAACTCTATTTTCTTGGTTATAAAGTTTAGAATTTCAGTAGGGGTTTGGTTTTTTGAGAACTTTTACCAATGAATTTCTATGGGATCCTAGTACCCGTACGTTGTACTTAAGTTAAGAGCGTTATTCTCTTTACGTGCTTGTAGAGGGAATGTACGGGAATACTTAGAAATATAAACTTTCTTTTAAAGGTTTTTAAAGTTGGACACGCAGCATGAACATGGCAATATGATTTGATTGTTTACAGTTTTAACTTATTTATTATGACTGTACAATGGCGCGTCTCCACTAAGAGCCGCGCGGCCATTCTTTGACAATTCTATTCATAAATCGAAGTAAAGTTCCGTTTGTTAGGGTGTTGGTACTTATGTGGTACTTACTTCCCTGACTCTAAACACTCGCTCAGGCACATCAACTAGACATGAATAGTCCTTCGATACAGGCGATTCGCTTATCAAACAAATTGATCGACGTTCTGGTATAATTATGTCAAATTGTCAATGCCCTAACCATCAGTTGTGAGCATAACAATAACAACACCGTATAAGTAGTTGAATTTATTGAACCTGTGCGCAGACCGTAACATTACACCATAAACATAATATGTATTGCTAATGCATTTTCTGTATGTGTCCGATTTGGTAATCGAATAGAGCGAATTGGTTGACCGTTTGCCTCACAAATCAAAACTAAAAATTCAAATTCGTATTTGAAGCATCGTCGTTATCTAAAACCCCTGTCTAAGTTTTCGGTGATGTTATGCTAACATCACCGAAAAAAAAAAAGTTTTTTTGAGTTATTTTTTACGTGCCATGAAGCGAGTTTGATTCTCGTACATTAGCCTACTGTTGGCACTTAAGTAGATACCATATTAATAACAAGGAAAACAAATGTAAAAGATTCCTAACTTAATCAAAACGCCATACTCTTGTAATTCAATAAATTTACACGATGTACAAGATATGGTGGCTAATTTGACAAGAGAAGCCATGTAGCTGATTCAATTACGTCATAAATATGGCAACAAAATATCGTATCCATCAATATGCTCGTAGCTTTGGTACGAGTATGTTTTACGGCTTCTGTATTTGTACAGTTGGAATCGAACGTAACATCGCGCCGGTTTTTCTGGATGGGTTTAGCTGAAATGAGTATGAAGCCTCAATTTATAGGGGGCGGGTCTATAGTCATACTCCTAGACATGCATCCAGAATATTCGGGCTCTCTTAATCTCTTTTCTTCAACCTCTGACCACCCAATGCTGAGTGTACTCTATCCCTAATCTTTCCACTTTTCGCTGTTTTGTGTATTGGCTATTTCAGACTACTTCTGATAAATAACTAATAATCAGTTTACATATAATTAGTGTTACTGCCGCACTCAGAGAGCTTTATTGATAACTTAGTCCATCACTTAGTAAAGGTTTTGACAGTTTTGTCATACGAAAGTATGTGAGATCTTTACTAAGCGAAGGCTTAAGTAATCATTAAATGTCGCTGAGTACCGCAGTTTTTAAACCGGATAAATCCTGTTAAGAAGATGCCAGCCTTATAGGTTGAATAAAGAGTGTGGTATTCCTGTTCTCCCTGTCCCTTTAAACTAAGGTTAGGTAGGTAACCGACCTAAGGTTCGGTGCTCAAATATTCATCGCACAAATCAACGATATCGGTGAATATTTGCAAATAACAATAGCCCATTACAGCCTTTGTAAAATAAAGTATCCGGTGTTTAAGCTATAAATCTGTCAATGTTATCGTATAATATCTTATTCACAATGTTATTATGTGTTTATGTTGTCTTTTACTAAACGGAGAATGTTTTTCAGTGTGATGGTAGAATGTAATGTCGCTCCTGCGGGTTGGTCCAAAGAGAAACCGCGGCCCCGGACACAAACGGCTAAGAAGGAACATGGGTGGTTTTTAGTCAGTAGAAGTCTGACACTCCCTACCGCTCCGTCCAGAAGGAGTCATTTGACAACCCTCCAAAAACAAAATTAAAGAAAGTCACTTACAATATGACATTTTTCTTCTCATGAATAAACTCCCCCTTTTATTTTAGACTAGCAGACGTCACGCGGTTTCACCAGCGTAGTTCCCGTTCCCGTGGGAATACAGGGATAAAAAGTAGCCTATGTCACCCGGAGATAGTGTAACTTCCCAACGGTGAAAGAATTTTTCAAATCAGTCCAGTAGTTTCGGAGCCTATTCGTTACAAACAAACAAACAAATATTTCCTCTTTATAATAATAGTGTAGACGAAGGAAAGCTGTTGAGAAGGCTTTGACTAACAAATTACTATTTGTGTCTTTATGTACACTATCGATCACAATGTTTATTATTTTTCCGTTATCCTGTGTATGATTACCTATGCCTTTTATGTTGGGAGGGTCGGACATCATTAAATGTCTCCTCCCGCTCTGGGCGGAGCTGGAGTGTTCTGTGTATAAGTATGCCTTGTAACATTAAAGATTTAATTTCCAGCTTATTTTGTGTACCTACAATTTTTTGCAAATGAATTTTTTCTTACTTGTTTACTTACAAGAAAACCTTGTCTAACATTTAAAATCTTCATGATTGTTGATATATCACTAGATTTAACGAAAATAATCACATACAAATCGCAAATTCTTCACACAATCCTTGCATTAATATTAATCCCACAATAAGGAAAGACTTTAAACGGTCATCATTAACTGAAATGCGCTCATAAATAAATTTATCATGCAAATGCGGCTCGATGTCTTTATTCATCTTACATTTCGCATATCAAACGGGAGGCTGTTTTCATACATGGCCCATTAACATACATACATTTAGGTACCCATATACATAAACTCACGCCCTTTTTTCCATGTGGGTAGGCAGAAACCACAGAACCACAGTCCTTCAATCCTTTCTTCCTTCTTTCCTTTTCCATTAATTGAATACAAAGTCAGTATGTTGTTTATTCTTCAGGTAAAAGTGATTTGCATTTTACATTGAAACTGTCATATTATACCAAGATTTCGCAGACAATATAAATATCTACTGTGAGCCCTCACACCACCTTCACCGCGGTCGACTTCAACGAGTGCTGCCCTTGCTCAAGCTCCCAGTGTATGACGAAGATCTTTGGTCGTCTCTCTGAGTACATCTGTGTCACGTGGTCTGCCTAATATGTTTATACTCTGTGATCGTTACTGCTATGGAATAAGAACACTGTTAACGTATTGCACGAGTATATAATATACCTGTAATATGCAGATAACTAAGAGAAAAGCTAAGGTCGTAGAAGCTCATTAAGTATTACAATTTAAAGTAAAACTCAATATTAATTGAGGTTAATTACAAGTTGATGATAATGAGCTTAATAGCGATGTTTATAAAGATCATTTGACCTGTTTTAATTACTGTCAATCAAGCAAATTTTATGTATTTGCCAATAAATCACGCTTTCTCCGGTATATTTAACAAGTTTAATGATTTTATTGGGTGTGTTATGGCTATCAAAGTTTTTTTTAAATAAAAATAACGTAAAATTACCCTAATTCCTAAAAGCTATATTTCTATTAAACTTCATGATTGGCATTGTAAACATGAAAGCGACAAACATATTCATTTTATAGTTTTTATTTTGGTAGAACAATTACTACTACTTCAGACAGTTAATGCATTTGCTTCACGAATGCGTTTTGAAACATTGATTTCGCGAGCTTATCTTACGCGACTCACTTTTAGTTGCGCAATGAATGTTCCCAAAACAATATGCTCGATATGAGTATTCCTTAATATTCATCAACATCATTCACAGCGAGACACCCAATGCTGGGGCTCTCTTAGCTTGTGCCCAGCTCCACACTGTTGTGCCAGTCTCATCCAGGATATTCCCGCGATGGAAACAATATCGTCTGCCCAACTCGCCTCCAGACGACCATCCCTCTTTATTACCTTTACCCAATCCAGAAAGTTTTACGCCATAACAACAAGTAAAGACAAAATCCAATTGGTAATCCAAGAAAACGAGAAAGTCAAACGTCTACACAGATCTTTAAAACAGACTTAAAAACTTATACAAAGTTCATACCGCGGACGTGCTCGCTCGCAGACCTTCACAAATGAACGGTGACAGACTTCCTAGTCCTGACTCCACACATACATTGAGAAGAAAGAACGAAAATTATCTTTCATTTATCATCTTTCTCCCTCTAATGTACTGTGAACTTGAGGGTGTGCAAGGGATAGCAGACAAAGATGCAGCAAAGGCTTGCTACTTATAATGCAAGTGTCGTTAGTTGCAAGTTTGTGTGTTCTTTGTTGGAAACGATTACTAATGTATGATTCTAGTCGGCTTTCATTGTATTCAAAATATATTTATTAGTTTTTGCCCGCGGCTTCACCTGCCAGGTTGGAAATTATACCACGAGAACTTACTACCGGTGTTAAAAAGTGTCTTGTAACCTAGACGACTAACAAAATACAGTCTCGTTGGTCTAGTAGTCGCAAGTGCGACTTCTGACCATGAGTTCCTGGGTTCGAATCAACGGGTCGTACAAAGTGTTATTGGGTTTTCCATCAGGAATTTCTCAGTAGTAGCCACGGAATTTGGATTTGTGCCAGGTTGATGGCAATAGGGTCGCCGGGTTACATGGGACTTAAACATAACTGGCGAAATGTGGGGGTAGTAAAAAAATACTAAAAAATGAGGATGTAGTAATAGGTTGCACACTTTGGCCTTTGGGGACTATAGGCGTGATGTTATTTTATGTGACCTAGACGATGATATACCAGTATGCCTCTCTGTCTCTTTAAGTGCCTCTCCAACTAGTGAAGGTTGGCAGTCAGCTCCGCATATCCGACCCGGTCTTTTGCTAGTCGAAAAAGTTCCGCGGCGCTCTTAACTCAGTATGCCCAGTATGCCTAAAATTATAGAAATCCATTCAGACGCTAAGACGTGAAAAAAATACAGAAAGAGCGAGATTTTTCGCATTTGCAATGTAAGCATGGATATGAATTGATTAACTGAATATCAGTGGAGATGACCAAGATTTATTCATGTCCATCGTTTTGCATCAAATGGACTAACTTTGACTGCTTATTTATTGAATTTTAGTTTTTATTTATTGACATTTTGTACCACATCTTTGACATTTTATTGTGATTGTATTTTGATTATTACTTTATTTTATTGACATGATGCATTTGCCTATAATTGTACCCTACATGCCTTACCTTAATTATTTGATTTATTTTATTTTGACATGATGCATTTGACTATTGTATTCTATTTGCCGACTTTAAGTATTTGTTTATTATTTTATTTTGACGTGATGCATTTGACTATTGTATTCTATTTACCGACTTTCATTATTTTACTTGTCTTAATTTTTTTATTATTTTTTTTCCTATGACTGCTTATGCTTGCTTATTTAAATGAATTCAAAAATTTCTTAATTTAGTGTTTATTAAATTTTAACGAATGTACCTTAAATGCTACTATCACTATTGTAAAAAAAATGTTGTGCCCGACAGGGTCCGTGTGAACTATTTTATTATTATTAAGATCTTGTAAAACACATGTGATATGCAATAAATGATTGACTTGACTTGACTTGAGATCAAAGCTCTGATCTAATCCATTGAGCATTAAACCAGTCTGTTCTATTGTGAGGTTAATTGGAGCGGGCAAAGGAAGGTCGACGTTTGTTCTTTAAAAAAGCAACATTTATGAACCAAAGATTGTTCTGTATTGTAAAATCTTCATTTGTCACCAAAGCCTTTATAAAACACAATGACGAGAACAGCACACTACAGTGGATCACGAAAGTGTTAAGTGTAACACACTCGGCGGTCGGATGTGAGACTGTGTCAGTGAAACTCGTGTCGTGACCTCACGAGCTGTCATTCATAGCTAAGATAGTGTAACGATATGATTCTTTAGTTCAGGTTCTGGTTTAAAGCAGGAGCGATTAATCAGCGAGCTCAGTAGCTGGAAATTAAAGGCTTAAACTGAAAGGAAGACCCTGACTAAGATATTCGGTATAAACGTTTTTATTCTGGTTAAACAATCACAAAATCTTACTGAACATAGATAGGATAGAAGAGCTACTGAATTCATAAATTGAGAATTTAATTTCCTTAAAGCAGGCTTTCAAAACCAAAGTTGGACGTCCAGAAGACGTTAAGAAGTATCATATTAAACCGTTCAAACAACACGGCACGGTTGGCGTAGTGGCTGAGAGATTGGACTGCTGCGCTGCGTGTCGCGGGTTCGATCCCTGCACGGAACAAATATTTTTATGACCTACAGATACTTGTTTCGGGTCTGGGTGTGTTAGTGTATGTTAGTTTAAATGTGTGTAAACGCACCCACGATACAGGAGCATTCCTAGTGTGGGGCAACGTTTAAAAAAAAAAAGAAAATATTCTCATAGATTGGAAAATGCTCTACATTCAAACCGATTCCGCTACATCGCCCAAATTGCACCACATCTCACGCCAGACGGGAGTAGCAAGGATAATTTGCGATTTGCGTCGCGCACCTCTTGCCACTTTCACGTACAAACCGTGATACAGGTTCACAACACGTTCCGGAGAATGAAAAATATTCTCCATTATGTATGATTAATATTATACGGTCATTCAATAAGATTCGCGATAGATCGCGACTACTGAACATGAGGGTTTTTCGATTCCCGTGTCGGGCCAACTGTTATTTTTTCCATCAGGAAGTTCTCAGTAGCTCCAACGGAGTCTGAATCTATGCCCGGTAATAGGCTCGTGTCTGGTGGAATGTGGGAGTAAGGGTGACAAATCAACATCGAGCTATGCTGCGCTGTACTGCGCTGTGCTGTGCTGTGTTTCTCAACCTACGTTTTTTTAACAATCAACATCAAGCTGTGCTGCGCTGTGCTGTGCTGTGCTGTGTCTCTTAAGCTACGTTTTTACGGAGAGGCACGCAGCGTGCTCCATGTTTGAACAACCTAGCACAGCTCGACACAGCGCAGCATGGCAGAGCTCCATAAAAAACACAGCACAGTTCGGTACAGCGCGGCTCAGCACGGCGAGTAGCGCGCCTCGCTCGAGACTGATGCGTTTTTAAACAGAGCGTAGCCTCACACAGCGCAGCACAGCATGGTTTGTTTGTATAATATCCTCATTAAAATATTAGACGAGCGAGTTGACCAAACATAGCACAGCGCAGCACAGCGCAGCATAGCTCGATGTTGATTTGTCACCCTTATAAAGAGGTACACCACTGCCTGTTTGCGTGTCTATGTGTATAGATAGACCATGACCAGGGTCGGGACATGAGATAATATTTTTTTTTTACACTAGTTCTTGTAGAATTATGTCTGGTTAAAACCTCCGCAGGCGAAACCTCGATCAACAACCATGTATATTCGATATTTTGAATGAGACCACCTGTAAATTCTGTAACAAAGGTACGTACGTGTCCCTTTATTTCATTTCATATACGAATTCTTCGAAGTACTCGTATATGAGAAGTAGGATGTTGAGTTCGCATCCGTGCCCGTATTGTTCCGTTTTTAGATCAAGGCAGGCTAGCTTTCTATTGCTTTTGTGTAGCCTGTAATGAAAAAGTGAGGCAGAGCAAAAAATAAATGAAATGAAACCTGAAAATATTTCTTTTTTTAAACCTCAACTTAAACAAAACCGCTTGTCTAGAATGATCTGTGTAGTTTCCACCGTGCCATTGAAAGCACGTTAAGCTATTGGCGCTGGCTGCCACACACAGGTGTAAATTAACCCATCACACAGCCGGCAACCAAGCATCCTGTACATCAAACTAAGTACTTCTACGCAAAAATTTTTGTTGGGAAATGCCTTTTTTTCAAACTTAATGTAGCACTCTTAAAACATTGTGCTAGTGGATGCTTTGAATAGTAAACGGGTCACGGAGGTAATTTAAGTAAAGTTATAACCTGAAAAACTAGTATTTACAAAAACAGCTTGTGAAAAATGTGGAACTTTGACCACTAATATCTCCGTAACTAGGGAGTTCCCAGGTATGGTCTACAACAAAATGATCGCAGTGGTGGGGAGAACAAGTGCCCTTCGCTTGCGTTAAGGATACCTTCTTTTACACCCTATAGATCTTTGGTAGTCGTTACAGGTAGTAAAAAGACCTGAAAGTCTGACAACCAGTATAATATTACCCAGTATTAACTGGGTTGTGGAGATCAGATAGGCAGTCCCTCCATGTAAAATACTGATCTAAGCTGCATCCAGTTAGACTGGAAGCCGACCCCAACATAGTTTGGAAAATGCTAGATGGTGATGAGTTTAGCTTGAAGAGTAAAATGATGTTCCTGTCGGGGCCGCGGGTTCCTGTCGGGGCCGCGGGTAGTCCAACGGTTATCGCGGCCTCGACATAGAGGGCGAAGAAGGAACATGGGTGGTTTTTAGTCAGTAGAAGTCTGACACTCCCTTTCGCTCTGCCCAAGAGCGGGAGGGGTTATTCGATGATTTTACACCCACCAAAAAAAAAAAAAAGAGTAAAATGATGTTCATTAATTTAATATATCTTATCAACTGAGTAATACCATCATAAACTTATCAGCCTTATAGTTTACAAGGCCTTGAACACATTTAAGTAACAAACGGTAATTGTTACAAATAAACTGTAAGGTAGCTACTGGCTCGTATTTCTACACATAATTAGCTATAAACCAAACTGCTAATATATTAAACTGATTTCAGAGGAGATATATACCGTTGAGCGTTATCAACATTAATATTTGTTGATTTTTAATCAATAGCTATTATTTATTTATTTATTAAAAAATAGAACGGCCAAAGCCAATTACACTATTTAAACTATAATTTATTCAACTAAGTCATGCAATCTTCTCACAAAAATTCAAACATTCTGACAGTATCATCTTCCATTCATCCGCAAATATATCAAGTTCTTTGTTTGAGTCCAGGAGAGCGTTAATAGCGGATAATGTCCGAGGAATGGGTGACTTGGAGCGCGCAACAGTACGGCAAGTTGGAACAGCCAGTAAGCGGTGTTTTCTGCCACGACAGTAATTATCAGGGACAAATAGTTTGCTGATTTCATTGTGCAGATCAGGAACATCTATAATCCCCCTAAGAACTTTAAGGACTATAGTCATCTGGTCGCGCGACCGTCTCACTTCTAGCGAATTGAAACCTAAGCAACCCAACAGGAATTTAGTTGGGTATAAAAAAGGATAAAACCCGTACAAGTGCTTGTAAAAATATCTTAGGAATGCTTTTTGAACTTTTTCTAAAGCTAACGCATACTGCTTCTCAAAGGGATTCCAAACGCACGCACTAGACTCTAGCTTGCTACGAACTAATGCCCCAAAAACAAGCTTGATAACCTGGGGGTTGTGAAAGTCGCGACAGTTCCTCAACACAAAGCCAAGGCGCCTGAAAGACTCCTTCACAGTGGATGTGACGTGGTCGTGAAACGTGAGCTTACGGTCGAATATGACTCCCAGGTCTTTCATGGAATCAGTTCTTGTAATTGGATCTCCATTCAGTTTGTACAGAAAGTTGACTGGGCGCCGCATTCGACCGAAAGACATCACGTAGCATTTTGATTTATTAAATTCCATTTTATTATCTAAACTCCACTTATATATTGCCAGCGGCTTCACCCGAAACTTCTCCCACGGGAAGATAAAATCGGGATAAAAACTATTCTATGTGTTAATCCAGGTTATAAACTGTGTACCAAATTTTTATCCAAATCCGTTTAGTCGTTTTTACGTGAAGAAGTAACAAAAATACACACTCACAAATTTTCGCCTTTATAATATTTTATAGTGTGATTTTACTGCGGCCTCGTTCGTCTAGTTAGTAGTCCTAGGTTATGTTCCCAGGTCGGGTAAACTGTTTTTGGGTTTTGTATCAAGATTTTTTTCAGTGGTGGTCACGGAATGTATATTTCTGCCTGACTGTTGACAATGAACTAGCCTCCTACGATAAGGGGCTTACTAATATTATTGGAAAATTACGGATGTACCATAGATCCATCTATATAGCTCACATTTTGTTATGAAATAACATTTCCAAAAAGTCAGATCCCGCATTTCCATCATTTTCTACAGCTAGACAAAATGTGTTGAAGTTAAGCCAGAAACATAGAGATACAACGCGACACCTAGCTTCGGATCGAGTTCTCGTTCAATTTCAAAAAAGAGTTTCAATTACTCTTTGCTCATATTGTGTAACCGGAACCATTATTCACATTCGGGTAATCCGTGTATTTACAACTTCGCACAATAGAAGGGAAATCCCTTTCTATAGGAAACGGGTAATTATTTTGCTTTCTTGGTGCTTGCTTTTGCTTTTGTTTTTGTTTCTGCGACAAATAAATAAATTTTCTTTCTTTCTTTCTTTTCTTTCTTTCAAAACCTACATGAGGAGTACTACATGACTTGGGCTGCGGGTTGTTCGAAAGAGATACCGCGGCCTGGCCACAGAGGGCTAAGAAGAAACATGGGTAGTTTTTAGTCATTAGAAGCCTGGCACTCCCTTCTGCTCCGCCCAGAGCAGGAAGAGTCATTTGATAATTTCCCATACTTCAAAAAAAAAGGACTACATCACTTCGCATACAGTGTTCCGCGTATTGCTGATTTATAATTATTTATTAAAAAATAAATAAATAAAAAATAAATAAATGTAAACAACAACAACATTCTAACATAACAAACAACAACAACATAACAACATTCAAGACATACAACAACAACAACATTTTAACATTCTTTTACTTAAGAACTATGCACTACAAAACCGTTGGATAGAATGTCAAGTCTTGGTTCTCAAGTCAACAAATAATCCTTTAGAATTCTTCCTACATAAACACAAAAGTATTTAGCACTCCTCCACACCCAAAGAAAATACCCGTTCCATATCCGTCCGTAATCAGATCACAGCATAAATAAAATATATTAATATTCGATGCAAAATACATGTCCATAACAGCGTTAAACTAGGTAGCTCGGTGACTTTCCCTCGACCAACCGTGTCCGCAAAATTGGTCTCGCTCCTGAACCAACGAGCTTTCCTATGTCCTATCTACAGTAAACTATGGCGAAATAACTTAGGTACGTCATCAGTGTTTATTTTTATTTAAATGAAGGAAACTTTTTAGTTAAAACAGAATTATTAGGCGAAAATTGTGATAGTCGACAGAAAAAAGGATTAGTGTTAATTTTGTTCTCGATGACTTTTGCTTTGGTTTGATTATTTTTTGAAAACTCTACCTGGAAAGGAATAAATGCTTTTTTTAAACTAAAGTGTTGGTGCTAACTGAGTAGTCCCAATTTGACACTATTTATTGCGGGAAAAAAATTACTTGATATTTGTTCCTGGGAGATTGAATGAGATCGAGATTGACCCCCTTTCCCCCTTAAACACCCTTTATTGTTAGCAAAATTAACGACAACAACGTTGAGCAAAAATGAAGAAAAGATCAAATAAGATGTGGCTTAATGTGGCCCAATTTATATATATATATATATTTTTTTTGAACAGTTTGTTAAACTACTGCTGAAGTTAAGTACAGCTAGATTTTCAAACTCATGAATGGTAAAGAAAAAGTTATATTTATAAATGAAAGGAATGATGAATACGTCTTTCAATGGGTAAGATATTTTGTTTAGATATTCATTTAATACTGTTTACGTTTGATTCAAAGGAACTCTTCAAGTGTAAAGAAGATAAAAACGAAAAGCAGAATAAACTGTTACGCGGCTGCTTTTGAAGTAGCTGAAGTATTTTTAACCGACTTCAAAAAAGGAGGATTTATCTCAATTTGACGGTATATACCTATATATGTATTTATAAATGTCTCTTGGTTTGGTTTCGTAATGATGTTTTCTTTCATCGAAGCAAGTGATCATTCATTATGCAATACGCACATTAATCCGACAAATCAGAGGTGTCATAAGAGTCGAACTCGAGTTAACTCGACGCCTTATAACTTAGCAGTCCGACGGGCACATTACTACTGCTTCGGATTAAACCTGAGTCCCTAGACAAGTGGCTATGGCTTTCAAAAGTCCACTGCGATTTTAAAAGTCATGATGTTTCCAACAGCTAAAGTATATCCGATACATTTTACCGCAGCACCAGATTGAATGTCACTTTGCCAAGGCCTGCGATTTCTATAGAGATTTTACAACTGAAATTAATCTTACCATTAAATCCATTAACAAAACCACTATCCATTATCCAAGGGTTACCTTGATGGATTACTGCGATTAATACGCAGGCCCGCAATGAGATTCAGTCGGCATAAATCACTGATGTGCTTAATGTATTCAATAATGTAATAGTACCGTGTAAACCACGGGACTTAGTAACTTGGTAAGTTCTGTGTTTCTGACTACTTACGTTGCGGTCTTGCTACGCCGAATTTGATCTCTGTTTTGTTCTTCAAAGTGCAGTCAAACGGTCAGCTCGGACTTGTCGCAAACCTGTGGGTTAAGTAGATGTGTAACTTGCAGAACAACAAGGTAGGCTGCTACTTTTATGTTGATGGTAAACACAATAACACCTCTCTCACCCAATAACGACCCAGCAATCGAGCCTCATGCTAAGCAGTTTTGCGTGCGACACAAATTTTAGTACGAGTTGGTGGCATGAATAATACAGATTAGTTTTTTTTAAACGTTGCCCCACACTAGGAATGTCTCCTGTATCGTGGGTGCGTCCACAAACATTTAAACTCACATTCACAAATACCCAGACCCGAAACAACTATCTGTAGGCCATACAAATATTTGTTCCGTGCGGGGATCGAACCCGCGGCACGTCCAATCGCTCAGCCACTGCGCCAACCGTGCCGTCAAACGCCGACAAAGTAGTAAAATAAAATCTTGAAAAATATTTTATTTAGGGTATCTTCTGTACACGTAAAGCGGGGATGATTTTATATCGCGCGTAACTCATAGTATGGTTGGATAAGGCTTCTAAAATATTGCGAGTTTGTTTAAATACTTTTTCGATTAAGGAACTTACATGATCTGTTAAAGTTCGCTTCCCACTATTCGGTCCGTTCAGTCTTCAAGGCCACTCTGACTGCAAGGCTTGCGTAGACGAGAGAGTTATGTCCACGGAGGACAAACATCCCCGAATCATAACTGCCGAAATGTGAGTCCTATCCTACAGTTACACCTCTGCCTTACCCGTGGGAGACTAAAGGTGTGATGTTATGATTTTATGTTATTTACTTAAGTAGTAAGGGCTGTAGGGCTGTAGGGAGTGTCAGACTTCTACTTACTGGCTAAAAACCTTCCTTAAGTTAATAAAAATATACAGTTAGTCAGTCTTAGAAAGTCAGTATACTAAGCTACTTATTATGTTTACAATTTAAGTATTACTAAGTAATTCAATATGCTGTTAATTTTGCAATTTAATAGTGAAAGATCTTCCCAGGTAACTTTGTTGTTGAAATATCGAGCAGTAATCGGATACTATCATAGACTAGGCATGTTTATGTTGTGTTAAAAGGCTAAAGAAAACCTTATTGTGATTAGATTATCTACGACTTACATAAACATGAAAGTTAATTTCAAACTGTACGAAAGATTTCACTTATACGTTGATAAACACGTCAAATCAAAATCAGAGAATCCTATGTCCCTCTTATTCTTGTGCTTCCATAATTACATAATCAACGTATGGCGTTAAAATCAAATCAAATCAACATGGGCACTTATAAAACGTCGACAAAAAAAGTAGTTAAAAAACCCGACCGAAAAAACTAAAAGCAAAAAACAAGCACATTTTAAATTAAACAAAACTTAGAAGCAGGCCGAATGTCCTTTTAAACCCTTCATTTTGATACCCTACTCGATGGTATTGGTTTTTGGTTTTTTAATTTTGATGTAGCCAGTGACACTCCCGCCACCAAGACAAATCTAACGACGTATATTTTATTCAAATCCCTTCATCCGTTTAGGAGTTATGAGGGAACAAAGAAACGGACATACATACATACATACATACTTACATACATGCTTACATACATACTTACATACATACTTACATACATACTTACATACATACTTACATACATACTTACATACATACATACACGCCAAACACATAACCCTCCTTTTGGGCTTTGCCGCAGTCGGGTAAAAAGGTGCACGGTTCGGTGCATTGGTCGATTCCTGGAAGAAGAACCGGCAAGAAACTACAAAGGTTAGTTAGCTTTTAATCTTTTAAAGTCGTTTGGGTTAGCAATAAGTTTAAGGTCCATACTTAATCTTGGTAGACGTGAAGACTATGCAGATTAATGTCTGAGATGGTCTTTTGAAGAAAGCACCACACAGATTTGAGTGGACCCGTCCAGTCAGTGCAAGCATTTGTCAGTTATCGTGGAGCTCGACTTATAGCTCAAGGAGCTCAAGTTCCTAGTGCTGGACAAGAGGCCTCGTGTCTTTCCATAATCACCAAACGGGACTAATGAGAGAGTTAGTGAATATCAAATCGTGTCTCAGAATTTTTGATTCCAGGAAATATATTATGGGTGAGATTTAGTCGGTACAAGTCTGAAACTCGGCTCTTTTGATGATTTTCAAGCCAAAAAAGGACTTTCGAAAGATGTTTTCACCATTTTCAGTAGCAAAAAAATGGCCTGTCTAAGTTTTAATCCATATTAGCACAGCTGGACCAACACTTCTCCTTACAAAGACAATATAGATACCATAAAATCGTACGAGACCGGAAATTACATATAAACTCGACCAAACCGTTTGAGATGTATTTGATTTACTATCCGCATTGTAGACAGGAACCAATGAATATGGATCGATAATAAAATGGTACAGCTATTTTCATTTTAATTGCTTTCGTCCAATATCTAGGTGACGCCGTTGTTGTCGTATTGTTTTATAGAATTCGGTATCACTTATGTTAGTTCAATTGTAATCCTAACTCACTCTCCTCTAACTGCCGGCCACCGTGGGAAGATGGTTGTTTTACCTAGCCTCGAGAGCGAACTTTTTTTTTCATTTGGCGGGCGGTAAATCATCGAATAACCCCTCTCGCTCTTGGGTAGAGCGAAAGGGAGTGTCAGACTTCTACTGACTAAAAATCACCCATGTTCCTTCTTAGTCCTTTATGTCGAGTCCGCGGTATCTCTTACAACATCCCACAGCCCCGACGGGACTCGAGGGCGACCATACATAAGTTTGCTGATCTGAACCTGGATATTTTCAAGACAAAAATGAATTGTGAATTAGATTATCATATTTTTCGAAGCTACTTTTAAAGTTTAAAATAGGAAATAGTTTGCAAGCAAAATTGCGGACAGTAATTGGCTACTTGTAAATAATTTGCTTTACGATATATTCCGAGCCAAGGATATCATACACGGAACTGCTCACAGTAAATTGCATCATAAACACCTAGATAGTAACTTTAAATACCGCCTTTATATAATAAACATTCGTCTTTTACAGTCCGCACCGTTATCAGTGCACAGGTCAACTAATTAGCAATCTTATGTACCTGTAATTAAGTTATTGTTTTCTTGGGCTAGCCAAGCTTTCCTACTGTTATGAAGTTATGATATATTGTTCCTGAATGCTGGCAATAAAATTAATAATAATGTTGCGCACGGTTGCTCGGTCGTCGGTCGCTGGCAGTGTGACCTTGCCCTTTGCGTAATTTATGGAAATGGGAAAGGCAGATCGTTGCAAGTTTTCTTTTTATTGTTTACGTTAAGACACAAATACACAGTTGTGTTTTATGTTTTTAAGAACTTTTCTTTTTAAAGATGATTCAGGAAGATAAGTAGGTGTGATAAAGTGGTACCAGTGGCTTATATGAGTTGTGAGGAAGACCTAAACAATTCTAGATGAACTATGCGAAAGATATGAAGAATGGATATAAAGGGAGTGACCGCTAAGATGGTGACTAAGAAAAAAAAAAAAAGATCGCCGACAAATAGTTACCTAACCCCCTAATTTTTGAAGTCGGTTAAAAAGTGAATTTTTGCTAGGCTGAATAGGCTAGGCATAGAAATGCAATAAGCGTTGTTAATAGAGTTGTCATAATAAAGTAGCGCGAAACTGGGCCCAATTAATTAATTCATTATCTAGCCATAACGAGAATTATTCTATTGACAGTACTACAATAATAATTAATTGTTTAACTGTAATCGATAAACGCCTTGTTAGGAAAATTGCCCTTATAAACTACCTGTGCCTTTCATCGGAATACAAGCGGAACAGCAGTAGTTTTGTAACATTACACAACATACACAGAGCCTATTCTGTCAATATCACATAAAACTGGCCTCCTTGCTTGATGCTTAGAAACTCCTTTCGGAAATTCCCAATAACACTTTGTTTGACTTGAGACGCAAACCCTGGAAATCTCCCTGACTCTTCCTCCAGCCACCCCACATCACTGAGCCAGTAGTAATGATCACCCCCTAAATAATTATATCACTCAGATCGAGCCTATAACTTAGCTGCCCTCCCCAGCGACAGCTTAAGCCGAGGCTCGTACCGTACAGGTAGATGCCCTTAGTGCGTCGTCTCACTTAGTTTGTGACGTCATGCCTTTCACTCAAGGCATACACAGGATATTCCGTTTAAGCAGTACGCCAACTTCATGGGTTGACCTGCCAGATGCCATGCAGAAAAAAAAATGGAATGCGAAGCAGTTCACAAACAGGCGGAACAAAAATAATCGGTTAAACGCCCAAACGTCTTATCGATATTTAGGAATGCATTATCTTGACCAAATCGACGTTATCAATGTATCATTCATACTTGGCTGTATCAAGGCGTGTCGTTGTAATGTTGATCTCAGAAACATCGCCTATGTCGTGTTTCGGGTCACTTACGTGCTAGCTCTCACGTACGCAATCTGACTTCTATGTTGGTCTAGTGTTGCAAGCGCTAACCGAGTAGTGGAGGTTGGTTTAGATCTCTAGGCAAAAGTGTTATTAGGTTTTCTAAAAGGATTTTTTCAATTGCAGCCCCGAGTCTGCGTTTGTGGCAATGGGCTCGTCCCAATTACATTGAACTTCAACATAACTGGCGAAATGTGGATAGGTTGCGGTAGAAGTCTGACACTCCCTGTGTCAGACTTCTATTGACTAAAATCACCCATGTCCCTTCTTGGGCCTTCGTGTCTAGGCTGTGTTATCTCTTTCGAAAGGCCCTTGCAATGTTGCTGACATCTCTTTGAGGCGCGCGTGGAACACGAACGCGCCGTCGACATGGCCTGTCGTCGTCATAAGACGGAGGGACGGCGAACTACCGCATTACTCACTGTCCGTAGGCCCGCGCCTACGGAGGCCGGAAGCGACCACGTGGCACCCGGCCCCCGGAGCGACTTTCCTGCTGGGACGAGGGGCTCTTTCCTCTCACGTTCCGCCACCTCCTTCGCTTGATAGGGATCACTGGCCTGATGCTATGAATATTGCCTCGTTGGTGCTGTAGTGTCCAGCACAACTACTGAGCATGAGGTCATGAGATAAGAGGTGGGTGATGTAATATCTGGTTTCGATCCTCAATTCGGGCCAAGTGGTATTGGGTTTTTCCAACAGGAATTTCTCATAAGCATCACGTAGTCCAGAATTGATGTGCCCTGTTGATGGCACGCCCTATTTTGCATAAAACTTATACATCATCATCATTATGGAGAAATTTGGTAAAATTAATTGATTGGACGAAATGATATAGCTACTTTACGCTGTAGTAAGTACATAGGCCGCCCTCTGCCTAACTTACCAGGGATTACGTGTTTTCTCACGTACGCAGGAAATATTTGGCACAAGACGTCATGGAGCCAAAGTTGACGTCATATTATGTCGCCCGTTTAGACATCTAGATAAAGAGCTAACCTTGTAAGGCCAAACTAGGCGATAAAGTAATATCTGTGCCTAGAAATGTACCTACTGCTCGTTGAGGTTTCATGTTTCATTTGTCTTGATTTTATATTTTAGCGCTGTGACTTATTGATCCATTGTCCTATTGCTGGACAAAGATGTTTTGACGAGGCTATTGTGATAGCCTCGTCAAAACACGCCTGCATTTGTCATTGTTTTTTTTGGATTGTAACTAAAGAATATTTTGCAACGGATTTATTTATGAATAATTTGATTGGCCTGTTGGTCTAGTGGTTAGTGACCCTAACTGCTATGCTGGAGGTCGTGGGTTCGATTCCCACCCAGGACAAATGTTTGTGTGATGAGCACGATCATTTGTTCTGTGTCTGGGTGTAATTTATCTATAATATGTATGTATTTAGAAATATATAAGTATGTTTATCAGTTGTCTAGTACCCATAACACAAGCTCTGCTTAGCTTGGGACTAGATGGCGTTGTGTGATAGTTGTGGAATATTATTATAAAAAAAAAAAAAAAAAAATAGGTGTAAAAATACTTTTATCAAATCGAAAGGTATACTTGTTCTCTCCGTCATTGCTATTTTTTTTTATTTTGACCTTTCCTTCTTTTTATCGTGAGGGCAGTAAGGTAAATGGTGACCTTTCCTGAGAACCATTTGGTTACAAGTATATTGGAAGTAAAAGTTTCAAATCACTAGTTTTCCTCTGGTATCAATTTATCAAACTTCACTTCGATTTCGCTTGAAACGGTCAATGCTAGTTTACTGTAAACTGTGTTAAGTAATAAATAATGGATCTCTGACACAATAGACAAGGTTACAAACTTTGCACAATAGGGAGATCGGAATCGGAGAAAAAAAAACTAATTAGTCCGTCACATAGATTTCCAAAAAATATTGAACACATATTTTTCTTTTTTCACATAAAAAATGAAGACGATACAGTTCTTCGAAAACTCGTAAACTCCTCGAAAATGTATACCTACAAATGACGTCACAACCCCCCCCCCCCACTCATGATCTTTGACGCGTCTTATCTTTATTAATTTGATAAAAAAAAACTGAGGGACTAAATAGAATCATATTTTTTTGACTCAGTCCGATCCCCTATTGCGTAAACCGAGTTTGTTACAGTAATATGGTCCCATAAACTAATGAATTTTGAGAATTTCAAACTGATCCCCGGTAACTGGTGTCAAATTATAAGAATGTTCCAGACTTCTAGGAGTATGTGATAAAGAAACAAAGGGTAATTAATAGTTCACGTAACGATCAGTTACTGTCACGTACGCAAACATGAGGTTAATGATATATCATCCTTGTTTCGATTAGGCGATGGGCAGTGCTCTTAGTGATAATGGTTTTGATGCCTCGGTTCCAGAATGTTTTAACCGACATCAAAAAAGGAGGAGAATTTCAATACGTTTCTATTTTTTAATTTTAATGTTCGTTTCAACTCCGTCATTTATGAACAGATGTAAATATTTTCCAATTGGCCCCATAAAAAAAATAATAGATATAGGGAATAATAAAAATAAAAATAAAAATTTAGTGTGTCAAATAATCTGTTTACAATTGTTGTGTTCGGAATCTTCTTTTAGACAAATAATGCCTGTAGTAGAAGACTCCGCCCCTCCCTATTTTGTATAGCTTGATAATTAACACAATATTTTTAAAATGTTACAGTTTAGTTTAGAATACTAAGTCTAATAAAAATAAGAAATTAAAAAGAGAGTATACTTAAAGATTGTGTGTGTGTGTGTGTGTGTGTGTGTGTGTGTGTGTGTGTGTGAGCGGGAATGGCTTCATAGTTTTATCCTTAAAGCCCAGACAGTTTCATAGACCCACAGCTTTTTATAGAATGTCATTTCCATTACGTTCTCTGATTATATAACTTGAAACTCAAAACTGAATAAACACAATTGTTTTTTTTTACCTTGATAACTTATACAGAATAAGTGCTAATATCAAGCATTGCATTCATATCCGCTAATAAGTTAATTAAGGTCGTATCTTTTGGGCCAATTGATAAAATTGCAATTATGTTTTTATTTCGGTTGCAATGCATTTTATCATGTTGATATAAATAGGACAGATAATGTTTCATTAGTAAATAGTTGCCTAGTCAACATAATATCATGATACCGGTCCATCCAAGACTTGAAAAGTCATAACCGTTGTCAGTGATTCTTCAAACACAGTCATCGCTAACCAAGATCCTTGAAAAAATATTGATGTTCCTAAGAGTGTTCGAGGTCACAGAATAAAGAAGGATAACGCTAGTACGTAACTATAGTAACAAAGTATCGTACTCTGAATCTGAAAAAAATCCTGATGGAGAAACGCAATAATATTGTACCCAACCCCGAATCGAACCCTTGACCTCATGCTCAGCTATCGCGCTTGCAACCACTAGACCAATGAAGTCGTCACACATTTCTACATAAAACGTTTATGACGACACCTTCAGAAATAACCAGCCTGATATACTGCATCATCGCAAAACGGCCTGAATAAATAGTAACATTTAGCTAGTCTATTACAAAGGTACGCCGCATTGCAAATGTCCCCCGGAGCGAAGCGATTTGCACAAAAAGCAAAGTTTGCTATTGCTACACCACTTGACTGTGATCCGTGAGATGTACTTGCAGATCAAGCTTTGTTATTGCTTGCCTAAGTAATTTTTATTACTCTTAATGCTTGAAGAGTGGAAGGAGCTCGAATAGCATAGTGAGGACTGAGACCTTAGGGAAAGTGACATTCTTTCAGGGAAAACGGGAATGAAACTGTAGGGCTGCATACAGTTTATAGATAGTTTCATTCTGTATGCAGCCCCAAATTTTTTCATTTCTGCTCCGCCCCGCAAACATTTATGCTACCGAAATACTCGTGTCAACATCGCTCTTAAAACTGTTGTTATGTGTTTAGACCATCTTTAGACCCTCTCACTATGTCTAAATCTCTCGACGCTTACTAATAGGAATGGATCACTCTAATAGGGAAAAAGCCTGGTGAAGGATAATCGCAGACAGCATGATAAACCGGTGATAAAAATATGGCCGATTTCCCATATAGGTACAGTTTTTGCCGCTAAGTCAAAATCCGAATAAACTGCGCCATCTTGCTTTTTTAAGTTTTTAATTGTCAACGTCAACGTCATTCGATCGCCAAATGATCCTCTATGCCATGTGTGCTATGTGTGGTCTTGTCTACGGCCAAACCATAGACCACCCATCACTTCCAGTTACAGTCAGGAAGACAGAATACGAGGAGCTCCACCTGCGTACTAATCAGATGTTAGTGCGGGTGCAAATCCGCTTGCCAACGCGTGATTATGGCAACACTTGGGATATTCATCGTCCGCTTTAATGGTTATCTCTCCATCTATGGGGAGTCCCATGCTTTGAACATTTATGGGCCGATATGCAAGGGGTGAATGACTTGCGGATACAAAAAAGGTTATCGTTACTTTCAGATGGTGGTTTTAAATAAATAGGCCATGGCGACTGATGTTGAGTTTTCAGATCAAGTACTTTTTGTAATCAGTGGTTTAGTGTCAATTGCCACTTGTTGAAGACTTTATGAGATATACACACATCAAAAGTGTCTAGGGATCAACATATATTTTTGCAATAACTTTTCTCCTGATTGATATTAATTAAAATTTTCTTTAAGGATTCATCAAATAAAGTGTTTTCGTTTGTCACAGTAACGATAAACCAAGTCACCTTTGCATTAATAAAGAAATTTGCCATTTTCCTAATAAAGGGATTTTTGACATTTGAACCACTAACATTAAAGTTCGAAAAAAAGACTGAAATAACAGTTTTCTTTAAAATTTTATTGGGTAACTTAAACAATTAATAATCCGTGTTTCTACCGCGAACACTAACAACACAAGAACATCGGTTTGGCATACTCAAAATGAGTTCATCCAAATCACGCTGTGGAATGGCCGCCCATGTTCGTTGCAACAACAAAAAAAGGTCTTCTTGCGACTGGATACCCTCCATATTCGGCAGAGCTCTTCTCTGTAGCACTTCCTGGCAGGATTTTAATCGCTGTTGGCGTCCAGGGGTTCTCCAGTGTCGTATACGTCTTGTATCCGGTCTCATACCAAAACGAGACTCATCAGAAAAGCACACGAAACGCCATTGTTCTTCTGCCCAATTTCTGTGTTCAAGAGCCCATTGATATCGAATCCTACGATTGTGCATTGCTATAGGTGGTACCCGTAGCGGTCTTCGGGAATGAAGGTTCACTTCATGCAAGCGGTTTCTGACTGTTTGGTCGCTAATTAAGTTCCCTGAAGAGTGATGAAGCCTCACGGCTAACATCATGGCGGTTATTGTTGGAGCTCTTCGAGTTAAGATTTGAATGTATCGGTCTTGTCTCCGTGTGGTGCAGCGATACCGTCCTCCATGGCGCTCAGCCACGGTACCAGTGCTTCGGTAACGTGTCCAAAGTCGACTGATAACACTCTGACTTGTATTCAGAGCTAAAGCCACAGTACGTTGCCGGGAACCAGCTTCTATCATTCCCACGGCTCTGAGCATTTCTTCCCTGCTTAAATGACGTCGCCGCTCCATAATAACGTTGGTTTTAATCAGTAGTAGGGAAACAGTAGCACTAATAATGTCTTCAATGCGTTGTATGTTTTTATAGGGAAAATATTGACAGCTGATTTTCATCTTTTACTCGAATTTGATTCACAGTTCCTGATTCAAATTATGAAATGCACCAAAAAGGATCCATATAAATTTATAAAATCATAAATTTATTACAAAGCCACATCTCAATCTCAAGAAATCCGCATAAAAATGCTTGATCCCTAGACACTTTTGATGTGTGTATTTAGGTGAAATCAGGCAATATGGAAATGTTTACTAACTTTTAGTGTCAGTTAAAAACAATTGTCCTTCTTTGGCAGTTCTACTTGACAGCTATCATACGTCAAATTCTCGGTGTCAATGTCATATACTTTTAATTTCCCTGACTGTACTGCTCGTTTCAGGGGTAATGTATACTCGTTTATTACTTCTATTCGTTTATTCCGTTTTATAAACCAAATTAGTCTTCAAAAATACCTTCACTTTCTGTTTTAAAACGAATTGCAATACTTATTTAAATCGTATACCACCTGGGGTGAATGTATTTGTAGTTGTCACATTTAAATCTCGGTTTTAATTGCCTCGTACTAGCAATAAGTTCTTGCAAATAGTTCAATTTATAGAATGTATGAGGTGAATAGTCTTAAATAAAATCATGAGTTTCATAGGTTTATACATAGAGTCGTCAGTTTTTATGGGAAACCATCATATGCGAGCAGTAGGAAGTGCCTTCTTAGCCCTTTGTGTCGAGGTCGCGGTATATGCTTCGAACAACCCGCAACCACGACGAGGCGTCATCATAACTTGGCTCTAATTTCGGGCAATATTTGTTTTATTCTCAGTCAAATTGAATTGAATTATATTATTTGAATAATTGAATTATTTTCAGAAAAATGACACTCCTTTTTATTAAATTAACAAAGCATACCTCGGACCAATCTTGCCTGGGCGTACATTTGTCCATAGCGGACAAATCGCCTCCTAATGGCCCCGTCGTGATAGTTCAGCTTACGTCACGCCAATCGACTGATAATACAGCCGAGTTATCGATTAATTTGCAACATAATCGAGTATAAACGATTGCCGATCGATCACTAATTTTGTTATCGTTGGTGGGATGTTGTGACATCTTTCAAAACGTGGAAATGCACGATTATTTCAATTACTTCGAGTTTTATAGGAGTTTTGCAAAGCATGCGATTTAATTTTTCTATATAATCTTTGACTGCATTATTCGCATACTCTACCTAACTATGGCCATCATTTAGTAAATGTATTCCGGAAGGTTTATGTGTTTAATATATTAATATTAAACTTACATGCAAATTAATTTTATCTTCAGAGTACCATTCAACAATTGTTAATAAACTTTATATCCAAACAGGTACCCTGTAAGTTTTAAATCGGAATGTTAAAACAAGAACTTTAAGACCATCGCTGAACGTAAATCTAATTCCTATTCAAATCGCGTCTCAAACAGCAAATAAATTCCCTCCCCAAACAAATCTGTAACAATAAAGCATCCGAAATAAATTACTCGCTACATTAGATCAATTATAAACAAAAGTTAAGTCGCACCTGAGACTAAGAACTGAGATTAAATCGAGAGAATCAAAGAGTATAGAAAGTGCCCTAACTCTGGATCTGGTCCTTCGGGACAGGGTTACTATGGAGCCCACAGCATCACCACGCGGCCCACAGTACGCTGATCAAAGCTGACAAGATTTATAACCAAGACGACATATAAACTAAATGTAAGGAAGAGCTGCTGACTAAAACCGTGAAATTCAGAACGAGTTAAATTTGGGCTTCTAATGAAATGCTTTGAAATTTGTAAACGTGGTAATAAAATTATTTGTTGAATGTTCGTCTGGTGGGTTGTTACAATTTGTTGGTTTCCTATGTCTTGTGCAAGATTAATAACCGTGTCATGTTAAGGTTGACCGGGAATTACATACCTAATATTTGTTCATAACGTTTTGATTGGTACATACACTAGTTCATCAAGCTTCCCGAAATTGTACCCAATCATCCTTGCAACTTACAGATTTAGCGATTAAAGTAGAAAATGTTTTAAAGAAATTCGACAGATGGTAGTAGCTTAATTTGCTGGTGGTCTATGTTCTGTATCTTCATCAAAGTTTTACTGATAATCGCTCATAAAACCAGCTGTAAAGATTTATATAAAAAAATACATGTCGACATCGTCAGAGTTCCACCATTCTTTTAGTTCTCTAACCATAGATTCTTTCTTATTATTTTCTTTTGCTCTGTTTTACCTCCAGTATGTTTTGTTAATCCCCTATGAACGTGACGTCTACTGTTGTTGCTATTAATTCAAAAGTAATCCATAAAAAGATTCCCTTATTTTACATCACTTCACAAGCTCCTAATTCTCAAGCATTTTTATTGAAAATTCCCAAAAGTTTCAACTGCAGAAAATCTGGTAGAACACATGAAATTGTTTTAAATGTGCATGGGATTAAAACTCGTCTTTACTTTATAATAATTTACCAAAGTAATGCCATTATGGACGGAAGTGGAATGGAAGGTACCCACGAAGACGCAATAAATAATTCGTGAGGCGACGGCGAAGCCACAATCCCCATAATATTTATTAAACTATGACCAAGTTCGAGTGGAGTCGATGAAAGGAGGTTTAAAACAAAACCCCTTGTGAAAGGAAACTTATGCTGTGATCCCAATATACCCTTCTCGAGCTTCTATTATATTTTCAAGAGAGTTTTTGCACCGCCTTTGTTATAGGTGTTGTGGCCCAGAATTTTTATGTCCATTGATATTTTGTGTTTTTCCCTATAAAGGCGTATGAAGAGATGTTGTATGGACAAATAAATTAATTATTCTTGTTTTTTCTATCGATTTGGCGTTGGAGTTCGATAAGGCTAATAGCTAGGTTTAAAAATATACTTAATTTCAGATAACTCATTATGCTTCTGTTTTAATGTAATGATAATGTTTAAAATAATGGTATTCAATAAATATTAACACTATTGAATTCACAATTGTTTTCAAAATACCACGTGGAGTTTGAACTTAGATTAGCATAACAGTAATTGGTACTCAGAAGCAGAGTTTTGACTAAACTTAGTCAAGTCAGTAACAATCATAAGTTAATTTGTAGGCCTTGTCATCTGCAGTGTCGGCATAATTAGCAATTACAATTCAGCTGATAGTAACATGATTGATTCATGTCGCGACTTGTTTCGAGATTCCCATTCCCTTAGCTGTAACTGTACCTTGGGAGTTCGACGTAATGTATACCTTACATAGTTTATAGACATTTTAGTATTCTATCATCATTTTCTGAATACGAAGACCTCTTACACGGGCTATATTTGCTCAGACAGATTTGTTTTTCATTTTCAAATATTTCAGTTTAGCAAGCAGATTGTTTCCAAATAGAAGAAATAAACTTCATAGCATTGTCGGAAAATGTGCGACCCCCGAGGGAAATCAGAATAACCGCGTAACAACGACCGGCTATCGGTCTGTCGTAAATCACGAAACCTAAACGTAGATTTGAAATGGAGTCCGAAAATATTTGCGTCGTCATGGCTGAAACTTGCAAGGATGATAAATAATAAATTGCAAACAAGGTGCATATCCAAAACCGTTTAGCACGTAATATGTAGAGCAACCCCCTGATCGCTGACGCATCGAAAAAGGTGTTTGGAACAATCAATAACACGACCACTCTAGTAGACCCCTCCTTGAAACTCCTCTTTCAATAATAAATTCAGTACTTGAGGGGATCGTGAGGAGTATCGGAGACCTCCTTGGCCTGGTCCTCAGCCAGTTCCCGCACGTCACTCGCTATAATCCGGTCAATAACATAAATTTCTTGGAGGCACGCTTCTTTATTGGATTTGTCGTTGGCGGCGAGCCGTTGAACCCCGTTCATAACCTATTCGTGTAAGAAACTATCGAAAATAAAATTTGTGGAAAGCAGGGAAATCTGTAGGCGAAATTGGGGAGACTTATTGGGGCTTTGGTAGGTGAAAACGTACGGTAGGTTCGGTTACATTTTCATTTAGCTTCACATGTTTACGTTCTTTCATGAACGGCGCAGTTATTATTAATAGATCAATATTGGTTTCTCAATTGTCGTCACATTAGTTACGCAAATCTTTCACGTGGACGGAGCATGTGATCGTTATTAGAGCCGAAGTGTCTAGTTTATGTGCCATTATTGTTGTTATGGTTGGGCCATCGATTTATTGAACGATTGTTTCGTATGTTGATTTAAATAATAAGACGGTTGTACATTCAGCATTGCAGGACTTCAAGATTTACATAAAAAAAAAATTAAAACATTAACAGATGTATGTAGTAAAAGGGAACTTAATTATGGGAAAAACTAAATTTGGATTCACTTTTAAGTATATTTGTAATAATAATTTACTTGGGAACAATACAGAGTAATTGACATGTAATTTTATAATTCGATCGAACAACGAAAAAGCCATAGAGTAAGAAAAAGACGCATGTGTCTCCAATGAGGTCCGAGCACAGAGATTGTAGGTCACAGGGCACGCGCTGCGCTTGCTGGAATCCTTACTTCCTTACAGTAGATCTAGATAGGCACACCGAATACACCAAGGAAGTTAAAGCACATTTGTCAAACCCCCACCAAGTTCCCACATTAGAGGTTTTGACAAATAGTATGCAATGGAGAAAAGGAACATTTCAACACATGTCTCGGGAACTCATGCAAAGCACCTCACTCGGTGTGAGCATTTTGTCTAGACAAATGTTCAACATAAATGTTAGATATTTTGCTCCTTTTCCTTAGCGAAGTTCCCGCCTCTTGCCGGAGTCTTGCCTTTCAGTATAAAACTTCGCAGACCGCCATGACAAATTTCCAATTAAATGTTTCTTTGTAGATACCCGAAGAGGTTTTAAGAGAACTTTATCTCTCAAGTTCCCATTCTGCGAAGTAATATCTGTTTCTTTCAGTCGTACATGCGAATTGTTATAGCTTCCCTGACGTCGGCCGTTAACGGCATATGTGTGGCTTAATTACGTACATATATCAATACGCATATTTAGTAAGACAGTGTACGAGATCGGCGTCCCATCCGACGCCCGGTTGCCATAAAAGGATCGTCAACATTTTTCTTCGGCGAGAGAAAGTTTTTGTATGCGCGCCGGCGAGTCGGTCATCCCTGGCCTTTTAAAATATTTGCATTTCTTTTGCATACACCGTGCAGATACGTTTTGAGATTCTTTACCCAGGTGGGTATCGTTTGAGAATAGTCTAGCATACTAATAAGAGGATCGATATTAACAAAGCTTTCATTAGTTCGGTGAGAATTCTTGGAGAAAAACTCTTTGGAATAAGCGCTTTGGATGCCAGCCAAAGATCATAGTTGGATTAATGGTCAGACGGGACATGGGCCACACTGTTTTTACAAGGTAGTTTTTATTATTCTTCTTTAGTGCCCTTCAAAAGTTTACTTTTTGAACCTTTTAGTTTTTCTATTTTATTAGATACCTACTAAATGTCTAAAACTATATGAGATTTTTATCAGTCTGAACAAACGACGAGCCCCGAAAATTCTAAGAATATTTTTGTAAACCTTTGGGCACAATCCACAATGTGTCGCAAGTGTCGCAACCGCTTATTTAAGATCAACCCAACGTCACGGTAGGCTTTTTATCTTACCCATATTACAGGTTTTCACTACTATTATGCATTCATAAATCAATCGACTTATTTTATCTTACACCTTCAAACATTTCGCATCAGCTGAAATAAACAGCAAAAATTAGCAGATTCGTCTTCATAGGAGATAATAGGGGATCGGACTGAGTCAAAAAAATATGATTCTAATTGGTCTGTCAGTTAGATTATCAAAAAATAAAATTAATAAAAATTGAGTGAGAGAGATCTGTAGGTAAAAATTGTACTGACAATTGTGACGTTTTCGAGGAGTTCACGAGTTTTCGAAGCATTGTATCGTCTTCATTTTTTGTTTCTGTGAAAAAAGAAAAAATACGTGTTCAATATTTTTTGGAAACCTATCTGACAGGGTTATTAGTTTTTTTTGTCCGATACCCTATTTTATAATGATAATAAAATTCACATACTTTGTGAATCAGATGATGATGAATAAAATTCGCATACTTTCCTTGTTACAACTCATTCACCTTACGGCACACACCTTTGTTGGGTTACAGCTTTCTGGCTTACGGGGACAGTATTATAATATCATAGTTTACAAAGTGAAGACACACTCTTCTCTACCCATACCCGGGTTACCCATGTCACATCACTACCTGCGACGGGGACAATTAAAATTCAGCTATTGTGGTCCGACACGTATTGTCTCCTCCCTTTACCCGTATCGTCATAACCCTGTTTACTATAGTACGGTATAATTTAACCCTCTTTAATATAACCGGGTGTTGCGTTGCCGTTGATTGGATTTTAAGGTGTTAAGGAAGAGGCGATTGAAATTGAATGGGCGTTCTAGAAAATGTAGGCCTTGAAAAGATTTGCAGGATAATTAATTCGATGTTCAGGTTTAGTGAATCGGGAATTAATTGAATCGAAGTAAGTCTCTGAATTGTTTTATTCTTTTTGTTTCGTCGGAGCCTTTTCTCTAGTAATTTTCAATTATTTTTCTTTTGCCAGTAAGGGTCAATGGTTCTTTATCGGCGTTTAACTGAACTGTTCTAAGCCATAGGTGGCTACAATAATAGCAGCGTCAGTGGTGTTCTGTCAAACCTCAAAAGTACAATTGTATGGACACTTTTGACATCCCGGTCAGTGGGTCATATTCTGGACAGCATAGTTCTATTTAACTGTATTTTAATTTAAATCCCCTGCACATGGTCCCCTACACTAAATTTCCAGCTTGAAACATACGGATGACGTAAACCGTTCAGATTCAATCCCATAACAGTTTATGCTGCTCTTCCTGCCACATAGAAATAACATTAACTTAACACCTATCAACAACCCACATAACAGTTAATCTGAACAATTCAATAAATTCAAGTTATCTGACAAAGTCAATGTCCTCCGTAGTTCAAGTAAGTTTTATAGCTTTTCCCGTGAACGGAGTAAAAGTGGACTGTTAGTAATTACAGCCGCGCTTATCATGCAATGTAACTACAGTCCTGTCACTGTGTTTCACCTCTACACTTGTATCTATATTGTCAAAGTCACAATGAGCTTTATGCTCGTAGAAATAAGGTTGTTTATCATTTTAATCATTTCACCCAAAACAATTCCACTGCTGGACTGGACTGCCCCGCCAAAAAATTCTGAATTCACACAACCTTCACCAGATCGGGGGGTCAACTTGTGGGTGTTCTTCCATTGCTGCGGCTTTCGGTACGCGGTTGGCACTCTAAGTATAACTCTTTAGATCCACCAGCCTTCTGTTCTACGAGCAATGTGCAATGCCTCTTTCCTTCTTTGGGCTATGCCTAACGCTTAATACTGGTTCTCCAATAAGGGTTATTGTTGCTACCGCTGACAAATCTGTCAACACTCTAGCGACCCTTCACTATTTTAATAAGGTTGCTTTTGAACTGCAGCTGTCACAGGTAACATTGAAGTGAAGAGACTGTAAGTACTAGATAATTACTCAATACTCGTATGTGGGTCGTTTGTTGTTTTATTGTTGTTTGACAAGTCAATTGTATCGACCCGTTTCGTCGGGAAGGACTGAATTAGAGGTTCCGTTGATTGCGATCTGTTTATCTGTGTCATAGGTTTATAGGTCTTTATTAAAGTTCATATACGTTTGTAGATGTTAATGCCCGCTAAAGTTAATTGTAACTTCGTAAGCGAAAATTTTTCTTCTTAACATCAGCACAAAGTTCTCATTGTTGTTGCAGAAACCTCTTCAGGACGTGGTGAACTGGGCGGGTTGGTAGATACTGTTACTGTTATACGTATGTTGTTACTGTTAGCCTACTTCAACCCATTGTTGGACAAAGGGCTCTCTGCATGACTTCTAGTTCTTTCGATCCAGGGTTAGCAAAGGTCTCTGGTAGTTGGTTTTCACGTCTTAGAGTTTCCAAAAAATCCCTTTATACTGACTAAAATGAACTTTAACGTATACTGTAACTTACGGGATGTCTTCCGTGGTTATCCATCCTAATTATGAACCGATATTTCGACGCTGATCGTGGGATGCCTCATCCTGCTATCATGGCGCTTGCAAAGGCGTCGTAGCATCTGGAGGTTAGTTAAAAGCGTGAGAGCTTGTATTCAAATAAATTTTGTTTCTTGATCTACTTTTTGAAAGACACTTTCGATATTTACGAACTAATAATGTTTATTACAATGTTACTACACCAATAAATGATAGAAACAGCTTGAATTACCACCTAATAAATTCCAAATGATACATTAGTACCGCGCCAGATTCATTGAAAACCCTGGGGCAACGACGATAAATTTCAATAAGTTCAACGACTGCTGTAGAATTCTGAGACACATTAGATTAAGTTAGTTTTAAAACACGTTGCTGCACTAATTGACGGTAAAGTGAGGTATTACAGAGCATAGAATCGGTTCAGAGACGGCAGAACGAATGAAATAATTAATGGTGACGAAAGAGCGTAGTGAGTGCAAGTTCTGTCACGGACGCCTCTTCAAAGCAGTCTTTTTCCATACGTCATTTAGTGTCGCAGATTTACCAAACGGTGGCACACTTGATTTGTAGGGATAGTGACGACAATGCCGCATCTAGCAATGCCCGCCGAGGCATCTCCGAGGAGTTTTATTGTTCATATCTATCCATGAACCTTGTTGAATTGTTTGATGGCCAAGCTAATTGCGGCATCGGTAGCTAAATTGTCATCTTAAGAGCAAACCCCCAAAAGGGGTTGGCCCAGAAACACACTGACATTATTAGTGAAGTTCTTCAGAAGTTCGGATATAGAGACGTAACATCCGCCGGCGTGCGTATCTTACCAAGCGTATTAACGTACACGAAGCAACGTAAGTATGTAAAGATCGTATCAGCTAGAGCTTCTAGTTTCTGCCCCCGTGAACAAAAGGCATACGTTTATGCATGTATGTCTAAAGTTCAGGTGTATGAACTATGAACACTAGTCACTCCAGCAAGTGGTCCCTCCATGCTCTGTGTGAGGTATAGAGAGTGATCGGCAACTCGTCGCCCGGAGGGACTATACGTTATTCCCTGGCGATTTACTGCTTCCGCGAGGTTAATGTCTGTGTGTGATAGTTGTGTAGGTGTTAGGAAAGGAATTAGTGCTTGCGCTGTCTGTAGTTGCGGTATATTGTATTTTGGGGTCAAATTTTTTAGTCCCCATATTTATATTTTAGGATTTTATTTACTGCATTATGATAAGACCTGCAGGGCTATTGCGTATATTTTATGTGACAGTGGCTATCATATAGTGTCCATCAATTAACTGTCAAATGGTTCCATTTTTTACTAAACCATAACCAATTTGAAAGTTAATCCATGGACGATATGATAGCCACTGACATTTAAAATATACGCAATAGCCCTGCTGGTGGCTTTGACAAGTGACTGTAGCTTTCAAATCATTCAATTCAACATATTTTTTGACATTTCTGTCATCGTTATCGCTGATGATAGATACATCATGTCACTTTATCTTCTGTCCCTGAGCATGCGGTCTCCTTGAATCCTTGATGTCAGACTATGGCGTCATTCATCTAAAGTAGTTCATAGCACATCGTTTACGTTTAGTGTTCTTTTATTTCTACAAGATCATATCAGTTCAATATATTAAATATTTCCAATGTATATATTCAACTATACAACGGTACAAAAAACGCACACCACAAAGTCATAGCAGCTAGCAAGCTATTTTCAGTACCCACAAACAGTTACGAGAGCAGACGATGCAAAACAAAGCAACACAAACAAGATTGTTAACATATTCCGTATCATTATACACGAACAATATCCCTAAACTGTAAGCCAACATTGTTTGAAAACTGTACCGTACAGAAATTAGGCAGACGCCTCGTATGCGGCTAAAAACCGCAACTCTCAATACGGAAGCGTACGCTTAAATGATGGAGGCGTCTCGACGGGGTCATCGATCTCATACGTCATATCTAAGGCTCTGCACATACGGCGATGATCTGTACGACTTTTTACTGTACTATTTTGGGATCAATGTTAATTTTTAAGGCTCGTCACTAAATAATAACTGTCGGACAGTTCATCTTCAAGGTCGGTTCACAGATGGATGATGCATTGCCAAGTGCTTAACGTGCTTTCCGGGGCAGTGAGAGAACTTTAGCCGTTGGTTCTTGCTGTAATTTGTAGATGTTTGACAGTCGTTATTGGTGGTTAGGAGCTCGAAAAGGCAGACAACCTGTCTTAAGAAGGGGTGTCGTACTAACCGAGTACCTACTGGATAGAGATGTTTACTGACTTCAAAAAATGTGATTCTAATTAGTCCGTCTGTTAGATTATCGAAAAATATTGGATACGTATTTTTGTTTTATGAAATCAATAAAAAAATACGAAGATAAAACGCGTCAAAGATTGGAGTGGGAGTTGGTGACGTCACTGACCGCTAAAAAATGTCATACAAATGTCTTAGAGTATGACGTCACACGAGTTTTCAAAGCACTGTATCTTTTTCATTGTTTGTTTACGTGAAATAAGAAAAAATACGTGTCCAATATTTTTTGGTAATCTATATAACGGACCAATAATTTTTTTTTTGTTAATCACCCTATTGTGGAGGTCAGATAGATAGTGGTGTAATGTAATATACTGATGTTCACCAGGATCCTGTTAGTCTGGAAACCAACTGGATGAGGATAATTTGAATAATGCATGTTTTTACCGTACCTATAAACAGTGGGATGTTCACATGCAATGCCAAGGTTTTACCGTAAAATATCATACAAGATAGCGCCGTCTGAACGACCGCTAAGGTGCGATCCACATGGGACGACATGCGATCAAACTCGCGGGTAAACGCGTTTATCGAACTCGATGAGGCGCGATATGTTTCCGACGCGGACGTCAAAGAAGGTGAGGTGCGATATCAGATAGTAGACTCACTGTTGTGGATAGAAGATTAAGGGACCGATGAAGAGTATTAGCGGGAAGGAATTTTGATGTGGGAAGTTAAAAGATACTCACTCAGAAATTCATTACAACAAGGGTTTTATACTTCAATGTTAGCGTGTACTTTGGATTCAGTAACATACGTTTTTACGTACGAACGTTTTTTGGATAAAATAATCATTAACCTTGGAATTTAGAGGGTGTTGTCAATCATGCATAGTTTCATATTTTAAACTCTGACGATATTGACTAAATCCCTCACGGATGCGGTGCGACATTCGCTGCCGCTGGATTAGTCAACTAACTTGTATGAAGGTATTAGAACTTTTGCGAACCACTGGTAGGTCTCTCTTTGTGTCAAGCTATATTCCTGTGGCAACCTAGCATATAATATATTCATAATCTTTTAGACCATTGGCATTGACTCAAACCTCCAGTGGCTAATTTTACCATTTAAAACGAACAATCATTTTTACAAATAACCTTTCAAAACCGTTCGTCGCACAATGTGTAAACAGCCTAACACACGGCGGGTGCAAGATGATAAATAGAACCCGAGTGTATCCATACCCACGTGTTCACTGCATATTGATAGCTCCTGAATAATTAGGGGGCAGCCTAATTAACACGGCCATACTAAATAATGCAAGCTTATGAATTTATTACTAGTCTTTTATTACATAACAAGAAGTTATTATTAGGGCGCGAGATTAGAAACTTGATACTACATAATTTAACATCACGTCTGTAATCTCCGAGGGGTTAGGCAGAGAAGTTATGTTTAAGTTCCCTGTAATAGGGAACCTTATTACACGCCGCCTGCCTATATCCGGGCACAAATTCAGACTCAATGGCTGCTACTGAGAAATTCTTGGTAGAAAAACTACAATAATAATTTGCCCGAACCGGGAATCGAACTCAGCACCTCATGCTTAGCATTTGAACTTGCGACCACTAGACCAACAAAGCAGTCAAATTACATACTAGAGTGAATGATGTGACAATGAACAGATCAGATTCCATGAAAAAACAACGGGGTACTAATTATGACAGATACTTAATTATGTTTGGAAGTATACATGTCGGATGGGTGACATTGTCTTTTACTTATTTTCTCATTACTGTCGTAATTAGGCACAGATGTTCATGGTCTTTATCATTTAAGTTACGAGATAAAAAACCCAGTTTCCTTCGAAGTTCGAAGTTATCTTGACATACACGAACATCGAGAAGCTTACCAACTTCACAAAAAAATATATTAATGTTTCTCTATCTCAACTTCTATACCACACAATGATAAATATTCCATTCTCTATTCAAACCATTCCACAGCCAAGCTTAATAAATCATAGACAACAAAACATTTTTTTTCTGATCAGCCAGTCGTATTTTGTAAGTAGAATTTGTTCGTCCTGCGTCAAAGTACCATCGATTTTCTCCTTCCTGGCTTTACTCCAATCTCTCCTTTGCCTAATATATTTGTGAATAAAACTGCCGGGTATTGCGCAAAAGATGGCCACGATCTATGGGAAGTGCCAGCCTTGAAAATTTTGCGTAAATTAATGTAATGTTTTAGGGAAATAGTGATTGATGATCTAAAATCTAGGTTGTTGTTCGGAAGTACTTTTTCGCAACTTAAATTGAATTTAAGAATATTAGACAAGTGAAATAAAACGAGAATGGGAGAAGCTTATAAAGAGCGTTCACGAGACGTTTGTCAATCTTCTATAGCAATTGCACCTATTGAACGCTGTAGATATACTGATCGCGTACGGTAGGTGATTGATTAAATTCGCACTTACCAAAGGTTTATCTTTAAATTATCTAAAGAAGTTTTCACAAACGGGACCAGCTTAACAACCTTTTAAATAACCCCGACACCCCTGTCCTACAAAATGAAACATATTATCAACCGGGTTTTCGCTCGTTTTACACGCAATAAAAATCTAGATAAATGAAGGTGCTATGTGCTAATAAAAACGTAGGATTTATTCCATACAAACGTGAGGACGAGTAAGGAACAAAGCGGAGTAAGGAAGTTTGGGAGACTGCGGTCAAATCATAGCCCTCTTGGGACAATAGTTTCCTGGAAGTTTTCGATCGCATCGGACTCACCTTAAGGACAGGTCTGGATACGAGCGAACAGCGGTTAATACTTAGTAATATTTATTCATAAAGGCAAAAAATCCTAATTTACACAAATACTTTAATTAAAACACTACAAAATTACATGAGATTACATTAGAGATCAGTTAATTATTAAAATTTAATAGTTTATGAGCATGTTATTTTTTTTTACCAGACTACGGCAAAGCCAAAGGAGGATTATGATTTTGGCTGGCTATATATGTATGTATGTGAGTACGTTCATCTTTTCCCTCATAGCTCCTAATCTATATATTATCGGAACTCGACATATGAGGTATCATTAGAACCGTCTTAACTGTCCGGTGAACATAGGCTACGTGGCGTGTCACAAAAATCGATATGGCGCCCTCTAGCGGACAAAACGTAATGTGTTAAAAATAAAAATGGAGATAAATACGCCGTGTTTGGTATCATTTGAAAGGCTGTTTTTGTACATTTAAAAAGTATTGCTGAAATTTAAAGTGACGCCCTCTAGCGGACAAAAAGTCATGTGGTAAAAAAAATATTTAACACTAAAATTGTTTAAATAAAAAAGTTAAAAACTAAAACCCGTCAACGACAAAAAAAGAAACGACGCTGAAAAAGTATGAAACAAGATTTTCAGGATGCTGAAAAAGAAAAGCCGCAGTCACACATTTCTATTGTTGTCCTTATCGGGTTTTAGTTTTTAACTGTTTTTTTTTATCGCGCCTGTTGAATTCTTTTATTATTCATTCTGTCTTAGAAGTTAGGTACTTTTAAGACAGAATGAATAAAAAAAAGTAAAATTTGTGTGTAAAATTCGTGTTTTAGTTTCTGGTACAATCTTACTTAAGCTTACAACCGAAATGCATTATATCGATTAGCCAAGTTATCGATAGTCAGACAAGTCGTCGTAATTTGCTGCTTTGTACCACAATTTTACATGAAGCCACTGCCTATCATCTAATCTAGTAAGTACTAAGTTATACGACTCACGCTTTAAAGACTGATTGTTGAACTTTTGGACCACTGATGTTCGTCACATATTGTAAAGAAGGTTCCCTGTGAAATAAAATCCTAAACGTCTGAGTCCAAGGTGTTCTTCCTCTTCCGCTGTATCGCCTCCGCTTTTCAACTAACCGAAGCCTTAGATCGGCGATTCGATACGACCCTGATGTAGCCCCGCAATAAAAGTCTGAAATAAGTTGGAGTATACGTCCGTACGTCCGGCCCGGCCACGATACACATTTATTTCCTTTGAATATTTCACCGCCATCGCCCGTTTAAATTTATTTAGTCTAGCTACTTCATTTGCTAAATTAAAAACGGTTACAATTTTTGCAAAAAACTACGTTTACAATACTTGAAATTTTAAAAGCAGTAAAGCACAACTCGCAGCTTTTAAAAGTCTCAACAAATAGAAATGTTAATTGACAATTGTGAATACAAACTGCAACTAGTAAAAACAACTGTTTGAACAATTCTATGGGCACAGTAAGACTGCACATCTGGAGCAGTAAAACTAGTTAAAACTGACATGTTATCTATTGGTAGTTGATATTACGTTAGACCAGCTTAAGACCTATGTGATCGCATTACCACCAACAACCAGTTGAATGGACCTCACTTACCAATAACACTTTGCCCGACCTGCGAATCTAACCCAAGACCTCATGCACCGCAGTCGCGCTTGTGACCACTAGACCTACTAGACTAGACTAGAGGTAGTAATGACTTCACCCCTTTTTTTGGGTGGGAAATCATCAAATAACTATCTCGCTCTTGGGCAGAGCGAAAGGGAGTGTCAGACTGCTACTGACTAAAAACCACCCATGTTCCTTCTTAGTCCTTTATGTCGAGGCCGCGGTATCTCTTGCAAACAATCCGCAGATCAAAAGTACCCCTTAAACTCCATCCTACAAGGCCTACCTTGAAATCAAACTTCCTTCAAATCTTTTAACGACTTCAGACCCCCAAATCCCCAAATGCTTGTAATAATCTCCAACATAACTTACGTATCAGCATACCATTACTCGACTGTCCCCCAAGGCTTAGGGGCTGTTGGTTTTTAATTTTCTTGTCCCCGTATTGAACTGGAGGAAGTCCCTCGGGAATAAACTCGTCGACTATGCCAGGATACGCTCAAAGGAAGATTTTGGAGGCATAGAATATTAAAATCAATGGCACATCGCAAATGCGGCGATGCTAAGAGTTTTGGTCGTAAATTCGAGTATGATCTATCTGGTCATCACTAGAAGTAGCTTAAAATTTCAGAATTTTAATTATTTGACATTCCTGTACATCCAGTTATTATGTTTAATGTTTAAGAAGATTATTCTTAAAAATATTCCTTTATTTTCAATAACTTTTTAGTAACGACTAATATCTAACAAGTTTTTATTAAAAAATCTGCTTTGAAACATTGAGTATTGTTAATCTACTTCTGATGCTGACTGTACCATATTTGTTATTTTACCTAAAAACTTGAGGATAGTTATTCAGCAGAGTAATAATTGTGTAACACGTTTTTTACGGTAGAGGTATTTTTCATATAATCGTAGCAATGTGAGAGCAATACATTATAAAAATTAATGACGTAATTGGGATGCAGTTACTAAAAACTTAAAGGAAGATGTTTCAGTGTTTTTTTTACGAACTCTCATCTTGGTTTGGGTGCGTAACGGAACGCGTGTGCATTTTCGTTCGATGTGAGCATACCCTTATATACAACAATGGAAACATATTCTTTGCCTTTTAAGTGTTGCCACATAAATCAGTTTTCCATTACCTATAATGTTTTAATTAAACAAATCATTTCTTATTTGCAGGTAATTTATATTTTCATTACTTGGCGGGTCAAGCTGTTAACTGGTAAGCAAGATTTAATATTACACACAACGGAAATTTATTTCTACTTATTACGAAATATATATTATAATCACGAGATATTGAATAATTATCACAATCACCGTAAACTCTGTAAATAAATATAACTAGCTCCTGATAACCTGGACAAAGTCATATTCTATAAGCGGTTATGATTAAAATGTCAAGTTCCAGCTTTTTCACAAGTTTTTATTTTCATCCAGGAATCTTAATGTTATTTTAAATACCTTCATGACCCCCGTATTATTCAATGCATTAATCAGCACAATGTTTTGAATTCGTTACATTCACCCAAAAAAATGTCGTTTCCCAGAAATAATATTAGCGTTTGATTAAGTTTCATGAACCGAATGCGTAGTTGATGGCTTCGTAAAGGCTCCATTTACACCTTTTGTATGTAAGCCCGAGTATTTATCAGAAATTTGCTGCAGAAATAACGATTTGCAATCCATGGTCCCTCAGGACGCATCACTTTGTCACATCATCATAATCTCCGTCATTAGTGTCAGTCCGCCATACTGCCAACTTAACCGCACTAATCCAAGGCGACAACCTTCCGTAAAGTTTACCGTAACAACATTAGCAGTATCTAACTGTTTCAGTTAACTTGTTAGAGCTTGGCATATTGATTTTAGCTTAAATACGAGAGCTTGTAAAGTCTTCTTGGCTTGAACGGCTGTCAGTGAGTTGTCGTGGGGCGAAGAGTTGACAATAAACTGAGATAAACTGAGCATTTTGTAAAAAAAACTGTTTTTTTTTGCAAAATGTGTTCTAATATTTTCTTGATAAGCTTTGTTCTTGCATGATGTCGTGTTTAAAAAAAACGTTTTGTTTTTAATGGGACCACCCCGTCATTACAAAATTGCATATTTTTATCGGTTCATAAATTCCCTTTTTCGAATACTTATATAAAATAAAGACCACTGTGACAACCTCATTTTATGTACAGACAGAAAAAAAAATGTTCTTAAGTTAAAATACTATAACTAAGTACACGAGTATTAAAACCGTATCGCCATGGTGTGATGTATTCTAGCCATAGAAATTTAAAAAACTTATTTATTATATCTATGGTTCTAGCCGAGTAACTTGATGCAACAGAAAATTTTAGCCTAGGTCAAGCTAGCAATGCCTTTCTTCATTGTGACCCTCAAGAAATACAAAACACAATAGTAAGAGTGGTAACAGAACAGATAACACAGAAACTGTACAGATGACTTGACATTGACATAGTTTACAATAATACACCATGTGTCATGTCCCATGTGCTATTAGGCCACTCCGGCTATCCGTTACAAACGTTATAGCTTTGTTTACAAGTTTACTGCTACTTTTACAGTGGATACGTGTAAAACAGGCTGTTTTGTAAACATGCTACCTACTGACCCAAAAATGTACATTCGTGGTAGTTATTCTGGGAACCCATTCAAGTCACTATAGAATGACATAATCATCATTATCTTGTTCTTACCCCAAATCATTTGGAGTAAAATTAGATCAATCTAAAGAAACTAAATTGAGAATAAACTAAAAAAAAAGCTCTGTAAAACCGCCTCCTCAACCCTGTCAACTGGTAATGTCACCAAGAGACAACGCTTAGCCTCTGGCTCAGGGTAAAAGCGAGCAGGTCATGCAAAGTTTCAACTAAGCGTTTTCAAATTACCTTAAAAAGGCTTTATGGACACGGACTCCACGGCCCAAGAGTATGAACCCCAATAACTTGATTGTTTAACAAAACTCAATTCCTAACCAAAAAGATAAACGTAAGTGAAACGTTAGTCCCAAAGGTAGTCTCAATTTATCCCTTAGATATAGCCTATCTGAAATCTAGAATAGACCGTACGTAAATCTTAAGTGCCCTTACACATAAGTAGCCCTTTTTATTCGGGTCAAACGCCATTTTAGGCAGGATTTCATTTTATGATATGCTCTCTCAACGCATAATATGAAGGGAAGAGGTTCGCTGACTATTTTTGATTGTAGTTTTATTTCTTTCATGTTTTATTGATGTCTTTTTAGTTCTTGCTGTCTGTGTTTTGTCTTTGGCCTGTAAAGTTTTCATGTACTGAGATAAACTTTAGCTTTTGTGTTCACTATAATAATATGAAGTCGTAACTACTAGCCAAATTTACCAGCTGATTTATTTATTTACTAATGTACACAAAATACAATACAGGACATAACGGTAATGCTTATTTCATAAGTAGTTTCGTCCAGAAGACCAGCCTGCGAGAGGAAAGTCCGATTAGAAATTAAAAAAAAACACAGTGTGATGAATTTTGACTTTGACTTTGTGAGAGAGATGAAGGGTATAACATACTATTGAGTAAGGTAGTTAATGCAAGATTTCGTTTTAAAGTGCAGAAGCTTCTTAGTTTGATTCTACATACTTACTAAAGAACTTTGTTCAAAAGGTCCTCGTTAAACATCAATACATATCGTTAAAAGTACACGGTGTGTGACTGTTTGTGCATGTGGGACATTTTGCTTGTTAACATCCATGCGAGGATTGCGAGGTATCGGAAATCCCAAGTATTTGAACGCTTTGAGTCTCGAACACAAACGTCAAGAAATGAAAAAGAAGCTATCCTTCATCCGGTATTTTTAACCGATTTCTAATAGAAGGAAGAAAATCAAATTCAGCTTCAGAAGTCGGTGGCACAATAACTGAATCAAACCAACATAAGTCACCGACTTCTGGAGCTAAAATTATATTTCACCTTTGTTTTAAGTCTGTTTAATTTTTATGCAGAAAAATATTTTTTTCAATAAAACTGTATAATTTTATTTTGAACTTCCGAAATCACATTAGAGTGAATTCACAAAAAACTCCGAATAATTGAAGCTATTAGAAAAATTTGTGAACGAGTTTCGAAAGTTGAAATCTTATTACTAACTTTGGTTGAAATTCCCTATTCCTGACTGAAGCTGAAATTAGGAAACTGATGCTTATCACCTGCATATTTATTTCCTTTCGCGACCATTAAAAATAATACAACATCATAACATTTTGCTCACACAGCCATTAATTATGCTTCGAATGAAACTGTGCAAAAGTGCTAGCTGCATCGATTTAATTTTACATTGCATAGATATGCAAAAATAAGCTCAGGAGGAGCACAGCATAGGAGGAGCTCGTGGCTTAATAAGAACTGCCACTCGGGTCGATCTTTAGGTTAAGCTGCGCTTGCCTAGGTCGATCTGTGGATGGGTGACCGCCCATTACATACCGAGTTTCCTCCGTGCCTCGGAAAGCACGTTAAGCTGTTGGTCCCGGGTGCCATATATAGATCTTTGGCAGTCGTTACGGGTAGTCAGTGACCTGAAAGTCTGACATCCAGTCAAAGGTTATCGTATTACCTAGTATTAACTGGGTTGTGGAGGTCAGATAGGCAGTCGCTCCATGTAAAATACTGGTATTCAGCTGCATCCGGTTAGACTGGAAGCCGACCCCAATATAGTTGGGAAAAGGCTAGGCAGATGATGATGATAGATATGCAAAAATAAATTGATACTTGCACAGCAAAATAAGTTGCTGATTATTTACTTTTTGTCTACAGATTATTATTATGATTCTATCGGACTGCTATTCTCAAAAACGCGTAGCGTAAACACAGATCTGATGGCGATGGCGGAGCAATGATTTAATATTATAATAAGTTTAACTTAGCTTAAGCTTGGCTTCCAGTCTAACCACATATCTACAGCTGAATACCAGTATTTTACAGCATGGCTTGACTGCCTATCTGTACCAATGATCACCTGTAATGACTATCAAATATCTACAAATGACATCTGGGACCAACGGTTTAATGTGCTTTCCGAAGCGCTGAGAAAACTTAGTATGTTCAGCTCTTCTGTACCTTTCTTTTTGGGAAATCATCAAATTACCCCTCCCGAACTTAGGCAGAGCGAAAGGAAGTGTCAGACTTCAACTGATTAAAAAACTTCTTCTTGGCCCTTTATGTATAGGCCGCGGTATCTTTTACAACATCCCGCAGCCCAGCTCTTCTGTACCTACATTTCTATTAAAACACAAGATACTAAAACCTTGTAAGTAGAAACTTAACTAGAGTCCATCGTAAATAAGTCCTGTCATATCTCCTTGATACACAGTAAGCCGTATAAAACAACCTGCTCTAATTTAATTTTCCGCAAATTCAGCATCCCTCGTAAAGATGGTTGTAAACCTTGAACACTTTTTATGACAACCTAGACGAGAATTAGTGCTTACAAATTATCGTAAAAAAGTTATTTAACGACTTAAGAGTCAGCTAAGTTCACCACTTATAGGAGAAAACGTTGTAAGAAATATAAGGAGCCTTGTTTTATTATGTTAGAACGTGAGATTTGCTACATTGTGTTTACTTAAATAGAAAATAAAGAAGAACTTCCTGTGAAGTTTATATATGTTTCCAGGATATTAAGCGTTTTAAATCCTGGAATAAGCGATTATCTTTCCTTGCTTCTTTGTAAGATGGTTCTAACTTTTGCAGGTTTATTCGTCGCTTTATTTCAACCGATTTTCCTCTAAATAAGTACGATTTACTATACGTTTGCGCATCCGGTTTAAGAATTCTGATCTAATGTTTTGCAATCTTTAGAACCACTTTTGTTATATTACCTAACAAGTATCTTAGTGGAGTCCTGGTGTCCTAAAATACACTTAAACACTTGGCTTAGTTCAGGAGCCAGTCTCCAACAAAAAAATAAGTTTTTCCAGTACTTATATATTATTTTACAACATAACGTCTTTATTTGTGGAAGAGAAATAATATTTTTTTTCTTCTTTGGCCTTTGACGACCAAATGCTGACGTTAGGTCTCTTCCAAATGTCTCCATAATACAGTTTAATGTTCTGCAATGCCTGTCACAGGTCGCAAATCACGAAAACTCGCTTACACATCGGTAAGGACGTGGGCTCATAAGCTAGCAGTTAGTGTTATGACATCTCTGTTACCTAACCACAATAGCATTGTCAGACACACACCTAAGGCCATTCTCAGACGACATGGCTCATCCGCGCGGTTCTGCGAAGACGGCCAAGCAATGGTGTTGGCGGTGCAGTAAGCGGAGATGCGGTGGTTCTGCGCCTTTGCGCGCCCAAGAAGGCTGCTGTTAACACAATTGGGCAAAAGGGGCATTAAGGCGACAATGAATGCAAGCGACCTTGAGCCGGTAGCTTGAGCTAGCTTGCGTAACCGCGAAACGCATCCTCGCAATGCACGCTCGTAATTTCGTAGGGTAATTAAGTAATTGATTATTGTTCGGGAATAAGAATATGCGATTTACAAAAAAACTATTGATTGGACTAAAAAAATAAAAAATTGTGACCTTAGTATGTTGCTTGTAGAATTATTTGCCAAAAAATCAGAACGATCACATGTATTTTAGTATGGTTTTTACTCGTTATAATAAATTTTTAGAGGTATGTTTTTTTATCGAGTAAAAATTGTTGTACTATTTTTTCAACACACTATGCCACTAGCGTATATTAATATCCTGAAGAATATCATATATATTTCTGAATTTGTTTACTGCAGTGAATCATATACTTTAATGCATTATAAATCTCGCGTTTAGCTCCTGTTGTCCCCTTGACGATCCTGACACACAGTGTGAATGCGTGCGGTGTGTCCGACCAGACGACGCGACGTCAGCAATTGAGAAATTCCTTCAGAAATTTCTTAGTAGCAGCTACGGAGTCTGGGTGTGTGCCCCGTTGATGATAATGGGCTCGCCTATACATATAACATGGAAGAATGTTCCAATGTGAGTACTTTTACTACTATCAGGTACACCTCTGTCTAAGTGCTCGTTTACGGAGACGCGGGACGTCGCGCGGCGCGTGCAGATGGCTCGTCGCGTGCTTTTTTATTCATTTTCTGAGTGGCAGGTCCACCGCAACGAACGCTGCACTTTAAACTAACTAGCGAAAAATCGCTTCTCGTAAAATCGTCGTTTGAAATCGTTAACGTTTTCATACATCGTCGTGTGCTTTAATCAAAAACGCACAACGCGCCGCGCGACGCCCTGCGTCTCCGTAAATGAGGCCTAAAGCTTCGGGTTTTATATGCGTCATGTTATGTAGCCAAGTGCTTGTTTGTTCACAGCTCACAATAGGGTAGTTGACAAAAAAATCTAATTAGTCCGTCAGACAGATTTCCAAAAAATATTGGACACATATTTTTTTATTTTTGCACGTAAACTAAAAATGAAGACGATATAATGCTTCCAATAGTGTGACGTCACATCGCACTACATTTTTTACCACGTAGTGACGTCAAAAGCCCACACTCATGATCTTTGATGTGTTTTACTTTCGTCAATTGTTATTCATTTGATAAAACAAAAAACACGTATCCAATATGTTTCGATAATCTAACTGACGAACTAAACGGAATCATTTCTTTTTTACTCAGGACACATCCAAATCTTAAATACAGTTGTATTATTTTATTGTTTTGTCCGTGACTATAAAACTGTAGGCCGTTGTCACTGACAGGCTGACAGGCTCATCACGTTGTGTTAGGGCTGATTCATATATCGTACTTGGTGACTATAAATGACACACTGAGTGATATATGGTGGAGATAGCTCGGTTTGACTACAAGGTTTACGACTAGTTTTACTTTCGAATAGTTTTAGATAAGGTTTTGAAGGCGACGAACCGCATTGTGCCATTGTAGTCACCGATTCACTGGCTATAAGTTTAACAGCGGTAAGTCCCATAGTCTTTACTGATTTTTATAAAGAAGCCTTTTCTCATCAATGTTGGGGTGGGCTTCTAGTCTAACCGGATGAAACTGGATAGCAGTATTTTATATTGAGTCACTGCCTATTTGATCTCTAGAATTAGACCTGAGCAATACGATACACCTGGCTGGTAGTTAGGCTATCTGGCCACTGACTCACTGACTGTATTAACGTGCCTTCCGAGGTATGAAAGAACCTTGGTATGTAATGTATGGTCAGTTCCACAGACCTAGGTAAGGCCGGTTTAGCTTAAAGATCAACCATTTTTTGTTTTGGCGGGTGGAAGATCATCAAATAACCCCTCCCGCCCTTAGGCAGAGCGAAAGGGAGTGTTCCACCCATGTTCCTTCTTAGCCCTATATGTCGACGCCGCGGTAACGTGTGAACAACTTGCAGCCCCGACGGGTGTCGGCCCTTGCCCCCTTCAACCCTTGCTTCATGGTCAACCCTTGCTGCTGTTTAGCCACGAGGACCTCGAGAAGCGAGATTGCCCTGGAATGAAAATTTACCATTTTCTTATTTACTGTAAACTCTTCTGTACTTCGACTCTTCCTATATCTATTAACAGACCGTTTATCTAAAAGTTACGGTACATGTCCTTCACCCCATCGCGAAATTCATCTGTATGTAATTGCTAAATATACTTTTGTTCCCGTTGATGGCCTTTTGTTCAGCAGTAGAACATTTCAAAATAAGTTAGAACCCAATGTTTAAACAATGTCAAACAAAAATGTTAATAGAGTATTTCTTAAAACTTCCTCATTCCTTTCATTAGCTAAGCATTGTAAATATTTGTTCAGATTTCCATCAATATAGAGGGTACAATTGTACATTTATTGTGATGTTTTTTGCCACAAAACAATGGAGCATCTATCGCAATGCTTGTCTTCATACATCCTTTAGAATTGAACACACATTCACCTCGTGTATTTTTATCTTTTACTATGTCTTTTCAGTTATAAAAAGCAGGAAATAATTATCTTAAATCAAATTAAATGTTAAACGACCGATGGGGCCGATTAATTCTGGAGTGGCGACCGCGAAATAGAAGACTTTGCGTCGGATCGCCTCCCACTAGGTGGACCGATGACCTGGTGAAGGTTGGGGAGGTCCGTTGGATGCGAGACGCACGGAACTGGTCAATGTGGCGACACATGTCCAGCAGTGGACGTCTTTCGGCTAAAATGATAATGATGAAATTATTTTTTTAACTGCGGTACTCAGAGATATTTAATGATTACTTAAGCCGTTATTTAGTTTCATTTGGGATACTTATTTTACAGGAGTGATCATGGTGTTATCTAAAGAAGTCTTGAACTAAAGAAAAGCTGTTGAAATCTATATAATTTATTGTCAAACAGTGCTAACAGCTATGCATTGCAATACTTTGACTGCTGAGCATGAGGTCCTGTGTTCGGGACATAAAAAAAAAATTACCAATCGAATTAAGAACCTCCTCCTTTTTGGGAAGTCGGTATAAACAAGCTGACGAAATGTGGCTGAAAAAAAAAATGTATCTCTGCCTCACCTTTCAGGTATTACCGGCGTGTTGTTATGTGTACTTTGAAAACATTCTAAATAAAGGTAACCGTTTGAGTCGAATTCAATAAAAATCGCATCAATTCTCTACTTTCTTGCTTGTCTTTGTATTCAGTCTTTTACTCGAAAGCCGTGAAAACAGTTTTATCACTGAATTAAAATGTAATCTTTTGTCAGGCAGAGTTTCATTTGATCTGCACCTTTTATTGTGTTCTCGCGTTTTATGGCATAAACTGACAGTTTGTTGCGCGCAACAATAAACTAGGACACAGCAATGAGGTGGTAGGAAATGGAGCATTTATTTGTGTGTATCCGAGTAGTTCGATGTTGCAAGATAGATTAAAGATGAGTCAACATTGTCTTTGTGATTGTACTATTGTAGTAGGTACGTAAAGTTTATACGAGCATAAGTTTAACATGAAATTGTTGAAATTTCTGACTGTCTGATGGGTGTAAGAATGAAGCATGTTCCGCTAATCTTTGTTACGTGGATTCATATTGCCAACATAGTCTGCTTCAACTTCAACAACTATCGGTCTTTTTGTAGGCACGGCCAGCATTGCTGTTATAGTTAACTGACTGTGCCAGGCTCTATACTTTCCCGTCAGGGCTGCAGGTTGTTCGAAAGAGATACCGCGGCCTCGACACATAGGGCTAAGGGGACCATGGCTGGTTTTTAGTCTGTAGACGTCTGACACTCCCTACCGCTCTGTACAGAGCGGGCGGAGTCATTTCATGATTTCACACGCACCAAAAAAAGAAAAAGGCTCTATACTTTAATTATGTATTGAGCACAGAAGTATAAAAAACAGGTATTAAACAATCATTCAATGAAGATAATGTTTCTTTTCTATTTTAGCTAGTTTTTTCTCAAAATACGTCACTGTGAATGTACATAAAAATATATCTTTTGTTGTCAAGTTAGATATCCATTTCTATAAAACTCCGTGGTTGCTCTTGGTACAATAGCTTTGATTTAATGTAAGAGTTAGGTGGGCGTAGTTTTATAGTTTTCCTTTACTTATGATTTTATAAAGTTCAGTGTAATTGTAATTTTTATGATATTTTGATATAAGCTTTTAATATCAGAATTTTGTAGGTTAATTGTATTTTTATTGCTTAACAATCTCATAGAATGTCTCCACTATCTAACTTTTTGTTAGATAATAAGTTTTGAAGTGTAAAGTGTTTTATTGGGAAAAACCATTTCCCGTTTAACTTGTGATTATCGTGTGCTTCAAATGGTTTCCATTGAACATTAACTGAACAAATGTGAAATGACTTTCTACTTCGTAACACGAAAGAAATTCATAAAAATATCTCTCACGATTTGTCATCCACTTTCAAAAAGTAATGTTCAGACGCCATCACATCAAGTTAGCCTAAAACTGTACGATCCCAATCAACCTTTAACCAAATGCTTTAACGCTAAAGTTGAAAATCTAATAAATAAATGTGACAGATTGTAGTAATTTGATGTGCTGGCATCTGTACCTTATACAAGCGTCAGTTTATCCGTCGATACCCTCATAAATCGTTCATTGACGGGAGCAATCTTACAACAAATTGAATACTGTCCGGCACATAAGCCCAGTATCCTACAATATCTACCCGCTGTGCAAATAGCCAATTTATACATCACCAGTTGTACCTTAGTGTGGCACTCCACGATCCAATCTACTCCACGACCGAGTTCGCGAGCAAAAGTCGCCGTTATCGAAGTTATCGAATAAAGTCGATTGGTATGCCTGCGTTATCATCTTCGTAGCAGTCGATATGTTCGAGACAGTTTGATAAGAATTGAGCTAAAATCTGTGTGGAGTTTTTTGGTTTAATAACCCATTAGATAGATAACCTTCGATTTATTGAATGTTGTTAAAAATATAATAATGTTATCGAGAGATGCAGTGGTCCAGATAGGCGTATTACTTTGTGTAATTAATTTAATCACTATTGCACACAAAACGGTAAATCAAAACACCATGAGGAAACTGCCATGGCCTAGAACCAAAAATTCGTGTTCGATTCGAAGACTTGTGACATATACCAACCCGCACTGGGCGCACGTTGTGAATTGTTACCAATTCCCTCTCATAGAGAGGACGCCTGTGTGACCTGTGTCCCAGCTGTGGATTCATAATACACTGATTGTGCATGCATATCTCACCGTACAAGTGTACAATAAATAATTTGCAATAAAATGCGACGAATAACCTAACGTAGATTGTAGCATTTAGTTCCGCGATCGCACGAAGAAGGAACTCTTTCGGTCGTCTAAGGAGACACTAATGTTTTATATTAGTTATTTAATTTGAAGCTGTAATTAATGTGTTACTGTTTATAAATCTTGCTATTACATGCGGAAAGCTTTTCTGAATAATCATCATCTGCCTAGCCTTTCCACAACTATGTTGGGGTCACTATCATTAACACTTAAAAAAAAAACAACGGGATGCACCTGAAAAGCTGTATTTTACATTGAGCGATTGCCTATCTGACCTCCACCACCCAGTTAGTACTAGGTAAAACCCTTACCCTCTTTTATTTTTTTGAAAATTAAAAAATATCCACTCCCGCTCTTGGGCAGAGGGAAAAGGAGTGTCATACTTCTACTAACTAAAAACCACCCATGTTCCTTCTTAGCCCTATATGTCAAGGCCGCCGACGGGAAAACCCTTATTAGATTTGTTATCAAATTTTCAGACTACCTCACGAATACTCTTTCCTAAGATACAGACAGATTTTCTGCCTAGTTTAGGAAAGGGAGTCCTATGACCCATTTTATATTGTTGTACTGGTTCTACTTATTTATAGCATCTAATTATGTAAGACACTTTTATATACCATGTACAAACTACTTATTGATATTATTATATACCAAAGATCTATCTATATTATAGCAGCCTGTCATTTCGGAATAATAAGTTTACATTGGCAAAAATGGCACTCGGTATGCACATGCACTGTCTCTCAGAGAATATTTATAAGATAACAAGTGGAATCCAATAATATGTATTTTAGTAATATTTTCCCGTTATCATCTTATCGTCAGTAGAAACCATTTATGTACACACAGTAGACAACACCGGAAAATAACATAATATATTATTTAAGTACAAAGGTACTGCTTATTTCTCAAGAAATTTCTGCCAGCAGACCTGCAAAAGGATAAATGAAAAGGAAATGTAGACTATAGTGTGTATGAGAGACGGAAAATAATTCTGTGTTTATGTGTCTTTACTAACTTAACCTATATAATAATAAATACACATATAAAAAAATAATAATATACGTATAATTATAAATACACTTAGTTAATATAAAATAAAATTTATAAATATATGTACATAAAAAAGACATAATGGAGAAGAAAGGGAATATTCTTTCACTCTGGTTTTGAACAATGAAATTGTCTTCAGGTCCCGAATGCTAGACGGAAGTGAGTTCCACATGTTTATTTTCATCAACGTTTTTAACAGGAACAACTTCTAGACTCTATCTTTCCCCTAGGTACTTCGCTAGTCCCCGTCTATTACCCCACTAAAAGCTAATTGCAATGCATGCAAGTAATTAATCCACTTGGTTGCAACAACGCCCCCTCCAGTTTCATTAGAGTAAAAAGTTATGCTACTTAAGTAGTAAATCCCGTGCCTTGGCAAGGATGCCTGTTTCTTACGATATTTTAATGGAGATACACTTGTAAGGTACAAAATTGCATGGGTATGACTCTAAAGGTTATTCTCTTTTCATTTTGTACAGACGCCTAGCACATCAAGATAATACAATCTGTCAATATTATTTGTAGAATTGGGTAAATTAAATAACACTTTATGTATGGGAGTCTGGAAAGGAACATAGCATTTCTTCGTTATTAAGTGAACAACCTTACAGTGTCATTTATTTGTGAAAATAACCTGACAGTATAGTATAAAGTGCTAATTCATAACTTCTGTTATAAAACATTTCAAATCACAGCGACGCGCTCTATACGCGTATCAACGGACATCCGAATCCATATCAAGCGTTAAGTGCTTTACGCTGCAATACTTTGATTAAACGCAACATCGCTACAGCGCCAGCGCTGCGCTTTACGCGCTTTCTACCACGCGTCCGTCGTACACAAGCGCTGTCAAGTGCTTTACGTGGTGTTGGTTGACAAAACACGAGTCTACTGCAGCGCTTTGATTTATTTGCTTTAAGCACCTTTTGCATGTTTGGAACACCTGTGCTTTTGTAACATTAAATAATAAAAATGATTTGTTTTGCTTGTGATAGCGCAATTGATGCTTATGAACAATTTTTACACTGCACTTCGAAAGCATGCGATAATTATTGCCATATATCATGTATACATAATGAAAATATACATGATGTAGATTTTAACTCATGGATTTGCCGAGAATGTTATATTTCCGCACAGAATAATAATAGCACTCGGGAATCATTTGGAAACCCATTCGAGAGTGATGATGCTAATGTGACACTGAGGAGAAAGTATTCATCAACACCCAAGATTAATGAAATCCAATCATCAAATTCGAGCGAGCTAAACTCGGAAATACGTCTTCTTCGTCATGAAGTGCTGACGCTCAGCGATCAACTATGCCAAGCAATGTCCATAATTACCTGTTACCATGATAAACTAGACGTATACTCTAACCAAATGGCCACTATGGATACCAAACTGAAAAAGTTCGAAGATGAACGTCTGCAGAATAACGTACAGGTACACGTAGTTGATCAGCAGGAATTATCGGCCGATATACCTCGACAAACTGCTGCCCCCTCAGGACACAAAAAGCGCAAGCGGCAAAATAAGCCAAATAAACCGCAACAGCAGTTATCTAGCATAACACCTTTGCCACCTGTGACTTCTACCAACCCCATATTCGTTGATAAACAATTAACAATAAACCACTCCGAACAACAACAACAACAGCAAATAAACGATGAACAGGCTTCTTTGAAAAACGTGGAGGCGGGGCCTAGTTCTTCTAACACTAATTGTGAATTGCCTCAAAGACAACATCTACCGTCTAAGAATAACACGAACAGTTCTAGACGTTCCAGTTCAGAAACCTACAATGAACACAAGTCATTATCTGGCACGGCGGGCCCAAATGTAACGACGCTGAAAGCTGCTGAGACACGGAAGTTTATCCATGTATGGAATATGGAATCAGATGTCGAGGAAGTTCGTGATTATTTGCGTCGGCTATGTCCCACAGCAACCTGCACTGTCGACGAACTCACGCCTAAAGGACACTACAAGTCTTATAAAATTGGAATCCCTGTCCTTTTCTTCGAGAAGATTTTTTCGGTCGATGTCTGGCCAGTAAATGCCCAAATTAAACTTTGGTTTCCCTATATACGTCGTTACTTTAAGAAGCGGGAATTAACACCAACCCAGCATACTTTTCGTGGCTCAAGCCACCCACAGTAAACCTATCAAAACAACAACAGTCGACGTCTATTATCAAAATGTTCGTGGATTAAAGACAAAACTCGCAATGTGGAGAACTAGTTTACTATTATTAGAACATGATTTTATTGCTGTAACGGAATCATTTCTCGATAATTCTGTTGAAGACTCTGAAGTTACGTGTAATGGCTACAACGTTATACGACGAGATCGTGGTTCTCCGTGCGGCGGGGTGATGCTTCTGTCACGAGCTGGTATACTGATGAATCGACGCCGGGACCTTGAGACGGATAGTGGTGAAGATCTATGGGTGTCATGTGATATAGACGGTCGCTCGATATTTGTATGTGTCGTGTATATCAAGCCCAGTGCAACTGATAACGACTATATGTCGTGGTTTTGTAAAATTGAAAGTTTCATACAAACCTTAAAGGGCACTGTTTTAATTTGTGGTGATTTAAATTTAAATAGTGCTTCAGTTAATATTAATAATTACTTTTGTTATTTTTTGTCTTTTTGTGGCTTGGTTGAGAAGAATATTGTGAAGAATCTGCATGGAGGTATGCTAGATGTAGTGTTGGTCCATGAGAGCGTCGAGGTATCTGTTGACGACACAGAAGGTATGGTACCACCAGATAATTACCACCCGCCTTTAGATATAACTTTAACGTTTGACACAGCTTCACATGTTCGTCCTATGCCCGTTAGTAATAGTGATCTGTCTAAGGACTGGAATTTTAAAAAGTGCGATTATGTTCGTCTATATACTCTACTTAATGAGGAATCTTGGAGTACCGTAGTAGAATCAGATGATATTACTTTTTGCACGAATACTTTTTATGAAATTATTTATAATATTTTTAACGACTGTATGCCAAAAAAATTACGTAATAGAGCCAGTCGCAAACGCTATCCAGTTTGGTACACCCGTGATATAATTACAGATCTTCGACGTAAAACAAAACTCCACCATGCTTGGAAAAAGTCCTCTTGTTTTAGGGAATACAAAGCATTTTCTGATTTAAGAGCAAACCTTAAGCACCGCATTAATATTGCATACAATTCACATTTACATCATGTAGAGCGTAATATTAGAAACAACCCGCGACAGTTTTGGCAACACATATCCACCCTCCGATGCAAAGGAGGATTTGAGCCTACAATCAACTCTCAGGGTCAATCACTCTCGGGTATCGATGCGGCTAATGCTTTTGCTGATTTCTTTGCCAGTGTTTTCTTACCTGAAACACCTGATTTAAATGCCTCACAAATATCTACTCTTGATATCTGCAGCAATAGTAACTCCATCAGTTTAACAAAATTTTCTATTAATGATGTAGAACGTGGTATCAGTAAATTAAAACTCAGTAGTTCTGTTGGGCCGGATAACATTCCAGCCAATATTCTTAAAGAGTCTAAAGCTTCCATAGCCATACCTCTATGTCATATATTTAATTTATCTCTAAGCACCGGAAAATATCCAACTCAATGGAAACTCTCTAGAGTAACGCCTATACCGAAAACAGGGATAAAATCATCAGTTGAAGACTACAGGCCTATTGCTATATTGTCAACCCCTGCTAAAGTATTCGAACACATTTTATATAAAGAAATTCAAAGACAAGTCGATATTTATATGTGTGATGAACAACATGGTTTTCGTAACAAAAAATCAGTTAACACGAATTTGCTGACATTAGTAGATTTTATTTCTTCTCAAATGGACCGCGGACAGCAAGTGGATGTGCTGTACTACTACTTCGATTTCCGTAAGGCCTTTGATAGAATTAATAACGACATCTTGTTACGCAAGTTAAGTGCCATAGGATTTACACCCAGTCTTCTTCTTTTGATTTCTGACTATCTCCGAGACCGTCAGCAATTTGTTCGCCTTGGCTCATACAACTCACATGCATATCATACGCGATCAGGTGTGAGTCAGGGTTCTATTTTAGGTCCCTTGCTTTTTTTAATTATGGTGAACGATCTGCCACAAATTATAAAACATGCAAAATGTCTACTTTACGCCGACGACCTGAAAATATATGCAACTGTTAACTCTGTGTCTGATTGTATAGCTCTCCAGCGTGATATCGATGCCTTGAGTGAATGGGCTGCCACTAACAAAATGGAATTTAACACATCTAAATGTCAAATTATGAGCTTCGGCCGCAAGCGGAGTCCTATACAGTACGACTACGGAGTGAACAGTGAGTCTATAGCCAGAGTGTCCATAGTCAAAGACCTCGGTGTAACGTTTGATAGCAAACTGACGTTCCATACACACATTATAGGTTTGGCTAAAGAATCTTTCCGACGCTTAGGTTTTGTTTTACGTAACTGTCAAGGTTTTAATAATCAGGCAGTTATTAGGCTTTTGTTCAACGCTTTAGTTCGATGCAAGCTTGAAACCAGCGCTTGTGTGTGGAATCCTCACGAGGTTACCTATATGCTCATGTTGGAAAAGGTACAAAAAGCTTTCCTCAGGTACCTCTACAAACATGTGTTTGGATACTATCCTTATATGTATCCTACTAAATTCCTTTTAGGATGTTTAAATTTTAATTCCCTTCAAGTTAGGCGGGCTGTTGACCAAATAACAACAGCGTATAAAATCATACATGGTCATACCGACGCCTCAGATTTACATGCGGAGCTGTGTCAATTATTTGTTCCAAATAATTATAATCGCTCCAGAAAACATAAATTGTTTAATGTCCCATTTTGTCGCACTGTAGCTCGGTTCACCTCTCCTATACCACGTATGCTAACTATGCTCAACGCACTCGTGGAGACCAACCCTGGATTGGATTTGTTTGCTGATGAATGGAAGACGATAATGTTAGAATGCTTGTGGTTCTGCGAGAAGACCGAGTAAAAGGTTTACTTAATTAATTTAGTGTTAATGGCTTTTGCTGTACTAAATGTAATAATAAATAAAATAAAAAAAAAAAATAGCGTATAGTATAAGGATAGAAGTAAAAAACACTATCCTACCTCTTGTCTCAGTTCTATGAATATCAAGAAGATTAAAAAAACAGAGAGAATTATACTTTGCCATTTATATTTTCAATGGTTAGGTCGGCTATAAGTAAAATTCTCGTAACATATGCTGAAATTAAACAAATCAGTGAGGTTTTCCTGTTCTCCGATCCATAGAGATGTACCTCTGATTCATAATCCGTCATTTTGAACTCATTCTCACACAAATAACACATCAGACCAGACAATAGTAGCCACCATTGTTACTCCAAGATTGACTGGCCATTACCCGTAAATACCAGGTCAATCTGCGAACACCAGAATAGGTAACAAATAAGTTTCGCAGCTCCGTTTATAGCTTTGTATTATTTAAACAGCATCGGCGTTTGTGAAGATTGTAAGTGGGATATAAATCTTCGATTTAAGTTCTCGATTCACAATAGATTTCTAGGCAGTAAAAGTGGAGCTGGTAATGAGAAATATCGCGAAGACTTATGTTGATTCGAATTGGATGAAATGTATTATTTTCTGTGTTCAGGGGTCAGCCCTTTGTAGTCCATATTTTCATCTCGATCGAAAAATATTTGTAATATTGAAAGGTTTCTCCAAGAGAGAGATAACAATTCTATTTTCGTGATAAAAAATCTGAAAGAAACGATTGACAATGTATATGATAAAGACACGCATTTCAGTCCGTTGAAAAATAAATATGATTAAAAGCAGACATACAAAACTTTCAAGTACATTATCCATTACACCAAATAAATCAGATAGAACGAGTCCCCATTCTGATATCAATATCGTGCAGGCAACAGTTAGAGGACAGCTTTATAGAAAGCAGTTAGCTATACAGAATCGGTCCGATAGTGCTGCGGGAGCAAGAATCCAGTCACAGTCGGTGTTGCCAGCATCCGCTCACAAATCACCCGCCGCTTAATTGAACGCCGACCGGTCCCAACACGCGACGCTATTGTCAATAGCGACGATTATGAAGCTTTGAAGATTCTATTAAACGCTATTCTAGCAAGAATATCTGTAAGCGAAAAGAATCAAAATACAGAACAGGTGAATAAAGATATAAACGATGGAACAGGGAATGGTAAACAAGCAATTTACGTTATAAAATACCATCTGTGTCCAATGTAAATTTATTCAAATATGTGGCAAATACATTTAATACCCAAGATGAGCCATTAATCCAAAGGAAATTCTCTGAACCATCACTGACTTCAAATCTAACTTCAATGCAAAGGCATGCATGTCATTCGGTACATGAAGTGTTATTGTCCCGACTACTTATGGTCTTTGTCGCTCGTTTCACTTCTCTGTGGCCGATTTATTGCTCCTGCGTCGAATAACATCGTCTGTTTATGTAAATGAGAACCATCTACAGTGTTTAGAATCTCCAACGTCGTATTAGAATTAGGTTCCCTATTAACAGTAAAACTTGCTAGTTTCCCTCAATCACGATAGAAGTTCTGTTCGGGAATGTCTAGAAGAAAGTTGTTTAGTGAGACAGTGGGTTGTTCAGCTATTTATTCGTCGCTTCAATTGGTTTCGGAGAATTTGCTCTGCTATAAGACTGCAATTTACGCCACCAAGATGGCTAAGGCAGTAGTTTAATTAGTTTTTAAAGGTGACACCGGATAAATGGCCTTCGTTTTTCTTGCGTTCTTATTAAAAATACCAGCCTGAAGAAGTAACAAAATGCAAGTTGGCGTGTAAAAGTTCCACATTTTTGATAACCGGTTGGGATGCAAAAAACTCCGATAAAATAAAATTCCGCGCGGTATAGCGCATCAACCTGCGGCTTTTAATAAGTTTCCTCTGTGTCTAAACAACTGCTATGTAAGTATGTAGATTGTTACTCGTCGTTTGACACGGTAACTACTTCACTGTATCCAGGTGAGGTTAGTGGTTCCGCGGAAAGACATGAGTTTCACCGCGTGGGTTGCCAGTTTACGGTCGTCTCGAAGTCTCGGACGCATTTACGATTTGTTAGCGAACCATGTCATTGTTACTGCACGTTCCAGTCCCGCAATCCTAGAAATCGTTAAGAAGGTTGTTAAGAAGTCTGAACGATTGACAACACCAACTTTCGAAGCGGCACTTTTCATATTTTAAGATTTTAAGGAACATTATAATATATATGGCTTATTTTTTAATCGTCTCCTCAACGTCCATGAGAGTTGTTTAATAGGGTAGTTAACAAAAAAAATCTAATTAGTCCGTCAGATAGATTTCCAAAAAGTATTGGACACGTATTTTTTCTTTTTTCACTATAAAAACTCGTGTGACGTCATTTCCAAGACATTAGTACCGGTAAATGACGTCACAACCGACTCAAATCTTTGACGCGTTGTATATTCGTAAATTTTTATTGATTTGATAAAACAAAAAATACGTATCCAATATTTTTCGATAATCTCAAAGATGGACTAATTAGAATCATATTTTTTTAAGTCTGTAAACATCCCTATTGTATGAAAGGCATTGCCATTGCAAGTCTGTTACGCAATTACCCACTGAAACGGAGCACGTCCTTGATTGGTTGTCGTTTTGCGTCTCACTTCGACTTCAAATTGTTCGGCAAAGTATGTTGAGATATTTAGGAATGCAATGCTGAAGGAAGTGTTTTTCGTAAGCCCTTTGTAGGTTAGGAATTAGGGGTAAACTCATTTAAATCGCAAAGGGTTCAACATACATACTTTTAGGCTTGGCAGTGAGGTAGATGTTTTGGTAAATGAAAGATAGGTATAAAAAGTGTTATGAAAATAAATATGAACATTTTATGCAATACAACGAAGAAGAAAGATGAAAGAAGAAGACGTGTTGACCCTAAATAAATTGGTATTATGGCTGAAGAATGATGATGCAGTGTGTGTGTGTGTGTGTGTGTTAAAATAAATCTTACAAGTAAACATTTGTCTCATTGGTCTAGTGGACGCAAGTTCGACTGCTGAGCATAAGGCCATTGAACTTTTCCACCAGGATTTTTCAGTTGTGCATAGTCAGCAAGTCTGGATTTGTGCACGCTTTTTTTTTATTGGGACAATCCCGCCACACTATTCTCAAACCACTGTAGCTCCTGTAAACCAGAATCAACAGTGGCGACCACAAGAAAAGCGCCGAGACAATGAAGCCCGACGAAGTCCCAGAGAAACGATTTAACTGTCTTGGAACCTGCAACGAAATTAATCAGAAAAGAATAGCGGAGGAGTAAGAAAAACATTATTTATACTTCCCTCCATATCAACAGGAGACAGAATAGAACAAGGCCAATAGGCACACAGGGACGTTTACAACTGGGATAAGCCCAGTGGCCTAGCACCACGGATATTACTGTCATTAATATTACTGGGTCCTAAGTTGTGAGTTGTTATACTTGATGACGGGTTGATGGCAATAGGCTGACACCCTATTACATGGTACTCAAATACATATAACTGAATAAATGTGGGTGTACTATTTATTAGGTACACCTTTGCCTAACCTTTTAGGGAAGGCGATGTTAGAAAAATTGTCTTACAAGGTAAGTAAAGTTGCTCTTCAGTGGTTAAAAATCGCACGAAAGAATGGAAGCCATAAACCGTGTCACAACGAGGCAATATCGTTTAGACTCACAAGATCTCTTCGCCGAGAAAAATGTTCAAAGTTCACGTAACATCGACAGAATTCACCGAGCGCCGATTGTACGAAAAATCGGTTTTGCAGGGAGATTTTATCTTTATAGGACAATGAATGATAAAATCACTTTATTTCATAAGCTCACCTAGGGGTTCCTATAGCGTTTAATAATTTTATCCTTTGTGGTGGTGATAAACAGATAACCCAGCTAGTTTGCTCGTAGAATACCTCTTCTGATGATATACGAGCCACTTTGCGGCAGTACCCACCAGGGTTACTGGGTTTTGTTATTAAGAGTCTTACCGTTAACGTTTATCGTGGAAAATGTAGCCAAGATTGCGATAGTTTATCAAGTTGTTTTGTATAAAATTCTGTGGAACATACTGAAGGTTGCTAGCTGTAAATAATCAGCTGTGTTTTGTATTGCATTCGTGTTGTGAGTGTTCAACGATAAGTAATTGGCACATGTATTTTTATTTAAATAACTGTCGACCTCGGAATATAAACATTGTAGAAGTTACGTATCTCTACAGTATAAGTTTGAAAGAAATAATAGATGTTAGGAATGCAAATCCTTAGCAAACATTAAAAAAATCCTCCTTAATGCCTTTATATTTACCGTATCATTCTAAAATCTTATGAAAGCAATTGGAACACAACGAAGTAGCCAAAAAGAAACCTACTTATAAATAAAGCCTGTGTTGCCGTAAACACTAATCCCTAATTGCCGAGTCCCATCAAAGGCCTGTGTTACATGAAAACGACGTAACACTTCCCTGTCAGCCCTAGTTCCCCCCTTTCTCCCCCACCTGCGTCTGTGACACACCTATCCTATGTCTCGGCACTTGATTTTATGAACTAGCACTCTCTTTTGTAATTTGAATATGTCTCTGATGGAGGGAAGTGCTTTAAACACTTAGGCTGCGAAACTTTGCAGCATTAATTTCGTAGACTGATGACTGTCTCGGTCTCGGTCTGTTATTTATTGGGAAACTGGTATTGTTTGAAGTAATGTAATGATAGATATGGTATCGATAGATAGATGCACCATATTATGTCTGTATGTATGTATATGAACAAAATGATAATATTAACGGAATGTATTAGTATGTCAGTTTTTCCTTAATAGCTGGGTGAAACAATGATTTGTCCACTAAAACATTTAATTACATACAAACGTGACTTATGTAGACAGCGTACCTAAGTGAAAATAATACCTACCTAGTACTACCTACACTTAGTAGGTACCTACTTTCGTTATTTACTTGTCTACAGAATTTACTTCAAATATTTTCATAAACCACGTGTCTTGTCCCCATAGGATTAGATTAAACATAAGTATAAACCAATATTTAGGCATGTTGGAAAACGTAATGACATAGATAAGCCGGCCATGTTTACATTTGCGCGGGAAATATGACAGCTGTCACTTGTCACTTGCAGTTGACATAACGAATGATGAACTAGCATTAAAAACATTAAAACTCGGATAATTTCTATTTTGATGGAATAGTGTTACAAGAGAACTAGTAAGGGAAATTGAATTTCTAGTAAAACTGCGTCTATCAATTAACACTTTTATTGCATGGAGAAAACATTAAGAGAAAATGTGGGATTTCCATCTAATTTGATTCTGATTTTCCAATTGCATCTTGTTTTCATAACTTGGTAATATATTAATTGGTTACCAACATTAGTTATAATTACATTTCCAGTGATATTTAGGTAAGTCAATTAGCAGTAAATATTTTTAGTCGGTAACTAAAGGTGTTTAATTAGAAAAACACGTTAGTTAGAAAATTCAGCGGGAATTGATTAAGTACTGCAGATTCAGAAGTCTTTAGAAATCTAGTTATTAACGTTAGTGGTACCGATATTATATTATATTATTATATTATTATTATATTATCACTTTATCAACTGACCAAGTACAGTATGGAGATACAGGTTAGAGTTTAATCGTATCCTAGTGATTATTAAATTAACACCTCAAGCAACAATTACAGAGGCGGACTGTTGTTGCTGCCTACCGTACCTGGTTACTAATTACAAATTACTAGAAAACCTCATCACTCATAAATAAACAACTTATAACAATAAACATAATTTGTTCTTGGAAAGCATTCAATTTTTAAATATATCTGTGACGTCCACTAGTCACTGGGGTAAGCACAGTTGGTTAAATAAAACAATAGTTTTGGTATCTTCAAATAGCTCACGGGTCGCGCCCGCTCGGTTTTCCATGACCGCTGTCCAAAGACAATCTTCACCGCACGGACCTGCCTCCGTGTCTATGATTTTTAATCATCAAATTCATCACAATATCTACGATTAAACCTATAGGCATATCGATTCTGCGAGATTACTTTGCTCTCTTAATAAATCAGTATCAAGTGCTATAATGTTTATTAAAGCTAGACAGCAATCAGTCCGTGTAAGTTTCAATATTTAAGAGGAGGCTCCCTAAATTTATGTTAATTTGCATTAATATTCTGAAACAGTCGTACATACAATCAAAATGGAACTTTAGTATATGATTTATTGGATCTTTTTCTTTCCATGTACAAGACAGTTACGTAATTGTAGCATATTCGCTCGATTCATTTTTTATTCGAAAATCATGTCTTTTTTAACGATTATTACATTTTTCCTCAAGATTGCTCCGCCTTTATGTCTAAAATAAATGTTCACTGTAAGAAAATATAGTTTACTATCCAGCCACAAGATATTTTTTCTCCAGATCAATTACTACTTTAGTTATAAACGAAATAAGAATTGAGACTTACGACATTTAGTTTCGTGCTCGAACGCGATCAAAGAGCGCACGCGGTATTCGACTTTATTACTGATGTGCTAGCGTCTAGCAGATCGCGCGGAGTGGCGGGGTGAATGGGGCGGAGCTTGCGTGGAAATTATTTTAGAGTGCCTGGTCTTAATCAGAAGTTTTCCTCTGATCGACATTGTAGACGCGACTGTAAAGGCCGTCGGCCACCGCGACTTTTTGCAACAACGATGCTGCGATAATGACGCAACTCGGCCGCAATGACAGCAGTGCTAACTGTGCCCACGTAACTACCATTCTGTAGCGCTCCTATTGCAATGCTGTCATGATGCAAACTTTCGGCATCCTTCTTCCGGTATCCATTTTTTTTTTTTTTTTTTTATTGTAGATAGGCTTTTTTCACCTTGTCTGCAAAAACTGCAGCGATAATGTCGTGTTAGTTTCAATCACGCATTGTACAAACGCCACAGCACAGCAATCTGTCAAATTTAATAATTAATATATTTTTAAACTTTTAATTGCTAAAACTTTAGGTTCAAGGTGGATTACAAAAATTGGAGAGTTTCGGTTCGTTTAATGTTCTGGCTTCTGTACCTATACAGCAGCGATTCAAAAGCGTGCTAACGAAACACGAAACGCGTCACAAATTCGCAACTGTTGTGACGCGATTCGTTAACTGAAAGTTTAAAGTTTCTGCATCGCTGTGGGCGAGGACCCCAAGCCACATAATTGATACAAAGTGTGATAAATCTCTCCGCTGCCATAACCACAAGTTATTATTAAAGTAATCTGAGAAAATAGTTTCGCTTTCATGTTTCATATCCGCGTAAATAACAGATATTATAAGTTTTGTAGATAGGTAAGATTATATGGTGTGCTAAACTACCTATTTATATTAGTAATATCAATATCTTTAAATTACTAGTCTTAACCACTTTCTTCCCCGTGAAGATTGTAAATGGTCTTATGGAGACGTACTACATACACATATATACTACGTCAACATAACTCACATCATGGTGTAGGTACCTGAATGACAATGGTCATCGAACCCCATTTAGCCTTTAACCCATTTGACTTCAAAAACAAATGGTCACTAATATACTGACATTTTATGTGGATTAGTTATTTCGCACTTTAATTACAACTTTAGAATGGATGGATCTACCAACCCGCACTGGACCCACGTGGATCCACCACGTGTTGTGTGTTATTAGTGACCATTTGTTTTTGAAGTCAAATGGGTTAAAGGCCATCCCTCGACTCCTATAGAGAAGGCCTGAGTCCATGCAGTACGAGTAGGCACATTACCTATAGGGTAATGGTGATGGATGGATAAAATCTCGATAAAATGTTCTAGATCCCTGTATAAAGCCACCACCTCCTCGCCCTCTAGTTAATCTCTCTATCAAGCCCCGAGCAAAATTAACTATAAAAAAAATCACCAGTTTCACTGAACCCGTTCAAAAAGTCATCAGTTTAACGGTTAAACCCCCAAATTGTTCGACAAAATTCCTGGCAAGTCGGTTACATGATAAGGCAAGTACTTTAGGTACTGATAAGGGGTAGGTATACGTTGAAGTGAAGTCGCACGCCCGTCAAAGCGATAACTGCTCTCATGATGTATATTGTACCTGCGCGATAACAGAACATTGAACTATTGACGATAAACTTTCAACGCTTTCGGTACATAGAATTCATGGTGCTTGGATATATTTTCTGGCCTTGCTTGCACCACAAAAGGTGAAACCAACAAGGTCGCGAATCCTATTTTTACGACTACGGCGAAGCCAAAAGAAAGGGTAATGATTTTGGCAGTCTATGTATGTATGTTCCACCGTAGCGCCTAGACTACTGAACGTATTTTAATAAATGAGGTGTCAATAGATTCGTAAGAATAGCCCGGGATACATAGGCTATATAAATTTTAATAATTCTTTTAATGACGGAATTTAAATGTCAAATTCTAAGCTCGAAAAAAATTAAATTGAGATAATCCTTACATGTTTGGTATCAATCTTGGCGAGTCCATCACAAATATGCACCTTGCTAATGGCAACTAGCAGCTGACTTCTGTATCAATGAGAACGCCATGAAGGAGCATCAGGTATCAGTGGCATGCGACTACGGCTGTCCTCTATAATAATTATCAAATTATCTACTTACTAGACGATTTTTGTTGTTTAATACTTTTAAGACCGCGGTTTTATTAGTCTGCGTTTTTATTCGTAGTCGGCTTTTAGTTTTTCAAACGTAATTTTTGTATATTTAACAACAACCTGACGCGGACCGGCAAATTTAAAAAAAAAACGTAAGAAAAATCAAATTTCGCGACCTACCTTGGAGGTTCAGCCTTAAAACTGCGTCTGTTTCTGTCAATCATTTGGGAAAACGGCCTAAATCTACAGAATGTTACAGTTTTACTAATTCCACGATAAACTATAAGTATATCCTTTATGTTTCCCTCTAATGTAACGTTTCCAGTCTACGAAAGGTCGTTTCTTCAGGCGTGTAACTGAAAAATATTGAAAATTAATCAATCGGGAAAGTGTAACAGTAGGTTAGAACTAAAAAATATAACAAGCAAGTTTCTAAGTAAATTCCCCAGACACCATAATAAAATAATCTTTGATTGATGCCAATATTATAATGACTGACATAAACATAATCCAATCAAAAGATTTATCGTTATATTTCCATCATAATTATGTACGAAAACGCATTAAGGTTACTTAACCAATTTACCGCTTTCGACGCGGTTTTAATTCTGTTTGCTCAATTACTGACTTAAAAGCATTTTTAATAGACCACTTTGGAAATAGTGATAAATGAGTTGGGTATAAAAAAGTCACAAATATACTATATCGCAAGCGCATAACGATAATATAATAACTATTATATTATCGTTATGCGCTTGCGATGTTTTGATAACCCGAACTGGATTGTATTCACAAACTTCAAACTTCTAATCAATGCTGAGGAGCTCGTGACAGATTCCAGCCGTTCTGATCAATCTTCAGGTTAAGCCTCGGTTTCCTAGGCTCGTTTGTGGATGGGTAACTAGAACCACTCATTACATACCGAGTTTCATTCGGGCCACGGAAAGCACATCAAGCCGTTAGTCTCGGCTATTATTTGTAGAGAACAGTCGTAACAGCTCGAAAGTCTGACAACCAGTCTTACCAAGGGGGTATCGTATTACTCAGTACTAACTGGGCTGTGGAGGTCAGATAGGCAGTCGGTCTATGTAGAATATTGGCTCAGTATAGCTGCATCCGCTTAGACTGGAAGCCGACCCTAACATGGTTGCGAAAAGGTTAGGCAGATCATCGTCATCTTCATGACATTATCCCATTCTATATGGGGTCGCCGCACCACGTTTTCTACTTCTCTTTTCTCTTTCATATCATTTTTCACACAATCCATCCATCTTTTCTGTAAATCTGTCTGTCTGGCAGCTGATGACGCTAATTAATGCTAGCTACGAATCTCAGCGATAATTTTGGGGTTTGGTTGAACCCGTTTGTTGTAAAACAGGTTTACGGCAGTTTGATATTAAAACGTGGCTCACATTTATGGTGTAGTTGTACGGGATCTGGGATAACTTCATTAAAATGGAATTAAATGTTTTGAAACCAGATATGATTTTTATGACAATTTTATTTAGTTTTATATTGTAATTTGTGTAGAAAATAAATTAATATTGAAAATTGTGAGATTAGATTAGTAGAGCAGCGGTGGCCCCGACTTACGAACAGTTAGGTCGTGGGTTCGAACCAAGGCGCGCACTTTACATTGTGTAATTTATTTCATCACCGCTGCTCTCAAAACGGTGAAGGAAAACATCGTAAGGAAACCGGCATGTCATAGAACCAAAAAATTCGAAGACATGTGACATCTACCAATCCGCACTGGGCCCGCGTGGTAGGTTATAGCCCATTCCCTCTCAAAAAGAGCAGCGGAGGCCTGTGTTCCAGCAATGGGAACATTAGTAGGCTGTTGATGATGGCGAGATTATCGGCATGTGGCTAAGATTTATAAGGAAATGTGTGGTGTTACGCGAATGGATAAAATAAGAAATTGTCACATAAGAGGAAGTCTGAAAGTGGCACCGGTGACTGAAAAATTGTGTGGTAATCTGTTGTCGCGGTATGTGATGCGGAGGAATGAAGAAAATGTCGTGAGGATTTTGTTTTGTATTACTGCAAAGTGGGACTGGGCCGGTCACATTTCAGAGGCAGACCCAAAAAACGTTGGCGTGACGAATTGGACTCGTTTGTGACTGATGGGCCAGAGAAGGCACAACACCGGGAGAGCTGGAAAGAAATGGAGGAGGTCTTTGCCCAGCAGTGGGACACAATAGGCTAACTAAAAAAAATGACTGCAAAGGGGTACACGACAAACGACGAGGAAGACCAAGAAACGATGGATGCACCGTGTAAAGGATGATATTGTAAGATATGAGGTGTCTGATGAGATGAAGAGAAATGGAAAAGTATAGAAAGAGAAGACATGCTGCTCCGACCCCAAATGAATTAGGATAAGGGCAAGTGAATGATGATCAATGAAAATAGTGATATTATCTGCTAAATGTTCTAAAAGTTCTGAACAGCGAAAGTCAATAAATTTCGGATGCTGCTCAATAAATAAAGCATCAGCAAATACTAGTTTCTGCTACCGGTTCGATACGAAATTAATCATATGAACAGAGGCAGATGTGTCCGCCTCTAAACTCTGATTATTATCAGGGATGTTATGGATATGAATTTCGGATCTGGATACGGATACGAATACATTAATAATGTTATGGCATTATTTTGGATTATCTGGTAGTTTCGGATAATTTCGGTAACGGATATTAAAATCTTACAACACAATCGTAACAACCGGACAAGTGGCGGCTAGGCCGGGCAAAACAAACACAGAGTTACGAACTCTAAAGTCCCGCCAATTATCCGATACGTTTATATCGGTTTCGGTTTCGATTTTGGTTACGGATATTTTTTAATATCGAATGTCCGATAGTTGCGGTTATGGTTGCGGAGCGGACAGAGCTCGATAACATCCCTGGTTATAATTACACTAGTTGCTTGCACCGCAATTACACAATCGTGTATTGATCATCGAAACTAGGGGCTGTTGATAGCATATTAATTTGTTGCTTTCGTTTATTAATTATAGTTTGTCGGTTATCGATATTTGTGGAGTAATTGAGTAATTTTTGAATTAATTACGATGTTCTGTTTTATTAAATGAAAATTGAATGTTTGTTTATTTGAATTGGTATTTTAATTATTTTGACAATAGCGGTACTCCTGGACACGGCTCGTATTGTTAGGAGGTTCCTTTCTCTCGACCCCTAACCCTAGCTTGGACTCTGTTCCCGATACCGGTGGGCTACAATTTTTAAAATGTTTTTTTTTTATTATTTTTTGTAAAGAATATTTAAAAATCTAATAAGTTTGTAACTAAATAAATAAAGGGAATAATAATTACGAGACAGTCAAATAAATATTTATTTGACTGTCTTGTTGGTCTTGTGGTCGCAAGCGCGACTTTTGTAAATAAACGATTACCTGGGTACGATTTCCAGGTCGCGCAGTGTTTTTTGGTTTTTCCATCACAAGTTTCTCAGTACTTACCTACTTAGTAGCCACAGTCTTTTTTTTTTGGGGTGGGAAATCATCAAATTACTCCTCCCGCTCTAGGCAGTAGGGAGTGTCAATCTTTTAATAACTAAAAACCACCCATGTTTTTCCTTAGCCCTTTGTGTCGAGGCCGCGGTATCTCTTTCGAACATTCGTTGGACTCGGAGTCTGGATTTGTGACCGACTCGGACCCTACTACATGAGACTTAACATAACTGACGAATTGTGGGTCTACTATTAGGTATGCTGCCTTTCCTTTCGGAAATTACAAGCGTGATGTTATGTTATGTGGTAATATTTTGGTTAGTTGTAAACTGGCCTGTACGCAATAAAACAGAAATAAATATTCTGTAAACGCTCCGTGGTAAATATTTTACTTACTTGGCTTCGAGAAAAACATTCAACCACAATACTTTAGAACCAGTAGAGAGTATAAATTACTTTCAGAACATCGCTTCCACGGACCCAAAGAGAATAGAAAAATTCTCGCTTACAAATTAATCTTGCGCAAAAACTCGACTAGGAAGAATGCGTCCTCCCTAACCCTATAAAACGCAGGCGGGTCGTATCTACCCGGGCCACACGACGATAAATCAGAATTTAATAACGCGTTACGCTGCACTAATACTTACTGCAACTTATTTATAGAAATAACACTATTTATTTTCCGCATGTCTGGATGTAAAAGACGTTAAATTATTTTCTCTTTGGTAAAACTGAGCCAGTATTGCCTTCTAATTTAAATCTGAACCGAGTACTAATATTTAAGTATTCGTTTCTCCATGCTTTTGTTGGATAGTCCATAAATCATTCATCGTTATAACTTGACATTGTTATAATTCTCGTGTAGCTTTGTGCATCACACTTTATTGGGGATGTCAAATCCATTTGTAAGCTTACCGTACAATGAACCGCAGAAGACCTACTTATACTCAAAAGGATTTTCAGCCTTTCATACGATTGTTCAAGTCATGGTAACGTTCAAATGGGTATCTTATTTCATAGAAACGTTAAGAGGTTTCATACAAGGCAATTCGTAAAATGAAAATTAGCATGAACAAGACTGCGGAGGTGCTTCAGACAAATAGTTGTTCCCGTGTTCTCGAGACGATGCCCGCTTCAAGTGCACCGGTGGGTACGTATTTATTATGGTAATGAATGTCTGACTCCAGTGCTCTTGCCAGATTTTCTCAATTGTTACTCGATGCTTTGTATTTTCTTTTGTGTTCTAAGATTTTAATTTTGATGGCATTAACAACAAAACTAATTAACAAATCTCTTTGTTTTCTTGCAAATCTCATTTGTAAGTCGAGACAAAACAAATGTTTTATCCACTTAACGAATAATGATGTCAATACACATAAAATAGTGAACCACTTAAAACGACATCATTATTCTTCAAAAGAAACGCCCCCTGAAGCGTTTACACATGAAAGAAAAATTTACCCTAGAGCGACACACACAAAGATATTACGGCCTCCGTAAGACGTAACAACTCCATTCGAATTTGTCTGAGAAGAAAAATTGTAAGCACCTGCAACTAAATGCATTCGAGGAGGGGTGTTAGGGTTCCGTTTGAAGTGCGCTCATTTCACACGCGTCTGGGGGGTTGACATGTCGTATCATTACGGACATGTGTCGAGGGTGGCAAGTTTGTACGAATAATTCGGATGTTTTGAGAGGCTCGCGGATCTTGTACCGCAGCCAGCAGTGTGAGGGTTAAATTGCGCGCAGCTGTGTAAAAACATTGTCAGTATTATTAGGTTCGGTTTAATTGACTTGGGTTTATGGTTTGGTTCGTTATTTTCAGTTGTGACCTTGTATTACTGATGTTTTTCCCGTCATTTATACCAAACTAAGCTTATTCTACATTAATTTAATCATATCATCAGCTGTTATACAAGTCTGATTTGTACTAACAATTTTGTGAGTTCCGGAAACCGTTTAGTGTCTCATTTAATTAGAACCAGTGTCATCAGACTCGCAAACAAAATTCAACTTACGATTTATCATAATAAACTGATTAAATAAATTATCTTCAGCGCGCTAAAATAATTAAACTCGCTAATATCTTTAGACAAAGAGTTAATCTAACGAATTACTATGACATTATGCTAAAGGTTGGCTCAGTTGTTACTGTAATGAGGATGCAAGTTAGCTGGAACTCAATGCTGGACTTTTCCCCAGTGTTTTGTCCGTGTTGTCAGCTAGACTGGCCGAAGCTCCCGTTAAATTGTTTCCAACATTCAGAGGATCAACTTTTGCATATATTCTTATCCTACACATGTTTACTGCGAATGCCTTTTGTCTGCAAGCAAAGCTCGGAATTCATGGGCTCTTTTTTATTTTGCCTTTGATCGAAAATCATATTTTTTTTATCTTTGTTTTAGCAGGATGCAGTGAGCAGAATTTTTGGAGCGACAATGTGTAGTGTGTGCGAACTCAATTGAAGACAATTGAGGACACAAAACATTATTTTAAACCAATAATTTTTCATTTTTATGTGACAAAAGATGATACAAATATCTTTTTCACGATGTGTGTCATCGCTACATAAAGTAATCTACTAACAATAATCATATCTTCAATAAAACCCATTACCTCTAAAAGCAAAAAACCAATATTAGATTTCACAGTTCCACTAAGAGTTAAGAGTTCTATTACTGCGATCCCTTTTCGTAACACACACGGATCCCATCACTCGAATCCTTTTTTATCTCCCTCCAATGATATAACGGACAATGGGCTGCACAAATACGAGCGAACAGCCATCCTACCGTCACTGCACATGTGACGAATGACTGGGGTCTGGGATGCCGGGGTGCTCTAAAGTCCTGGGGTCCCCACGCACCCCACACTAAGTAGTCTCTTCTTATTGTTATTTACTTTTTCCCACTCGTAACACGTCACTACAGTGTTTGTTTTCCCCGTTTGTTTTGATTTAGAGTAGACTGAATGAATGTTATTTGGAGAACATGCGGAAATACGGAACTGACATCATGTACCTAAATAGCTGTTTAATGTAGTGTACTGAACATTTGCCTTGATGTATGCGAGGCGATACCGATGCAATGTTAGGACTTGTATTAAAGACTCAGAACAGAGGGTTTGATTGAACTTTAAATTACACCTCACCTGTGACTTCGTCCGTAAAAATATTCATTCATGAATAATCATTCATACGAAAATCATCATCGTCATCTTCCTGTCCTTATCCCATTCTATTTGGGGTCGACTTTGTATTATATAAATTTAATTTGTATGTGTACAAAATAGAATCGGATCATTAGTTCTCTTTGCATACAAACTAACAAACTGGCAAAAAAATAGCTCTTTATAATATTAGAAGGTGCAGATGTGAAAACAACAAGATATTGACTTGCAAACTGGAAAAAAACTATAAAAAATTAACAAAGCGTATGCCCTTTTAATACGGTAAGTAAGGTAGCACTTCGTGGCATAAAACGAATCCAGTAGTGCATTGCAGCATAAAATAATTTTGCTGACGAGACACGGCAACCAACTTTTATTCAGGTTCTCAAAATTTTAGATTTATAGAGGGGAGTTGCAAAGATATTTTAAAGTGTTAAAAAACTTCATGGAAATGCACAGATCTATCCATTCTAACATTATAAAATGAAACAGTAACTTGTCTGTTACCTCCTTATGCCTTACTCCTGGATAGATTTCAATAGAATTTGTCAGATGACCTAGGTTACGACATGGAATATCTTTAGCTAGGTAGTGCATTCCCGTGGGATATTTTCCGACTTCCACGCAGACTAAACCACGGGCAGAACCAGTATTCCATATATCGATTTTAACATTAGTCGTGAAGCAACTCGAACACTTAACGTTTCCGTCGGCTTTGCTCGCAATAATCTTCTTTACAGGAATAATTTTGCTCGTTTCATTTCGGTTATTGGATTTTCCGGAGTGAGTCCCGAATTCAGTTCAAAGTTGATATTTGTAATAAATTTTGATGTTCCCTTTAACGTGGTCTTCAGTTTTTATTGTTTGCTTCATTTGCATTTATTATGGAAAGATTTGACCTCTTTTGTGTTTGGTTTTAAGATTTTGTTGATTACATAAAATTGTAATCAAGTAAGCAAACATAGGAACTCTATTTAAGACAATGTCCTATTTTAATTATTTGAGCATTCAAACAAATGTCAACCGTATAATATAAAGACTAAATATAAGGTAAATTAAAATTCAGCTCTGAACATCGTTATTTATTTAAATAAGGAATACTCACCGAACACACTAAAATGTTAATTACACACAAAACCAATATTTAAAATATCGAGTAGTCAGATAAAAAAATACGAGTAAGTATCAACATTTACTCTTTAGTATTTAATATTAGTTTCTGTGTGCATTAATAAATTGGTAATTACCAATGCATATTTGTTTTTGATTACTTATGTTATCAAAATCGAGGGTCCGACAACCAGTCTTACCAAAGGGTATCGTGTTACCCAGTCAGTACTAACTGGGCTGTGGAGGTCAGAAATGCAGTCGCTTCATGTAAAATAGTAATGGTATACAGCTGCATCTAGTCAGACTAGAAGCCGATAGGATGATAAAGAAAAAAGAAACCGTCTTGAATTTATTTACTATCCCAGCTTTCAACAAAGCCATATCGCTACTGAAGTTTTATTTCCCCACGAAAACAAATGAACACATTCGAGAAGCAATGGAGTATAAAACTGTCCTCAAAACCTAATGTATCGAGTTTCCATTGCGGACATAATATCCCAAAAGAGAAGTACACTACAGTGCATGCAACGAGAGCGACTATCCATAAATTGGCAGCAGTGGGTAAACAAAGCTCCCCTGTACCGTGAAAATACCGCAACGCTGCAATTTCAAATATAATTGAGGTTAACGGAACGAAATTTAAGTTGGCGACCGGCGTACGTTTTATTCTTTATGAACTAACGATATGTAGGTAAAAACCTTCCTCCCACTCTTTGATACTGATACTGTTAGCTTGCATTATCCCACTGCGGGGCAAAGGCCTCCCCCCATAACTTCCTTTTGTCTATATTTAAGGCCAATATGAACAACTGGTCTCTAGTCTTGACCAGATCGTACCACCATCTTCTACGAGGTCTGCCGCTAAGCCTTCAGTGTCACAGCTCCAGAAAGGGGCTATTTAGGCCCACAGCTCATTGAGCATGCGGCAGACGTGCCCATTCCAGTCCCACTAAGACTTAAGCTTAGCGGCTTTAAGAGTCCATGTTTTTTATTAAAATAAATGGCGCATAAACAATTCAAAATTCAATCATGTAACGAATCAATAATCATGTCCAATGACAGAATTATTGCAATTACAGTTACTTCCGTTGTATTTAACCATAATCAACTCAGCGGTAATAGAAAATTACACTAAAATTACGTACCAATCACGAAAACCGTTTTTTAAATGACATTCTCAATTTCCATAAATCGTCGAAAACATCATTGCATTAAAATTTTTGATGTTTTTTTTTGTAGACTACTTTGAAAATAATCGTTAAATGATAATTTATTAAAATGTATTCATGATTTTTATAGCTCGATAGAGGATGATTTCTGATAATATAAAGTGATTTTGGATAATAACCGATCTCATGTTATTCAAATTCTCTCACTTCAGAAGTTTTGATAATTAACTACTTTTAATTAGAAGCGTTTATGGTTAATTGATGGCCCTTATAGTTTTCTTTGTCGGCTCTAGCCCTTCTCCTATCAACTGATAGAGATAAACGTAGGAACGCGTGAAATTATTTTATCACTTTAACTCACTAACTTCTGTGGTTTTTTGATATAAGATTTTATTTCATTGGTTATTTATTAAGCAAAAGATCTATGACAAAAATCATACAAATAACTAGCGTTACGCCCCGGTTGCTTCACAGATTTTTTTAACTATGACTTAACAAAACATCAAGAATTCGAAATTACTTTATGATATGTAAGTTAATTAGTTAAATATAAAATGATTTGTTACTGGTTTATGTCTATAATAATAGTCCTCCTGACCCTTTTTTCGGTAACGGCGGCCAATCTTAGTGGAGATTAGATATCGGCGCGGGAGATATTATAGTGCACAAATGAGTGCGCAGGCACAGGTGCACTCTCTGTTTCTTTTTCTCTCATAGTCCGATGGGACGGCAATCCGACAAGACCAGAGAGAGATGAGGCGCAGGACCAACGTGCTTTCCGAAGCACGGGGGTATAATACCGCCAACTTCCAAACTCCGTGCTACTACTGGGAAATTTCTAATGAAAAACCCAATAACACTTTTTGTCCGACCCGGTAATCGAAACCAGGACCTCATGCACCCATGATTAATTTGGTGCGGGGCCACCAGACCACTGCCCCGTAGGTGATCATGGGTCGGATTACCGCGCAGTAAAGCTAAAGTATAATTTTAGGGGATAGGCCCCACTTCTTACCTATCACTAAATGATGTCACTATCTATAAAAAATGTCAATGTTTTAGAATATGATGTTACACGAGTTTTCAAAACACTGCATCGTCTCCATTGTTTGTTTACGTGAAAAAAGAAAAAGTACGTGTCCAATATTTTTTGGAAATCTATCTGACGGACTGATTAGATTTTTTCGTTAACGGGTAGTTAACGAAAAAATCCAAACAGTCATTATGTAAACTACGGCGACGGTATGTATAAATGTAAACCAACGTTTTGAGAGGAACAACATGATTGTCTATTGTCAGAAAATCAAACGAAGCAAAAACACATTAGCAGACCTCGTTTACACCCAAAACAAACGAATCCCAAATTAATAGTCAAATTAGACTAGCTAATAACTATGCACGTAAGTGTAGAGGCGTGGCGGGTATTACGGTAGCCGATAATTACAGGGTTCAATTACACCGTCGATAAACGTAAAGTAAGAGTTAGAATTAATTGATATTAGATCAGCGGGGAAAGTCGCCCGTTGACCGCGGTTGGCACCCTAATGAGTTGGTTTATGAACTAAAAACGTGTTCCTGGTCGCTATATTTGATTATGGGTAGGTACTAGGCTGACCGTGGAGAAATTAAATTAGTTTAAGACGTTTGGAGATATATTAGATAGATGTTTATTGAGTTTAGTTTAAAGGTGTCTGGATTTTAAAGCATTGGGGAATTTATTAACATTTTTTTTTTATTTGTCGTAAAAGCAGGTAAAGAAGAACGTGTCACCATTTTCTTTTATCGGGTGTGGGAAATCATCAAATAACCCCTCCTGCTCTTGGGCAGAGCCAAAGGGAGTGTCAGACTTCTACGGACTAAAAACTACCCATGTTGCTTCTTAGCCCTTTATGTCGAGGCCAAATGTGACACCCTGGCTCCAGAACTAGGAACCAGAAGTAAATGATACCATTATTTATTTATTTATTTAGGGACAAAAAACAGTTACACGTTACAATTTGTATAATTGTATATCGCAGCTAAATAGATAAATTTAATAAACGTATAACCCACACTATTGTCCACGGATTCAAATTACAAATACATACTTAAAAGACGAATGGAGGGCGGTCACATTAATTTGTGAATTAAAAGAAAAAAAAAACCAAGTTATGAAAGGTTGTCGGTAAGCAAAGCTATAGCCATTTTTTTAAATTTTGCAGAAGAGAATGCAAAAATATCTGAATCGGTAAAGTGTGTGTTTTAAGTTACTACTTACAAGGCGACGCGACGGAGAGGTGCCCGCTCACCGGCGTTTGTTTTGCACTTCTCAGTGTGAAACATTATACGTTTGTTCTTTGTTTACAGTTTTTTCTTTGTTTAAAAGGGACAATATTTTTTGAGAAACAGTCAACACATTCCACCGTCAGTGATTTGGTCAGTTGCAATATTGACCCGCGTACAGTCAGTGCCCATTAATGTCTGACCCCCCTTCTTGCACCACTTACCCTCTTCTTCTTTATACGAGGGGTCAGGTAATGCTGGGCACTGACTGTTCATTTGAAATACAAACATGATATTGTGGAGTTTATTTTTTTTATAATAGGTACAAATTAATGACAAACTGTGGATGTTGTGTTAAATACCTCGCCCTGACCTTTCTGGGATCAAAAGTGTGAAAAAAAAAACAAAAAAATATGTGTTAATAGTTTTACGCAGTTTGATTAAAATAAGCTGAGAGTGTCACAGGGGTTATCTAATAAATAATAGACGATAAGCGTTTTAAAATAATATGGTTTTCAAACATTAACGTTTTTTTAAGTTGCTTAAAAACATTAAACTTTAAAGCTTAGATAACATTATTAGATTCGAATTTTTATATCAGAAATATATATAGTGGTATTTACACACCTTTTAATATTAATGCACATAGGAATTGGTTTTAAATATGTACTAAAAACAGGCGTTAATATTTCCTAATCTTTATGAACTCAACTGCCTCGTTGGTCTCGTGGTCGCAAGTGCGACTGCCGAGCATGAGGTCCTAAGTTCGATTCCCGGGTCAAGCAAACTGCTATAGGATTTTACCATCTGTATTTTCTCAGTAGCAGCGGATGTGTGTACGGTTAATGGCAATAGGCTCCCCCTATTACTTGGGACTTAGACATAACTGTGTGGGTACTCTATGAGGTACATCTCTGCCTAACGCTTTAAGGAATACAGGGGCGGTGGTATATGATCGCAATATATTATTCATTGGTCAAAGCATATATTTCCCACAACAGCTACATAAATTCAGTAACCAATAACCAATGATTTATTCCCCCAAACATCTCATTATTAACTTCCACGAGAAAGGACCGCGCACATCACTCAGCGAAAATATCTCAGCGAATGGAAAAATGTGATTCGCTTATAACTCTTTTAGGTCGGGACTACTCGGGAGTACTCGGGACCCGTCGGGTTTATGTTCGGGGGAAATCGGTTGCTTTTCCTTCTTCGACTACGTAAATCATTTTCACGTCGCAAGTCTGGGCGCGGTGCTATTCGCTACACATATTTTGTACACTTTCTGCCATGAGAAAGTGCACAGTGCTGTATTGGATGGATAAAGGGCCGACAGATTAAACTAATACCGGTCTAGGTTCGTTAACTGAAGGTGGTTAGTGGTTTATTGAGATGGTTGTAGGGGTCGGGGCTGCTGGTTATTCGAAAGAGATACCGCGGCCTCGTCACAAGGGCTAAGAAGGAACATGAGTGTTTTGGCCAGTAGAAGTTTGACATTCCCTTCCGCTCCGCCCAGAGTGGGGGATCTTATGACGATTACCTAACGCACAAAAAGTAATATTCAGCAGATCTTCCTTGTTCTTTCCACTTTTCTCGATCGAATGCTTTTCAACTAGTCCAGCTCATCGTGCCATCTCCTGGGTCTACCGTGTAGTTACCGTTAGGTAGGCTACCGTTAAGTGAGTAATTCCATAATAATAAGCTTCTTAAGTCACTTCTTTGAACGTTCTTCTATTTTTTATTAATACTAAGAACTATTTCCATTTTCGAAAAAAAAACTTTGTATTTGAAAAGTGGTAGACCATTATTCGCCTCGGACGTGTACATGCACACATCCTCGGGACTTATTTGCCAATTTAACGTCTGTTTCGTTGGAAAAATCTAGGCGATTTGCTTGGCTGCCTGCAAAAGGTCGTGCATCAAGTACCTACATGAATTGCGTTGCTCTGATTTTATTTTATTTTGTAGTAAAAGGGTTCCCTTATGGATCGTTAGCAACAGCTTTCTGAGATTCGCGATTCGTAAATAGTGAACTTTGCGGTCTGGGTAAATACGTTTGGCCGGATTTGTACATATTTTCTTTTGGTCCTGATTATGATAAATCGGCTAGTATTTTAGACATAGAAGTTACGCAAACATTTTTTTTGCTAAGGAAAGAAGCTTCTGTTGAGTTAAATAATAAAAAAGCTGTCGAAGAAAGTTCGTCCGTCAATTTTTTAATAAATTTTCTCTCTTAAATTATAAAAAAAAAAAAAAATAAGCAGGTTAACGTTTATATGGCACTGTAAGTTTATCATTCAAAAGGTTATTGAATAATGTAAAGAATAACTTTTTGAAAGCATTCTGTAATTCATCTTATTCAATCTAATATAATTTTCTACTTAGAGACATTAATCCCTTCGGCCTTTTTTATTAATTTTGAAGTCTTGAATTTCAATTTGATTAAACTTTTTTAGTGGAGAAACATGCTGAAACTTAAGATTTATTCAAACAGTTTTTCTTTTATAAAAGATGGGGAAAATGGAAAATTTACATTTGACTGGTTTCATTTTAAAACCTTTATTAACGCGTTTTGCCCTGAAATTAAAATCAATTCTATGAAAGATTTAAAATCGCCTTGAAAACTTAAATAATAGGGTAGTTAACAAAAAAATCTAATTAGTCCGTCAGCTGAATTACCAAAGAATATTGGACACTTATTTTTTCTTTTTTCACGTAAACAAACAATTTGAAAACTCGTGTGACGTCATTTTCTAAGACGTTAGAATGACATTTACACCGGCGAGTGACGCTTAAATCTCTGACGCGGTTTATCTTCGTCAATTTTTATTGATTTCATAAAACAAAAAATACGTAGGTATCAAATATTTTTCGATAATCTAACAGACGGACTAATTGTAATCATAATTTTTTTAGTCAGGAAATATCCGTATTATAATTAACCCCTGTGACAAAAAGGATGTTCAAATTGGATATTATATTGGAGTGGGATTCAATCATCATCATCAGCCTATAATGTTCCTACTGCAGGGACTCAAGCCTCCTCTCTAGGAGAGAATGGGCTATTTATAATCCACCATTCGGGCCCAGTGCGGGTAGGTAGATCTGACATGTCTTCGCATTATTTGGTTCTAAGACATGCTGGTTTCCTCACGATGTTTTCTTTCGCCATTTTGAGAGCAGTGAGATTCAATATACTGTCTTTAAATGAGTAGATACTCATTTCAACAAACTAAAACCTAAAGTGGTTTGTACCAAAAAATACTATATTTTCAAAGAGTCTTTGCTCACTAATGGATCCGAGGTAACGTTCAGAAAGAGAAAAGAAACGTACCGAGTGGTACTGAGGGATTCATTAAGATAAAACAGATTAAGCGATTAAAGATAACTTCTGTGAAACTAGTCTTTATTTCTCGTCTGACATTCGGATATTGGATAAATGGATAATGGCGATTGGGTTTGACAGCTTTATACGGATAAGTTTGTGAAGCTCTATTGTACAGTCACGATCATAAATACCACATGAGATGTTACGCCACTTCGTCCACAAAAAAATGTGATAACTTTAATCTTATGTATGACTAGCGGACGTCACGCGGTTTCACCCGCGTTAGTCTCGTTCCCTTAGGAATACAGGTATAAAAGCCTATGTCACCCGGGGATAGTGTAACTTCTCAACGGTGAAAGATTTTTTCAAATCGGTCCAGTAGTCTTGGAGCCTAATTAATTAGAAACAAACAAACAAATACTTCCTCTTTATAATTTTAGTGATAAATAAAATTTAGATTACAGCACGAATAATGTACCTCTTATAGAATATGAAAAATAATTCATCATGAGTTCTGAAGATCCTTCCTTAGAGATTAGTTCCTTTTGTTTTTTTTTTGGAGCGTGGTAATTGTCAGTCAAATGACTCCTCCCGCTCTGTGCGGAGCGGAAGAGTGTCAGACTTCTAATGACAAAAACTCACCCATGTTCCATCTTAGCCCTTTGTGTCCGAGTCGGCGGTATGCCTTGCGAACAACCCGCAGCCCCGACAGACGAAGATAACCGCTTACATGCATAATACCTCTACATTATTGGTATATATTAGCACAGGTAAGATGCTACTCTCGTGACATTCCATAATTCCATACAATAATTTATTAAAAATAGGGTTTGAGCTATTTTATAGTGTATTCATATTTTATGCTTGTGAGTGTACATATTGATAAACTTTTGATAGATCAATCGCAATGAAATTGATCCTTCACTTTTAGTGGAACACGAATCGTTTTCATGATTTATCTTTATTCAGTTTCAGTGCAGTATTAAAGATAGTAGGTACTGGAATTTTGGCTTTTATTCAAAGAATTATTGAGATGTAAACTTGGAATAATATTTCGAACTGAACTTTTGAAGACGGGATGTTTAGTAGTCACTAGCTTACGCCCGTGGCTTCGCCGTGTCGAGTTCTGTAATTGACAAACGGAATCGTATAACCGGGATAAAAAGTGGATAAACACGAATTGAATGGACAAACTATCGTCGTGCCATATTTAGTAGTTTTTGCGTGAAAGAGTAGGTGACCAGCATTCATCCATCACCACACCATAAATAAGTAATATTTAAAATAGTGGTCAACTGAAACGTATAAAAAATTTAAAACACGTCAGCGATTTGATATGATAAGAAACAATATATCACAACATACCATCACGCCAGTAATCCCTGAAGGAATGGGCTGAGGTATACCCATTAGTAACAGAGATGTCCGCATGAGCAAAGTAGACAGAGCCGATTGGGGCTAGTGCCAGCCCCCGATTTTTGTCAAAATTTACCACACTGCCAGCATCTCATTCCGACCACTAGAACTTCAATAATTTGTCAAATAAAATCTGTGAAATAAAACCGGGTGCAAGATGTGGGGTCCCATGATTTATGTTAGTATTATAATTTTTATTTTTACGACGCGTGCGCAAGCCGTTACTTTTGTATGTTATATCGACGATATGAATTTATTGTTATAAGCTTTATTAAATTAACATTTCTGGTGTATTCAAACCAGTATTTCAATTAAGTGTATTGGGTGCGTGAGGTCCTGCGGGGTCGACTTATGTAGTCTCCAAACCGATTTTGGTCATGGCAGCCAATCTTAGCGGAGGTTAGTCATCGGCGCGGGGGATATTAAAGACCCGACCCCAAATATACCGGGATTAGGGCAGGAGAATGGTGATGATGATGTGAGTGCAGACACAGGTGCACTCTCTGTTCCTGTACTTTCATAGTCCGGTGGGACGGCAATCCTAACTCGACCTGAAAAAGTTTAGGCGCGGGACCCACGTCTTCGTGCTTTCTAAGAGTATCAAATGAGGGTATCAAACCGCAACTTTCAAACTTCGGGCTACGACTAACAAATTGTCTGTGGAAAAACCTAATAGCACTTTTGGCCCGACTCGGGAATCCGACCTAGGACCCCACGCTTACCAGCCGCGCTTGCAATCATGAGACCAACGGGGCAGTCATTTTTGGAATAGTTATGTATATTAGTTACTTTTCTATCCTTTTTTTTTAAATGTTGTTGTTCCAGTTTTCAATAACTTGAATACCTCCCTCCTTCCTACTTCTGTTCTCCTGGTAGTTTGTGGGACTTTACTATCCTTTTTTTATCTCCTACTTGTCCTTGCCTATTTAAAAGCACGTAGCAGTTGCTTATCTCGACAGACTAAAACAACCAACAAAAAAAAAATTGGGTCATATAACCCAGGTGAACACAGACACTAAATGTTTTAACATTGGTTGAGTATCCTCAATTCACCTGGGAGATATTAGTTTCACCCAGGTGAATTGAGGATACTACTTTAATATCTAATGTTCACCTGAGCAATTCACCCAGGTGAACATTAGACACTAAACCCTACTGTCACCTTTTATCATATCCTTAACATTATATTACTCTAATCAGAAACAATACCAATATTTCCCCCATAATCAAAATGCTCTTTAAATAAAACATACCCGCATATAGGAAGTTTAGGTCCAGGATTCACCTTGATTACCTCATTTTTCACAGCTAGCCCAGGTTCTCGTAAAATGCTCGCTGGCTACAAATGGCTATAAGCTAGAAATATGTTAGCCTCTTGTGAGGCTATTATGCTCGTAAGCTTTTGTTATAAAGGGCTAAGTGGGGATTTACCTGTGTAAATTATATTAATTGTAATGTAAGAGCCTGCCTGCTAGTAGTTAGCTGTTGTGTAATCGTTTTATCGCTGTTTTAAGTATTTATTTGACCATTTAGTTTAGTGTTAGAGAGTGTTGTTATTTGAATAAGTAGAAAATAATGGAGGAATAGGAGGAAACATGCAAAGAATGGGTATTCGAAATTGTTGTGTGCAGGCAAGTTAACACAGAATGTTATAGGTACAGTCTTACCAAAGGGTTTACTTATTATTACTTATTACTTCTTCTTATTACTTCGTTAATATTGTAAGAGATACCGCGGCCTTGACATAGAGGGCTAATAAGGAACATGGGTGGTTTTTAGTCAAAAGAAGTCTGACACTCCCTTTCGCTCTGCCCAAGAGCGGCAGGGGTTATTTGATGATCCCCCCCCCCCCCCCAAAGGGTATTATTCCGTGTAAAATACTGGTATTTAGCTGCATCCGGTTAGACTGGAAGCCGAAATCAGCATAGTTGGGAAAAGACTGGGCAGATTAGGATGATTCTAATACGTGTACATTATGGCAGCAGTTTGCATGTCGAGATCCTTTACACTTCTACTTCACGCATGATATAAAGCAAGCTGGTTAATCTTCCAAATCACAAATAAGTATAACTTATTTGCACATTTTGGCAACTTATTGATAATTAAAACTTGTAAATTCCCTTTATTTCCTCAAAAAATACTGCTAATGAAGTCACAAGATGGCCCTTTTATAATATGCTCAAGTTATGACGCCTGTAAAAATGCGTTTATTATTACACTTATGTTCAAATTATTGCGCTTATATTCGTGTGTAATACTTATTATTATTGTTCCGTTGCAGGTAAGGCATTCCCTGAATAAATCCCGCCGTGTTCGTGAGTACAATGTTCATAAATTGGACCCTACGTGAAGCCTTCGTTTATATCTACATGCTGACTAAGAAGTTAACGCTCGAAAACTTTACCTTAAGGTGATACATAAAACTGTTTGATTTTATTAGAAACAAAAACTTAGTTTACAAAAACTCTGTGTTCGATAACAACTACATTACTTTAAAACTGTGTCGCAGTCATTAACGCCCACCTCCAAAAAGTCGAGGCAAAAACAAAGCTTTAATAGCTTTGCAAAATAAAAAAAAACTAATAAATGTTTAAACTAAAAAATTCAACTAAAAATAAATACTATGAAATAAAATGTACATAAACTATTGCGTTTTACTTGTCAATGTTGTATGAATTATAATTTTATGTTCATTAAATAATTCACACTATAGTCTGTACAGAATCCATGCCAGCACAACAAGGTACCCGGAACTGTCAACTGCAATAAACTTGTCCCATGTAAAATTAATTATTGAGTAATTTAATTATAAGCGCTAGAATTTAATTGTAGCACATAAGTCATAGTAATTCAGTAGGTAATGCTTTTTTTCTGTAAAATGTCTTGTTCTTTACTGGCCAGTCTTTTTCCCACACTCATTGCTTGTTATTCAAAATAATGTCCGTTTTTATTTGTCTGTACTTCTACTTATTACAAGATTTTTTGTAATATAAAAAAATGTACCAAGTTATTATTGGTCGATTATTACAACGCAATGATATCCACTTTAATCCAACAGTCTGTTTAATATTTTTTTATCAGTCACAATCTTTTTGATAGCCATACTTAACAGCGAACTGATCGAAAGTCTATATTAACTGTTCGACGCTGATTACTTCGTCAATATATCGGCCTCACAACTCTCGTAATTAGCCCTGATCAATTAAGCTTACTTGAGCAACGTGAAGATATCATCTGATTATAGGGCTGACAGTTATGTTCAGTCAGAGATATTAATGTTTCAGCATGTTGAAAAGTAGCTTCGTAGTTCTGTCATACATAATATAGTTGTGTTGGCTTAGTCAATAAATGCCTAATGGTTATACAACTGTCAAAAAACACATTTGTGTCTTGAATCAATCGTCCTCAACAATTTACTTTACTGACTCTACGTACAGTCACGAGCAATAATATGTGTACACTTAAGTTTAAATGCGAATTTCTGGTGAAATCACGATTGCAACTTTGAAATATGAACTAGTTTATGATGATATGGGTTCCAAAATATTAGTTTCGTTTTGTAACATGAAAATTAAATCATAACAGTAGGCGAAAATTGCTTATAAAGTTTGTTAAGTGTATACATATTGCTGCTGCTGACTGTACACACGACGACTAATTAGCTATACAATCCACTTATTGTGGATCTCGCACTGTACGAAATTCTATAAAAAGCGAGACCAGTTGTTAGTTGAAAATGTATTACTTGATGTGTCGCAAGAGTCAACGACAAAGAAGAGAGAGGGTGACATCAGTTTTCAATTAACAGGGACACGTGCTCAATTATTTAACCACTAGTGGAACTAAGACGTTAACTAGTCTTGATTAGTTATACAGTAAAACAGTAAAACCTCAGTTTGTTCAATTTATAGACTGAGGTTTATGTCGACGTTGGCTATTAAGTAAGAAATATTGTAGACGTTTGAATGTTGCTGTGCTATTTCTGAACTTTACACCCAGTTTAAGAAAACGGGGAGTGACCGATTAGAAATCTTGTCATTAATGTAAACGATGACTGAATAATTGTAAAAATAGTATTCAAAGTATCACTAATCCATTAATAGGGATGTTTACTGACTAAGAAAATTGTGATTCTAATTAGTCCGTCTGTTAGATTGATTGATTGGATAAGTTTTTGCAAATCAATAAAAAATAACAAAGATAAAACGCGTTAAAGATTTGAGTGGGGGTTAGTGACGTCACTGACCGTTAAAAATGCCTGTATCGTCTTCATTGTCTGTTTATGTGAAAAAAAGAAAAAAAACGTGACAAATTTTGCTATTCCCTTTTAAGGATCTTAAGAAATCAGTAGAATTTTCAGGGTCAATTTCTCACCTTCCTAAAACAACTGTCACTAAATCATTATGCAAACAATATAATCTTAATATACCAAAAACAAAACACAAGTGTACTGTGAACTTAGACACAGCCCTAGATGGTCAACAATTGAAGGGAGCAAGCATATGGCAACCCTGTGGCGCGCCAATATATTTCGAAATAAAACCCGCTACGACCATATTTGCTAGCGAAAGTTGACTCTCTCGCGATGCAAAATTTCGCTATATTTGTATTAAGAGTTGGCGTGTCATAAACTTTACTTCGACACAAAGTGTTCATAAAACATGGACCCGTGGATGAAGATAACATTTTCGATGTGATGCTCAATTGTTGTGTGTAACTCCCTTTTTTGTTGCAACTGGACTAAAATGACCAAATGATAACTACATCTTATTGCTGCAGAAATAAAGTTTATTTTCTTGAAGACTTTGCAACTCGCAAATTGTATTCGCATCTTGCTCTCAAGTACTGTTTGTTCCCCTTTGACTGAAGTATAACAGCTATTATTATCCACGAGGTCAATCATAATCGCGTTAACCTTTGTTCTTGTGATAGATAAACTTTTGTGAACTTGCTACCATAAGCGTAGCTAAACGGGTAAGGCGTTGACTGGCTATCGTGAGTATCGTGAGCTTAACTTTAGACCCTGCTCCATTAAACCATTATGGCGATGCTACAAGCATATTCATCTTAGTTAGAGAGGTTGATAGGAATATTAATAATACGTACAGCTTGTGCAATATTGGAATCATGCCCAATAATATGGTATTGGGGCGCTTGTCGTGTCCATCAACAAATTGCAGGCATGAAAGCGCATCTTCGACCTCACATTGGGCAATTATAAGCCAAAGGTTTTACTATCTTTGATAATCATCCAATAAGAGATACCTGAATCGAAACAACGCCAGTAAAACTTTTACTACACTTGCTGCCATTGTCGGATTGCAATTTAAATAATAATTACAGTAATAAACTCCTTAATTAATCGAAGCTTCGTATATGATAAAGGGAAAACTCAGGCCACCTTCGATGAACTTTCCCGCCATTTCCACCTATACTAGGTTGTATAACTGCTTTCCTTTGCCGTGTATTTTTCAACGACGCAGATTAGTTTATTCGGATTTCGTTCGGATACAAGTTTTTGAATGGTTTTTGTGCGGCCCAAGTTGGCGCGGGGATGAATAATGATTTTGTCGCTGCTGTATTGGTCCCAGGTGTGGGGTGCATGTGTGCGACTGTGCGGCGAGTACGTCTGCCAACTTTTGTTAATATGAATGCAGGACGCGGACCTTTTGAAATATTAACAGCGAATGCCCCGCAACAATTACATACGGTTTACTGCATTGGATTAGAAATGAGGATTTGTGAAAATAAATACAGCTTATATTTTCGGTTTTTTCATTTAAAACGGGTATCTAAAGCATTTACTTTTTTTTTTAATTGTTCTGTGTCGCACGTGCGCTGCGAATTGTATAAAGTTAAAAAAGGTCTCAATAACTCAATACGACTATATGATCAATCGTAAGATTGTCCTGTCCATCTCTCTGGCGTGGCGTCCCCACTCACTATATTCGTGGACATGGCCGCTCGCTTTAGATTTTTTATCGAGTCTAAATAAATAAGGCACGGAGCAGCCGCCGATGAGAGCCCTTTTGATTTATTTATACTTTTGCTTGGAGGGGAACGATTTCCTGATTCAATTATTATAATTGTGCCGGCTCGGTGGCTGGCTCGCTCGAGATGTCGATGACTGCTGCTTGTTTACGATTATTATCGATTATTGGCGTTTTCTTACGCTTGTTCGCACGGTGAGAGCCAACCCACTTAACCTCACAAATACTCTTACGTCACGTGAATGGGATTATTTATTATGAACATAACCTTATTTCTTAACGTAGCGAATGTATTACGTTTGTGGATCGACGTACTCTCTTTATTTCGACTTTATTTCGAGTTCATTTATTTTAAATTACGTCTGGGATCAACTCGTATACTAAGGTGCATCAGCGCAAGAGTACTAGAGAAGATGGATTTAATATTACTCAACGAAGAGGTGGAGTCTTCGGTGGATAATGTTGATAAAAAAAGTAATGCGCCAGTTAGAGACGAATGGAATAGTGTAACGAATAATTTCATCATTCAAGGAACCATTGTAGATAGATGTAGAATATACTTACCTACATGAAAATTGTAATACATCTCTTTTATAATATCTACAGTTTCAAGTTTAATGCTGTAGCCGAATAGTACTTTAAGTTCCAATAACTAGCCAAGAATCAAATTAACGGCCTGCTTGAAATACATACTTTCTTTAATTATTTATTTTAGATACTATTTTTTTTTCATTTTGTTTACCGTATTGTGTCCTTTTGCTGGGCAAAGGCCTGCCCCATAGCCCCTTAGCCTTCCACTCTTCTCTCTGTGCATTTTCTAGGTCTAGGTAGCTGTTTCGGGTCTGGGTGTGTTTCTGTTGACGAGTTTAAATGTTTGTCACGATACAGGAAAAAATCCTAGTGTGGGAGATGTTTTTAAAAAACAAAAAAAAATCTCCCTCGGCTACGACACCCGTCTTCTGCCTCGCATTGCGTGACGACTTTGGTCTAACGGTCCTGATACATTCTAATTCTACCGGCAAAATCCAAACATATTTTCAAAAAAAGAAACAAAAGTCAAATTATGGTGCGTCGATTACCAAAAAGTATTTTATAAAAAAAAAAAACTACAATCAACGAGACAATTACATGCCCAAAGAATGCTGCACCCGTTTAACAAAAACGCATCTGGTTCCCGAACCAAACATTGCAATCGCTCCGAACACGGTCCATTGGCAATTTGTTAGCACAATGCACATCTAATTCAAGTATTTTGTGTGTAGACTCAACTGGCCGACAGCTGAATGGTATCAAATGAAAATAGCTAACAGTTTATGCTCGTTCGACACTGAAAACGGGAAATGAGAATCGCAATGAGGTTCACAGAATGAGTCGTCCTTTAAAAACTGGATAATGATAAGATCGAGTTCGACTATGTTTTTTAGGCTTTTTATTAGTTGTTAGATTTTTGTTTTGTTTGTGGAATAGATGAAGATTTTATTGGCATGTCAGAAGTGTACTGTGGGAATGATTCAGCAAGTATTGTACTTTTTTAAGTTTAGTTATTACTGTGTCTTGAACAATAGGGATGTTAACTGACTTAAAAAATGTGATTCTAATACTAATTAGAATCACATTTTTTAAAACAAAAAATACGTAGGTATTAAATATTTTGGATAATCTAACAGACGGACTACCGTCTGTTAGATTATCCAAAATATTTAATACCTACGTATTTTTTGTTTTATCAAATCAATAAAAATTTACGAAGATAAAACGCGTCAAAGATTTTATTGGGGGTTGGTGACGTCATAACGTCACACGAGTTTTCAAAGCACTGTCATAAAGTCTTTATTGTTTATTTACGTGAAGAAAGAAAAAATACGTGTCCAATATTTTTTGAAAATCTATCTGACGGACTAATTAGATTTTTTTGTTAACTACCCTATTGAACTTGCATTAACTGGCAGTTTATGCTCGTTCGACAGATATCCTAGTGTTATGTATGACTATCTCGCGTCGAACTGCCAAGTTAAAGTTCAACTCAAGACTTGTACCTTTAATTTTTCGGATTTATGTGCGTTTTGTATAATTATGACTCGCTTCTGTGAAAGAAAACATCGCTAGGAAACCAGCAAGGCTTTCTTTTTCTTTGTTTTTGGCTGTGGGTAATCAACAAATAACCCCTCCCGCTCTAGGGTAGAGCGACAGGGAGTGTCAGACTTCTACTGACGAAAAACCACTGATGTGTCTTCTTAGCCCTTTATGTCGAGGCCGCGGTATCTCTTGCACAATCCGCAGCCCCGACGAGCGTCGGCCCTTGCGTGCCCCTTCCATGTTGCTGACGTCTCTTTGAGGTGCGCGTGGAACAGGAACGCGAAGTCGACACGGCCGGTCGTCGTCATAAGACGGACGGATGGCGAGCTGGAACAAAACTCACCGTCCACAAGCCCGTGTCTACGGTAGCCGGAATCCATCACGTGGCTCCCGACGCCCGGAGCGTCTCCCGTGGCGGCTGGGACGAGAGGTTCTTCTCTCCCTCGCACGTTCCGCCACCTCCTTCGCAAGCATCACTGCTTCGCCGAAGAAGGCGATGGCGTACCATTCCCCCTCGCCCCGGACTATGGCTTGCACCAGGGCCGGACGCGAGAGGTCACCGCCGTCGATCGGCGCTACGAGAACACGGCGGGGCTCCGGGGCAGGCATCTACGGTTTGCACCACCGTGTCCTCCGGAAACCAGCATGCCTGAGAGATATATCTCGATGGCATGTAAAACCACGTCAGACGCCCAGAGGCGGCATAAAATATCTGACAATAGGTTGGGCACTAATCACACGAATCACGATAAAGAAGACGAAGATTATTATTTGAGCGACATTTCATATTATTAATGTTACCAGTCATCACTCTCAGCCACTAACAACCATATTTATTGACACGCAACTCTATGTATATTATATGTCGTCTACGAAGTTTATGCTTCGTCTAGACTCGGCTCCTTCAGCCTTTGTCCTGACTGTGGCTTACGGCAAACTCGATGAATCTTAGAACATTGTAGATTGAACTTTCGGTCTTACGGCGATGTTTGTGTGAGCTGTTAAAACAATAACTAGCACAGTCAAACGTCTGTGGTAACTTTTGACTTAAAGCTGGTTTAGCTTAGTTCGGAATTTTGTCGATGTGGAGATGATGGTGGAGGTTTTCAACTGGTTTCGTTCGGTTTCGGATGATCCTCCCGTTTTTCTGGATGTAGCCATCTCGGATGGAGTGATTGCAACCAAGTGTAGATATTGTGAAATGACAATATTCCTTCAAGCATTATTGTACCTAACTATTATATAAACATAACATCAGGATTGAAATCCACGAAGGGTAATGCAGAAGCATACCCATTATTATTCCCACATTTGATCAGTTATTTTTAAGTACCACATAATACAATCTACCCGCTACCAGCGGGTACAAATCCAGACTAAAATCATAATTTTAGTAGAACTTTATTAAAAACTAGTTGTTTGTAGCGGCTTCGCCCGCTACAACTCGGGAAATTATCCCACGGGAAGATAAAATCGGGATAAAACTATCCTATTTATTAATCCAGGTTATTAAATATCTGTGTACCAAATTTTATGCAAATTCGTACAATAGTTTTTACGTGAAGAAGTAACAAACATACACACTCACACACTCACAAACTTTCGCCTTTATAATATTAGTGTGATAATTAAGTAATAATTTTATTTTTTCCGGACATCATAATACGCATGCTACTTAAGTTCCTAATGTTTGGGATTCTACATTCAATGTAGATTGGAAACCAAACAATAACACAACGCTTTTAATATTTAATTCCCACTTCCACACAAAGCGTTTCTACATATAATTTCCTCTGCTGCAAACTAGGTTTTCTATTTCATATCCAGCTTACCACTATTTTCAATGGGGAGGACGTTACAAATTGCATCTGGCGCGAATTCCGGAAGCGGACGGAGGCAAGGGATAAGGGGGGGGGGGGGGGGGCTCGGCGCCGGTGCGCTCTGACCGCGTCGTGTATGCGCGCCCTAATGTTCTACACCATTGTGTGTACCCGGCATTATGTGTGGTCTAAAATGGAAGCATTCAATTTTGTTTCGTTCAAATGCGGTTTTAGAAATTATAATACTTATGGCGGACATATTATATTATTTCTAATCATAGAATTAACAATTGATGTTTTAATTATAATGCAACAGTGAACTCATTATTGAAAAACCTAATAAAAAGTGTATATACAAATCAATACAATTTTGGAGTACAATAAAGTAAAACTAATTCAGTAGTTATTTTCTGACTGTATGATTAACTCGTTGCTCTAGTGGGCGTAATCGTTATTGTTGAGATTGAGTTTGAGGTCTTGGGTTCGATTTGCAGGTTACATTTACTGGGAAATTCAGGGAAATAGTTTTTCTATCTGAAATTTCTCATCACGAGGTCTGGATTTTAAGACAATTAATGGCAGTATGCTCGCCCCTTGTAGCATAGGACAAAAACATTACTGAGTAAATGAGGGTGTACTACAGACCTTTTTTGGGGGGGGGGGGGGGAATCAACAAATAACGCCTCCCGCTCTTGGGCAGAGCGAAAGGGAGTGTCAGACTTCTACTGACTAAAAACCACCCATGTTCCTTTTTAGCCCTATATGGCGCTGCCACGGTGACTAGTGTACAACCCGCAGCCCCGACGGCCGTCGGCCCTTTCGGGCCCCTCCCAGTGTATAACGGACCTCTGAGGAATCTAGGAACATTGCATTTTCTAATGCTTGTTTTGCAGCACATTCAATTTTATCGAGAAACATAAATAAGTCGTAATTATTCCAATAATGTTGCTGTACAAAAAATCTAAGTAATGGTCTTCCTCATAGTTCTTGCCTTTCTTTTTGTATAACTCTGTCTAGTAAACGTCTGGCATAAGATTGATGGCTTGTCTGACAATGATACGTATGCGTTCGCATTTTATGACGTGTAGACTTCCTTTGGGGCATAGGAACTCTGCCAAGTGTGCCAACTGGATGAATAATCTTTGGTCTATTCAAATTGGTTTGAAAAAAGAATCAATTTGTGTCGGAAAGGAGGAATTAGAAAAATAAAAATTGCAAATAAAAATATAAAATGAATTCGATAAAAAAAGAAAACGAGATCAGAAAAAGGTTTTACACTCGTCATCATCTATTTGTCCTTATTCCAGTATATCTGGGGTCGGCGAAACACGCTTCTTCCATTCTTCTCTGTCAGACGTCACAGCATCATCTACTTCTTTCTCGTTCGTGTCATTCCTCACACAATCCTACTGGATGATAATAAGACAAGTGGCATATTTGTTTATTTATTGTTTTATTGCACAATGTACACAACATAGTTACACGCTAGGCTTAAAACTATTGAGTACATGACCCTGTTAGGGCGCAGCAAGATGACTTAAGTCAAACAATATTGTTCTTTTATTTATATCACGTATATTAGAAACTTTTACTATTGAAATATTATATTAATTGAAACATAAATCTAGCTTTATGGCTTTTTTTGCTTATTATTTTGGCTTTTTTTCCCCTATAACTTGGAACTTTAACATAACTGGCGAAATATGGGTGTACTAAGGTAGACCTCAGCCTAACCCTTCGGAGATTACAGGCGTGATGTTGTGTCATGTATTATTTACTATTATTAAGAAAAGTAGATACTAATTTTCACTCTCTATCCATGCCATATTTTTTTCAGTAGCTTAGGAAACCACTTCAATTTACGTCATCCTTGGCACACAATTTGATATATTTTTTTAAAATAACTCAAAGCTTGGCAACTTTATAATAATCTTATATTACAGACACTTTTTGCGCCACGGCGGTCTGAATACAACACATTTTCCTTTACGCGGCAATAAGCTGAGCTATGTTAAATTAGTTAATAAAACCTTTTTCAAGTTTCGTGACAAACGCTAATATACCCTCGTCCTAAAGGCTGTATGCTTTATCCTTAATTGGATGGCGATGTCCACTTAAAAAGAAAAAAATCATTTTGAAAAAAGAACACCAAAGACAAAATAACTTTTGATTAAAATACTCACTCACTGTTTTTGATCGTTTGCGGCTTCGGACGTGCAAAAAGTCGCGTTTCGTTTATTAGCATAAAATGTAAACATTTCATTACAATACTGGTTCATTAAGGCAATACAGGAATAGACTGCAATTAAAAACTATGTAAGTAAGTAAGTTAAAGGCTAAGGGTAAGTTCCCAGTAGTTCGGTATCACGTTGCTTTAATTTAAACTGTCTCGTTGGTCTAGTGGTAACGTAACTGCTAAACATGTGGGCCTGGGTTCGGTTCCCGGGGCGGGCAAAGTGATATTGGGTTTTCCATCGGGATTTATTCAGAAGAGGGGATCGGACCGAGTCAAAAAAATATGATTCTAATTAGTCCGTCAGTTAGATAATGAAAACATATTGTAAGTATCGTGTTTTTTTGTTTTATCAAATTAATAAGAATTGACGAAGATAAGACACGTCAAAGATCATGAGTAGTCGTGTATCATCAGTATCATGGGGGATTGTGACGTCATTTGTAGGTGAAAAATGAACTAACATGTGACGTTTTGGAGGAATTTACGAGTTTTCGAAGCACTGTATCGTCTTCATTTTTTGTTTATGTGAAAAAAGATAAAATACGTGCCCAATATGTTTTGGAAATCTATGGTTTAAGACATTTATTTATCAAAAACAGAATACAATAATTCACTTGGATGAGAAATGGAACAAGTAGGTATCGCAAATATATCTGACAGACTAATTTTTTTTTGTCCGATCACCTATTGTGCCGGGTCTGATGGTAATAAGCTCGCCCGCTATTACATGGAACTTAAACGTAATTACTGGCGATAATGTGGTTGTACTATTAGGTACACCTCTGCCCTTGCGTAACAGGCGTGATCTTATATCAAACTGAAACGCCTACAAATAGCATAAACCTAATCAGATTATTTTCGTCCATTCCTACCACACTACACAGTAACAGTGCAATTAAAATCGACGCTCATAATAAAAACTCATTTCCGTTTGCAATCGCATTCCTTACAATAAAACACTGTTGATATTTTTAATCTGTAAGCCGAGTGTGAGGCTGCAACGAGAAACACCTACCTCCAAAAGTAATTAATCATCATCAGTCAAAATGAACGGCTGAGCTGAAGTTTGTATACCGCTACATGAACTGTCTTTGAACTGACGGATTCGTTACCGATGTATATTTCAGGTAGGCCAGTCAAGCGACAAGCTATACATATAAAACCAGTTTTTGCGGATCTCTTATTGTACGGGAAATCTATATAAAGCGAGGCCAAGTTTTACTGGAATGTACATCTTGATATGTTGCCGTGTGTACAGTGAGAACTTTCATGAAATATAAAAAAATACGGTAATTATATTTAATATTTATTTGAAAATATACTAATTTATTAATAGATGATACTGATTATGCTTGTTGCAACCAATTTACCTAAAGTGCTTTAGAATTAAATAGGATAATTGTATTTTCGATTCAAAACTCGTGCTAGGGCACTTGGCTAGTAGTAACAAAATAAATAGTAATCGGTTTAAAAAATCATGGACTACTTAATACAAATAAAAGAGACAAACTAAATAAGGTTTCCTTAAAATGAACACTTCAGTAACACACTCATTCCAGCGCTATTTATTTTTAAAATTCAAAATTATTCGTGTTTTACTTCGAATTTTCAGATATTTGTAGCAATGGATCATCAATGGATTTTCGTTGAAATACCTTCGTGTTGTGATGAAAATGAAAATAGCGTTGTGGGATTCTTGATATGCATTGAATGAGTTCAGATTAATCGATTCGCCTCCCTTGTTCTCCATCTCTATTCCCCCTGCCTCTCATGTTTTTGTTCTAATTTGTCCCGTGTCAAGACTCCAATATGCACACGTTTGTCTGTCACGAAAGTGCACATTACCATCACAAAGTCGGCACGACGAAATTAACTACACGCATCGAGCCTTTGGCGTACCTCCGCGGATAAAAGTGTTTTTACTCTTATGATGTGCAAATGAATAATTTAATGGGTTCCTGGCTTGTTTATCTATCTAATTTATATGGGAAATAGTAGTATCCCGTAATCTGTATCAATCGAAACAAATACCGTGAAAATTATACTGAAATTATTGTAACAATTTCGAGCGTTTAAGCCGATTACACCGAGAACGATCGCATTAGCCAAATTAATATCTGACACCAAGCACAATTAATACAAAATCGTCAAAAGGAGATTGTTATTTTATCTAAACAAGATAATTCCGCAGTTGAACTCGGCTAAAACCAATTTTCTCGCCATTAACATCCAATTTAGGTGTTTTTAACCACATTTACGAAATGCGCTTTAGCCGTTCTGACGTAACAAAGTAATCTTTACTCTGTTTAGAAGTCAATTTATTATTTAAAAGGCTACGAGTACCTATGTACTTAGAAGGGTGTCACTTAGTTATCTCAGACGGATTACATTAAAGAGATGAAAGCTGTTTTTACAGGCGTGAATTTTAAATTGCATTTACGTAATGCGGTGTACCTTGACAACGCCGCCATTTTGGTTTTGTAAACAACGATGTTTGGAAAATTTGGGCGAGGCGGTGCGGTGAAATTAATTAAAGAAAATAATTTATCCTTATACTTGATGGCTGAAAATAGATAGTCCTACTCACTACACAGATTTTCACGTAAAGTAAATACGTGAACTCTTTTGTTGGAAAGCTTTTTGCACTTGACAGTACTTTATAAAAAAAGGGTCTTGGCAAGGCAGTATAGTTTTTAAGTATTCTTTTTGCTTGCTTTACATACACGTTTATAAATGGTTAAATAAAGAAGATTAGTATTTAATTCACTATTTATCGCAATTAATTGTACGTAGTCCTTTAAAAGATTAATTGGCCTTAAATGACAACGTTTAAATACGGTGAGAACTTTAATCTCAAGGTTATATGGTAAACAAAGTGCCTCGGTAGTAAAAGTAAACATTATTATGTTAATTTTATAGTCTTCAAATTCCCAGGAATAAGAACAAGGCTTTTGTACTACCTATTATGTTATTTTGTTGTTTGGTAATTGTGCACCAATTCTAATGAACAAAAGCAAATGTTACCTTTTGAGAAAGATAATAGAGTTTTTAGTTTTTAAACGCGGTTTTTACTTCTGAGGGTTTTGAAATAAACAGTATGGTTACCTTTCGCTTTACGAAGATATGACATATAGGTACCAACCCTCACTGGCTGGACTCGTTTGGTGGATAAGTTTTGTTACGTAACATGAAAATTAAATCAACACAGTAAGCGAAAACAGCTTCTAAACGTTACTAAGTGTACCTATACAAATTGGTTCTGCTGACTGTACACCAAAGTTTCTCTCCATTGGCTTGCATATTTACCTCAACTATGTTGGGGTCGATTTCCAGTCTAACCGGGTGCAGCCGGCTGCAACCCTGGACTTTAATTTTAATTTTTCACTGCCTCAGTCATCATCCCTATGATTTTAAACTTTTTTTTGGTGGTTGAAAAATCATCAAATTACCCCTCCCGCTCTTGGACAGAGCGAAAGGGAGTGTCAGACTTCTACTGACTAAAGCCACCCATGTCCCTTCTTAGCCCTATATGTCGAGGCCGCGGTAACTTCTGAACAACCAGCAGCCCCAAAAGACAGAATCAAAGAATAGCAGAAATGTGTATTGAAGTTTAAAATTAAGTATAAACTTCAATACACATTTCTGCTATTCTTTCCTGATTATTTACGTTGCGGGATTCAAGACAGTTGAATTATTTCTCTGGTACTTCATTGAGCTTTATTTTCTCCTCGTTTTTCTGAAGGTGGTCACTGTTGATTCTGTCTTTCAGGAGTTGTAGTTGTTTGTGAGTTGAGAATAGAGTAAAGAATATCTTGAAACAACTACTACTTACTTTAAAGTATGCTTCCTGATCTTATCACTTTGGACAAGATTATGACACACTCAGCCACTGTTAATGTACTCACACAATCAGGTACACCGTTAAGCAACAAAACTAAACTAGGATTATCCCGATACTTCAAATTCGTCTGTTCCCAAATCTGGCCGAAAGCCAAGGTCAATAAACCCCTTTTGTTTATCCGTGCATACCTTTAACTTACACAACCTCAACCGCACCATATGAGAAACAGCTTCCAACACAATTTGAAACTTACCCTCGAACAATTAAAGAACATTTTGCGGTGTTTGAACGGATATGTAAATAAAGAGGGATGTATCCTAAACAAATATACAGGGTGTCGCGCGGTAGCTATCTGCGACTGCGATTGTGAGCTAACCAATTTAAATTGATCCCTGTAACCCCTTCTTTTATTTAAATAAGCCTAATATTTCGTGTAATCTTAGTCCTAATTAAACTGGTTACAGACAAAGGTTATGATTTTTTAAACAGAACGTTTGGATTAAATGAGGGGTGTATCTGAATATCTATGTTTGTTATTAATCTCTGTGTAAGCAGCCTGTGATAGCTGAAATTAGCTGTTACTTTCATTCATACCGAGCTTCGAATTATGTTTAATCTGTCCCCTTTTGTTTTAACTACGAGTATTTAGAGCAATATTTGTGGTAACGTAACATCAATGAATTAAGTCTTAATTGTATTGTTGCTATTTGAAAATAAAATTGAAGATGCTATCACGATGTTTATGCCCGAAGAGTAAGGCACGGTTGTTTAAATCCCGTGTAATAGGTACACAAATTCACACATCAGGCTGTTTCTCAGAAATTCCGTATGAAAAACCCCTTTTTTTTGGCGGGTGGAAGATCATCAAATAAACCCCGCTCTTGGGCAGAGCGAAAGGGAGTGTCAGACTTCTACTGACTAAAAACCACCCATGTTCCTTCTTAGCCCTATATGTCGAGGCCGCGGTAACTTGTGTACAACCCGCAGCCCCGACGGGATGAAAAACCCCTTTGAATGAAACCTGATGCTCTTGCCACTAGAACAAAGCAGGCAGTAAATTGGTACACAGCAAATTGGCAAATATCACTTTACATAGAAACTTGGCTAAACAATGCTTGCAAGCACAGCAATACCCAACGGGCGATGTACAGTAACCTATTAGATACGATCTTCAGATAATTGCGTAGTAACATAGCCTCTTGCAATGTAGGTTTCGGAGAGCAGCTACGCTAGGGAGTCACTTTGTGTTAGGTTCTGTATATTGTAGTTTAAAATATTTGGCCCAGTTAAGCATCTATTTAAGTGTCTAGTTTCAAAATATTTGATTACGATAAGTAAAGGAAATTGGAGTCAAATCGGAAGGCAACACTTAAATAAAAGCACCTTTCAAAACTCCAAATATTGGCTATTTTGGCATGTTCATATATAGTTCATCAGACGTGGCCAGGCTAGTCCTTCCAAGCTTAGCAGATCTTTGACCATTCGTCTACATTTGTAATGAAAGACGCAGGGTAATTCCAATTGGTTCAGTGTGCCAAACAAATATTCTTGACAATATAATTATTTAATCGATAAGTCACACCAGACACAAGCATATGCATTCGATATTTATAGACCCCGTTCAGGCATTTTAGGGTGATCCTCATTTTACATAACAACCAAAACTAACACATGCTAAAAACACCTCTGTCTCAAGGGTGTAGGCATCAATCTACCATTCAATGTTTCGTAGATATATAGCAAGTGAGGTATACAAAGAACTATTTACGGCCCGTGAAAGCCTGTCGCGTAGACAAGGGGGGTATGGGCGCCGTAAAAATGATTTATGCTCGTCTACAGGGCTTATCTAGTGTTGTCGAACTTTTAAGAATGGGTTGATGGAGGCTAAAAACTACAAGATAGTGGTGTTACATGGGTGCTCATCTGAGAAATGAAGGGAGAGACAGAGCTTTACTAAATATTAAGTTCCGAGAAATGTTTTATGCAAAATAAAAGCATTTTCGATTCATATGACATCATCTTCTGATCTTCAGCGCGTCTATGACAATCTAAATTTACATTGAAAACAAACGGAATAATAAGAATGGTTTATGCGTTTATTTACAGGCCTGCATCCAACCCTGAATCTTTTTTTCGGCGTTAAAACTAAATATTTTGCGTAACATTTAATGTTTTTCTTCTTTGGGTGTCGATGGTCTACTAGTTTGGCGAACAACCAGCAGGACATGCAGGGCACGATATTAAGTGCGCCATTGTTCGAGGAACAGCAACACATTTACACTCCAGTGCAGAGTCATTTATGTATCTCCACCTCAGCAGGTGAACCTTAATGTCAAAGATTTCCACAAAGTAACGTACGAAACTATAACCAATTAAATTGAGTCAGTCCAAAATTTGGCTACCAGTTTGGTACTTTCAATAGCATCCATCAGCTGCAGCTGATACCCTTCCTCTTTATTACCCGACTGCGGCAAAGCCCAAAAGGAGGGTTATTTTAAGTCAGTTTCAAAAGGCTTTTTTCCAAGAGATTTTACTTTTTCATTTAGTTATGGCAGTAGGTATAAATACAAGTTGTCAATATTCCCATAGAGATTTGGTTGGTTTTGGATGAGGTAACTGTCTCTTCAGATATCAAATTGGTGTGAATTGACCCTAATAACCCTACAAACGAAGGAATGTGGGTACTCACTTTATTGTCGATTGTCAACAATGTCATGTTGTATATACTACAGCAGTGTACACCATCCAGTCTTCTTTTTTTATAGAATGGTTTATAAAACGTAAATCTTATCTCTATAAGAAAAATAAATAAGTAATCTCATACCTTTTCTATGTAATTTATAAAGTGTGTAAGAATTTCTGGAGAAATTTCTATAAATCATAGGAACTTTACAAATGATCGTGAATTAAATTAATAATGGAAGAACAACGTTTTATACTATTTTATCTTAATATCCATCTGTGAGATGCATTTTTTTTGTTATCATACCCGCGTGAGAACAAATGGTCATAAAAATAGTTATACAGTAAGTATACGCTACACTAATGATAGTATACATTGTGTATCAAGTTTTAAACATGGTCGTCGAAATTCCTGAAATTATAGCGCCCTAGGTACTCTTATTGAGTCTATAGAATAAACAAAAACAAATGAAATATCGATTAATGTACCTACTATCACATAAATCCTGAGTGAAAACAGAGACGCTGAACCGCTTTCAAAGCCGCCGCTTTTTTTTTCTACAACGACAATCTTTTTTTTATTTTCGTCAGTCAGCTTAGAAAATGTTAATCTTACTCATTTTTGACGTTTCCATATTAAAATTATTAAAATTATCGCTGGTAAATTGTTAAGTACTTTTTTTTATTTTCTTTGCCCTTTTTTTTGAACACCATGTCGCTGAGTCACCATTTGACCGTTTATAATAACTTGATGCGGGCGACTGTGCCTTTTTTTTGAGATTGGGTAATCATCAAATAAACCCTCCCGCTCTTGGGCAGAGCGAAAGGGAGTGTCAGACTTCTACTGACTAAAACCCACCCGTGTTCCTTTTTAGCCCTTTATGTCGAGACCGCAGTATCTCTTGCGAATAACCCGCAGCCCCGACGGGATTGTCTTTGCCCTCTGTTTGTTTTCTTTTCCCATTGAAACCGTATTCGTGTGTGCTATACTTATATGGAAAATAAAGCTGAAATTCCATTCCGTTAGTGGCCAGTTGGCCATATTTGGCCATTTTGAGTCACCCAGTATTGGTACAATTCTGAAGAGATAACAGAAACAACTAATAGGTCCCTAAACTACTCGCTATATCTGCGGACAGATTTGTTAAAGTAATCACAAGGGAATGTCGATCACAGATACGCGTGCCCGGTTGCGGACATACGGTCAAGATGGTTGACGAATAAATGGGTCAGGTTACAGGAAATTATGGTTCCTTTGGCAAGGATTCACATTATTATTATGTTGAAATCTGCGGTTCTCTCTCTTTTTCTTACTTATTCCCAACATGTTTTACGTGAATATTTTTCCAGTGGGAACGTTAGTGACATTAGGTATGAAGTCGGTAATTATTGGATCTTTTACAATATTGTTATCTTCTAGCTTTACCATCCATAACAATGGTAAAATACGAATTTACATATCGAAATGCTTTTGGTTTTTTAAATATTTTCTAATCCTAAAGGGAGTAAACATGGATTCACCTTGCCAAGAAATTAACTTTGAATCTACGCCTTCTTTGTTTCGAGCTTTACAGCCATTTTCTTCGGCTTCGGTTTGTCGGTTTTCATATAGCACCCAAACGGAACATACAACCAGACATATACTTCGACTAACCAACTTGCTCGCTGACCTACCAGCCTGAATGCAAGCAGGAGGCGGTGGAACAGTACCGATGTGATTAATGACGGTGACCCCACGGCATCGCCAGATATCGGTATCTACGTGAGCCGCGATCACTCTTGATTGCCCTGTATTGTTTGAGCTTGTACCTACGTCTAGCTACTGTATCTATGACTATGTAGGAGAGAATGTACAGACAGCATCAAAAGTAGATAGGTAAACACTAATCCAATTTTCAAAACCGTTTTTTTTTAATAAAAAAACTTATTAGATATAACTCGTTACTAACAAGTTATTGAAGAGTACATGAAGAGTAGGGCCGACGCCTGCCGGGGTTGCGGGTTGTTCAAAAGAGATACCGCGGCCCCGGACACAATGGGCTAAGAGGGAACATGTGTGTTTTTTAGTCAGTAGAAGTCTTACACTCCCTTCCGTTCCGCTCAGAGCGAGAGAAGTTATTTGATGATTACCCAATCTCCGAAAAAAAAAACAGGCACAGTCATCAGGGCATCAAGTAATTATAAACGGTCAAATGGAATGGATAATAATAGATGGATACAGCGACATGGTGTTCAATAAAGCAAGGAGTTCCTACCAGCTATGTATAAAAGAAAATAAATTAAAAACATAAAGTTAGACCCTAGAATATAGGGTCACAAAACAAAAAAACAAACGCGGGAACTACCTACCAAAATAATTTGGGAGACTTTACAAAAGATTTAAATACAAAGCAAGACGTGTCACACACATAGAAATTAAATGAGGCAAACAAAACACACTATAAGCTCCAACCGCGAGCAAAATTACCCGAAAGCGGGTTCCGTAGTCAAATGCAAAGCCAATTAGGTACGAATTAGATGTGGCAACATTACCACAAGTTCTTTGTGAACACTTCTTTGTGTCGTAATAGTGGCAACACTGGTATAAAGTAATGTGATAACGTATTCTCGTATAAAATTGCAGTGAGATGAGATTTTGTACCGAAATTGTATTGCATGTTACATGTGATCTGTTTTAGAATTGTTATTAGGTATAAGTTAACAAAATAAACTGAAGAACTAAACGAAATCAGATTCTTCTATTACTACTAAGATTTTTCATAAATATAGAATGCCTCCTGTTTTCATTAAGTACATAAATATTATCGCTATGACGAATTTCGCAAGTACTTTTTCACCGACTTCAAAAAACGAGGAGGATCTCAGTTCGGTTGCATTTTTGCTGGTCAGATAGTGTTTACTTGAAAAATTTGTCAATCAATCAATTTAACCTTTAAACTTTTTATAAATATACACATAATAATATTAAATAAAAATTAAAAAACTAGCAAACCGTTCTCACTAAATCACACGCAATTTTTTCTATTCTTGGAACACTTGAGTTGACATGTCACCGTTTGCAGAATAGGATTTTCCGTTGCGTTGGGGTGTGCTAATGATTTTTTAACGTCATAGAAATGGCGACGCTTTTGTTAGCATTGTTGAATGAAGATGAGCACGGTGAAACGTAATGTGGAAAAAACTTAGTGTGAAAATGTTTTCAGGGTTTTTTCATATTGTTTGGTGACCAAGTGGAATGTTTAAGCAGGTTTCATTAAATGGTTTATTTTTAAGTGAGCAGAATAAGTGGTGTAAACTTGCATAAATGACACAACATAAACAATTCTAAAATTTGAAATTAAAAACAAAAACAAATTGTAGAAAAAAATGCATGATGTTTTAGCCGCTAGCAAATATTTTTTGAGAATTTTATATTACGTTTATTCATGCGATTGTGATAGACTCATCGGTAGCGAAATGTTTGTAAGCCCTGGTCTTGGCTGTCAAAAAAAGGTTAACTTAAAACAAATGACTGCCTGAAAACCGTGAATGACACTACACATTGTGTCTAAATTACGTCGTCATGTTGTTATCGCCATCTCTTTCACTCCACTCATTCCTCGAGGGATAGGACTACCACAGCAATACTTCCACTAATGTAGTTGCCACAAAACATTGAAGTGAAGTTCGTCAGGTCAGAACGGGGCGTGGTGTCCCCCATTAGGGCAGCCGCACCTAAATCCGTACTTATTTTAATCACTTGTACCCCGCTGGCTTTTATCATGCGTGTTGTTGATGGCCTATTCTGGCCACGACAACAAACAACCTTACAGTAACCCCTCAAGGTTGCTTTTACTGTGGAAGCAACACCCTATCTACAGTTGAAGGAGGAAAATAAGGATATAATGGGGCTGGCATCATAAGGTGAATTGTTCTTGTAGATTTTCGCGAAGAAATTGGCCAACCGCTGTTTTCCGCTTTGCCTTTTTTATTATGAAAATTGTTGTTTAAAACTTATTAAACTTTGTTTATAAATATAAAACACAGCATCTCTTGCTAAAGGAATGGAGAATAGAGTCAAAAGTTAAAGTTAACAATTTGTATTAACTTCTTCTTTTGCGATACAAATATTCGGTAGGATATTATGTATACAGTGGCCTCCAAAAGTTACGTGTCTATCAAAATTCTAGTTTCAAGAAACGTTATACTTACATCACAGTTCAACTGTGCTGTATAACGATTTTATTAGGTAAGCCATCAATATTTGATAAAGGATTATATTTTGATTATTATTTTTTGATTGCCTAACCTGTTTTTAATTGAACATCATCTGCCGAAAATTAATTTAAGTTTGAAATAGTTCATTATTCGCAAATAACAATATTTTAAAAGTAGATTTAATCATTGATGGGGCTTCATTTCTTACCTTAATTTTTGAAAAATATTGGCTTAAAGGCGAAAGTTTAGGAACCCTTAGCCTAGTGTTAAAGCTTAAAAGCAAATTTAAAACCACCATTTTACGCCTTCTAATTTTAACCTAGATAAAACTTAACAAATCTCATCACCAAACTTTGTTACCCAAGTTAACCCACCGGAAATATTCTTCACACTGACACCCTTACAAAGAGCAAATAGAACGGGAAGTGAATATTATAGGGGGCAATATATTGCAGGGGTCCCTTTACTGCTCAACTAAATGACTTATTGCAAAAGTTAGGAGGCGATATGACTCAGGCAGGCAGCTTCATCATCGCTGTGGAGTTGATGGAGAAGGTCTACGGATATTGTAAGCTTATCTTTCGACAATGTGGAAATAACTGACTGATTTGCTCGTTGCTTCGGCGGCCATGATCGTTCAAAGTTTGAAGGAGTCAATAAATGCTGCACAAATTTTGAACGTGAAAAGTGTGGTTTTTTTTTCATACTTGGATTACATTAAAGATCATCGAAGCCTTTGCTAAGTGCATTGTCGTTGTTGTATAACATAACATCATGCATGGTGTACCTACCTAAAATAGTGCACCCACTTTTCGCCAGTTATGTTTAAGGAAATAAAATCCAGGACCTTACGCTCAGCAACAATAGATAGAACAACGAGGCAGTTATCAATTTTATGGTCTTACGAAGTTGACTTTCTGTAAGACTTCATTATGACATGATCATCTGGTTAATGCAGTGATTTGCGTAAGACATGGTGTGTGTTTAGGCGTTAATATCATTTCAGATAATCGACCGTCATTATCCACGTTATCCGCCCAGTTTTTGCTTAATCAATCATGATATAGTAGTGTTTAACATGTATTGCTTAAGGGCTATTTTACTTAGGATCCAACATGATTGGCTATGTGATAATAATGTCTGAAATCGATTGCTTCGCTGGCTTAACATGGTGGTGTCAAGTCTTCTTTTTTTCTTAAGTGATTGGAGAATGTAAATGCTGATTTAGGGAATGGTGGAATGGAATATTAACCTTTAATTAATAAGTAAAAAACACATATTGTGTACTTCTAGACTACGGCTCAAATCTTTGAACTTCAATACTATTGTTATGTAGTTAGGAGCAATGCAAAGCTTCGTCTGCACTTGGATAGGAAAGTAATTGTGTATTTTTTTGTAAATCACTTCCAATTCGCACTTTCTTTGTAGCAGAAGACTAATTCTGTACGTTTGTACGACATGGCGAACATAGTTCAATTAAAACCGTTTTACCCACACACAAATTCACCGAATCACCAGACAGATCGCAAAACAATCGCTGAACAAATCCTTCGTCCGGTTAGTTTATAAGCCGGTGGTTAGCGGGGATTATCGCGCTTCCAAAAGGCACCCTTTCGAGGCGTCGTCAACCCTCCTCACTACTCCCGAGCCGTTACACATGTGATGAATCTTTCCGTCCAAAGATATCGTTGGTAGGTTTGGTACTCCCGGAATGACGAGAGGTTTTTCCTTTGTAATTGTGTGTAGGCTCGTAGATTCTTGGTAAGACGTAATTTGGGATTACAATACGAATAATGGAATGGGTTTGTTGTTAGGAGCTTGATGAAATTGTTTTTTTTTTTGGGAGGTCTTGGATAATTAGGAAAAGTCGGAAAAGTTCTGCTATTCTAAGACTATTTTTCGTCTCAGAAAACTAGTAAATCTATGATAGTCTAGTTAGTGATCATTTCATAATCCATCTCGAAAGCCAAAACCCCGCGTAGAATCGTTCTACTTTTTATCACATCACCAACTCGGACAGATCACAGAAAGCAGCGCCTTTTTACAAGAATCTAAAAACTCATGATGTTCATAGCTCGTAGAAACTGCTTTAACTATACAAATCGTCACCGCGGGTGGTAAGAATTTTTTACGACAAGCTCTGGGCTGTCACAAAAATTCGCCCCCGCTGTTCCACACTAATTCGCGTATCTCGGTCAAGTCTACACAGAGGAATTCATCGTATTTTAATATCTAACATACCGATATATTATCGATTTTATGACTATTTTCCGTTACTCGGTTTTCGATAATGCTATTACTAGGCATAAAATAGTTGACCATAACATTAATGACGAATAAATTCGATCGGAATGCTATCAGAACTGTGTTTTTCGAATCAAAATAAACATTGTGACAATCTTTAAGTTACCACATATCAAATATTTGATTGCCTAAATTAAAACATAAATAAAAAATAGCTAAACATTCGTGGCGTTAAGTATAATAACGGAACATAAAACTAAACACTTTAACATTTTAATATCAACATTATGAACACGATGTTAATGTTAACTTCTCCAATATTAAAAATAATAAATTCTCTGCTTTGGGCATTTCAAGATGGTGGATTGTAACAAAGTTATAGTGTTATAAACTTCTATGATCAACAAAATGAATAATAAAATCTCAGCATTTTGGTGCGAATGAATACTTTGGCTTCTTTATTCATTTCTTGGATTTGGCATTTAATATCCTTCGACAAGACGACTTCTGTGTAATACATTTTTCTGAGTCCATTCAACTGTCTGCGATTTTCTAATTATCTCAATATTTTTCCAGGGTAAACAAACATCTATGGATGCTTCTTCATTTTTACTTGCATGTGGTTCCTCACAACGCATTTTAATCTGCTTTTAATTTAAAACCTTCTTTCTTCCTTTCGTTTTTATTTCCAAATGAATCAAGGAACACTATAAATCACACCGTATATTATTTTAAGCAACCATATTTTATTAATTGAAACCAATCAGAAACAATTCACGAAACACATTTAAGCCTGGGTGTCGTTAAATATGTTCAAAATGGTATCCCTTATACGCACTTAAATAAGTTTGATGATATTGCATGTTTACAGTGTCGTAAATCTGCTGACACTCGAGATTTATTGTTATAGGATGCTGGGGCCACAAATTATGTTCGACACAATTCGGCCTTTGTCTGAACGGAACGATTTTTGTGATTGCTTTCCGCGAAGATTGAAACCACTAGACGCGTCCTAGCTCGTCAAGAAATTGACCTTGGCTATATCAATGTCTATAACATGTAAATAGTTTAGTCTCGCTTGCATAATACATAATACATACATATCAGCCAAGTCCAATGTATAATCGAGGATTGCAGTATGCCTGCAATCCTCGAAGGACTTGGCTGATATGTATTTCATAGTACTCCCTCTTGTAGCCAGTCATTTTAAATAACATGTAATAGGATGAATTTCCATCAACCGGGCACAAATCCATAATCAGCGATGCTACTCTGAAATTGCTGGTGAAAAATCACCAATAACACTGCCCTACTTAGCCCTACCTGGCTCAGCTACTTGCGACCGCTAGACCAAATCTACAAATCATATCTATCTATCATTATATTTACATGCGGGATGTGTGAGCCCACTCTTCCAGTGCGAGCACTTTGTCGATCGTCGTGAGTACAGTGTCAGTGTGAGCACATCGAACAATTTAAATCCGTGGCTTTCCAAGACTGGCGTTATAAGTAAATCTAAGTGTATTGTTCGGAGAAATTCTCCTTCCAGACGTTTCACTCTCAATACAATGTTATTACAATCTCACAAGATTAATCTCGAAATGACTTCGTGTGTTTTCGTAATATTCAATCTGAGTAGCTGATGCTTGAAATCTGAATGTTATTTAAACTCCTTCAGTCATAATTACTCGATAACGACTCAATGATCAATTGAAACGAAGGTTGTCTAATCACTGTTTTAAGCTTTAACGGTTTATAATTAAATACTAAGAACGAGGGTAGACTTTGTGCCATCATAATTATTTCAGCCGAAAGACGACCACTGCTGGAGATTGGCCTCTCCCAAGTGACGCTATTTTGACCGCTCCTGTGCATCTCGTATTCAGCGGATTCCCGCAACCTGACAGATTTCTCTGCAACTGACAATTTATTCTATTCTCCAGTCAACCCGCGATCATGGCACTTGCAACAGCGTCGAAATATCGGGAGCTCATACAAATGTATAATCAAGGAAGATATCCCTGTAATGACATTTTTTTTATTTATTTTAGTCTGAGTATTAGAAAGAGTATTTACATAAATTATAACAGAATATTTAACGATACTAAAAGGAATATTAATTAGAGTAATTAATATCATGTTACTCGCAGTCGAAAATCTTTTGGGTATAAATTACGATTCACCTGATTCAAAGATAACGTGCTTGCTTGATCTGTCATCGTTTAACAATGCAAGTATAAGTACATAAATACTGCTAAATACTCAATCACTATCATAAATAACAAACGATCCATACTTCAGATCCTGATGGGCGTACGTAGGAAGATGAGGAGCTTTTAGCGTTACCTAATGCCACTGAGTCATCGTACTATTAAGGTTAAGGATTATTCCCCAGCTGATGATGAAATTGAGGGGCTCGTGGCTAAAAAGTACCATGCCAGCATTGATACGTGGCCACCAATTACGCAGTGAGACTCAGCCATTCTGCTTCAGAAAACTAGTAAAACCGTTTGTCACGACTGGCATTTGTAAATCTTTGAGTTAGCTGGTTGGTACTGTGAAGCCTGACAGTCGGACAACCATCATTTTTGCCAAATGGTATTTGCACCAGCACCATTTGGCAAAAATGATGGTTGCCCTGGACTGTTGAGGTCAGGTGGGTTCGCTCCATGTAAAATACTGGTATTTAGCTACATCTGGTTAGATTGAATCGATTCCAGAAGACTTAAAAAGAGGCTTTGCAGGACATAAAAGGAACAAAAATGAATCAGGTTTTTACTGGAAAAACAACCAATAAAATCGTACAGGATGTCGACTCCATACAAATTAAGTTCCAATAATAACAGACATATAAATGCACAACTCATGTATATCCCGGGTGTACTCAACCACATAAGTTAGTAGGCGTTACCCGACTAGGGCTAAGTTATTATCGTACATAAATCTATAATGATTGGCTGTCTCGAGGAAGATAAGTGCCTATTACCAGCTATCGGTGTAAATGAGATGCGTCACTCCGAATTAGACCTCGTTGCAGGCCTAATGCGTTGGCAGTAATGAGAGTGCTGAACTTCCAGGCAAATTAAGGTTTTAAAATCTTGTTAGAAGGTATAACTGTTTCCGTTTCAAATAGTTGGGAAAAACAGGGTGTAAGCGACATCGACGATATTACAGATGCCAGCATATCAAAGCTACTAAAATCAGTCAAATTGATTTTCAACTTAATTGCTGAAGCATTAGGGTTCCAGGTTGTTTGGGAAAATTTGACAGTTTGGGTATATAGCATTATGTCCCAGTTAATACTATAGATTAACTCCAATATCTTTTCACGTACTTTAAAGCAAGGAACGACGTACAATCGTGTACTTTGAATTGAGTACATGATCCAAGATCCTATAGCGGTTTAGTAGGTTGATTTCTCAGAAAAAAAAAACTACTGTGTCTTCGTTTCAACCGTGTAGGTTGTGTAAAACAATAATCTTTTTAAATTAAAAAGGTCTAGCAGTTTGAGCGTCGATATTTCTTACACACGGTGAACGTGTATAGTATTTGGGTTACCTCTTTCTCTCCATCCATCAACTTTAATATCCACCGCTCTTTTAGTCATATTCTATTCGTCCCTCCTCATCCTATACCCATACGAAGACAGTCGATTTCCTTTCACACATTGAAAGGAAATCGACTACAGCCTATAATTGTAGTCAATGATTTGATAGTATTGGCCGGTTGATTGCTACTAGTTGTATACTATCGTGGTTGTCAACGATGGGAATCGGGTTAGTATCGTAAACCACGGCTACAGCAACCAGTGCAAAGTGGGCTTGCTAATTGAACTTTATTGAACTACTGCGATCTGTGCGGAAGCGACGTGCATCGTTTTAAGCGGTACTGGGAGTTAGATCAACTCTATAATTTATTATTGCGCGTGATATCTTCATAATTTTCTCATTAATTGATCTGATGATTCCATTTTGAATTATGATGAGAACTGTGACGATTTGTGGCTTTTGTTAAAAATAGTGGGAATTTCATCAGGTTGACTGGTAGATAATGCTTTCTAGCATAAAGTCCGCCTATAAGTACCAGTCTCCTACATGCATGAAATAAATAAATACATTCTCCGAAAATTCTGTTTCTATGGAATATTTAATGAAATTAACTGAATCTTAATCCTATATAACACCTGGAACTGAACACGATCAACAGGTCGAAACCACGATCACACATATTTTTTATAGGTATAAAAATGCTCGAACGCAGTCAAATAAACACGCGTGCGAGTATTGTGGTATCTAGTTGGTCATGTTGCTATGTTTTTTAGTTCTAATGTGTCATGTGATCATGTCATTGTCTTGTAATTACTAACATTAGCTAACTGCATTTCTGTGTTACTAACAATTTCTATGGATGTAATATCTGAGAGTAAATGAATAAATAATAATAATAAATAATAATAACATGGAAAGATAAGCGCCGTATTTGCTTCATATAATGTTTCTAACACACATACATCGAATTAAGAGGGCCTGGTGGTCTAAAATGGCCACTTTAGCAGATCATAATATGAATTGCGTTAAAAAGCGTAAAATGGTAACAGACGCAGTTACTATAATGAAAGGTCCATTTTACATTATGATGTGCTAAAGTGGTCATTTTAGACGTGTTTCGCCAATGTCCTTTTCATGTAGACTTATTTCTTAGATTTAAGTTAGCCTAGGAAACCGAGTACTAATTTCAATATTTCACAATGTAGGCAGCGTGGCCGAGTGGTCTAAGGCGCTGGTTTTAGGCACCAGTCCGAAAGGGCGTGGGTTCGAATCCCACCGCTGTCAAAACTTTTTACGTTTTGTTGTATTTTCTTGTTGTGTTTTTATTTAAATATATTTATTTGTGTGTTATTTAATTAAAATAAAAACTAGAAAATGTGTGTTTTTGATTAAAAAAAACTTAAAATACTTTTTTATTTAGTCACAAAAATCACCATACCTGTAGGTATGGTGATTTTCTGAAACTAAGTCGACAACAAATTAATTCTTAGAGGTAAAGTAAAATAAATTAACATAATATTCAATTCTCCAGCAGCCCTAAGCACAGGACAATAAAAGAAAAGAAAAAAAAAATGCGGTCACTAGAGGGAATTTCCCGAATACCATAGATAGGCCCAGCCATCTTACATCTATAGATAAAGTTAAGGAAAATGTGTTTAAATGTATTAGTTTTAAGGTGTAGACTGGTGGTATAATTAAGTTGGCCAGGACAACAAAAACGAGGGCTGAAATCTGTCAATGCATTTGTCAGTGGCATGCCATGAACAGGGTGAATCGATGGGGTTTCGCTCGCTCGTAATGGTGTGTTTTTTGCTTTGTTTTAATATTTATCTTGTTTTCGGTAGGTTTCATTATTAACTATTGTTTTTGTGTAGGTATGTTACGATCGCTTTCATTTACTAAAATATTATTGAGATACTCTTTTGTTTTCATTTGTTAGTAAAGCTGATATCAGTCGTTTCGTTTAATTCACCCTGGTTGTTGGTGTTTCATCCCATACACACAACCGACCAACAGAATTATGTCATCATCATCATCATCAGCCTATATTGTTCCCACTGCAGTGACTCAGGCCTCCTTTATACGAGAGGAATGGGCTATAATCCACCACGCGGGCCCAGTGCAGATTGGTAGATGGCACATATCTTCGTACTTTTGGTACAAAGGTAATATGCCGGTTTCCTCACGATGTTTTCCTTTACCGTTTTGAGAGCAGTGGTGATGAAATAAATTACACAAAGTAGATGAAAGCCTTTTGGGGGGGGGGATCTTCAAATAACTCCTCCCGCTCTGGGCAGTGCGGAAGGGAGTGGCAGACTTCTACTAACTAAAAACTACCCGTGTTCCTTCTTAGCCCTTTATGTCGAGGCCGCGGTATCCCACCGGTATCCAACGGTAGGCGCGGTATCCAACCCGCAGCCCCGACGGGTTTAGATGATAGCTTTCTGGGCACTTTTCCTGTTGACAGCGATGTGTACGAATTTTTTGACGCTCTGTTATTCTTCTCTTAATATTACTTTTGAAACTTGTACATATTTTTAAATAAAATAATTATTTGCAATTAATAAAGTCTGTAAATTGTAGTTTTTAAATATTGAAATTAAAACTTCGTTTTCAAACGTTTCATTTTTAGTAATGAAGTGAACATAAACAGAAAGTGTACCGTCTGACATCGCTTTAACGTGTACTTAATATTGTATGTCCGTCACCTCAGTGACATTGGGGTTATCAGCTTTTTTTGTTTAACGACGATAAACAAAACCCGTGACTTCGTTAATTAACATTCTTGTTATTTAAACATTACTTACCTACTTCATTTTAAATTATTCCTAACGAACATAAAACTTAGGAATATCAATTTTATGTTAATTAAGACACGATAGTGATGGAGGGTTACACTTACGTGATGAGTCTAGCTGTAAATGATAGGCGATAGTTTGCCGCTACCTGAATGACATGTTGAGACTCTCAAGCTTCTAGTCATACCTTTTCAATCGACAGGTAATATACGAGTATATACAGGGTGTCCAGTAAATAGCACGACATACTGCAGGGGGTGATAGCTAGGGTCACTTCAAAAATGAATGGGTTGAATTAATTGATTAATTAATTAATTGCTGAACATATTATGTTCAGCAAAATCTTACGGATTTACAGTTTTAGAAAAATTTCCGAAATACCGAAAAATCTCTACCTTGAAACAGATTTTTAAGCATCTCGTAATGAAAAAATCCTTTTCTAGTACTTTTTTTACATCAAATTATTCGTGAATAGTTACTTTACTCATTGATAAGTCTTTTTTCTATCAAAGACACGAATGTTTTCAAGAAATACTATTTTTTTGTTTAAATTTGCACAGAACTATTTTCTCGGACATCCTGTATGATCAGAATGAATGAATCACCAACGGATTAGGCATTTTACCAGTTATGTTTAAGTCGCGGTTGGGGGCGACCCATTTGCCATCAACCAGGCACAAATACAGGCTCCGTGGCTGCTACAGAGAAAGTTAATTACAATTTACCTGACCCGGCATTTGAACCAAGGACCTCATGCCTAGCAGTCGCGCCTGCTAGACCAAAGAAGCAGTCTCCTGATTTATCGCCATAATAACCTTTCGCTACTCGACAAACTGAAATATTAGGCCCCTCTCATCCCCGCATCAAAACACATAATTAATAACTTCACTCAAGTGGGTTACGTTATTAATTCACACTACATCTTCAAGAGGGCCTGTCATTCAGCACTGGTCGCGTTTCTCAAGGGCCTGCAGCATAAGGGCCGTTGTTTCATGACTGTTGGCCACACAAGTATTGACATTGAAGCCATTGACAACCTCGTTCATATGAAATTCAAATTCCTTGAATATTTGGAGGGTTAAGTTCGAACGTCGTGTGTTGGGTAGTATGTAAATGTACGAGTACACACACTTAATAAAATTGGTTCGGTTGCTCCTTGTGAGTGGGTTGCTAATGAATTGAATATTGGAAATTAATAGGGAGAATTTTGGAAAGTTGGTACTGTACTGATAAAGTTATACACTAGATTAATGTCAGCGTAGGAGAAAAAATAGCTTTTAACAAAGATGAAGAAGAAAATGAATACTTACTATAAATAAATCTGAGATCATGTGTGTGAAGGCATGTCTTGAGAGAGTGCCGGATGATACTTAACTTTGCAATTAAAATTCAGCCGAATCAATTAGTATGCGTATGCCTTAAAGAAAAGTAACCACGACCATAAATAGAAAAACCGCAGTCTGAGAAAAAAATACCAACTTAAAAATACAATTCCTACGTAAATCCATGGATTAACAACAACAGATATCCATCTGTCTGTCAAGCCGACGGGGATCGGTCTCACAGTCTCACGGTGAAAATGTCAGCCATTGATTTGCGCCGATAATTTGTATGCGAGCGGCACCGCAGCGCTTCATCAGTCAGATGCAGCCAAAGACCAGGAATTCATAGTGCGTAGAGAGCTATGCTGAGGAAATACAACTCATTATGCGCTGACATACGGGCAGCAGTGGAGACGAACTGAATGAGGATGGGTACGGTTTTCGTGTATGTGTTACTGGTAGATTGTACAGACAATCTTCTTGGGATAAGATTGTTGATTGATCAAATTGTGTCTACTACTGATTTTTTTAGACAGTATTTATCCTGTGAGATAGCTTAGTATACAATAGAAGCCTGATAGAACAAAATACAAATATTTCGAGGGTGATTAGGGATCGAAGAGTCGGTCGATAGGGTTACATTGGTCATTCAAAAGAGCAAGTTAGAATTAGACTAATAGTCAAATTAGACAACAGCATACTCCGAAATGAAAGCATTAATGCTAAATGTAAATAGATAATATTAGTTATAAATAACGTTGGTCTGGTGCATTCAGGATTTACTAAACTGTTCGACAAAATTGTTGGCGCAAATATTATCAATTCACTCGTAGATCTTTGTTCAAATCCATTAGACATTCCACTAGCAAACAACATGCTTGTTGATACCCAAAACAGTGTGCAGCCCGCTAAGCCAAGGAAATACAAGCCATTACGAGTTCTCTATATATAGAGAGGACGTTTGTCCGTCGGTCACGTTCATACCCCATTAATACTTGTAACTAAGAACGGGCAAACACTGAACTTGCGTCTTGTTCAACATTGTGAAACGCTAAAATAATAATATTAATAAGTGTGCTTGCGAACAAATGACGTTGAAATTGCGTACAGTTTCGATTTAAACCATCCTCTCGAAGAAAATGTCGTGAGGTAGGTTTTGAATGTGAATTTTTATGTGGGTGGGTATAAGAGTAGAGGAAGACCAAAGAAACGATGGCTGGACTGTGTTAGAAATGATATGGTAAGAAAGAAGGTGTCTCAAGATGACGAAAAGCAGAGAGGTGTGGAAGAGAAAGACATGCTGCGCCGACCCCAAATGAATTGGGATACGTTCATGAGAATGATGATGACGATGGGGAGTTTCGATTTGAATATTGTAAAGTTTTTTTAGATGAGAAGGATTGCTTATCTTGACGATAATTATTTGTGGCGATGAGACAACAATGGTCAGCTGTCGTCGTCGTAGCATATCGTGTAGCTAGTTGTTGCATAGTTCCAAGATCATGTCCTGCGTGTTTATGTGTTTCGTTACCGTTTTAGTTGAATATGAAAGGAATTACAACTTTTCTAGCATCAACTAATACTGAAAGTGATGTTGGACCTGATTTAACACACAAAGCACAGCGTAATGTTACTCTCCTCTTATCCCGCTTTAATTTTACTTCTATAATATATAAATCCTTCTTGCCTTTTCACCAATTTATTAAGGTCGTCACAGCTTTACTTTTTATGCCATACCTCTTCGTTGCCATTAGCTTAGCAGTACCTACGTCACTTTCTAGACATATCATCTAACATCATTATACATAAAACACTTGCTGTTGTCTGCGACTTTATTCGCGTGGAAATTTCGATGAATAAGTGTAAGAAAAAAAAGTGTCCTGTGTTAAAAATTCTAGTCAAGAATAGGAATTCTTGACTAGAATTTTTCTCTGTACCCATCCAGATCCGTTCGGGCGTTATTGAATGACAAACATTCATTCAAACATTGGTTTTTTCAAATATTTGTATAGTAAAAATTGACTCTACACTTACTTAACTGTCCCAACAAAACCCATTTACCATCCCCAAACTTACAACACGGATCACTACTAATGCCCGGTTCCTATAAACAAGAAACGAGTCGTTTTGCTTACGGATAGTAGTATTTTCAACGAGACGTAGGTCAAAACCGTTCCTATAAAAAACGTTTCGTAACTTAAGTTACCGATAGATCAGTACCTACGGATGGGAGGGTTACGAATAACGAACCGTAAGCTAAATGTATGCAGATGTGGGGCGATGGTGTTCCTATAACAAAATAGTAACGTCAACGAGCTGTCAAAGTTACGAGTCGTTTACAATTTGTTTACCGCCCGATTTTAGTCGGTTATTTGCAAAAGTTTTACTTATTTTGCGTTGTTGCTGTTTTAAAAACATATTTCTTGGTGTTTCTCGCACAACTTAGCAATTTAGTGTAATTTTTAATGCTTCATAAGCTTCACTACAAGTGAAATCAAAATTAAAGTAAATGAGAAGCTCATTTTTTATTAAATTTTTGGAAGATCTATTTCTGTTGGCCTGCCACTTTGCATTAATGACAGAAAAAATAAAGATGTACCAGTGATGTTAAAAACAATATTTTTATACTGTTTTGTTGTCTGACAGTAAAAAGTATAATGTTGTGAAAAACAGTACCTATAATACCGTTTTTAACAGTTTAGTTGGGAACCCTAGGGGTAACGTCCATTGTAGAGAGTAATTAAGTAAGTAAAAAAGTAAGAATTTGCTATAGCAACGGATATATTATGTTTTACGACAAAACCTTAGAATACCATTATCAAAACAATGCTCTGTGCCATAAAATTTAATTCACTATAGTGCAATATTATACAAATAGAAAACTTAAACTTAGAAAGAATGTGTGTGAGAGCCTTCAGAGGTCAGACGCTCTCCATCGCGTTTTATTCACTTCAGTAGCCAGAACAGAATAACATTTTTTTTTTTAAAATTAAATAATGAGATTTCTTCAACACCAATATAATAAAATAAACATAAAAGTTAAGTTTACTGTATAAAAGTATAAATATGTTGTATTTTGTGTAATATGCACATGGATTTACTCTAGTTCTAAACATTCCTATTTTGTAATAACGAAACGCAAGGAGGGTCGAACATGTGTTGACCGAGGGCTTTGGTAAGTGGGTAACCAACACCCGTTCGTCGCAGGTAGAAGTGGCAAAAACTTTTAGGAACGCCTTTTAACGTCCGTTACTCGTTACTCAAAAACGAATGGTATCTTTTGCACAATAACGAATCGTTGTTTATAGGAACCGGGCATAAACGCCTCAAATAACTAACTATTACCTTATATGGGCCCGTTATCTCGTCAGTCAAGACACTGTCGTCATTTATAATAATAAAACGAAGACTGTCGGTCGTAAAACAGAATCGTGTGAACAGCAATCAGTGCTTCATGTAAACATGAGATCTTTGCCACATGTGTTGATAAAGGCTTGTCAGTTAGCCGCTGTCGATGAATTTAAAATAGATGGCGTATGCTCCGAATTTGCGGACTGTTTTGTACCGACGCACGGCTGCATCTGTCAAAATTCTTTGCTATATTTTCAACTTTATTTCTAAAGTTTTAGGTTCTAAGTTGATTGGAAAAAATTCACAGTTTCGGGTAGTTTGATGTACTTAAACTTTGATGTTGTTTTTTTTTTTTTTTTTAAAAACGTTGCCCCACACTAAGAATTTCTCCTGTATCGTGGGTGCGTTCACAAACATTTAAATTCACATACACAAATACCCAGACCCGAAACAATTATCTGTAGGTCATACAAATATTTGTTCCGTGCGGGAATCGAACCCGCGACACGCAGCGCAGCAGTCCATTGCTTGAGCAACTGCGCCAACCGTGCCATCCATTGTTAAATGTAAGTTTTTTAGTTAGTAAATGGAATCCAGACAATGAATGAAGAAGAGGACAGCAGGAATTTAGCCGCTTTTACAAGAAAAGCTGACCAGGCCAATAATAAAATTTTGTCTTATAAATACATGATTGATACATGCCCATCTAAAAACTAGATGAAACGTCATTCTCTCAGAAACACAGACAGTGGGAAGTTAAACGTTAGATGCCAGTCCTGTTGAAGTCGTTGTAGAAATTCAAAACGTCCTGTTTGGTAAAAGCGACAGAGTTTTGGTAGACCACCTGAAAGCGATAACCATATTTAACCATTTTATTTTATTATGTTAGAATTTTCTTTTGTTTTTTTTTTCTCACTGAAAGAAATCACTGGAACATAGAACATGAAATGTTTACACCAACTTGTTATTTAATTTCGTGAACAATAAGCTGTTTGTCCATTTCAATCATAAGTCTAATTACAGATAACGGTTTACAGGCATTCGTCTGTTTCTGAAGCTCAAGGAAAATTCCTCAACAAATCCTAAGGTTTATTACATCAATGCGTGTTCTCTGTTTGTAGCAACTAGCGATGTCTTGTACAGTCCTTTCGCAGATATTGTGTCTCTGGCAGCTGCAACTCAACTGCATATTGCAAAAAGCTATTGTCAGACTTTTCAGTGGAAACAACCCAATACGTATCCTTTTAAAACGACCATATATTCAATGTAATTCATTTATTTCAGGCACAACGATACATAATTTTGGTAATCGGTACTACTTCATAATAATATTAATAAATAATAAAATATTAGACACAAATACACAACACACAATATTATAAAAACTTAAAAAAATAAAAAAAGAGCACTGTCAATTTGACAGATTTCACAGTTGTAGTAACCCAACCCCAACGTTAAAGAAACGAGTTTACGTTCACTATGATTTTGACATTTCTGACAAGTTAGAAGTAAAATAATTAGAGAAGGACTGTAGAGACTCAGTTAATATTAACTCGTAACCAGAGACAATTCAAGGGGAGGACACGCTGTCACAACTATTGGCACCGTGTAATGGATTGACACGATACTATGCCAGGAATTTGAATTGTTGAACCTGAGTTGCTTTTGTCAATCACTGACACTTGAGGCCTTGTGTTTTACATGTTAGTATTAGTAAAACTTTGAATATTTAACGCAATATTTGGAAGACTTTACTTGGTACGAGATAGAAAAGAAATAGACGAGGAAGAAGTTCAGTTTCCAATTTTTTCATGCTACAATTTTCTAACTTAAAGTCCTTTATAAGTGACGTTTGAATTTCTTGTTTCGTTTTTACTGAACTTCGTTTTTATTTGATTCAGTTCATAGATCTGAATTAATTGATACAATTACAAGCAAACTAAATCAACCAAATCAAATTCGAAGCGAAATTGAGCAACGCGCACAAAACCATCCATCCTTCTCAAATCTACAATTAAACTGCGCATTCTTTAGCGAATAAACAACGGTTTTTCGAAGTCCATAATTTTGCAAACGAGTTCCCACTGAATTAATGTTTTGGGCAATTAAAATTTTAACTTCGTCGACCTTCAGGTGACTGTATAAAAAAGCAACAATTATGGAAGGCCGTACGTTCGCAGCCCATTGCCTGTATTTCGACGATGCATACCGTTTTAACAACACCGAATTTTGTGTTTTTAGCTTTGATCACTTTGTAATAATTACTCTTTTTGTTATCCGTGTCGTCTTTGCGTTGTTAGGCATGGTTCTTCTAATTGCTGTTTTATAAATACTGATAATGTTTTCGCTGTGTTCACCATGACAGATTGAATGTTCACAGCATTCACTTACGTAAGATGTTTGTTTCTTATTTGGAGAAATTCTTGTGTATTAAACACGTATGAAATTTAATATTGCTTTAAGAAAAGAAAAGAAAAAAGTGCATTAGCTTGACGTCAAGTTAAATCAAGGGGAAGGTGTAATTTATTGAGGTTCTTCGATGACGCATTGATAACCGTGGCACCTGCTTCTACATTATGAATTGTTGCCTAAAAATTCAATGGGACGTTGCCACTCAGGGCTTCGGCTACTAAGCATATGGTTCCTAAAACCCGGTCCTATTTAAGTCACCAGCTAATAGACTTATTTAGAGTTAGCTCTTTCCATCGTCGACCTGATCTCTGTCCAGGATAAGATTGAGTTCAAGAGTAGGCACATCTAATTAAAACAATATTTTTATGTTGGCCCATGGTATTTTACTACTAAGCAAAGGCCTTTCTCCATTGTTTCCACTTCTCGTGATAACCTGCAGCCGTGGTCCATCAGTTATTAAAGCGATCTTATTCCTTCAAATCTGTTTAGGCTTTTACCCAAATAAGTTAGGCTTTGGGGTCAGCTTCAAGACTAAGTGGATGCAGCTGCTTAACAGTGTTTTACATGGAGCCACTGCCTATCTGACCTCCACAACCCAGTTAATACTGAGTAATGAGATGCCTAATTCCTTCTTTCCTTAGATCTACTTAATTCCTCCTAACATTTTTTTGAATTGCATCTCCCAAATTCTACACCTGTACGTCTGTATCTACAACTCCTAGCTTAATTTAGACTTTGGTCGTAATAAATAAAACAGTACACAGACTAAGCTTTTATCCCCGTTTCATTCAGCACGTAACGTTTATTTTGTCTTTCGTTTACCGGTGTTTTATTTCTATTTCCTTCGAAGGAAACAGGAATGTTCGTTTGTGTCGTAAAAATAATATCCATTATTATAATTGGGCCGGCAGTGGTCGGCCCACGTGCCGTCTTCGCTTCTGTAGTTTTTATGTTTTCTGCCGGATTCCTCCATGTAATGGTTTTGTTCTGTAAGGGCTTAATTAAAAGCGTTTTTGGGATTTTATTAGTTCCTTCTTTGATTGTTTTAACTTACTCTAGTTGGTCGTTTTTTTTTGTTGCTTTTTCTTGTGTGATGTGAAAGGGTCTTGCTGTTGGGACGTAATAGTCATTGCTTTTTACCCGACTACGGCGAAGCCCAAAAGGAGGGTTATTGCCTTTGGTTCATATAAGCAGAATTTAACGTATTTTCACATATGAAAACTTATACGAAACACCTTAGCTTCCTTCCTTATTTTCTAACTAGAAAATGTTTAGCCACAATTCAATCTTTATTCAATCTTGTTCTCTGCCTGTTTCTTATTTTTTTTCTTTCTTGCAGTTTAGTTGTTAAATGGCCAATGTATCTTATTTCTTGACAGAACTGCAATTCTTTCCACTCAAATCAATTAATGTACTCGCAACAATGTTTTAGAAAATTAAGAATCCACTATTTAAAAGGGTTTTAATAAGTTCTTTGTAAAAACTTTCAATTTATTTGAAGCCTCTTTCGTTGCCGACTCATTTGACCAAATCATTTAACTTTTTAGCAAGCGTGCAATAATTAAATTAGTCTCAAGACAGGTTATTGGCAACAAAGGTGTACCTTTTTGAGCTTTTAGTTTTGCTCTTTGATTGAGAAAATGACTTAGGTCTGTTCATCAGGAATCCTCAGTATCAGTCACGGAGTCTGAACTTATGCCCGTGGACCTGGGCAGGACATCCTCAGCAGGATCTCTACAGACGCGGAGATGGCCGATGGAGCAAGGCATTGACTGAGTGGTGGCCAAGGTTAGGCCATAGAAACCAGGGCCTTGCTAAAGCCCGTTGGGTTAACGATATCGCCAAAGTCGCGGGAAACACCTGGATGAGAGACGCACAGGATCGGGATATGTGGTGGAATAAAGGGAGGCCTATACCCAGCAGTGGGAGATTTCGGGCTGATGATGATGATGAATAGGTATTGGGTCGCTTCCTCATACATAGGACTTAAACATAACTGTCGAAATGTGTGCTTAATATTAGATACACCTGCACCTAACCCATCGGGGATAACAGGTCATATTTAATGTAATGTAATGTTTATTCATTTATTTATGTAGGTTCCTACACACATCATCATCAACAGCCTATTAATGTTCCCACTGCTGGGACACAGGCCTTCTTTCTTATTGAGAGGAAATGGGCTATGATCTACCACGCGGGCCCAGTGCGGATTGGTAGATGTCACATGTCTTCGAATTTTTTGGTTCTAAGACATGCCGGTTTCCTCACGTTGTTTTGAGAGCAGCGGTGATGAAATAAATACAAAAAAAGAAAAAACAACGTAAAAAAATAGAAGAGCACAAAGGTACTGTTTATTTCATAAGACATTTCTTCCAGCAGACCATGTACGTACTTGTTATGTTACTAAAAGTATTGATGATTCAATTGACTCTCAACTTATTAATCATGTTTCTTTAAAGTGTTTTCTGTCTTAGACAGGACAAAAATACTTAAGTATTCTAATACTATGAATTCACATTCATTGATATGGCAGCTTTCGATCCCAAGAGCAATAATAATCAGAGAATTCTCTGAAAATACGTAGGTATTACTCGTGTATTACATTATTTTCCTGCAAAATCTAAAGCACATGAAAACAGTGGAAAACAAACAGTTGAAGTGGTTAGTAGAACACGTTTATTTACCTTTAGTGCACTCCAATACTGCATGTTAGCACGTAATAGCCTCGAATGATATCGTTCTAGCAATCATATGTTACGGGACTTCACGCAGTTTACATTTTATGACAAAGGAAATCTTGGGACACATTGTTAGTACAAATAAGATGTACAAGATTTCAGGTAGGTGATAATGGATTATTATGGTATAGATAGACAGTCAGACATTTGCTAGTTACGGATCGTCTGTTGCAAACTGTACATAAAAACCCCAGTTTCTGTGCTTTGCCTATTTTCCCAACTATGGTGGGGTCGGCTTTCAGTGTTAATTACCGGATTCAGCTGTATACCGGTATTTTAAATAGAGCGACTGTCTATCTGACCTCCACAACCCAGTTAGTAATGGGTATTGGGTAATACAATACCCTTTGGTAAGACTGCATTGTCAGACTTTTGGGCCCCAAAAGATTTACGCATATTCATGGTTAGTGGTAGGCTGGAAGATTCGATGGGTTTTTTAAGCAATGGATATGTTAGTCCCTTATTTATTTAAGATGAGAAATGCAGCTGTCTTCTAAACTACACACCATAGCTAAAATAACTCTATCTTCCTCTTCAAAAGTTTAAAAAAGTAAATTACGTAGTACTTACTTCAACTTCCTTTCCGTTACGCCTACCAAAGACCCGAATAATTGCTGTTATTTTTATCACAAAAACAGTCATAAATAATTCATTCAACACATGCCATATGCCACGAGAACATTAATTATAAATTTAGATTCGGCATTACTCGCTTTGGATGTTTACGGAGCGGCCAAACGTGAAATTATGGGTTGTCAGGGTAAACCCGACTGTTATCTTTTATCTCTATCGTATGATATAGTGATAGACAAAGACATGTAATGCTATGTTTGGTGTAATGTTGTTTCGGATGGTTTGGCAGTGTTTTTGGACATGGGATAGAGAGAGCTCGTGTGAGTGTCCATGGAGTTTCTTGCCCATTGTTATCCATAGAGATCCACGCTTTGTAATGGGCAAGTACAGTACTTTCACTAATAAGCAGCTACATCCGGTTAGACTGGAAAATTAAACATGTTGGGATAAAGGCTACTACAATTACCTAACTACACCAACAACTTGTGGAACCGAAAGGGGGATTACGATGGAAAGAAGTACGGTATGACTCCCCAGTCATACTTCTTTCCATGGGTATTCCCGTTTGGAGTTGCACAAAGAGCAGAGTCTGGTCTGAAGCAACTACCCACGCTGAACGCTCGAAGTTCATTTAGCTAAATTAGAAGAAAAAAATTGACACGCCCAAGAAGACTCAGTCATCTCGTTTGAGTACAAACTTTAACCTCTTTCTAACCGATCAGCGTTATAAAATAATTCTCTTGCTTCGTGGCTTTTCAAAACCTGTCAGGTATATTTTTCTCTATGATAAGAAATTATTGTGCATTATCGCACCGCGGAAGTGTTTACCATGTATTTCCGATATGCATAAAATAAAGATGCTTATCGAATGAAAATGATACTTACACATATCAGATTTAAATTATGATTTTATGAAAGTAGTTTTATGCAGGCTTATCGCTTGATTGCAGCTATCGATAGCTACTAGATAAATCATTTACATAATAAGAATAATTAAATAAAACCATCAATGATTGTAATCAGTCTTTAAGTCTGATCATGATAATTAAAATATAATTCTGGAAAAGTTATCTAGAGTGTCCATTAATTTTACAAGTTGAGATTGAATTGGATAAATGGTATCGCGTAAATGCTACCCTATCTGGTAGTTTGATAAAGGTTATTTATAACTTGAATCATCATCATCATCATCATCGTTCTCCTGCCCTTATCACAATTTATTTGGGGTCGGCGCAACATGTCTTTTTCTTCCATACTTCTCTATTTCTCGTCATGTCAGTAGTCACCTCCTTCCAACTTGAATAAAGATACATTTAATATACACTCACGAAGATGACGTGGAGACCTCCTATCATCATCATTCGTCTGCCCTTATAATACCAATTTATTTGAGGTCGGCGCAGCATATTCTCTTGCCCTAATACCAATTCATTTGAGGTCGGCGCAGCATACTTTCCTGCCCTTATAATACCAATTCATTTGAGGTCGGCGCAGCATATTCTCCTGACCTTATAATACCAATTCATTTGAGGTCGGCGCAGCATATTCTCCTGACCTTATAATATCAATTCATTTAAGGTCGGCGCAGCATATTCTCCTGACCTTATAATACCAATTCATTTAAGGTCGGCGCAGCATATTCTCCTGACCTTATAATACCAATTCATTTGAGGTCGGCGCAGCATATTCTCCTGACCTTATAATACCAATTCATTTGAGGTCGGCGCAGCATATTCTCCTGACCTTATAATACCAATTCATTTGAGGTCGGCGCAGCATACTTTCCTGCCCTTATAATACCAATTCACTTGAGGTCGGCGCAGCATATTCTCCTGACCTTATAATACCAATTCATTTGAGGTCGGCGCAGCATATTTTCTTCTACCATACTTCTCCATTCCTCGTCATCTCATCTCATCTCCTTTACTGCAATATCATCTTTTACACAGTTCTTCCACCATTTCTTTCGTCTTCCTCTACTCCACTCCACTCCACTCTATGTCTTCCCTCCACATTCATATGCCGCTGCTGTTTCAATTCCGAATTCCGTTGAATCCGTTACAACTTCACCGGCAGAGGCATTGCTTTTCTTGCGTTTCGCAATAGTCATTTATCAGACAGAAAATATGTCTTTTCGCTTTGTTAGAGGCTAAAGTAAGTAGTAATAATGGAACTACTGGTTCGCGAGTCTGCGGCCGCCAATGTTGCCATCCGTAGAGTAGTTTATAGAAAGGTCTTAGAAGCGATAGAGGTCTTGTCGCTGCGGTAGTCTTTGAAAATGTACCTTTAATCAATTTATTGAAAGGTATCATTGGGCCATCGCAATGTCCCTTCGTTGAATATAAATATATTACGGTAGATTGGACCCTACCTTACCCTAAATTAATAGGCCCCTATCAATTGAGCGTTAAAATATGCAAATAAAATTGTCGAAAATAGCCCCACGCTGACGGTGTGACACGCTGTAGGTACACCACGATTTATGGCGGTTTTTATTATTGTTTTTATGTCACAGACAACCTTTTTGCGTCATAACGCGACCGGTCTTTGGAGAGAAGACAGTAGGGGAGTTTGCGATTTTTAACTCACTAAAACTACCCCGGGTGGTCACATACAATAGAGATATTTACTGACTTAAAAAACGTGATTCTAATTAGTCTGTCTGTTAGAGTATCGAAAAATATTGGATATGTATTTTTTATTTTATCAAATCATTAAAAATTGGCGACGATAAAACGCGTCAAAGATTTGAGTGGGGAAAAAATGTCACACTAATGTATACGTCACACGAGTTTTCAAAGCACTGTATCGTCTTCATTGTTTGTTTACGTGAAAAAAGAAAAAAATCTTGTCCAATATTTTTTGATAATCTATATGGCGGACTAATGCGATTTTTTGCACCTGCAACACATACGCATATGAGAGAAGGCACCGTCTACTTTTAAAAGACCTACCCGGAGCCTCTGTACAACGCCAAAGTATTTTATATCATATAAGTACGAATTTTGAATTCAACATAGGTTAAATACTTGAAAAGAATAGCTCCATCATATTTTCATTCCCATCAATTTTCAAATCACGCCACCTTAAAAAGCCATAAGCAATTTACGTAAACACAAACAGCCAAACATTACACGTTTTACACTCACATAACGGCCCTCAAGTTACACGGCAGCTAATCTTGACACAATAAGTAGCAAAATTGTCGAAAACTCATTGTCGTCCTACTTCGTAATCCTATACTGAAGCGCTTGGCCAATTAGCGCGCGGGAAACTTGCTATCCAGTTACTGAGTTTTTGTGTCAAATGAGATGGAACGCTACCATAGATAAAGAGTTTAGAGAAGCGACACTGAACTCTTTACGCCTTCAATGTCCAAAGTTTTCAATAGTAGTGCCTAAAGTTTCGAGCATACCGGACAGATTATAATAAATAAATATTAAATAATTATCATCTTCCTGATCTTGCCCCATTCTACTTAGGGTAGGCGCATCACGTTTTTTTCTTCCATTCTTCCTTGTCAAAGCACGTCAGCGTCTCTTTCAAATCATTCCTCACACACTCCTTCGATCTTTTCTTTGACCTTCTTCTCCTTCTCCATCCATCAACATTAAAATTTGCTATTAATATCATTGTTCAAATTCTGCACGTCTCCTCTCCGCTCAGTCGTGTCCGCTTTTGATAAACTGGGCCCGAAAAATGGTCAAAATAACAAGTTGAACTTCGGTTGCTGTAAGAGTTACGCACATGACTCTGTGTTATAACCAAAAACAACCCCGTTTGTACTGAATGGTAAGAACTTGAATATCGCCTCTGTACAATTTTCATAATCTGTGACGCTATAAGCCTGTATAACTTTGTATTCTAACAGTATTGGGTGACGTTGAGGAAATTTACATTAAAATACATTGTTAGCGGACGTTTAGGACACTTTCCTGTATCTCTTTGACTATTGTGTTATAGTTCAGGAGTCTTTGATGTGAATGGTTGGAGGAAGCTGGCTGGCGCAACTTCCGAAAGAAATGAATGAACATGAAAATGTAACGTTTGAATGTTAGTCATTACATCACGTATTATTCACCTCCTTGCCGTATATTGTTATGGCGCTGGGGTTAATTCCAATGTGACTGGGGATCACAGGCGTTATGTTATTGTATTTAGCAAAATATAGATTAATACCTACTACAACTTCGTTTGAGAGTGATTCAGGAACTATCCGTCTCAATATTCCATACCAATAGGGACGTTTACTGACTTCAAAAAATGTGATTCTAATTAGTCCGTCTGTTACATTATCGAAAAATACTGGATACGTATTTTTTGTTTTATCAAATCAATAATAATTGACGACGATAAAACGCGTCAAAGATTTGAGTGGGGGTTGGTGACGTCACTGACCGCTAAAAAATGTAATTCTAATGTCTTAGAGTATGACGTCACACGAGTTTTCAAAGAACTGTATCGTGTTCATTGTTTGTTTGCGTGAAAAAATAAATAATACGTGTTTAATATTTTTTGGTAATCTATAATGACGGACTAATTAGATTTTTTTTGTTAACTACCCTATTATGACAGCTCTGGAACGCGATCAGTTGACTGGTGTAATTCGGCCTTTGATATGGTCTGTATATCCCTTTGGACCACGTAAACTTCACGCAAATATGGGTTACTGACCGCAATATACTATCATCGATAAGCGACAGTAAACACATAATTATAATGACGTAAACTCAACATTTTCTCGTAATGAGCCTTTAACTTAACACAAAGAAATTATCAACGATTGCAGTAAAATTATAAACAACTAGCCGCGGCGAGGTAGAAAGAATTCCAATAAATTATCTGATAATACTATCAGAACGATGATAAGGGTGTTCGTACTTAGGTATCGATCAATCATGGAGTATCGATTGTTGCTCAATGCAAACAATCGATGTTTGCAGACGGGACGGCGACGGCTTATCACTGTCCTACTGTTATGTTTTTATTAAGCGTACTATTCTTGCTAAGTATGTCTAGAAGACAAAGTCTGAAACTAGAAAAACTTGTCTGTGAACTGATCTTAGATAAAGATGAGGTTGATTGTTACGGCTATCATATGAGTTTACGACAGACAACTTTATACAAGGCCACATTCTTATACGCTTGGGTTTCTTGATCAAGAAATCTTGTACTTAAATGTTTCAATTTAATTCTTCAACATATCTTTTCAAGAAAACTTATATTTGGTTGGTAACTTGATTGGTTGCTTTTGGCCAAAGCCATATTTTATAAATGTCTCTTAGCTCATATGAAATCACCAAAAATCTCAATATTTTATTTCATATAGGTCTACATGAGCAATTTAAAACGTTTTCTATGGAGATGAATTAGAAAGTAACTCCATGGTTAGTCTTTCTTAAATGCCGTATTTGCATAGACACAATCATCAGTGCAACTCTGGTTGTTGTATACCTACTAGAATCTTCTGTATCACAATCACAAGATCTACGGATTATGGAACCAAAATTCAGAAACTTGAGCAAACGAAGATAACTCAAGAACTTCAAAAACAGTAAAACCTGTCCTACTTATAACCCGCACTTATCTCCGTTTTCCGCGGACCCAAACACAAATAATTGGATGTCGGCAGGAAGAACGCATTTACATATGAAATACCTCCCAGCAGGTACATTATGTAGGTACTTTTATATACTATAGGTAGGTACATACAATGTATGTTTCGTGAATTAGCATCGCGGGCCAACGCCACGTAATTACTTGCGCAGGCGTTGTATGCGGTTTAATGAATGGATGGGTACGTAAAATGAATTTTGGAAGCAGTTAGATACTTTTGGTTGCCTTGAAAAATATATTAGATTACGTAAAGAAGATGACCGATCATCTGCGTAGCCTTTTTCTATCAAAATTGGCTTTCATTATTACCTGATGTACCTTATGTAATGCATTTTACATTAAATGACTACTACCGACTATTTGACCTAAGTACTGCGTAACACGATACCCAAACTTTAAAACTCCCAAAGGTCGCTCAAACGGCAGTCGTAGAGAAACAAACCCAATTAAAAAAAACATACCAATCGAATTGAGTACCTCCTCCTTTTGGGAAGTCGGTTAAAAAGAAAACCTTCCAGCTATAACAGAGGAGCTACTATAGAAGGTCGCCAATAAAAATAAACCGCTTGATAGCTCCCGTCACTGCATCGTTCTGGATTGCGTCGAAGTTTATTACCTAGAATCATAACTTTATTTTTCACATAAAGTCTAAGAGTCCCAAGTTTGCGGAAGCGTGTAACCATCGTGTAACAGAATTAAATCCTCCTCCAGTTATTCTATTTCTGTAATTGAAGAACAAATCATTTCGTTACAAATGTTGATTGGCTGACAAAAGCCCACTTCTGTTGGTAATACATATATCCCAATATATTAACCTGGATTTCTTCATATAAGGTCCTTTGCTCCTCATAAGGGTTTTAAACAATGAACTTCCAATCGCAATGTGCGATGTTAACTCATTTTCGCTAAAAACATGACAGTCGTTGTAGAGGTTTGCACAAAAAAGGATAAACTAAGATTATAAGGAAAACGACAGTGTAATTGAGTGTAATGGCTTATTTTAGATTTCACTGGATTCTTGTTTATTGGCTTAGGAGCAGTTAGTAACCTTAACAATTATTTACAACCCGCTTTTGCCCACGGCTTCGCCCGCGTGGATGTCGTAAATATCAAGAATGACGATTTTCCATACAAACTTTCATCCTCGGTGTCACCCCCTTGGGGGGTGGATTTTTCAAAATCCTTTATTAGTGGATACCTACGTCATAAGAGGAATACGTGTACGAATTTTTTAATTTCTAGTACAATGGTTCGGCCTGTGCGTTGAGCCTCAGTCAGTCAGTTTTGCCTTTTAATATATAGACAATAACAATACGTAGCTTTTTGTTGTTTGGCGGGTTGAAAATCATCAAATAAAATAACCCCTCCCGCTCTTGGGCAGAGCGAAAGGGAGTGTCAGACTTCTACTGACTAAAAACCACCCAAGTTCCTTCTTAGCCCTATATGTCGAGACCGCGGTATCACATACAACAGCTCGCAGCCCAGATTACGCAGCCTCACGTCTATTATCCCCAAAGGGTTAGGCAGATATGTGTCTAATAGAACACCGACATATCGCCAGTTAGGTTTATGTCCCATTTAATAGGGAGCTTGCCTATTGCCAAACGGGCATAAATCTAGAGTCCGTGGCTGCTACTGAGATATTCTTCGTGTAAAATCCTAAAATTACTTTCGAATCGAACTCGTCACTTCACAGGAGGTACAGCAGTTGCGAAAAAATATAATACAAATATGAAAAAAAGCAATCAAAAGAATAGAATACAACAGCAACCGTCTTTCACGAAGCCACACTGCTTAAACAAAACAGAAACGCCTCTCCAAGTAGGCAGGACCTCACGATCCTCCTCAGAATAATTCTCTCGTCTTTCTTCAAACCCCGTCGACGCTTACCTATTATTACCTAATTAAATGCTAACAGAATGCCAATCAGCGCACGACCCCGTCAGATATAAAAATAAACACAGTTTAATATTCTGACTGTGTATCCGACCAACAAAACATATAGGTAGATGGGTAACGAACGTTAGATTACAAACATATCAGTAGATAAAATAACGCTTATGATATAAAACATGATTGCGTTTTATGAAATCATGGTTATTAATAAATATGGCGGACTGAAAAATAAGGCTTTACTGGTTTATTCGATAAGTTCACTTTAGCTTTCGAAAAGTTGACAAATAATAATATCGCTGAATGAAGAAGTCATAGAAGAGCTGAAACACAAATTTTAAAAAAAAAGTGGAGAACTGGGTTAAAGTGTAGGTACTCTTACTATTGGTACACCTGCATCTAATCCTTACAGTAAAACATATCATATTGGTAAATTATATTTAAAATCATAAAAAGATTGTGTGTATCACAAATGCAGATCTTAACTTTAAGAAACGAACGTCTTATTCTGTTACAAGTAAGGTCCAAAATCTTGGTCCTATCATCAGCCTCAAAAGTCTTGGTGATGACATCACATCTTAAATCAACATCCTTGAAGCCACTAGACCGTTTCTCTCTCTCTATTTACCAATTTAAATGCACCTCATAATTAAGTAAATGAGGTTGTAAGTAAATCCATTGCGGACAATCAGTTGAATGAAAGATCAATTAAAAAAAGACCGAATAAAAATAAGTTTGTTAATAAAAAAAGTCGTTGTTAATGAACACGCCTCGACGTACATTACGGACGAACGAGCTGACGTTTTAATTATTATTTAATTTATTTTTGTACTCGGGGTACACATAGTGATGCTGAAAGAGACATTTTACTGCCAGATTGCGTCTTTCGTTTATTTGTAGCGCTCGTGCCGTCTTGTCTGGTAATAGTCGTTTATTGGTTTAATTTGCAGTTAATAACTTCACTATTCTGTTTTGTTTTCTTTGATTGGTGAAACAAGTTGCTGTGTGTTTTCAAGAAGATTCATTTCAGTTATTGTCTTGGTTTAAATTTTCAAGTTGAATAGTTTTATTTAATTTTATTCAAGAATATATCAGTATCACCCCGGAGCCTGGATTTATTGTGAGCCTGGCTTGTTCCATAGTTCTATTAAATGGGACTTGAAAGAATCTGGCGACATGTGGGCGTAATATAAACTTTACCTCTGACTCACCCGTCGGAGATTTCTGGCGTGATGTGGTGATATTATGTCAATGCATTCGAAAAACATTAATGCAACAATTTTTATAGTCATTAAAGAATTAAAAATTTATTAAAACTATGCAGAGATTATGTATTCAATATTCATTCAAATAACGCTGTCTAATACGCTGTCTAAGGACAAATTATATCGATAAAACAAGATATTTGTTAAATCCACTTATTTAGATCTGATTCTTTGTTGCTTGTCTTAACTTAATAAACTAGCTCTACTACAAAAGCAAATACTACACGTAACAAATATTAAATATTTTGTAAAAATTAAAGAAATTACTCAACTTCCCACTCTAAAGGTAAAAATAGATGCTGCAGAATGGAGTGTCAAAAGAAAGAACGAGACTTTAGGTCATCGTCATTTTTATATAATAAGTTAAAAAAAAATACATAAACTATTAATTACGAGATTATCGATAAGCCACAGGCAGAAGATACCGTAGGCCAGTTTTGGAACATGTTACCTCATAAAGCCATAATAATTAAATTAATAAACCATAACCGATCGCTGCCAGAAAAAATAATAATGATTGATGATGAATCTCCAATTTTAATAATACTGGCATTACCGATAATTATTTCTATTTTGGTCATAATACTTTATTTAAAGAATAGATTAGCTGCGACTTGTAAAAAATGTGGTATCCGAGTGATTGTTTGTAAATAAAGACCACATACCAGTTGAAAGTGGGACAGAAATAAAATTGTATACGATATGTCAACAAAGGGAAGCAGTGAAGACAGAATGCGTGGCCACATGACATGTAGGGCTCCCAAGAGCGTAGGTAGACGCGATTATGAACCCAGACGATGAAATATTGTGGCGGGAGAATGTTTATTGCAAACAAGAGAGAAGTCTGAAAATAAAACAATTTGCACTTTATTTTGAAGACATAAAAGACTCAAAGGACTAGAGCGATAGAAAAAATTGCAGACTGGATATTTGAGTTGTCAGATTTTTCAATAATGCTATATGATTGTTGAATTCTCAACGGACAGGAGCGGAGCGGATGAGACGAGAAGGAAACACGAAAGCAAAGAAGTATTTATTTTAGCAATGGGAAATTAACTGGAAACATGCGAAAACATACGATTTAACTTTAACATGCTATGATATACAGGTGTCATTAATTCATTAATGTTTTGCAAGTTAGCGGAGCAAAGTTAGACTGGTATCAGAATTGAACGGAAATTAAATGTCACACATGCATTTACTTTACATCAATATGTTTTAAGATAATATTTTACAATGCCCTAGTATTAATAAAGTTAAATTGAATGCTTTATCTACAGAGCGAAAAACAAACTCGGCTTGAAAGAACCCAGATTGCGAAATAACATATAATTTTCAATACGCTTTACGCAATTAAGGTTCTCATTAAATCATTCCTCCGAGTGTTTAACTGCTGAAATTACGAAAATTTTACGATTCTTTCCAAGTTTTTTACCATTCTCCATCGCAATATGTAGTTTGAAAGTAGCTTCAAGTTGCAAAAATGTTCGATCCAATCTTAATTTCTTGAAAGGCGTATCTTGGTCCCTTTCGACTGCGAGTGCAATGACCTCCAACACCGGTTTTATTAGCTAATCATCAGTTTTCGAAAAGATACCCCTAATGACGACACTCAAAACTGGGATCTTTAAATCTCTCTGATTTCAAAAACCTTCATTAATTATTTGCACGGACATAAAGTTCAATAAGATAAATTACAAAACTTCAATTTTAGAAGCAAAAGTTGCTGAACTAATTACAACTCATTTCTGTTAATCTCACAAAACGCGAAGTTTTAATATCAACGTCTAGCCCCCATCAAATAATGTTAATAATAATAACGGGCGATGTGGAATCGTGACCCGTCCGACGTCCTTGAGGCCCGACCTTCCCAGAACTTATTCAGAAAATAAAACTAAAAGTAGAGAGCCTCAAGCTGATAGACGGGCTCAGATGCCTCTGATCCCAAACTAGTTTAACAATTTATCGCTTCTGTACGATCTGTGAGGAATGGGATTATGTATCTAATTACTTGATAGGCAGATTCTGTTTTAGCATGAAAGGTTTGGATCAGGAGGATCCCCTTTAAAATTAAATTTGGAATATAAAACACAGGTTATGATTTGAAAAGAAAGCTTTATGATATATGAATGGGTGAGGATACAATAACTGACTGTGCGAAAGCTGACGGCTGGTGTAAGGTAATGGATGGAATTGAATTATTGGCCGCGGGGCCTCGCGTAATAACTCTACATCAAATAAAATCATCTGTAGACTTCGATATTCAAATCAAATTTTTTCAAAGCGGCGTAATTGTACCTATTATTACTTTTTTACATTCTAGAAGTCATCGTCAGTCGTCTTGTTATCTGAAATGATGAATCGATTGGACCTTTCAACTTTTTAATGTAATCGAGCTTCATCCATCTTTATAACATTCAATTTTACGAGCTCATGTCTTCCTTTATCCACGCTGACATGTTGTTTGATATTCACATCTGGAAAAATATTATTATCTTTCGGTACGAGTGGTCTACAATCCACAACTCGACATTGTATCTATGAGATCATCTTTCACACTGGTGTATTGGTGGAGTGTGATTGTGTCGCATCGTTATCGATACGCTCGACACAGCCGCTGCACCATCGAGATTCGAGTACCACACGCCAGATACCGGCCTCGTATCGTAGCGTAAATAAATTGTACAATCACAGTTTATTATATTACCGAACAGGCTTCGCAAGGGCTATGCGCCCACACGAGCGTATCGCGCGTTCGTCAAATCACGACCTCAAACGAAATCCCGCGTAAAAACGAGAAGAAATTTTATACAAAGGTGGGTTTCGAGTCACGACAGTACCACAGAGCCATCGTCGGATTTGTTGGGTGCAGGGTTCGGGTTCGCGCGGGAAGGGGGAGCAACCGCGCGGAGACACCGGCCCGCTCCACCGCGCCGCACCGGCCGCACCGCGTGCGTCGCCCCGCGCGCCCGACGCCGGCCAGCGCCAGTCTACCTATCGCTCAGCGCAAGGACAGACGCGCGTTCGGGTGGAGCGACTCTCAGTCGAGTGTTCAACAACTTGTGACAAAACTTAGTGCACTCCGATTACGAGTGGATCGGATTATTTGCAGTGTTTGTGACGTTCGACTACGATAAATGTGTGTTTCTAGTGGCGAAACTTTTTATTAAAAAAGTTGTGTAAACCGAGCCGATGGTCCTCTTGAATAGTAACATGAAAATTAATGGTAAATAAAGTCTTCCAATAAGTTTTTGCATGTGTTCTTATGGATATGTTCACTGTTACTGTTGGTATGCTGTTATTCACCTGGATGATCTGATGATCTTGGCTTGCACGACGCACGACCCATTCGTTCACACATTACGTGGTGGCAGCACACGGGAGATCACGGGATAAAGGATTCGAAGAGGAGCCAGGGTTTATTTATTCAAATATTCAAATGAGCGCGGCGATATTCCATCTGGACCACCAAAACGGCCAAAACAATGGCGGACCTTGTGTCTGTCAGGCGACATTGACTCTCCGAATGTAAATTTGAGTTAGCGCGAACAATCGAACCTAGTGAGTTAAGTTTAGAAGTCGATATATGAATAAAAGCTAGTGTGTGTGACCGTGGTGCGCCTACGGGACCAGCCGCTGTGGGTGGACGGCATAGTTCCGAACCGCCTAGAACGACAGTGGGTGTTTGAATGGAGCCAGTTAATAATAATGGTGAGATTTAATCACCGCCATAGAGGTTACACAACAAAGCTATAAGCATGCCCATGGCTCGATTTGTAGATGAAAGCCCTTTATAACATGTTCTGAATAGTCACTAACAAAGCTTTCGACAGAGTAGCAAATTTTGGCTTGTAGATTATATAGGTACTAATCATTAATCCGAATGTTATGTTAACGTGATAAATCTACATTGATCAACGTCTGTAATAGACGGTTTGTGAGACGCGAACAATAAATTAATTCATCCCTGTGACACTAATAAAGCTATAAAAACGTCAGACGTTGAATAGATCAAGAATCCTTACAATCTCCAACATCCTGTTGCTGATGGCGAGGTACATAAATTTCGCACATGTTACGGAATAGACCTCAGATGTCGACTGACAAAAAACAGACGCCGTTCGTTCCGCACATGTGTACGTCCAAATTCAGGCCAAAGAGATTCACACGACAACCAAACGTACCTTAATGGAATGGAAGCTCCTAAAATAAAAACAATGCTAATGGTAAACATACCGAATGACGCCTACACAGCGAAATCAAAACAAAGGGGGAAAGAAATGTAATTAAAGAATGAATTACCCAAGGTAACGTGTTATTACCGTATACATCTGCCCGTAAATGACGAACGCGTTCGTTGAGAAAATAACAAAAAAGCATAAGAGAAACCTGCGCGGGCGAGGGTGGCACGTGGGCAGGCAGATGTGCGAGCGCATCCCGATGCCACTCTGCGATACATACGACTCTTTATCTCACAATCTCGTCGAGTTTGCTTACAGCTGCTGAGATTTAAGATCCATTATTCTGCAGTTAATACTTTTAAGGGCCTCGATATAATCTTACAAAGGAAACTGTCATGGGTCACGTTTCTTCAGCTAAAATAACTTGACACTTACCAAAAAAAACGATAAGTATCTTCAAAAATCATATTGCTGGTACAGAAGCTTTACGTATAGTAATGGGTGTCTAAGTTCCAAAGAGGTCAAGTCCGCCTCGTAGGACCGAGTTTTTCCAACGATTATGATCGCCTGTATCTCGTAGACGGTTCTCGCCTTTTACGGCAACCTGCGCTCGCGCCGACTTAGTACTGACAACTGTGGGATAGTCGACATCAGTATCTAAGATAACTATCGACTCTCTAGGTGTTTTCATAATTTCTCTATCCTTAGTCGAGGTGCGGCTGTTGAGAATATCGACTGTGACCGCTTGACGAAGATAGCCTTTGATATTATAGTCCAAGATTGGAAAGCTCATACTTCACGGTCTGCGTCAGCAGTGCATACTGAATGAAGACTTATAGGAATTTCTCGGTCATTAAAGTTTTGCCCTACACAGAGAATACCCAAGCGGTGGTTGGTTTTATTACAACTCTTTTTAAAGAAGTATCAGTAAGTCGGTAAGGTAGTGTTAAGCAAAAAACGCGAGAGTAAAAGTCTATTATAGACGAAAGCAATACTACTGTTATTCAAAATAACATATGTTTCTTGAAAAAGAAAACAAGCAAAGCAATAAAGAAAAACAATTTTACGCATCAGTGGAACGTAGCAACGAGCTTGAACATAGTTTGTAAGTGGTAAAATGTAATACAATACTTCCATTTGTTACTGTAGTGGCTGTAACTTGGTACGGCAAACACATTGCTAACTTAAACAGTTCTTAGGTAAAACGTATCGAGTAAACTCGACTCAGAATAATGGATGAGTACATTTTAGGAATATTAATGTGTAAGCAGAACATTATAACAGATGCCACCTGTCTTAAAACATATTTTGGCTTGAACTTATATGTAGCTCAATAAGACTGGAAAATAATTATGTTGGGTATGTTACTGAAGATAAAATCTGCTTAGAATAAATTACTACGCAAGAACATATACTCGTAGATATACATTTTTCGACACATCATGTTTTAACTAAGATTACAAATGAAGAGAAATAATGTAAACGGCAAATCCTTATGCACGAAAATCAATTTAAATGAAGCACGGGTACCTACAACTACATTTAGAGAACTGATAATGGGCAAAAGTCAGTAGCTGTAACTAATAATAATATTCAAGATGAAGAAAGAGCAAATTAAAAACAATTTAAAATACACACTCACTAAAGAAACATAGCTAAATCAACAACTGAAACAAATGTATTCGTTAATCAAAACAACACAATAAAGATGTAATCCTTCAATAGCAGGCACGTTCCTGCCACCTGCCCGACAGCTGTACGAATTTACATCTGACGGTGAAAAATTACTCCCCCGGCAACACCCCACAAGTGAACAGATGTTATAAAATCATGCTGTGCAAACCACACAGACAATTTGCGGATTTCACTAAAATTAAACACCCGGGCGAAACTTGTTTTTATAATTGCAATAATTGACGGTAGTTGGAGAATCGATCGCAGTATCGGTATAAGAGATGATTTAGAAAGTGCAGGAAGTTAATATGAATAAATGGTATCAAATTGATATGATAAAATAAGAATAAATGTTGAAACCAGCTTGAAAGATAAATACATTTTTTTTTTATCACATAAAATTCTTGTGAAAATTGTATTAAAGTTTCATGTTTTATCAAAGAAAGAACATTAAAATCATCACAAAGGTAAAATTCGCAATAAGCTTTCAAGAGTTGCGAACAAGAAAAAAGTATCGTAAAAACTTGATAAGAAAAATAATAATTAATAAATTCCGACCTCAGAAAGGCCTCTGACAACGTAAAGCTTCTTCATTACAATATCTAACAGAGTTTTCATTCCAACTTAATTTACTTCAAGAATCTTGATGGATTCATTTATAAAATTAATTCCTTGAAACGCACCCAAAGAAGGGACCTCTTAACTGAAAGTGCCAAAGACGAGCCGAGTCTAATATAATTAATCTCATCCCACCTTTAATCCCCTATTTTGTGCCTGATGTTATTGAGAGAAGGCTGCTTTCATGTTCTTGAAAGACCGCTTGTACAACCTTGCGTACCCAAATTGTGCTCTCCATGTGACTGCCACTTTTGTTTTCATTTGAATGTGTGTTAGTCAATTCAATGAACATGTTTTTGCCTAGCATAATAGAATCCATACTGTTTGGCCTACGTATAACACCCACATAAACGTAACCAAACGACGTATCTATTCACTAAGAGTAGTATCACATCTCCGCCGGTGCGTCTGGAAAGGAAATTGAGCTGAAAATAAATCGCCCTTACAACGAACTTATACTAAAATAGTCGAACATTCGACGTCTTGCATTTCTCTGCTACCATTACCGTATCCTGTGCTTGTTGGTGTGATGTGGCTGAGTGCGCATGCCCATAACACTAAGTTTTTAATATTTTTTATGTCCTAGGAAAGCGCCTAGGCTTTGGTTTCAACCTTTGAAAATAAACAAATGTTTATTGAATCTCCAGACTAAGTATGAAAATGTATAAACATGGCTACAGTAAAGCTAAACTCAAAATGGAGCCATATCGACTTTGCCATATGCTGCTTGCTGGTGAATACTTACGAATCCTTCGTTCCATACCAAAGTATTATGTAATACCGGTTAATTATGGTGCGGAAGGTAATTTACTTCACTCCAAAGCATTACAATATTGCTATTATATAGCATGACTTGAGCATTGTGGCTTGACGAGGGGCGGTCCCGGTGACATTACATCGTTAATCACTCTCATTCTTCATAAAGAAAATTTTGATTTTCAATTTGAATGGCCCACAGTGATTACCAAATCCAATACTTGTTGATAAATGACATTGGTTAATTAAAATTGTCGATACCTTTGACGTAACGGGCTTTCTTTTACTGAAACAAGTTTTTTAATAGATGGATTTGGTATTAAGAGAGAAATTAATTATCAGAGCTCCACATAGGAATCTTTTGTCATGTCTTTCACCTATATGCCTGCATCTGCATCTGTATACGAGTATGTCTTGTTAATTCAATAAATCGTCTATTTCTGGAAACTTATTGACATCTTCATCCTTGACATTCCCAACCATCAGACACAACTCACTATTTCGTAGTTTATTCTCGTCTACTTACACTTCTATCCTTTGCCCTTTAAATTGAAATATGGATAAAGGTCCGGATGTGAGCTTTTTCTATTTGTTACGTTCCCATAGGGTTGGGCTTTTTATCATCCTGTTTGTATAGAATTAGGTTGGATTTGGTATTAGCTACAGATGTTCGTTTTTTAATTTCCTCTGTTTTTTGTTTTCATTGTTTTGGGCTGGTTATTTGTTTGCTTGTCATTTGTGTTGTGTTTTTTGGTCACTTAGTTTAGTGTAAACATGTTAACTTTTTACTCTAAACAAATGTTGCACTACTACGAAGAATGTAACATGTGTGAACATTGCTTTTTATTATTTCTGAAATTATCTGAAAGAAACAAGATCACAGTTTGAACTAGTCCGTCGTATTCCGTAAACCATTTTATGTGTTTTGTTTTTCATCTTTATTTTCAGGCTCATCTGAATGAGTAACACAAAAACAATTCTTGTGAAACAAGACACCGTTACATCTGCGTACATTTTTGTATTACATTACGTACGAGTCGACTACTTCTTTTGGTTTCAGAATGACTTCATTTATTTTACAATTCCTCGTACTATTGTATCATCATGATTCAATTCTTTTAGTTCAGCTCTATTGAAATGAGAACAATTTGATGTATTGTTTCTTGTAGCATTATCGGCAATAACTTAATGCAATTCTTATTAAATTAAAATAAATTGTTAAGTCAGACTTGTATCAAGCAAGTTTAAGTCACGACTAAAAAGGCTATTATTGAGAAAAACGGATGTATTAAGTAAGACGACCTTGTAGTAAGATAAAGTTAGTGCTCTATACGCCGCTACAGTTACGTCATTATCTGACATTTACTAAAAACAGAAATAAAAAAATGCTTTACTATAAGCTTGAAACGTTTTATATGGTAGACCAGTTTATATTTAAAAGCAATTGTATGAAGCTAAAGACTTCCCTTCGCTGGTATTTAATTTATTAAACAACGCACAAAACATTCGATGATTTGGCCTAAACTAGTTAGACAATTTTATACTACAGAAGTAAGTAGAAAAATAACTTTCCACATTCACTTCTAACCAACACTGAAAAAAACACAGGTACCTAATTTTCTTTTCCATCTCAAGAAAGCACTATTCCTTACTAGCAAGCTCTCGTCTACACAAATCTCGTCTAATACTTCTCCAGTGTCATCCCACACAGTGCTCGTTGAGCATCTCACACCTGACGGGATGAGTGTGAATTGCAGGTGCCTCGCTCTGATTAATGTCCTCTGGCACTCTGCCAGCCGGGCTTGCAACAAGTCTGCCTTCGTCTGCGAAGTCTCCAATAGATTTTTACTTGGAAATGAACGTATATTGTAAACAATCTTTAGTGGTATTGAAATAAAAGAGACTTTTGACTTGGACTAGTTTTAGATCATCGGTCCAAAGAAAACATCTTGGAGAAATAAGCAATGCAAGCTTGTCGAATGTTGCTGATAGTTTGAATGACTCCGTTGCGGGTTTAAATTAGGCTATCCAAATTGTGTTAACCACAAAGGTGTTATTAATTATTTCTGAAATAATTTCAGGTGTTATCAGTTCCTTCTTTATCGTATTTGTTTATAACAGAATCACTTGTATCATTACTACAATTTCTGCTATCTACTATAAACTTAATGCCTTTACTAAATAGAGTCACATTTTAACCATTGTTATACCGAAAATAAATATCATCACAAAACAGCTTTCTAATGTTTGAACACACAGACACTAATAGTATACTTGTACCATCACTCAGACATTTTATCTCCCCGCCAAATCCGAAGACGTTTCTTAAGATTAAATCTTAGATAAAAACCTTGTCCATTTGCATAGCACCTAAATTAAAAAAGAAAAATGAGGTGTTTGATGGCTGATTATTATCTGTGCCACGGATTTTATTGCATAAAACAAAAATTGCGCTGTTTATTTTTATCCTGTTTGTCGTTAAAATGCTTTAATTTTGTTAAATCATCGTTTGACGCTGTTTTCCTTTGTTCTTGTCTATACATTATCACGGTTTATTTCCTTGAAGCTGGCAGCTTGCCGAAAGACATTGAAAATGATGCGTTGTTTGTGGTTGCCATAAAAAAAATTAAAGCAATATTATTAAGCAACTGCTGGCGATTTCGTTAAAATATTTTACAGTAATTTTATTAAAGTGGCAGAGGTGTCATATAAAATAAGTAGATGTCATCACTCGATAAACGTTACACAAATTCACCTCCATGGCGTGGTGGCGTGTAAAACGTTTTCGAAAATATTTAAGAAAATGGTTTTTTTTTATGGTCTTGTAAAAGCAGAGTTACCGCATGTTAATTCCCTCGCTGTCTCACGTACTCTTTTAACAAAAGTGCATCTGTCTTAAGAACTTCGACCTATTTTGTTCGTCGTGTTCCGATTAGTCAAGGTGTCCATTCCGGGCGGTGCGGTGTCGTATCAAGAAAAGACACTTGGTGTAATCTGTGTACCATATTTGGCACTACAATTAGCTGTCATTTCATTTTCCTTTGTGCACGTTTTGTTTGTGTTATTGTATGACTGGTGCTTGGTATTTCTTTTACATATGATTTTTTTGCTGTGTTGTGGTGTATGTTTAATTTATGGGTAGTTTTGTGTTTAGATGTTTGTTTGCGATCGTAAATTCATTAGCATGAGAAAGGCCTTAATCGTAACCTTTCTCTCAATTAAAAGTATCAAATTCTCTCTACCTTAAATTCCCACTTGACATATTGAACCAGTTGCCTTATCTTCACCATGGGAATTGACGGGAGCCATAAATCCTATTATCACCTTACTCCTTTGAAGTGAATAGAAAAAAAAACAAAATCGATTAATTCAACACACGATTATTTATTCGAACCTTTCGAAATATAAGACAAGATCTCCAAACGATTTGTCAATAGTAAAATAATAAATCAAGTGCATTCGTCGAATTTAAATGAGTGTCGATTAAACTGCTTCACCTGTACGATATTTATCTTTAAATATGTAAATATGTTGTTTGGTCTGTGTATGATAACTTTGTAAATTAGTCATTATATTACCGTTCGTTATGATGTAAATAAGCCGGCCAATCTTGTAAATAAATCGTCGGAAGCTGTTGTAAAGTATTAAAATGAAATGATTGATCTAACAATCTATAATTTCTAAGTAGCTTTCATTTCTGCATTACAATCTAAGTTTGGAATGGAGACATTGATATTGATCTGCTGAATACACGAATCAAATTGACCTAAACCCAAAAATATAAGACGCACAAGGATCTCGCCTCCGATCCCTGACCTCTCAGTTACTGGCAACTCGAGGCCGTCATAAAAACTAATTAAAGTGTTACGAACAAAGGATACGGTACCAGAACATATTATTATAGAGTTATCAGCCGAACAAAGGGCCGATGTGTCTAAGAAAGCCGTTTTAATGACTCCATAAGCCCTGCGAAGCGTAAACAATGACAACGGGAAGATAGAAACATACTTAGATGATGCTACTCCTTTTATGGCGTATGGCCATTAGGTCTAAATGGAGGAAGGTGAGATACAGGTTTATAGACAGGCGATAGAGTGCACATGTTTCATGCAGAACGATGCTCTCATAACCATAAGCTAAGTTTTGAATGCTCGTGCAGTAGATTCCAAGCAGGATTCAGGTTAAATATGATTTAAGAAATCATTTCTATTGTAAATGGAACAAAATACCAAATAGAGACTGACGTAGTCATTTTACAAACATTGCATCGATTTTTTCTGAAAACTTTATTCTCGGCATCAAAGATCTTTTTTCGATGTAGCCAGCTATTATATGTCAGCGTAAGTTAAGTATGTCGTAGCCATCACCATGTGCGTTTCCAACGATTTATATTCACCGAGTGTTGGCATGAATACTCAATTTATTTCCTCCGATAATGTCAACCGCTAACCAATGATTATCATCAACCCTATCAGTAACCTCATGGTAACGCGATACAACTATCTGTCATCGACAACACAATTGATTTTGGTTGGTTCAACTTTGGCCACCAGTGCATCTGTCTTCAGATGGAATTCTTTACGCATTTCCATGTTCTCACGGAGCTATAGACGCATTTGTCAAGTTTTCTTGTCTTGTTAAGATGGAATTTGTATTAGAATTTAGTGTAGGCATTTGTTTATTGCGTCAACCATAATGATAACTTTAACGCTAGTAATAATATTTAGTTTAGCAAAGTGCTTATTATTATCGCAATCAGCATTTGCTGTTTCCATGTTTTACTATAGTTATTAAGTTTCATTTAAAACCTCATTACTTAAATAAGTACTTCAACATTTTGTTACGTCATGTTATGACTTTTAGCTATTCCCAATAATGAATTTCCGATCGCTCGCATATCCAAACATAATGATTACTAATTGAAACCTTTAAATATGAACTTTTAGAAATTGGATGGCTGTACAATAGAAACGGAGGTTACTACGCTTGACAGGCCAATCCATCATACGACTCTTGTACTATGGGTACAGTTAACCCACCTCCGGTCTAATCATGGTTTTTATTTGATGTCAACGGCCGCTAAATAACGAGACGAGAATCACGCCGTAGACACACACAATCAAAGCAAATAAAAATTATATTAATCACTATCATGTACAATGGAGGTTCTGAAGCGAAAACGATTTTTTCTTCAAGTAGAACTCGTTCGTTTTTGCATGATACGCAATTACGGCTAACGACTCTAATATGTGTTCAATACGTTTTCGCCATGTCTCTATTGAACGCATTTTAACGGTTCAGCTTTCTAATGCGAGCTTTGTCGTGAGGCTTTGCATTCAGCTTTACAGTCGATGTGTTTATCAGATTTATCGCTACAATAATTATGAGGATGTCATGACGCTTCAACAATTTCGAAACTGCATAATCATCTCTGACCTAAAGTACGTTCGTGGAAATACAAATCGATAATGTCTCGCCGCTTATAGTCGGTGTTCCGTTACGTATTGATGATGGTGTAGCGACACCGCGTTAACAACTGCTAACAAGCTTCACATCGCCTATATTGCGGAAAGTACACCGCAACCATGTTATTATGACGTCTCCGTGAAATTCCACGTAACACGCTAAAAATACAACTGACAACTCGAATAAATCTTTAGGTTTTTGAGAGGTCCTGCCGCGACCTCACGTATATCCCCTTCGCCTAAAAAACAGAAAACATTCACAAAGAACAAGAGAATGCTTAAATAACTGTCAGAGCTATCGTGTTTTTGTCAGGTAAATCTCGTTAAAAATTTAGAGGAATGCACAAAAACTGGCTTTCATTTAAACAGCTGTCCGCTAAAAAGATAAAATAAAGGCCCTCACAACGTCCGTGCACTCGAAATGCAAACGAGACGACAGAGATTGGTAAAATTCTGCCAGAACGTGCGGTGCGCCTGACATTCCCAATTTACGTCCTACTTTACTCCGTGCTTCAAAAGTGAACTTAAACACTTTTGACATCAAAATCCTTTTCTATTTGGTTCTTTGGCATTATGTCATCGCATAATAAATTTGATGCAGGCGGCCGCCCATCAATCTCGTTAGCTTCAGTAACCTGTATCTACGTCAATGTCAATGGTACGACAAGGTGAGGTCGTTTACTATCCATTGACGAATGATTTGCAATTTCGTCGGCGGTTCCTACATTTTGTCGAGTCTTTATAGCCGGCCGGGTAACGAAGGCCTTACTCGTGGCCCGGGGTAATTTAGGACTATCAGTTGGCCCCGCTTTCACTCCTGATGAATGACCCGGGTCTCGCGTCCCTTCACACTTCATGACGTGCTATTGAGCGGCACAAATCGCTTCCCTTTCATCGCTCTCGCTGTCTTGTTTACAAGAAATTTCATTTTAAAGGCTCTCGTTAAGGTGTCAACAGCAGTGGCGTCTGCTAGGAGGTTCCGATATGAATTTGCTTCGTTTGCCGGTATCAATTTCGCAACCGGCAATTGCTCTGTCAGTTGCGAATTATCAATGCAACAATTACGGCTTTCGATGTTGATCTGTTATTACCATACGTCTGGTATCCGATGCCCGGGGGACTCGACAGATTAATCGATTGGATAGTCACTTTCTCTCGCGCGGGGTCAGGTATTGTTGGCGCTAATGTGACTGGCGAACGTCGACGGTCACCTGCGAAAGTGGTTGTTGTTTACTGTTATCAGTTTGTGGGTTTCTCTGTAGCATAATAGATGGTCGAGAAACGTAATCGTTATTTCCTTTTCGCGCTGGTCAATTAAATTTTATAACACCATACATTTGGACCAAATAAAATACGTTTAACGTACGATCCCAACGCTCACATAAATAATCGTATGCTAAGACGTTATTTAGAGTACCCATATCCGCATCTCACGCGATATTTTAGCGAACGAACGATAACTGTGAGTCCAACACGGACGTTTATTTAATCAATTATTATGAAGCTTATTTTATCACTCGCCGGCCGTCGTCATTTGGCTTGCTCCGTTGATGTAATGCAAATTCGTTTTGTAAACATTGTAGCAGGTGTTGATAAATACTTTAGTAATTAGAACTATTAAAGGTAGCGGACAATTAAAACCTACACGATGTCAAACCATTATATAAATGAGATAAGTTTCCTTTAAGATTTTCCATAAAAACAGGATAAAATATTATTGAAAATATCGGTATTTACCCGAGGAATCTGTATGGATACTATAGTTTCTCGTACGATATAGGAAATAAGACTAGTTATGAAACTAGGTAACCTCTAAAAGGTAGTGAAGAAAAAGCGACATTCTACTTAGTAGTTTTAATTTACCTAGTGTTAGTAATTGCTTCTATTTTCTTCTTATCTGTGTTGGTAATTAGACGGCTATTGTAGGGTAAGCTTTCCCGAGTGCTTTCTCTAGTTTAATTAGCGCTATCAATTGCAAACAGATTGGTCCTTCTTGTCAATTTAAGGTACAATTTACACTAAACAATGCTTTAATAGACTATAGAAATTCTCTAGTGTTACGGACTCCTTGTTTGGTATTTGGTTTACTGTACTTTGTACCTAATCTTATTGTGTCGTTTCTGTATACTTTTTCTGTGTCCTTATTTCCTCAGGCCTCGATAAAAAGTAGAAACCTTATTACAAAATCGTGTCACCGAAATATATCCCGCAGTAATTGATGTAATAAGTAAAAGATAGCAACTGCTACTTCTTGCTTGCCATCACGCGATTCATTCACAATTACAAATAAACTTTATCGCAGCCAAGCCTTGGTATTTACATTTTGTACTAATCTTAATTGATATCAAGTAGGTTAAAAGCAGCAATAAGGTACAAAGATATTTCAGTGAGAAGGATCAAGAAAGCTGCGATACTCGCTTGAAATTCTGTCCTTGAAGTATTTATTTAAATTGAATGTCTATCGAATACGGCTCTGTCAAGTATTTCGAAGATTCTTAACTAAGTTACAGGTAAAACTGAAGTCTCAAATCGTATTTTTTACGACTGATATAATCCATTTCATTAGCAAAAACCGTGGCCATTTCTATTTTAGGGCGACCTTAACTTCGAAGTGGGTTACCGAAAGAAATTTTATTTGCAATTCAAATACGAAGTGACTGTTTTCCTTGTCACTTTCCTTTGTAAATACCGACTGGTAAGATAACTCAGTTTACGAACAATAATAATTACAACATTTATTATTTATTATATAGTTTAACGATAAATTATTGTCAACTGTGTTCTTTGTACATGATATAATTTACGTTCGAGTGTGCTAATTATCAGTTTCTTACACCTACAAACATAGTGCTGCCCTCAATAGTTTACGGAAGGTCAATGACCAATGATAATTGAATTCTACGCCTGTTTTGATGTCAAATGTGGGTTCAACCTTTTTCCTCGTTTTTATTTTCTTCCGTCTTAATGGTGTTTTCCTGCTGGAAGCGGTTATTAAAAAAATAGAAGGAAGAAAAAATAACGTTCCATTTTATATTAGTAATTGGAGTATTAATAAAAAACAATGTTTTGGAGGCATCTGTTTGACAAAAAGTTTCATTAATATTGAGAATAATTTTAGGGTATTCCAACAATATTACATTCTGTTCTTTTTTAATTTTTAACTTCCTGTTTCCCTATATTTACACTTTATTATTAACAATATATTGCAACACTAACCTAGGACAACAAAGCAGTGTTCAAATAACGCCTAGCCTGGGATATTATACAGAATGCACACTATAATATCTTATATTATACCGGGTGTAGCTATAACCCGCAGATACCAATTAGCAAGTCTAATAGACGCTGAGTCGTGCTATCGCACACAGTCTCTCAGCTGCAGCGATCGATCGTTTCTTGTGTTCCAATAGTAAATAATGTTATGAAAATGTCTTAGATGTTAGCCCTGAAATTCAGTCAAAGTCAGAACCTAATTTTAGCTGATAAAGAAATAACACACAGTGTGAAAAACTGAACATATAGATAGATAGATACTGATACTGAAATGACGGCTGCGATGTTTCTAGAAACATTAAAGTTTTCAGTTTTTCTGTGTATTGATTTTTGCGCCGGCTGGTAACAGAAATGTGAAATATAATTTATCATCATCATCATCATCTGCCTGGCATTTTCCCATCAATTTAAGGGTCTGCTGAAGTCTAACCTAATGCAACGAAGTTTGGTTTTACTTTTAAACACCATTGTACTAGGCGCATAGTATATTTTGCAGCCACATTATACAGATAAGTATGGGATTTTAGTCAAACAAAACATTGTACCAAAATAACATGATTGTTTAATTTAAAAAAAAAGTGTTATTTCCTACTTTGTTGACAATGGCAATGTAATTATCAGATAGGTGTTGAAAATAAACGGGTTATCTGTTCTCAGACTGGGTGTGGCTACTTAGATATTGATATTGCATGATGCATACATATTATCATACGAATTGATCAATGATAACTTGGCAGTTTTGTAAATCACCTAGAGCTGCCATCAAACCCAAATATAATTAACCAACCGGAGAAAATAATAAAGGTATATCCTATTGCAACTTAACATACCAGGAAACCAAGGCTTTGTACCAATATTCGGTTTGGTTGTGACCATGGAGTTTCTTGCCCGTTCTTCTCCATAGAGGTCTACGCTTTGGAATAGGAAACTACAGTACTTTCATATGCTTTGTGACAGTATTTTTGTTTTGTTTATTATTGTATTTGTTTTGACAATTCAAATGCCAGCAGGCCTTCTTGGAATAAATGCTTTGATTGGAAAACCACAGAATATCACTTGCTACGATGCTCGTAAACTATTTTTTGCTTCATCCACGTTTACACATCTGGCCATACGCTTGTATGGCGTAGGTTCTCTCTGTATATTCCGTTCTCACTCCTGTTTTTTTTTGTTGGGGAGTGGGACATCATGAAATGACTCCTCCCGCTCTGGGCTGCAGAGCGGGTAGGGAGTGTCAGACTTCTACTGACTAAAAACCACCCATGTTCCTTCTTAACCCTTTCTGCTGAGGGCACGGTATCTCTTTCGATCAACCCGCAGCCCCGACGGGACCCGCAGCCCACCCTTACATCAAAAGTCAAAACAGAGTTCCACAATAAATCAGATCCGTCCAATGCTATCCATAAAAGGAACATTACTTAACCTTTACACAAAGTGCACATAATCTCTGTATTATGCTATCTGCCATATAAGTCATACATATTAATAAACGGTTTATAAACAAGCACATTATTGCATGTAAACAGGCTAATACCACACATCATGATGGTAAATAGAAACAAGCGAGTATATACATTGAGTCATTATGTAGGCAGAATGTTGCCTTAAACTCCTTTGCGCTGGATATCATATGTCATTTCATTTAAAGTTTAATTTGAATTCGTCTCTGTTGATGTGTCTATTCTAGGAATCTGCTTCCTTTTGCTTACTTTAGCATCTATTACTACGGGGACATGTGTCAGATTTCGTTGACAAAAACTGCAAAATATTCATTTAATTGTCACACTAGTAATTAATTAGTCATCAAACCAATATTGATGACATATTTAATTCATTAAAAGTCTTATTAACTATAGAGCTGTAAAAATACCTTTAACTTGAAAAATATAATTTGGTAGGTACCATAGCTCAGAATTTAACACTATTTGTGTAACGTTTTTAAAAAACTAAACGGAAAACAAAAAACTTTTTATGACTTGCCACAAAACATATGACTGAAGCAGATTTGTATTTTGTTTTCGGAGTTTTCCTCTTGTTTACGCCCAAGTGCCATATTTGGTCCACATTACCCAACCTGCATATGAATGCATGCAACATACATACATAATACATCACAGTCTTGTATACCTGTATTTCGTAATCATTAACACACTGTCCGCCATTATACCACCATGTACGTACCGATCATTAATGCTTAAATTATTTCCGTCGTATAATAATAGTTTTTACTCGGTTGTTGAAAAGGCGATTGTTTTCATGTTGACTCTCCTATATGGGTATTGATAGTTAATTGACACTTAAGATGTATTCAAAAGTGTTGAAGAATAAAAAAGAATAACAACACACAGCAACACATCAAGCTTTATGTAACCAGTATAACCTGACGTCGCTTTGTATGAGCTTCCGGTGGAATGAGAGCTCGGCTTAATTTGGTTATCATAGGTTGATTAGTCGTCGTGCGTACGGTATCGTAAAGCTGTTTCATTTGAACGTTATAATAAAATAAAATAAATTCCTCTTCGGAAACCATGTTATTTCAATTCCAGTAGAGGTATTTTATCTTATGTCAAGTAATTTAACATAGGTAGACGTAATGCTTCAAGGCATTTGCTCCCAGTTAACCTTTATGAACTTACATACACAACATTGTGATAAGGACAACATTTTGCGTGAAAACAACTAATAAATTATTAAAATACCTCAGTTTACTCTCCAGAGAACTAAATCTGATACTTACTTAAGGCAGCAAAGACCCTTGTCATGAGACTCAAGACTCATGACCCTACTCGTGTAAGCACACAAATATTCTCCATAAACTGAACTTCTTATACTTAATCACAAAATAGAACGAAAACATCAACATCCGTGTAAACTGAACAATACAGTATTAGCAGCAAAAACATGGATCCCATTACACTTCACACTGTTGTAAACACAATTAAAATTACAAAAGTGCGTTATAGTACTTCGTAGGCACATAATCAATGGGTTTACGTAACTGACGCGACGGTTTCCGGCGCTTAAATCTTTATTTTAAAACCTCTTTCATTAAAAACAGTCGGGTAAGTGGCACTCGCACTTAACAAAACTATTTTTAACGCTGCGATTTCGAGTGCCTACTTTAAAATGTTGGAAGCTACCGTTTTTTAGCTCAATAACTGCGAACTTAAGAAACTTTTAAAACAACGCGATTACTTGAGTTTTTAATGTTGGGATGCTTATTAATATAGCAGTAAAAATATACATAATATTCGCGAGAAGTGTTTGCAAAAAGTGGGTTAAACAATTTTTCTACTTCGAAATTCGTGTATATTTTAGCACTACATCCGCTGAGAGTTGAGTGGACTAGATTTAAAGTCAACGACTCTTTAACAAGATAAGCAAAATGGATGGAAACAAGTTTTTGATCAGCAGTATCTTAAAGCATCATAATATGAATGTTTACGGACAAGAAAAAATGTGATTCTAATTAGGTACATACTCAGTCTGTTAGATTGTTGAAAATTATTGGATACGTATTTTTTGTTTTATCAAATCAATAAAAATTTACAAAGATAAAACGCGTCAAAGATTTAAGTGGGGGTTTGTGACGTCAATGACCGGCAAAAAATGCCATACTAATGTCTTAGAATATGACGTCACACGAGTTTTCAAAACACTGTATTGTCTTCATTGTTTGTTTACGTGAAAAAAGAAAAAATACGTGTCCAATATTTTTGCGTAATCAATCTGACGGACTTATTATTATTTTTTTGTTAAATCCTCTATACTCTTGCTCTTATCCCAAATCGTTTGAGGTCGGTGCACAACTCGACATCTTATCAGACGCCTCCTATCTTGCCATTATTATAATACTTTCCACAGTCCTTCGACTCTAATACCCAGCAACATTGATACTCAAAACTTTCCTCACGACATTTTCCAGTGATATCTTAAAGCATTCTTCCTATTGTCATAGACTCAACTCAATTCTGAGTCATTCGTCGTCGTCGCCGTACAAGTGTTTAGTATGTTCTCACTACTTCTCACAGAATTCGCCATTGTTGACAAAAGGGTAAAGGTTACTGGGTAACATACGTCACAGCAATTAGTTCGGTAGAGAATAACTACTACTCTAGACATTATGGTGCCTCTTAAAATGTTCATTACAACAATATTGTGTTTTAGTAGAATCTATGTTCCTTCTTGACTGACCAAGGAAGAAAAAAACATGTAATGCCAACCCCAAGTAAAATGCGACATGGTCAGGAAGATGATGATGTTATTCCATTACAATACTTTTTCATTTTCTCAATTACAAAACCTTACCAAGGCACAGGTTCTTCAATTTCCATACCACCGTATCTAAACAGTTTCAATTCATTTTTTCATTGATACACTACCGAAGTGCCTTGTGCAACGTCGTTGTTTTCACTACAAGTATCTCCGTAGTTCATTTCACGCACGAGCGGCTTCTGCAGTTCGTTATAGAATATCTCTGGGCGATGATTGTGGAGGCTGTAACGAGACGTGATAGGTGAAAGATGTTGCTTTCATAAATGGTGGGATTATTTATTAGAGGCTGTCGCAATAGGGCTTTAGGACTTCCTGAATTACTGGAAGCTGTTAAAGCTGTACGCATTGATTGTTAATGTTTATCACGAAAGAGTGCCACAAGTTGCATATAAAAATGTATTTCATCTAAATGGGACATGTGAGACACACACAGAAAATAACACAGACGAAACTAAAAAGATAGAAACAAGACTATTTTAGCAATTTGTATTTGTTTGGACTCGAGAGATAGAAACAACGCTACGGTTGACCGCCCCAAGGCGCACGAGTATTTAGCATTGACTTATTGAAATATCGAACATTAATATTCAAAATGTTGTTCCAAAGGCAATTTCTAATTGCTTTGAATATAAGCAAAAGTGGATGAAATTAATAGCTTTGCCTGAAGCAGTACATACGTGATTTTCGCCATTTAATCTATAATTGCTCTTTTATCGTTCTACTATGTTAGATCCCTATACAATTATCTAGTAGCAATATCAAAAGTGAAAGTCTCTTTTTGTAATACTCCGATAAAGGTTTTGATACTTTCCAAATAATTCGAACTTAAAATTAAGTTTTCTACTTCCAGTTTTGATTTGGAATAGATAAAGTCATTTCATGGTATCGATTTACTTTTCGACGGAGATACATTGAGTATAGTAGCATCCAATTGTCTTGTTACGTAACAGGGCCATTGTGTTATTCGGCCAATCATAACCGGAACAACACCAATAAGGAATGAATTTTGTAAAAGTTGGTTTATTCATTTAAAGTAAGATAAATTGTAGGAGGAAGAGAACGTGGGTTGAATGATTAAATCTTTTAATTTTTATCTGTTCTAGGCATTCATAATAAATGCATTCAAGTTCATGTAATGATATGTGTGACTAATGATTGTAAAGTATCTGTTTTAAAAATGTATGCAAGTGAACCTGTAGAGAATCCTACGCAAGTTACGCAACTGTTTAATAATTCAAAGATACATATCAATTAACTAGACTGTCGCAGTCCATAGCTGGACATCGACCCCTCCCAAGTTGCACCATGACATCCTTTCCTTAGTTTTCCGCATCCAGTGTGACCCAGCCACTTTTTAAAGGCCGTTAATCCATTTATCTGGAGGGCGTCCCACACTACACCGATGCACGATGCATGTGTATACTTAAAACGCTTCCCACGAACGATTCACACATTACCAAATGATGCTTGACCACTGCTGTTCGTAGACGTCATACGGTTAGAATACTTCTTTTCCGAACAAAACACCATCCTTTATTCAATCAGCTTCATCAACCCTTATTCAATTCGAAACGCAATCATCATCATTATTTATCTCGCCTCCTCTTTCACTTAAATTACAAAGTCCTGTTCAAATTGAAAAGAGACGGCAACATCGTTAAGAATTCATTAATGAGTCTAATTGACATCACTTCATTCAGTAGCTTGATTGCTTCGTTGGGTCCGTTAATTGGTATCAAGGCTACAATTTATCTATCATTTACTTACATAATCATCAGGCACACTTAAATGAAGATATCAACTCTTGTATTGCATTCTAGGACATGCAACATATTGAGTGAGTTTATACTTGGTGTTTTAGGCAGTTTTGTATCAAAAAATGTTCATGTCACTTGATTGTATTTTATGAAGTAGGTAAAGTTACTGTATTATGCATATTAACTACTATTTATGTCTCTTAACCTCAATTCAGTCTTGAATTAATTTCAAACCTATTTTTCCCTATTTGATCCTGCGGTAACTTTTAAACCAACAAAAATTCGGGTCACGCTCCTTCAATAAGGATCTCGTTGACGTCGAGTGTCCTAACAAGCAGGAAACGGTACCTAATTCGATAATTGTTCGAATTCCGTCTCACTAATCGGATAGTTTCCGAGCACAGTACTGGCCGCCAGTAGGCAAGCTAGTGCAATTGTCGGTAATTACGTGTTGGTCATTAGCCACTTGAATTGGCGGTTGAGATCCGCTGGTTTCCAGTGGGTATATCACTTGAGACACTCGACGTACTTTACTGGGCGACACTAAACAAGTATTTAAATGTTTGGATGAATGTAAAACGAATGTGATTTTATTGACTATCTCTTATATCGCGTGTTTGTCTAGAGAAGTGCTGTTTCAAGGTCAAAGTTTCTTGTCGGGGCCGCGGGTTGTACACTAGCTATCGCGGCCGCGACATAGAGGGCTAAGAAGGAACATGGGTGGTTTTTAGTCAGTAGAAGTCTGACACTCCCTTTCGCTCTGCCCAAGAGCGGGAGGGGTTATTCGATGATTTTCAACCCGCCAAAAAAAAAAAGGTCAAAGTTTCTTTGCGAGAATTTATTTGACAGAGCTACTACGAGTATTAATATTGGCTGAAGTTTTAACTTGAATACCTACCAAGTATAACCGAAACAATAAAAGGCGCACAAAAAATGTTAAGTAGGTACCTAATACGGAAAACACAAAAATAAAATCTACAAATTATTACCCGTTACAGACGTAATAAGTTGGTAAAAAAGTTTTTTCCATGAAAATGAGCTTTGTTAAGGTCGCTAGCGTATAAACGTTCCGTGATGGTATCAATAGATTTGAGTTCACCGCGGCGTCGGGGATGGTAAACAAATTTTATGGGCATGTAGCCCATGAGGTGCACTAGTCACGGCATTGTTGCGATACTGCTGCCATACACGCACTTTACACTATGTAGCCAGTACAAATTCGCCCACAGAATAAGGATAACATTTAACAGAAAAGTTAAAAGAAAGAAGATTCAGAATCTACAAAGAAATGCTTATGAATACAGTTTTGATCAAACTTAGTTCATTTGCATTGATTTCATTATTATTCAGGTTATAACAGCAGTCTTCCAAAATTGGGTTTCCAAGGCTACAAGAAGAGTTCTCTAACCTATACCAAACTATATTTACCGAAAGACTACTCGTGTTAGTTTTATTACCACAATATAAATAAACTATTAAACGAGCTTTTATAATGAGGTTCCCAATTAATTTACAGTCTGCATAACTTCTGACACTACATGTGAATCATTAACATAGTCGTGATGTGTTGCTTACACGCTGTCTATCTGTGTGACGTTCGCCTCACTGTTGTCGCTTGTCTAAACGTGTGCTGCACTAGTGTTCAATTCACCGACATCATCATCACATGTATGAAAAGCTTCGTCGTGCAAACCAGGATCAGTCGATTTAGACAATTTTACAATGCCATCGTTTCTTCGTCAGGTTACTGATCGGATCATCAGCTAAAAATGACGATTGACAGAGCCGGCCGGCCACCAGCCCCAAGGCGGGCCTCCTCAACTTACAGAAGCTACGATGAGCTCGGGGTCATCGACCGCGCGAAACCCTTGAAGTACAGACATGGAGGCATTGAAGACCTCACCGGCATAGAACAGAGCAGAGCTTACAGGACATATGAACCACAACATATGGATGATATTACTGTTATCAGTTCTGAAGAAGTTTCTAAGCCGAAAAAGAAAATAGCTGAAGGTCTTGCTAATGGTTTTAGAAGAACATTCTCTGTGAGAAGCAGAAGAAACACAGAACCAGAAGGAATTCCTTTAGATACTTTTAATGTGACTTGTGAGGAGAATTTTGCGACTGTGAGAGGAGCGCCTTTTGGTAGGCGTCGGTCTTTGTCAAGGGATAGAGGGTCGTCCCTGCTAGGCCGAAGTTCTTCGGAGGGAGATGTGAGGATGGTCCCTCCCCGTGCCCCACCCGCCGCGCCTGCGCCTCGTCTCCACCGCTGTCTGCGAGCTCTTGGCGGCAGCTGGAAGAATCTTTTACTATGTGAGTCCTCGAGATATGTGGTGTACCTGCTTTCTTTGTTAATTCTGTACCTATGTCACTGGCGATGAACTCGCCCAGGAATAACCACTAAGCAGGACCAGACCACTATAATTAACATCATCTATTAACCGAGTCTAAAAACGTAACCAATGCGTAAACATAACTCTTAACCTTTACAAATCCGGTTTCTTCTCTCATTAAGTATTGTGTTATTTAAATAGTAGTTAACCGTTTACTGCTCTCAGCTTGTCTGGGTTAATCATTGGTGTGACGGGTACAAATGACCACTAGGAGCTTAGTTAGTTTGAACCTGTGATTAACCGCGTAGCTTAACCGAATTAAAAGCTTTCTTTTATGTAAATTTACTGATTGTTTGTACTGCCAAGTACGGAGGTAATTAATCTTGGATTAGACAGTGTGGCTGTATTTTATTGGGAAATGATACCGCTTAATTAAGTTTGACATAATAGCTGGATGATATTGATGGTTCATTAAAGTTTATTGTGATTTATCGCCCCCATGGCGCCTGCGTTCGCTAATTGACCATAAAGTTTACTACTCAAAAGAACAAATTAGGTGATTAATCTTACTTTTGGTACACAAACCATTATGTGTCCGTGCCTTATCTGTCTAGATTCAAATTCGGTCTCTGAACGCCGAAAATCTTGCATATTGGTACATAACGTTATCGCTACTCTACGATGTTCTAGGACGTAACTTCCTTTAGCCTTGACACTTAGCGTGCGACGACGGTGTGTATGAGCTTTATCGCGACATTTTACTTACAAAGAATTTGGTAGTAGTAGTCCATGTAGGTGGCAACTCTGGCAACCGCTTTTTTAAACCTAATTAAAAATACCAAAGCCTTGAGTTTGAGTTTACACAAACATTTATAGTGGTATTATCACATAAATGTGAATATCCTGACCATATGTTGTATTAAAATTGAGGTTTACGCCTCCAACTACGCCTACATGAAGTGTAGGATGCGTATCACATACGAAATTGTATATTTATGTTTTTATATGGTAAATTATTGTTTTTATAAACCTATATGGATGTGTAAATGGCTATTATCTCTGTTTTGACATTTACTGGCTACCTGTTTACTGTTCTACATGAATGTCTGATTTATCCGTAAATTTAGACTGGACAAAATAGTATGCAAATCACATGTAGAATAAATACCGACCAAGTGCATGTCGGACCACGCACAATGTAGGGTTCCGTAGTTGCCCATCAAAATATGTGAACTTACTAAACTGATTAACCACCCTGCCTACCTACCTCCGAACGATTATTTTTATTGTAAAAATAAAACAAACTTACATTAGCAGTTCTGAGACTTGCGCTCCCATACATTATTTAGAGGAAAAAATTCATACAAGTCCATTTTATAAGTTGGTCAACTACTCGTAAACTTGTAAAGCCTACTTAGCTGTGATAGTTTTCCTTTTATTTTCGTTATATATGCTACTACCATGATTTTTTTCACACGCCCAAACACAACTCGTAAGTATAGGTGGTTTTAGGTTGGCACACTTGAGTCTAAAAAAAATGTTCACTAAAGTGAACATTTTTTTTAAACACACACACACAGGCACACAGGCATCCGTTTGTGAAATATTAAGTTTAAAAACTTAATATTTCACAAACGGATGCCTTATCAAAAAATTGTTTTAGTAAAATCGCAATATTTTTTAAACATCTATCCTTCGACATCCCACACAATCGACTACGCGAGAAAAAAAAATCCCCATTAAAGGATACTGAAGACACCCTAAAAAAAAATACAATATTTTACTTTAGCACTTTGTTGGCGTGACTCATGTATATTCATGCCAAATTACAGCTTTCTAGTACTAATCTTCTTTGAGATATATTGCAGGCAGATGGGCGGACAGACAGACAGACAGACGGACATGGCGAAACTATAAAGGTTCCATATTTACTAGGGAACCCTAAAAATGTATGGCGAATTTGGCCTAAACAGAAAAAAGTCTATAGTAAAACAATAGAGCCTACAAAGGCACAAAAAACCTAGCCAATATAAGGTTCCCGTGAATTAATGAACACACCTTTATGTCATGTATGTAAGCTGTTATCTTGTGTAGTGTCGCGTAAGCCGTGCTAACCCCCCGCTGCGAGTGGGCTCATTAAGAAAATTGCCTTTTTAATTTTCCGTTACACTGGCCTTACAAGCCCTTGTCGAACAACACACGGTTAAGTGGAACTGAACACTGCTCTAGTTTTGTCGTGAAAACATGTGTTTAACATGAACATGAGTATCTATCTATAACTATGTTCATTTAAAAAAACATAGTTTCTTTAAGCTTTTCCCATTAAAGTTTATAGTATAGTAAAGTCTCTTGTAGACATATTAACGTCAATAGCAATATTCAATGCAATAATACTTTAACTGCAATATCAATAGTTTTATTACAGCTTTAAAAGTGACTGTTTCTCAAGTTTCACTTGAATATCTCTGAATGCGATCAATTGAAATATAAGTGGTCGTTATTATTTCGATATTTTGATTTTGAAATATTTTAGGATAGATACATCATCGTGTTATAAATATCCTAATAATGGGATAGCCTTACATAATGTCTCATATCACGGACATTTGGCAACAGTGAACACCATCAGTATGTCAACCCCATACGAATAAAAAATATTAATGCCGTCTACATAATCTGGCAGAGTTACAAATGTACGATACTACATGTATACTTCAATATTTTTTCTTACGTAATATTTGTTTTTCTGAATCTTGCGTCATGTTACAAATTAAATGACATTTGTGGGTCGTTTTGATGAAAAACAATTGTTTCTCAACGATGTTAAAGTAATTAATCTTTCTGACCACATTTGGCAACAATACAATCAGTGGACAAAATATCCCCCTAATATCACGGATTCTGAATATCCCTTCCGTAATATCACGGGCAGCGTTGGAGGGTTGTCATTCTTGTCAACGAGTATCCCTAGACGGACGACGACAGGCGGTTGCTTGTGGGGCATTTTAGCGAAATTACTTTTGTTTGTAGGACATCTGTTATCATTGGTATTACCCCGTTGATTAATTATTTAATTCCTATTAGGAATATGGGATTCTGATAATGTTAAAGGGATTCAAATTCTTGTAGGTATTTTAATGTCAAAAACATTCTATAGACTCGGACAAAAGTATGTCTCCAGAACTTTCTGTTTAAAATTTTCTTTATGTCTCCAACAACTGTAGATAAATTAAATAGCCATCTGAATAATAACGCCGATTCATTCGAAAGGAATCTTCACATCCCATCGGGACCGCGGGTTGTTCACTAGTTATCGCGGCGTCGACATAGAGGGCTAAGAAGGAACATGGGTGGTTTTTAGTCAGTAGAAGTCTGACACTCCCTTTCGCTCTGCCCAAGAGCGGGAGGGGTTATTCGATGATTTTCAACCCGCCAAAAAAAAAAAAGGAATCTTCACATAAAACCATTCACAAGATAACTGCATTAGTATGTATGAGCACTTCCATTTTAAACAAAACATATTATTATGCAACTCTACAAACAGGTTCCTAAATGAAAATCAAAAAACACTTATGAGTACATTCGCGGCCTTAACAGTAATAAAATTGCACTTAATCTATTTTTATCTGCAGTGGGCCTTTCTAACCCCGTCGCGTCGCGTAGATACAGGGTCATCGCAGTCACATTGATATTGTGTGTTGAGCTGTGAGCATGATATCTGCACATTTCGTACAGTCTTTTGCCAGTTATTGTACCTCTGTCATAACATAAATCCCATAAGAATAGTAATATAGGTCACTGCACTGCACAATGTGTGTAAAATAAAAATAAAACGACAACACGCACGGACTAAGTTCCCAAGCCTTTCCGCGCCATTTTAGACTTATCTTTAAAATTGATATCGAGGTATTCTAGAATGTTATTTTGAAATGGTCTTGAACGATAGGTCATTGATCGAATTACTTAGTTTTCTATTTTTAGAAAGTCTGTTTTAGTTATTTTCTTGATACTTTTGAAACACGTTGCTCCCAAACTTTTGGTTGTTTCCTTTTTTGTTAGTTTTAATTTAATTGGCTCAGCTAGGTAAGCAACAGATGAAATAAATAAGTTAGTTACTAATTTGACTTGTAACTTCACATAAACTCATCAAAACATTTTGGAGCACGAACATATTATTATACAGCTAATCCAACACGCTCATACTTTGCTTCACACATCACATAACTGTAGTATAAAGATTACCCTTAGATTATTAGGTCAGTCCAATGACACTGAGATTGCACCAGCACGAGGCGCGTATGGCCGGTAATAAGGACATAAGCGGTGCCAATAACCGTCCGGCCGCGCTGCCCGCTAGGGGGTACCTACGTATTCCAATGATCACGGACGACATCATGTTATGATGGATATTATTAGGCTTGTCGATAGCAATGGTGATACATGCTTACGGGATTTTCAGCACAGCTAGTCTAGATATTTATGAGAATTCTCAATGCTTAAGAACAAGAAAATGAATAAGTGTACCCGCTCTAATTTCACCCAGGAATAAAACAGACACATTGAATAACTAGCTCTTGTCTGCTTTTTTCTGAGAGTAAATGTTCCCCTGCCTATACTGGTAATTCTACAGGTAATAGGTAAATATCTTTTTACTTATTTATCTCCATTTTCTATCTCGAACAACAGTCACCACAATATCTATACACATAAAATGCTTTGTCCTGAATGACTGACGGATGTACGCACAGCCTAAACTGCTGATCGTAGAGACTTAAAACTTGGGTGTTCTTTGTATGACGAAAGCATCCGTTAAGAAAGGATTTTCCAAAATTCTACCCCTAAGGGCGTGAAAAAGGGGGGCAAAGTTTGTATGGGACAACGTGATTCCTTGGTCCAATCTACTTCAAATTTTACAAATACCTTTTTTAACAGAATTGACGGAGGACGTGTTACGTATTTTATTGATATTTACCCCCTAACGGGGTTAAAAAGATGTAGAAAGTTATTTTGGGGGTGATTTGCTTCGAAGTTGATATTAATACTTTTGATTTAAATGCCATTTTATTTTGACACACATGTTTGAAAACTCAATCAACCTACGTCAAATGAAGTTGCTTTATTTATTGTTGGACAGCAATTTTTGCTGTATACATGCTGGATGCTATATTAAAATTGGGAGCCATGATAACATATTGCATCGAATAAGTGAAATCCATCACTCATACGATGCATTACAGTGGGTACCTATTTTTTTTGCTGCGGCGAGGACGAATACTACATTTCTATACCCCAGTGCGATCCATGTGCGATCCTAATACCAAACAACCGCTTAAAAAAATGGTATGTGCTGCAAGTTTTTATAATTACCGTATTTAAATGATTAGGAAAAAAAACGTGTGTGGTCGGGTCCGTCGTCCCGCTCTCTTTACAACATTAACTTGCAATCCTCGATGGGATGAAATCACGGAGAAGCTTTTGTCTGGGCAAAAAAAATATGATAGACACGACATAATACCCAGGATTTTTCGCCTCAAAGTTAAGAAAATAATGGTTCTTCTAACCAAAGGTAAAAGGCCTTATGCACACATAAGGATAGTTAACCGCATTTCGCTTGACATGGTGGATGAGCATAAATTTGCTAAGATACCAAATCCAAATGTAGATCCTTATTTATTCGTCATTTATAGTGCAACATTTTCTATAATGCTGGTAACTATTCTGTCAGATTACTGACGTAATATACAGGAACAGCTTAGAAGAAGACTACAAGCGACAAGTGGATAGGCTGTCTGGCATTATAGATGAACATCTAACACATGAAATCTACAGTAAATGTGTGGTCACAATAGGCGAACCTGCATTAGGAGGACAAAGCCTACAGCAGTGCGGGTTGCCTTAACCGCAAAAGTCTGAAGACTTACACAATTACACAACCGGCGAGACTACCCTAAAACAAGGCACGATGTCAATTCCTTAGTAGAAGTGGTGTCAAGTAGTAAAGGCTTGGGAAGGACCTTTAAATTTTAATAAAGATTGTTACATTTTTTAAGAATTCAAAGAATTTAACAAAATAATTTATACGGTTAAACAAAATGAATAACGTAAAAAACAAATTATAAATCCAATTAGAACCATTTTCGACTTCTACGCAGACGAAGTCGCGAGCAAAAGCTAGTTTATTAATATAAATCATACAAACCAACTGCTCATAACAGTAGGTCCCACCGAACCATTTCTCGTATCAACTGCCCAACTGTGGTCACAAAGGTCTAAATTCATTACGACACCGATATAGTTGAACTCCCAACCCCCGCTATTAATAATAATAACTATGCCAGGCCTGTTCCTAATTTCTGTCTTATGAATAATATGAATTTCGTCCTTGCTTACAATCCATCAATTTGTGGAAGACTGTGGCTCAAGACAAGCCAGAAATTCATTAAGGTTGGTAGGTATGCGTTGACAGATGGTTGGAAATAGCTGGCTATGAAACAGATTCTGATTTTCGGAATTACAAGGGCACCTGAAACAAATGAATGTCGAAATTGACAGTTCTACAACGTTCATTGAACGAATTGTATAAAATGTTAAATAGAATAAGAATAATTGTGTATTATTGTATTGGTTTCTATATTACGTTGGGCCACAAAAGAGACAAATTAAAGGCAACTGCACGAGGTTAAAATGACAATGCTAAGAGGGGTGTGTGGTGTTTCGTTAATAGATGAAATAAGAAATAACTACATAAGACATTTGTTGGGAACGTACGAGGAATATGTTGAGGATAAATATAGATGTGGTTGTAAGAGTAGAGGAAGATCAAAGAAACGCTGGTATGACGAGTAACACAGAACTATGAAAGAAGAATATCTGCTTATTGGTAATGAAAACCGACCACTGAGTGCTCAGCCGGTAAAGCTCTTTCACAACGCAAGAAAGTGACAATTAAAGGAACCAGCTTTCGGATAAATGCTTTGAATAAGAAACATTTAATTACCCAAAGGTTAGGCATTAATTGAGAATACTAATTAGCTCCTGCTCTAAGGTATTTAGTTAAAGGTTCACCACAGCTTCATTCATAAGCTTTCATGTGGATTCTCTATCTAACCTTGTGTGAATTATGTGATCATTAACCTTATAGTTTAGATTATGTGTTACTTGAAGATTTCCATACAATTTGTAAAAGTAACCTACGTTACTTTGTTGGTAGTGCACATTTGTACACTAGAGTTAAAAAGATTCCGATATTGATGATTATCGAACCCAGGACCACATGCTCAGCAGTCGCGCATTCGACCACTAGACCAAAGAAGCAGGCAGCAAAGGTCAATTATCAAAGGGCAATAGTAGTATTCATCTAACGCAAATCAATAACAACCAATAATTGCAGATACATCGTAATAAACAAACTTCGCATGCACTACGCCACAGTACACATAATAGTATTAACATATAACAGTATTTCAACTGGGAACAATTTAATTATTGAAATGGGATCACACATCACAAATGCTTAAGTTTCAAATATCAGTGTCATCATCTTTTGCTAAGCCTTTTCCAAAACAATGTTGGTGTCAGTTTCCACGGCCATTCTAATCGAATGCAGCTGACTACTAGTATTTTAAATAGTGCGACTGTCTATCTGACTTCCACTACCTCGTATTCCGCTACCCGGAAAAAGTGGTCGTCAAACTTTCGGAATTCTGATTAGTCGTGATGACTGGCAATCAATGTACTGCAACATAGCAAAAAGTTCAGTTCCCACCCGTGTTTGATTTCACGAAAAGGGCCCAGTTAGTTTACTAGCCACCCTTACACAGTGACTACGCATACTCCATGTAATAAAAAACAACACAATCAATTGCTCGCTAGTCGGCAAATGTCAATTACAAGGCAATCAGATATAAATAGCGTGTAATAACAGTAAATCACTGGCTTGTTACTTTGATATACAAGGATTTGTTTATATTGACTGTGTACAGTGTGCTTCATAATTCGTGTAGCACCTGTCATCTCATGACTGTCATCATCATCTGCCGGTCAATCCGGTCTAAGCGGATGCAGCTGGATACCAGTATATTATATGGAGCATGGAGAATACGAGACCCCTTGGTAAGACTGGTTGTAGGATTTTTGGGGCACTCACTGCCTGTAACGTTCTGCACATACTTGCTTAGTTAAAACTTTTTGTCCTTGTTTTGTTTCATATGTGCTTATTATAGCAATAAAATGCTTCATGATGATTTCATATTACATCCAAGTAGTGTCCGATTTTTTTTGCTACGTTCGATGGTTTTTTTTTGTTACTTATGTTCCATTTTATGTATCTCTAGCAAATGAAATGAATAGAGAAACATCTTGTATACAGAGATTAAGGTATACATATTTATTTACAATATCTATGTTATTATGTAACCCTCCGCCATATTGTTTTGGACATTTCGACTAAGGGCCAGTTGTGAATAGGTGGAGTGCCAGTGTTTATGCCCCGCAGTGTGAATGAAGCCGTAAATTCTCCTCACTGGAAGTATTATCAGGTTTACCGTATATGGGCAAAAATAGACCGTTAATCCAGTTGTGGTGAGTTAGGGCTACATATTGTGACATTGTTGGTATTATTTATAGGCTCGAGTATTTAATTGACATGTGAGTTTACTGATAAAGTTACACATGGTTCAAATAACTTATAAATTGATTTTTACGTCAAAAGTCTGAAATGAAATTCAGCCCAATTAATTCGCTAGATTTGCATTCAGTAGAAGTCTGACACTCCCTTTCGCTCCGGCCAGAGCGGCAGGAGTCATTTGATCATTTCCCAACTTCCAAAATAAAAAACAATATTTTTTCTTGGCAGTATGATTTTGTGAAGAAAATATATATAAAGTTCCAAATCGGAGAATTTACACCCAAATCCAATAAAAAAGAAGTGTTCATTGTCCCCAGACGTTTATCAATATGTCCTACATTTAATATCACGTGAATCCGCTCAGATTACATGTTCCCAAGTCCTATTGTTCTCACACACTTATAAACTTGCTTTAATTGACACTGTATGAAAGTAACGGTAGGTCTTGCGACGATTTACAATCGTATAAAGTTTCGGTAATTCAGTGAACTATCGAATGTCGAACATATAGAGTTTTTTTTATTGATATTTTCTCAATAAAGTTTCTTATGTTTCATTTATATTGCCGCAGTGATAAGGTAAAGTTAACAAGATTTTTAGGAATCAGTTATTTTAACAGACAGATTTAATATTTTTCTTTGGATGAAATTAAGTTAGTTAAGCTGAAATAGCAGTTAAATCGCTCATTCAGATAAACCAATTTAATTTTCATAAACATGTGTAAATAACTCTTTAGAAACAAATTAGAAAAAATCACCTATTTATAGAACACTGGCTATGAAATGTAACAAATACAATAATAGATGCTGAAATAGGCCTGTAACAGAACACTGAATACACCTATCAACACTAATAATTTCATCAAAACTTCCATCTAACACAATGGGACATCTAAAGCAACAAGAACTTGACAATATTTTAATAAATACCCGCGTTTGTCCTGAAAAAAAATCCCCCTCTCCAGACATTGGACAAAGCATTCGTGCAAACATTTATAAAAAGTTAAGCATTCCGTTTTTCTCGGCACGATTGTCCCTCCCTTTTAGGGAGTAACAAGAGGACATTTGCATTTAATGGATAGCCTAGCAGGGATATCATTTTTGCACTGGTGTAGGTTTAATAAGGGAATATTTATTTTCTAATATTTTTGTGACAACTTGATTCGGGATTCGGTGACAACCTGACTTCTTGGTAAGACTGGTTGTCAGACTCCCTCCGGTATGGGTATCATGTTTCCGAGAAACTAGATTCTGGAGGTCAGATAGGAAGTCGCACCAAGTCTTTTGTATATCATGTGGTTAGTGCCTAATCTGATGCTAGTTTTTATTCCGTTCGACTTGGCTTTACGCGCCGTCGACAATTTTCTCTCAGACGTGCTGGGTTCCTCACAATGCTTTTCTTCACCAAGGCAAGTGATAATTATACAATACGCACATGAATCCGAATATTACTGTCTCACTGAGTAGACACGGACCGAGTAAAATACTGGTATTCGGATACATACGTTCGTAGTACCCCATAACAGAGCAGATGCTGTGTTTCGAGAAATTCAAACGCTGGTAATGCTTAACAAGACAGTCGGGAAACCTCTAGCATGTGTAGAATCATTAGTTCTCCCATATTTGTATATCAAATAATTACCATATTCTCTCTTTTCCAATCAATGTAAAACAGTAAAAGCTGGTGACCTTCTCTGAACAATGAGAAGAATAAATTAAAGACTAAATAGTTTACATGAATCTTACTACGAGTATATTATGACCTTAAACAACGATAATACAATTTTAGAAGTATGTAGATATAAATAATAATATAGTTGAGTCTATAAAATTAAATCTTAAAAGCTCTCTTTCAATATCCCCTATTCAAAACAACTTTTACTTTTTTTTTTCTCAAAAAATCAAACGGTTTGTTTCGCGACAACTCGCATAAAACCTCGGACCTCGTATAAATTCTTTGGGCACGTCGACTTGGATTGGATTCTCTGAGCCATTATTTGAAAGCATGTGCCCTTTGCAGACTGCCTTCAATACCTTTATTGTTCGTCCTTATACGCTTGGCCCTTTGTGTCTACACTCCAAGAGAGGGCAAACGGCAAAAGTGCTTAACTTCGTTTTTTATTTATTTGTATTAAATCGTTTATTGACACAATAGGACAAATTGTCAAATTGAATGAGTTGCTTTCTTCGAATCAGAAACGCTCAGTTAATCTGGCATCAGATGTCAATTCCAATAACACAATATAACTGATCAAATAGCTCCGAAATACCAATTGTGTACTCTATTTTTCTATACAAATAATAATATTTTCCTCAAAACTACCTCAGTCATTAATGGCAAAAAAATATTCTTTACTACATAATATTTTCCTTGACGGAAAGCACTTAAGAAATAAGTAGATCCTTCTATGACTGACACTTTTAGAAAACTCTCTAAATGGCAAATAAAGATTTTACATCAAACTAAGAAAATATAAAAACAAAGTTCCAAGAAAAATAATAATTGAAATATCTACAAAAGTAGTAAAAATGACGATATTTGATTTACCTCCTTTTAACGCTCAACCGTGGCCCAGTGTGTGGGTGAAAACTTGTTCTTAGCTTTAGAAAAGTGAGAATAGAGTTGATTTTCCTTTATGTTAGCATGAATACCGTTATTAGGTGGAATTAGCTCAAGTTCGCGACACACGTGCGAGCGATTACAATGGATTAAGAACCTCTCCCTTTCTATACAAAATTTGATCTATTGAAGTGTGGAGTTGGAAACTTTGAGAAATTGCTCTATTACGAGTAAATAATATAAAGTTTTGGATGGTCGTTTATTTATTGTTGTTGTTTTTGTTTCAGGTAAGTACTTCGAGCAGTTAACCCTATTCCACCGGAGCATGTAAGTGGAGTTAGAGAGTTTTGGAACTCATTTGTTTGCGACTTTTCAAATGGTTCTAAATCGGAGCTGCCCCTCGCGAAATTATGTGAAATTAATTCACATGCTACTCTTGCTAGTTAAAGATTGGCACCTACGAGTATTAAAATTTGAATGAACAATGACTGCTAACGGAAAAAAACACAGTATGTTTTCGTAACATTAGTTAATAAGAGAAGTTTAATAGAGACAAAAGATCAATCCTCTACGACACCTATTAGCGTTACTGAAGTGGCGTATCTATTCCTGTCTATGAGAGCACTCTAGGCGCAACACATGCAACATTCGCTAACCGGATGCATTACCCAGATAAAGCTAACAAAACGAAAGTGAACTAGAAAACAATTACAATAGATGTAAGTCGTGATAATAATATCGGCCCCGTATCGGTCGTCAATCGCTCCTACCTGATCCACGATGTGATCGGCGTAATTATAGTAAATGTACATAATGTGTCTATAATAGGCACACATATATGCATAATCGACAGAACTCGTGTTTAGGAGATGTAGGCGTTGATACCATCGTGATGGCAGGCGTAAGACATAAGCGATTTTCTCATCAGTTATGTTAAGAAAACTGTAGAGCCAAGAAACCAACAAGATTTCATGAAAATTTGCTGGTATTCTCAAAAACTTCCCAAAACATGACCTCATTTAAGGATGCAACTTCAAATTATTTCACGCGTTGTACAATGGTGGCATCCTATCAGTGATAACGTTAATGGAAAAGTAAAAAATGTTAGATTGACACAAGCTACTGAAAAGCCATAATCCGTTGAAAATCGTTATAGAAATACAAAAAGCTTTGAAGCGATTGATTCCGGTCCGAAAGAATTATAATCGCGTGTTGCTTGAATCTTGACCCATACCTAAAATGCTTGCAGCGTTACTCCCGCCCCTGACGAGCCTCCAAGATATACCCAGCCAGATAAACATGTCCACTCCACGAAAACTGTTTACTTTGACGCCATTGTGACGCTTTCGGCACCCATCGGTATAATTCGTAGGTTCGGAACCGAATCGATCATGTAACGCACTTGGGTGTAATTTGGGAACTATTATGAGCGTGGGATGCTATTGATTTGGTAATGGGATGTTATCACGGAGAAGTGGACGTTTTAAGAGTAACGTTTGATATTGTGTTGGATAATATTACTTGGTATATAGGTACACAAGTGTTTACGACAGCAAAATTACGAGCACTTTCGACCATAGCTCAAAAGTGTTGGCGAGTAAACGTGTAGAGGCGGATTGGAATCTTGAACTTTCCTCTATTTACTACCTACTTACTGCAATGTTTCTACCATTAAATGCTAGTACTAATGCTAAAAACCACAGAAACATCGACCATAAATAATTTAAAATGTTCATAACTTACGTTGTAACATAAACTACTGATACCTATGTCTATCTGCATATTACACAGCTTAATGTCATTATACTAAATGGCTAGGAACTTTGAAAAGCGCCGAAAGACAAAAAGATATAATCTAACCATTAGGAATGTATTTCGGAACAATACAAAATAAGCACAAGTAACTTTCCTTTGTTTGCTGCACCCTAATGATGGGTAATCCTGCCAATCTCTTATAAAAAGGAAACGTACCCTTAATACCTCGCAACACAAGTAATCCAGCAGGACTTCTTAGTAATGAATGTGGAAGCAGGAAAAATATATACGTTCAGCTTTTCTTAACATACGCGGGAGGGAGGAAAATGGCAGTAAAAATGTTTATGGGGATATAATGGGATTAGGAGAAACGAAGTATTCATAATATCTTGTTGCTAATAATCTTTCTGGCTAATGAAATAATTAAGCTGTCGTTTGGAAAGTCGTAATCTGTGTTTGTGGTTAAAAAAAAATGTTTGTACCATTCAAAGGATAAACCAATAAGTTAATAATGAATAATGATTCTTGCAGATTTGGTTGATCTCAAGTGCACGTTTAACCTTTAAACGGTCTTAACGTATATATCAAGATCAAAATTTAAGTTGATCATGATTTCATGAATTGCAGTCGTCAATTCATGCATGAAATCATGATCAACTTTCCAATTGCAAGGAGAGAGGCATAAACAGGAAAACATGTCAATAGAAGTAAAATGAATAGAAACGTCTAAAGCAAGTGCAAGAAATAATTAAGAGAAATCGCAACTGGAATCGAGATTCACATACAAATTTGCAGTAACCGTCTGATAGATAGGAGCGGAATGATTTTATGACCAATTAGCGCATTCGAAACCGCCATAGGAGATTATGTTTGAAATTCGAAGTGGTAAAGTGGACTAGTTTTTAATCTTAGACTCCCTGGGTCTTTATCGGTGAGTAATTCTATATCTCCTGCTTTGTAAATGTCAACAGCACGGTGTTAGCGTTTAGCTGGACCAGTTTTAGTTGTTCAGTCAGCTCTCTTTGCTTTTTCTTAATTAGTTCCTTACTTTTTAGCTGATTATAGTTCGGTTATGTTTGAAATGTTAGGCACCGGTGTTTTGTTATTGTTCTTTTATTCATGTTATTTACTGACGATACAAAATCTCACGATCGTCAGTCCGTTGAACTTTTAATTTCCCAAATATAAAATCTATATTTGCTACAACACCTTTTGCCATAAAAAGCTTATCTTCCATACACGTTTGCCAACCCTAGGGAAGATACGAAGATACCGTTATTTCGTGTGAGCGTTAACTTTATGATCGAAAATTACCAATAAAAGTGCGCAAAATTACATTTTTACATTTCCGTGTATAATCTTAAAGTGATGTCTTACTCGATTTTATGGATTTTTGTCTGCAAATATGGACGTGTCGACAGATAATTTTAGGTAAAGAATTAAAAATTTACCGTTACAGCTGGTGGGATGTTTAACACGAAGTCCATTTAAGACGAGGCGTAAAATTGTATTAAATTTTTTACCAGAATCTGTTACTTAACTCGTAATTTATTAGAATACAAAATTGAATGAGACAACATACAACAAGATTCCTTTCTTAAACTCTTACTTTTTGAGTTTTCGAAGTGCTCATTTATATTCCTACTTTGTAATGTAACCACTTTTGTAACACAAAGCCTAACACAACAAACTGAGCATGTAACAATCTTAACAATGCATGAAACAAAAAAATAAATTTCAAGTTACGCCTTCGTTTTGCTTTTACTTTAAAAGTACAAAAGCTTTTTCTATGATACAATGTTGACTTTATATTTTTCCGATTAAATAACGCCCTTCGATTTTCACATTTTTATTTTAAAAAAAATGCATTATGTGCAGTAATACCGTTACCTTAATTACAAGAAACGAAAAGATCGCCTTTTAAAGAAAACCAGCCTCTATATGCAACAGTATTGCGACACATAAATTACGGGCTGACGAATGTCCATCACGAGTTTGGCAGTTTTAATATCTTAATTTTAGTTTACTTTTATTCTGATTTCCGACGTTTTGAGTGTGAAAGTGTCGCTTTGGGCCTACATAAGTGGTATAATAGCTTTCAAAGAGTTTTTCTCTTTTTATTGACTTTCAACGAGACGGCCATAAACTTTTCGATAGCATAGATGTCATAGATCCATAACACTACTGCATTTTCAATCTTCGTCATCGCTGGAAAATGCAGTTTTGTCAAGACCCTTTGTTCTAGTGCAAAACTGGTTGTTCTTTCATTACTTCGAATTGCCTTGCACCATTATTGCCTAGTTGCGTTACTTCAGATTGAAAGACTTCTTCTTGTTTACTTCAGTATCGAGAGTTATTTTTGTGCTTCTCAACTATTCGTTTTATATTTCAATCACTTCTGCTTCTTACCCGTCCGTCTGTAATAAATTCGTCATCTCTCCGACTTTTAAATACTTTATCAGTCGACCGAAATTAAAAACACGTTGTACAATTATTGGAACATGTAAATAAGTAGGTATTAACTTTAAACTGGACATTATTTATTACTTCTTGATCGTGAAAACATAAACGAAAAGCGAAATTTCAGACAAAACAAATCAATTTAGCAAAAACGACATTGATTAATGCGTTAACAGGAGAATTCTTCACGTACTAGAAAAAAAACACTTGAATAATTATATAGAACTAACTACCAAACAGGTTGGTCGATAAGAAAAGCATGGGACCAATGATAGTCAGATAAGTAGAGAAGAACGGCAGGGGCAATCCAATGTTTATACTATATATGTTTTATGTCTATACTATAGATAGTTGGAATCATAGTGGTCAAGGGTAATACTTCGGTTTCAGTGACCCATACTTACTCTTATTATAATTTAGTCTTGATACAGATTCCGCTGCCGCTCCCGTCTCTGACTTACACGTTGACAGGCGCACAGATTTCTCATCAAGTAATTACATAATGTGAATCAGTATTGAGTTACTACTCTGTAATTGCAGTTTTATCGATACACTACCGAATTCATCAGGTTTTGACCCCAAAGATAATTGCATAGTCCAAGACAGAAATTATGTTTTCTTTGTTTATTTTAAAGGTCTTAATTAAATTTTATGTATGTCTCATAAAGTTGGCTCGTAATCTGCCATACACAGTTACAGATGAAAAAACAGGTGTTTAATAGGCGGTTAATACTTGTCTTATGTGGCTAATGACAAGGATTAAGATGGAGGTATAAATAAGGGAATACAGACATAAATTATCTATTGATGTAAATAAACGCCTACGTGTTGGCATTAAGAGGCGCCTCCATAGTTAATAGAATTACTGGAGTTACTGAAAACTTTTACATCATTCTTAAGGTTTACTTCACAAACTGGTCAAGATCTATAATAGTTTCCTTCATCATTTCTACCTTCTGTATCTTTGCAAATATTATCGACATTATCTATTTCAATACTGTCAATAATTGTCATGTCTATGATAATTTAAGCAACTACTGCTAGTACCCTATATTTTTATCTTCAATAATAATTGCTTAATGGTATGTAAACATATCCAGCCATATGTTCTTAAATCCACCTAGTCTTGCTCCTATATGCCAATAAATAATTACTTACTGCATAATCTCAAGCTTGAATCTAAGCTCAGTTCTACCTAAATGATTGCTGGTTCAATCATAGTTTGACAGTTTAATATAGCTCTGTTTAGTATCAACTGCCGTTATGACTAGCGTGTATGGCAACGAAGTATTAAACCAATAGTTGGAAATAGTAACAACCTTGTTGATATGATAAATCCGGCTGATACCGATGATAGTCAATGAGCGATTAGACTATCAGAAAATATAGTGAAGATTGGCTTTGTAAATACTTTAGATGTATGTAATATATTTTCTTTCAATCGATTGTTTACCTATCTATCAGGAAGATCATGCTCAGCTCTTGTTGCTATATCAACCTTGTTATTGTCTTATCTCCTTATACCTACTTGAATGCTACTTGCACGTTTCAGCCCCAGTGAGGGAGTTTCAATGCGTTAGGAATTGTTGTTAAAAGTGTTAGGTTTATTACAAGTTTGGTCTTCGACAATCACACCTTGTTCGATGTTCTCTTTTCAAAAAATTCATTATACTTCTTTTGTAAAAAAAAACAGTGTTTCTGTTATCACATAAAGGCATATGAACAAAACAATATTTCCCAAACAACCCTTTGCTAAACATCAGTATTAGGCCACGTGATTTGTTTATCGTTCGTAAACCAATAAGGAGCGTCGGTAGCTCCCTTATTGGCACAAATTGTGCTCCTACTGAACGACAAACACAATTTTGTGCCCCTCGCGTTACCAGTACACTTGTATACACTTGTTTATATCTGACAACCTTGTACATGTGCTTTATCTATATCTTTGTAAATGTGTACAAACAACGAGTTGTTTTTAATATTCCATGGGAAGTAGAGCGTGATGATTTTGGATCGTAGGTTGATATTTGTGATTGAAAAAGAAATAACGTTATGACAAGAAGGAGAGGTGATGAAAGAGATAATACAAGGAATATTATTATGTGTGAAAGAAATAAACGAAAATATGTATTTACATGTTTCGCTCTGCGTATCAACTGGCTTTATCTAAGAAGCAAATGAACCAAACGAGTATGGAAACTTTAGATTCGAGACACACACATAAAATGGCAACGGTCTTCGCATCAAAGATCTTCACAGGCTCGCACCCACTCTAAAATCAAATAGGCAAATATTGATAAAATGCAAAGCCGATAAACTTGGCAGATGTCTCAGTGTTCAGGAGGCACCCTCCCATATAATTTAATGTCGTAGGGGGATCACAATAGCTATCGATTCCTTTGTGCCCGAGGGAAATCGCTTCTTCATCCACGTTTTTACAATGTCACCGCGAAACAAGCGAGCATCGCACAGTCGGTTAGCGGTAAACTGTACATTATTATGCATTAAGAAGCTAGGGAGATAAATTAATGGAATATTTACTTATGCACATACATATTTATGGCGTTTGGTTTTACGATTTCTGTTTTTGCTGTGGTTTGCGCAGTTGCTGTTCGAAGTCTGTAAATAATTGCCTGTTTTGCATCTGCTAGCAAAACGTCGTAACCCATTTTTGGATACTTCTAAACGATTCATGGTTTGTCATCGAACAGGTACTTACCTACTAAAAATACAATTAATTAGCAAAAAACTTCTACAAGCAATTATCGAAAAAATCTAAATTTCATTAAAAAAATAGTCCCCTAATAATTATGCATTGCTGAATCAAAACCTAAATTCTAAGATAAATCTCTCAGTCTCAGGTAAGCAACTGAAAGACTAAAGCAATAAATTAAAGTTGGCTACACCGAATCATCACGTTGGCAAACCACATTGTTTCCACCTTCATAATTCTAATTTAGGAAAGGAAACACTTGAAGTTGATTCACAGGGAATCGCTGTTGAATAATTAATGGGGTTTCGGGAAGCAGGACCGGCTGAATGATCGCTGCTGGCAGATCTATTGACGCTACTATGGAAGATGAACTCGACCGTCATTCGAAACAAGTGAGATATTAATGACATGACATTTGAAAATGAGTGGAAGATTTATTAAATACTTGATATGACATTAGAATGTAGATTTTTGTTTGCAGGGGTCTATCAGTTCGGCAAAGTTTTATTGGATTTTTCGCAGTTTGGTGTTTCGGACCAGTTGGCATAAGAGAGAGGCAGAGGGCATAAGGCTCGCCCCTAGTAAAACTTACACCATCTTCCTACTCTTTTCCCATGTTACTTAGGATTGGCGCAACACGTTTCTCTATTGGATTCTCGTTGGTCAATAGGCTATGTAACTAAAAAAAATTTAATTAGTCCGTCAGATAGACTTCCAAAAAATATTGGACACGTACTTTTTCTTTTTTCACGTAAGCAAACAATGAAGACAATTCAGTGCTTTGAAAACTCGTGTGACGTCATATTCTAAGACATTAGTATGACATTTTTTAGCGGTCAGTGACGTTACCAACCACTCAAATCTTTGACGCGTTTTATCTTCTTTAATTTTTATTGATTTGATAAAACAAAAAATACGTAAGTATCCAAAATTTTTCTTCAATCTAATGGACGGACTAATTAGAATCACATTTTTTTAAGTCATTAAACATACCTATTATTAAGCAAAATGTGTGTGTGCACTAAGTACACCCCTGCGAAATTCTTCGGGAATTATAGCCATGACATTGTCTCACTTGCCCTCGTCCTAAAATATAAATAAATTTTAAGTTCGTCAAAGTACACGTCTCGATTACGAAACTATTTCAAGTGACGAAGGTAAACATATCGGTGAAAACGTGGGTGTTTCCGAACTTATGATATGCCCTGAAAACGATCCAAAGGTCACGGTGATATTTGAAGTAATCGCCGATAAAATTATAGATTTTAAAACGTTATTATAGACAATCTTGTAGCAAATAAAGTTATTATTGTAAATTACGTGTTGGATCATTGGTTTTGGGCTGGATCCGTTGCCTAAGGCGGTGTTGTTAATACAGTTTTAGTATAGTTACTAGAACATCCGTATTATTTGTAAAGCAGAAAATAAATATATCTGTATTTTATTTATGAAATTCTCGCAATACGTCTACTTTCAAACTAATTTATATTCAGCACAATATTAGTAAAATATTCTGGTACACAAAATATACTTATAAACTCGCAACTTCCAAAAAGAAAAAGAAGTTATCGTACTGCTCAAAAGTCAGGTAAATATCAGACCAATTTCGTTCATAGTAGAAAATAAACGGTTTCATCGCAAAGGCGGGTAGGAAAGGGTTAAATTAGTATTTCCGCCAACCTTTGTCGTACTCTACGCATGCCGTCGGAATACTTAAGTTTTTCCACGTTTTATGGAGCCGATTGTGAAGCGAGATTTGGGAGAATTTTCTTCTACACCTACAGTATATTTTCTCAGTCAGGTTCCTTACCGACTTACTTGTCGACTGAATCGCAAATCTCTGCTTAATATAAAATGCAAAATCTTTAGAAGACTCATTTTGGACGTGAGAACTAGGGCGTACCGTTTTTTGTTTTTTGTTGTTTAGCTGGGTTTTTCCTTTGTGTGTGTTCATAGTAATTCGTTGTATCTTAGCTTCGGTAATAGAAAGACCTATTTTGTTTTGCTTACAATAAATATCGGTATTGTAATCTTAGCTTCAGTAATAGACAGATAGACCTGCGTTTTTCTAGTTTCTTCTCATATTTTATCTTCATCTGCTGACTTGTATACAAAAAGTTCACATATAATAAAATCCAAGCTAATGGTTAATAGCTCTGATATATGGTAGGGGTCGTATGTTCGATAGTAGAATGGACATGTTGTTACCTACTAATTTAATCAGCAGCCGTCTACAAACTCTCTTACTACGATTGATCTGTGTTCAATATTATTGTACCCAGGCCACTGAATCGTTTTAGGCGTCCATCTTCGTTAATCATTGACATTGTATATGGGTAGCTATTTCTGCTTCTGGAATGGAATATCTACACTAATATTATAAAGAGGTAATGTTGTTAGTTTGTATTTAGTCAGTAATCTCCGAAACCACTCTTCCAATATTTTTTTTCTAAAAAGCAAATATGCACTATTACTGAGTGTCATCTCATGGGATATGTTTCTAGTCGGCTACAGAAAAAGGCATAATTTTGGATTTTATTCTATCGCAAAAGCAAATACCAAAACATTGAAAATTCGCAAAAGAACCTAACAAAGTAATTTAAACCGCTTCATTTAAAATTACGAACAAATTTTTCCGAGGTGTCCCACATATTTCGAATTTTCAACGAAGAATAATCGGAATATTTTTCCTTAATTTTTCATTCAGCTCAGTGGGGCACCGAATCCCTCGGGTTTGCTTTTACTTAACAAAAACCTTATTTAAAATAAACAGGCTGGTGTAAACGGCCTACGTGCCTAAAATTTTGAACGCGTCGATACCGGTGTATTATTTTCACATGGCAGTAAAACGAACGCAACCTAAAATGTGCTTTTTTATTTGTTTTAACTTCTCTTTATTTATTTTGCGGTGGTTATGTAGAGGTGTGTCGATTGTATCTATTGTGTGCTGAAGTACGACTGTACGAGTATTGACTTATCTTTTTGCTTGGCATGATATCAAGATAACCGCACTTGTTGATTCAGCTCATGCCACTTTCATTTTGCGTCAGTAAAATGTAAACTGAAACGTACGTTCGTTACTGAGGTATTTATTTTTCTTTTGCCTAAAAATCTGTTTTAATCAAACTTGCAAATTATTTAATCTAGCCGCTTAAACAGTTACACAATACCTTGAAGTAACACCAGGTTGGCCATGTCACTTATAATTCTACGAGCAAGCTTAATCAAATTGCTCTAATTCAATAATTCCTTTACGAGGCTTCAGGCATAATAAATCCGATCGATCAGTCGGTTACAACGTAACGTTAACGTTTTCAGTAAATGACGGCTACTGGCGACTGAGCCAAATAAATCCAGGTTTACGACATTGTTACAAGCGAAATCTTTAATTTTACAACACAGTATATGATAATGAAGACATTTCAATACGAATTTATTGGTAACATATCGATGGAATTAGGAATAAATATAAATTATTAAATGTTGTTAACTTCCTAGAAATTTTGTCTTACTGTTATTTTTTCTAGTGACAAAAAATCTGCATTGCCACCGCACTTTATATTCTTGTTATCAATTCAGTTTTCTGGTCTTAACAAGTTCTTGGGAGGTCCCCACTTGAAAAATCAGCGATTAAAAGATCTAATTAAGATCAATATTCAAATTCGTTCAACAATTACTAACTGACAGCTGTTAACAATTTCATAATTAAACCATAGTTTCAAGAACAAATATTTATCAATGTCGACCATCAAGAAGTTGGCATTTGCATTGGCACTTACTCCAACAAGATTATTTAGATTGTATATCTAACAGTTCGTAAAGGTGAGGTGGTTGCTAATAATAACTGAGGTCAGCAAGTATTTAAGGATCAGTTTCAAGTGTCCACTTAAGGTGGCTGAGAGTCCCAGAATCAATTAATATTCTATGTAAACTGAATCTACAGTGGTACACGATATTTCTTCTTGTCGTATCCACGGCCTAGTGAATGGCCAAGCTGAAAGCAGCGATAAGAACTTTCTTAAGATCTTCAAGGGTGTGGATAAACGGACTCCTGGGAGACTCCAATGGGTGAGACAGTCAGATCAGGGTCAGCGCGACACACGATACTGGTTTTGCAGGCACAAGGAGCAGGTTGTTCAAGACAACTACTGTAACAAAACATACACATTCGATTAGCCTCACGAGGTCCTATTCGAATGAACCTCTCAGTGCCCATTAATCTCTATGTGTCAACCACTTACCTAAGTAGCTTATAGTAACCACAACTCGAGTGGGTAAACAAAACTAAGCCAGGAATGACTTAGCTGCCCCACTTAGAGCTTGTAAAGTAGCAACTTCTCGAGCAAACAAATAAAGCTAAGCGAGGAATGACAGAGCTGACCAGTCGCATTATATGTAAAGTTATTCGTCGCAAGCGCAGGTAGTTCATCCCACACTGCGTCGAAGCGGCGCCAGCACAGAACAAACCTATACATTTGATCTAAAACCAATCTAAACGCTCATTAAAATTGATGAATTCTCTAAACTGTTGTTTTGAGGTTACCATATTTATGTTTAAACATAAATTCGTGGTCTATTTGTTGTTTGAAGTTCTTTTTGGCAATTTTAATCCAATGTTTACAGCTTGTTCCTCGTTAAAGATTTTGTTTATGTCTAGATCATGTGACATATGATGGTAACGTTTATAGAACTTTTTATATTTTGAATTAGTAGGTATTCTATAGCTTAGCTGCTATTGTATTGTGTTATCTTCTACTACCATCAACTTCGTCTGTTGTATCGTCTAAGCAAAAAGTTGCATGTTCACCAACATTATCATTCAGAACGCAGATAACAGTTTTAAATTCCCAAACATCACATTACCTTCCATACTTTATTTCCGCATTTAAAAAAGTATAGTACTAATCTAGAATTCTTGAGTAGACTGCGTAGGTATGTCTATGTTTTCCGTTGTTTTGTGTTTGGTTTAATATGTTAGTGGCGCCTAGTAGCCTTTGGCCAAGTGATTAAGTGGACAAGCAGTGTACCTCAGACTTCACTCTTACCTAGTTAGCGATCGGCGACGTCGGCCGACAGACGCCAAGCTCTGACACGTCTCGCCGTATCAATCATGTTACGTCGGTGTTGCCACCATTCTAACATTTTTTTTATGGCGGTCTCTAAGCAGATTTTCTTGGGGTTATTAAGGTAATGGAGATTCTTCTTGTGGTGTTAAATGGTAACCGGCTTTTACAGAATGTGAAAGCCATGATAACTAATATTGATATGGTCACCAGGCTTAGCTTGCCGCTGGATTTACCTATGCTTCTAATAACAAATAGATAGCGATTTTCTTTAGGAATCAATTTCGAGATAATGTTGCGGTTAAGAAGTGGAGCTTAACCGCAACATTATCTCGAAATTGATTCCTAAAACAGTCACGAAAAACCTAGACCTAGATAGTATACATAATATAACTTACGTGATTCACATAATATTTTAATTATTTTTCTGGCAACCCAGTACGCGTGCGCGGCCTCAATAGCGAGCCAATAGCCGACGATAATTGAGTCGCTGGAGCCTTATAATTGGCGCCTTTTTATTTAATAACACTCCGCGTAATTGTTGTGACCAGACTATGACGGTGACTGCTAATGAAAAACGAGGAAATTATTGTACTGGCAACAGTTTTATTGATAGTCTACATCTAGGTAGTAGTCTGACAGGCCATTGAACTAATAAAATGGCTAACATAGTAGTTAAATTTGATAAAAAATCAGTAGTAGTAGTACTGCAATGAGCAATAACAGGTTGAATTGAGTTCGTTCTAATGTAAGTTTACCTTAGTTTACGGTAATGACTTACAGAACGCAACGCTATGAGATCATTAATTAACTTTAAGATAGCATTTGATTCAGATGACAACTGGCAAATTGGGGCTCTATTAAGAATATTGCAAGAATCTTTGAGGTGTTGACTTTTGCAAATCGCAAAACGAAAAGCATAACTTTGCAATGTTTAACCATTTCGCTGCAAGGCAGCGCTCCTTGCTGCGATAACCGCAAATAAATAACTGAAAAGAATTCAGAGCGCTGACGTTTATCTCTCAAGGCTCAAAGCTCGGCCAATTTCGAAGTTTATGTCTTAAAAAATGGACGTTTACAGTTCTTTATCTTCCTCCGACTAACCGTAGTCATTTCCAAGCAATAAATTGCTATTTATGTACACATTTCTTCCAATTTCTTGTCGACTTGCGTATTATTCTCAAATGAATTGATCGTAAACTGTGACAAATTACATGTTTCATAAAAAAATACGAAATTGTAATGTTTTGCTCTTGAAATGTATTCTTTGAAACTAAACTTTACATTGCAGCTCAAGTTCGAATAAAATTGACCCAAAAGATCCTACAAACGCTGGATAAAAAACCTAAGCAAATGCCATTTCGTAACAGATAATTTCAGGGATGGTATGTAGTACGGCAGTCATAAATATAACATGGACGTCGGGTACAATGCGTGAATTTTACAGCGTTTTTATTTTACGAGGTTCACTAAAACATTTCGGTCCCTACAATAAAATAGTCTGTGCTTTTTACGACACCTGAACGTGAATGCGCGTTTTCAAAGTGATTTTGGACCAATAGTGTTGAGTGTGGGACGATAGTTGGTGTATTACTTACGAATCGCCTCACGTAACTAGCCACTGCGGTGTTAAAGGTTGCGGCAAGCAGATCTGTCTCGTTTACAGCCATTAAAATTGAACTGACTTCTCTAACTGGGCTATGGTTTTAAAGATTAGTGTTTCGTCATGTTGGACACCATTTAATTCAGTTCGTTATTATGGGCTTTCTGATCTTATAGGCGTTTTTTTTCTCTCTCTCTCTTTTGTTATTTCGACCAGTTACATCTCTGTCATCTTATGTCATTCGTGACCGAGCTCAAGTCCCCGCCATAATGATTAGTCTATGTTCCTACTACGCGTCAATAAATAAGCTCCACAGAGTAATGTTATCATTATTTCATATAAACCTCATATTCACATCCTGTGCATCATTGCCCCGTTCAATAAGTAAACCTTCCGGTTTAGAAACAATTGACTGTGCGTTATGTTCCATTTTGAAATAATGTTCTTTTTTACCGTTATCGTTACTCTATGGTTGCATACAGCCAGGATCCGGGACTAGAGTAAATCCTTCTTCGATAAGATTAAGTAACAAAATTATATGAACTCCAAAAACATTTTCTGTTCAAAAACAGTAGCATCGCATCTAGGAAACACGTATTTAAAGTTTAAAATCGCAGTACCATAATATGTGTTGCTTATTTGAACATTCTGCCGCACTTTGCCACTAGACTCGATATCTTTAAGAGCCTGCATCATGCACTTAGGATATTAACCCACCCGGAACGTTATAAACTAGTCCAACTACTGGCCTGTTGTCAATATATTTGTCAACGGTATCACAGAAATAGCACAGAGGATTATGAAACCTGATGTTTTGTGTTCAAGAATTAGATTAGTGGTGGCGTAGGTAGCACATTCCGGCCGTTGTGGGCCCGAATGGCATCTATTATATTGACTCCACATTCCGAACTGAGGTTAGGCATGAGATATTTATTGCCACATGTGTGTCCTTCGATAAATGTGCTTGGAAAAAAGCTGAGCAAATAATATGCAGAGCTGGATCTTGTGATCGATGATGGTTAAGAACGCTGAGAAAATTGACCATGACCAGAGATTTGAGAGAAAAATATGAAGATGTGAATGGATGTTGTTTAAAATATGGAAGAAAAGCTTTTGTTTCCAAATCTCCCTTAGTGTGTGTGTGGAACAAAACAGTTTTCAGAGAGAAGCTTTCCAAGAAATAGGAAATGGAGTATGATGATGGAGTCTTAACTTTCTTGTATGTTGATTAGTTATTGCTGCTTTCGTCGCCATCATTGTCTGTAACAATGAACTGATACTTATTCTTTCTCTGCTATTGAAACTGCCTGTAATCTGCATGATAATGGGTCTGAACTATAGGTTTGCTTACTAATTTATGGAACGCATTAATCTATGTACTTTCGTATCTGAGCAATGGTCATCACTGCCTAGATCTGTTGTCATATGTTTTTGTCGACTATTTCAAGGAGGTGAGGATCCGTTTTTGCTTTTCTTTATTTATTGAAGTATAATTTAAACAGTTTAATTAATAATGGTTTAAATCATTAATTCGATTTGTAGTATCGATACTAACTAGCTTGTATAACTATAAGCTATGTACGAAGCAGGAAAACTTCGTCATTCTTACTTATCAAAACATAAGTACCTACTTACGTAGAGCTAAACTGCTTTCTAACATATCGTTGATTTACTTTTAAATGACATCACTATCAAAACAACAGACTAAAAAGTATTGAACAGCGGCAAACTGTGCTATACTTTCTACTACTACTACTATAATTACTACTAACTATTACTATAAAAAAATATTTCAAACAAGTGTGTTGTTATACAAAGTCAGTAGCTAGGTAATAAAAGTCTCTTTTGTAGGTACCACTATAATATAGCTATATCCCTAGGGAGTACTATATCCCGGAAAATAGATAAAATAACTATCTTTCTACTATATTCCAGGATTATAATCATGATACGAGCACGATCGAGAAATACCTATAATTATGGTTAGGTCACTTCTCAGCCTAGCTTTTTACCGACAATCATTGATATCGACCTATTATACATTGAGCAACTGCTTATCTGACCTCCAAAACGTCAATACCAAAAATGTATTTTTGAAACCAGTCCCTAAAAAAAAAAACACATAAAAACATTCAAATATCGAAAACAAAAAACAAAGGCCACTCGATAATCTTGCGATACGATACAAGACTTTTTTTTTTATTCTGCCGCCTAAACTTATTGTGGACATTCTCGCCTTTTGAGTTTAAAAAAAAACCTACAACCTTTTGTTGAGTACAATGTCGGTTAGTGCCGTCGCCGCGATGTCGGCAGATAGCGGGTTCGAGTCCCGGCTGCTGCAAATATTTCCCTCTAATTACCAACGCTAAGGGATTTAAGCTTAGTATGGGATTGAGATAAAAGCCGTTGATTTTAGTTCCACTGTTTTATTTGCGTATTTGGAATTAACTGCTAATTCTCTATGGGAAAGCGGTGAGTTTGTAGGAATGGATTGGATGAAAGATTTATTTAATTGTGCTTTGGTTTAAAATGACACCACAAATCTTTAAAATATACGAAGCTTAAACGTAAAAACTGGCGTAATGTGGGTGTAGGTATATGTAGTGCACGTCTGCAATAGTCTGCATATATCTTTAAGTATTACAGACGTAATTTTTCTCCAACCTGTATTCGGGCGTATAGGTTGGAGAAAAATTATAAGGTACCTCATAATAGTCTTATCAAATCAAAATCTTTCAATTATTACGTTCAAGGTTCATTTAACTATAATTTTATGAGTTCAGTTTATTACTTACTCTTCCTATAATATTGTATTAATGTTCTAACTTTTCGCCATCACAAATTAGTAATAACGGTTTTATTAGTGTACGCTTATTATTTGCGCACGAATAACGTATTACGATAATAATATTTGATTATAAAAAAGTTAGAAGTAACCAAGTAGGTACCACTAAATCCTACTGAAAATAAAATATCGTAATTCACTTATTAAACTTAACACGATCAGAGCAACTACTTAAGGTGCTCCCACATTACCGTTAGAAAATGTTTGTAAACATTTTATAACACCAAAACATTTACTAACAAATGTTAACAATTGTTGCACTTTGTTAGAAACTGTTACATGTTATAAGTGCTCCTACATTGATGGAAAATGTTTAAACATTTTATAACATCTAGTATTGGCTCGCAGTTTGGTTTCGCCTTCTGAGGGCCGAGGACGTCTACACGAAAATGGAAGAAGATTTGCTCATTGGAATAGCTTTTATTTTTTGTTTAAAAAAGAAGAAAAAGCGCTCTTATTGGATGCGCCAAACGCTAAAAGCTAGAGGAAAATATAGTGCCACAGACTATCTCAAGGATTTGGGTATTGACGGTTGCTTAAAAGATTTTATAAGAATGAACAGTTCCGAATTTGAATATCTACAAAATTTAATTGGGGCAAAAATAGGCAAACGAGACACTACATTTAGAAAATCTGTAAGTGTGACGGAAAGACTTGCGGTAACGTTAAGATTTTTGGCAACTGGTAGCAGTTATAAAAGTCTTGGAAATGTGTTCAAGTTGTCAGACCAAGTGATATCTATTATCGTACCAGAAGTGTGCGAGGCTCTCAATGAGGTTTTAAAGGAATACATACAGGTAAGTCAAACAACATTTTTAATTATTTGTTTATTTACTTTTAATATGATCTAATCTAATCATACTTTAGGTAGGTACCTACCTTACCTTACTAATATTTTTTTTAATAATTAACAAACCAAACATGTATTTTTTTAATTTTTGATTGATTCCAACAAATCGTTTAATGATTGGGTCGAATCTTGGCTTGATTCCGATAAATTAGACGGACTCTGTGTTCTTGCGCTGGTACGAGTATGTGTCCTGGAGTTATCCGAAGAGCTGGTTTGAAATGAAGCCGAGGGACTCGGTGCGGTGTAGTATCCTCTCGAGCTACAGTCAGCATTATTTTCCGAAAAAGTGGATAGATTTGGTTCAGAGTTGTATCCCCAGGAACTACTAGCGGTTGGGTCTGTAAAGGTTGTTGGAAAATCATATTGTCCCATTGTCGCATTGTACAAAATATTGTTAATGTGATGTTGAGTAGTATTCTTAGCATGACTGTTTTTTATTTGTTTCAGTTTCATCGAGACATACTCTCCAAATGCGTCATTTTCATCCCTGCTTTTTCTAGATTCGTACATTCTATGTAAAATATTTACAGCTTCTTGTTGTGTTGGATCTTGTTCTACTTCAGGCCGTCTTCTTTTCCGAAATGGTTTTGGGGTGGCGAAAGGCGTGCCCGTAGTTTCATCAGTGACAGTATTTCCTGTTTCGTTCAAACTGGGAGTGTTTTCTGAAGCAATTCTGTTTTCTTCGTTACCCTGAAAGAATAGAATTAAACGATAATTTCAAGTTATAGGCGCGTCAAATTAGCTAAAATCTTTTTCTATTACTTAACAACCCTTAACTGAAATCATATTTTTTTATAGTGTATTCTATTAATATTTCATACTTAATAAAAATATCCAATAAAATTTGTTAGAATAACGATATATAATAATATTTATAATAATATTTGTTATAATAACCTATTTCTTAATCTTCTATTTTTGTTCCAGATACCAACAACACCTCAAGAGTGGCTACACGTGGCAAATTCATTTGAAGAAAAATGGAATTTCCCAAATTGCTTAGGAAGTATCGATGGAAAGCACGTAGCCATACAAAAGCCAATTGATAGCGGCAGTGAATATTACAACTATAAAGGATTTTACAGCGTTGTACTTTTAGCGATAGTGGACGCAGAATACAACTTTCTGTACGTGAATATTGGCTGCCAAGGACGCATAAGTGATGGCGGAGTTTTCGCAAACACAAAATTTCGAAATAAAATTAACGACAATAGTTTGAAAATACCCAGTGACAGCTCACTACCAGGCAGAAACAAACCTGTTCCTTATGTGTTCGTAACAGATGATGCGTTCCCTTTAGAAAAACACTTATTAAAACCTTTTCCAGGACCACAGGATAGCAATTCTAAGGAAAGAATCTTCAGTTATAGACTGAGTCGTGCGAGGAGAACAGTAGAGAACGCATTTGGGATTTTGTCAGCCAGATTTAGAGTTTTACGAACTACAATATTATTAGATCCAGAAAAAACTTCTACTTTAATTATGACATGCGTGCTACTGCATAATTTTATAAGAAAAACTGAATCGAGCATGATTTACGCTCCATCTCAATACTATGATGGAGATAACATAGTAACTGGTACACGTATCGATGGACAATGGAGATTAGAACAGCAGCAATTAACACCACTTGAAGCATGTGAATCCCTGACAGATGATGGGAAAGAAATAAGAAAAGAATTCGCAGAATATTTTTCAAATGAAGGGTTTTTGGACTGGGCATCTAAATATTATTAAAAGACGTTAAAATAAAACTCACCTGCAACCCTCCATCGACAGTTAAACTTGGAATATTTTTGCCTTTAAGGAACATGAGTTTTTTAAATGCAAACCATTTACTTGACTCATTAGCTCCTGCACCAGATTTATTAGATTTACATTCTCGGTTAAATTGACCTACGAGTGATCGAATCTTTTTTTCAATTACTTTTTTATCCATATTAAATTCACTGGCAATTTCCATCCAAGCATCGTGTTTTTTATTTCGGTCTTTGTAGCTCTCTGACATCGTGTTCCATAGTACTTCTCTTGCTTGAAACATTTCAATCAGTTTGTAAACATCATCGTTATTCCAATTACCGGACATATTTTATTGCTTGGCGCACGCTCAACCACTAATACACACGCACAGCGATGCACGCTGACACAAAGGGACTGACAAGCGAGACACCACGCGCAGCGACCTGCGTACTCTAACCCCCACCGCACCGCACCGCCTATCCCGCCATCACCCTTATAAAATGTTTACAAACAAAAGATAACACATGTTTTATTTTGTTATAATTTGTTTTGTTATAAAATGTTTACTAACATTACTAAACATTTTCTAACATGAAAATTTATTTGTGATTAAATGTTTGCTAACAAATGTTTACTAACGTTATTAAACATTCTCTAACGGCAATGTGGGAGCACCATTAAACCGAGTTTAAGAGTCTTTTAATGTTTAATCCATAGTGCAGGAGCGGTAATACAAAAACATTCTACAGCATCATTATACAAAAAGTCCTACAGCTCCATCTATGACGCAAATGAAGAATTAACATCAACGCTCTGAATCGCACAGTCAAGTTATTCGTGACTGAAGTCCTTACAGAAAATCCCGACAACGACTGTCGGGTATGAGCCCACCAGCCACAAGATCTATCTGGACGAAAGATCCTCCGTTTTTATGATGTATTGAGGAACTTGACCCCAGAGATATTGTAGACCATGATATGTAATTCGGTAGTCTGAACATGGCAGTACTTTAATATTTCCCTGCTGCAAATGAAGCTAGGCAGGAACAGCCGCGTATAACCTGCCAAAATTACGAAGGGCTTAGACAACAATACCAAAACTTTCGTAAAAGGAGCATAAAAAATAGTACATAAGCTTGACTACAGTAAAACATAAGTAACTAAAAGACCTGTCTAAACTGCGGTTACCTAAACCAGAAACAAATACGTCGTAAGTCGTAAATAAAGCGATTTAATAATAAACAATAATAAAACGAGTTAACGCCAAGTCGTCACGACATTCTTGACGAATCGTCGCGAATCTCATTCGTCATAGCATTCATAGCTCATACCTAGTCATAACTGCTGTTTGGCGACCTTGTTGTTTTATCGTCTTTTACTGTATTTTGACAGGAAAACTTTCAATTACCTAACTACAGTAAAAACTAACTCCCATTCTGCTCTACTATTAGTATGTGCAGTATTCGACACTGACAGATTCTTACTTTTATGAAAAATTTCAACAGAATGCTTTTAGAAGTAAATATTAGAAACAAAATCATCATTCGTAATGGAACTTGGTCAACAAATAAATGCAATATTTGAATGAAAAATTATTGATATAGTGTGGCACTATAACCTAACCACACAATATACTTCTGCATTAGTATTTTTACTGCAATAAATAATATGAATGTAAATCATACAATTACAATTAGCACCAAGATAAGTACCGTAAGGTTTCAGAATAAGTACTTCCACCTGCCTTGGATAATTAACAGCTCCACCAATTTAAAATAGATCGTCTGGGTTGTAATAAATACTTTAGTAGGTGCTGCATGTTTCATGGTTTCCTTGGTCAAATAGGCAGTCGCTCCATGTAAATAAGTATTAAGCTGCATCCGGTTAGACAGGACAACGACCCCAACATTATGTAGTTGGGAAAAAGCTAAATGATGATGTTTCATGGCTTTCTTGACGCGTCGCTACTGATTGAAATCTCTGTCATTTCACAAATGATTACCAGCAGCGCCCTCTGCTGAAAATATCACTGAAACACCAAAAAAATCGTCATCATCATCATCATCATCATCAGCCACAGACCGAACTCACCCACTGCTGGGTATTGCCCTCTCGTTTCTCGTGCCAATCTCCACGATCCTGTGCCAGCCTAAAATTAAAAAAACAAAACTAATTATTTCCTTTTCTTTTATTCCAGGTAAGTTTCAAGTTTGCAGTAAGAACTTTGTCATAAAAAAAAAAAAAAAAAAAAAAAAAAAAAAATTCATTTATTAACTTACACTTACTTACATAAGTTGACGTTTGTCTTATGATTTGGTCATAAGTTGATACCTCATCGCCCTCAATTTTTGGTAAGATTCCATATATGTATCTCTTCCAGGACTTTATGATGACAGATAAAAATTGTTTGTCTGTTAGCGTGATAACTTTTTTGTATGCGAGACCCTCCTCGATCTAAAGGTACAAAATCATAAACCCAGTAGGCAATTCATCGACGAAAACACAAAATCAGCATCAATCATCTTATGAACATCTTCGCAATTTGCGATTCACATCATCTTTAATTACTGCATATTACGCACTGACAAATCCGGCCCGTGACGACTCCAACCACACCATCTTGACCTTCTCCACACCCCCTCTATCGGGGCGCTGTGGAAAACGATCAAGTGTTCGGACTGCAGATCAGAGGTCTAGAGTGAATGGTAGTTCAAGAGTGCAAGATTCAAGGATCTTAGCAGATTTCGCTATTGTAAACGTGAAATGGTTTTACATTTTCAGTGGTCAAGTTTATTTATTAAGTCTTGACTTGTTTATGTAACAAGTCAAGACTTCATAAATAAACTTGACCACAAATAATAATCTTGACTTAAATAATGATCAAGTTTAATTGACAGATTATAAAGTAAGATTCTATTCTTGATATAACAACAACATAGTCGTTTGTAACACTTTGCCCTCAAGATGGACTAGCGTAATACAGAGTTTTAATAGAGAAAGGGACCAGCTCATACTGGTTTTGATTCCACAGACGAACTACCTAGGTACTATACAGTATTTATAAAGCTTATTATATATAATAAGGAAAGTCAAAAGGAAATAATTGAGGTAATACAGCTCTGATGTTCTGACGTCACAAGTTACAGTGACCTCTCGAAAACACGTAACTTTTTACTTTTGGAGTGTATATTACCTTATTAATATACCTTTTAATGGCAATACTCATTATAAAAGTGGGATAATGCAATGCAAGTAACACAAGACTTGTTTGTTTATATTATTAAAGAGAACTTGCTCTCACGGAGACTCGCGCGCGCAACTTTCCGTCTGGCAGCTTACGACAAACTGATCGTATATTTCTTTAAGCTTCCTGATTAAACTGAAACAACAATTAATTGTTTTCAATATTTCGCAAAAATATATTTTATATTTGCGAAATATTGAAAACAATTAATATGTTTTTTACTTCGGTGTAGTCAAATAGCCGCCATTATCCGGTTCCTTAGCAGTCACACCAACATTCCCAATTTGTCGCCTTTCGCGTTTCATCACACGACATTTATTTTATTTTAATTCTTATCTTTTAAGGCTTAAAGCTTTAATTCGCGTGTCGGGATGTTTCATAATATTGTAGTTGGCGAGTGTATAACGGTGCTGCGCTATGGCGGGAAACGCCAAATATGGCGTGTTCCTGACATTCGATTTGTTGCAGTTTTATCTCGCCCCTTCCTCGTCTTTAATGTTCGTATGTTGCTCGGATCTTCATTTTGATAAAATCTTATTCTCTAAAAGATACTTTCTTGATTTCTGTGACAGATTTAGCGGTAAAGCAATGTTTTCGAGATAACTCCAAGTTCATTTACCCGATCTTACAGTTCATTGGAAAGCGCATTTATTTCACAGACTCATCGAAATGTAAATAATTCGGCCTTTGCACCGAAAACAATCAATTCGAATGAGGTTCATTATATTCAATAGCATTTAATAATCTCATTGTGAAACTAAATTAAAACGGTGTTGAGCAGTGAGCACTCAGCTCGAATCCGTTTAATATCAAATTATCGATTTAACCCATCGAGTATCTACTCATATCGAATCGAATAGTCCGAGTATTCGATTCGTTTTATAGAGTAGGTACAACATTGTGGAGCAGGTTTTATGACAGGCTGTAAGCAACTCTATCAGGTAATTGGCTTTGAAAAAGTAATCCATGTTAGCGGTATTTGATTATCTCTTAGTTTACCTTATCTTGGACCATCTCATTATATGATAGGATTTAATTCGTTGCTTGGTTTTTTCCCATCGAAACTAGTTCCTGTGGTTAGAATGTGTAGCCAGACGAATAAATCTTCACGTCACTTAAAGATAAATAATTTAAAAATTTCAATCATTAAAATAAAATTCAAAATCTTTGAACGTGTTGTGACAGCAACAATATTCCATAATAATAACCTGTCATTCATTCGGATACACACAACAATTCTTTCTCAATACCAATTGTTCCGTCTCAAGGCTGTATGTACGTACGCCTCTTTCCGATCTTTGCCAATTTAGATAAAAACTAGAATCGTTATTTATGAATGAACACGAACCGGTTTGGACCAACACATGGAACATCCTGACTGATGTAACTTGTTCGCTGCTATTATACTTTTATGATTTAGATTTTTTTTAACGTGCTTTAAAAAGTTAAGAAGATGTTTATGATTAATGATGCTGGTAGCTAGTTTTTATTCGCGATTTCTGTCGTGTCTGTTCTAACCTGTTAACATCTTTTGAGAATGACTGCATCTTAGTATACTTAGCTGTACAGGGATCTTAGCGTGCGTGGCCAAAATGAAATACAACGCCGCCATTTGGTTCTGCATCAATTCATTTCACAAATAATTACTAACAACGACCTTCTGTGAACGTCAATCATGCACCACAAACATACATATTAATCTGTATTGTCTACGTTCCGGACGTAATGAAAAGTGTCTCACGTGTATTTCGGAAATGACCAATTTGCGTAATCCATGCAAACGAAGTAGTTTACTGTAATGCGATACCACTAACTTAGAAAGTCGGTGCTGATTAAATCAAATTGCTTAATCAAGCTCTGAGATTACAACAATCATCAACGTTATTAACTTGCAACTCCATCTGCATTCCTGGCTTATCTTTAAGCACTACTTTTTCTTTTCGAACTCATTCAGGAAGTTGAACGTTTAATCTAATTATATCTTGTCACTGAAAAAGGAGGTTTTCTTGCATATCAATTTAGTTTTCTAACTGTATTTTAAATGCAGTTGCTACCTACATATTTATCTAAGGGCCAGCAGTGATAGTCTATTGGTGTGATCGTCGGACTGATCAGAAATAGGTCTCGATTTCGATTCATGTGCGTTTTGTTAAATTGTCACTTGCTTTGGCGAAGGAAAACCTCGCAAGGAAACTGGAATTGCTTTCAAATATTTTTCTCGACGGCTACATGCCGAGAGATATCTCAAAGCAAGCCAAGTCAAAGGCCCATGACCGGCATTTATACTCGGACACCAGATTAAGCACTAACCACACGATAAAGATGAAGATATAAGGACCAATTCCCGTATTTCTAGGAACGTTCGCATACTAATCTTAATACGTCAGAAAATGAGTAGGAAAGTTTTTGTTACTTACTCATTGTCGCTGAAAATACTGAGATGAATTTGCGTTTGCGTTTTCAATAGTTTGTTTTACGAGTTCCTCTGTAAACGGATACTTCTGCTCAGAATCCCGCACACCAATGGAAACAGTGTTATAAGCACAATTGCAGAGCACGTCTCAGTTTTCTTGCCTGTCGCCTAACCCGATCTGTTCGGTTCTTGGAACCACTCTTATGTCAGCCGAACCGTTTTTGTACCATGATGGAGGGCTATGACTGCAGTGTCTGATTGTGTTTGCATCTCACGTCATGTATGAGGAAATAAAAAGTGCAGATGCTCATTTGCTTTTTTCTTTACCTGAGTAAGAGTCAGGTTAAGAATAGATGGACTTGAATTGAGGGAAGAGTGTGTTTCTTCAGTTAGAATGATGATTTAATGGACATAATAAGGACAGATGTAGAAGAAAACAAACAGGATTTTAGTCAAATCTGACTCAAGTGTTGGCACTGACTTAGGAGGCAAAACTTAAACTTAATGTAGTTTTAAAACCCCTTAGAGCCAGCAGAGTAATCTCGTAAAATAAATATTAAAACTATGCACTCGCTTGCTTTAGTAAAGTCAAAGGAAACAATAGACAATATTTACCTCTATTTCTCGTCGTTTTGACCTAGGCCATAGCCCAGAGGGGACGGAACGAATTAACCAAACAAAGAATCAGCATAAATCAATATTCATGGTTTCCAGAACAAATAAAATATCGTAACTACTAAAATAAGTAAATAAATATAAAATAAATAAAACGCGTGCCTTGAAATCACAAATGAGTATTTAGTGTTTCGCATTTCCCTAAGAAACAAGTCATTTCCTGTTTACCTATTATTTATTTTGCCGAAGAAATGAATGCATTGGATGGGTAACTCATTGACTTGTTGTACTGATGACGAACTTAACTTATTTTAATTAAGAATAAAATGTATGTTTTTAATATTGTTCTCAAGTAAGTGACTTTATTGGGAATAAAGTTTCCCTAAACCGATTTTCAATCTTACTACAAATAGTTACAGTTCTATAAAAATAATGCAGAAGTTCACTCTTTTCTAAATGTTATGAAAAATTATATAGGTAAAGAAAAATGTCTCCGATCTGTTTGGTATATGGCAGACAAAACTGTCTGTCTGTGTGTCTGTCTGTGGTGCGCGCATTGTCTTAGCATCCAACACAAACACTTAACTTGAAACAATCCAAATCTCCGCAGAAACTCCGTAAACATCAAACTTTGAGTAGTAACAACTCGATAATAACATTGTCTATTCAATTTGCCGTTTATCGTTCCCTTGCGCGTTTACATTGTCAATTGCTTTGAAATGAACGCTGCCGCTTGTCAATGTAACCGGCACAATGCGTTATTGTCGCTTCCGCGTGCTCATCGTAAACTATGTCTATGTGGTTTATACGTTGTGAAAGGAATAGCTGGGTGTTGTTAGATATGAAACTTGGGTATGTATGTGTTATCTAATAACTTTAGCTTAAGTGATAAGTTTGGTTCCCATGTAATAAAATGTATGGAAAGACCCATACTTGCACAGGCTGGAAATGTGAATCCAGAGCCTTATGCGCGTCGGGGCTGCGGGTTGTTCACAAGTTACCGCGGCCTCGACATATAGGGCTCAGAAGGAACATGGGTGGTTTTTAGTCGGTAGAAGTCTGACACTCCCTTTCGCTCTGCCCAAGAGCGGAAGGGGTTATTTGATGATTCTCCACCCGCCAAAAATAGCCTTATGTTCAGCAGTAGCACTGATAACAAGTCTGTTAGAAGCTCGATGTTAGTGTTCATTGTCACCTTTCTTACTTATTAGCAAAAACTTTCCTTTTATGGTTTTCGAAGATTGCTACTGCCGTTTTCAGTTGTATATAATTCGAATCAATATTTTGCTCTATCAATCTCTCTATCGATCTGTGAGCTCTGGGCGGAGCGGTACCTACGGGGTGTCAGACTTCTACTGACTAAAAACTACCCATGTTCCTTCTTAGCCCTTTGTGTCGAGGCCGCGGTATTTCTTTCGAACAACCCGCAGGCACGGCTCGACTTTCCCCTTTAAAACTACAAATAATCAGTCACAATCACAATGAAAGCTTCACTCGAATCAATCAGTCGTCGCTTCCTCGTCCTGACCCACTGCGCCAAGACTCCACAATTGCGGCTAACCAACCATCCTTAAAAGATGAACACGTTAATTTCCTTAGACATGGCCGCTAGTAGGGTTGCCAAAAAGAAATGCCTTGACGCTTTTAGGCCCTCCAGACTTTACAACTAAAGTTCAAACGATCGGGTATAGACAAGTTGGGGATCCGGACAACGACAGGATAAAGGTAGTATCTCAGACCAAGTAAAAAGTAAAGACGGAACTCTGCGAACAGCAAAGTGAGGCCGGTCAAACTACGCCTCGCCGTGTACATACACAATACACGCACACACACACGTACAACATAAACTACGCCTTGGTCTAGGTGGAAGCTCACATCTGGCCCGCGAAATTCTAATTTTCTTACGTTTTTGGCAATTTGCAGGCCAGTGCTTGGTTGTATGTTTATGAAAATTTGATTTGCGACTGTAAGACGTATGAAGTTACCGAATTATAACCATCAAAATTACTAACTACTAAAGAACGACGACTAAATTACTAAAGAATGACTTTTACATGCAAAAATCAATCTTGACATGAAAATGAACTTGGAGGGTTGTATTGATAATTTTGATGGTTATAATTCGGTAACTTCATACGTCTTACAGTCGCAAATCAAATTTTCATAAACATACAACCAAGCACTGGCCTGCAAATTGCCAAAAACGTAAGAAAATTAGAATTTCGCGGGCCAGATGTGAGCTTCCACCTTAAACTTTTCATTTGGTCTGAGACGTGTGTGCGTGTATGCGAGGCGTAGTTTGACCGGCCTCACTTTGCTGTTCGCAGAGTTCCGTCGTTTTTATTTGGTCTGAGGGTAGTTTGTACAAAAGAATCAGTCGGTGGTGTCCGCAGTCATTCCGCAACTAATTCAAACTGACAGATTTGGCCGCACTAATTAGAGATTAGAAGTGTCCGGAATTTCGTACCTATATGTAGATTGATTTATTGGTCTACTGGTCGTGAATGCGACTAACATGATGTCCTGGGTTTAGTTTGAGTCATTCTAATAGGAACTTCTTAGTAGAAGTAACGGAGCCTCGCGCGTATTACATGGGACCTTAACATAGCTAGCGAAAGGTGGGTGTACTATTAGTACACCTCTCCATAATCCTTCGGTGATTAAAGCGTATGTTTTTTTCGTATATGTGCAGCTAATGCCAGAAAGTAAAGAAAGAAAGAAAAATTATTTATTGGTTTCACACAAGACAGAACAAATTGACAAAAAAAAAATTAAAAGCTTAATCGCCGTACTCAGAGATATTTAATGATTGCTTAAGCCGTCACTTAGTAAAGGTTTGACATATTTTTGTATGACATAACTGTCAAAACCATTACTAAGTGATGGCCTAAGTAATCATTAAAGCTCTCTTAGTGCGGCAGTAAGACACTTAAATTTAGGACATACTTAGCCCGTCTAAAATAAAAATCGCACTAAAAAAGACAAAAAAATAAATTTTAAATAAATGCCAATGCCAAATGCCTCTAAAATATTGTTACGGTAGCCCTGCGGCCCTGGCCCAAACGCAATTACTCAAACATCAATATAGGAATAAATCTTCGTCCGTTACAGGGACACCTCTGCATTCAAGCATTGACATTGCAATTCTGCGTGGCTTGTCTTTCAACAAGAGTTATGGTTCCTTGCTGCTATTGAAATCGAACACTTTATATGTAGTGTTTTATGTATAAGCCAATGAATAAGTTGTAGGAAAGTTTGTCAAATTAAATCGTGAGGTTCTATCTTATGGCTGCGGGATGTTGTAAGAGATACCGCGGTCTCGACATAAGGGGTTAAGAAGGAACATGGGTGGTTTTAGTCAGTAGAAGTCTGACACTCCCTTTCGCTCTGCCCAAGAACGGGAGGGGTTATTTGAAGGTTTCCCAACCCCCCAAAAAAAGAAAGGTTCTATCTTATCCCGTCGGGCTGCGGGTTCTTTGCATGAGATACCGCGGCTTCGGCACAAAGGGCTAAAAAACACTTCCCACCGCTCTGCCCAGAGCGGGCAGGAGTCATTCCATGATTTCCAACATCCCAAAAAAATAATGTTCTGTCTTATGTAATCTGCTATAGAGCTCAGAGTTATAATCAGCAAAGAAGAAGACGGATAAGGACAAGAGAGTGGTGATGAAAATGAATCAGCCTTATTTGATCTACAATCAAAACTAATATGTTTCGTCAACATAATTGCTTTCATTTACGAATTAAAAAAAGAAACAATCAATATTTAAATCCAAACCTTTTGTAGTAGTAGTTAGACATGACCAAAAAGAGCAAACACTTTGATCTAGCTAATGATGTCTAAAAACAATTCCAATAAATCCGTAGTTCCAACGGCATCAGAATTATTAATAGGAAATAAAACAAAATGAATATTGGTTTTATTACACACACAAAATATCTGTTTGATACACTAGAAAATACTTTAAATCGATGTCGCTACGTCACTAGACCGTACCTATCATCCATCTTTTCGCTTTTATTGAACGAACGTAGGTCCTAAAGCTTTTCTGGAGGCTTACCATGGTGTCTCAGTATTGTTTGAATGCCACTCTAGTGTGAAAAAGAGACAGATCTTTAGAAGAAGTCTTACGCCACCCATTTTCCCGCTTTGGAATAAAATTAAAACAACTTTAACGCCCCATGATAGGCCTCCAATCGAACCACATCAACAAGTGTGATACATTTCATTGGTATACATTTCCCTGGTACACATTTCATTTGAACCAATCTCATTTCGTTTAAAATCTCACTTACAGTTAAACCTCCATCTTTATACTCCTCACCTCACCCAAATAGCTTCACAAGTTCACAATGATAATCTCCACAACAGCGCACTTAGGTCACCTGTCACCTTTCCCACAATATCTTACACCACGAAACTATGTAATGACAATAATTTGACAGCAACCACCAATATCACGAGTTGAAGTGGTCTCCTGTGGTCAACCACGGTCACCGCCCGTGGTTTAACATAATGTCCTCACTTTAAATTGACTAGTACCTGTTTATATACATTTTGACACTTTCCATAATTGTGCTGGGGCTTTGAAGTCAGCGGTTTGGAGGAGGCGTAGACAGCGGGTTAGATCTAGTCTTCTGTTCTTAAGGAATATTTCTTAGTAGTCCAACCGTCTAAGAAAGATACGATGGTCTTTTATTATTGAGTTGAAATAACGTAAGAGAAGAATACCTTAGTCAAATGAGGTATTGACCATAAACTAATGAACCATAGTCCAGTAGCCTAGTAGCTTCCCTTCTGTCAATTTGTCCCTGACTGTCTGGCTGTCAAGAATTGGTGCAAAACGAAACAGATGTACGGTGATTCAGGCTCTGTGTCGTAATATTGTTTGTATCATCTACACCGCCATTTGGTTATCGCTCAGCGATCACCGTCGCTTTCTTCGCGGCCCACAACGTATTTGGAGCGCTATGTAATTCTACTTTTCCTTAACGTCTCAATATGGACACCAAAATTCAAGATTATAAAGATTAAATTAAACTGGTACCGTTACACGTAAGATTCTCGAGTTTTGTCACTTCAAAATGTGAGAAAGAGAAAATAAAACGTACTAAAGTAACAAAATTACCGGTTTGTTGCGTAAAATACGATGTTAAATATCCATAGGAATCTATTTTTCATTTCATTTAATAAGTGCGACTTCAACGTGTAAATGAGATATTAAAAAATACGCTATTCATATTTTTGCCAATATGGAAACCATGAAATTGAGTTTATTCGCAATTTACAACCTGTCGAAATAAAAATGCTCTCATTTTAAAAACTGAATATCATTCTGAATTGGGGAAAAGGTCTAAGCTTGATATCGAACAAACTCTATTGCGTGTACGACCAACATAAAATGCAGTTGTTATCAGTAGTAAGTGGGTCACCGCTCTCAATTTCCGCTTATCATTACGATTGAGATCTACGCGGTCAGTTATCGGTTCTCTCTTAATCTTATCAGTCAATGCTCCCGTAATAAATTGAGTTTTCGTCTCGCTAGCTTTACTTTGTTCTGTTTTACTATCGTATAAAAATCGTTAGATGTCTTCTAGATTTTTGTCGTTTTCGACCTGTAAACAACTGTTCTCATGTTTTTTTTTATTACAATGTCCAGAGGCAAATTCAGAAAAATCTGCGACCTCTTGACAAAGTCATTCAAATGCCGAAATAACCACGAAACAGTATAATTTCATACGAGAGAATAGAGCTTAAAATTCAATGTGATTCCAACATAAATCGTTTTCTTCCTTTTAGTTCCCCCTAATGAACTTCATGACAAAGTTCCCAGCATCTTATAAAACAATCAGCCAGTTCCTCTCGCGGCAAGTCTAAAGGAACAAGAGCAAACATGCAGGCATTTCCTCGAAGATAAACCACTCATAAACGGTATCATTAAGATAAGCTTTGTTAATTTCTTAGGAAACTATTAAGCGGTGTCTCTGATATTAAAAACCTGACCTTTGTAGAGTTTATGGTTTGGTTAACTTTTTTTAATGTTCAGCGCTAATGCCAACTGTTTTGAAGTGTCATGTGTCAAAGACACCATAGAGTAGCGGTGTTCTGTGAGAACAATCGTAAAAGTTGCATTTCACAGATTCTAGCGCTATTTTTGGTATTATTAAATTAGATGCCAACGTGACTTTGTTTCCATTTTATGCAAAAATAAAATTATCCAGTTCACAGATAACACAAAAAGAGAATGAGCAACAATCTCGTTGTGCAACCGATCACTATCCAGTCATGTTACATCACTCACTACGAACATGTTGTATGAAAAATGTAAATTTAACAGACCCAACTGCCCTAATAGGGTGTGTTTGTAGGTTTTAACATGACCGTCAGGTGCTAGGGTCGTGACTTGATAGAAAAACATAATTATGTAAACTAGAAAGTTCCTTACGATACCACACTGTTATTAGAATCTAATTTCTTGAAAACAGAATTGCTTGAACCTTAAAACAATGGCAACTTTGGCAATCCTGCATTAGTTTATGGTTGCGCATTGCACACGTTATTGACAAAAAAATATAAATATTTAATCAGCAGTTTGATGCAATTTGTTACACGTCCAAAAGTGAACTGTGGTTCACTTTTGGACGTGACTTAAATAACATGTAAAACATTTAACGGAAATTAATCTTTACTCGGCAATAAAGCTCGTGGTTATCGTAATGATTACAGAAAGTTTTATGACCGACTAATGAATATTCCCAATTCAATTAACACCTACATAAAATAATAACGTTAACAAACTGTTGAATAACAAATCTTAATATAATAAACTATGTTGGCGCCATTAGTTGTGGCATTCTCCAGCCCCCGCTGCGAACAACCGACCGAAACCACTATCAAATAAATTTTGTATAAATTAATTGACATTTATGATATTATGTATTTATCGTATTGAAAATATATTCGGGTGAATCTGATTATGGCCATTGTCACGGTATTCAATTTTAATTTTATTCAAAACCATTCAGTTGTCCATGGAAGCGCGTGTTAAATGTCATATTTTTGGCGCCATATTTTATGTTATGAACACAGATAAAAGAAAATCTATGGTTTCGATTTTTTATGCTGGAAATATTTTTAAATAAAAATTCTATACCTCATTTCTTACAAATACGATTTAAGTAAGGTAATTAAGGTAAGTCTCCAATTTCTTAATAGGAGTATGATAAGGAGCTTAAAAAAATCGTGCTCACAAGTATGCTCTCGAATAAAAAAGAACATTTATTGCGAATGTAAAGCCAGGTGTGCACTATTACACGTCGCGGGGCTGCGGGTTGTTCGAAAGAGATACCACGGTCTCGACACAAGGGCTAAGAAGGAACATGGGTGATTTTTAGTCAGTAGAAGTCTTACACTCCCTTTCGCTCTGCCAAGAGCGGGAGAGATTATTTGATGATTTACCACACTAAAAAGAAAAGGCTTTCACTATTAAACTTAATATTCATTTAATGAAATTTTCTGTAAGTATCTTCTTATTCAACGTCTCAGAAAAGCAAAACGTTTTATGGACTATTTGGTAGGTAAATTATTATGAAATGTTGGTTTACAAAATAAACACATACCTAATACCACAATTTAAATAATTGCACTGTCTGTCAGTTCATTGTGGCGTGAAATATGATAATAAACATTGTTTTAACCTTCGCACATAAAGACTAACACCTGAGAATTGAGTTGAAGCCTGAGGCGTTTCTATTGTCACCAACGTAATAGACTGGGTGATATTAAGTTACCATTTTACAAGAATTAAAAAAAAACAAATTTTCTATAAATTGCATAATTATTATTATACTTTTAGATGAAATAAGTAAAACATTTTTATCCTAACAATAAATGCCGTGCAATTTTTAAAGCAAAGCAGCGACGAAACGCAAAAAGCACAAAAGAAATTCAGAAAAAGAATAAACAATCTTCACTTTGTTTTATGAACACAATAAATTCTAAAGTCACAATAAAGCCAGTTCTTCACTAAACGTATACTACTATCAGTGTATTGAACTCAAGAGATGCTCTCACACCGCGTTATTAGCGAAACGAGAATTAAAATAAAAAAGTGTAAAACCAGTCCACACGCCCACACTAGCAGGTCGAACCAGGCCTTTATATCTAGAATTGCTTATTTATTACCTGCTTACTTAGCTGCATTGGAATCGTTCTCCTTTTCAAGGTTCCATCGGGCACACCGTTACTTTTTAAGTTACGTTATAAGGTGCAATGGTTGTAACGTTGTTAACGTTCGCTTGTGTCACTTTTGAATAAAGAATTTCTTCTTTCCTTTGTCTCTAATACTTTTTGAAGCAGTTAAACACTGTTCTCGACAATTCTCATCGATTTGGACATAAATTCGATTCGACGCAGTCGTTTCACCGTCTAACATAAATAAAATTGAATTGTTTCGTTCCATTTATCAAAGAAATTCACGTTTGATACGTTTATTTAAATTTTATGTGTTTTAGATTTCTACCATGAAACACTCTTTTGACATTTAACCTCCGAAATGCATAAAATCCGCCATCTTTATTCAACGGTGCCCATATAAATTCATGAGATGTTTTCTCCGCGTCATATTTTTACTTAATAACATCCTCAGTTTCACATCCTACCATTAAATAATTATCATTAACGTGTACTTCATTTATCTAATGGTACATATTAAATGAAACTCGATTTAAAAGCAAATTATTTAATTCGCCCACTTCTAGTGTAGGAGGCGCGAGTTTTCCATGAGCCCCCAGATTATCTAATATCCGGTCGTTAAAATTTGAATAAAACCTTGAACTTCGAACATACGCATTCATAGTGTTAGGAAATGTCAAAGTAAATATGACATCATTGCATTGCATAGTAACATTCACAATAAAAATAAACTTGTGCCGTAAATATTGATTTACAATATTAATGCAAAAAATGGCTCGAAGTCTTACATTGACTCTGGTTTGAATTTCATATTATATTCTCGAACAAAATGCAAGATTGCAGGTAATACACAATTTTTAAACGTGTACTACCCGAAACAAAAGATCGCTAAATTTTTAATAAGTCGATAACGAGCTTTGGCAAAAGCTCCAAACTAATTGCTTATTCATTGTGTTTGGAAAGTTGGCAAAAACTTTCTAGTTTTAAATAGAGAAACCCCTGTTCTGTTGTTTCTAAACAGTGTCTAATTTAACTTTTAGTTTTTGACCGAAAACACGGCACTAATCAGAAGGTGTTTTGATTATCAAAGCACAAAACTAAGCATAGACATACTACTATCGCAAGTTTGTTCTTAAGCCAACATGATCTCATTTTAAAGATTTACTCACGTGTGCATTCAAATATTTGCATCTGTTCAGGAAAATATTGAAATTGCATTAAAGATTCATGAAGCATCTTTTAGTTTCCACTTATGTACGGGGCTATTTTCTTGAAGTCTCGAAGTAAATGGAGCATTATTTAATGTCAAGACAAAATCACACCAAACAGTAAATAAGAGAACAATTCCTACAAATTGCACACATAATGTTTTTAAGTCAATGTAACCTGCGAATTGCCATACAAGCTTTATTCGCTTGCTATCTATTATACATAAAACAACGTAGTGTAAACAATGCTTTACACAAAGGTATAACTCTTATTGTGTACTGTGGTGATAATGAGCCCCTGCTGAGCATCGCGGGACTCCAAGTTATCGTCCCCAACGCCCCAACCTGCTGAGCTGGGACCCAGCAGTCTTACTACTAAGACGGTGAATAACCAAGAGTAAGCTACCGAATATTTTGGGAGCCATGAAATATAATGATAATGTGTTAATAAGATTTTGTAATTAATTTTGTTGGTACTTGGGTAGAGTGTTAATTAAATATGCTTAAGTGATGGCTTTTGTGCGCACCCAGACTTTTTCTTAAATGCGTGGATATGAAAATTAAAAAAAAATCATGAATCAAGAAGGGCAGTTCCTAAGCAGTGATAAAAAAAGAAAGAAGTCTTTTGTGTCTTTTGTAATTTTAAATAAATACCCAAATAATGCACTTATTTGGGTATTTATTTAAAATTACAATAATTGAAAAAACAAGATTGGAAAGATCAAAGAACTATTTGACTATGATGGACAGACACCAAAAGATATACACAAACAAACTGAACTTCAAGATGACAATACGATATTAGAATAAGAAATTAATGGATTCAACAAAACTGCAACAAAATACAGCGTTTCTAATACATATAAAGTTCAAATAAATGTTCAAACAAATATATTACGTCACTAAGTAAATGTTAACCAAGTTTATCAGAATCTCACAAGAACTGGGGACAGGACTTCGCAATTTCTATTAACAATAATTTGCATGCGTGTCTACCAGGTTTAATCAAGTAACTTTACCTAGAGGTTTTCGTAACATAGGATTAGCATTCTGGAATATTTCGTCCTTAGAATCGACTAGATTTTGAGCATGTACTAAAGATTGACATTTGCCTGTCTTGTTTGAACATGGATAAGGTAGTTTCATAACTTCACGTGGTAGAAGGTGTCAGTTTTTTTTAATGGAGAATGCATAAAGTACCTATTAGAATTGTATAGTTTGATGTGTCATCTCTGGAATAAGATGAAGTTACTATAGCGAAAGAAATAAAAGTTCATTGAATTCATCTACGAAGACCCCGCTAGAATCGTTGCATTCTTTTAGAAAGATATTGTAGAATTATTCTCAGCCATCATCATCATTGAGTTGCCCTTAACTCAATTCATATGGGGTCGTCGGCGCAGCATATCAGCCAATTATTGTCATCAAACCGACCAAAACTTGCACAATTCATTCCTTTACTTCACTAGTTTATTTATAATGCCATGTCAGATTGTGCCCAGATGGCCGACTGACAGAACTGGTTGTAACCCGATATGAAGCCATTTCAAGGAGCAGGACTCAATACAATTGTGACTTACGTGTGACCTTTCCAGAACTATTGTTGTTTGCTTAGAACTTGATTCGTAACAATGGGGGACTGTCAGAAATTAATGATGTAAAATAATGCTGTCCCAATTAAGGTATCTTGGCATTAAATTGGTCACCTACGCTTATTAAGTGGAACTGTACGGAGTTATTTAATGAAAATGCAGCAATGCAGATTCATCATCATAATTATCATACAATTGTAGTTAATGATGGCCTCTTAATAAATACTGACAATGACAGGCCAAAAGACACAAACACTAATGGGCGTAGTCCATTGTCATACAAATGATTTATACGCTAAAGCTTCCTTTTTTGTAAAAACATCGACATCATCTTTTCAAATTGTTTCAAAATTTATCGTCGAGTTTGGCATTTTCAGTAGCGTCCATCAGCTCCTGTGATGTACAAAAAACAGGACACGATATCAAGTGTACCATAAGTTTGTGGAGCAGACATCTATGAATCTCCACCTGAAGAGGTTTTCTTTGTTTCGGCCAACTTGCGTTCGGAGACTACGACATTAACTCTCCTGGCATTAATAACCCCGTTGAAAATGATCTAACCAAAACCTCATCATATCCCAATGAACTAGTTCATCCACCCTGACTAAACATCGATAATGTAACTCAGAAATAAGCTTTAAAACTTAAACTATCGACAGAAGCGTCCGAACAGTGACATGAGGTTATTCCCGTGGCCGAACCGTGCCGTCCCATATACGACCCGTGCTTGTCCCGTATACGGCCCGATTATGCAAATGACACGATATCAGTGAGCTAACTGGATGTGACTATAGGTTGGTACTCATCATCAGCCTATATTGTTCCCACTGCAGGGACTCAGGCCTCCTCTCTAGGAGAGGGATGGGAGGTTGGTACTACCGTATGTTAAATAGGGTGTGTTTGCATTAGGCACAGGGAAGAATAAGGAAGGATTTGTTAAAGGTTTCAGTTGAATGTGGTAAATATAGTATCGACTATTTACTGGTCAAATGTTCCAAGACTATTGATTTCTATGAAGAAAATCGATGAAATACTTATTAGAATATGCTCAGTCGAAATATGGATATATTTCGTGTAATAAAAGTCGAATGGTTTATTGAATCGAATCTATATCCGCCATTCAAAAGATAGAATGGCCTTCTATCAAAATTCTAAAGCATACTATGTCATAGAAATGATGCTAGTGGCACTAAACTGGGATACAGAAAAAACAGAACCAGGTGGTATAGAAAAACTTAATACAGCAGTCAGATTGAAAGAACCAGCTAAGACTTACTCAATTAATGTAAACGCGCCCTATGCTAATGTGATATGTAACATACCACGGGCTTAATCGAGAAATTATATACGAAATAGCCCCGTTCGTGGCTTGGAAGGTAATTGGCGCAGAAATGGACAAGTGATAGCCAAGTTAAGTGCGAACAAGCTTGCTGCTACTTGAATTTTTAATAAGCATCATAATTTCCTACGGTTTAGGTCCTGGGAACATTGTTTTGTAATGTTGAAGTAGTAAACTTGAATAGTATAAAAGAAACTCGTATTTGTATTTTTTAAGTAAATAATCTGTAAATAGATGGAGTGCAACATTCTACATGCAAAATGTTTCTAAGAAATCGTACATACATAATACATTTTTATTGCTATGTTTGCAGTTTATACGTCAGTTTATACGTATATCATTTTCACGTCAATTCCTTAAACAAAGTAAAACTGGTAATAAAATAGCAACTTCCTTTCTTTCAAATGTCTGTGTGTGTATATTCTATGCAGTCCTTCACCTTCTAGTTATTCTAACAACTGTTCCAATCAGTCTTGCAATGTGATAACAAATCTAAGTTCCATATAGAGACTACCCTACAAGAGTCAAATTAACCCAAAATATTACTAACTCTTCTTATCATTCTCTCTATTATCTTCTTATTGATATAACATTCAGTCTATCGTTTCCATTATCTTAATTTTCTAAAGTTACCACATTCTATTCAGCTAATCGTCCCAAATTACACTCAAAATTATAAGTCTCATATACCAAAGCATACGTGTGATGTTAAGGCTGGCAACAGCTGCCGGTAATTTGTAGCAACTATAGCTGTAGCCTGTGACCTACCAGCTACTACACGTAGACTTAATGTGATGGTATTCGTTATTACTGCTAGTTAAGATTTCCGTTGTTTAGAGGTGGTAAGAGTAACGGAGTTGAACGACTTCGGAGTGGGTTGTATTGCAAGTCATAGGCTGGTCTGGAATTAACAAATAAAGCGTTAGAAAAAAATCTATAACCATCAGAAGTTGGACATCTTCTAGCAGTCCAACGTGTCCAAGCTATTTGTACGGTATAATATTAGCCCATCTTATCTCACTGTTGGGCATAAGTCTTCCTTCATTCTTTCTACTTCCCTCTGCCGTGGTCGAGTCATCTCGTCAGGTTAAAAACAAAATTAAGAAAGTAAACAAAGGATGCTGTTATTTTTCTTTCTGTTTTATATTTTAGTGCACCCTTGTTAAAAATTCAACAGATATATAATTATTGTCACCACTGCTTTTCATAACTCCAATAAAACAATTCCTCGTCCCGAATTCCTCCATTGATATATTATTTAAAACATTTATTTCAATATCTCCCAATTAAAATCCTGCGTCCTGCAAGTACTCCTCATTTTAAAACGAAATTCTCGTTTCACATCTGGTATGGTATTAAAATCGCTGGTCGCGTCGAGTGATTCGATAATACCAGTGTTACAAGCAATAATGTTTTATTAAAAGGTTGTAATAATATAATATTGCTGGCAACATCGACATGAGTGTGCCCACTTCAGATAATGACTCTGGTTTTAGTCCTGTTTGCGTATGTAGGGAAAGTAATTAGATTTAATCAAGTACGTTTGTTCTTGTAACACGTTTTAACAAATTGTAATTGTTATTACATGTCCATCTTCTGCGTGGAGATGCTAAACAGATATAACATGACTGTGTTTGACCTACGGTACGGTTGCGTGAGACATCCCGAGATATCAGTTGATCAGAGTTATCCAGCAGTCCATTGCTTCACATCATATTCCAAGGAAAAGCAAACCAGCAAATGAATCAAAGCCCCTGCAATAACCATTCATGTTAAAAGTGTGTCATCTCAACGAATCCTTTCACAGAACCCTTTCGGCATTAATGTCTGGCGGCTGTCGCCTCTGATTGGTTAATTCGATCGTTATGGTGTAACGCGCGCCCGGCCGGCATACACACTGCCCGATTATGCAAATGTGCGATAACCGGGGCTCCAGCCTTTACAGCCTTCATGATGTTTAAGACAGGTGCAGAAAAATTTGCTGGACTATTAATAGGACTGGTAAATTTTTAATTGGTAGTTGAAATACAATATTTCTTGCCTGAGACATACCTAAGAGTCATGTTTTTATCCTTGAGATGGTAGCAACTTGATTGTCTTGCCTCCTCTAACCTCATCCCTTTAACTTCTAAGTGCTCTGATCAATGGGGCACCCTATTAGGTTTCAGTCTACAGCAATACCCACTTACCTACCAGACAAAGATAACCAATCTACCAATGACATCTAAAACTTGCAAACAATGTCAACGGTCTAAAAACTTTACTACACACATCTAAAAATAACCTCCAAAGATTTCCATCTTGCAGATTATCCTCAGCCTCCACTATCATATCTACAGTATCACTAAGCACTTCAGAGACACTGTTTCCTCGTATCGGCGCTTCGCACTTTGCATTCAAAGCCTCTGGCTTGTAGTTGCAGTCTCTAGCGGGATTAGGGCATTATAAATAAATAGCAGTAACAATAGCATTAACTTCGCAGCCTCCGTGTTACGCCTAAACCTATTGTATTTTATTAATAGATAAAAGACTGGATTGTAGTCTTCGATAGTTGGAGAATTTGTTTATGGTTATGAGAGGAGAATGATTATAAGATACGGGTAAAGGAAATTATGAGGAAAGTTACTCGTAATTTACTTTACCCGTATCAATCCATCTTCGCGAATTGGCAAGCGTAGCGTGGGTCGACATCTGCTAGATATACAGGATAGAAAAGGCGGACGATACAAACAGGAAAGGTGAAGTACAAACATGGTAATGAACTAAACACACATTATGGAAAATGCGTCTTGAGAAGCCTATTCGTCTTTCGTATGCAAAGTTCCTCTGGCGAAATCCTTCTCTAGCAAGCATAGCAATTTGCAGTCAGAATCTACCCCATCATTCACACTTAAAACCATAAATTGCTTCCACCAATAAAGTCAAACAAAAACATTCCTCGTTTGATCAGTCAAACAACATCGATGACCGTATGCTAATGAGACTCTATTGAGCTCCGAAAGGTAACATAATTATGCGGCACGTCTGCCTGAATGCGACGCATCCACCTGACTGCCGGCTATTCAAGTGACTGGACGTTTAGACTTATTGGTGTAAGGAGAAAGAGGTAGCGGGGTGTAGAGACAAGGTTTTGGAATTAAAATGGAATATTAATCCGACTTGTAGGAAGGTCAAAAAGTAATCACGGTCTCTGGATTATCAATGCCTGATGGTATCTGCGGAATTTTCAGTATTTTTTTCAGTCTCATGTCACCTATTTTACGTTTGTTCATTTAGTGACATCAATGAGAGAAGTTTAACCCTGCAAAGGAAAACATGATTACTATTTATACAAGAAGACATTGGACTCTGCCCTCTTTTCTCACCATTTTTTCCCAACTTGGACCATCCGGGAAGATTTCAACGATTCCACAGTGGACAATGGTGGACAAACATTGAGCAATGTGTCAGTTGTCAGCTTGTCACTCACAACCGGGAACAGAACTAAATTGTAATTCTAAACATACTCGCGCCATCTTACAAAGTGGAATATCTCGGAATGTTACGATCAATAAGAATAACTGTAGTTTTCTTTGTACGATGAGGTTTTTGAGGTTTCACAGACTTTTCAAAAAGCGTTCATTGTAATGGATGACTTTTGTAAAAGATCTTTTCATGCCATGGAAAAACTTTTTCTAATATTATAAAGAAATTTAGCTTTAATAGCCCAGTTATGCACTAAAATGCTGCAAGTATTTAAAGGTTTGGCGTATCGCTCACTTGTACTCGCTAGTAACTGAAACTGAAATCAGCACAAAAACCATAGCTGGAATTTACGTATCCCGATTTCCTATGAGTGACAATACTTAGTCCCAAACTGCCTTCCCACACACTAGCACGTCTTATGCATATAAATCTTGCTGCACCGCTTTCACAGAGCATGACTCTTAATAACTCTGCTCTGAGTGTTATAACAAAAGCGATACAGTTCCACATGGCGTTCCCACAATGGTACGACTGGGCTATGAAGACAGCGGAAAAATAGAAGATAACTTAGCTATGAGCGCAGACCTTTGGGACAATATCGTGGTTAAAGTTATGGGTCCCGGTTTTCTTGCCCTATTTTTTGCTGATGGGAAGTCGTCGAATCACTCTGGGTAGAGCGGAAGGGAGTGTCAGAGTTCTACCAACTAAAACCCACCCTTGTTTCTGTTTAGGTATTTGTGTTCCGGGGCCGCGGTATCTCTTTCGGACAGATCCGCAGCCCCGCGTATTCATGCCTAAGAGTTTGTTTCCAGGCAGTATTCCGTAGTTTTTATTAATGGCATACTTTCGTAAAACATTTTATGTTCATTGTGCTCAAAAATACAGCTTTCATTCGATCAAAACTATAAACTACAATATACGTCATTTGGTTATTATTTTTCCCTTTAAAAATATTGTGGGCGGTATGCGTTCACCCCCAATCAATATTGTGAATTCTCATTTATCAACATTCGAAATTGGTATCGGAAAGGATAACAGCCTGTCATAACAATTTGATTACAAAGCAGTTTTTCACACAGTTTTTACAGCCGCATTCCATCAATAAATCCTTTAAATTAAGACTTCAAAGCTAACCTCAAACCATAAATTAAATATTTTGACACATTCAGAAACTATGATCACGTTCTACTAAGCCAATGAAAACTTCAAAGTGTCCGCAGATGATTCTCCGCTGGTTTCGGAACCCATCCCACTTCTGATGTAGTCTACGGTGTTAGCTATTTGAAACCACACTAATCTGTTCAACAGATTATTCAGTTACACCATACACATTAATTATGTCAAATGTTAAACTAGTAATAGAATTGTGTACTGCGGTTTTTGGGATCTTTTGAAGCTTCACCACCCACTAAACTTGAGGTTAATTATGACTTAAGCTTTAAACCCTGTTTTCAGAAGAGATTTGTTCAATAAACTCTTTTAACGAATGTGGGTGGTATCGAATTCGAATCTGATTTTTAAATTCAAGCAAGTAATTAACTTGATTTCTTGGGCAAAAATTAACGAAATAATTCTGAATGATAATATAATATATAGGTACAACGGTGTTTCATTTACCTGTACATATTGATGCTCATTACGCCAACACTTGGCAAATTGTTTATCGAAGTTAGTGTGGGTAAAATATCAGTTTTTTTTTTTTTTTTTTAAAACGTTGCCCCACACTAGGAATTTCTCCTGTATCGTGGGTGCGTTCACAAACATTTAAACTCACATACACAAATACCCAGACCCGCAACAACTATCTGTAGTTCATGTTCCGTGCGGGGATCGAACCCGCGACAAGCAGCGCAACGGTCCATTGCTTGAGCCACTGCGCCAACCGTGCCGTCACGTCAGTTACAAGTGTATATTTAACTTGAATAAATTAATTCACACAAAACAATGTTCCCGTCATACCATACCAGACATTACAGACAACCATTTACAGAGAATCAAATCAAACCGCACCGTCAAAGAACCTGCGCATACGCATACATAATTCAAAGGACGTTGCAACTAGTCCCGTATAATTACGACGTCGAATATATTACGGAGAGCACTTTGAGAGCATCTCGTTAAATATATTATGTGCTATAAATAAGTCCAAGTCGTTTGACAAATTGTACAGGAAAGTTAGGACGATGGAGGCGGCGTTTAAGGCATATCAAGGAATATGACAGGGACTTATATTGTGAGTGGAACGCAACTAAAGATTGACTATTTTTCCAATACTTTTAACTCTCAACCGAAAATTAAGGGGGTTAAAGTTATAGTTTGACGTGTTTATGTGAGTCTGTCTGCAGGATCGCAGCTCCCAAACGGAAGAACAGATTTTGATGTTTTTCCATAAGGATTAAACTCAATCACTACCAATTACTCCAGATAATAAAACAACCAATTACATTTAATATAAATAAACAAAAACTAGATATATATACTATTTTACAAAGATTAGATAAGCCTAATAGAGCCTGTGGCAACTTCAAAAATATATTAATCTCCATACATTTATTAATTTCCGATGGCAAATGGGCCGGCTAATAAAATTAATTAAACTTGTTCATAAAACCGATTAATTCCCATAATTGCTGCAAATGCTTTCTAAAATCAGATCGACGTCCAACTTATCATTGAAGTATTAATAACAAGTCTAATTAATCCAATTACCGTAAAATATTATAATTAGTTGACGGTGGGTCAAAATAAATATTCATAAAATGTAAATTATTGGCGAATACACCGATATTGCGAATTGATATTAGGAAATAAGGTTTAATCAAGGGAATATTAAATTTTTCGTTATTGAGAGGGGAAAAGACGTAATTCGCCTTCTAGTGACGTTCACGCGTCTCTGTTTCTCCATCTAGGCGGTTCTGCGTCATGTGTGGTTGGTCCCTGACGTGGGAGAAGTCAGAAAGGAAAAGTGGTCGTGTTTAAGTTATAAAAGCTTTATTGGACGAAACAGCTTATAAAAGCAAAGGTGATTTCGAACAGAACTATTAACCAAATCGTGCATATGTGGTAAAACCTTTCGGCGTGAGAAAACACATTATTTATCATGTGATTAGTGCCTAACCTGGGACTCTGACTTGGCTTAAAAAGAAATAAGAAACTCGAACTGAGTTTTTTTAAGTGACACTTTCTATAAAATTAACTGATTATGGATGCCGAGGGAAATGAAGACCAAAGAAACTAATGATGGATTGTGTGAGGAATGATGTAAAAGAAAAAGTTGCAAATGATCATGTGACTCTTGACACAGAAGAATGGAAGAAGAATACGGGACGTGTGGTGACGACCCTAAGGAATTTTCCTACAAAGGCAGAATGATGATGCTGGTTCCATCGAAAAAATGCGAAAAGTTAAGTTGATATTCTGTTCAGTTTCGTCCACCATCGTATCTTATAAATGTCAGTGGCTATCATATTGTCCATGGTTTAACTGTCAAATTGGTTATGGTTTAGTACAAAATGGAACCATTTCACAGTTAACTGATGGACACTATATGATAGCCACTGTCATTTATGAGATACGCAATAGCACTGCTGAACGTTTGATATAATTGAACAAAATCATTGCCAAACATCCGACCTATTCCAACCATTTTGGTCCACGTTTAAATGAGTTCGATTACTTTAAATACTAGTCTAGGCTAGTTCCCAAAACGAGTGGGCGAAATAGTCGTGAGAGCAATCCCTGGGCGCCCAACGGTTATCACTGACATTCTCACCTTATTACACGCTTAACGCCTACACAGTAAGGCCCACATTCCCTTATCACAACGATACAAATAAAATTGTAATAGATTAGGTAAATAACCTCACTCGTTTATCCGCTCCATATCTGTATGTTTATCTATTTGATGTTTATTAGATGTAACATCCTTACATAGATTAGCCAGCGTATCTTGATACGGCTAACGACCCCCTCACTTCGTAAAGGTAGTTAAAATTATGAGGTTATTAGAGGTCTCAGTAAAATTGTTGAGATTTACGTGTGGTCGTAATCTTTCATAAACATTATGAGGTTTTATTGGTTTCTGCGGTTGTAGTTTACTTTTATGTAATAAAGTTGTAGGTGTCGTTTTTTAATTTATGGGAGGGTCATATTACTTAAAGGTAACAATGTAGGTACTGTATGTACATACAGAACCATGTTTGGTATGAGTAATGGTTCCCAAGAATGTTGAACTGCCGTATTTTGAAAACAAAAATCTTTAAATACACCATTCATGATGAAATTCTAAGACGTAAAGCAATATTGTAAGGAATCATCGAATGTATTTCACAGCTTTTGAATATTAATTGACAATGGCCTTTGGTCACAACAAAAAAATATTAGTAGGTAAGTAAATAGTTTTCGGCATTAAAACGTTTAGTAATCTTAAATCTGTCATAAAACGTCAATAGCACTACACTCTCTTCCAATTGACAATGACTTAACTTAAACAACTATAGTTAAACATAGATCTTATGACGGAACTAATTAAAAAAACAAAAAAAAAAACTTTTGGTTTTTTCTATAAAAAATCATAAACATTTTCACAAACGTCAACCAGTGTTACCAAAGGGTATCGTAGTACCCAGTATTATCTGGGTTGTGGAGGTCAGCCAGCATTTGCTCCATGTACTTATTATAGGTACTGGTATTCACCTGCACCCGGTAAGACTGGAAGCTGACCGGAAAATACTAGGCATGATGAATAATGATGATGATTTTCTCAAATGTCAACTTTAAAGCAAGTCTTTCTACGAAACAAAATGAAATCAAAATCGGTTCATCCGTTCAAGAGCTAGGATACCACAGACAAATGGAAGTAAAGACACTTTTTTCATCGACGACGGTTAAAATCTATCCTCAATTACGTAACCACAGAGTAAGCAAATCAGCAGGTGAACTGAACATAGGTTTTTCTATAAATACCACTGATTCCTTTCACTCTACTGCCCACGTGGCCAGCCGGCGCCTAGCTTCTCAGTACCGTGGGTGCGACAATCCCTACGATATGCTATGAATGTCGAATCCAAGATAAAGCTTGACTCGTAATTAAACTGGACAACGATTGTGATTTATGGTGTTAAGGTGCGCTCGAGATTTCGTGATGCGAACTTTGGTATAGTCACTAGCCAGCATTATCTGACCCCTCGTATATAGAAGAAGAGGGCAAGTGGTCTAAGAAGAGCGGTCACGTAATGCTGAACAGTGTCTGTACATAAGAATGCAGACGAGTTTAGCGCCCAGTGTGTCGTCAGCTTTATTTGTTGATTGATTTATCGGTGCTCTAGCGTTTTAACTACGCGTGCAATGTTGGTTGATGCAATGACTGCACGTAGGAGAAGGGACAGTAATTCTCATGGATCAGGTTATTATTTTTGATACAGCAGCATTAAATCATCGAAATTTCTTGAAAACAAAATCCGTAAAATACTTAATCTAAATCTTTATCTATTGACAATTCAACCTAATTCGCAAGGCATATCAATTTATCATTTCTAGTTCATAAAGATTATTAGTTCGCTTTGAATCTGCCCCAGTTTTTCTGTAACACAATGTAATAATTTATGTAAAAAAGAATTGGGACCGCCACGTCAAAAGAAATAGTTGACGTACACATAAAACATTTTACAGTGTTTATATTTTGTCTGTCATAATTTATATAAAAAGAAACTTTGAACAAACTGAAAGCAAAATATGTGTTTGATATTATTTCTGAATTATATTTGCTGTTGGCTGTATGTATATTTTGGAAATAGGTTTTATAGCTTGTCTGCAGTAGGTCAGGGCTCCGGTGGGGCTTCGCCCACGTAGCCACCGGCGGCGACCCGCCTAAGTCAAATATTCCTCAGATTTACACAAATCAACATAAACGCATAATGGAGACCATAAAACAAGCAGACCTCAGTTTTGTGGGGCCACTTGCCCATTCGTGGTGTTAAGAAAAAGTACAGTAGCGATTTTGGATGTTAAACCAAGATTAAGATCAAAATCAAATGAATAATGACTGAATTATTTGGTTAAACAGGTTTTGTTGGTATATTGTAAATTATACAGGTAGGCACACACATAAACTTATGCATTTTGCCAATGGAGACACATACAGTTTTAATCGTAAATTAAACTAGGTTTATTAAATCAACATTCATAAATTTCGTAATATTGATGCGAAGGAATGAGGAAATTGATAAGTATGAATTTAGATGGCTTTAAGAGTAGAGGATGACCAAAGAAACGATGGATGGACTGTGTGAAGGATGATATGGCTAGGAAGGAGGTGACTACTGACATGACGATAAATAGAGAAGTATGGAAGAAAAATACATGTTTCGCTGACCGCAAACTAAATTGGGATAAGCGCAGGAGAATGATGATGAGGTATACAGGGAGATACATAATACACGCAATTCTTCTCGTCTGTCTCAGATCATGGAAATGAACAACTTAAGTTTTATGAGTTTTTGAAATGCATAATTTTGTATCAGTTTAACCATAGCACATGTTGATCAGCAGATCGCGTCAGTTCCTCCAGAAAGGCTTTTTTTTGGGATTTTCAAGAGCCCAAGTTGTTTAGTTTCATTTTCCTAGAGACCACACGGGAGATATTGCGTTTATTGTATCTTACACCTTTCCCAATACCATAAAAACACAATAGCTATCACTTTTCTCTGACCTAAAACCAAGCTGTTGTCTACACGACCTCAAAAACGGCCGTCCTAGCCTTTTACGAGCAATTAACTTTATTTTAGTACATCGGAGCGTCTGCCTTTATAGGTCTTATTAGCTGCCAACCTCCTTGCCACACTGGTTTTATTTCCAATCGCTTTCCTGTATATGGGCACAGGTAATACGAGATTCTGTAAGATGAAATCGTGAGTTCAAGTGTATATGGCAACCCTGTTATGTAAGTATGGGAAAACTGGAAAGCCATCATTTTTTGTCTCAATTTTGGCGCTTATGGGCAGATGCTGGGTAAGCCAGCTGTTAAGTTTAGTGGAAACGATTTAGAATAAACTGCCAGTAAGTAATTGATTTAATCAGAAGCTGAATTGAAACATAAAAACAAATCGTTGTTGCACGATCATCATCATCATTGCATGATTCATTCATTCAATCATAAATGCATTCTTGGCATGATTGGCGCAGTGGCTGAGCAATTGGACTGCTGCGCTGCGTGTATCGGATTCGATCCCCGCACAGAAAAAATATTTGCATGGCCTACAGATTACCTACAGGTTTTTCCAGGTCTGGGTGTTTGTAAGTTTAAATGTTTGTCAGGAGAAATTCCTAGTGTGAGCCATATTGTTTTTAAAAAGAAAGACAAAATAAAGATTCTCCTGCGCGTATGCCAAGTGATCTGGGGTCGGCGCAGCATTGTCTTCTTCTTCCATACTTCTCGGCGTTACACGATATTGGAGCTAATTCACCTGTTTAAAAGGAGGCAACTCCACTATTCTTAGACCATGCTTAGCCAACAGCTGAAACGCAACACTACATAGCTTTCAAGAATATTTTAATTAATATAATTAACTGACTTTTTGCCAATCAAGACATTAATCAAGTGCAAATGTTCTACGGGCGTACAAGGTAAATTAGAAGCAATATAATATAGTACCTGACTTAGGTACTACACTTGGCCGAGAAAACGATTTCCCTCAATGAACATAAAATCCTCGAAGACAAGTAACACTCATCGGTACTTAGCAATAAATCTTTTCTAGCATCCTACATCAATGCTTTCTAGTATCGTAGGTATGAGAGGTATCTTAATTGGTGGAATGGATACCGATTACCGACGCTAAAACTGTTACCTATACCTACCCTATTATTCTGAACCCTCAATAAGTAAAAGTATTGTCAGTATTTTAAGCTATTGCATAGCTTCTTTCGCGGGCCTTGAGCGTGTAGACCGAATCCAGAAATTCCGTAACGAAAATAACCTAACACCCCCCACTCCGACCGGCACAGCTGTGATACTTTTTAGTTTTGCCATCTGTCGATGAATAGCAGAACTTTTAATGACTTTTTGTTATATTTATTATGCAAAATAATAAATAATATATATAAATATATATATATATATATATATTAAAATAATAATATAAATTATAATTACATAAGGAGTTTTTTTTTATTGTACATATAATTATTATATTAAATATTTTAAGTATTTAGTTATTATGTTATTATTATTATTTTTTTTTTTTTATTATTGTAATAATAATTAAAATATTAATATAAATTATAATTACATAAGTTGAAAAAAAATAAAAATGCTAGTTAACTGGGCTCAATTACATGACGTATATTAAGAATAGCAAAGGTAGCAAGCAACAAAGAGTAGGTACGGTCAGCAACAGAAGTAGCTAAACATTTCCGAATTTCAATTATTTGATGTACAGGATTCCAGGTATTATTTTCAATGTTTCAGAAGATTATTGTTTAAACTATTCATTACTCTTCAATTACTTGTTAGTAATAAGTAACATCTCATCATCATCATCAGCCTATAGCAGTCCACTGCTGGACATAGGCCTCTCCAATTGCACGCCACTTTTCTCTGTCCTCGGCAACTCTCATCCAGCTGCTACCAGTAATAAGTAACATGTAACAAATTTTTATTAAAAAACCTGTTTTGAAACTTTGAGTACTTAGTATTAATCTATATCTGACGCTGACTGTACCTGGCCTAATAAGATGGTTGTTTTGGGCAGAAGATTCTGACATTCCCCACCACCTTAGAACATCTGACAATTACCATAAACATGTTTACACACATCATCTTTTATCATTGCGATCTTAAATCCAATATTTACCGCCATATTCTCAAATATTTTCTTAATTGAAATTCCGTCCGCCATTTTTGGACAACTACATGGTACTACATACATTAGCGCATAATATTTAAGCCTGGCATGTAATAAGGCTAAATAGGTGATGTAACCGTCAGTTACATTATCGAAAAATATTGGATACGTGTTTTTGTTCTATCAAATTTATAAAAATTGACAGAGACAATCGTAGAACGCCTAAGATCATGAGTGGGGGGGGTTGTGACGTCATTTGTATGTAAAAATTGTACTGACATGTGACGTTTTCGAGGAGTTCACGAGTATTTGAAGCACTGTAAGTATCGTCTTATTTGTTTATGTGAAAAAAGAACAAATATGTGTTCAATATTTGTAATCATATATGCATATATATTTTTTGTAATCTATCTGACGGACTAATTAGTTTTTTTTGTCCGATCCCCTTTTGCCTAATTCTACGGTGTACGTGTAAGCACTACCTCGTTGGTACAGTGGACTTAAGCGCGACTACTGCACATAAGGCCTACGATTCCCTGGTCGGGCAAAGTGTGATTGTGTTTTTCCATCAGGAATTTCTCTGTAGCAGCCACAGAATCTGGAATTATGCCCGGTTGATGACAATGGGGTGGCCTCCTATAACATAGGACTTAGGTCAGGCTCTTCTAAGCCTTTGGCGAGTGCAGGCGTGATGTTATGTTACGTTATTTACTGCCACATTTTCACTTATTTTCTTAATTATAAAGCCAACCACTACTTTAGGCTTTAAACCTGGCATCCATGGTGTACGTGTGTGTGATGTTGAGTTGGTAGTCGGTCAAGTAAATCAGTGAGCCGTTATCGGCTAATAGAAGCCGATTTATAGGCATGCCTCGCGAGCCCCCGAAGAGAGGCACTTTACAACGCTAAATAGACATAGATCAGGATGGAGGTAGATAGACACATAAGAACGAGTATAAAGTTTTTATACGTACATATTATTTTGATTAATGCATGATCTCTTAGAAGAAACAATAAAAACAATTATAACACCATGTCTGTAATCCCATCCCCGACGGCCTTATTACAAAAGTGGTTAAACCTGGGTTTAACCTAGACTTGGTTTATCTCGCAGATAATATTAAAAAAAAAGAGACGGCATGTCAGATAAACCAGGTCTAAGTTAAACCCAGGACTAACCACTTTTGTAATAAGGCCGCGAAAGTTTAGGCACAGCACAGGCCTAATAGTAGACCCATATTTATGGGGCGAGCCCATTGCAATAAGCCGGGCATATTTCCAGACTTTGTGGCTGGTACTGAGGTATTCCAGTTAGAAAACCCCAGCAACACTTTGTCTGACCTTGGAATTGAATCACACAGATTTCAATAAAAGGAGGCTAACCGGATCTTGAAATAAGGAATGGTGGAAAGCTTGGCAAAGGTTGAAATGTCCACGGGCTGCGGGATGTTGTAAGCGATACCGCGGCCTCGACATAAAGGGCTAAGAGTCTGAAACTTTCGCTCTGCCCAAGAGCGGGGGGGTTATTTGATGATTTCCCAGCCCCCAAAAATAAAAAAGGTTGTAAAGTCCAACAATAATTACCTACAACATTCTTACATTATTGCTTCAGTTTCAGAATCGGATTAAGGGATTAACACAAGAAGTTGATTGGTGGCTAACCGTGACATTAAAATAGTCCTCCAAATCTTTGTTTATTGTACAAAAATACCGCTATCAGCTGATTATATCGTCCTTAAAAATGCAAATACATAATTAATTCTTGTTTAATCCGCTTAACATAACAAGCGAGATTACGTATATAAGATTAATAGCGTGTCATCAAAACGAGCCTTAATACATATTAATGTCCAATATAATTAGCATACCATCTTTATTCCCTAACTTATTATGATTCGCTCATCAAATATATTGTTTATTCAATAATTTGGTATTTTTGCAAATTCCTCTCATATCTTTGAGATCTAATCTTTGATCGAGTGCGAAGTGTGCGTGCAGCGCTTGCGCAAGCGCGCCTCAGTGGCGCCGTCTACCGTGATCTATTGGCGCCGGCAACCGCCCGGCTCATTATACTCTTATCGCCTCAATGCAAATCCGACAACATTTTAATCTTAGAAAAGTCCGTTTTCGTGTAAATACTCCGCGTATTTTAAAGGCTCGGGCGGAGTGTGGGCGGCCCAGGATTGTGAAATTCTGTACGCTTTTTCCTTTGCGCGTGGGCAGCTAATTATATACGTCTGAATATAAATTTATGTTGGATAATATCGTCGAAATTAATGGTGCACTGTTTGTGTACTCTAGCTTGATAAGAGGACGAAATACGTAGCGTAGCCGTAGATACGGTTGCTTTACTTACCTTTATATTGTACGTTTACCACGTTTTGTGAGCATTAAGATTTTTATCGTGTTCTTTATTAAATTTGTGTTCTTTTTGTTTCCAGGTAAGCTTGAAACTTTTCTTGGCAGCTCCCAGGTAACAGAGAACCGTATTTGAAGTGAGCGCTGCGAAATACGGTGTTAATATTCAGTATGCCTCACCATCCGCAGTTCCACAAAGCTCTACGTACACATGGTGTCAGATTTCGCGAACATGAAATCTCTTAACAATCTCCAATCTTATTTCCCTGCCTAAAATGATATTAATAAATAAATAACAGCACAGTAAAACTATATCTTCACGACGGAGCGAAGCGTATACAGTATTCAATTTAATAATTCAGACATAGGCAGGGTACTTCGAAACCATAAAAGCAATTCTAAAACTCGTACTTGACTCGTAAAATCGGAACGGAACGGGGAAATACGTTTACATGCTGTTCTGGGAACCGTACATGCGATCCAAAATGTTAAATTAAGGAGAACACGCTTTGTGCGAATGTAGAATCGGAAAAATGAGACGCTTGTTTTACAAAAGTTACAGGGGAATGATGAGACGACAGGGAAATGAGACAAGTGGTAGGGGGTGTAAAATTTAATAGTTGGCGGTTCTGAAGGTTTTAATGTGGAAGGATTAATATCGTAGGACATGTTCAATGTACTACCGAGTTCAGTGATGGTCGACCACTTTTCAACCGTATTACTTTGTGCTTAAGTCAAAAGTGGCAGACCGTCCGCATCAGTGAATTCAGTAGTACAGACGCCAAGCAGATCAAGCTACTACAATCTGTCTTTCTTTAATAGATTTTCAACTTTATCGCAAACGAAATTAAGTACATAACATTCCTACAGAGTGTCTGTATTGCCCAGAATCTTAATTATTTTCTGTTTAACTCTACGAAACCTATTTGTAGACTTCACACAAACAAGCACGTAGATAAGATACTCAGCAGTGGGTTATTCCGGGCTGATATGATGATGATGATGACACAAGTAAACTAAAAAATTTTTTTTATAGATACAAAATTTTCGTACAGGTTCACATTCACTCTAAACGATTACTCCAACCTTCAAAAAAATGTTTTACTCTTTTCTCTTTTCCATGACAAGGTTAACCTTTAAAAAATATGTTAATCCCCGCAACGAATGTGTAGGTGTTCTCTAATAAGGGCCGAGCCGCTCGCCTGATTGCCAACTCCGTCGTATTTTATTTTCTCCTTTAGTATTTCATGCTGTATTTCATTTTGCAGCTATAACCTTTTAAACTTGACTTTTTATTTCCAAAAAGGGTATTCAGGATCTGATCATATTCTATCGGTTTTCTTCGTTACTTTCTTTGCATAGTTAACTATCGCTGGCTTTCAAAGTCTTAACACAATCAGAAGAGGAACTTCAAAATCATAGAACCCCCCCCCCACTCCTATTATCTTCTTAGATTTTAAGCTGGTGAGAAGAAATACTGAAACAAATTCTTAGACAATATAATTATGTTCCTTTAAAGTTCTATATTAGGTAATAAATAATATAATAGACCTACCTAAATAAGGACTTCCTGGTTCACTCATGTCTTTACCAGACGATCCTATCTGACAGACTGCTTAGCATTAATCTAATAACAGACAATAGGCTCCTTATGATCAATAACGATGTACCTATATACCTACATATATGTTTATATGTAACGTCAGCCATGCATTCAGGCTTTGTTCGTTCCTAAAACACGTTGCTATAATATCTTGCGTATACGCAGATAGTTAAATTTGCCATTTCTGAGAACCCTGCGTAGGAGTCGTGTGGGTACCTAAGTAGTTCAGGCTCATAGGTCTTATATTTTCTATATTTACGACGTTTTTACGCCTGTCAGATTAACTTCTCGGAACATTTCCCGTGACTAATATAAAATGTCCGTATATTACCATTTTATGTCCACCTTTCGTAATTTGAACTGAACTAGGTGTTTAAAGTTCGCACTCTAGTGAAACTGATAGGGATCTACCCCTAAGGCTTTTAGTTAGATGAAGCCCGAATAGGTCACTGGTATTATAAATATTAACTTGAAACTTTTGTGAGAAATATTTAATGTGAATTTTAGTTAAACCCCTCAGGTAGCTTTGGTTTCAACCGTTCTAGTTTTAGTTGTTTGAACATAAAGGGTGTAAAAGTACCCTAACGCAAACGAAGGGCACTTGTTCTCCCCACCACTGCAATCATTTTTTTGTTTTAGACCATACCTGGGAACCCCCTAGTTACGGAGATATTGGGGGTTAAAGTTCCAAATTTTTCACAGCTGTTTTTGTAAATACTAGTTTTTCAGGTTATAACTTTACTTAAATTTCCTCCATGACCCTGTTACTATTCAAAGCATCCACTAGCACAAAGTTTGAAGAGTGCTACATTGAGTTTTACCGTAAAATGAAATTTTTGACCCCAAAAGGAAAAAGTCGTTTCCCAGCAAAAATTTTTACGTAGGGGTACTTAGTTTGATGTACAGAATGCTTGGTTGACGTATGTGTGAAGGGTTAATTTACATCCTGTATGTTCACTACGAAGATTTTTTAAAGAAATAAATAATTTTGAATCGCAGTATGTCCAATTTGTGTTTACTCAGGCATTTTCTTATGTGTAGTACCTACATATTTCCTGAAATTTCATATTTAAATTATCCAGCAAGAAATATCGTCAGATACATAAACCTTCATTTAAATCTACATTCATTTTATTCCCCCGTCCATCTAAATGTTACTTCATTCTGTCGAAATTTCAAATCCTTTTCAATCCAGCCTCGATACACAACAAATATTTTCCGTCCCTTGTATAACACGTATGTAAGAGGGAGAGGTGTGAATTTCAGAGGCCGCGTTAGAAGCAATCCCCATGGAATATCAACAAGAGAACGTAAACAGGGGAGGGACCATTCTTTTTCTCTGTATAAATTATTCAGGATCCCCGACCGCTTGTTTGGACGACGATTTCATCAGCTGACTTTCCCGCTTTGTATTCACGCTGTATATAAAAAACGTTTTTTTTTTATATCACGCGAAAGCGAGCTGAATGTTTTATTTCTCGTTTTCAAATGGAAAATTAAGGGTTAAATTTCTCGTCGCTTTATTTTCTGCTCAAGCGCTTCTGTTAAGGGCTTGGGGTGTTGATTAGGTGCTTGATTTAAGAGACTATTGAACCATATTTATCATTTAAATCAGATCTCCAGGGGAAAACTCAAAGCACTGGAATGTGTAGTCTTAGTTAACGTCCATTTATAATGCCAGTCTGCCTCGTTGGTCCATAGTGGTTGCAAGCGTGACTGATGGCCAATAAGTATGCGTTCCTGGGTTCGATTCCCGGATAGGGCCGACCATTGCAATGGGTGTTTCTATCAGGAGCATCTCAGTAACAGTCTGAATTTGTGTCGGGTGATGGTAATAGGCTCGCTTGCAAAATGTGGGTGTACTTATTGGTACGCCTCTGCCTAATCCTTCGGGAATTACAGGTGAGATGTTATATAACAATGCCAGCCTACCTCAATCAAACCTTCAAAGAGTAAAGCAGCTAGAACATCCACTTTTGCGTTCGCAGAAAAACCTATAGCTTAGCCGACTTTTCCGCCAAATGAGAAATGTGGTTTAAATAAATGTAAGTCTGTTATCAACATTCACACGAAAAGCAAAGCTGAATCAACTTGGCAACGGGATTTTATCCAAGCATGGTGATCGATGTTTAATGTTATCTTGGTATTTGCAAAAAATGCTGTTTGCCCTCTCTATAGAGTGCTGTTATTTATTTTACTCTTTGACGGAATTCGTGTCGCGATGTTTTTATTTAAGGCCAACTTTCTGGTCTGCTTTTAAGTTATGTTCTGGGCAGTTGGAATGAATGTTTTTAAATAAAATTTGTATATGCAGATACTTTCACACTCTTTTCTGCGTTGGGGTCTGAGAGCCTGATATAGATTTTTATCAGCTGATCACATATACAGTCAGTCATATAATAATATGTTCAGTACTGGGTTGTGAAGTTCAGGCGGTCGTTTCTTGTAAAACATATGGATGTATTCAGCTGCATCCAGTTAGACTGCAAGCCGATCTCAACATAGTTCAGAATAGGCTAGACAGATGATGATGATCTGCAGCTATTACACATGCGTCAGTCATAAATATATTATTTACTAGCCGATGCCCGCTGCTTCGTGCGCGTGGATTTCGATGAAATTAAATACTAAGATCTTCTTCACTCTATACATTGGTGAAAACAGCATGAAAATCAGTGCAGTAGTTTTCGAGTTTATCGCGAACAGACAGACAGACAGATGCCGTGGGTCCTCCATCTGTCTGTCTGTCTTATTATAAATAATATCTCGTGATTATTGTAAATGAGCAAAAATGACATCATTTCTTAATAAGTCAGTATAAGCAAGGCACAGATCCACTTTAATTTGTGTAGAAGTAATGTGTTGCTTCATAATGCTTAGTCATCATAATAATTAACGAACAAACGTTGTCTATCACAATTTAATTAAAACGAACGAGTTGACAAACATAAATATACGCCATGTCAATGTGACGCAGTTCACTTAGACAGAAATTCACATTTAAAATCTTATTACTGCTTTTGCGACCGAGAGATCTATTCAGAATCTCATTCCCCTGCCATGTCTCCGAAATAACAGGGTAATGGCACCAACGCTTTGTGAATTATCCTTTCAGCGAATGAATTATTTAGTCAAATAAATTGGTGTTTGTAATAATGCTGAAACATCTATTCTGCTTTATGAAGTGAAAATCTGAGAGATTGGAAAATTTTGTACGAATGCCATTTCCTCTGGTTCGCCTTTTTTCAATTTAATTTTATTTGCGACTGGAACATTCGGACGCTTCAACAGGATTTCTTGGATCTACTTCTATCACAAGAACTCACTAGATTATCACTGTAGACAACGAATGAATAAACCCTTTAAACCCATCTGGAAAAATAGGTATGTTTTTATTTTTTTATTCCTGCAGCAAAACTGAAATTTACGGAATAAATAACTGTCCCTAAAACAGAATGATATAAACCTAAAACGAAAAAATAAACTCACTTCCCGCTTAAAACCCTAGACAGCGTGTTTCCACAGTACTATTAAAACAAGTGTGGAGCATCCAAAAGTTAATTTCGTCGAAATGAAAGTGGCGACAGTACGTACAAAGGCTGGCTCGTGTAATTTTTCTTTCATTAAATGTCAAAACGGGACTCCCTCTGTCTCTCAGTCCTCAGGCCTCTGACGAAGTAATATTTCACGAGGCACTCTCCCTTTTCAACGCTTTTGTGCTCAGTTAGTACTATAAATACGGTTTAATTTAAAGAAAACTTTTCCTTTTTAATTTAGAACAATATCGTTTTTTAACGTTTATTTACCTTCCAACATAAACCTTAAGCTAATAAGAATAAAGACTTTCTTGATGATTGCTTTTAAGTCCGCCAGCCAGTATGATCTGTTCGAGTTTTTACTGTCACACGCTTATTTTCGCTTCAAGTGAATACTAAAACCTCTATAACAGACTTCTTTAAATCTAGGAATAGAACAATGCAGGTCTTAACATTAATAATTTATATTGTAGCTCTAATTTATTATCAGTGCACGCGTTGAATTAATGATCGTTTAAACACTTCATAACTTACGGTATTGCTAGGGGGGATGGCATTGAGCGATGGACGAATGAGCTTCGACTGTATTTGAGACCAAGGAATTAATAAAAAGATAGTTAAAATCGGGATTCCACCGATGAAAACGCAATCACCTAAAGGGCTCTGAATATTCAACAACAATGATTACATTGGCAGTCGTAACAGGTGCCCCGAAAGTCTGACCAGTCTTACCAAGGGGTATCATATTATTCAGTACTAACTGGATTGGGTTAGTCAGAAGCAGTCGCTCTATGTTAAATACTGATATTCAGGTGCATCCGTTTAGACTGAAAGCCGACCCCAATCTGGATGTAGTGATCGCGTTCATTGAAACTCGTGCCAAAGCAAACTTAACAGAGCCAAGTTGTTTTTCCACAAAAGCGGCCAAGAGTTATATACAAGTCAAACGTTTCAATTTTCCGCCGTCCACGCTTCGCTCACTGTATTGTTTCTCAAAAATTTAATTTCCGAACGTAGCTCGGATTAGGTCGGCGTCGTGTTCCATACATGTTACGAGCTTCGATTGGCTGGCGGCCAAACGATATGTCACGCCGAACTGTACTTAATGCTGCCATACGTTTTGCTAAACGACATGTTACGATTAGGATCTCATCATTGCCGCTAATTAATTGTATTATCATTGACAATTGGTACGAGTAGCGTCTTGTTTGGGCAGGGTACTGAAAATTTGCGACAAATTACATAACTATTTAAATTTCAAAGATATGTAAATTTTCTGATAAGAATCGTTCTTTATTTTATCCATCGTACGGTCGATTGGCATGAATTTGACTTTATGCTCAATTTTTTTTTTTATAATCTTACGTAACGTATACTTCGTCACATGTAATATTTATTCTGGCCAATAACAATTAAAATAAACAAGATATTATGAACTAGGCCAGCTTAGCCGTTAGTCACCTTAGCCGTTTATACAGGGTGTAAATTAACCCGTCACACATACGTCAACCAAGCATTCTGTACATCAAACTAAGTACCCCTACGCAAACATTTTTGCTGGGAAACGACTTTTTTTTGGGGTCAAAAATCACATTTTACGGTAAAACTCTATGTAGCACTCATAAAACATTGTGCTAGTGGATGCTTTGAATAGTAAACGGGTCATGGAGGTAATTTAAGTAAAGTTATAACCTGAAAAACTAGTATTTACAAAAACAGCTGTGCAAAATTAGGAACTTTGACCCCCAATATCTCCGTAACTAGGGGGCTCCCAGGTGTGGTCTAGCTAGAACAACAAAAAATTATCGCAGTGGTGGGGAGAACAAGTGCCCTTCGTTTGCGTTAAGGGTTGGTACTTTTACATACTTTATTGCAGGATATGGAATCCATTTCCATGTCAGTAGATATTTATATTTTTATCTTATGTAGAATTATTGTCAATGTAGACAATAATTATTTTCATATACAATATCTGATTGACAGTAAAGAGTGTGGTACTAAAGGTCAGTTGCTGTAAGATCCTGAGATATTGACACAATATCGCTGTCAATATCACAGTATCTGATTTGACTGTTCCTTTATGGATGTGTGAGCGATTGACGATCGCGAGTTTTCAATGCATTCTAGAATCCCTCTTAAAGATCAAAATGTACTTTGGCTACGATTAGGATCTTGCTGCCTCAAACGGCAGCTGATAGGGATATATTGGACTAGGATGGAGGTTACATTAAATTGAGGGACACTTGATGCTGCAAATGAAGAATATATTCCCTTCGTTTGCGTTAAGGGTTGGTACTTTTACATACTTTATTGCAGGATATGGAATCCATTTCCATGTCAGTAGATATTTATATTTTTATCTTATGTAGAATTATTGTCAATGTAGACAATAATTATTTTCATATACAATATCTGATTGACAGTAAAGAGTGTGGTACTAAAGGTCAGTTGCTGTAAGATCCTGAGATATTGACACAATATCGCTGTCAATATCACAGTATCTGATTTGACTGTTCCTTTATGGATGTGTGAGCGATTGACGATCGCGAGTTTTCAATGCAATCTAGAATCCCTCTTAAAGATCAAAATGTACTTTGGCTACGATTAGGATCTTGCTGCCTCAAACGGCAGCTGATAGGGATATATTGGACTAGGATGGAGGTTACATTAAATTGAGGGACACTTGATGCTGCAAATGAAGAATATATAGAAAAAATAGAAAGCACCAAAACCTATTTCGTATACGAATCGCCATAGATAGATTCGATTCATAATTTCCCAGACGGAAGGTGTCCCTGACAAATTCCATACTAAAACAAGATAAATAAATACCAATAAATTCAGTTAGATTATGAATATAGCAAGTATTTACCTGTGTCAACATCTTATCATCCTGCGACTTGTAAGGCTAAGGGAAACTAGTTATTGTTGTACGTAGGCGATGGCAGTCAGCTTTCTCTAGTTATGCGCTGTTGCCCAACATAGCCGATGTATTCTATGAAATTGTTCACTTTTCTCGACAACACCGGTAATGGTTGTGGTACATCACTATGGTGAAATGTATAGTTTGGAATCAACGACCAGATAAGCATTCGAAACTAGTTTTTTTTTATTTCGATACAGGCTAGAACTCAATTCTTTTTTCAGACTGGGTTAGATACAGTTTAAAAGTATATTCTAAACAGAAGAAGGTTGATAATGGCCATGCTGTGATCTAATTCTGACATCACCGAACCTAGTTTTTGATGAAAACTAATAAAATACCTCATTGATCCACTTTTCAAAGCCACAAGGACACGCAAACCCGATTATTTTGTACCATCGGCCTACATAATGTTCTATATTTTGTGCTAGTTTTGAAATAAATCGGTCGTTATGGCAATTAATTAAACCACGATACGTTAGCGGTGGGCCGGGCCGCAAAATGTTGCCATGAGTAAATAAGTTTCGTATATAATGTTACAGCTAAACGGTTTTACCGCTTCCTGATTACGATAAGTAATGTTTTAAATAGATTGAACACATTTACTTAATCGGTATTCATTAGTTGACATAAGTACTTAATAGGGAAGGTTAGATACGGGCAGGAAGATGGGTAATTTATCATGCAGTCTCCTCTAGATCGTTTTTGGATAACTCAGCTTTAGTTATCTCAGACTGCAATATCAGTGAGCGACCCTCCACTATAAAATTAATTTTGCAATGGCCACAAAGTCCCTATTAAAATCTTTAAATTTCATTTCGTTTCAGCGTGTGCTAGGTATGTCCTTTATCAGTAGGTAGTCTAACATTTTTGCACACTATATTCTTCAGAAGCTAATCATTGATAAGTAAGTACATAAGCTCCGATTACTCAAGAAAACTATCGATTACACATAGGTTACTGGCTCATTATAATTACCAATGCCTATCAGTAACCTTATTACGAAACTATTACCAGGTATCAGTAGGGTACTCGGGTCTCTGGTCTAATTAGATCTTATAAATCATATCGAGTATCGGACCCCGCGCGACCTCTGACGCCTCCGCGGTTTCAAACTAGCTTTGTACGAGTATATAAGGTTCCGTCTTTCTATTTCTATAAATGTCATTTTGTAATAATGGGAGTTCAAAATTGATTGGGTTTTGTTCATTAATTATTTTGAAATAATAATTTTATTATGTGCAGGACTGCTGGCAGGCCTCTTACTTATTGGCATTAAAAAAGATTTTCTATTTTTTCTATGATTCATTCATCATCACGTTATAATTTTCAAATTGTAGGTTATCAAGTTATGCTAAAAGTTTTTATTTGTAATTGTAAATTTCCAGTCATTTAAAAATATGGTTCTGAAAAGTATTTATAAAAATAAAAAGTTAAAAAAGTCTTGTAAACTCTTGCTCATTAAATTGGCTGTTCTTTTACCGTTGCGACATTAATTACTAAAGTGCGAACTACGTGGGTGTCTTACAAACTTTAATTATTGATTATATTATCTGTTGTAAGCAATACGGTACCTAACACATAACTATCAGACATTTCTACGCCCCTTAACAAAGTGCCGACGTCAAACATTCATATTACAAATTGGTGTCGTGAACCGTAATTAAATAACACACTTTATTTATTAATAAATTATTAACATTACCTACGCACGGTAGTCATTTCTATATTTATTGCTAGATAATATATAAAATTAACAATAACGACTAATAAAATGTCGGATTATTTCAAAATAGTGATGCGTTTCTGTCACTTTTACCATTGAATGTAACGTTTAATTTAATTCGATAAATTAATAACGGTTTTCTTTCGTAAATTGTCATTAAAAACCAATTTCTTATAGCTGTAATATGTAGCCTGTAAGTGAATAAAGTAAAAGACGGGACACACGCAAGCACATTTTAATTAATTAAAATATTAAATGTCGTGAACTCGTGACTGATTTATTGAAATAAGACATTCGATGCAGTGGACGAGCACGTACCATCAATAAGTATAAACGCACCAAAAGAAACAATTAAGGACGACTCCCATTACGTGCTCTCCTTTTCATCTGATTTCCTCTTTACCGTGACTAATAAACATGTCACCTACGTATAATAATTAAGTATGAATCACTCTAACCGTTGGAGAAAGTAGGCTGACATTAAATGTCAGTTACACTAAATTAGGAATAAAAACTAACTTCTGTACAGTTACAATATATCTTTTCAACTATAAAAATCATATAAGGAAGCGCGAATAAATCAAACGGTTCACGAATTCATAAATTTTTATGTCTCTATCAGCCCATATGAGGTAAGTAGGCATCTTTGAATTTTTACTTTTTTGCCATGACAAACGACATCTGTCGGCAATTAGAGCAGAATCAATTTAATAGTTCCATATTTAATTTATGATGTCGTTAATTTTAAAGTAGGCACTTACAAGACGAAAAATAGAATATGAAATGAAGAAATATTACCTAAATGAATCTAAAACGTGAATCCCTAATCCAAGAATAATTGAATATTAAATATTTCTATTCTTATTTTGATAAAAAATATTAAAAAAAAAATATATCTTCAATGTTTCACAACAATGTTGGGGTCGATTTCCATTTTTAACGTTTCATGTAATAAATAACGTAATAATCGTCATTAATGTACCTATACAGAGTGTAAATTGACCTTTCACGCATGCTGTACATTAAACTAAGTAGGTACCCCTACTCAAAAATTTTGGTGGGAAACTGAGAGGGAGGACTTTTTTTTTGGGGGTCAAAAATCGTATTTTAAGATAAAACTCAATGTAGCACTCTTAAAACATTGTGCTAGTAGATGCTTTGAATAGTAAACGGGTCATAGAGCTAATTTAAGTAAAGTTATAACCTAAAAACAAGTACTTATTTACAAAAACAGCTGTGAAGAATTTGGAACTTTGAACTCCAATATCTCCTTAACTAGGTACGGTCTAGAAAAAAAAAATCGCACTGGTGGGGAGAACAAGTGCCCTTCGGTTGCGTTAAGGGTACTTTTACACCCTAAAAACTAGTATGATTATACCGAATTACAGTACGAAATAGTAATGGAGAGATTATCAAAGTTAGAGCTAATAAGTATTAGTTATTTAAATTTTCCGTTTAGCTCAATCTCAAACTTTAGCAATCATTCATTTTATAATTCAGAGCTCTAGATTTGGACATCAATTATCCTGTATTAATAGAGAAGTTTTAATTCTCGTTAGTAAAATAACCGTTGTTTCTGTAATTAGCGCTCTGTTATAACGCAAAAATAAAACGTACAACTCACAAATCTCTTAGCATTATCATTTTAAGACAGATATTTTTCTCCAGTTTTTGTGACAAGAAATTGAAATGAAGCTCAAAATTACTATGTAATTAACTGCTTCTACATTTTAATGAAATTATCATTAGTTATTACAATAATTAGTGGCTGTAGACTTACTTCATTATAAAGTTTATAAGTTCCCATTCTCGTCGGATTAACGGCTTATTCATAAAAGATAATTAGTGTTAGGCGTCTTAATTAGTTTTGTAAAGCAAAAAATAATTCATTTTTAAAACTAGAACACTCGGGGTAACCATGTCAAAATTTAATTCAGTTTTATGACAACTTATTCGCATCACTATGTACACCAAGCTGATAATAGTGAAGACAGATATGCAATATCCAAACGTGTTGTCTCACTGTTAAAAAAAAAAGATTTTTCTTCACGAAATGAGAACCCAACCAATCTGTAGGAGTTCTGGACACCCGATGGAAGAAGGGTTTTGATGCTCTTGGCCACACTCACTGAAGTACTGTCTGCAAATGATCGACAAGCATGCAACTTTGCAGCAGTCGACGAGGCTATGAAGTTTGGAACCAAAATTACCACTTGTGCGCGTGCACTAAACAGTCACTCCAATAAACCTTGGTAATTCACAATCGTGACCGTACACTAAAATTTAACAAATCATGCCCCACAGTCCTATTCTATAGTTTTAATAAGCCAAGGCACAAGTTCCCTCACATAAAGCCGTATGATGTCGGAGGCACGGCGCGACCTCTGATATGGTGAATTACCATGGGGTCCTGTTGGGTCCCATGGTGGCGTGCTAATGTCGTAATTTATACCCCATTGTCTACCACCATGTGGCAGGGGACGTGACGAGAACACCTAAACTCTGCACGGTTTTAAACATTTTGTGTGGAGAGTTTAAAAATGTTTTTAGAGACGATACAATGTATGGCTTGATTTATTTGTGGTCGTATGTCGATGGTGATGGGCTTTTCGTAATTTCAAGAGAACGCATATTATTATTTTTATTTGATTCATTTTGAATTTTCTAATCATTACACGGCTATAGGTAGACGTAACCTAACTCTTTAAAGCTCTTAAATGTGATTAACCAACCAATTTAAATTCAAACATCATTATAAATAAAATAATGTATTGTTCTGTTCACTGCGAGATAATGTATAAGCCGCATGTTGACTGTTGTTTTACGGCATGTAGGTAGTTACTTTCGTAACGTTTAATTTCAATACCTTCATTATTCAGATACCTACTCAATAAATTTAATCCAGTTTAATAAAGCAAAGCAAATCATAACAAATATGGCGATATTATAATTTCATAATTCTTTAGTTCATTAGCTGTCCATAAATATCGGAACATAAACTTAACGATTAATTTTTTTTAAACAAACCAGAGAGTAGATAGAGCAAAGACAACGTTGAAGGTGCGATCAAAATCTCAGCAGTTATTTTAAAATTTAGTGTTGTAATAATTAGCCGTTATAGCGTTAACGAGTGTTGCGCTATTAACTATATTATAACGTAGTCACAACAGTTTTAACGATTAAGGGAAGTCGTTCAAACAAGCGCGACAAGAAAGTTTTTATGACAACACTATTTATTTGACAAGTTTTTCCGCTTCTTTTGGACTTTGTTTTTTGGTATTACGATGACACTTTAAGTGTAAGTTTACAAACTGACGTAATTATGAGACATTCCGAGAACTAGAACTACCTAAAAGGTGCTTTGATGTTTAGATAGTAAAAATTCCAAGAATTATAGCCGTCGACATCAAAAGTTTTCTGCTACTGATTTGTCCGTGGAGACCGACGGATGGTAAGTAAAAATCACGACGAAAATAAAGTAAATCCTTTGTTGAATAGCCGACAACACGTGTAACTTCTAAAAAATCAGGTAGTAAGTAGCTCAAAACACGAAACACGTCCATCCCTTTACCTCGGCGGCGAAATCAAACCAGCTAATTTTCATTTTTCATTTCCGTTCTCCCAAAGGCACCGTCGTTGCATACCTATACATATAACTACATGGAGTTTTAATCTTTAACATGTTCGAAGCCGAAAACCGAAGCCGAAAGCCGAAAAAGGAAATGCTGCTCACGATGTCATTACGTCACGGTTCCCATTTTATGTATATTCATAAGTTGACACTTCGTCTGCGGTAGGTAGGTTCCTATAATTAAGTTGAAATGAAAGGGATTTCCTTTTGCCACACCACGTAAGTAATGAAATCGAAGAGCTTTGTATTGCACTATTCAGCCATTGTTCTGAACAATGATGTCGTTTTTATTTGATGTTTCCTTCACTCGTAGTAGTGAAACTACGGTGTCATTCTGGATGTAATGTAGATAAATGAATACCATTTTCTATGAAAATTGTTAATATTATGGTTGTAGGTACTTTTGAGGAAGTAATATCTAAAGAAACATAAAATATGTTATATTGGGCACAAAATAATTTCATAACGCCGTAAAATATATAAAGCTCACGGTGATTTGAAAGAACCGATTCGAAACTAAAATGAAATCTAAACAAAATATTATTACACGCAATAATACCACTAATGCTTCCTTATTTTCATAGCCTCTTCAAATATTATTGCTTGAATAATCAAACTGTCACAATAAAGTCTATTTATTTATAAAAGTTTAAAGTCATTTAAAGTCTCGGCACATCGGCGTTGGAGGCGCTCTGTCATAAAATTCATTGTTAGGATTATTTATAAATAAATATGACATTATTATCATATTGATTAGGTTTATTTTTGCTTATTTTCGTAGAATATTAAATGCTAAATTATTCGGCCTTTTTGCACAACACTACGTGTCAGTCATAATAATATTTACATATATTAATTAGTTCAATAAATTGACTTTATGACATGTAGGTTAGCTACCGTAAAACTTAATTATCACCATAAACCTACATTTTAATAATTAAGAATACTTCAATAAGTTTTCTTAACTGTGAACATCTTTAATTAATTTTAAAGGTTGTGTTAATAACCCTCCTTTTGCGCTTCGCCGCAGTCGGGTAAAAACATCCATTCACCTAGTAATTGTACAATTTCCACGGACATTTTCGCAAATGTTTTCCAATCGCATCCTCCTTGCAGTGCTTGATAAACAAACGCCAAAAGATTCATGCTGACCTGTAAAATTTTAAGTCTAGAGTACCTGAATCTTGTTTTGAAAAAAAATAACATGGCGTCTTTGACAGATATGGTTATTAATATTATTATTATTCGTTGAATGTTCGGGGATCGTGCCGAACGTTGGCATAAAGCTCACGACCAAATAACACGATGTCTTGAACGTCTTTTGTATGATAATGCAATGGATTTTTTGATATTTTAAAAACTTATTTTGATTTTTATTATTATTGAGGTTTATTTTTAAGGAGCGGAAGGAATTTTATTTTTATAAACGTTGCTAAGCAAATATTTTATTTATTATAAGATTTTATTGCAGGTAGCGCTCTGTGGATTCAGTTTATTGGTAGTTTATAATAATTTTGAAAATTATTTCCCTTTTCGTGCAGGGATGAACTAGCAAGCTGCTTAATTTTACCACATCGCTGTAAGATAACAAGCAAATATTATTGTACCCTAAGTCTTAGTGATTCTTGCATGAAAACTTTAAGTTTGTGTAACTACAAACTTCGCTGTCACTAACTTCCATAAGTCTTTAACTTTCATGAGCTTGAGGTTAAACGCCTGGATTTTCTGAATTCAAATAAGTAAATCTGCAGTTCTCGCGTTGCAAATGACACACGTACAATATTCGAAACACTCTACTAAATTTTAAATACGGAACGTGCGACTTGCCAATAATAAAGTGAATTTATGACAGTGTCAGTGTTGCCACAAGCAAAATTTTGAATTACCACGGTAAAATGTCAGTGAGTCCTGTGACTGTTCCACGACATAAGAGTATAATCGATGCATTATTAAGACCTCGGGTAAACATCGGTCGTTTGCGGCCACTTGTGCGGTCGAAATTTGGCCTAACGACGCATAAATATTGAATTTGCAAGCAGGCGATGCAAAATATGCTGCAGACGTTTACATTGCAGCCTAAATTTTGCACTTAGTACGACCGTACGTTATTTTATTACAAATTGCTACTCTTGCAGCCGTAAACTTAACATAAACTTAATTTTTAATCAAACCTACGCCAATAGCTACTGACTTCAGTGACCCAATTTGGCATTAAGTTCCTCGTAAACGATTTTACAAAGCTTTAAAACGGATTGCCGAAACCTAAATTACAGTTTGTTGCTCCTAATTTTGTCATTGTCACGGAGCCACGCCTCAAAACTGTATTTTTTCAACACGTTTGGAAGTTAAGGAAAAACATAAGTAACACATTATGCGCGATGAATATTATCGTGCAAATTGTGCACACCGAGTGAACACGTCTAAAATTCGGCGCGACGCATAAATCAGGGACGCCCACCACACTACGGGTTAATAGGGTTGACGACAGGATGCAAGCATACCGCAAAAATATGGAAGGACAGAAATGCAATAGAATAAGAAGAATGAGAATGATGACATAGGAATGGTTATAGAAACCGGTGATATTAAAAATGGCGGAAGAAAAAGTAGAAACTATACTACCACTCAAAACACTACGTTTTCTCTTTCTTCTAAAATTACTCGATCTCAATCGACGATAAATGTCAAACACTTCCGTCGGCAATCAACAAAAACAGATAAAATTCATTTCACTTAGAGACCATAACAATTATACTGCAAAAACTCAAGAACAACCACAATATAATGCCTGCAGAACCTGCTTTCAACTTGCAAGTTCCAAGAAAACTTATAAAAAGGTAGAAAAAACTAACTTGGTAAAACACGCAGGCATCCCTGCCGAATAGGGCTGTGCCAACTCCTTTATTTACGACAAGCCGAATGCAAGCCGATTACAAATTCTGCGTGTGGGTCGACGCGTGCGCTGCATCCCTGTTGCACAATGATGCATAAAAGAATACGTGATGCTTTTGAGATGAGCCGATTTGTCGTCGTTTGCAGACGGTGTTGACGACACTGTTAGCTGTTAGGATGTGTGTATAGTGGGCTTTTCTGCGAAATTGGTCTTTATTTACACATTGGCTATTTTAAATGCTTGATCTTAGAATTGTAATGGCTGAATGAAAATGTTCACAATTTTATGTATACTACATTGTCAGATTTCCTAAACACCTGCAACTGTATTGCCTTTTCTCAACATGTTATGGTCGGGTTTGACTTAAACCAGATGCATCTGAATAGGAAGACCAGTATTTTACATGGGCCGCCTATCTATCCTCCACATTTGGTAGGTTTTTTCTTGCTGGGTTTATAACCTTCAATTCATCACAAAAACTCAAACATAAGTAGATTATTCCTTGTTCTTTTCTATCTCTATCATTTGCTTCCCCTCCGTTTTTTCCTCAAACGATCTCGCAAACACTTGAAACTCGCGTAAATTACATACAATCAGCATTCTCTCGAAATACCCCTTTCAATACCGAAAAAATAATACGAAAAGTTTCAAGAAGTTAGAGCCGCGGGGCCTCAGATGACAGCATGATATATTCCACGATATGATTTGTTACACATTGTAACATGTTACGTTTTGATTTGTTACACTTGTAACAAACTGGATATTTTAACGAGACCGCAAAAAGAGATGAATGTTGCGTAATATTGGGTTTTAAATATTCCCTTGATGTGCTAAAGATATATGAGTGCGTAACTGCCATTAATTTATGGGTTCTCGTAATAAATGGATAAAAAACGGCTTAATATGCATTGAAGACTGTGGGTAATTTTCTTAAAAAGACACTTAAAGAAAAACAATGTCCTCCATAATTTACGGATAAATGAAAACTGCATAACTGTAACTTTTAACACGTTTACTGAAGCTTGTTAGCTGGCAAGACGTCCTGAGTTGAAAATAGTAATTTTTTTTAACGATTTTTGGCCCCAACCTTTAAAAATATACGAAGAAAGTGATGACTTATTAACCAAATCAATTACAACCTTGATTATGATTTTTGCTAGTATAAAGTGTATTTTAAAGGGAAAATTACAAGCAGCAACTAACAATTTACTTTCTTCCACGTCACAAATCGATTATTACTTCAGCGAAAGTGTCCTATTGACATTTGTGAGAGTAACGAGCTTCAAACAAGCAGCTTTTTTGACGAAATATCGACATCTTAATCAAATTACGCACGAATTATCACAAGGCTAGGTTGGGTTAGATACGGATGCACGACACACATAAAGTTAATGCATGACAGCCCTAACTTAGGGTGGCCACACTATAGGAATAATAAGCACATTTTCAATATTGTTTTGAATTTGGAGAAGTGGTTTACTTTTAATCTGTGCTCTAACGCGTCAGGGAATACGTTTACATATCTGTGAAAAGTGGCGCCATCACTTTAAATTAGATCCTCTGTAGTGGATTTTTAATTGCCATTTACTGAGTTAAATAATAAACAAAAAATTATAAAAGGTATATTTTAGGTCCCAATCGGGGTTAAACAACTCCAAAATATTCAAGGACACCTTAAATATCCCAGTCGGACTACATTAATAGCAACCCTAAAGTATCCGAAAGTCAATGGTGTGTAATGGGCACGGTCCAATCAATTAAGATACGGCCCCGTGCCGAGACAACGCCACCCGCGCCGATGTAATCGCGGCTTTACGCCTCAATTACTTGCTGCAAGTGTGTGCTCGCCTTTATACGTTATGAATTTTGCACGACAAGTTTGCACGCGAGCTCTGGTTATGTTTTACTGTGTAAATCTAACCACTGGTTTTAAACCTGATCAAGTTCTAGATCAGTTGCTCCGCTGCATCAAATCTTAAGTAACAGCCAGTAAGTCGTAAGAACATAAAGGATCTACAGGGCTATTGCGTATCTTTTTAAATGTCGGTGACTATCATAGTGTCCATCGATTAATTGTCAAATTGGTTATTGTTTAGTACAAAATGGAACCATTTGACAGTTAATTGCAATAACCCTGCTGATCACAAAAATCTGTGTGTCGGTACGAACTGCAAATTGTTCGTACCTACCATGATAATTAATGTTATCTTAAATATTATATACCTGTAGCCAAAATACCAGCCGCACTGGAACATCAAATATTGATTACATTCTAACATGTCAACATAGTCTTACAGAAGGAGTACTGGATACTGGGATACTTTCAAAGAGCTAGGCAATTGAAGTCATTACCATAACAATAACTCAACAGTAATGAATATTAACATGATTGAAACCATTTCAACCTAATGCGATTCCATACATTGATGAAATACAAATGTCTTCAACATTGCGTGAAAACATCCCAGCACACAGTTATAGCTATAAAAGTTACACATTTTGAATGAAAACGACTTTGAATCAACATAAACTGAACAGAATGTGGAAATTCTAAATAAAATGGGATCGAAAAACCCTTCAACGTGACTATAACAATTATTTTTATGAGCTATTACTTGTTTGCCGACGTATTGGGTATGCTTTCATAACATGCGACCTTTGTCAATGGAATAAACTGAATAATAACATTTCAATAATACGTGTAATTGTTGGTTACAATCATCCAATTGTATAGCTTCATTCTGTGCAAGGATATTCTCGTCCGTGGACAAAATTGGAACTAATTCCGCTATATTGTTTTTTCAACAAGTTTAAAAACAAATGAGAACCTACACTACTGACAGCATCATCGTCTTTGTGTCACTGTAACTGTCAACGTTCTTTCCAGCTCCAGAGGATCATGCTAAAGTGGCTAAAGTCATTCAAGTTTTTCAATATTGTGTGTGGTCCAAGAGTGGCAAGGTAAGATGGTTTATGACATCGTACAACACGACAAGACCGTATTTTCAAATATCGTGTGGTTAAATCACTCCTACTCTAAATAAACGATTAAATGCTGCATAATGCTATCGGTGCATTGCCATTCATAAATTATCTTCTTGATATTAAAATGGGGTAAATAAACCTCTAAAGATAAACTATAAATTAATTTCACCTTTGATAACAAATGTAGAGCACTACACATTCCCGACCAATTTCATGACATTTTACAAACATCAGCTTCATTAATAGCCATATTTTCACAGTTCATATTGAACAGAACATACAGGAACTACTTATCAGTTTTTAAACAAATTAAGACGAACGCGCTGGGGTAGCCCGCGAATCATCAACAAGCAACCTGATAATGACCTGAAGATTGCTAAAATAAACCCAATCAAAAACATAACATAATGAATAAATAAATAAATAAATAATAACGCGCGACAACGATCTACCTTTGCCGCTGCAGCTTACCATCAAAGAAAAACAAATGCTACGTCTGAACCGCAACACCTGAAACTCGATTTTAGTTGTTGGAACTTTTAAAGAAAACTTTATAGCCATTTTTCAAGAAAGAAAATCCTGCATCTGTTATATTTAACGGTGAAATATCACGCACTGACGCAAACTACGACTTATAAGGGAAGTAACATATGGACAGACATGGCAAAATTTTAAGAATTTCCACTCGCACAGATTTATATTAACTCGTTTGAACTCTAGATATGAAACTAGGTTTTATTACATTTATTTTTGCCTGACTCCCTTGTCGGAAAACCTTTTATGACTGCTTTCTTCATAGAAATGGGCAAGTAAGAACTTCTTTGTGGGTTTTTGAGAACTCAGCTAAAGAATATTTTCTCCTCTAAGCTGACTACTCTTAAACCCTCGCCGTCGTCGGTCTTGTCCTCTTAAATTTGATTACGTTTGCCAAGACAGCGCATTGCCTTTCAGATGTAAAACAGTCGCAATAATTTTGTAACTAAACTAAACGATTACAAATGCTTTAATGTTTCAACTAAAACAGTAAATTATGGAAACATGGTAACAAAAGCAGACAAAATATAAAGGGGACACAATTAACTGCTAACTGCCTCAGTATTTAGGGTTATTACAAACTAAGTATATTTATTTGTATTGCCGGACACAACTGCTCAATTATAGCAGCACTCGCAGTGTTTCCGTCACCGATTTCTATCATAATGACGATTTACACTGGCGACCAATAATTATAGCCCACAGTCGCTGCGGTGGATGGAGGGGTTTATTGGTTCTGTTGCATATTAACACGTCAGCACTGACGAGTAAATGATTCAATTATTTTTATTGATAAAAATGCATAGAATATGTGGTTTTATTTGACTATGTTGGAAATAGTAAGTATTTTAGTCGCTACATCACATAAGATTCCTATTCAAAAAAATGATCTCATATTATAGCTTGTAAAAAAAAAGTAACACATTATTTTTCTTTCAAACGCAAACTGAGTTTGCTTTGGCGTCATAAAAGGATAAAATATTGGAAGACTAAATCAATATCAACTCTCGACTCAGCAGTTTCAAAATGTAACTTTCTTTCCGTGAGATGGTGAAAAAACTAAAAAATGTCAGATATTTTACAAGTTTGTCATCATACGAGATACTCTTACTTTCCAAATTTCTAGTTAACTTTTTAGCTCCTCATTATCTTAATAAAACAATTGACAGTAGTCATAATCAGTGAGGAATCTGTCAGGTACACTCAAATACGTCATTTCCGGCAACAAAAGTTTCTACGATAGTCCAAATTGTGGCGCCTGGCGTTGTAAAATTCTAATTAGCGTTCATTTACATTTCAGTTCGTATCTTTGTCTTTCTTTAGCGAGTTGTAAACTATTATTGGATTAGGAAATTGTGGGTCTTAGTCAGAACTTTGGAGTAATGTAGCACAAAAATTGGGCCAACAGTTCGCTAGTTTTAACTTCTATTGCATCGTCAGAAGTTGCGCTGTATTAGACCAATAAATTTAAAAGTCAAGCCAGCACATCAAGCTACCCTAAACTGTCAAAGTTCTACAATTCACCATAAATAAGCCTATTGCTATAGCGATAACCTTGGAAATCGTAGTAGATTTTAGTGAGAACCTTGATGTGCCGGCCGTCAGTACGAAGAAGTCACTCCAGCATTGGGGCGGTTGAAGAATGTTCTTAGGATATCATTTCAAATAAATGTAATTTTGTCTAGCACCGACTGCAAAAAGTTCAGAATTTAGATAACTATTTTAATGAAAAGAGCCCTACCTATACCGTTTACCAAGTAAGCAACAGTAACGAAAGAATATTTTTGCTTAATATTGTAATAAAACCAAACGAACAAAATTTACGCGAATCTCAATCGTTATTTACATGTAAATCTGAATCAACACCACACTAGGTGTCAGTAATTAATTCATTTACATACTCAACAGAAAGAAGTTTTTCTACAGTCTACATACCCATATAAACTGGCTGAATCGCTTTCTAGGTCTCACCTCTAGCTGTTTTGCGTAAACCAATATGGTATAATTGACTGATTCCAGTCAGTTCTTGAATAACATGTGTCCCCAGTAGGGATATAACATAATCAAGACAAGCTAATCGTTAGTGTAGAAAATGTCGGTTACATTCAAACAAGTGTACCAATACGTCTTTCAGTTAGAAAACTTGAACTGCCAAATGTGTAGAAAATGTGGAACGAACTGCGATGTAGGTTAGCGTTAACTAAGGTCTGGTTACTGAAAACGGTATTAGGGCTGAGTCTAACATCAGCAGCATAGAATCGCACTCCTCCATGAGCATGGAATTGTGGTTCCGTACTGTCAGGTGAGAATGTGAGATTCAACCCTTGTAGAGCTTATACTTACAAAGAGACTTATGAACAGCGATAATGAGGATGGAAAAAATTAAAATTCTAAAGGAACTGACTTAAACTACCGAAAGTTTATGTCAACCTTGTTTTAACTCGTGGGATAAAGTCATCAACAACAATAGTGCAATTTGCAATTAATTTCATTTATTCTCTCTAAATAGAAGCAAGCAATAAATGAGATCTATTAGAAAATCGTATCCAACCGCCACTACCTTATACTAAAGCATACTAAAACCATCATAATAAATCATAAGAATATCTAAGCAAACATATTCATTTACCGAACAAACACTAAAATAGAATTGTCATTTGAATAGGAAACCCTCGCTTTCTCTGTGCATAAACAAATCATATATCATTGTAACGAAAACCCATTAGATTGAAAGATGCTAAGTCGAGATTGAACTGCAAGTCGGAACTTAGATCGGTAGAACTGTTTTATCAGAGAGATATGACACCCACGTACGCCGCGACGATACTGACGATAAATCAGTATGTACCCCCCACTACTTTCGTCAGCTAAAGTTCAATACACTTTTTTGCAAACTTCAATGAGATTGCTTTTTTTTTTGGCGGGTGGAAAAAAATCAAATAACCCCTTCCGCTCTTGGGCAGAGCGAAAGGGAGTGTCAGACTTCTACTGACTAAAAAACCACTCATATTCCTTATTAGCCCTTTATGTCGAGGCCGCGGTATCTTTTACAACATCCCGCAGCCCCGACGGGCGTCAGCCCTTACGGGCCCCTCCCATGTTGCTGACATCTCTTTGAGCGCGTGGAACGTCGACACGGCCTTTCGTCGTCATAAGACGGACGGACGGCGAGCTAGCCCATCACTCACCGTCCACAGGTCCGCGTCTACGGTGGCCGGAAGCCATCACGTGGCCCCCGACGCCGAGACGAGAGGTTCTCTCCCTCTCGCGTTCTGCCACCTCCTTCGCTTCGCGCTTCAATGAGATTGCTAAGATGGTTATCTAGGCTCCGTAAAATATATGATCTAAATTTCTACATTATAAATACCTGTATCCTAAATTGCAGCAGTTTATTAGATTTAGTGAATGTCTTTTATGTCTTCATACCCTAAGAGCTTACCGCTCGCCTAATATCGTTATCCAGTGTGGACACATTTACGACTTCTCTTACGTAATACAGTTACGGTAACGAGTTATTAACACTATTCTCATTGAAGCCGAACTTACTAAATGTGTTCCGAATCTTCTATTGAATTACAGTCGTCGAACTACCGATAGTTAAGTTAAATAGGTACTTGGTTTTATTACCAACCGCTTAGAATAGGAAAAGCTCTATTCAGGACTCCAGGTGTTAGCCAATATCAACCGTTATAAATGACAATAAACCGTTGATCTATCGTATGATCACTTTTGTTTTTAACTACAGGCACTTTGATATACAGCACCGACAAACAACCGCCAGATCATAACATAATTCAAACCGTTTAATGGCGAGGCGGTGTAGACATTACTTATTTTTAATAAAGCATTCGATTAAATTCGTACGACTGGCGATTGAGTGCAGAACTAATAAAATGAAAGTAGCCATCATAAATCGTTGTTACATCGGTTATCGAGTGGGTTGGCGCCAAGAGGTAACATACGTCCGCCATCTTTGTGAAAAATGCGTAGTGCCAGTGCTGTCTGAGCACGCTAACAAGCTGCGTGCGCCGCCCGCGCACATCTACGTGCAACGTACACCGCCATATTGAAATTTTAAATACGTCGCGCGGCGCCTTTATGACAATCTATCAAAATTAATACAGTTCCCGTCGTGTGTTTACTTTAGTGACATAGTTATTTCCTGAACACATTACAAACCTGTTGTTGCCAAGACTCGATCTATAAATAAATCTCCTTCCTATAACTAAATTAACACCTTAAGGTGCGAATAAATGGTAATTTAGTAACGCCATTGACAGTAATTGCGTATACGACATTTAGAAGCAGAACATTATTGAAGGCTTTATAATGAAACCTAGTCGTCTGACGACAACTTAATCAGATTTCACATGTATAAACATTACGACGATTTAATAGACAGGCATCGGCAGCTGAGGAAGGAGTTAATTAAACTTTAATCTACAACTGTGTACTTTATAGCGCACTTCATTTGGATTAAAGGAATTCGAGCAAAATGCAACGAACGAGTTTGACATTTTAATACTCAGATCTCTCGATATGCGACAGAGGTCCGCAGAGTAAAAAAAAATATTGGAAGCCCTCACCCACGCTCCAGATAAACAAATGCCCTTGAGACGGCGACACCAATTTAAATGTACACATTCAGCACTTAATACCAAAGTCGGGCAGTCCGTCCCACGGCGACTGAAACCTGTCCCTCTTTCATACCGGCTTGTGATAAAATTTCGCTGTAAATACCCTCAGAAAGGGAGAGGAATGCCGATAGCAATCACGTGACACGTTTTATGGTCGCACCACATAAACGGACGATGGCATTCAATCTACGCTGCAAGAAGGAAGAATTCATCTTTTTACACACGATTTCTTGTGATGGCATTGAAAAGTTTTAATCTTAAATTGAATCGTGGATAAGGAAGTCGTGGGCGCGTCTTTTTGGATCGTTACTTCTTCTTGGAACGAAGAAGTTGGGGCTTTTAAAGTCGTAAATTGGCAATTGTCTTAAACCTTAGCTGGTTTTACAATTAAATCCTCCTGTTCAACTTTCTCTTGTATAAAACAAATACTGTCCCACATAGCTGTCATGTAACCAAATCCCCCGGACCACCCAACCTCCTAAAACTGACGACAAAAACAATAATATCGCATGTACCGAATATTGTTAGATATTACCGGTGTAGATAGATAGTGGGATCATTAATAACGCCATGTCAACGGCACGGCCAGTCGATAACATTTGTTAACATCGGCCAATACCGCCACAATGCGGCTAACATTACCCGCTGGACGATAAAATGTACTCATGTCCGTTCTATTGGGAAAAATCGGGATGGTTAAATACGGCAGCGAGATTTCAATTTGATTTGTTGCACTCGTGTTTGGGAAGTGGGAGTAATATTTTCTGAAACATATAGAAGATTGCAGTTGCTGTAAGAAGACTTAGTGGAAAACTGCGTGGTGATCAATGCTCATGTTCTTTGTAAGAGAAGAGACTGGTATTTTTGAGAGGAAAACTGGGTCGACAAGTTATAAGAATGAAGCTGTATGTGAGCACATATTAAGTACAAACATCAATGTAAACGTTTTATGGATAGGAAGCAGCAACAAGGTTGAGCAGGATAACCACCTATAAAACCTTGAAAAAATGTGGTCGTGATCTACCTACATATATCCCCTCGAGAGTCGTAAATGTCGCATAAAGGAAAAATATAGTTAAGCTCTGAACTAGCAACCTAACATAAAAGTTAGAAAGCCACTGAAACCCTTATGTTGTTGTCACTTCTGGCGTAACATAACACCTCTATTTATTTTGCTAAAAGTTGCTCGCAAACTTAACAAGTACCCAAGTATTCAGTCCGCGTAACTTACGCACCTAATATAGTGCGGGTACCTGGGAACATCCACTTAAGACTATCACAATTTAAATCGTACCACACTGCTGGGAATAAACTTTAAATGGAACAATCTTGTACTTGCTACATTTTAGGGCCCCGAAGACCGAGGTAGGATGCATACTGTTTTCGTAATGCAAAACTGCATCTCGGCCCATGCTTTGTTGGGATACAAACGACGATCCGGTTTTACGATTGTCAGATAGCTTTTTGACCCCTGCTGTGTGCCATCTAGCGAACAAAACACTAATCCCTATACTTATGTACGTACAACGATACTTTTGCTGTTCGCACGCAGAATATCTGTTTAACATAAATCTGACGACCCAATTTGCAGTAGCGGTAGGCTGTACACCTTTTGTGTGTAGGGTCACGGGCCCAATTCCTCTATTGTAAGAAATATTGTGGAGCCTTCTAGACGTTTGTTTAAAATCTATATACATTAAGCTGTTCACAAACCCTTGTTTCTTTACTAACACTTCTTAAGGCTATTTTATTGCATTAGAAATCAATTATTGATTTCGATAAGCGTATGGCTCGTTTATTATAAACGAGCCATACGCTTATCGAGCATGAATATACAGATGCCATAAAACAAGATAGATAGGTACTTGACTGCACTTCATTAACGAAGGAAATAATATCAATTTCCTTACCCAATCATAAACCATTCATTAATAATTACAGATTTTTCTGTACGAAAGTATTTCTAGCTGGTTAGATGTTAAACGCTTTCCTTGAAGCGATTAAGACAGAGATTTCTCTGTATGCACTAATAGATAGCGAGAAACATGTATCATAAATAAATAAGCGTAATAAACGTTGTAAATCAATGGACAGTAGTTGCTAAATGATTGATTAAGGAACGTTTCGAGATCTGTTTGAATATCTATCGAATGAGGAGTTATTTTACTTGTGTTAACCATCTTCCCTATTTTATTAATTCTAATCTTGTTTGTTTATCAATCATTTGCATTATGGTATTGACTGAGTGTTGGTCGTTCCACTGTTTGTTTATTTTTCGTTCGTTTACTTTTGTTTACATTTTGTAAATCAGCAACTTATTTAGTAATGATGACACAAATATCTTCAATGTAGTACATACAGGGCATTCATTATTCGCAGCTAGCACTAAATAATACCTAATAATCATTGAATAAAACAACACCACAAAATGAGAATAAAAACAACAAAAGGAAAAAGAGCCATCAACAAATGCAAATACTCAGAATTTATAATACCTAGAATTAACCTCGCAACGATAGGCAGCCTACTTCACTATCGTTGTCTTGCTTACGTGACTTCTACATCCACAGCGAGAGAACAAATGATGTCAGAACAAAACCTGTTGGTTGTTAGTGAAGCCAGCAATGACTCAGAAGGTTGTAATTTTTACAAAAACGTCAAACGGAAATTGGTATCGCGCGATGCAAGGATCGCGTCATTCTACCGAGAAATCAATTTTAGGCTGTATCTTATGTTTTGGACAAGGATTTGTAAACTATTTACCTTAACTTATACCTTTTTCTTGATTTCGTTATTTTATTTTGGGTTTGTCAAGATTAATTTAGAAAAGAGGTTTTTTGGAAAACTGGTATCCAAGAATGTCCGTTTCAAGTTCATTTCCTCTCTCAAAATAGAAGATAGCTTCATTTAAGACAAAACACACACCATTTAGACCTACCAATACAAATGTTACACTCAACCCTATAATAATTTCTCACCAAGAATTCTAAATTATACTAAGTCTATAATCTGAAAATGTACATGCAGTAAACATGTTATGTAGTCAAGTAATCCCATGTCATAGGCTATCAGTAGCCATGTACCGGTAGCTTAACGTGCTGCTACTGGTGTAGACATAACTCTAGCTGGTAAACGTGTTGGTGAAACTACTCATACCAACGCAGTTCCTGAATGTAATCAAATTGAAAATATTGACATGTTCTAGTGCTTCGATATATTCGTAGATGAAATGAAGGATGATATTAAGATTAGTGGTCCAAGTGTTATTTATTTGGTTCACCAACAATTGTATACACTGGTACATGGTAAGGGAAATACAAGCAAAACATAACCAGAATAGAGCGTAACAATCACTTAAAGGTAAACTCTCCATGCACACAAAACGTTGTCGTAACTTACAAAATAATTTAGATATAGATGCAAGAGATTCTGCAGCAGATCTAGATAAAGATGGTGATTCGAAAGATGAAGCAGGATGCTCCTACTTGACAATAGGACAATAATAAAATACCAAATACCAATGAAGCCATACCTACTTCAAAGAGAACTACTATTGTATTCTCAGAAGAACTACCGTAAAAGTTCATTAGGTTAATCCCACTGAGTAAATACGACGACATTTATGCCATTTTTAATACTTAGGTACTCAAATTTAAAAAGTAGATATTAAAATATGGTTAATAATTAAACAACTGACGCGTGCGTTGTGTTGTGAACATTAATCAGAGAATTTGTAAGGAGGTTACATAAATATGAAACCTGTTTCGTTGGCGCCATCGTATAGTCATCAGTCGAGAAAACCGTGTCACGCATTGATATAAACGGCAAAAAACTGCAATTATTGACTTTTGGTATCTTACTGTCGTGTTTTGTTAAACATTTTCTTGTGCCAAATAGCTCTGTTGTTGCAGAGTCATCATTCTCGGAATAATGGAGACATCAAAATAAAAACAAATAAAGTCATGTTTTTCTCAATGAATTTTCCTTGGGATGCTCATTGCTTAAAACAAATTGTGATAATTTTAACAATTTCGTAATAAAAATCTTAAAAACCTTGAAAAAATCCATAATGCATCACTGTTAAACTAAACAAATAAGGAACCAATAGAAACACAAATAATCAAAATAAATCATTTGATTTTCAACTTTACAAACATAGGTCTTAACAGTCTACATGAATCGAATCCCAGAAATGTAATTCGGACCACCAAATCTGTCTCAAACGTCACAAAGCTCAGTTTCACTAACAAATAGCCACAATTTGCCCCAGCAATTGGCACTATTTATCCAGCGGACCGAATGCACAATGATACATTCATCTTAGATTATAATCTGCCACGGACAAATCGCTATGTTACTCGTATTTGCATTTTGATACAACTTCAATTTATTTAGGGTGGAACGACCTGCTAATGTCTGTAGGTACGTTAGGAGGTGCTTGAACATAATCGTCTTCGCGGTTCATTTCTTCTGTGTTTGAGGTTTCGTTATGTACTAAGTAAATTACCTGTATAGACCGTTCCAGCAGACTTATTCTTTGATTCTACACTCGCATCTTTTCCGCCACACATTTCCTCGATAACCTCTCTAATATACAATCATGTTTGCCTTTCACAAACAATTACGCATGAGAACAAAAAACTCAACATAACTGACAGCCAATAATCGGGCGTCTTACCATGTCGGCATTTTAATACAGCATATCTTATGTATAAATTATTTTTAAACGACAAACCATACAATCCATCATCTTGAATGTAGGTAAATGAACTTTGAGACACAAATAGAACTTCAAAGAACAAACCTGAATAATTGGGATTAAAAATACAACACTGCTAATGACGTTTTAATTAGGATTTATTAACGTTAAGAGTGGGACTAAACTAAATCGGGGTTTACCACTTCCGAAGTAACGCTTTTAGCAATAAATTTGAGGATATCGCTTGCGGAGGACCACCACAATCATTTAGAAATAATGGGGGTTTTTATGTCTTAATTCCTTCCTAAACGGTAACGGCATCCGAAACGTCGCTCTGCTTATGCTTAGCAGATGTGGAAAGAGCAAAGTCTCTTTCTTCCGGAAATGCAATTATGCGGAACTAGAAATAAAGACACCATTTTTTCTTTCCATAGAAGTAGTATTCCATAGACAAATTAATGTGACAGTAATGTTTCACTCAAACTTGACAGTGACATTGAAAGCGTATTCACAAATCAAAACAGTGAGTCTATAGCCAGAGTGTCCATAGTCAAAGACCTCGGTGTAACGTTTGATAGCAAACTGACGTTCCATACACACATTATAGGTTTGGCTAAAGAATCTTTCCGACGCTTAGGTTTTGTTTTACGTAACTGTCAAGGTTTTAATAATCAGGCAGTTATTAGGCTTTTGTTCAACGCTTTAGTTCGATGCAAGCTTGAAACCAGCGCTTGTGTGTGGAATCCTCACGAGGTTACCTATATGCTCATGTTGGAAAAGGTACAAAAAGCTTTCCTCAGGTACCTCTACAAACATGTGTTTGGATACTATCCTTATATGTATCCTACTAAATTCCTTTTAGGATGTTTAAATTTTAATTCCCTTCAAGTTAGGCGGGCTGTTGACCAAATAACAACAGCGTATAAAATCATACATGGTCATACCGACGCCTCAGATTTACATGCGGAGCTGTGTCAATTATTTGTTCCAAATAATTATAATCGCTCCAGAAAACATAAATTGTTTAATGTCCCATTTTGTCGCACTGTAGCTCGGTTCACCTCTCCTATACCACGTATGCTAACTATGCTCAACGCACTCGTGGAGACCAACCCTGGATTGGATTTGTTTGCTGATGAATGGAAGACGATAATGTTAGAATGCTTGTGGTTCTGCGAGAAGACCGAGTAAAAGGTTTACTTAATTAATTTAGTGTTAATGGCTTTTGCTGTACTAAATGTAATAATAAATAAATAAATAATAAATAAAAACATTTTAATACCACTTCACAACCACTGACACCAATCTATTCTGCCTGAGGGTCGAGACAGCGCGCTTTCTCCATACAATGTTTGGCGCCAAAATTCCTAACCTAACATTTGACAGTCACATTCGAATTTGAAATTCACAATTTTTTATTATTTTGTCGGCTTTTTAATAAGAGAATAAATTAATAATTTTATGTTATGTTTCATAAACAGGTTATTCAAACTGTCATTTTAACACGATACGCTTTAAAACATGTTCAGACAACCGTAGAATTAGCAGCTAACTGGGAAACAAAATAAATATCTGTATAAGTACCTATAGCAATAGAGCGAGTTATTGCGTACGACATGTTGACGTATTGCACGGCACGGAGATAAAATATAAACGTAATGAAATCTAATTCTAATTTAACATAGCGTTAGTAACCTTCCTCAGGTTGAAATGTCAGTCGATATTACAATGATACTAGGAACAGGTATCGCTCTAGTTCAGGACGATACCTATAGTCAATGCATCGTTCAGACAGAGGCGGTAGGCTACTGACAGATGACAGTAATTATACCTCTATCAGAGATCTGTCATGTCGGAACTGGAACTGGTCTATCTGACCAGTAGGGCTATTGCGTATCTTTAAAATGTCAGTGGCTATGGTTATGGTTTAGTACAAAATGGAACCATTTGACAGTAATTGATAGGCACTATAGGTTAGCCACTGTCATTTAAAAGATACGCAATAGCCCTACTGTTCCAGTGCAGCGCCACTATTAGGTACTTATCCTTGTACTGCAAACACAGTGAAAAAATGTTCCTTAAGTAATCTCTCACACAGTTGATAATGAAATCAGCAGCCTGAATATTTGCCAACTAAATTGCGAACTACTAACAACATAAAGCCTATCTCTCACTAGCACACTGTGCGCCCCATTAGAGGCGACAGTCGTCTTCACCAGACCCTCGACATATTTGATGTGTTGTTCCCCGAACGTAAGTACGTGCTTCTCGAACAGTAAACTATTACCATTTAATAGATCGACTTGACCCACTGGCTAGTCACGATCGTCTGTCTGTACACGCTGAAGCCGGCTCACGTATGCAGATGCACAAGTCATTGTCATTCTTTTTTTAATAGCCTTTAGTTTATTATAGGACTTATGAAGTGTAATCTGATGGAATACCTATGCATTTGTAGTGTCGTTATGGTTTTAATTGGTTATGAACGTGAAAAAGGTAGCCGGTGTTATAGTGCACAATATTTTAGTAGTATGCTATGCTCTAGATTTTATTTCATTGAATGTTTATGTAATATGATAATTTTTCTAATGTCGACTTTATTTTGTTTGCAGGTAAGACCACATTCAGGTGCAACCATCAAAACGACATGGCATGGCTAAGTTTATTACCAAATTAAATTTAACTACGAGTAGGTATATCTGACGTTTAGAAATAATTAAATATTTATGCTCAAAGCTTAATGAAAAGAAGTAGTTAAAACACATTATGTATTTAGATCAAATCGGACAGCTCCATAAATTCACCAATCACCGTAACGCTTTAGTCCAATTAATACACAAGTAAATGAACTCGCAAAAATCATTTCAATCTGTTATTTTGCACTAAAATGATTTCATTGAATTCAATAGGCAAGAATTGTTTAATCATTGTTTATAGTCGACAATAATTCATGCGATTGCCGCAAACGCAGGCAATAAAATAATAATTTACTGTTTCGTGTTAATTAGCTACAATAGATATGTTTCAATATCGGGAATTATCTGTTGTGATAATGACGTCAGCGAACGCAAATTTTATCTATTTATAATCTGTGCATAATTTTATTGCTGCATTCCACAACATCGTCGATATTAAGTTCCTAACCTAACCTAACCTAACCAACCAATACGTTCCAAATTCCAATAAACAATTCCTTCTAAAAAATTAAAGTACTCCAACAAAAATGCAGAATGAAAACTCGAGAGACAACTTTTTTTACAGTGGCAACCTTCTTCCATCCTATTGTGCGACTAATAAATAAAATAAGGCATGGCATACAAATTACGAACAACAAGTTACGTTCCAAAGAAACGACTTTTTTACAGCCACATTTAATTTAGCCCCTACAAAATAATGAATAAGACCATTTACAAAATTGCTAATTACCTGACCGTTTAATGATGTCGGCCCGCCCCATGGCAAGTCGGCCTTTTTAATTACATTTTAAATTTTGTCGTATATTGTTACATGAATTTATTATCCAGTAGTTATGCGATGCGTAATTTGGGTAGGGACTTCATAAAAAATATTGAAATTAAATTATAATTGATGGAAATTGTTAACGTTATGTGATTTTAATTGGGATGGAATTTCATATGGCAAGTATCAGGAGTTACGATTGTTTTGACGTAGAAGAGGCCCGAAGGAAAATCCTTTTGTGGTTAAAATTTACGAACATAATCACTTTAATATCAGTTTTTAATTATCCAATCAGGTCGTTATTTAGTCATTCATGACTTTCTTGCAAAAACCTCTTTAATGAAACCAATATAATTCAACCTTACCTAGGTATGGCTCACTGAACACCAGGTAGAGGTAGATACTGAACCAATCAATGACACGTCAATCTATTTATTTTAATTATTTCCAACTGTTGTAATCACAGTATATATAAATAGGCATTTTATTACGTTTTCAGATAACCATTATCTGTAGCAAATAAATTTAATTTAACTACTTGGCTCAGCTGAAATAGATTTAAATAGATCTATCAATCATTAAAAACACAATAGTTTCTCTCAAGTAAAATAGAAGGGAAACCCAAAACAATTAAAGCCATTTATTGGCAACAAGATATTCCAGGTTACCACTTTGCCAGTCCCTTCACGACTTCTGCTGTTTTGTTGGCTAACCTGAGTAATTTTTTAGACAGACCTTAGTTAAGTCAACATACGGCAAATTAACTTTAAAACGACTGTAGTCGAAAATGAAACTTAGTTTCGCATAACATTAATTAACCAAATGTGTTAGCATTTTTAATTTAATGAAGGCTTAACCTATAAGTATAATAGGTTTCCATAAGCGAAGGTGCCTATGTAAAATGTTCACATGGAGGTAGTTCGCAACTCGCAACCCAAATTCATGTCACAAGCCACAAACTAAATGTTAGCACGGAAAACTTCATTTTTATTGGTGTAAGTATTGTAAAATAATTCGGATAGAAGTCGGTTTGTTTGTAACGTTTTGAGTGTTAATAGATCATGCATGACAGGATTTGACAAAGACTCAGTTTTTACGGATAATACGGAAATACCCGATTATCATTTTCCCGGCCAAAATCCAGGCACATCACACGATAAAATCCAATAACAGTAGGTATTTACCACCTTTAACAGACGACAAGGCATTTATATAATTATTTTAATCAAAATTCAAATGTATAAAATTATGGTGTTATTATTTTTATTGGATTTGTTTTATAAAGTTATAAAAGCGAGCAGCACCGGAGTTTTTTACTAGTTGGAACATGAAACTCCCTGTTTTTCGGTTAGCCATATTTCCCTAGGGGTAAACAGGGAGTGGTTACGGTAAACAAAACCGTAACTTTTACCGATCATTTTACGTTTGTTGTTTTTTGCACGATTGTGAAATTGTTTAGAGGTAATTTTTGTATGTTATGGCGCGTAGTACAATACCTTATAATTTTGTTATCTGATATTATGTATTTATTAAAATGTGGTTTTCAAATTAATTCATTAATATTCATAATCAAAGCATTAAATCTACAATCACTGCCCCACACATAATTCTCTTAGACATCAAAATTTATATCCCCAAAATTAAAGAGCAATATTAAGCTCCCGTAAAACTAAAGGTAATTAAATTATAAAACAATCCCCTCTTACTGTGCCTTTACAAAAGCGTACAATGGCTATCAGGTCGCTTAAGCCCTAAAAGAGCCGCGCCTCGATGGTACCACAGCAATAAATAAAATAAAGCAATATTTCAGTATTACATGGCAACATAAAAACGCCGCGGATCGATGCGAGGATCCACAAATTTAATAACATTCAGTTCCCCAGAAGCAATTAGAGATGAAACGAAGGGCTTCAATGGCCGTTTCTTCGAAATAATCCCGTTACTGTTACCTACTCGTTTTTGCGACTATCTTACCCTCAATTTTGCACCTTACTACCCCGCAATAAATGTCGTTATTATCAATTTACCTATGTGCTCGACATTTGTGATACTTATATGATATTATTTGATACAAAGAAAGTGGTGAAATCGTGTGTAATGTCAGAGACACCCAATTATTATGAGCTGTCGTCCACAAGCTCTTAACAACGGCCCTTGTTACTGAGTAACGCATGGACCGAACATATCTCAGCGAGAAAAAGTGTCCATTGGACTGTGACAGTTCCGATAAAAAAGCGTTACGAAATATGTACAAAGTTAATGTACCTATAATAAAAGACAGGTCTCCGAAATAATATAATATGGCATTAAAGTTAAGGACAGAAGCGTTGCAGCGTTGTAGAGAAAGTGGAGGTTTTTCTTGTGCTCTCGTTCAGGAGCTAGTTCTCTAAAGAAAAGTAGGAATCGCTGGAAAATCAATTGTAGTGCAGTCTAGTTTAAGTCTAGCTCAAGATTAGTGACAAGTCTGAAACCTACTCTTTATGATGTAAGGGTTTCTGAACAGTCTGCTTGCGTGATGGCGTTGCCGTATTGTTGGCTCGTAAACACGTCACTGCTTGAGATAACCCAACAAACTAAAACAAAACAACCACACCAACCAATAAAACCAACCAACCAAACCTATAAAACTAATCGATTTTAAAGCTTTTAGTTGTTCGCTGTACTGAACTTAAGCTAAGGACCATTTTTAAGGAGTGTTCTCCTTTGGGAACCTTTAAATGTGTGTTGTAATTTTAACGTAGAGGGATTCATTTAAAATCTGCAACTTTCTTAGAAATCTCAGACATTTAAACAAATCGTTAGGTAGGTACATCTCCCTTAGGATCTACTACCAGTGACTTAATTCGATCCTAAATAATGTTTCAGTAGCAAAACACGACGATCACACATGTCACATCACCTGACAGCCACTTCCCAGGGTCTACCGAGCACCGGCAAGATGATAGATAATGTCGCTTCGGTGCCCTTCGGCTCCGTTCGGCAATGTTCGGCTGTCTGTCGTTTGATTGGCGGAACTGTGACTGCTTGTGTTACGTGGGAATTATGTTATGCCAATTTAAGAGAACATCGTGTTTTTTTGTTATTAGTTATGTTTGACTGTTTGAGGAGAAGATATTGGGCTTGCTGCGTAGTGTTATCCTAATTGGTGATTCTGCTAAGTAGAAAACCATTACTTCTAACATCTCAGTTATTTTTATTATTTACAGTTTTAGGGTCTAACAGAAGTTCATTACTCAAACGGCCACTTTCTTGCTATTTACCGAGCGATGCTATTAAAACAGAGCATAATACCACAAACTAGGCGCAATACAACAACAAGGATATCAAATTTCTAACACAGGGCCAGCTGACGATCGATAGTTTCTGCTTTCATATTTAAAGCTTGTCGTAAATTCTCATCTAACAAATTACCTATCATCATCAGCTTATAATGTTCCCACTGCAGGGATTCAGGCCTCCTCTCTAGGCGCGGAATGGGATATAATCCACCACGCGGGCCCAGTGCGGGTTGGTATTTCAAATGACCTACTAGTAGGTTTAAAATTGAATGCTGAATGCTAACGTATGCTTGATCATCAGCAATCTCACCAATAAAACATATCCCTATCGTACGCAGCCCATCCTTCAATCTAACAGCAAGAAAATATAGATATTAAAGTGTCTAGGCAGTAAGCACCACCTGGCGCGTTAGTTACCAGTTATTACTTATCATAACTCTGTTAGAGAGGGAAAGTGAATGCCATGGCTCATGCACGACACGACGGACGCAGCGTCCGGTCCGCGATTGGATTCTGTTTCACTTCCTCTGCCACAGACCTCTACGATATCCCACGGTTATCAATAGATCGCGAAATGGCGACATTGTGTGACAGTGTCCAATACAACTTTCTGTATATTCCCGTTTACGGAGTTATGGTCACGGAATTCATTTAAATGTGTGGATAAACTTTGTTGTTTGTGGTTTTAACGCCAAATGATAAGAAGCGGTTTTGTAAAACCACATTAATTATTCAATTGCCTTGAATAGCAACCCCTCTCGCATACAATGTCCTGTAAAAAACGATAAAGTAATCAATTCATGAAGTTTATAAAAACACTGAACTAAAAAAAAAGATCACCTAACAATGTCATCTGAAACTGTCAAACGCCATACAGCTGTTAGTTGAGCCCGATACTAGCAGATGGCGCTGTTTTAAGCTCGGTAGAAGGTGACTTGATATTTGCGTTATGTTATGAGACGCCGTCTGGCGTTTCGGATAAGAAGGCCGACTGCCAAGTATGTGGGAGCGAGTTCGAATCCAAGATATTACTCGGAGTTTTTCCACATTATTCCCGCTGTTATTGTGACTTCGTTACCTATGTAGCGATGTAAATAGTGGTGGGATAGAAAAATGGGTGAAGAGCAACAAGCAGGTATTGTCCAATGTGGCACCAGCTTCTGTAGCAGCCCGAACATTTTTAGCTTATGTCAATATTTCCAGTAAAATCACGTTAATATTAATATGAATACTCTTGCGTTTTTTAAATTAATATAACATTAACCTTTTGAGCGATACATTTTCAATAAATTACGGCAATTAACATAAATACATGATCGATAAAGTTTTTGTCATTATCAATTTACTACATATTGATTCCCATACATTCAAATAATTAATAGTTTTAATTATCAATCAACAGACCTACATATATTTGAATTTTATAGGTAAAATCAAAAATTAACCGTAAAATAACGACAAGTTATGGCCGAATGTTAAAAAAAAACCAACTATGATAAATTAAACGCAAATAAATTTTGGAAATGGAACTCTAATAGAGCATGACCTAATCGTCCATTATAACTCGTTTGCATTAAATTAACATCGTAAGTTCGTAACAACGTATAAAATATCCACATTTTATATAAAATATCTATTCGAGAACACGATTCCACGTAAATCATTATTTTAACTACTTTTAAGTTTAAGTAATTGAATATCTTGCACAAAATGTTTGGTAATGGCACAGACACGCCATCTATCATGCCGTTGTTTAAACTAACAATTATGGCTTCTATTCTCAGTTTTTTTCTTCAGTATTTTAATTAATCGTCTAGACCTGCAATCTGTAGAACTAGCTTAATTAATTTCACAAACAATTAGTTTTTGCGCTTATTAATTAATTGAGCCTTTGGGACTTTTCTTTAAGAAAAAATAACAAGCCCGATAGTTCAATTCGACCTTCAGACAGTTCAACAACACTACCATAAACAATTTACCATTTTCAAGCCGAAACTAAATTGCTCTATAAAAAAATTGTTCAGCACTGATTTAATTTACAGCATCGCATCGTTACAAGGAGAGAATTTAGCGTGAAATGTGAATTAGCACGTACAGACGGCGTACCGAGAGAACTATCAACTTACCCGAGTAAACTGCTTGGTACACGGGTACTTTTGTATTGCAACTGACTGTACATTAAGTTCGGCGAATGTTGAGCAAGTGAAGCTAATTGGTGTCGGTTAAGCCATTACCGTACAATGCCCCCGCGGCCCTCATTGTAGCCCTAATGAGTGATAACATGTAGTGCCCTTTGTTTTCACTTTACGGAAAGTGCCTACACAAGTCTATTTGGTAATTTAAGAAATATTTTCGACAACCTATTTTCCACCTCAATTGTTTTTATTTAGATCGGCCTTCTTTTAATCGAACCAATGTACTGTCTTTGGTAATAAAATTATAGAGTAGACAGTCTAATGATAAAATTAGTGTATCATAAAAACAATAGGGAGTTACGATACTATGAGTTTTAACGAACAAATTTTACTATCCTGTCCTGTCATTATTTCACTAATATCAATTTAATCATACCAAACATTAATTCATGCAAAGATCTCGTTCGATAGTGTCACTTAATTTAAAGAATTTCAATCAATCAACTGGATACTGTGATGGATTGACTAACGAAACAATTCGGATAGTAAAACACTTTCATAATTCCGTGTGTCGAGATAATAGCAATCACGCGGGCCCAACACACAATTACAAACGATTACTTTCATTGATTGATCATAATAAAAGTAAATCGAGAGGGTACACAAAAATTATTTACGTAATAGGAGCCTAAAAAGTGAAAGCAAAGAGATTACGAATAAAGAGTTTCCATTATGCCTTTAGGGTGTATTATGTCAGTGTGTCATATCCTAGTAAGTACTCGCTAAGTATTAAATATGGCTTATTGATTTATTATAGTAGCGATAACACGGATGGAGAGAGCGAGTGTTATTTTAAAATAAGTAAGTTCTTGATTCGTATAAGTAAATTTATTTAACTTTCGTTACATGGTATTTCAAAACAGACAAAGAACTAAGAATCAATATTTCAACACTTGCTGACAGACGCCAGCACATCAAGCTACTGCAATCAGTTAAATTTCTTCAAAAATGTTTGTATGTAGAGCTCAGTTGATTGGGAAAACCAACTGAGCGTTCGCTTTGTTACCGTTATTCGCGTTTATTACGCCAATCCACCTGATAATGGCCCCGTACTTCGGAAAACTGTACTTATTACATTTTCCAAATCAAACGGCCGAATACTGAAACGCTACTCAATTTTAAGTTGCCCTTAAATCTCTTTCTGTCTCTGTTACTTCAGCATAGAGCGACCGAGACAGCACTAGATTTGAGCGTTACTTATATTTGAGTGGCGTTTCAGTATTCGGCCGCAAAGTCTAACACATATTTTCCGATTTTGTCAAGCACTTAGCATACACACAACTCTCTCTCATAGCGAGGAGGCTTGGGATTTGTGACCCAGCTGTTGGAATAATATAGGTTCTATGATAGCATGCTCCTTTAAACCTATTTTCCGCTTATAGCCAATTAAATACCTAAACACCAAACATATTGAATAAAACACAAATTCCTGAAGCGATTACCATTAGTATTCACAAGCCGCTAGCTTTGTAACCCGATCCCTTTGAACAATAGTTGTAAGTTAAATCAATAGTAGCCGTGTCTGCGCCTAAAGCTTTATAGTTACGCAAAAAGCGACATTTAGATAAGTCTAGAGTTATTACAGTGGTCTAATTTTGTGAAGCGAGCGATAATAATGCTGGCGTTGTTATTAGAAATAAATTAAATTTGTAATTTGGAGTGCGAGTGGAATTGTTTTAGTCGGAGGCTATTTTGGGCCTAGATTCTCTATCTGGATATATTAAGTAACAAGATGACGATAGAGAGCTACGAATAAATGAATACCTCAATGAGACTATAAAAAGTATACTCTTTCTTGATTCTCTCATGCAGACTCAGGCGTCCTAATAATATGATATGTCTATTATTTTCCCAAAATGGCAGAAACATGCGGGCTATTTATAACACTAATCAAACAAACTTGAAACATCCGAGTATATCCGAAACATTTTACTAGGGTAAGACAATCGCTCACGTTCGCGTTTGTGACAGAAGTTAAAATCAAACTTTATATCCCAACATAAGTAGGATAACTATTTACGATTCCGTCCAAGTGGTTAATCTCGAGTCCTTTCTAATCGTGCATCGTAAATTCAACAACTGAATATCGAGAAATATAAGACATCTTGTCCCGACTCAAATGTCTGATTATGCGGAGGTAGCCTTAGGACAAATATAAGAATATCCGTGCTTAGATTTTGTTAAAGAATTCCTCGGAATGTAGGAATTATTCTAGAATCCAAAACCTCTTTATAAATGTTATTAGTTTTAAACGGAGGTTGTCCTTTCAAAACTAATAACATTTATCATTTATATTTTGACCAGTTTATAAACATGACTAGAACACAAGTTTTCATTGAAAAACAAAGCAACAACTTGTTGATTTCGAATATTTTGAATGTTGACATTAGCACAGATTGTCTTATAAACATCTGTTAGCTACCTTGCTGGTTATCTCATAGCGGATATAGCGTGAGTGTACACGGCATAATGAGTATCAGTCAACGAACGTTTAGTGTGATTGGGTAACCATCCTCATTGCATGTAATTTATGCTCAGTTTGAGAGACGAAGGCATGTATGTAGCATGCCTGGAGGTATAAATACAGGAATTTCTGTTGGCAATCGTTTATTTCTTACTTAAATCGTTTTTGCATAATGCAAATAAGCCATAGCTCTAACGAGTTACTCTACAAAAACATATTAATGCTTATTGAATCCGCTTATTCAGAAACATGGCAGTTGGAAACCATTGACAATCGTTTTCTTTTTTCAAAACCATCAAGAACGATTCACATTCCGATTTTCCTTGAAATAAATTCCTTTGCTGTTTTGGGAAGTCAAATGTGCCCTAGGTGTATATTTCAGATGCATTGTGAATGCATCAACTGGACTGTAACTTATGGTAAATGTCATGGTTGCTTATTGAAACTGTCTCTGGTACATGCATCTTGTTTAATACAATAACAAACTAAATTACAATTTAAGTTGCCATGTGCATTTCCTCATGGATCTGTTTAACTTCATATTGTAATAAAGTTTTAGTTTTATTTTGTAAATATTTGAAATTTTGGACAGTTAATAAAACAAATCATCTCTGTCATTAAATAAACGTAAATTTAGATATTTTATGATCATAAAATAATTACGTAGAAGCACGTAGAATAAAATCGTAACGTATCATAGCTGAACTGTGATAGAAATGATACAGCAGTACCTACGTAAACATAGAGTAGGAAACACGATGACCAGCATTTTTACACCAATTAAATACACTTTGATATCGATACCCATTGTTACTCGACTAATTGATCCCTGATTGATAACAAACTGATCAAATTACGTACAATAAACAATCTAACAAATATAATGCTTTAGGAAATAATTCTTGCAATATGTACGAGTATGTAGATGTTTTATGCTATAAAACAAAAGTTTCCGGAATAAGTACAGCTTGAGACCACTGAAGTGACTTGTTTTGCAGAATTTACTATTTCCATATAATTGAACAAAACTTTGTTCACTTACATTTTAGACACCAGCAGCTTATCTTTTAGTGATTTTAAACGGTAAGAGTGGCCATCACTATCGGTAAGTGAATTTAAAACGCGTTAGTAATTTTCTAAAACCATTTCGAAGCTTTTCGTTGTTAACTCAGAGATAGTAGCTATTCTACACATAGGTCGACGTCGTCGTCCTGGGCCTGCAGTCTCGACAAAGATAGCGATCGCTTTACGACAAAATACGGTCGCAAAGCTATAACGATGCGGATTTAAGTTGGTAGCTAATACCGGCGGGTCGCGTCCGGCTCACGTCCACCTTAAATCCGCATCGTTATAGCTTTGCGACCGAATTTTGTCGTAAAGCGATCGCTATCTTTGTCGAGACTGCAGGCCCTGATATCTTTACACACTGGGCCAATGGTCGCCAGTCGATTAGTCAAAACGTTGATAACCAACTACATAAGGCTGTACGCGTAAATTCCTTTGACACGAACTGGGCGGTTTACGACTGTGTTCCTTTTAACCTTTTAACTAGATTTGTTTTGTATTGGTATAAGTGTTAATTCCATTTACTAAGTAACATTTGGGCCTCTAGGTTTCAAGAAAATGATTACATTCGTATTTTGCGTTTTATTTTCAAACGATTTCTAATTAGGAAGCATGCATTGCAGTGCAGTGAAACATCAAGTCAATTTTTTTTGGTGTGTTATTTTATTATTTATGTGGTTGTTATTCTCTACAGATATACTTAATTGAATAGTCTAAACAGTCTAAAGAAAGGTCTACTTTGAAAAGTGACAGCTTCATTCTAGAATTCTATCTTGTGTCATATGGATCCGGATAGAATGTTGTGAATGTTTTCTGTAATATTTTGAAGCAATATACAAACTTAACAAGTATCATGACAGTTATTATGTCGCAAATGGTACGAGCTAACAATTTAGTCATTTTAACTACCGTTAGCGAAAATAATTTTAATCAATGAACTAGATTTAATACTGTAAGTGCAAAACTGCAAACATTTTCAAGATTATTGTTTAATTATATAGAGGAAGTAGAGGAAGCAATGTTTCACTTTATAACGAAGGCGTCATTACAGCACTTGAACACGATTTCAAAACTTAAATATAACGGCTGAAACTTTAATAATACTTTCCAATCGATCCTAGCAAGTCTTAAATTGTATTGCTAAATTAAGCAGACCGTACTTACTATTTGTATCAATTTCCCGTGAGAAATAAGCTATCAATGGTAATTTGTATTTTATTCTGTTTATTGCATGCCTAACTTATCGTGTTTACGACTTGACAGCTTATCAAACTCATCGCCTTTAAAATTATGCTTCATTGGTAAGCATGCAGCCACACAACTAATATGGGCCTCTAAAAATAAACAACGCATTGATGTCGGCGCCGCATAATTGTTAATAATGTCGGGTCGCTTGCGTGTGTTAATAGATACCAACATTAGCAACTTGCTTGATTCTGCAGATACGTCTAATTAATTCTATGCGACGTTACTAGATGGCGTCACTTGGGTAATACAGAAGTCTGTCACTGTCTCTTCGTTACTTTGGCACTTAAGGCAAGCACACAAGGTGTAAAACAAACTGCAGCGCAATAAACCAGTTGCACAAATAAGTTTGTGCAGGTTGGTAATAGTGCCTTAATCACAGACTTAATCGTTGGGAATTAGCAGATACGCACTTATTTATTACGAGCCAGAAGTGCTACCGTTTTGCTTATTGGCAATTATTGTAACTCCAACCTGAGGAACTATTGGCTTGATACTCGATAACCATGATTAACTAGCACACTTATTAAAGCTATCTATTTGTATGTCAATTATAAAACGAATAATCTTGTACAAGTAATAATCAAATATTTATGGAATCATGCTTTATTAACTTGTCTTTTAACGATAAGAAAGCTTGCTGTCCATTTAATTTAACCTAATGAAAGGTTTAATTTAATGAGTAGGTACTACGATATCTGGCTTTTACTTTATAATTGACACATTTTAATATTCTATTAAGACGCTAAGCACTTGAAAGTTTATTTCACCTTCATAAATTTATAATATGTCCATAAAAGACTTATAAGCCTGCGGACGTTATTTCAATAAGCATGTTTAGAATAATTTACTAAGCAATGGTAACATGTTTATAGGATACACTGCTTAAGACCAGAGGGCTTACAAATGGCAATCAATCGCGTTTCAAGTGTATAGGACCTAAGTCAACAACGACTCAACACTATTAGCAAGAAGTTTGGGTTACTTTTGTTAATAAAAATAATTTTTATTACTCATACTCTGAAAGTAGGTCATAACATGCCTGCGGAGCGGGTTGAAAGACTTGAAAGTAATCGCTTTCAACTGACAGCTGTCAAATTATTTTAAAAAATCTAGGTCTATTTTCACATTTTTATTGAACCATGATCCAACTTATTATACGGCCAGTAAATAACAGCGCGATTTAAAATTAAAATAACAAAGTTAACTTAGGAATATAATTAAATTATGACTTTAATATAATTTAGTTTTAACTATTTCTCTAAAATAACATAAATTTCGGCACAAAATAAGTTTTGCTACAAAATAAGCGAGAAAGCGACAATCCGGTCAACACTAATTTTTCTCAAACTAATAATTTTTGTTCTTATTTTTACTTTCCTCGTACGTATTCGTAATAAAACGCACAGTGTTTACCTCGGGTGAATTACTTATTTAGTCCCTCGAACTATTACCCCGTCTCGGGATTAAATAAGTAACTTGCACCCCTTGGATAACAATGTACTATTAGAACATCGCCTTTGTCGCAGATAGAATGGCACAAGCCTAGACATTAACTGACAAAAGTCAATCTCTATTTCACAAAAACCACATCAGACATAAACCAAGCCTTTAGAGGACGAACGGAACAACCATTAAAAACCATTTGTTTTACGCCGCGTTTAATGACTGGAGACAAAAAAATGTGAGGTTTTTTTTGTTTTGAGACAGAACCACGTCTAAATGATCCATCAAAGCGTAAGCTGGCCAGGTGGGTAATCCGCCACGATAATGACAGGGTAATAAACGTAAAGTGGGTGGCAATGCTTACAGGATTACCAGCCAGTCACTCGGATCATTATCTGACATTCTTTGCTTACGTTTTGAGTAGTTAAGCTCGGTAATTATTATTTTTTAACAGCTACAGGATAGCAACAAAAAATAAAAGAAATCACCAATTCTTTTTTTGCGGCCACTATTTTCGCAAACTTAGCGATGCACTACCTCATACCATATACATCCAAAATAATGTAAGCGTTTAAGATATTTTTTTTAATTTATTATGTAATTACTTTAAAGTTTAATGTTTTTTTTGTAACTTAGTTTGTATTTATTCAGCCCTGATGTTCTCTTAGCTCTGGTTTATGAATTTTCTAAAATTCAGTGCAACCGCGGTCTACGAGTATTTCGTTGTTGTTTTCTTATACAAAACCTGCACCTTTCAATCTTCAACAATTTCGCACGCTGTTCGATTCACATGTTCGCTGATATATTATTTATTTCTTGATTGAACCTTTATTCCAATATTGCGTGCGTGTAATTGAAGCCGTAACTTTTAGTACCAACCAAAGAATGCCGAGGGATATAAAATAATATTTACGCTATTAAAAAACCGTACATGTTCTGAGAACATTCCCTGTATCTCTCTCGTCGTCTTCATGTTGTTTTTCTGGAGCGAATAACCCTCTTTAAAATAACCAAATGAACATTTTATCTACCAATTAACAACACCAGTTGTTTACAAAAAAAAAAGTACTTTTCAACAACATCAACCTTATTACTCAAGCGAGAAATTGTTTTTAAAAGCTCCATTCTCGCATAAATTCGCCAAGGTTTCCTATCAGGGTTTGCATCGCAATTAATTCCATGTCGATTTTTCCCGCCCATTAGTTAACGTTATCGATTCGGCACAAGCAATTAGGTGGTCGATCCGATCCGGCCCGTCCGACGTCCGATCTCCGCGATGGGCCAAACATGATTGATGACGTTTTTACCTTATTACCGAAGTTATCCCCTCCACGGCTTATCAGCTTACAACATGGGGTTGCGGGGAAGGGGGAGCTTCTCATTACGAGATTGCGGTTACATCGTGTTCAAGCCTGATAACAGTGTTTGAACTCTTTGAAGGGTTTCATTTATTTCATTTACATCCCTTTGGGTTCCTTTGCGTATTCATTATATTGGGTTTTAAGGGTCTAAAGGCCAACCCTTTATTTGAGTGATGAGATTTCGGTCGGTGCAAATATTGTACGGAGTTTAGGGAACACGGTGAGGTAGAGGAGAAATGAAGTAAGTAGGTACTTCTAATGCGAAGAAACAGTTTTTTGCCAGTAGAATTTCAGCAAAAAACTGATCGCTTGATAAGCAAAATTATCACTTATTATTACTTAGATTATTACCTGTTACAAAGTAAAAACCGTAAATACACGATTCTAGCTAACAAGCTAGTGCAAATAATCTATTCAATGCGGTAAAAGGTCTTTCACCTTCGACGGCAAGACGTGAAAATTAGCATGAGCTTCTGAAAATGACAGTATTTTTTTCTTAGCATTACACCACAATGTTATACACCATAATAATGCTGTAACTCCAAAGCATGTCATATTTTAAACGCGCCCTGAAAGAAAGAAAAGCAAACAATTAGTAATATTTACAAACTTAAAGAACACTACCTAGGCAGAAAAAGAAAAAAAAAACTTTAGATATTCAACGTCATCCTGACCAAACTCGCTGATACCTAGCTTTATGCCATCCTATGATATTCAGTTCCTACCTGGCATTAGTACACCTGTAAAAACCTTGCATCACTAAATCTGTTCTTCCGTCCCACAGTGGGCGGGATGTCTCGCGGCGGGAGCGGCGCCGGCAAGACGGCGACCGCCAAGCGCGTGCCCCCGCCAGCAGTCCCCGGAGATGCCTTCGGAACCCCACAGCACCGCCACTCGGGCTCCAGCTTCGGCTCGCAAGGGTACGCCTCCTGTGAGGAACAGCCGTACCCGCAGCCGCCGGACACGCCTTCTCATACCAGAGGTAAACATGATTAATAGCCATTGCTTTTGCAACAACAACAAGATTAATCACACCACTAGGTTCTTCCTCTCCTTATGTCAAAGCGTTAATTTCTGACCGATCATTAAGTATAGTTATCTGGATAGCTCTGGATAGATCAGGTAGGGTGTAAATAGTTTTGCAAGATGGACAAGACAGACGATACAGCATCTTGTGTTCTGAGTTACTGTGACGTGACTCTGTTCAGATTGGATCTGTTGTCACCACTTTTTGATATCCATTTAATTGGAACACTTGGTTTTATGAGAAAATTGAAGCTCCTGGTACTTGTGCCTAACTAGACTACAAAACATAAAACTCCTTAACATTTTGCAGAATTCGAACAATCTCTCATCACCAATTCAAACCTTCTATTCCAGATGACCACTCAGACTACGGCAGCACAGTATCCGGGGTCAGCGGCGTGTCGGGCGCCAGTGGCAGCCTCGGCAAGAGCCCGGCAGGTGGCGGCACCTTCACGTTCCCGCCGCCTGCGCAGCCGCTCACACACAAAGCGGCCGTGTACTATCACCATCAGCTAGCACTCAGCGATGATCAGGGGATCGATATGACGCAGGTGAGATAGATAATTAACCCTTGATTGTTTATTTAGAACTCTATCTTGGTGGTTGTTAGCTGTTGTTACCCGACCCTATAGTTTTTACCTATAGTATTTTTCCAAATACACGCTTTTCTGTCGAAAGAAGTCCAAAACTTGAAAGGCATTCCACTTTATGTTTAAAAAGTGAAAATAAATAATTCAACTGTCGAACCTTCTCAACTTAAAATTTGTTACTGATCTTTTTTTCCATGAGACCGAGAGAGAGAATTTATTAGCTTTATCATACAAAACTTCAATGCTTACTCTACTCAAATGACCCAGCTGTTCTGGGAATTTGATATTGATATCATGGAGAAAGTTGTTCAACGTGATGGTTAAAGTGCTGCAATCATACTCGTATCACGCTGCATAACCACCCATTCCAATCACATAATTTCCCGGAATATACGAAATATCCAAAAACCCATGTTCACCTCTTTCGTGCACATTTCCAGAGTCCTGGCCGCGACAGCCCCGGTTCCTCCTCAGGGTCGGCAGGGTCAGGATCCCGTCACTCCTCGGCCTCCCTAGACAGTGGGCGGGCGTCAGGTCGCATGCCACACCATCATCATGCCGGCTGTCACTGTGGAGACCTCGCTGATAGAGTGAGGGCGATGATCGCGCAGGGTTTACCTGTGAGTATTATAAGATCTGGGTGACGTCAAAAGTCAAAAGTGACGTCAAAAGCAATGATCATGATATTTGACATGTTTTATTTTCGTAAATTTTTATTTCTTTGATAAAATAAAAAAACACGTATCCAATATTTTTCGATAATCTAACAGACGGACTAATTCGATTTACTATTTACTAATCTAAAAATATCCAGGAAACGAGGGCATAGCGGAATCACCAGTGTACCATTTCATCACAGTGTGAGACCAGTGTTTGTTCCATCAACCACACGGCTTAAGTAAAACTTGAACTTCGAAAACCGCTGTCAACGTTCTTTTTTCCATCTACATTTAGTTGTCTACAGTGTAGACAACTAAATGTCTAAACTATTAGTGTAGACTCTACACTAATAGTTTATAGAGGAAAGATTTGTATTTTTGTGTGTGTATGTTTATAATGAATAAACTTAAAAACTACTGGACCGATTTGAAAAATTCTTTCACCGTTAGTAAACTACACTATCAAAAAAAAACAAAATAATTTTATTTCACATAGGCCTACATGGGCACTTATAAAACGTCGGTAAAAAGGGGCACGGTTCGGTGCATTGGTCGATTCCTATGGAGAAGAACCGGCAAGAAACTCCGAAGGTTACTCTTTTAAAATCGTTTGGGTTAACTATAAGGTGACACACACACACACACACACATGAAGACCATGCAGATTAATGTCTGAGATGGTGTTTTGAAGAAAGCACCACACAGACTTGAGTGGACCCCCGGATGACATAGTTACTCGTAGTACTTTTTATCCCTGTATTCCTATGGAAACGGGAACTACGCGGATAAAAAAAGAAACCGCGTGACGTCCGCTAGTCTGCTATATAAGTATAATATTTGTAGCATTATAATGTAAATTCTATAATAGAAACCTGTGCTTTGACTCGGTTTGACTACTCAGAGGTCTGAGAAAGTATGGTTTTCTTTATGTTCATACTCTAACTTGTGCTCAAATATCTAATTAAGTTTTCATTCTAATATTTTAGGACACAGACATAATTCACGCGTGCCTAGCAGATCTTCAAATGGAGGAGTACGCCCGACTCTTCATAGACGCCGGCTATGACCTGCCAACAGTCACACGAATGACTCCCGAAGACCTCACGGCAGTGGGCATCAAGAAACCCAACCATCGCAAGCGATTAAAGGCAGAACTGGCCAATTTGAATGTCCCGGATAACCTGCCTGATTATATACCGGTATGTATAAGATATGACTATAATAAATTAGATAGAGAACATAGTCATTCTACTAGTGGTGGTACTTTCAAGCTTTGTAAGTAAGTGTTGTTGTAAGTGGTGGTATTTTTTCTTTTTTTTTTTGGAGGGTGTACAATCATCAAATGAATCTTCCAGCTCTGGGTAAAGCGGTAGGGAGTGTCAGACTTCTACTAAATTAAAAAACACCCATGTTCCTTCTTAGCCCTTGGTGTCGAGGACAGCCTAACAGCTTGGCTGGCGTTTATAATCTTCATAATGTTCGAGTTTCTGAACAGCCTGCTTGCCCTAAGGCTGGCCGCATTGTTGGCCCCTAGGCACGCCACTGAGTTATACAATGTAACACGACACGCAGCAATTAATGTTTTTCGATAATCTAAATGACGAACTGAACAGAATCATATTTAGTTAGATAGGAAACATCCGTATTGACTTACAATCTGTCTGTTATGTCTATCGAACCGAGATTCCTGATGAAATTTAATTCGTAGTGTCTTTTTCGTTGTATTTTTTGCTTGTTTATATTACCATCCCAATTATGATTGATTAGGTACACAACATCAACCACCATCTATCGAATTTACCTTCCATTTTTTCTAACTTACTAAAACGTTTTCTTATTTCTTTTCAGGGTTCCCTAGAAGAATGGCTGCGACTACTTCGACTGGAGGAGTACGGGCCCGCACTAGTAGCCCAGGGTTACCGCACCGTTCATGACGTCACGCAACTTGCTTGGGAGGTAAACATAGTCATCACATCGCTTCTTGTAATATCACATCACATCTCCTGAATCACATCACATTCATTATCATAAAACTTTTCTTGTGGTCAGCTTCCAGTTTCACCGGATGTTGTAGGTAGAGCTTTCATCTTAAATTCTGGTATGCAGAATAAACTTTTGGATGAAGGGTCCATCTTCACAACTGTTCAAGACTGGCTGTCTGAGTTTTGGTCTTTTGACGACCGCAACGTAAGGAAACCAGAACTACAAATGGCAGCCCGATAAAAGTCATCATCATAATATCGGCCTAGAGCAGTCCACTGCTGACTCTAGACCTCTCCAATCGCACTCCATTCAATTCGGTTAAAGGTGACTCTCATACAGCTGCAAAGTCATCTTACGATTGCTGATTCCCCAGTTATCATTTATTTTATTAACATACCACCATTTTAATTTCAGGATTTAGAAGACATGGGTATAGTCCGTTTGGGCCACCAAAAGAAAATAATTCTTGCCATCAAAAGAGTAAAAGACATTAGAGCAGGCAAGAGAAGCATTAGCAACCAAGGGTCGTTGGATTTTACAAGAATACAACCTGGCCAGGTCAGTACCATGCACTAATAGACCCCGTCAATGTGTTTGTAGTGATGTTTTAGAATTTAGACTCTTGATAGATCGGGTCTTATTTTGTAGCAGACTTTTGATGCCTGTAAAATTGAATTGTTGTTCTTAATTACTTTTTTGTGGAATGAATTCGTATGACGGTTTTCGTCATTATAATGGCAACTCATAGTCTGCTAAAAGAACAGCCCTGTTTATGACAGCGGATATTAATAAAAAAACAAAATGAAGTTATCTATGAAAATCCGCTTTCGTAATAAAGTTTTAAATAGACCGTGCAATAGAGAGCAAATTAGATTACTATTCTGTCAATCAAAAGATTATTTTCAAAGCATCACTCCAAATAAATATTTTATTTTATGATTTGTTTATTTTCACCATTACATCTCATTTCATTCATCTGCCATCTTGATTTTTTTACCGCCAAATCTTCTAACATAAACGAAGCTATTTAAATATAATAAAAAGTCTAATACCTACCTAGTACCTACGTAATTATTTTTCTTTTTATACTAACAGCGTTAGTTTAACAATTTAAAGCGTTTTAATAGCTTCATTATTTTGACCTTTGTTTTACTAATTAAAGATTTCCGTTGAGCCTGTCGAGGCTTTCGTTGTTAGATCCATAGATAAGTGTGACCCTATAGCACAAAAATGGCTGGAAAGCTTTGTTTGGCGAGCCGAAAGCTGACACATTAAGGGAAAACTGATGTAATTAACCGATTGGCGTAAAGTTTATAATAATTATTCATTAATAAGAGTGTGGTGTTAAAATTTTGTGATCTTTTCCCGATGCGATCAGAAACATCGTTATCATTTCGCTTAGACTTTAGGTGTCGTCCATATAGCCATCACCTTCGCTGGTCGGATGTCCAACAGTTCTGCGATATTATTTCCTCCACAGTCATAACATATTTAGGGTTTCTGTAATACATACTTTTATTTCCACATTAACAAAAAAAAACAATTAACGGCTCCCTAACCGTGAATTAATTTTAATATTTAACGTCTAAATGAAGTCAACACTTTCGAGAGAAAAAGTTTTCCTTATTAATTGCCTTCTAGCCGAACGGCATTTCTTTTTGTAATTAGCTTGAAAGAAGCAGTCATTCGGTCAGACTGTCAGTCAGACAGTAATTCAGAGTCCATAGTCGCAGAGTTGTAATCCGCCAGCTCACACGTCCATCCGCTGCATCCACCTCATACCACCAGCCCGAAGCAGCATGTGAATGTTTTGTTTTCTTTTCTTTTTCCAAACACAAACCGCACCTTGGACATAATCGGCTAAAGGATTTATATCCGAGGGAGCTACATTACCAGCCTTGGGAGCGACAGCGGAGTTACCATAAACCCCCCGACCTAACCTTTGATGCCATACCGACGCCCCTATGTGGCACAGATTTGGTCCCTATCCAGGTATGAGACAACCTCCTTTGGCACAGGTCTTGTCAGTTTGTTCTCGATGCACCCGAGCACCCAGCTTTTATGTGCACACAATTTATCGTTATAGTGAACGCAGTGTTTTCCATGTGTGTTTTATTTTTTACCGATTTTAAGCCTGTTCTCCCACTACCGTAGAAACCGCTGTGAATGATCTTTCCTGCACTGTAGTTAGATGTTTCACTTTAATTTTAATTATTATATGAATTAATACAATATTATTACTAATTGCGCATGGTTTTAATAACGCTAACATTATGAATATTTGAATTAATGATTGACCAAACAAAATCTTAAACAGACAGCATGGTAAGAGAAGCATCATTAACGTGAATTGTAAATAAGTTGATGCCGCTGTTTGTAAATGTTTTTGAACAAACTTTCTCTGTAATATAATTATTAAAATGTCATTGGACAACTTAAGCATTTGGAATAGATCTAAAATGTGTTATTAAACCAACAGATACGTCACCCGCGCGGGAAATCACTAGAGAGTTTAGAGGATCCTTCAGAAAGGGGGTCGCATACTACGTTTTCGCCCGAAGCCGGGTTCTATTACGGGGGAGGTCAGTGGCGGCGCTCGTACGACGACGGCGACATCACGCCCACCAACGACGGCGCGTACGAGGGTGGCGGCACTCTGCCGCGGCCGCGCGGCCTGGTGCGGCCGCGGCCCGTGGCCAAGATCGCCGCCACGCCGGCCTACCGCGACAAGTCGCCCGACTACACGTACGACGAGATCGCGTACTCGGCGCGGCTGCAGCGCGTGGCGTACGGCGCGAGTCCTCACGTGGCGCGGAAACCTCCGCCGGATCCTCCGAAGCGCCAGAGCTCTCAGTACGCGCCGTTCTCTCGCTTCGGCCAGACCACGGTTGAGATCCACCCTGAGAAGAGTCTCCCACTATCTCTTCCCGCGTACCCTAGCTCGAACTCTCTGTCGGTATCCCTGGACAGCACGGGCCTGCTGCCGCCACCCCCCGCGCCTTCCAGCCCCCCGCGGAGGTATGACGATGATAAGCTGCGCACGGGATCCGATGCTAGTTTTAAGGTAAGTTAACCTGTATAGCTTCAATGTTAAAAACCAGTTATCTAATGAAACAAAATTGATTTTCTTTTTCATTTGACGTGCTTAAATCTAGACTTGCCGACAATAGTTTCAATGGCAATAGTCAATGTTAGTTAGTTTAAATTACAACAAAGAACACTTAGGTAGCCAAGCGAAATTGCAAGATTATACTAACGTTCTTCAATATTCCTTCTTCCAGTCAAGCTCCAGCACAGAATCGGACAGTATTCCGTTTGCGAACGAAAACGCTGGGACCATAAAGCAGAACCGGGGCCAGATAGGAGGACGGCCTCACACGGTGGACTACGGCCGCGCCGGCATGGGGCTGGCGTCGCTGCCTCCCCGGGGGGCCGACATGAAGCCCACCACGCCACACGCGCCGCACGCACACCAAGAACATAAAGAGGAAAAGTCCACAGAACCAGGCGACGTGCTCAACGACATCGGCAACATGCTTGCCAACCTAACGGACGAACTCGACGCCATGCTAGAAGAAGAAAAGCGCCAAGGACTCACAGATTCCTAAAACCAACCACAGACCATCTAGAATACATATTTGTACTCGAATACATTAAAACTTGTCAAAAATTCCAAAGAATTGGACATCGGCAAAGACTTCCACTAATTTAATGAAATGTTGACATTTTGTAACGCAAGCAGCTATTTAATAAGCGACTACATTATTTTAGGAGCCTGGCTATACGAACGCAATGTTTTTGTGCGTTGCATCATTATGACAATTGTGAATTTCCGAATATCGCGATCAACTTTATTGGATTTAGTGTTTTATAGAGGAGATATTTAGACTCAGGAAATTAGGTTTTTATAAAATGTACAATCAATACAGAGCTGTGTAAGCATTTCTTCCATTGCATAATTATATTTACCTCTATGTCAAAGGACTGAGTAAATTAGAATGTGATGTTACTTCGACTTTCGAAGCCTAGAATCTATGATTTTTACCAATGTTGCTTCAATAGTGTGTGACCATTCCAATTCCGCGCTGAGCTCGCCACACATGAAGCCATTACTAGACGATAGATGTCACTTGCCATCAAACTATTCCTACACGACAAAACGGATATACATACGTACTATAAAATAGTTTTGTAGCATTTTGTACCGACGTAGTACATTTTATACATACTTGTAATTTAAACAAATAGTTTGCTAAATACCCTCTGTTATTTAACTTTAGTGAGCTGTGTATTTTTGTTATTACAAATAATTAGTTCCTTGTAATATTAAAAATTGAGTGTTTTTATTGGGATAGAAAAGAAATTAGATGTTAGAAGGATCCAAAAAACAGACAAAAATGGCTATTTTTGTAAATATTGTTTTTACTTAAATTATGTCATAGATAAAATATATCCCAGTAGTTAGTTTTTCATGTACAATAATTGTAGAGTATTTGATTATGATGTAGAGATTAATGTAGCTAGAATTTATACAAAACATTAGTCTAGTGATAGTGTGAAAAACTAGGGTTTACATATTAATGTATTATAGACAATTATAAAGTTAGCTATAGACCTTATAGACCTTGTATGTTAACATTCTTGTAACGCATTATGGACATGCCGTTTGCCCCATCATTGAAAACGACTACAAAGTTATGCTTCCACTTATAAATAGTCATATTCCTCCATCTAACTAAAGCTTAGCAACACTCTGCTTTCATCGGAATGCAGAAACGCCCGCGCTAAAATGTTAATGGTGTTACCGAATTACATTAAAACACCTATGATACTGTTCACATCTGAGTACAACTCACAAACCATGATCTATAATTTATTTTCCACTTTTCAACGCATGCCCCACTTACAACGTGATATCAAGAGGCCATAAAAGTTTAAAGCTAATATTTTGTGATGGCAATGTTACGTAAAACAAAAAGTTTCCATAGACAATGAAAACGCTAAAAATATGTTCTTTTATGAAATGACTAAAGTTAAATTCGATTGATAGCTAGGATCACCATGATTGTTTTATTCTAACAATTTTAACACGCCATCTACGGCTTTGTTTTATATTTTACCTAACATTATCTACAGAGTAACGCCAACAATAAAGAAACAATAACTAATAAAATCTGTAACTAAGGCCGTGATTGTAATTAAAAATAACATCTTATTAAACGTAGAACAGTATAATTAAGCTTAACTTTGTAAATATCTTGATAGAAATCAGTGTTTCTATACAGACTTCTTTAATATTCACTCTCAAATGTAAACATTTTGTATACCTACATGATATTGTTATGAATCCATTAAGTCCGCCGCTCGTATTTTGTAAGGTGCTAGAAAAATAACGCAAAATGATTTACCCAACATACTTTTATTAAAGTAACGTTCTTTGAACTAGTCAAAATTTATTTCTTTCAAGTGGCGGCAAGTGAAAGCAATTTATATTATGATAAAACAGAATTGTTTAAAATGTAATTTAATATTATTATTGAGCAGCTTATGATCCTCATTTAGTTCGTTTCTTATTTCAATAAATATATTTGTAATATCTAATCTGAGTCTTATTTTCCCGTTTTACTTCCCACCTTACTTTTCACTTGACGAATGAAGACTGTCTCGTTAGCATGAGGTCCTGATTTGTTTCCCAAGTCGGGCGAAGCGGTATTGGTTTTCTCCAGCAAGAATGTCTCAGTAACAGCCATGGAGTCTGGATATGTGCCCGCTTGATGGCAATAGCGTCGCCCTCTAGTACAAGCGTGGGTGTACTGTATTAGGTACTTACACCTCTGAATAACTCTTCGAGAATTGCAAGCGTGTGTTGTGTATCTTTGAAAACAACTACACCTAATAGTTATCTTCCAATCCCAGCCTATTTTTAAATTAGCTAAGTAAACACATAAGACGTTTTTGGGTATTATGTCCATAAGTAAAACAAACACAACTAAACATGGTAATTGACAAAGAAAAAACCGTCAATTTCGTTTTCATCCGTAGATTTTTTTTTAATATTGGACACATGTTTTTTTTTTATTTTTACACGTTTAAACAAAAAATTAAGACAATACAGTGGATAAAAAATTCGTTTGACGTCACAGCTTGGTACATTTTATAACACGAAGTGATGTCACAAGCCCCACTCATGATCTTTGACACGTTTTATTTTCGTAATTTTTTTATTAATTTGATTAAACAAAAAACACGTACTTATCCGATATTTTTTGATAATCTAACTGACGGACTAAACAGAATCATATTCTTTTTATATAGTCAGAAAACATCCCTATCATATTGCCGGTACCCTTATCAAAATGACCTGCCTACACTCCACATTACTGCAACAGTATTGAATACTAATGAAATTAGTAATAGCCAATTAGTCATAGCGATACAGAAAATCTAACCATCTGTAAAAAAACCTTTGGATCTACAAATGCGAAATATTGCACGGTTTCCCTTTACAATGTACAGAGACGCTTGTCTAAGTAACGATTTTTCGAAATTCAACCCCTAAGGGAGTTAAATAGAGGATGAAATTTGTATGAAAAATCGTCATTTTCACGCGAGTGAAACCACAGGCAAAAGCTAGTTCTCAAATTAAACTACCCGTCGTATTATCTACATTAAAAATGTATTCTTATATAAATACAGGTTTCTGATTAATCCTACGAATTCTAACCGAACAATTGCTTGCTGTTGTTAATAAATACAAATGCCGCGCAGTCAGTTCAGTTCCGCTATCCGGAAAACCGGAAGTAAATATGTGCCGCCACACGCGCCATCTTTAACCTACTTTTTAAAACAGAAGTAGGTATTTCCTTGATAAACATTGCTACCCCAGGACTTTATATACCTACTTACTATCTTGCTACCTACCATAATCTTTTGTACAACACAAACAGTACCTATAATAACTTAAATCATGCAAATAGTGCAGATAACACACACTATAATACAGTATTTGCAAAAAAAATACAACTATAAAAATACATCTTATTTGTTATAATTATAAATACAATTACAGCCTGTTTTCGTTAGTCTGTGGTACATTTTCCTGAAAATCGAGTTTTCCCGGAGCTTATTGGCAACCCTACAGGAGTAGTTTTGTTGCACCAATGAGAGCTCGCTATAGCAGATCGATGCAGTAACGCGGGCGTAGAGAACGCGGTAATGTCAGATTTCCCTGTTGTCATCTGTGAATTTGGTCTGCGCGATCGATAACACGAATTGGCTATTCGTAGTTACAGAGGTTGAATACTTATTGAGCCGTATATGGACAGATAGTTAACATTGTTGCTTGGAGTAGCAAAATTCTCATTCTAAAGTGATAAAATGGATGCGACCGGGGCGTACGGTGGTGGAAAGGCTGGAGGCGCCTTCGATCCTCAGCAATTCATCCAGAGGCCTCCCGTGATCGTCAGGGCGGTCTGTTGGGTAAGATACTTTATATACACTGTATGCGGACCTCATGTTATGCGTAGAACCTGTTTTATTAATATTCCAGGTCAGAAAGAACGAGTTACGTCAGTCTGCGTTTTTATTTCGAAGAAAAAACATAAATAGCGTAATGGCATTACGATCGTCGAATGTAGGAGGTTCCTTAATTTGATAAATGATTCGTCTGTTTATAATATATATAGACGCATACTTAATTGAATACCTTGAATCTATTCAAGTAAAATGGAAAGACCTGATCGAAATTAAAGTACTTATTTTTCGAATTAGGAACTCCTAGCTGAAACCACAAAGGCATGTCTCATTAGGGATTTATTTTTAAAACATGGACATTTTTAAAACATAGCAAGTAGGTTGTATATATGTCATGTGACTGGCCTTGTGTTAAGTAAAGAGCTATGTAACCAAGAATAGAGAAATATTCCACTATGTGTAGATAATAGATATATTGATAGTATGTAATTGAATGTAATACTACACTGCACTGTGCATTGATTACAGCATGGAGTCTGTTTAAAAAATGACTACTAAAATATTTATAGACTTTATAACTGGGTCACTTTGGATCATTATTAATCGAGTATGAAGATTTTAAATTTCGATGATGCTGGTCTGACTATTTTGAATTCTAGGTACTGTAATCAACTTAAATGATTACTTCTATTAATAAATAGAGAGGAGAGGTACCTAATCATGGACATAAGTAAACCTACACATCACACACGATAGGTCGGTTAGGTACCTAGATGTCCCTAGTTATACACTCTTGACCTAATTTAAAATCAATTGAAATGGCTGAGTCAATATTTCTAGAACATTCAATGCATGTTCTTTAAACCTGGCAATGCATAAAAGATAATGCAACTGAAAAACACTGTCTCTGCATCATCCAAAGGTTGACTGGTAGAAAATATCTATGGCAAAGTATAGCCTACATTCAAACCAAGTCATTAACTTTTAGGCACAATCCATTAAATACTCTTTAAATAGGTAACTGAATGTTGATGTTTCCAACAGATAACAGGATAGTATGTAATCAAGGAAAGGTTCAAAGACATTATAAAATCAATAAAATGTATCTAAATACATATCACGTACATTTTTATCCATCCATCTAAGTAATATGTGGCTGTAAGCTGAAAGTGGGTTAAAGAAATAAATTGCCTTCTTTTTGTTCTCCTTTACGTCCACTTTGTCCAGATTGACAGTACTATTAATTCGATGTCTCTTGGCCTTTAACTGGGACAGCCAGTCACTAAACTAGATCATCCATGCATATAAATAATTCTTCAGTCCCAGAAGACGGAATGCGATCCTTAGAACCGACTTGATCGCTTCCGCCCTTTTTGAACGAGACTATTCCTGTAGATTTTCGTCAAGTTTCGCTAGATTTTCGGAAATTTTATGCAAAATCTACTTAGCTTGTACATCATGAGTCCATAGATTTCTTCATTTTCTGAAAGACCTACAACAAATAGTTTTTATATAAAACTGAAAGCAAATAAAAATGACATCTATTTCCATGGTAAAATGGTCAAAGCCGACTCGTCAAAAGTTCCACAATTATGACATCGAACACACATACGATTTCTCATAAAATTATAGGTTGGTATTAGTTGGTTACCTATACCTACAAATAATTAACGCTACTGAAATTACCTACATTAGTGCGGCAATGTAAACAGAATCTTCAGGCATTGCAACTTGATAATTCACAATGCTTTCGAATTCGAAATCGGCCAATCACATACGTTAAAATTTACATCTGATCTTTCGCCCTTCCTGTGATTTTGGCACATCTCTCCGCTCTGCTCGTCTCCGCTTTGGTGGATACGGGGCCTAAAGTGGGTTACACACTTGCATCTCGACAGTATTTGCAGAACACCATAATACCTAACTAAACCGAAGTAATTACTACTTTAACTGCAATCAATACATAATCGGTTTCTTGGAACAGATTCAGATTCGATTAAGAATACCTAATTTATTTACTTATGTTTAGACACTTATCGGTCGACAAACTCTATAATATATATTATGGGGTCGGCTCAGCACCCCTCAACTAAACACTGCTATAGAAATTCTTGTTGCTCATTAAAAGTCTGTAAGCAGGCATACTTATCGGTCAAACTATAAATAAAACAGTTCCGTAACTGATGGATGACTGACACTGTCAGACAGCACGTAGTCATCATTAAAAATATGGCAATAGCTGAGGTATATCGGCGCGGCTGTTAAAAATTCACGAAAATGTTATTTCAAAGAACCAACAGAAATAACACGATGTGTAAAAATGTAATAAAATCTATAGAAAAATGGCTTAGTTTTAACTGACTTTCAATAACATGCTAGACAAAGATAGAGCCACAAAAAAGTGACGTCATATTTCATACCGCCATAGTTACGTAGTACAAAACCGTGGCCGTTTCGCGCAACAAGGATAGAAAGTTCCCCTACCAAAAACATTCTACCTTCTAAAACATGTAGCTACTCCATTTTTCTAACGATTTTATTATTTTCTTTACACATCGTGTTATTTTTGTTAGTTCTTTGAAATCACATAACATTTTCGTGAATTTTTAACCGTAGTCAAATGGCCAATTAAGGCAGGCCTCGTCAGGGCCGCGGGTAGTACACTAGTTATCGCGGCCTCGACATAGAGGGCGAAGAAGGAACATGGGTGGTTTTTAGTCAGTAGAAGTCTGACACTCCCTTTCGCTCTGCCCAAGAGCGGGAGGGGTTATTCGATGATTTTCCACCCGCCAAAAAATAAAAAAAAGGCAGGCCTATTAAGCAGTAAACGTCTTTTGGCTGAAAATGACTGGCTGATGAGTCTCCTGCTGGGTTGATTGTCTCTTTGTTTGCTGTTATGTAGCAATGATTTACAGTAGTTAGTGTGACATTTCTTATCAATACACTCCTATATTCCCCAGCTGTTCAGCGTCATAGTGATGGGCTGCATATCAGCCAAGGGTTGGCGCACAGGCGAGGACGGCAAGGAGCGGTGCGTCTACAACGATGACACAAACGCCTGCAACTATGGCGTTGGCATCTCAGTGATCGCTTTCATTGCGGCCATCGGTTTCATTGCTGGAGAGTATCTCTTCGAGCAAATGTCGTCTGTGAAGACCAGGAAGCACTATGTACTGGCTGACATGGGATTCTCTGGTAAGTTGATACTGTTTTGTTTTTTTTTCGATTTGTTTTTAATTAGGAATACTTAAGTGTAATGTTCATTACCTACAAACAAACTACAAATATCAACGTGATCATCACCAGCCTCTGACAAGTCTGTCTCACTCAAAGGGTTCTGTCAAAAGTAAAACAACAGTAAAAGGAAAGGCCGGGCCGTCCAAAAGTGCTTTGGGTCGACAATACTGGGTCAAATTCAATACTGGGTCCGTTTTTATTCTTGGTTTATATTAATGATCTACCATGCTATTTAAAGGGGTTTTGTGACGTTGTACTATTTGCAGATGATACCTCTCTTATCTTTAAAGTAGATAGGAATAGACACGATTTTGACGACGTAAACAGCACGCTATCAATGGTCACGGATTGGTTCACAATAAACAACCTTGTTCTTAATGCCAAGAAAACTAAAATAGTTAAGTTCGCTTTACCCAATGTTAGAAATCTAGGTCCCAATATTATCCTCGCCAATCAGGAGCTGGAAACTGCCGACTCTGCTGTATTTCTGGGCATAACAGTAGATCCAAAATTACAATGGGGTTTACATATATCAAGTCTAGCGGGAAGGCTAAGTTCAGCCGCATACGCCGTCAGAAAAGTAAGACAATTCACTGACGTTGATACAGCACGGTTAGTCTACTTCAGTTATTTTCACAGCGTTATGTCATACGGTATTCTGCTGTGGGGCAAAGCTGCTGATATTCAAAATATATTTGTTCTGCAGAAGCGAGCGGTTCGTGCAATTTATCAGCTGGGTGCCCGAGTTTCTCTTAGAGATTTTTTTAAGGAGATTGGTATCCTCACTGTTGCTTCTCAGTTCATCTTTGCCAACATTTTATATATTAAACAAAATATCCACCTGTACACTAAAAACAGTGATATTCACAACTTTAACACTAGAAATAAGCATAAACTACGCGCTCCTTTTCACCGGCTTCACAAAGTTCATAATTCATTCGTCGGGCTTGGTATAACATTTTATAACAAACTGCCATCTTCTTTTCTAGACTTGCCATTTAATGCGTTTAAAGCCAAAGTAAAATCTAATCTTTGTTTAAAAGCGTACTATTCCATTAACGACTACTTAAATGATAAGAACAGTTGAACACAAGACAATGTTTGTTATTTATTTATGTTCTTTCTCCAAGATTAGTTTACTGATATGTTATGTCTTTTTTTATTATTATTATATACTTTTTTATACTTGCCTTACTATTGTATCGAGTCTGGTTCTTCTAACCAACCTAACCGACAGATGTGTGCTGGGGAGTTTGTTCCGCCACTTCTTCTTTCCAGCAAAAACACTAGGAAGTGTCGAAGGGGGGGCGTTTTGGGGCACTGTCTCTTCTTGTAAATTAGTAAAGTAAAGTAAATTTTGACGTTCGAAAAGTGCTGATTATCAGCCTAGTTTGAATAAATGAGTTTTGATTTTGATTTTTGATTTTGAATATTGTCAGGAGCGCGGGCTGCGCGCGAAATGGGTAGATGAGGGACGCACAGATCAGAAACGAGTGGTAAAAAAAGGGGAGGTCTATACCCAACAGTGGGCGATTCCGGCCTGAAATAATGATGATGATGAAAAGGAAAGGACAAGTAACACATCAAAGCACTATAACGGCCGGCTTACAGCATTTTGGTATCGTTTTAGCATTTTGAGTTGGTTTTATATTAGCATTACAAACGTCTAAACGACTACTGTAGGTAATGCTTATTTGGGCACAAATTATACGGCTTTAGGCCATAAATAGGTTCATAAGTAGTTGTTTAAGAGCATTACAGGCACATTATATTACGAGTAGCATTAATGTGACTAATAAAGTTGCCAATCACATAACCAAAGCATTAGACTAGTATAAGATTGTGCTAAAAGAATGATTGTGGCTTTTAAGTGTCCACAGGTAGAACTTATAGAAACCCTAAACCATTGAAAAAACATCTCTAATACCATGGCACCAATGTTATAATACAATTAATGTTGTAATATAAGTACTTTGTCCAGCAATATAATATGCACGGAGACGTCAAAACTTAAATGTTACACGTGTTCTGAAAGGTCGAGGCCACTTTTGTATCCAAGAAGTTGGTGGGAGTTCTTAAATATGTTATTCTCTGGTTTGCAACGTTTCTTAGCCAAACACGGAAATCAGATAAAATAATTTTGTGCCAAGTTTCAAGAATGTTTTATGAAGTTCGTCCTGTTTTTCATCATAATTCTTTCGAGTTACATAAACAGTTAAATGAGAAGACTAGTTAGATGGACCTCAATACCAAAGATTAGTATATTACTCTGATGTTTCTATCAAAGTAAAGAGCATTGTCAAAAAAATAAATGTATTACCCCTTTTTTCCTGTTTTTTTTTGTCTGCTGTAGCTAGGTACACGTCCTGGGCATTTCTTTTTTTTTTCAGCAACTTTAATTTATTGATCACTAGCGGACGTCACGCGGTTACACCCGCGTAGTTTCAGTTCCCGTGGGAATACAGGGATAAAGAGTAGCCTATTTCACCCGGGGATAGTGTAGCTTCCCAATGGTGAAAGAATTTTTCAATTCGGTCCAGTGGTTTCGGAGCCTATTCGTTACAAGCAAACAAACAAATCTTTCCTCTTTATAATATTAGTGTAGATATTTTGTTAACTTGTTATGTAAACAAAATATGATCCTCCTAAAACTACAAAAAAAATGCTCCATTTTTACGGCCCTGATTTGAGGAATACCAGAAAATATCGAAACGTTTTTAACATAAAAGTAACATAAAGGAACCTAGACATACTCAATCTTAATATTCTATCAGACTCTACGGTGCGCTTGACGCACTACGACGGTAATAGTGGTAATAGCATCTTCAAAATGTATTTTTAAAACTCTCAGGCCCTGTTTTCTCTTAAAGGGCACAGAGACACAAAAGTACTTAACAAAGTAGGTACCATAAGCTATTTATAACCTTTTATGAAACCTTACATACGAATTTGCAAAAATAAAAATGTAAGGACCCATGCGAAGCTAAGTATGTCAATAAACTCGAGGAGGATCTAAATTGAATTTGAGGTCGTATTAATTGCCCTCATCAATAGCGAGCTGATTTATATATCTGTAGTGCATTCCGTGTCACCGAAGGTTAAGGAGACTGCCGTATGATCTGTTACTTGGAACCTAATACATTGCAGTTAAGGTTAATGCCGTAAAGTGCTCTCATGAAGGTATTCAGCAGCAAAAACAAAATAATCGTCGCATTGATCATTCAAAACAATCATCATTTGAATTTTTAAGATTTGCAAATACTCGATCCGCACATGACATATTTTTTTCAATTTTAAGTCTTCGGAGATTCATTTTCTTACCCTATATCCAAGTAAGAGCATTGACACGGTTTGAGGATGGGTTGTCGATGGTGGTTTGTAAATTCCTAGCTTTCAGATTATCGCATTTCTTACAAAAGCTTATTATTATAGAATACTGGCACTACTGGAAAGCCTCCTTGGTCTAGTGATCGCAAGCTTTGCGACTGAGCGCGACGTCCTGGGTTTGATTCTCAGGTCGCTCAGTGTTACTGGGTTTTTCCATCAGGAATATCTCAATTAGTAGCCACGGAGGCTGGTTATGTGCTCAGTAGATAGGCATACCTAATAACATAGGATTTAAACATAACTGGTTAAATGTGAGTGTACAATTAGGAAGACCTCTGCTCTGCCTAACCTTTCGGGGATTTCAGGGGTCATCTGACTCCTTCGTATCGCTGTCATGCGGGAACGAGCCCTGGTCTAAAATGGCCAGTTTAGCAAATCATAATATGAATTGTGTCAAAAAACGTAAAATGAACCTTTCATAATAGTGACTGCGTCTGTGACCATTTAGGAAAATAGATCGTAGTAGGAAAATAATATGAATTGCATTTAAATTCGTAAACTGGTCCCAGACGCAGTTACTATTAAGACAGGTCCATTTAACGCAATTCATATTATGACCTGCTAAAGTGACCATTTTAGACCCCCAGAAGACTGGCAGCATTGCCCAAAGGAAGAGTCAGCCCTCTGATCACGCGAAGTGTCGCAGTTTTTCTTATTTTCGAATTAAAACTACGTTTACTTCACGCGTTCGTCTTAGGACCTCGGTTCAATTACTTTTTTGCGCTGATAAACTTTGATCAGTGTCACAACTAAGTATAGAGTAGACTGTAATTGGTCATCTGCGTGCTGAGCAAATTATAAGTTTACTCATGGCTAAGCACGATAATAATGAAGAAAAATTGAATGCATAGGTATATTAACTGCAGCAAGAAGTGACTGAAAAACTGTCAGGACGCCATAATCGCCCTTTTTTTGGTGATTGAAAATCATCAAATGAATCCCACTCTAGACGGAGCGGAAGGGAGTGTCAGAGACTCAGAGTTCTACTGACAGAAACCCATTCTTGATACTCTTAGTCCTTTTTGTTTCCGGGCCCCGGTATCTCTTTAAACAGTCCCGTTGCCCCGGCAGGCGTCGGCCCTTATGGGGCTTAATGGGACCCTTCCATTTGCTGACATCTCTTTAAGGCACGCCATAATCTTGAAGTTTCAAATTCAATTGTCAATGAAAAATGTTTTAGGCGTTAGGCACCCCAAATCTTTAAGTCTTCTGAAGAGGAAGGTTTTTCTTGTTAATCTCAGCGGCCATAATACTGACAATATTAATTATAACCTATAAAATAAAACTAAGCTGCGTCTATATTTTTTACAACTCTCTTTAACGTCAGGTCATTCGATATTTTATGAGTCCACAACAACGAGATTCGAACGCGGTTCAATCGGCTCCACAATACCTCTCTTTGGGCGTAAAATTTTATAGATCGTAAAATCTACCCTAATTTGTTAGTGTTAGTTATCGTCGAAAACGGATTCACGTTTACGAGGTCGAATGCGCTCACCTTACAAGTAAAACCACTTTTCTACGACTCAATTTTTCTATGAGAGAAAATGCGTTTTTAAATAAGTACTACGTACTGAAACCGTTTACATGTACCTACTTAATTCGTTGCACGATATAAAATTAATCGTGAAAAAAACAACGGGTTGCACTCCGGTAGTGCCGGCAGAAGTGAAAACTTGAACATTAACGTTGTGCATTTTTGAATATTTTCGAATGGTTGGGGAATAATTTCTCACGAATTCTTTTTCTCGTAAGCAAACAATGAAGACGATACAGTGCTTTGGAAACTCGTGTGATGTCATATTCTAAGACATTTATAGTATGACACTTTTTAGCGGTTAGTGACGTCACAAACCCCCACTCAAATCTTTGATGCGTTTTATCTTCGTCATTTTTTATTGATTTGATAAAACAAAAATACGTATCCAAAATTTTCTATAACAGACGGACTAATTAGAATCATATTTTTTTTAAGTAAGCAAACATCCTGCGCATAACACCACAACAACCACATAACTTTTCAGTCACCCTACATAATATCTATCCTATAAGTGTACAATTGTCTTCAGCATTCTGGGCGTTCCTGTACTTCGTCGGTTTCTGCTACCTGTCCAACGCGTGGGGCAAGACCGACAACCCACCGGTGGGCACCGCCAACAACATGCAAGGAGCCATCGCCTTCTGTTTCTTCTCCATCTTCGCCTGGGTGAGTGGGTTTTTGAACCATTTGTAGGCAGACGAACGTCCCACTAGGTGATCACTGAGTATGGACATAATTGGACAGTAGCCGTATGTTTCCTGCCAAACACACCCACTTCAACAAACTGGAAGAATACCTGCCGCCTACGAATTGCAGTGAACAAGGTAGTTGACAAAAATAAAAAAAAAACCGTTACCATCGAGTAGGGTATCAAAATAAAGGGTTTCAAAAGGAGATTGCAAAAATATAAAACACCTTTATGTTTAAAATAAATTCAAAGTCACAAATTCTATAAACAAACACAAAAGTTAAATCATCTGCGAAGTATTTTACGCGACCAACGAAAGAACAAACACTAAAGAATTAAAAAGTTAGAAATAAAAAAAGTAGTTAAAAAACTAAAAAACCCGACTGAAAAGACTGAAAAGCAAAAAACAAGCATATTTTAAATTAAACAAAACTTGGAAGCAGGCGGGGTTCATTTGAATATTAAATTATAAAAGGAAAATAGATATATAGTATATAATTATAGTCCGTCAGATAGATTTCTAAAAAATATTGGACTCGTATTTTTTCTTTTTTCACGTAAACAATAAATGAAGACGAAACAGTGCTTCGATAAGTCGCGCGACGTCACAGTTACCAGAAATTGCCGTCACGATCTTTTCTCACGAATTTCGTATTTTTTATAAAGATAATAAAAAAAGTAGTTAAAAAACTAAAAAACCCGACTGAAAAGACTGAAAAGCAAAAAACAAGCATATTTTAAATTAAACAAAACTTGGAAGCAGGCGGGGTCCATTCTATTTTCCTTTTATAATTTAATATTCAAATGAACCCCGCCTGCTTCCAAGTTTTGTTTAATTTAAAATATGCTTGTTTTTTGCTTTTCAACTACTACCAACTTTTTTTAACTACTTTTTTTTATTTCTAACTTTTTAATTCTTTAGTGTTTGTTCTTTCGTTGGTCGCGTAAAATACTTCGCAGATGATTTAACTTTTGTGTTTGTTTATAGAATTTGTGACTTTGAATTTATTTTAAACATAAAGGTGTTTTATATTTTTGTAATCTCCTTTTGAAACCCTTTATTTTGATACCCTACTCGATGGTAACGGTTTTTTTTTTTTTCAAATCCACGATTTGGCCCCCAAAACCAGCAATTATCTTTGCTTTTTTTAAATTTTAATGTAGCCAGTGACACTCGCGCCATCAAGACGAATCTAACGACGTATATTTCATTCAAATACCTTCATCCGTTTAGGAGTTATGAGGGAACAAAGAAACGGACATACATACATACATACTTACATACATACACACATGCCAAACACATAACCCTCCTTTTGGGCTTCGCCGCAGTCGGGTAAAAAAAACACGTATCCAATATTTTTCGATAATCTAAATAACAGTCGGACTAAACAGAATCATATTTTTTTTAGGCAGTCAACTACCCTGTCTAGGAATCTCCAGACCGATTGAAAGCCGAGGTTGGCCATTGTAGATAAAATCTCGCCGGATTTTCCTCAATCCACCTCAAACGTTGTCGTATTGTTTTCACATCACAGGAGCAGCAGCTGCTGAGTACAACTATAAGTGCCAAATTGGTTGCCTGATTCAATCTAGATTTTGCCCTTAACACGCTAAGAATTAGAACATAATTATTCCTAGGTTTGCTTTCCAATTAATGACCCATTTCAATACCTTCATATCAGATTACTTCGTATGTGGTAGTATTATATCGCCAAAATTAAAACTTAGCCTAACGAGTTACTTTCCCTAGGTCGCCTGCGCCTTCTTCGCATTCCAGCGGTTCCGCGTGGGTGCTGACGCGGCATTCGCGCCGGCGTACGAGGTGGAGGGTGCGGTGGGCAGCCCGGGCGCCTTCCCCGCGTACCCCGCCGCCCCCGACCCGCAGCCCGCCTACAGCGACCCTCCCTTCTCGCAGACACATGGATCTGGTCAGTACTAAACAACAGAACATTAGTCCTGAAATTGCACACATTTACTATATAGCAAACTGGGCAAAAGAGACCCGTGGTATAGGGGCCTAGTTGTGCACATTTACTATACAGCAAACTGGGCAAAAGAGACCCGTGGTATAGGGGCCTAGTTGTGCACATTTACTATACAGCAAACTGGACAAAAGAGACCCGTGATATAGGGGCCTAGTTGTGCACATTTACTATACAGCAAACTGGGCAAAAGAGACCCGTGATATAGGGGCCTAGTTGTGCACATTTACTATACAGCAAACTGGGCAAAAGAGACCCGTGGTATAGGGGCCTAGTTGTGCACATTTACTATACAGCAAACTGGGCAAAAGAGACCCGTGGTATAGGGGCCTAGTTGTGCACATTTACTATACAGCAAACTGGGCAAAAGAGACCCGTGGTATAGGGGCCTAGTTGTGCGTTCGAACCTAGATAAGCAATTTACTTTGTTTAATTTCTTTCGGTAGCACTGCTAAACCATGAACGGAAACATCATCATCTGAAACCAGAATTTGAAATGAATCAATCCACTCTGGGAAAAAGTAGTAGATTATGGCCTTCTCCTTTTTCCAGAGAGGAGGAATGTGTCCCACACACACACACCACATTGTAAAATTTAGGCCGATTATGAACCTAAGCTTCAAAGAAAGCTCTGCTCAAAGGCCCAACCTTCAAAAAGTAAAACGTTTGGTGACTCCATATTGCTAAAAACTTCAGTTTCTATACAGGATTACCATTAAATAATTATGATGTTCTGATTTTAATATAATCTAATTTTCATTGCAGGTAACATCGACTACACGGCCCCAACCTATTAAGCTGTTTCACGGCATCTGGATTGTTTAGGATGATGATTCTCAAGTTTTATTTGCAATCTCACATAAAGCTGCGTAAGTAATATTTATTATTACTGAAGCAACACCTATGAAAATACCTTATTTTGAAAAACTAACTGATTTTGAAAACTTGATTTTCAAATCAATAGTTGATACCTACTTTTAGTGTAACCACCAAAGATCTACCAATCTATTATGTACATTCAAAAATGTATGTACCTAATTACTATAATTAATAGTTATTCAATGATAGCAATCATGTCCATTTATTTTAATGAAGCTTATTTTTCTATTTATTTACTAAGTGTAGTCATAATCAGTCATTATTACATTAAATTACACCGAAGTTCATGTACTTTGTACTCAGATGATATATATTATTATTATATTCATGTACCTACCTATATGAAAACGTGTATCGCTTCACAGTACCTGCTTGTAGGTATATCTTGACAATATTCACGTATATAATGTAATATAACATCTTATATTGTATATAAATAACGATGAATTGTAACAGATATTAATTACTAAAAAATACTTCTGGTCTCAAACGATAGCTCAAGAAATAAAAGCTAAAGCTCTTTAGAAAAGGGTTATAACTTCAAATTATAGTCTAAAGCCAAAATTGGTAATTGCTTTTGTAATTAAAATCTGGACAGCTAGTACATATTAAAAAGCATTTTCTCTCTTAGCCATCTCGATGGTATCTGTTGTTTGAGATCGCAAATCCAGTGTCATGTGATATATTATTTCGAGTTAATTCTTCACTATTCGTGCCATGTCTTTAAAGTTTATAGAGCATTTATTTTTTTATTAAAAAATGTTATTTTGTCCTAATCAGCAAGTTACAAGTCATACCTCATTATAGCTACTTCGTATAGGATAATACATTTAATATAATTAAGAGCAATCCTTGAGGCAGTGTGGTTACTAAGAAAAAAATATAATATTCACTGGAAATCATATTTATTAAATATATTCTTCATATTATCCTATAATTCATCAAGTTGGCCTTGTAACTTTCTAAGAGAACTGGTCAAATAAGTGTTGCAATATTTCAATATAGCTTATTTAAAGCTAAGGTAATATATACGTCTAGTTTAAATATAATATCAATCAAAATATTTATATAATTTATATTTTATTGAAATGTGCAAAATTGGTTTGACCAGTATACCAATCCCCTGTTAATTGAATAAACTCATATTATCTTAATATATCTATCAATATATATATCAAAATATATTTATTTAAAATAATATCTTAGTGACTACCCTGTATAATGTACAATGTAACCACGCTTGAAAATATTGAAAAATATTAGGACGAAATATTAATTACATTAAGTAGTTAATATTTACTAGTAAAAAGCATATCGTCATCATTTACTTTATTTTTATATTTAAAAAACTTAACTACATTGGTTTATGCGCAATATTATGTATTGTTACCACATCTTAGATGTAAATCGCTATTGAAGTTCGTAGTTTTAGTCTTCTTTGAATGCAAACAGTGCAGAATAAAAAGAAATAATCAGATACATTTTTCAACAGGAACTTAAATAACACTACTTGTCATCTGTCACTACACTTAGTGGTGAGTTTATAAATAAATGCATATAAATGCACATATTATGCACATTGCAATTTATGGATCTGATACTGAATTGAAAAACCACCCTGTATATTGTATTGCAAAGACATTAATTTAATCTCATTAATTTCTAAGAAGTGTTGCAGTTTTTAAAACATCTACTTAAGAATTTAAGATAGTGTATATTTGTCTCTCAAAATTCACAAAATGTAACTTATTGATCTAATACATTCAGTATTAATATAATTATATTCTTATTTATAACTTAAGCGCTTTACCCAAAATCATAGTATTTTTTTAATATAAAAATAATATTCTAGGAAATATTATCTTATTACCTACTAGACTTAATTTCCGGGCACATTTTTATTATTACTAAGGTGTCGGTAAAATTTGAGGTCTATTGAGGTCTGTTAAGGTCTAAAATTGAGTACAAAAAATTTGACCCCAGGGTGAATAATTGAAATGTGTCCTGGTAGGACTTTGAGAAGTCGGCTTGCTGATAGATTGATGTTTAATAATGAAAAACTATTAGAATATATCTGTAAGTGTGATTGTTGTAGGTACTCACTATGTATAGAAAAGTACTTATTGCGTGGAAATTGTGTCATATATACAGATTATGTATAGTATGTAAGTCAACAGATATTTGTGAAAATCTCATACCATATTTTTCAACTCGAACATAATTTTAAACTGCATTATAATCGTGCTAAATACGGTAGTCGCGTTTCTTAAGTAATCCTAGGATATTAAATGTGTGCAATAATGGTTCTAAACTTAATTTTATTTCAAATATATACTTAAGTTATTATATAGCGTGATATTTATAAATCTTGGCTTCACATGTCAGCAAGCCTGTAGGACTTTATCACTTCCATAGCTTGCACTATCATTTATAAAAAAATATTAGCAATAATATCGGTATTCAGATGTATTCTTTACTCAAAAAAGTATTTATTCACCGTTAATGTTGGCAACACTTCCATTTTTTTACGCTTGCAAGCTTCTAGAGTATTGAGTACATCTGAATTGTTTAAAGTTCATATCAGTCGAAAGTATTAGGGGCATCGTCGTAATAAATAAAAAATACATTTCAATCGAAGTATATATTTAAGTAAATGTGTAAAGGTATATTATATTTATCAAATTATCATATCCACTTTGCAAAGAACTATTTACGCATACCATTAAAATCAATAAATTCATTCATTTGCAAATATATGTTGTAAATCTAGAATATTACAGTTGGATACTGACAACTGGTGAGATATTATACACTCCCCAGTTGTCAGAATTAATAAGAAAGTGATAGAAGATGACTTGACCCTCTGTTATCTATGAAAGCTAATAGGCCAAAACATTTTCTGCCTCTTTTTTTTTTGTTTGGCAACTCCTGCAGTATTAATTATAATTGAATATCCTAACGATGACCAATGACAGACAAAGAAAGTATAGCGTAACAAACTCATGTGAAACTGAGATTGACGTATTCCATGTACAAAGAAATACCTAGCACTTTTATCGTAAACATATTTTTAGAGCCATGTGTTACTAAATGTATGTATGTTACCTAGGTACTAACTCTATTTTTTTAATCACATGCATACTTATCCAAATCTCCATAATAATTATATATTAATGCCCTTCAAGCAAATGATTCGTAGAAAATTATCTAATAATAATTGTTGTTTATTTAGTTTACATAATTATTGCTAAAATGTAAACATTCATCTGTACACTATAATACGTAGATAATATTAGCCGTAGATATATGTACCTTGTATGTTGGTTAGTATGTTCTGAAGATAATAAAAAAATCTGCTAATCAGTAAAAAAAATATTGTAATAAGTGTTGAATATTTTAATGCTAAAGTCGTTCAGTGTTCGGTAAATACTTAATGTTAAGGCGAGTGAATAAAAGAGGTTTTATTTATTTCTCTTTTTTATATCTTGTATTGTACTTATTTTAAGTTACCAAAGACATTACCTGGGAGATGAGATGTGGAAAGTTAAAGCATCTCGAAGACATTCAGCTGGTTTACATTATTAGAAGGGTTTAAACTTTTTAGAAGCGCCAGGGTAGCCCGCATGGTTCGTTACTCTCAAGTCGAGTGATAAGGTACATATCTTTTGGCAATACCCAAATCCTGGTTTGGATTGGAGGGTAGCGCTTCTAATGCAAGCGATCTGTAGAAATGTGAAATCACCAGGGAAGAAGTACCTACATTAATTTACAACTTTGTCATGTCTATAATCACTGATCTCTTACATAATATCTCTGTTGTGTAAACCTGTAAACTCACCAATACTTACACTTCTACATCTCATCTCAAAATAAAGACATTATTCCGTATTTATTTTGATTGTTAAATAGTTTTGACTCGAAATCCCATCGTTAGTTGTTTATTTATTTTGAACATAATTATCGTTTTGGACATCAAAGGTAGCCTTCATTGTTGCTTAAATTAAATTATGTATCGATAAAAATACATCTGAATGTGTGTTAGGTCCTATTAAATGTTTGGAAGTGACAAAAAATCGGTGAACCCCACAAGGTAATCCACTCAGTGTTGCAAATATAATAAAATGGTTATCTCAGTTTAAACTTGTCATCAGATTCAACCAAATATCGGTTATTGTTATCAGCTATACCTACGGTTTACAATACGCGATATGCCCGAGATAACATAGTACAAAGGTACCGGAATTCTTATCATAAAAGTATGTGACCTGATTTCTGTGGATAACGATTTATAAAGATGAAATTCGATTATAGCGTGGTGCATATGAAGTATGCAGACTTTTTTAATTCTTCTTTTTACCCTGTAAAGAAACCTTGTATTGAATCTTATAAAATTCCTTCCACCTATACTTATGGAGTAGGTACCTAAGTACCAAAATACCTGTATCTATTCCTTAATATCTTAAAAACAATCGTATTTTTTGTACTTAAACATAACCGACTCCCAACGCACAAACCAAAAGAAGTCCAAATCGATAGTTATATTCACTGTGTACGCCTTATGTAGTGTGTTTAGATGTTCGATAATAATGTGCAAATGAAATAATGATAAATAAACATTAATTGGAATACCTAATAGATATTGTGGACGGAGTGTTTTATTTTATGCCCAGTCCTCTCACCTATCCATTGACTTTTTTGGATAACCCTACTAAGCAGGAGATCTAGGTACTCTCGCGAGCAGTGGTGGTGACCCCGACTTATTACGAACAATGAGTCGTGAGTTCGAACCCAGTCAGGCGCAATACTTTGTGTAATTAATTTCATCACCACTGCTCCCAAAACTGTGAAAAAAAACATCGTGAGGAAACCGGCATGTCTTAGAACCAAAAAATTCAAAGACATGTAACAACTACAAACCCGCACTGGGCCCGCGGGATCCCACTCGTGAATTATAGTCCATCCCTCTCTTAAAGAGGAGGCCTGAGTCTCTGCAGTGGGAACATTATAGGCTGATGATGTTGAATTACCACTAGGACCAGCAACTGAACGGTCGGCCCACCCACTCTCAATAGGTAGAAAGTAAAGCTACTAATAGTAGTAAATTTTTAATCAACCAAGAAAACATGTAAAATGGCTCTACTGAATAATAATGATTAAAATTACCAATACGGGTTGTATTGGTGATTTTAATCATTATTATAATACTGCCCCCGATAGGAAAAAAGGCGCATCTAACATTTTTTCCAGATTTGAGTTATGTATATTGCCGAAATCAGAAAAAAAAGGCGCATCTGCCTGTATTTTTTATATTTTTCTAACTTCCTCCAGTGCGGTTTTAGCACAACAAAATAGGGCGCTTCTGTTCATTTTTTTACACCCGATTGAAGATGAAAAGACGAATTTATGTGAAACTTAATTAAAAAGTCGTATTTATGTAGATAATGTCCTTATACTTTATAGTTTTTTTTTTAGTTCAGTAATATAAAAGGCGCATATTTGTCCCTATTTCCAAGAGGAAGTTAATAAGACGCAAATAGGTATTTGCGACTAATGCGCTAAAAAAAAAACTGTTTTCACATTAAGAAAAAAAGACCACATCTGACCACTTGCGCCCTATTTACTTCGTAAAATTGTTTTAGCATAGGCGCATTTCCCATAAGCGTCTTAATACTTTACGTTGAATAAAAAATTACAATATGATACTTAATTAAAAAGGCGCAAGTGTACAGAAACGTCCTTTTTTCATAGAATTGTGAATCAAGCGGAGATTGCGCGGGGGTCGGGCGGGGTATGTTTAGTACGGCGCCTGACCAGTTTCTATGTCAGTTGCGCCCGAGGAGGTTTAGGAGTACGACGTGTCGCGGTCGCGCAATTTTTCGCAGCGTGATTCGTCGTAACAAAGTAAGTATTTTTTATTTGATAAGTTTGTTTGTTGTTTATGTGTGCAATTTTATTCAACCGTAGTGTGCCAAATAATAATACAAATTGTATAAGACTTGCTTTGATAGAAAAAAAAATTCAATGTCTTACTTCTACCTAAGTTGTGCCAAGTACCATTATATAGTAAAATAAATAAATTAAAGTAAGTACTTCATTCGGATTTAGATGTATGAAAATTATTTTATTCATAAACATTTTTATTAGGTACCTACTTACATTATATCCTTTCATTGAATAAGATTTATAATACATTAGTAAACTAACATTAGCATTATACATTAGCTAACTGAAGTAAGCTTTTATTGAGATAATCTTATTGAATTGTGTGTGTTTATAATGCATTCTAACACTATTAATTTCTGTTGTTACAGCTAAAACTAACATGAAAAAAGGTCGATGCTTTGAGTTAGTTACTAAAGCTTTAGCTTCCACAAGTGCGGAAAGTACAAATAGTACTGCCGAAAATACAGAGCGAATTTCGCCTTTTCACCCTTACCAAATAAGCCATGGTAAAGAAATTAACCACGTCTCTACAACTGACAATGTTCTTCCGGATAAAGTCTGCGATAATACCACCACTGCAACTACTATCAGCAGCAGCAGCAGTTCAACAGAAAGTGATTTTGACTCTGATGATTCAATTTTTGATAAAGATTACATTCCACCACAAAGAAAAAACAACAAAAGTAGTGATATCGACTCAGATTCAGATATTGATTTCATAGAGAATTCACAACAAAACAACATTCGCGTATCAGAGTCACCTGAACGAGAAGATTTTGAGCCCGAAAATCAGACTGACCAGGTTTTTGAAAATGTAATCCAACTTACCAAAAAAGGAAGTGTACGTAAACGCAAACATTACGGTACTTCATTGCGAGAGCGTACTAAAGCTAAGAAAGAGTTATAGACTATTACCAAGTATTGCGTTAAACCAGGTTGTGGCGAAGAATGTAAAAAAAACTGTTCTTCAAATATATCTGAAAACCAGCGAGGTATTATAAATAAGCAGTTTCGTAATTTCACTTGGAGAGAACAATACATATATATAATTAACAACACATCTCAAACTATACCGGCCAGGCGAACAAAAAAAAATCCTAACTCAAAAGTAATTAACCGAGGAAAAACTATTACATATTTTATGTTGAATGAAAATAATGAGAGAGTAACGGTGTGTAAGATTTTTTTTTTGACGACCCTTGGATTTCAGAAAAAAAACGACAAGGTTCTGCGAAACGCTTTAAAACAAGCGCAAGTAGAAGAAATAACGGATTTGCGAGGCTGTAATCCTAACCCTAAAAAGATCGATAATAAGCCTTTCTATGATTCTTTTCATCCTGCTGTATCACACTACAGAAGGGTACATGCACCCAATCGAAAATATTTACCGTCAGACCTAAATATTCGTGATATGTACAAAGACTTTTGTGAAAAGATGGGTATAACTGAGCAGTCCGCTCCCGAAGATTGTGTGTCTTACGATCACTACCGACGAGTTATTAAAGAACTTAATATCTCTTTCGCAAAACTAGGCAATGAGGAGTGCGAAATATGCGAAAAATATAAATTACATAACCCTGATATTATGGAGATCCGTCATCGAAATTGCACAGGATGTAAGGAATACGAATTACATCACAGAAGATACATTTTAGCACGACAGAAATACGATGAAGATAAATCTCGTCAAATGAGTATGCAAGACCAAACCAGTGACGCTATGTATTACTCAGTAGACCTAGAAAAGGTAATAATGTGCCCTCGACTAGATGAATTCAAGGTTGCTATATTTTGCCCAAGACTGATATTATTTAACGAGAGTTTCGTACCTCTGGGAGACAAGAAATGCGAGGGACACATTTGCTTGTATCTGGCACGAAGCTATTGCTGGCAGGAAAAAAGACGACATCATAAGCTGTTTCCGAGCCTTTTTTTGCATTATCGTGATGTCAAGCACATAACTCTGTGGCTAGACAACTGTGCCGCTCAAAACAAGAACTGGAGTCTTTTTTCCTATTTATTGAATCTGATAAACTCAAGCGATGTCAATTTGGAAACTATCACTCTGAAATATTTGGAAGTAGGACACACTTACATGTCAGCGGATGAATTTCATCACCAGGTCGAGTTGTCACTCAAAAAGAAGAAAAGAATATATGACTTTGAAGACTTCCATCACGCGGTTTCTGATACTCATCGCAAAATCACTGTGAAGAAAATGGTCGTCAGCGACTTTTGCAGATTTGAAGATTGCTCTTCTTCCTACAAACTTCAAAATATGATACCAAGAGTATATCTGAGTAACATGTGCGAAGTCATTTTTCGAAGGGGAATTAATACATTAGCATTCAGAACTGATTTTGATGGCTTAGAAAGAGAACTGGACTTCCTGAGAGTGAAAAATATTAAAATTGGCATTCCAAGACCAGTAATAAAAACTCAATTCAGAGGAGTTAATGAAAAGCGAAAATCTGATATAATCAATCAGTTACTTTCTCTTATGCCAGAGAACCGAAGGGCGTTTTGGCGAAATTTGCCAGTTAATGACAACTCTGTCGATTTGATTAACGAATATGAGGAAAATGTTGACTAGGCACACAAAGCAACAGCAGCTCTTTTTCTTTGGTGGCAGTGAAACTACATTTACTTCGCTGGTTAATGCTATCTATTTATAATTTTTAGATTAGACAATATTTTCTCAAAAAAGCAATTTTTACACTTATTTTTAAGATTTGTTCAAGGATTAATAATAATTGTCTGTGATCTTACGTTAAAGTTAGATTTTAAGAAAATCTAGAGGCAGTGATCTTACGTCAAAGTTATATTTTAAGAAAATCTAGAGGCAGTGATCTTACGTTAAAGTTAGATTTTAAGAAAATCTAACTTTAACGTAAGATCACTGATGTTTTTTTTTAATTTTTTGATATTGATTTTATAATGTTTTTCACTTTGATATTTTAGTCACATAATAATCATAATATTGTTTGTGTAAACACTTAGTAATGTGATTATTAGCCTAAGAATGTTAATTTTTTTAAGACGTGTTTGTCAAAATAAAGATTAATTAAGGAGATAATTATAATAGATCTGTATCTATTTAAGACTGATTAAGCTAAACTTTGCTCAAGTTTACTAAATAAATCTGATTTTTACATTTTGTGCCATGCCATTTTTGTTTATGTGGGTCAAAAGATTTTAAAATAAATACTTGACTATATCAATTGTGTTTTATTTACAAATAATAAATTAGGCTATGACTTATACGAACCTACTTTACTATTTCGGATATACTACCTTAGATAAAAGGATTATTAAATAATTTTATACACATTTTACCTAACCCAAGGGCTATCTACATACTTTCTAATTCTTAAGAAAAAAGGCGGAAATACCTATATGCGCCCATTTATGTTAAAATCATTTATTAGATAGATAAACTAAATACTTAGAAAAAAAGTACAGCCAAAAGCGTTTGAAATTTAAAGGACGCATCTAGCCGGTTACGTCTATTCAATTAAGTATGTAATATTTTGCTTAATTTTTTATGCTAAGATGAAACTGTTTTTTCATTATTTTTATTATAATAATTTAATAAATTCATATTATTATTAAACCAAGTTAAAGCCTAAAAGTAGAGGGTATTATTTTCAACTTTTAGTATGTAAAATATTAATTTACTCGAAGACAGCAAACGATTTCCCGTTTCATTCATTAAAACATTTATTTCTCCGTTTTTACTTTTTGTTAGATACGTCTTTTTAACTATCGGGGGCAGAATAGGTCTTTACCTATGAAATTGCCGTTTTGTATGAAAAAATTTAAACGATTTTTTTTCATGTATTTTTTATTTGTATTAATCGAAGTAATCACCCATGCAATCAATGCATCTTTGCCAATCGCAGTGGCAGTTTATTGATGCCCTTCTTAAAGAAATCAGCTGGTCGGGAGGCAACAAATTCTTCAAAGGCATTTTGTACTGCCTCTCGGGTATTGAATTTTTTTCCCGCCAAGAAGTTATCCAAATTCTGGAAAAAGTAGTAGTCTGTAGGCGCAAGGTCTGGTGAGTAGGGCGGATGACGGAGAGCTTCCAACCCCAGTTCTTGCAACTTGGAGACCGTCTGCTGTGCAGTATGAGGTCGCGCGTTGTCGTGCAGGAGCAGCGGAGACGAGCAATTGACCAATGCTGGTTGGAGATGTGCCAGCTTCTCCATCATTGTGTTCAGTTCTTCACAGTACACATCTGCAGTAATGCTCACCCCGTTTGGTAAGAAGCTGTGATGAATCACACCGGCGCTAGACCACCAAACAGTGACCATCACTTTTCTAGGGGTAAGTTTTCGTTTAGGGCATTGTTTAGGTGCTGAACCAGGATCCAACCAACTTGCTGAGCGCTTGCGGTTATCAAACAGAATCCATTTTTCATCGCAGGTAACAATGCGGTTCAAAATTCCTTCATTTGTGTGTCTGTTGAGCAGTGCAAGGCACGTCTCGACGCGTACTTCGCGCTGGCGATCATTGAGTTCGTGGGGCACCCATTTGTCAAGCTTTTTTACCTTGCCAATTTGACGCAAATGGACCAATATTGTTTTGACGCTAACGTCGAAAGCTGCTGCTAATTCAGCCGTAGATTGTGTATCATCAGCTTCCACAATCGCCTTTAATTCGTAATTGTCGACCAAAGTCTTCGGACGACCGCGAGGTTCATTTTTCAGGTCGAAATTTCCAGAACGGAAGCGAGCAAACCAATAACAGGTGGTGCGTTGGTTTGTAGTGTTAGCTCCGTAAACGTCGTTGATGTTGCGTGCCGCGTTGCTGCCACGACGGTACTCATATTCCATAATTACTCGATTTTTTAACGTATCCATGATGACGAAAAAGATTGAAATGCGATGAAAATGTAACACTAATCAATAAACAAATGACTACTTTTGGAAAAAAAAAACCATGTTTTTAAAATAAAATTAATTTGAAATTAGAATTCTTAGCCAAACAAAAATTATTTTGATTTGAAATGGCCAGTACTGCAGAACGGCAATTTCATAGGTAAAGACCTAATATTACTCAGTTCATAACTGTCATGAATGCCTTTTTCATGAAATAGTTACTCACTTTCAACGTCCTTCCTTGGACAGGCTAGAATATGTCGACCAAATACAAGGGTTACTTGGTTGACTTTCAAACAAAGCCAAGATTCAAGAAGTAGTAAGCTGTAACATTTATTTTGACACTTTGCCGTTGAAGTTACTTGGTCGACTTCTAATAATAGACAATGTTAAGTTTTATAAAAGAGAAAGCAGGCTAATAAGACCGAGCGAAGCGAGCTCAAAAAATATGTTATTTGCGATCAAAATGTCCACCAGTTTCATTTTTACAACCTTCTGTATGCATCCCAAAATTGCCGTTTCTTCATCAAATAACCCGTCTTCATCAATATCCCGATCAGCAGGGCTATTGCGTATCTTTTAAATGACAGTGGCTATTATATTGTCTATGGATTAACTGTCAAATTGGTTATGGTTTAGTACAAAATGGAACCATTTGACAGTAATTGATAGGTACTATAGGTTAGCCACTGTCATTTAAAAGATTTTAATCGATGTATTGCGTTTTTTTTTTTTAATTAGCAAAAGTCGACTGCTAATCGGCGGCAACACTGGCCCATCAGGCATTTGCCCGATTTGCCCTATACCAAGTCTAAGCCTGTGAAGTCCTCTCGAAGCATATTCACCAGCGTAGAAACAGCGCTATTCCAGTATTTCCAGTCGTTCGCAGAACTTGAAGGGATGCCTATTGGTTGATGTAAGGCGGAGCAGCAAGTTATGTCCATAAGGATTGATAAGGCCACTTCAGATTTTAATTTTATAGGTAAGCGACCAGTCTCTACACTCTTCACTGTATCGTAGCTTTTCAGGTGATAACTGAGAGCGATTGGTACCCCCCCCTCCCCCCAGGAGATTTATATGCTTTTTTAGATTTGGAAAACGCACTATTGCATGGTTATATTTTAACCAGCTCATTATGTGGTTTGGACAAATGTTTTAATCATCGTAAACTTGTTACTAAAAAATATTATTATTATTTTTTAAGAGGGCTATCCTAGTGCTTACACTAATTAAATAGCGAAATGCAAATTGTCTTAAGTTTTTTGCAATTTGCAGGTCGGTGTTTCAGGTTGTATGTTGATTAAAAATGACTTGCGACCGATTTTCCCAAATATATTGGGGTCGGCTTCCAGTCAAACCAGACGCAGCTGAATACTAATATTTTGCATGGAGGGACTGCCTGTGTGACCAACCCATTGAGCGTGGCGTTAGTCAATTTGTTTTATGACCTGCTTGTGTTCTAGCAAAACGTTTTCTTTTCAATTCCTAATTTCATTATCCATGCTTAGCAGTGTTTAAAAAATCTTTTGACATCGGTCAAGTAAGTAGTTTAATTTCTAAATAACGTAATTCAAACCTATTACAATTTACAGTGAAGAATTAAATAATACAACGAAATTGCTGCATTCATTTTATTTGACACTTTTACTTACGATTAGAATTATCACAAATAAACAGTGAAAATTACTGATGATTCACAGAATCTAATAAAAAACGGCAACGGGTAAACCTTTAAACTAATGCAACTTGACACAACAGAAAGTGACAAATTGTAATCAACTAAAGATGCTTACATTGCAAATTAACATTACAGATTTTAAAACAAACTTATCTTCTAGAAATATCGTAGACATTGTTCAGTACTATTTCAAAAATAAGTATTTCACAACAATTTCAGTGTGTTCACCTCACGAGAGTGATGTAATAATCGCTTATAGAGTGACACTATTTTAAGGACAGCTAGATAGCAACAAGTCATTCAACTGTTCGGAGCAGCTGTTAATGAGGGCGATTAGCATAGTTCACACGCTACACCACTCGGTAGTATCTAACGCCGGAGTTGAATTACAGATTTTGAATGAACGATCGAGTCACGAGTATTAATGCTTTTCACTGTTCTCTGCATAATAAAGTAACTTACGAGACAAAACGGAACCATACGTAGAAAAAGCTATTAAAATACAAACGAAACACATTCAATATGCTACAAATATTTAGTCAGTGATTTCCGATTTATAAACGTTTGTACATTTAGATAGAATTGATAGCACGAATTCACAACCAATGAACCAGTTTGTTCTAAAACCAGAGACAGAATTTAGAACAAACTTATTCAAAAGAATATTTTAACAATAACGGGCTGCCTACGCGGTCCGCGTAAGTACTTCTTACAGGCATAACCGTTTCAGAGCATCGCCTAGTTAACATAATAGAAGATTATCCAAATATATGTGAGCCGAGTTTCGTCGGAAAAAAATATTTTGATGTAACATTTATTGTCCAATTAGCGAAGATGCTCATTCAACAAGGTTTGGATTAACATTCATTGTATAGATATTTATTCATACAACTTCTGTAAAATATATCGCTTTGCATTGCTTTGATGGACTGAAGGAAAATTTATTACCTAACAACAATCAACATTCTGTTTTAGAGATGTTCTGTGGCTATTTGAACTGGAAAAAGTGCGCAAAATTGCCAGTCGCGTTATCTTGTCACTACAACTAAAAGTCCTCCTTACATTACCAACTAAGTGTTTGTAACAGTGTTACAGAAAGTCGTAAACATATGAACGACGAAAGGATTTACTTAAAGCTAAAATAAACGTACTGTCAGACAGCTTCATTCATCACTGTAGAAACTTAATTAAACTTAATTATTAGTATCACTGTTACCAGTATAAAAAGGAACTGAATATGTTGTAGAATACAGATCTAGTTTACAGTTAAAACTTTGGGATGAAAGTGGTAGAAAGAGATTGTTCTATTGGACAAGCAGCCATGGTTGTTCAAGGCAACATTGGAGTCCAACAACCTGTTATGATGTTCTCAAATAGGTAGTAACAGTATGATACCTATCAAATGAACCTACTCATAACACGTTCACTGTCCCAGTACAAAGTTATAATGGTACATTATGGTACAAGTGTGTTGGTGATTACCGCTGAGGCGCCATTGAGACCCGAGCCGTTAGGTGAGGGTCTTAAGAGAGCCGAGGACGGTAATCATGAATAGATCCGTGTATCATACGGCGTTTTTAAACACACTTGTGAAGAAAATAATACTAAAACACCATTTTCAACAGTGAAAACGAGTTGTGAAAATTGAACGTAATGGCGGGAAAATTAATCAGTTTTCCGCGCGCATCTAACAATCGCGAACGGTCATAGACTACAAAAATGAGGTTTCTTTTTTTTGGCTTTTTGCGGATAGCGTTTTAGCCACGTAGTTTAACTTTTATTTATTAAAAACATACAAGTTAAACTAATCTATTTAAATTCGGAATTGCATGAAATGAGCAAGAAATAGGTACCTACATTAATTTATTTAGACTACTGCAGCAACTCAACCAATAAAAAAAATACCAAAATAAATAACTCCCTTGTGAATATTAAATGAAAAAGTCAGTTTGATTACAGGTGTCATTATGTGCCAAATTGCAGTGAAATTAGAGCCATTTTATAAGCAAGTGTGCTGGACAATGTATTTGTTCGTCCTTCTACAATCTCATCCTAACTTCACAATAATCATTTATTTATATTTTTATGGAATAAAAAAACTTTTTGAAATTTTCGGTAGCATTTTTGTTTAAATTTGTTCTTGCTCTTTTTCGTCCATGACTCCAACTAGAGTCATGGACGTATGACTTTAGTACAAATGTGACTCCTTTTGGAATCATTGGACAGTGAATGTGCTAATCCCACTGAAGTTTTATGATTATGATGATGCTGGCAACTCTAAAAATTTTAGATTCATGAATTTTGTACCATTTAAACGATTTTAAACATTTAATAACAACATTCACGTTAATAATAGCTAATAGATGTTTTAAAGCATTAGAGTTACCAGACTACAACCTTACAAAATTCACCATTGCCGAATAATAATAAAAAATACAACTGGCAAAATGAACAGCTCTTCAATTGTTTACATTTTAAAATGATTAAGAATTGGTATTATGTTCTTTTTTAATCAACCACTTTTAAAAGTGTAAACAAGTATGAAGAATGTGTGACATAATAAGTGGTTTGAGTCAGCTGCATACATAATGTATGTAATTGGTCATGAAAATGATGTTATGATACACACATTGTATACACACATTATCTGGCCACATATGACCGTCCAAGGATCCATTTTCATTACGATTCAAACAAAAAAAAATAAGGCTCTGTTACGCACTTTTAACCTTGTATATTAATTATGTTTTTTTTTCTTTACATTATAATTTTTTTTTACTTATTTTTCTGTTTTGTCTATTATACCCTAACTTTCAAATGCTTTATTATTCCTTCACTGGTTTATCTTTAGAGCAATTTTTTAAAACTATATCTTCTCCATTATCAAATGCCGCAGAACATTTAATTTTACTTAAAGCAAAAATGATTTGTCACTTACCAATAATACTCTAGAAATGATCTATACACTGCATAACCATAACACATAGGATGTACTTTTAACATCCCATGGAAGTTACTGCAAGAAAAATGTTATGAATCTCATACATTCCAATTTAAGTCCTAAATATTTTGTATCTCCAAAATCTTATTGGATCATCTCCATTTCAAGTTTATCAGAGTATTGTACAGGTTGTGATCACATCAATATTTCTACAACAATTTTGGACTGGATCTACATCCCATACATGCTTTCAACCACACCAGACTTGCCAACTCAATTCTGATGTTAAAGGTACACCTTCCTAGCACATTAAACATTATATAAGTAAACAATTATTTAGTGTCTTAGAACAGGCCAGCACTCAGAGATAGTCCTTTGGTTGTGACTATTTACCATATCTCTAAGCTGTGCCTGTTAGCCTGTACTACTTCTTAGCTTTTGCTGAGGTCCCCTGTTTGTGCGGAGGAGTCCACCTCAATGCAGACGGATCTACACACAAACGGGGTTTCTTGAAATGCGAGCTTGCTAACTGCTCTGCAACTATCTTGGGTGTAACACAAATTACATGCTGCCCTTTCCAATATTTTACCATGTTCATTGACTGTAGAGTTGAAATTATATCCGTTTGGGATATTCCTGTCATCGCACTCAGATCTTTGATACTTAATGTACCTCTGCTTACACTTAATACTTCTAATAAGACATAGGACCAGTAAGACCTGTAACTTAGTTTCCCCAAGTCTGATAATGGCTTCTCGGGACTGCCCACTACATGCTCAAGCCTAGACAACTCGTAACTGAATGCTATAAGCAGCTTACCATAGCCTTGTCTCTGATATGGAGGTAGAGTCAGTATACATGCAACATTATTCCCTTCTGGAGAATCCTTCTCTTTAGAAAAATAGCCAACAAGATGTGCTCCTTGTTTATCAACTTCACACAGTGTATAAAATAAGAATTGCTCTATATCGAAATATAATGTTTTGTGATCTAAGAACAGTTTTGCGATCAAACAAAGATTTTGACAGTAAATCTTGTGTTCCTTGCCATCTGCTTCAAATATAGCTATTGTTCCTTTCCTGTATATCTCACTACCTTGTGGCTGTCGCGCAGTGCACTCGCTGAGGTGGTACCTGTATGTTTTTTCCATTCTCATGTATTTGAGACAATACTCGCATATCCAGAGCTTCGATTGTTTACCATATTCATCGGGGTATGGACTGAAGTACCACGTATCTATTTCATACTTGCCGAACTGGATCCTGTCAATGAATTTAACTTTAGTGATAGCTTCGTGTTCCTTCTCGAGCGCTGCTGTCGTGGGATCCATCTCCGCGTAGGACTTCTGGACATGATTGATTTCATCGTGTTTACGTTTCTGATTCCTTGTTATTTTCCGGCCGGACTTGTCGGTGAGCAAGTGATCACAGTTTATGTTGTTGTTCGATTGTTCGCACATGTCGAATCTATCTGACATAACCCTGTGGCGGGATACCCATTCATCGAGCCTTCTATCGTAGCCAACATAGTGCACATAATACTCGTAGCAGCCCTCCGCGTCATTATATCGCGTTTGTATAATCTCAGCCGGGTGCCATGACTCATCCGAACGCCGCACCAAATAATGCTCTCCGATGTCGAGAGGCTGCTCCTGGGTGGACTCCGAGTCTTCATGGTCCGTGCTCCGACAATCCGGATTAGGTAATTCATTATTCACTATAGGTTTTTCTAACTCTTTATCACCTTTTGCCATATTATTACGGAAATCAACAATCGTATCACGCAATACCGCGCAATGCGATCTATCGAAGTCGCCATAATAGCATAGATAATAGAAACTCAAGCGCGCAAAAACGTGCTATGATAGAGTGGCTACTAAAAACCGTAAACCGAAAATTAACTATAATATCGGTGAATTCGTTGTTCTTTAATTCTGCTGATTGACAATTTTCTTCAAAATTAAATTAATTATTCGACGAATGAAAATATAAGCAACTTTTCAGAATTGAATGGTATTTTTTTATCGTGAATTATTGAACGTTTAGGCGTTAAAGATAAGTAGGTTCCACAAATTCCGCTTAATAAAATGTAGTACACAAATATTGCTCAATAAAACTCATCCTAGTATATAAAGCCTTTGACTCAGCCATACTAAACATTCCAACTTTCTAGGCACAATAAATTCGTCATGTGTTCAAAAGAAAAACGTAATATTGTTTATGGTATTCCAATGTAACCAGCATAAAAAAATTGGAAATTTGTACGGGTGTTTTTTAAGTTAACCGCTCTTTAGTTTCATCTTTTTACCCGACTGCAAGGAAAGTGAGTGAGTTTTTCGCGCCTATCTTCGTTTTTAATAATCTTTATTCCGACATAATATCTTTCAAACCACTCGATGGATTTTGTTAGATTCGTCTCATTAGTTCAAGTATAAAAATGTGTGTAAATAGGTGAAATAAAATAAAATTAAATAAGGGAGCTACTAAGTATATTTCATTGCCTAAGGTGTTTTTATTGTCGTTGCTATTTCAGATCGCAACAAAAAAATATAACCAGGAAAAAGCATTAAGACTCATTTTTTTCGAAATGTGTGACTAATTCTCTAAGACGAGCGTGTTTTTTATTAATACACTTTTAATTTTTGTTTTAATATTACTACAATCAGCATTATAATGTAAATTACAAGCAAGAATAAATAACTTAATATTTTTGCAACAAATCAACATTGTGTCAAAACACAGCTAGCCATTTGGACGGAGAATATGGGAGAAAAAAGTACAATGTTGGCAACATAATTTTTAATGCTGCTGAAGTACGTAACGTAATCGGCGAGCGAAACGTCTCCAAAGTGAACGAAACGGAGGATTCGTGAACAAATTACTCACGCCAGCAAAAAGATATGTAATTAATATTTTTATCTTTAAACTGTGCAGTTCACTCGTACAAGTGTTGGATTGTGATGCGGATGTGTATTGATTGCAACTAGACGTGGTAACAGTGCAGTTTTAGCAAAACCAAGATATACGAAGCCACCCTCGGTAATTGTGCTTTATTAGTGACAACGGACGAGTAGAACGCAGAAATGCAGGCGATTAAATGTGTAGTAGTCGGGGACGGGTAAGTTTTCTATATTTACTTAAAATGCATGCTTTTCTAACGTAACAATTTATTGGTAAACTGTCTGACTCTGACGTCATATTTTAAATTGAATCGTCTTATGAAGTTGATTTTTGCCGTATCCAGCGCGTTCGTTATTAGTGGTGATTATACAACGATAAAACACGTTTTATTTACTATTATCTATGTCTTTTTGTGTTCTCGGGCTACGCGGCGGCTTGGAAAAGTATGAGTAATGAGGTGATAAAAAATAACACGCCAAGTAACCTGTAGGTTATTGTTCTCGGGCTGAGCGACGTCAGGAACATATGCGTAGCTAGGGTTACGAATAAACAGCCAGATGCTTGAGGTGAAGACAAATGCTTTAGTTGGTAGGTAACTAGGTACATCATCAGTGTCTATGTTAAATATGTTCTGATTGAAGCTCATTATATAGTAGTTGTATTCATGTTATAATTAATTATTAGGGAAATATATATATATAATTTTAAGTGGTCCTTCACTTATAGGTATTGATATTGATTCATTTAGAGACTGAAACATTTCAACATCAAACAGTTGACAACAGCTACTTTATGATGATAAATGTTTAAAAAAGGTTTGTTGCAGGTATCATAAAGTTAGCCTAACAATCATATTAACACAGTTGTTTTTTTCAAACCCAAATTCTTTATGCATAATACAATGATAAACAAATCAGATTCTGGGTTTATCAATACATTATCTTTGTTTTGGACTTTGGCTTCTAATAACACTTTATTTTGTTCTACATTTAAAAACTTACCATGGCTAAATGCTTCCTTTTTCCAATTGAGGATTGAGAACAGCAATTCAACTGTACTCTTACCATAGAACCTAATTTGAATATGTACCTTTTTAATTAAGTTTCAAAGGAAGTCATTTATGTGCCCGGAATATAAATAAAGGCTAAAATGATATACTTGTTATTTAATGGTATTTTGACCTTTTATTTAACAGAACATTATAAAAGTAGATTTGATATCTTATCCACAAACCTAATACTTAGAGAATAGATAAAAACAATGATAAAATGTGATAAAAATCAGCAGAGGTACACTTAATGCTTGTTTGCCTTACAAATCATATAAATTCAACCAGGTGGAAAATTTTGACTACTAACTAGAATAAAATTAATTCTGATAGTATTTTCTGCGGTGTCTACATTTATCTACGTAATAATAATGATACTGTGTTGATCATGAAGTAACAATGCAGTGCTAGTTAAACTAAGTTTTCCCTGCATTGCTACAATGATAGTAAAAATTCATCTAAATAAAACACAACCATTTTATTACTAATATTTGCACAACTTTAATCTACTGTTTGGAGCATTCTCGAAAAGCATGTGTTAATATATGAATGTCTCTGATAACAGCTTAGAATCTCAGATTGCATCCTTACTCCCACAGATGCAGAGTAACACAATATTATGCAGTTAATTGATATATTGATCTGCAATGTGAGCCGTCTCTCACTGAGTCATGTATACGGCTTTATGAGATCATACACCATAACTGATGCTGTGTTCTATTGGTAAAAGATTTATTTGAGGAGTTAATGATTTAATTAATATTACTGACCATTTTTGGTACAGACAGACGCCAGCCAGCACAAGCTACAGCAATCTGTAAAATTTCTTTAATAGATTTTCAACTCGATCACTAAAGCATTAGGTTCAAGGAATTAGTTGTTAAGAATCCATCATAATGTTCAATCATACTGATAAGAAAAAACAAAAAATCCGGCCATGTGCGAGTCGGACTCGCATACGAAATGTTCTATGTAAGTAGATTAATATCAAGCAAAAAACATGTTTGTTGTTTGGGACCCATATAATATTTATTTTATTCTGTGTTTAGCATTTGATGTTATAGCGGCAATGGAAATACATCATCTGTGAAAAATTTCGACTGTCTAGCAATTTTTTATTGTAAATCTCACATTGTAAATACAGACATTAATGTTGATGGTATGATTTATAAATAAATTAATAAACATATTTTCATCTGTCAAGGACATTTCTATAATTAATTTAATTAAATGTACTTATAGTACAATGGTATTGCTTCTAATAATAAATTTAAAACAAAGACCACAATATTATAATTATCAGAGTACGTAAGATTTCTATAAATCTGAATATTCAGCAGCCATTTCTAGCAGCCATTTCTAACAGCCATTTCTAATTAAAAGAGAGGTCTGGTGCTTTTAATAGTTTATTTTTAAGAAGGAAAGGAGTAAACTGTACCAACCACTATACTTGGCTTGACTTAGGTACTACGTTTTATAAAAACATGCGATGATGGTTTTCTTAGCATCAATCATCAACATACTTGTTCCCTAACCTGTTCTTAATTTCGCTGCCTAGATACAACAGAACACGGCAAACAGCCCTGGTACAGGAGTCTGCCCTGATTTTTGTGCGGTATCCTGTTTGACTGTTTCTGATCTGTTTAAAGGCCGTGGATGCCGATGGTAATAAAAACCTGGTACATTAATAAAGGCATCATAGAACTCTTGCAGCTCTCTGCCACAAGACCTGTTAAGTCTTGCTAAGTCAAGATTGGACTGGATTTCTTATTTAATATTATAAATGAGGAAGTAATGATGTCTGTTACCATTTGACACCTGATCAGTTTTTGGAGAAATTTTGAACACAGTAAGAAAGTACTGTTGTAAATTTTCCAAACTCGACGCGAACGAAACTCGCAAAAATCGACTGGGAATGCAGTGTTTATTTGCAGGAAATAAAGACCTAGGCCAATGTAGCCTACATAACACACTAATAATACTAGTCTATTTCTGTTCGTCACACATTCTGCTGTTTTTACTGATCGCACGAGGCTTGAAGGTCGTCTTAAACGGAATTGGACGCACCTATTACTTTTAATACTGTTTTTCGATATGTTGTTCCTCCCTATTTCATTCAGAGTTAAGACTCCTTGGGTCTCATGAGAGGATTATTCCTTTTTTGCGAAAACCACAAGTATTTACAAAGGTCTTTTAAGGAACTACCTAGGCTTCAAGTTTATATTAGGCATCCATTCTCCAATTTGCAGGACGTTTTATAGAGACTCGTAATTCCCAAACCGAGACCAAAGAAAAAATAAAGGAAGGACTTTATTGCAGAACTTTCAAACCAGTTTCCGTGAGCCTCTGGAACATTTTAGATTTATTTGCGCAGTTTTAAGACCACGGCCCGCCATCAAGTTTCCGAACGGCTTTGAAAAGGTGCTACTCAGCATTTTACAAGAAAGGGATTGCAGACTCCTTGCTAAAAAGGTGCACGATCACAGAGTTCGTTAGGTTTACATGACGTTAACATCTAATCAATCACGTTAATCTTTGCTCATAGAAAGTTAGAAACTTCTTATAAAAGTCCTGGCAAAGAATGTGTTTGACAGGAGGGGTAAAGATGAGCGATCTCTTTCGTCAATAGGTACCTACCTACCTACTATACAGACAAAAGAACTTAGCCTTGGTCGTGAAAGGGCAGAAGTGTATTGTTAACTTATAGCCGGTGACGGATTACGGAATGAACTATTCGATCATACGATGACACTAAAAGGCGAGGCCAATTATTGACAGTTGAACGTATGAAAATAAAGGTGTATCCTGGGTGACAACATACTTATCGGATTCAGAAGTATTCAGACTCAATGCGATTCGGCATCATCTGCCTTTTCCCAAATATGTTGGGGTCGGCGTCCAGTCTAACCAGTCGCAGCTGAAAGCGAGTATTTTACATGGAGCGACTGGCAATCAGACCTCCACAACTCAGTACTGGGTAATATGATTGTCAGACTTTCAGGCCACTGACTAACTGTTACTGGGTGGTCACCCACCCATTTTTAGACCAACCTAGGCTAGTGCGTCTGCACCTAAAGTTTGATCCAAGCGGTTGTTATTAATCACGAGCCCCTCAAAGCAATTGCAAAACACTATAAAAATGCGTCTTTTATTTGGTGGCTGCCGATCGCAAAACTATGTTTCGCATCTACCATTGCTAGGTCATGTTTGGGTCACAGGTATTCGAGCAATCGAAGAGCTTTCCCTCACTACATTCATTCTACTTTGCCGCCAGGTTGTGGCATACTTGCTTATTTTTTTAATTTATTAAGCGGTGAAAAATGCCTGACGCAAACCGCACCGTCCGGGGAGACGATTTGGTTGTAGGATTTTGATTACGAGAACTGCTTCGTATGACATTCGCGAATACAATAATATGCATAATGTAACCTAATAGGGTAGTTAACAAAAAAAATCTAATTAGTCCGTCAGATAGATTTCCAAAAAATATTGGACACGTACCTATTTTTTCTTTTTTCATGTAAACAAACAATGAAGATGATACAGTGCGTTGAAAACTCGTGTGAAGTCATTTTCTGAGACATTAGTGTCACATTGTTTAGCGGTCAGTGACGTAACAACCCCCCACTCAAATCTTTGATGCGTTTTATCTTCGTCAATTTTTATTGATTTGATAAAACAAAAAATACGTATCCAATTTTTTTCGATAATCTAACAGACGGACTAATTAGAATCAAATTTTTGTAAGTCAGTAATCATCCCTATTGAGGAAACCGGCATGTCTTAGAGCCAAAAAAATCGAAGACATGTGACATCTACCAATCTGCACTGGGCCCGCGTGGTGGATTTATAGCCCACCCCTCTCCTAGAGAGGCCTGAATCCCTGCAGTGGGAACATGATGATGAACCTAATTCGATTCATACTTACCTGAACCTGCCCCTCGGCTGTTTATCTGCAGTGCAAATTTTCAAAATTAACCGATTTAAACCAGGTTATTTAATTAACAACTTGATACTAATAGTACGTACCCGCGGGGCTCCTACTTCTGATTGGGTAAAAAAAAAATAACCACGAAGGGTATGGCGGGGTCTATTCGCTCGCTTCGCTCGCTCATTCGACCCCGCCATACCCTTCTAAGGTAGTAGGTACTATGTAGGTATTCTGTGCTAATAGTCCACATTGCGAATATCTAAGCCCCCAACCTACCTATTTCTTACGTTAGTTCACCAAGCTTGGAAGTAGACTTTCTACCTTTTGGCAACTTTTCCTGTCATTGTGAACGGTAGTCGAAACAATGGGTTTTCATTTGTGTAGTACAAATGGGGCACAGCCTTAAAATCGGACCTTTCTAAATAACAACACTTACTGAAGGTATCTTTTGTTAGCTTACCTTAGTTTTCGCATTTGTAAAAGAAATAAGAATTACTACAGTCGAAAGGCATTCAACGTGGAAGTTAAGATACTTTGCACTTCAATATGTACCTAATTTATCCAAAAAAAATAAATGTTTCTGCACCTGCTTGCTACTCACTATATTAAATGAATCATTCCGAACTCATTAATAATAAGGTGATTAATTACTATTACGCCGCACTGTCCTATATCTTCAATTTCCTTTTGACTTAAAAGGAAGTCAAATAACAGCAGAAGTTGACAAAGCTAATTTTATTCTTCGAAAAGTGAGATATGGAAATTCCGATATTTTCTCTGACTTACCCATACTGACAAATTTGACGCCTAAAATAGACTTATCCAGAATACTACGTCTCTGGTATAACCTTTATCGAATTTCCATGTTATAATACGAACAATCGGCTATTGATTGAGTAGGTATTTTATTAGTATCGAAAACGATAAAGTTTACTAGGCATTTGCGTTCTTAGAAACGATCTACGTTTTCACTATCGTTTAATACCTACGTCTAGATAACCTTAGACGACATTAACTAGTTTTTAATCGGACTAATTGTTTGTAATCAAATGAAAACATAACGGCTTATCGCAACAAAGCAGCCATTATTTTAATCCCGTATTATTAGAAATTAAAATTACGCGAGAAAGCAAATAATAACCCGCTTTTAAAAATTAATCTCAGCAATATAGCCAACAATAAGAGTCATTAACGAGACAGTTGAAACTGACATACCACAGTCTACTTTCGTTTCTATTGTGTAATCAATCGGATTAGACATGGCCAGCCTCGGGCATTGCGACTGCGAACGGTAGACCGTATGTCCCCACGATTTCAGACAATGCTCACCCGCATACAAAACTCGCTTTATACGAAATCAAATTAGTGTAGCAGTCAAATCCCGTACTTGGCTTCGGAACCCACGGACGTAACTTAACAATGTGATTGCTTTTATTAAGTGATGGATGCCGGCGGCTAAGTAGACAGATGTTCGTTTAATAAACGATTGGAACCCTGTTACGGGATTATGTAAGTTGTACTGTTTCATGTAACCAAGCCTTAATCTGCTCAAGATTAAGCTCAGAGCAAAGGTGTGTATCAGACATTGACCTCGTCTAAAAATAGCCTCAGAAAAGATGATGTTGTGTTATTTTACATCGCTAAAGCAAAGGTTGGAAGCATAATAGCGTGTCTGCGTTTAAACGCAGTCTATAAGCCAGGCTATTAATTAAATATGTCCTTGCTAAAACGTTCATAACCAGTTTCTAGTGAAGCAAACCTTGGCAATAGACTGAAACACTTGAATGCAAAAGAGGAACAACTTGGAACATGTATCATTTTCTTTGGAATCCATAATAATACTAAAATTATAGATGTGAAAGTTTGACTATTACCTTTACGCGTTAACGGCTCAAAGGATTTCGACGAACTTTGACACTCAGGTAGACCCTGCCCAGGATTATGATTACTTTATACCGGTGTTTAGTGTACCAACCAGTAGCAGATTATAAATGTGGATGCCCCGCGTAAATGAGGCCTTACGGGTGTAAGGCCTCATTTACGGAGACGCGGCGCGTTGTGCGTTTTTAATTCAAACACATGGCGGTGTATGAAAACGTTAACGATTTCAAACGACGATTTAACGAAAAGCGATTTTTCTGTCGTTTGTTTAAAATACAGCGTTCCTTGCGGTCCACCGCCTCTCAGTAAAAGAATAAAAAAGCACGCGACGAGTCTTCTGCACGTGCCGCGCGACGCCCCGCGTCTCTGTAAACGAGCCCTAAGAGTAGAGGAAGGCCAATGAAACGGTGGATGGATTGTGAAAAGGATGACATGGCCAGAAAGGAGGTGTCTGATGAGATGATTAGTAACAGAGAAGTATGGAAGAAGAAGACAGACATTATCCACTGATCCCAAATAAATTGGGGTCAGGGCAAGAGTATGATGATGGTGAGTTACCGACCAGTAAGTGTCCATGGCATAGTTTATACTGACGCCTTCTCGCGGACGAAGTCGCGGGCGAAAGCTAGTTGGTTATATGATTCAGTCTTCAAGTGGCCCCAAAAATATCATTTATGAGTAAGGTACGGATTGCTAAATCTTAAATCTAATTAAGGCGAAGCACTCGTCTGGTTAGTATTTTTAATCGCCTCAGCCTAATTGGGTTCGCGGTATTTCGTTTTTTAAGAATTTCGGAGAGTCGCGTTTTCTAAACTTGGGTCTTGAGATCATTTGAGTTGCTCCTTAATTGCCTGCTAATGATTGTGTTTATTTAAGCGTTTTATAATAAATAAAACTTGTATCATAACATGGACAGTGAATATGAGCCACTTACATAATTTTCAGCATATCCAAAACAAAATGTTTACTGGTAATTATTCAGGTAAAATAAAGGTAACAACTGAATTACCTAAATAATATTATGTAGGTATCTAGATTATATAATTTTCAGATAAATATAAACACGAATGATTCACTTGTAAAATCTAAATTTATATTCCATATTGTATCATGAATATTCATGATCGAGTGTTGTATTTTCCTTCCATTTAATGCTGCTGACTATGGACCGGACTAATTTATCGAACCCAGATAACAAAATGGATATTTTAGAACAATCTGTGCTCCCAATTTATTTTGCATGGAGGAAAGTAATAAATAAATTATGATTTAAATAAAAAGTAGTAGGTCACTTTTTATTTCATACAAGTTTGCAGACAAAAACGTATAATTTGTAAACTATCATAGTAACTAGCTATATGTATAGACTAAAGACCCTTTGTTTTTAGAAAAGTAAAAAGTTGACAGCAAGACTCGTAAAGGATATTCTCAAGATAATCCCCAAACGACGCTACACTTATAAAAATGTAAATTAACCATAATTAGGGAAATTCAAATGAAATTGCCACAAGCGACAAAAGTTGTGGCAGTAGCCAAAAGCTGTGACTCGAAAAGTGGATATTGGCTACAATCAAGCAAACATAATCTACGATGTTATGTAAATAATAGACCCAGGTTCTGGTAATGTGGTAACTATTTAGATGCAGTAGGTAATGAGTAGTTATGGCGTTTTTAATAAACATGTAACTTCAAGTAACAATATAGGTTGAAAACTAGTAAACCAAATTCAAAATACATTGTAATTCTAATCTAACCTAGCTGAGATTACAGTTTGTAGTATTTTATATTTCCGTGTCCATTAGCTCTAAAAGCCCTCGAAACAATCACCCAAACCCTGAGTTCGAAGCCCTCGGCCCGCAACACTGAAAATTTAATGTTCCCAAACTTTTTTTTGTTTTATCGCTGTCAGTCTACCAGTGTTAATCATAAAAAGTCGTAAATTGCGTTTGGAATTTAATTTTTCATTCCTCTGTTTTCTGTCTCGGCTGCAGGTAGCAAGGTTCGTTTTTATCCGAGTCACTTCAGGCTCGTAATTGAGTCTCCATATTGCGAGCTCGCACACTTCTTGGGTTATTATATAAGAATAGCGGAAATGTAATTTAAACCTCCTTCCACTTTGACCTGGATAATATAATCCAGAATTTCGTATGTCAATAAGTACGCATCACCAAGTTCCTTATCTGAAATGAGGGTAATTTTAAACTGTGTAAAGCTTTGATGCGTCAGACAATTCGAAATTGTGGGAACTGGCAGGCCCGATTGCTGCATTGTTATGTAATTCTATCTTAGTTATTGTACATAGATTGTATTTCTTTACGGTTATTGTATCGTTGTGATAATGTTAACTGTCGTGCGCCATCTCTGCAGTTCGATCAAATCAATGTTTTATAAATCAAGTATTTGTGGAAGTCAATAGTATGTTCAAAAAAATCACGTTCACGCGCTTTTAGAAAATAATATCATCAGTACTTAGTATCGTGTCTAGTAATGCGCCTGGAGTTCAACATTAACCTTCGAGGCCATTACTGGCAGTAAAAACGACCGTGGGAACCTTGCGCCAACCATCCATAAATTATATTTGATGACACGAAGTCTCCGCTCTCGATTAATGTAAACGCTGTATGAGAAGACAATCTTCGTTTTTAAAGGACATTCTTCGTCCTAGAACCGAAAATGATATTGAAACACAGTTATGGTTCGATCACGGGAGTTAGTACTGCGTCGCACGTGCGTACTAAATAACGCGTAACCTTGCGCTCCCCTCGTCCTGCAGGAACCGGTCGATCCGGCGTATACCGGAATTTCACTCGGAGACAATAGTGGATCCAGTCAGCCGAGCTCTCCCGGTCCCCCCGAGATACATCTCGATACTGCTTGCCAACGGGAAAGTAAATAATGGCCAGGGATCAAGAAATCTGGTTAGCTTTGCACAGCATGTTCTCTTTGTGAACGAACTACTGTAGATATGTTCGGCGGAATGTATGTGTTGGGCGGAAAGCACACGTACCGCCGCAATATTTATGATACGTTGCAAAAGTGTAAAGTAAGCTTGAGAAAATATCGGATCCGTGGCGTAATATTATGGACAAGAGCAAATCGAAACTTGAACAATATGATAATCTTGAATTTCAAAACGTAGTTTCTTTTTTAGAAACCTGAAGCAAGTCGATATGCGTGGGTTCTACCAAGGCTGCACTGACGAGTTGCAATCCACTGAGTTACAACACGATTGATTTAAATATCCATGGCATATTTCTGCACTTCTAAATACAAGAAGCGTATCGCACGCGGTCGCATTCAAATTGTAAATCAAATACAAGACAGCTGGTCAAGAACAAGACTACATAATTCTACTTTCAGAGAAAGTGATTGCAAAGCACTTGTTTTGATTGGTAGCTCCTAGCCACTCGGGCGATAATGGATGTTATTCACGAGCACTTGAGTCCTATAATAAATCCCACAGAAAAATAGAAGAAGCCGACTTTCTAATTTCTACTGAATACCTCGAAGCCAACAATGATGCAAAGTAAAATGTCCAAATAAATGTTTATTACAAAGAAGCGAGCAATAAACAAACAAAGGATTTTCGAGTTAACCCACTTCCGTTTTGCCGTGTAGCCGAGATGGCTCGAAATGCTCAACAAGCCGTAACAAGAGTCTATTTCTCTCACAAAGCCCTTTCAGCTCTGCCGGTTCGACCCTAGGCCGCTGAGCGTGTAAGTAATTACTGCTCTGCCCTAATTCCTGGTGCCTCTGTGATCCCGCCATTCCCGGCTTGTCAGTCGCCTGACCTGTTTGCTTGCAATGCAAACTGCATCGGTTTGTTGAATCGATGAGTTTCAACCGAGAGCGTATGTTACACGAATTTAGGTTACCATGGGCAACTGGGTTGCTATGATGAAAACAGGGGCCTACGGCAGTTTGTGAATGAAAGATAAACACAATAAAAACACTCCATTTTAGATAACTTTGGTAGTACGACGTGACGGATGCGAGTAATACAATTATTGTACGTTTCGTGTCTGAACAATGGGGTCAAAATAATTACGCTATCAACGCCGGCAACTATTACGAATAAGAAATAGCATCGTAAGCCCAAACAATAAAGTTATTGTTGCCCACGACTAGCATGCGCGTTTAGTTGCGTCATCGAATGGGCCGCATGTTGGGATCATAATAGTTACATTACTGTGGTTATTTATACATGGATGATCCCATGTTGGTAACATCAAAAGGATCCAGCGGCCACCGGTATCGGAAAATTTAATTTGGAACTGAAACACGTCCCCGAAAATCTGGATCGAGCTTGCGGAGAAAATTGAGTTAGCGGCAGACTCGCTAAATTAACTTCCTTGAAAATGTTCTTTTGAGTTTCACCAAAATTCGTTCCAACATGAAACATTTTGCTTATGAAATCCATAACTTGGGAGCCTTTTTTCTACATTTTTTTTTTGGTGGGTTTAGAGTATCAGACTTCTACTGTATAAAAACCACCCATTTTCCTTCTTAGCCCTGTATGTCGAGGCCGCGGTGTCTCTTGCGACAACCCGCAGCCCCGACGGGATAACTTGGAGCCGTAGCTAGGAACTAATACTTTGTTAAGACCTTCTCTAATGAGGAGTGGTTTTTGTCCATCAATACGCTTACATTTTGGATCGTGTTCCGGCTTATGAAACAGCATAACTTATGCAATTTTGACAGCTTTTACTGTTGCACACAGGCTTTTGTTGTCGATATAAGTGAGCTATTCATTTCACCAATATTTTACGGTGCCACATAAATCCAAGCTGCGTTACTGCACCCTATTAGCATCTCCAGGCACTAACCAGTAAATGAGTTCACTGTTCATCACAGACTGTTTGTTGATCAAACAGATACCCTTTGTTTAGTATCCACTCCCAAAATAGAAGAGCTTTTCGTGTTACCTGGCGTGAAGACCTAGTTTCAATGCAAATTTACTACCTACTATAAATTAAACGGAATTGCCATTGACGAAAAAAAAACTACGTGGAAAGTATGTTTTCGATTAAAAACAGCCAAAGCTATATGTTGCATGTCAGCTACTAATATTCCTGCTATACTCTTACTGGAATGGATTGCATTGAACTGGTGACCTTTCGATTGCAGTCAACAATATAATCGTTAGGCGGTCATTTACACTAGTTTTGTAATCTTTTTGCTCATCATATCAACTTATATGCAGGTTTAATCGACAGATACTACTGTTATTAAAACTGTAAACCAGAAGAGTAGTTCAGCAGTAACTTTTTGCATCATAACTTCGTATAGCTTTTAAACGCATTAACACAATAATTCATCTCTTAATCTACTATATGCATTTCTACAGCAGCTCCCCCATATAAATGGTGCTTTGGAAACTCTTACGTTGCAGGAGTAAAATGAATTGCTTTCAGAATAGGAGCATTAAGTGGATGTGACTGCTTTTAGGCCCCGAGTGCTAAAGCAGAGTAATAGGGCCGCGATTTACTGGGTTTTAGTTGTTAGTACTTGTTAGTTCTGGGATTTAGTGGGAACTCGCCTGTGTCTTAACGGAGGAGTTTGCTGGCTTAACGTAATTTCGAAGCAATTTAAACTGTTTCAACGGGAACAATTAAAGAATTTTCTCCCAGGTTATCTCTTGTTAAATTAAAATGGTTTGTTTTTCGATAATATTGCTCAGATTTAAGGGGCTGTACATCAGTTTAGTAATCTACCAGCCCTATAAGTCATGATTTTCACTTACCCCTTTGCTTACCACTCGAGCCCCTGTTTTATGGCTTGAGCTTCCCCATAAACCTACATTTATTGTGCCTACGTATGGGTTTGTGGAGTCCCCTCCCGCTGCACATTAGCATATGAAAATTGCAAACTTATGCCAGTTTGCACTTTCTTGGTGGAAAAGAAGCAGCGAAAAACGTTTTAGGACTTCGATAAGATTTCTTATTCATATTGCATTATGTTATTAATAGACCCACTATTTCATAGTTACATTACAAAGCTTTTCAGCCACATTTCAGTGCAGTTGTTTAGGAAGTGTTAGAAAACGAAATGTTTATTGTTATTGCAATGAAGCACGCGCTAGTTACTGTTCTGTGTCCACGAACGTGTGAATGACATGCAGTTAAATTTTACTTTTAATGTTATTATTATGTTCCTATTGTTACCAAATCGTGAATGCGTAAATGGGTTACAAAACAGCAACTTAATACAAATCAAGTTGCTGCTTTGTTACTACGGCGAAGCCAAAAGGAAGGGCTTGGGTCGGGGCTGCGGGTTGTTGTAAGACATACCGCGGCCTCGACATAAAGGGCTAAGAAGGAACATGGGTGGTTTTTGGTCAGTAGAAGTCCGACACTCCCTTTCGCTCTGCCCAAGAGCGGGATATTTGATGATTTACCAACCCCAAAAAAAAGTGATTATAGCAGTCTATGTATGTTCCACGATAGCGCCTAACAGGGTTGATAAAAATCATGATTAGGATTAAAAAAAATACAAAAAATCAGATTTATTTGATTTAAATTTTATTAATTTGATTTTTTAAATTATCTGGTCGTTTTCAGTATGAAATGTTGAGTTTCTAAGAAATTACTTAGCAGCAAATATTAATCTGTTTATATTTCTGAGACAAAGAACCTATTCATGCGTACGCGCCTGGCCTCCGTTCAGTATTTCATTCGTCCCGTTCGTGTGCTAGGAACTAGTCACATTACTTCTCAATACAATATAAAGGTTAAATTAAAAGTTCATATTGAAAGTTAACCTAAAGAGTGAAGTTTGATTATCCCCACACCTAATAAATTAATAGGTTATGGGCCCAGGTGTGCGCGAGTGAAATATTCACTGTGTTGAACAATAGTTTTGAAAATCTGCCGTTGAACAATAAATAAAAAATAAAAATAAAAAAATGGACTATTTCAAGGTTAAAAGAAATATCAAGCCATTCGACGGTGAGAAGTACAGTGTATGGAAGTTTCGTATTCGTGCGTTGCTAAGTGAAATAAATGTGATAAACATTATCGACGAAGACCCAGTACCTGGCAACGAAAATTGGGAGAAAAACAATAAAATTGCCAAAAGTGTGATCATAGAATATCTTTCCGATTCTTATCTTGGTTTCGCTAAAGAAGATGTTTCGGCAAAATATATTTTGAAAAATTTAGATACGTTGTACGAACGTAAGAGTATCGCGACGCAGTTGGCACTAAGAAAAAAGTTGTTGTCGTTGAAATTAAAAAGTGAAGTGTCGCTCATACAACATTTTACAACGTTCAATGATCTCATCACTGAACTACTTGCTGCTGGTGCGAAGTTAGAAGAAACCGATAAAGTGGCTCATTTACTACTAAGTTTACCCTCATCTTATGACGGAGTCATTACAGCGATCGAGACGTTATCGGAAGATAATATAACGTTAGCTTTCGTTAAAACACGGCTATTGGACCATGAAGTGAAGTTGAAAAATGAGTCAGGCGAAATGAGCGAAAAAGTGTTGCAAATAGAAATGCAAAACAATGACAAGTCGAAGAAAAGAAAATTTGAAAACAAACAGTCAAATAAATATATAAAACGCAGGAAAGAGAACGCTAAGTTCGTAAAATGTCATCACTGTGGGCGTAAAGGACATAAACGGAATGATTGTTACCATTTAAAACAAAGGAATCAGCAAAAGGGCAATAATAACAATGACCGACTAAGAACACTACAGTCAGTCAAGATAAGCCAAAATAAACAGTCAGCATCGAATGAGTTCTCAGGATTTGCTTTCATGACCGGCGAACATGAAACGCAAGACGATGATAAAAAAGTTACTTTTATTCTGGATTCCGGCGCCTCGAATCACATCATCAATAGAGAAGACTTGTTTACTAACTTTGTTGTTTTAGATACACCACTTAAAATGTCAGTTGCTAAAAATGGCGAATTTATTTCAGCTACGAAAAGAGGTACCCTGCAGGTTACTAGCAACATGGGTGTCCAGGGATGTTTGGATGGTGTTCTGTACTGCCCTGAGGTACCGTACAATTTGCTGTCGGTATCTAAAATGCAGCGAGCTGGCTACACTGTCATATTCAGTACTGACGGTGCAAGGATATGCAAAAATGGTAAAACAGTAATGAAAGGTATGTCTTTTAATAATCTAATTGCTGTAGATTTTGTAGTGTCTGTAAACGTGTGTCGTCTTGTTTCCCAAGCATGCATTAGTGACAAAAATAATTATAAATTATGGCATCAGCGCCTCGGTCACTTGAGTAAAAACAAATTTATAGAAATAAAACGGCACGAGTTGTTTAAAGACGTAAGTGAATTAAGCACTGTAGTACCGGATGACGAATTGTGTGAAGCTTGCATTTATGGAAAGCAAAGCCGACTTCCGTTTAATCACACCAAGGACAAAAGTCACATAAATCGACCTCTATTTGCTGTCAGTTCTGATGTCTGTGGTCCTATCACTCCAACGACCGTTGAAAATAAAAACTATTTCGTAATGTTTGTTGACCAGTATACTCATTATTGCGTTACGTATCTGATAACATACAAATCAGACGTATTTGCAGCGTTTAAAGACTTTGTTGCAAAAAGTGAAGCTAAATTTAATTTAAAGGTAGCTAACTTGTTTTGCGATAACGGTGGTGAGTATTTATCCGCCGAAATGAAGAACTACTGTGCTGAAAAGGGTATTTCATACCATTTAACAGTTCCTAGAACTCCACAGCAAAATGGTGTCTCTGAAAGGATGGTGAGAACCATTACTGAGAAAGCTCGTTCAATCTTAAGTGGTGCACGATTAGATAAAGTTTTTTGGGTTCAAGCAGTTTTGACTGCTGTTTACTTAATAAATTTAACACCGACTAAAGCTCTCAAACTTTTAAAAACACCATATGAGATGTGGCACGATAAGAAACCTGAAGTAAATTTTTTAAAGATTTTTGGATCAACTGTTTATGTGCATAACAAAACGACCAAAGCTAAATTTGATGATAAATCATGGAAAGGTATTCTGGTGGGCTATGTACCAAATGGTTATAAAGTTTGGAAGCCAGATTGCGAAAAGTTTGTAGTGGTCAGAGATGTTATCGTGGACGAAACTGCCTTTTTGAGGTCCAGGCCTTCTTGGAAGCCTGAAGGGAATATTGGAAGTTCTCATGACAAAACTGATAAGGACATTGTGTCTTCTAAATCAGTGTCAAAAAAAAAGTCTCGTGACCATGGAATAAAACTAGATAGTACAAAATCTAGTAGGTCAGACCATGTTGAAATGAAACTAGATAGTTTAAAATCTAGTGGGTCAGACCATGTTGAAAAGAAACTAGATAGTTTAAAATCTAGTGGGTTAGACCATGTTGAAATGAAACTAGATAGTTTAAAATCTAGTGGGTCAGACCATGTTGAAAAGAAACTAGATAGTTTAAAATCTAGTGGGCAAGATGAAAATCCTGCTAAAATTCGCAAATCGAACCATGATACGCTAAGCAAGGTACGTTTTGATAATTCAATGAGTAGTTCTATTGAAAGTACAAACAAAAATACTGAATTAAGGAGGAGTGACAGGATTAAAGATAAAACCCCTGTGTCTTATAATGAAATTGATCACAAAGACTATTTGATGTGCGCTCAGTCTGTTTTATACAGTTTACCAAAATCATTTGCAGAAATTAAATATAGAAATGATAGATATAAATGGGAAAGTTAAAAGTTCATATTGAAAGTTAACCTAAAGAGTGAAGTTTGATTATCCCCACACCTAATAAATTAATATGAAAGTCAGGTATTTATTAAAAAAAAACACTTTCATTTTGTAATATTTAACAAAAATAATAATTAAAATAAAGAATGTCAACATTAACAAATTAACATAGAACCATTTGGGTTGTTTCACCATTGTCACTGTCACTTATTTTTTTTTATTTTTTTTCTTTCAGTAAGACTAATTACTGACTTAGATAGTTTTTTTTTGATTGACTGACTTTTTTTGATTGAATTCGGTTTTTTTTTTTGTTTTGGAATAAACCCACACAGCATCTTTTTGTCTTCCAGACATCTTGTTTTATTCACTCTTTAACTAATCAATGCCACCTTGCTAATGACAACTAGCAGCTGACTTCTGTATCAATGAGAACGCCATGAAGGAGCATCAGGTATCAGTGGCATGCGACTGCGGCTGTCCTCTATAATAATTAAAATTAAGTATTTAAATTATTTACTTAAATAATTTTAAGAATTGTTTTCTTGATTTCTACTTTTAAGACCGCGTTTTTATTCGTAGTCGGGTTTTAGTTTTTTAAACTTATTTTTTTTAGTTTCTCAATAATTAGAAATTTTAGAACTTGGACGAAGCAAAATGAGTAAGATTGTAATAGGGACTTGCTGTCGTTTCTCTCTTGTAAATAGGGTACCTATTTATGTATGAAAGTTTATGATTATAGCTTTATTTTGTGTGGTGTTACATACATTAATTTGTTAAACATACAGCTTAATCCAGAATAGAAAATTACGATGTAACATTAAACCTTGTTCATGATTTATGTAATACTTATTTGCTAGACAGTGTCAAATCGACCGTTTCAAAATATTAGTTATCAAAAATAGGTACGCCTTACCAAGACATTATTCAAGTATTCTTCTAACATGTAAGTACTATTTAAGTGCATGCACAGCCATAACATACCTACAGCAGAATTCCTTTGCAACTGAAATGAATTATGCTTACGCTGTAACCTTTGTTTATCCTGGAAGTAATAAAACTAAAACAAAACCGCGTCATGTATTTTAAATACCAAGTGTGTTTACAAATGAGAAAATCACGCAATAGGGATAACTTGTACTAAAGTCCTGTTTTCCTTCTCATGTGATTTTTCACATTCAAAATTATCGTTTGCGGTAACGCTTCGTCTGCCTGCAATGACGTCACTACGTCATAATTATAATATCATCATTTAGTACACCATTCGTGGAACAAATAGAATTATCTGTGCTGTTGTTTTAGAGCTTATCACGTCCGTATAAAACATAATTTGCTTTGTTTCTCTGATCTCTTCTATGCAAAGTAGGGTTTCGGCTTTCCACGAAGTTAGTGCTCCCTGGTGCGCGCTTTGCTTTTGTTCTATTTTATCCGACTGAAAAGGGATGCGGTATAAGTGATGCCTAAAATGGAGCTAAAACACGCCATTTTTCCTCGTGTTACATAATCATCGGACTAATTTTGTTTATTGCCTACAGCTGTTATCTGAGTGAGTCAGAACAATACATAATATAGTGCAATTAATTTATTCTCTTTTCATATTCATATCTGATCTACTGTCTGGATTTTACCTTCTGTTTAATAAAGTCATTGTTACATTTCATATTTTTTCGAAACCGTGCCCAAAATCTTCGTCGAATAATATTTCGGGCGTATTCAAACAAGAAAAGTCTTTCTTATTGCAAACATAATCTAAGATCACGGCTTGGGAATATTTACCTTTTGGGTAGGTATTCACAAAAAAGTGGGTCGAATCAGTGATCCTAAATTCGAAAAACGTGTTACACAAAACTTTTACACGTAACTGCGGAACTTCCGATGCGTTGCTTCCTCTGTGAAAATACAGATATCGAAATACAAATGGAAAACGAAAGAGAAATGTTATCAAGTTTCCTGTATTTGTGTAAATATTTATTTCTCTATGCGCTTTTGCTTTCCGATTGGTAATCGAAAAGTTGGAAAACACATTTTCGTAATGGCCAGTTATTCGCGCGCCATTTTACTGTGAAAAGTTCCGGCTTAATGGCTAAACCATTCAGTTTGCGGTTGTATGTTTACGGTAAAATGGGAATAAAAGTTACAATAATAACATATTTTCTACATTAGTAAGCGGCAGTTACGACGATAGGGTCATTCCCTTTTAGATGTTACTTATTTTTAAATCCAGGATAGTACGTCATTCCATTAATGGAGATGATAGGAATTTCCTGAACTAATATGTTCTAGACAAAGGCATAGCTTTACTGTCCGTTTTCCATAATATTCAATAGGTAGTTATGTACGTAATAATTCTCTTGTTAGCTACGATGATAATATGACGATGTTATCTGAATCAGTCCCCATATCAAACAATAAAGAAATTTTCGCAAACAGCCAACGATTCATCTTGATAAACCATCGACACAAATGTCAAGGAGTGACATACAAATACAATAATATTTCGTTACGCCCCATTTATCTCGGTGTTTCGCAGGGCCAAGGAAGCTTTTATCAACGTTTTGTATTCAGGTTGATCGACAGCTCCTCGAATGTGGAGGATACTGTCGCGTTTCACTGCTACACATTTACATCATGTCTGTACACGCCATGAATCTATAATCCTGTTTTAATATAAAACTCTTTTGTCAAAGGAACCTGTGCGGTAAAATGGAAAACACATGCCTTGGTCATGGAATGGCGGACAGCAGTCCGATATACAAAGCAATACGTCAGCTAATACAAGCAATTCATGCCAAGCCATGCCGCAAGCTACAACAAACCTTTTTCTACCTCGCACACTATTTTAAAGGAGTGTCTGACGGAAAGCTTTTAGTTCCTGAGTACGAACTGCTGGTACATAAAACCGTTTGTTTTAGTCCCGCTAGCTTTAAAGAACTAAACAACTAACATTATACAATACTAAGCAGCAAGATATTTATAAGTTTGATGTTGATGAAAGCAATAAAATGATTCCTGTTATAACTGCGCCGGGAACAGATTGCGTTATAAAAGGTGGTGCAAGGTGCTAAGAAAAGCATTAAATACTTTGCTATGGAGTTAAACGAGCCAAGTTTGATGAGGCTGACTCCAATCGTTCCTTGGCCGTTAAAATGATCTGGTGAAATTATAATTAACTAATTAAAGAGCATTGATTCGACTAAAGACATTTGGATATAAGCTTCTAATGTTGTTCTTAGCGTGTCGATAACTATTTAAGTTGAGCCAGCCCTAACTTTGATGACGAGTTTGGCACTTATAGTAACGTCCATCAGCTCCTGTAGGAGCAAGGAACAGGCAAAGCAGGGGTGAAACAGGATTGTTATTATCTTATTCCAATGTGGGAAAGCGACAGAGCTATACAGGGTCACGAATTATATATGTAATCAACAATTTTAAAGTTAAACGCACATTGATATAAACTTCAGCGTGATATAACAAAACAAACAGAGAATAAATTCTATCCACGAATGTAACAGTTTCCATACAAGGGACTCGGTAATAACATTAATGTTTGACATTCATCTCGAGAATACCTGTCGTCCTGGCATTGCGGAGTGCCCAAACACACGCGGAACGTCTGGAATACCGTAAATATTTGCTTGGAACACAACTGCAAATTTTAAAGTGGTTATGTTTCTAGCTGATGAAACTGGCTAGACATATCATAAGGAGCGCAGTACTGTTATTATGACAGAGTCCATAATTGTTTCTATATATTTGTTCACTTATCACCTGAAAATCTACATAATTTATTGCAATAAACGATTAGAATATTGGAAAAAACATTAAATAAAATTCAATATGAATGTTATGTTTTTTTAATGATTTCCTGTTTAGGGTTCCGACAAAGGCCTTTTGTGCTTGCGCATACGCTATGTTCATACAACAATAACTCTTAAAGTATTAGACATACAGTTGTGAATTTTATGTTGTATTGTAGCTTAGCTCAAAAACTGTCGATCTAGTATAAAAAATAAAAAAGCTCTCGGGGTTGTTTTTGTAGTAATTAACCATTATTGGTTGAATTGCATAATTTTTTGTTTTTTTTTTCGACTTTCACATTTTTTTTCAAAAGTTATGGAATTGTGAACATATTGCTTTGTAGTGCAGACGGTAGACAATATTATTGCCTTTCGAATAAGCCTATTTTTATCTCAGTATGACTAAAACTTTGAGATATATGATTTTTTTTGTACTCGCATAGAGCATACTTCAACAAAAAAAACAAAATGGCTGCAACATAGCGGGGAAGTATATTGGACCTAAGCCTATAGTGTAATTGTACTTTAAAATAGCTTATATTTAAGTATTTAGAATATCGCTAGTCCATGTCCGGACACACTGTATAATAATATGCTGAAAGATGACTTCGCATTGTAATATTCAGAAATGTCATTTATAATTTAAATAACGAGACCTTTTGCGTTATCTGAATAATAAACAGTTTTCCATGAATAGACTTGTAGGAGAGACGCTGCACAGAATCCAAAACAGAACCGTTAACTATGACGTGAAAAAGTGCATCAGAATTTCATATTAGAAGCTTACGCATGATTACACACAAGCTCTTACGTTTCCGAGTAGCGGTTTTAAAGTGCATATTATTGCACTTAATGATATTTTAACGTTTCTTGAGTCACACATAGGACTCCGTTTATTCAATTTCGTTACCCGGCGACGAGTAAGTTAATGAGAATCTTGGGTGACTCATTCATTAATCATTACTCACGCGAGTTGTACCGGCTGGTACTTACTTGAGGTGCTAAATAGATTTAGTGGCTATTACATTATTGTATTGGTGAGAGGAAGAAAAAGGAAGCAAAAGGCTCTTATAAATCAAACGCACACACACTCACTCACAGATTAGAACTGACTTTATTTGAAATCGAACATACAGTATTACATTACCTATCGTAGATGGCGCTACTGGCCATGCTTCGGCCCGACTTGCCGGTCCACCCTCCAAACATAATTCCGCCGGCGGACGCGCATGTTCCATAGCGATTTATATGGTTTATTCCGCCTTTGCACCGATTTTTATACTGTATACACTCTTACTGGTTGATAACTTGTTTAAATATTATATTTATTTAGCACCGCTGTCACCATGTTGTAAATGACACGCAGATTCGATCAAGACTAATATCTTTATTCACCAGGTAGTACGACATAACAAATTATCAGATTACCCACTTACACATGATTAAGTACCTATACAATATTGCCGATACACAATATACATAAAATAACAAAGGCAAAGGTGTAAAACCAAATCTAGAGGTCCATAAATGGGTTCTCTGCCTTTTTGCCGAAAATTGCCAGATTTTCACTTGCCAACTAACGTTTCGCAGAATTTTATTTCGCCGAATAATCATACGCGGTAAAGAAGTTTTGGACATTTGTCTGCATCAGACAATCACTTTGTTCGATCGTCTGTATATCATCGCCCTTATTACCTACACGGCTACTACCGTTCATATTGTTAGGGTTTTTTAACAAATGCTGTAAGAGAGGCTAAGAAGGAATATGGGGTGGTTTTTAGTCAGTAGAAGTCTGACACTCCCTTTCGCTCTGCCCAAGAGCGGGAGGGGTTATTTAATGATTTCCCAACCCAAAAAAAAAGGGTTTTTTTAAAAGTCTGCTTGTCTTATGGGCTTGCTGTATTTTTGGCTTCTAAGCATGCCTCTCTTTTTGGCGATTACCTAATCATTCTTTAGAACTGGACTATACTATTATACTAAGGTTAGTAGCCGATTTCTTAGATACAATCACGAGCTTTGCCAACTTTTCGTATGTTCTTGAATTGTCTCTGAGAATCGGGAGCATTTTCGACTGCAACATTCTCGTTTGTTATGCTAAACGCTTTAGTAATTTATCTTGAACCATTTGATATATCATCACACCTGTAATCCCCGAAGGTTTAGGCAGAAATGTAGGTACCCATTATGCAACTGATTGTTATTTGTGTCTGCTATGGTACGAGTTATTCAATCAATCTAAAATAGTGTCCGCCCGTAACGAACCAAATGCATGTGTTGATTGTTTTTTAATGTTAATTGATGTGGTGCACGTGCACTAAATAAACAAACACAAAATCTACTACTGTATACAATACCTTGTACTCACATGTGCACTCTGTACTTTAATATCAAGTGTAGATAAAACAAATCGTTTGTGTTGCAATACATTATCTATTGAACCTTTATTTACATTTTTATTATGCAATTTTCATTCGTCTATGCAAAATAATACAAATAATTCAATTATTGAACCGATTTTGACGAGACATTTAATATAAATTAGCTGATGTTATATAAGGAATAGCATAGGCTACGTTAATTTAAGACCAGGCACTCTAAATTAATTTCCACGCAAGCTCCGCCGGTTAGGCCGTTATGTGCTAGACGCTAGCACATCAGTAATAAAGTCGAATACCGCGTGCGCTCTTTGATCGCGTTCGAGCACGAAACTAAATGTCGTAAGTCTCAATTCTTTTTTCGTTTATAACTAAAGTAGTAATTGATCTGGAGAAAAAATATCTTGTGGCTGGATAGTAAACTATATTTTCATACAGTGAACATTTATTTTAGACATAAAGGCGGAGCAATCTTGAGGAAAAATGTAATAATCGTTAAAAAAGACATGATTTTCGAATAAAAAATGAATCGAGCGAATATGCTACAATTACGTAAGTAACTGTCTTGTACATGGAAAGAAAAAGATCCAATAAATCATATACTAAAGTTCCATTTTGATTGTATGTATGACTGTTTCAGAATATTAATGCAATTTAACATAAAATTTAGGGAGCCTCCTCTTAAAGAGCCTGCAATTTTCAGCAGTAGTAAGATATTTTAATTATTTGTTTAAGAATAATGATAGTACCATTCTCTTTCTTGTTAGTTGGAGTTACACATTATCATTATTCTTTTCGTGTAATTTACTATAATATAAATATTTTACGAACACAATTTTGCAAGAAAACCCGTTGGCGATGGAACTTTAACGCTCAAATTCACATTGATACATTCAATTCTTATAAATGCTAAAATTACTAAAAGATACTTTTAATGTTTTACTTGTTTATTGGAGTTCTAGAATCCCTTTAAGTTCATTGAGTTTTTTAAGGAAAAAATCGTAAAGAAAGCCTGATTTAAACCATAAATGTCTTGATCGCGTCCATTATATTTCAAATTAACACAATTTCATCAAATAAACTAATATGATATAAAACTTCGATCTACAATGAATACGTTTCATTCGTTTTCGTTTATCAATTTAATAAGACAAAATTACAATAAATAAAATTAAAGTGCTGTATATTCTGCGTCTATTCGGCGCGCTCCTCAGCGCTAACCGAGCGTTTACGATTCGTAGTAGGACTCTTAAAACATTAATTAGGGTTCCTTGCAAAAAAATTGAAGCACTTGAAATAGGTAACAAAATCCGAATCAAAAAGGGAAGTAATTTTTTTTTATTATAATTTCTCGCGAAGATAAGTCGCTGGCAACAGCTAGTTGTGCTAATTCCATCCTATTACTATTCCATAAACCGTGAACTAAGACTCTGCAAAACAATAAACAATTTCATGTGCTGTGTCAAATTGTAACCCATGTTCTATGCAACATCCTTGTAACTCAAAATACAATTTATATTTCTAGCATTTGAATATATGGAAATGTGGCCCATATACTGTACATAGTAGGATGACGATGAATGCCATCATAGAACACTGAAAACAGATTTAATTTATAGCGATTACATATTTATAGGGAAGGCCCTATGGTCATCAATCATACTATGGTATATGTCACGTCAGCCAATTTTATGACGTCTTTTTAACCAGTCTTCCTCAAATAATTATTACGAACCGCTACATAATTATTATGTATTCCTGTTAGTTCTTCCTAGGAATGTCCCTTATATGTACAGATAGGGACCAACATCTGACCACATATACAGAAGAAGAGGGGTCAGGTAGTACTGGGCACAGACTGTACAGAACTTTCAACAATTTGCTCCAATCGTAGCGGTATCTAGCGGTTCTTATCAGCAGACGTGTAATCACTGCTTGCAACGTAACATTATCTCCACAACAGTTAGTTTGTGCACCGAAACGATACCACCATTAGATAATACCATGTAAGCTTAACCAACAGCTTTTGCGTTGATTTACTTTGTACTTGCTCCAGTTTTCACCTCGTAAAGATAACGCTGGCTAGTAAAAATGCAGTTATTTTTTATAGATACCTGGAGACTAAAACCTCTTTGTGTGAAGGAAATAAAAAAAAGTTCCGAGTATTAACAACGCTGATTGACATCCACGCAATCTGGAAGGAATTAAATTCATCATCACGTCAGGCTCTTTACTGTAATTTACAAATTGTAAACTTTATCGTAAACTAGATATAAATAGCTACATATTATATATGATTTTCCTTCAAATTAACCTATATTGTATTAAACAAGAGGTTACAGCCTTATCATAAACATAAAGTTGTGTGATACTGTATCCGAATAAACAAAATGTATCTGCGAAGGGCGTTGACCTCCAGGCTTGCTTGCATGTGTTCGAGTACAACTCACTTGTAAAAATATTATTAATAAAATAGGAATGCCTGAATATGTATGCAGTACAGCGCAGTGTCAGTTCATTGACTTACAAAGAAATCGAATGGGGTCATACAAGGACTTAATAGACTCTATTATATTCGATAAGTCTCGTTACTATTGTATGATATAAGAAAACTAACAATTTTGTATTATTTTGTGAACCGGGAGATGAGGTAACCCCGCATTCCCGAGAACATAACTAATTTTCCTGCTTTAAAATGGAGCATGATTATTTTAACTGATAACATGACCAAAATGACCGCTACTGGAACTGATTCACGGAAAACAGTAAACAAAATTAGAGAAAAGTAAACAGATTTACGTATACTCTTACATTAGTCCAGTCGTCTTGGAAATAAAAGAGCAAAGATCGTTTGAGTCAGCTGTGCCTACAAAACATCTAGCTGAGCAATGCGTCATCCCGGTTCACTGTTACTTTATTTTATAAGGAAGTAATATGTATATCTGTTAATTGTACTGCCAGTATAGAAATTAAATGAGTTCAACCACTCGTAGTATTGCTATCTGCGGTTGATTCAAAAGGGGTCAAGGATTACTCACTCAATGACACATCATGATTTTCGGAGCACTGAAGTTTTGCATTAATGACTTAGCTCTAAATTGCAACCTGGTCTGTCTTACACATTTCCTCAAGATACCGGTAAAGTTGAACAGCTCATTCCACGAAGTTGTAAAACATTTCAAAAAGATGATACTAAGCGCAATATTCAAATCAAAACATAATATAGAGTTCGCTTAAACTTCGAAAGTAACATTATCTAAGCAGGTAACCGGAGCATTTCGGAGCATCAAAAACCGCAAGACGTGAGATTAGTCAAAACACGATGTTGATGGTATCACAACAATGCCTGGAAGCGATTAAACACTTGTCTCAACAAACTACTGTTACTAGGAAAACATTTAGAAACACAACTGAAGGCTATCTTAACGTCATCGTAGCCGAAAAACGTTTAAATTGTTTCATAAACTTCCGTTTGAGGGTTCTTTGTCTCGTCATTGGTATAAATCTAGCCAAGACCTGAATTTTATTTCCCATAATTCAAGGCAATCCTTTGTAGTCATAGATTAACTGTCAAGTATAGATAATTTCTATTAACGATCCATTTCTCCAGACTCATTTACAGTCACTTCCCGAGTAAAAACGTGGCAGTCTAGACAGATAAAACTTATATTTTTCTGTCGGTCGAGTATTACGATGAATGACTTCACGTATTTAGGCAGCCATAAGCCGTCAGTTACTCCGTCTATTTATAAAGTACGGAGTAACTCTCCCGCGATGTTTTGATTTCGCGACAGACCTCGCCTCAACTCTAATAACTCGTCCTCATTTCGTTGTAAAACTCATATTTTTCGTGCGGAAAATATTCTTACAAATTTTGCGTTTTAAAGGAAATTGTGTCAAGTTTTGAAGGCTCTATTCCGTCCTTGCCTTTGAGCCGTTACCACAGTTTTATTTATTAAAATTAACGACGTTTCTTCGGTCTGCTGCATGTAATTTATGGCATAATAACTTTCAGTAAGATTGTGAAGAGGGTGTTCGACATTACCGTAGCTGAAATAAATGTCTAATTGAATATTTATCAGTCGAAATTGAATAGGCTAATATTTCACACGGAAATATAATAACCCCTGTGTGGGTGAACGCGATAGTTAAACGAGTAACACATGGTTAACGTGTCACCATGCAGCTATAATGGAACACGTGTTTTAGACGATTCACGATGACTATCTGTGGACCAACGACTTTATAATAACAGAGGCAAGCTAAAAGTGTGGGATAGGCTTCAATTTATTGGGCCTTGCAGATTAAATTTACTAATCCAATCAAACTTTGATGGTAAAACAATAATGGCTACATGTGCGGAAGAAGCGAATACTCAAGTTATGAAAGCCAAAACAACCATCTAAAGATAACAAAAACTTTGTTTACAAATAAATCATCCATGGAAAGGCTCGAGACCGGAAAGATTAATACGATTGTTACTTCTCGCCCCAATTTTGAGAAACTACTCGAGGCGAGAATAGAAACACCAATATTTGGACGGGCGCCGACGACGTCCCACGGCCTTTATTGTAGGAAAAAATGTAGATACAAAATAAATCTTTTGTCGACCACTTCTATTTACCCAATAACGTTTGCTTTCTTGACCTTCGTTGACTCATGGATGATGAGTCAGCCACGAACCGATATTATCGAATGGTTATGCCAGTAACAGTAATGAGACATCGTGTTCATTTATTTGATATCCAAGTGTCATTCTTTGTGATGTTTTGGTGTTATTTCATGTTATGTTCATAATTTGTTGTTATAATCGAACCCTTGTAGAAAGCGTTGGCTTTGTATGCTTTATGTAAACGTGTCATATCAATGTTCGGTTCTGCAATAACTCTGAGATCTGAACATATCGCGGCCTCGACATAAAGGTCTAAGAAGGAACATGGGTGGTTTTTAGTCAGTAGAAGTCTGGCACTCCCTTTCGCTCTGCCTAAGAGCGGGAGGGGTTATTCGATGATTTCCCACCACCAAAAAAAAAAGATCTGAACATAACATTGAAAAATAGATCATTTGAAGGCTGCGAAAGCTGCTGATTGCAGTGTTATTTCATAATTGATTAATTGTCTAATCCGCCTACAATTAAGTTATCGAGTTTCTTACTGAAATAAAAAAAAAACAGTTGTTGATTGGTGGCTTTCTTATTAATGTAAGTGCAGAGTGAAACGAACAATGTTGACTATCTTATCGGTTTATTATCAGAATTTAGTTTTTATGGGCCGCAGCGTAGTGGCCGCAGTGGCACAGAATAGATGTAGATAGGACTTTGCCTAACTTGAACCCTGACATTACGTAACAGTTTGCCATAAATCAATGGCGAGGCAAGTCTGTTGATTCACGATAACATCCATCAATTGATAAAACTCTTCTGAGAAAACAAATAAAATATATATCATTCTGATTACTGTCATGATAGTTAATGAGTCATGCGGATATCATAGTAGTGATTTATTTTTGTTCCTATTCGTCGGTGACTAACAATCTCAGGTCAGATGTTCCCATGTTCAATATTTCCTCCGAGCTTTGTTATGCAACGTGATTCACTTGTGGAATGAAGAGCGATCGTTGTAGAGATGCGTGCGTACGCGCTGGGTCGAGGGTTATGGGCGGTCAGTCGACGATCTTTCCTTCTTTACATTCGTTAGGGTTCGCAATGGTGTTACGCTACACTGATTCATGTTTAATTTCGTATTTTGTTGATAGAGATTTGTGATACGCTGCGAAAATTCGTAATTAATACTTTCTACAATTCATTGACGATAACAGTACGCGGAATCAAATCAATCATGACGCATAAACTGACATACGTTGTTTTTAGAAATCATTAACATTCTAGGCGAGATTTGTAACTGTAATTAGTGTGATTGATAGTTTTCTATGTTGAAATACAAATCCTTCCATTAAAAACATTCTGCATATTAAAACGAAACGAGTTTATCGACATCGGCATTCTATGCCAGGAATATCTGACAGGATGTCGTACTCGACATGATACGAGGGCAGAATATTAGCGTTCGTTATAACACGGCCAATTTATGTTGTGCACTTGTGACCTCTAGACGTAGTTGAGAATAGAGGACAGTTGTGTTGTTTTAAACAGGAGGATTTTGCATGCTTCGAGGGTATACCCGTTCCCCGTATGGGGCGAAAATATTAGCTATTTATAACGGCATTACAGATACAGTTCGAATTTTTTTGTCTGGGTTCTGATAACGGGTAACAGGATTTTGTAATGTTTTTTTCCTACTTGCGAGCTAATGTTTCTGTTGCTTGTTTTTGTTTACTTTGTGAGCGGTGATTTATGTAAAATTTTCTTGCACAACACGCATAAAATGTAGCAACATGTTTATTTTTCTAAAACTATGAATAGCTTTGCACTGCAACTTCTCTTTTTTATTAATAAACCTGCATTCCAAAGTTTTGAGTCTAGTTAATGTGTCAGGGTTCAGTGTTCATAAATTCTGCATTTAGGTCTAGATTTTTTTGCATTTTTTGTCGTGGCAAGCATGTGCTGTCCACTTCACTTATCACATCCTTCGTCCTTAGCACGCAAGAACGTGCTCAAGTGTTGTTTTTTTTCTTTAGGTCAGTGTACTGCGCCATACTGCCTTATTACATATTTATAAATTACAACAAAATGTTGGCAGCTTGAATCTGGACTGTTCTGAAGTCGCTAAGCGGACAAAAAATGCATTTTTCTAATTGAAAGGAAAAAACAAATACATCGTGTTTTAAAAATAGGGTTGCAATTTCCGTTAGTTTTGTTGGTATTTGTTCCTCTTCATAATCTCATCCTATTAGCGAGATTTATGATGACGGTTGTCACAACATAATTCCGAACTTGTGTAAATCGATACTGTGTGTGTACTTTCCGTTAAAATACCAGGACAAATTTTAATGTTTCTCGTTTCCTTGTCTACAGAGCCGTCGGTAAAACATGCCTGCTCATCAGTTACACCACAAATGCCTTCCCAGGAGAATACATACCTACAGTGTAAGTATAACGAATTGTTGTATTTTAAACAGAAACGTTGAATTGCAGCAAAGTTGTGTTGAGCTCATTAGCCAAGTTTCTCCAAATCAAACAAAACACAACTAGGTGGTGTTACATGAATATGCTTTGTAGATGTTTGACCTATTTCCAGAAACCAGAGCTTCATAATTTTTTAATTTGTTGCAATCTAATCTGTTGGGTGGTTGCGATTCCCAGAATGTATGCATTGCCTGATTACTTTCTAATGTAAATTTGGTTTTGAAACATCAGTTATATAATTATTAATTCAGATAACGATTGCATGACTTCTACCAATTCTTATTAATAAGGAAGTGATAACATTAATCGATACGTAATCGTCCGGTCCAGGCAATATAAACCAAAATTAATATCTGCACGGCATCTAACATGCGGAAAATGTGGTGATACGTGATCAGCACAAAGCAGATACTGAGTTCATGAGCGTAATCACCTTCTCTCTGTGGCATTTCGGGTTGAACCACAATTCCTGTCCTTTTCTATGGCTCGGACAGAACTGTCAGTTGCCAAATAATAAACAAAACGTGCCGCCAAGTGCAGTGTCCCTGCTGCCACGTGCTATAGCACTCCCGCTCAGTTTCTTTGCTCTAGCATATTATGGTCCTGAAGGTCGAATAAGGATAGCACCATCGAACAATGCGGTGTTATTCGATTTGATTTAACCCGTTACTATCATAATCTTTGGCTAAAATGCAAACCTACAAACCTCCTCAGATTCGACAACTACTCGGCGAATGTGATGGTGGACGGTAAACCCATCAACCTGGGGCTATGGGATACTGCAGGTCAGGAGGACTACGACAGGCTGCGACCGCTCTCCTACCCACAGACCGATGTCTTCCTCATATGCTTCTCGCTCGTCAACCCAGCGTCGTTTGAGAACGTCAGGGCTAAGGTGGGTCCTACTTCTTTCTATAGAATCTGGTTGTTTGATCAACTACCTTTAGGTTCTTAGTGGAACGGTATAATGTTATGCTAAGTGGTGGCATCTCAATTATTTTAAGTAATTAGGACAGTGCTGAGTCAGAGCCTCCTATAGCATTATCCAGAATTCTAAATGGCAAATGCGGCGATGAAGATGAAACCTCGTGAAGGAAATTGGTGTCATAGGTGTTAGTTACTACTGACCATTTTAAAATGTTCCAAACCTTCTCCCAATTATGTTGGGGTCGGCTTCTAGTCTTACCGGATTTCGCTGAATGCCAGTATTTTACATGGAGCGACTGCCTATCTGACCTCCAAAACCCAGTTAGTACCGGGTAATACGATACCTTTTGGTAAGACTGGTTAATTACCGACTGACCATGAGAGAAATATATGAATTTATAAAATCTTTATTTATTTTATGGAGGGTTTGATCAGACATGATCATGAATTCAAACTAGTTGTCGAATTTAGTTAAGATCTTGTACTACCGATACTTAAGTATTGCATGTATTTAAGTTCCCCAGAAACATCCGATTGTAAACAAAGGAGACTTTATAACCATACTAGCCTGCGCAGTAAGATATAGTCACGTGAAAACGTGCTGAAATAGGAAGTCATCAAATCTTCGTAACGACTGATAACAGATCACACAATGTCGTTAACTTGCACATGCACACATGTGCCCTTGCTACTGTTCTTTGTTCTTGACTTGAAGCATGTCACCATATGATTATATTTATGCAATATGACGCATGTAATCAAGAAGTTTAACTTAGCCGGGTTTATCGAAAATCTTGACAAGCTCAATGTAAGTAGCTTAACAATGGCATATCAAATTAGTGAATGAATATCAAAGTAATGAATGAATATCAAAGTAGTGAATGAATATCAAAGTAGTGAATGAATATCAAAGTAGTGAATGCTTAGTTGGTCCTGGGTTCGATTCTCAGGTCGGGTAAAGAGTCATGAAGTGGCGAAATATGCGTAGTATTTAGGGGACTAGTCAGAATCCCGAAACTCAACCAGTAGTACCACGACGCATCGTATTACCCAAAAACTCACTTGTGGCGGTATGTTGGAAATCACTCCGTGTAGAAACGGTTTCAGCTGCAACCGGTTATATAGAAAGATAAACCGACAACCCCAATGTACTCGAGAAATGGCTAATCAAATTATGCTCATATTAGACAACTCGTATTAAGCTGTGTGAGTGCTCAAATAAACCTCTAAGTAATCTTGTGTACATTCCAGTGGTTCCCCGAAGTAAGGCATCACTGCCCGTCAACGCCCATCATCCTGGTCGGCACCAAGCTCGATCTTCGTGAAGACAAGGACACCATTGAGAAGCTGAAGGACAAGAAACTCGCGCCCATCACTTACACACAGGTATAGTTTTTAGCCTTGGAATAAATGGTAAATATTTCATCATCATCAGTTCGTAGACGTCCACTGTTGAACAGAACCCTCCACCCCGGCCCTTTGTGGTTGGAGCTGCGGATTGTTCGAAAGAGATACCGCGGCTCCGGCCACAAAGAGCTAAGAAGGAACATGGGTAGTTTTTAGTCAGTAGAAGTCTGACACTTCCTTTCCGCTCCCCCCGGAGCGAGAGTAGTCATTTGATGATTTCAAACCTTTCAAAACAAAAGCCACCGCATAGAACGCCATAACTAACGGCTTCCACCGGTTGCCCGCGATTCTAACGATGTGGGCGGTCCACCTGGTGAGAAGACTACCAATGCTGCGTTTTCCGGTTCGTAGTCGCCACTCGAGAACCTTTCTTCGCCATCGGTTGTCGGTTCTTCACGTGATGTGTCCTGCAACTTTAACTTGCATATTCTGCGAGCTATGTCGGTTCTTTGGCGAATATCCTCGTTCCGGATTTTATCGCGCAAAGAAACTCCGTGTAAATAATTAGGTACGCGTTCACTATTCAGATAATGTTTATTATAATCAAGCAAGTGCTTCATGTTTCATCACTTCTCTTCATTTGGTAATACGAAGAAATAAAAATAAATCTTTTATGCCTTTTTATTTTTTGTTCAACTGGCGCCTTTAGTTTTATTATACTCATTTCTTACTTAATGCATTCTTGTCACTCGACAGTTGGCTTAAGCCAATATGGTTGAAAGTATACTGTATGACTTATCCGATTTTTTTTCTTACCGACTTTGCTACGACAGCTTAGCAGTTATTCCGTGGTAAATAAAAATCGCATTCTAAATGGTGTAGAACACAGACGGTATACCTACTCCAGGTATATCTCTATATTGTGGTGCAGACCCTTTACGAAGCCGAAAGATACTTGTTTTAATCTCCTTGTAATTTCTGTTTACACCCTCTATTTTGAATTTTTGTCATTTTTTGGCCAAAAGATTTTGTTTGAAATACGGTCAATATGTATCGAAAGCGAAAGGAAGTGTCAGACTTCTACTGACTAAAAACCACTCATGTTCCTTCTTAGCCCTTTATGTCGAGGCCGTGGTATCTCTTACAACATCCCGCAGCCCCGATGGGATGATCCTTACTCCCTGTATTGAAAGCAAAATAAACACATACTTCAAACCAACCAATATGTGCTTGACACGTGACGTATTTTCGCGGTGCCCTTAGTTATATCCGAGGTGGGAACGGCAACCTGTCGCCCGCAGGATATTACAAATGTTAGCGTACGTATTGCTTATATTATGGCGTTCCATCTTATGCGCGAAGAACGTGGTTTACGTGACGTGTATTTGTGCTGGAATGTCGTTAAAATTGTAGCAGGGTGGTGGGTCTAGTGGGTCTTTAAGTATTCTCAAGAAATATATCTTGTGACTGCGTCTTTCATATACTATTTTTATTACTATCCTCCTTTATCGTATTTGCTAGTTAGAGCGAGTCATACCGAAATTTGACAGAAAGCACTGTAGACTTGTCGGGTTTTCAGCATGCTTCACTCTCTTCAATTTTAGGTTCGATTACCGGGTGTTATTAAGTATTTCTATTCTATTAGGAATAGGGTACAAAAAAATAGTCGCGTCAGATGGATTTCCAAAAAAATATTGGACACACATCTTTTTCTTTTTTCACATAAACGACGATACAGTCACATCATCACAGTCGCACTGCATTTATTTCCACGTAGTAACGTCAAAAGCCCATGATCTTTGACGGGTTTTATATTTTTCATATTTAATTAATTTGATAAAACAAAAAAACACATATCCAATATTTTCCGATAATCTAACTGACGGACTAAACATAATCATATTTTGTATAGTCAGGAAACACCCTTATTATCGTAGTAGTCGAGTAGCAGACACGGAGTGTGGATTTGTGCCCGGTTGATATCAACAGGCTCGCCCCCTATAAATATAACTGGCGAAGTATAGGTAGGCAAGGAGTACCTAATAGGACTATTAGGTACACCTTGCCTAACCCTACAGGGATAACAGACGTGATGTTATGTTACGAATTAATAAGTGTTCTTCATTCGTATTAATCAGTATTCTATGTCCCTTTTTCAGGGTCTCGGCATGTCGAAAGAGATCAGCGCGGTGAAGTACCTGGAGTGCTCCGCGCTGACGCAGAAGGGCCTGAAGACGGTGTTCGACGAGGCCATCCGCGCCGTGCTCTGTCCCGTGCAACCCATCAAACGGAAGCGGGGCTGTAGAATGCTCTAAGGATTGTGTAGCACTGTCAGATAAGGTAACTAGTCATCATCATCATCTGCAGGGACACAGGCCTCCTCTCTATGAGAATGAATGGGCTATAATCCACCACGGGGACCCATTGCGGGTTGGTAGATGTCACATGGCTTTGAAGTTTTGGTTCTAGTCACGGTTTCGTCAAGATGTTTTCCTTACCGTTTTTGAGTAAACGGTAACTAGTACTACTACAGCTACCGGCACGGTTCTTGAGCGCTCGGCGGAAGAGTAGGGATCGCTGTGCGCATCGTACACTAATGACAAATAAAACGCACACCCGTTTATTATTTATTTGTCGTGAGGTACGTGCAGCAGGAGTAAAGAACAAATCCCGAGTGATGGCAATGACGCGATGCGCTACGGACCAATCACTGCACTTTCCCCGCCTCCGCACATCACTTCATACCACCAAAGGGACCCAAAAACACACTTTGCACAGGTGAAGGTCAGCGCTCAAGAATCGTACCAATGATGATTGTAACTGACTTTAATATCATCATCTTCCTGCGTTTGTCCTGCCCATTCTAGTTGGGGTCGACACAAGACTTTTTCTTCCTCCATTTTCCACCTTATTAGGTGCTACGGGATCATTTACTCCTTTCTCTTTCATGACATTCCTCACACATCTTTTCTTTGTAGTCCGGTCAATTTTGTCATTTTTGACACCAGGTTACATTAATTCCCAGCTGAAAATTGGTAGGATTTTTCAAAACACCATTAGGAATGATATGTTAAAAGCTCACATCGATCCGACACCTGGAAAAAATTTTACTCGGGGTCAAAGGTCACAAAAACGGGTTTTTCGATTCTCAGCAAAACTAAATTTTATCATAAAATTAACCGTATTACCCATTGCTTTTTTTTGTCAATGTTTTAGAAGTTTTGGTTGTTTGTGGTTATGAAAGAACACCAAATGACAATACGATCATCTACAGTTCGGCTTCATTCATTCCCGCAATTGCAACAATATCTTCTGCCTATAATACGATCACTGAATAAGATCGCGCCATATTATAATCATCTACCATCATTTAGCACATACACACCAATCGATAGGCTAACCAAGTGCTTGTACATAAAATGAACACTTCCTATTTTTGTTTACAGATAGCGTAGTACAGACGTCGATGCCAGTGTATACAGCCTAGCTTACAATAGCGCACCAACATCACTATATTGTGCTATACACACGAGCGCTGTAACTGAATGGACTGCAATAAATGCATACATAGATGTTAATTTTTACTGTTAAAGTACGCATTATTAATTAATATGTAACGTGGGTTGGTGTGAGTGAGGTTCGTTTTATGTATAACGCTTTTTCATATCGGCCGGATATTCTCGTCACTGGCAGTTTTTTGTAGGCTGCACAAGATGGACTTTGCTTAATCGTGCGCAGATGTTTGTCTATGGATGTCAATGGATTCTTTATTCAAATTGTGTAGTCATGAAAGTACTGTCGTGGAACTGTCAATACCTGTGAAGTTATACATCGAGCCAATAATTAATTGATGATATTTGTAGTCGCCTGCAAAATTGCATGGATACTTTAGTGAGAATTTACCTTTTTTTTTTTTGGCGGGTGTAAAATCATCGAATAACCCCTTCCGCTCTTGGGCAGAGCGAAAGGGAGTGTCAGACTTCTACTGACTAAAAACCACCCACGTTCCTTCTTCGCCCTCTATGTCGAGGCCGCGATAACCTGTAGACAACCCGCGGCCCTGACGGGGTGAGAATTTACCTGTGAACTAGTTTACGTAAGTAGGCGTCATTTCTCGCTTCACACGATTTTAGTTCTGAATTGTCCATGTATTTTTGCAGGTGAGTGTACATTATTCCATAACGTAGCCATACCACCGCCTGCTAGTGACTGCTAGGTAACTATCCGAGTGTAACTCATATTTGGGTGCTTTATTACATTACTTGACCGTCGCCATTACGAAAATGTAATTACATTCCTACATCTATGATAATTTCGGGTACAAATTGTTTAATCTTACTTCACCGTCACTTCTAAACGGTTGTTTAAAAAAAATGGAATTGTTGAAATTTGTTTTGCCAGAGATTATATTTTTCGATTTATTATTGCTTTTATTTGTTTCCACATTGTTATGTATATCAATGTTTACAGTCGACTCAAACTCGAATACATTTTCGTCCTTATTTCTAATGTGTTTAGGTTCAAATTGTGTACGAGTTACAATGTCGACTTGTACTAGTGGCGTAATAAGTACAGCATTCGTTCGTAAGAAAATGGTTAATCATTAAAGTTTCGTATTCATTGTATATTTAATTAATTAAAAGGTTATAATATGTACCTTTGTATGATGTAAACTGTATTTCGTTTTAATACGCTACGCAGATTCCAGGATAAATTGACTTCGATGTGATCTGTAGGTTAATGTATTTTAAATAAGGATCCACTGTACTGTACAAAACTTAAAACCCAAGCACACAATCCTGCATTTACTAATTCATTCGTAAAATTAAATAATTTCAATTAAACTCATTGTGAAGTCGAATTTGATTGGAGTCAAAGAACTAAATGAAAAGTCATTTGGTCAATAATATGCCATTTCATAAGAACATAGCTGTTGCATTTATGAATCTGTGTGTACATTGCATTTTGAATCTAACGCCGCCGTCACACGTAGCATAATGCAACGACTTCATTACTGCGTATTATTTCTCTAAATCGGCTAAAAGCTTAAGAGTATAAGCGCCCGCGTGAATGGTCAATACTTAGATACATATCGTTGGTAAATTGTAGCTATGCTATCGTGGCGTCTTTCTTATACTAGAGGCGATAGATTTGCGATTTTGAACCTTATATCTGTAAGAATAGTAAATTTTATCATACCGACTTGTGCAAGAATTAACGTTTAGTTTGTAATCGCAGAACTATGGCCGCTAGCGCAGTTTTCAATAAGCAACAAGATTGTATCGCAAACGTTTAGTCTTCTAAGGCTATAATGTGAAATCCGCACAACTACTTTTAGCATTACCCGACCGAATCGCGATGGACAGCATTCTGTTGAACATCGTCTCGCTCGCCGACCATCTCAATTCGGTCGCATTACTGTCACGGGAGGCATTTTTAGCTAAAAATGTGATAAACGGGTTTAGGCTCTAATTGACTGTTAAGAGGCATTTTTACACGGCCTCTAGATATGAGACGCTTTTTTTACCTTATACGCCTAACTTCACGATTGTCGTAGACTCTACAGATCGTTTCTTTTTAGTAAAATAAAATGGCACTAAGTTAATTACTGTCTAAATCCACTCCTAAAATATAAATGTTAAAATAAGGAAAACAGTACACGTAAGTTTGTGTTTAAGTGCAATTGTTGTTGCTTGTCACCGAACGCGGCACGCCGTCAAAAACTAGATGCCATAGAGTTTTATTCGTTTTAAAAAGTTATTTTATTATTGAGTTTTTACTCTTCTGTTTCTAAATTTAAATAAAAAAGCTCGAACAATTGCACGGAACATCCCTAGCGGTAAGATTTTAATGTATGTATTGTTCAGATGCAAATATTTAGAAGAATCAGCATGTAAATACCGGTAATTTAGTATTAAATACAAAAATAAGATACCCACGCCATTTTCTTTGGTGTAAAGTTTTTATACTAGATCCAATTTTTACACAATGTATGGACTTTCTGAAGCTAATGCAAAATAAATAATTTCACTGTGTAGTTTTATGTATTGGTTGAATGGACTAACTATATTATGTCTAGTTATAAAATATATAATTTTAATAATAGGTCAACAATATAAAAAACATGTTGAGGCAGCGAAGAGACGAGATATGTAACATATATAATAATATTTTAAACATGAATCAGATGCGATATTAATGTCAGAAGAGGAAGTCGGTTAAAGATATGTAATATTTGTCGATATTTTTCAACAGAAGAAATTACTGAAGTGGTCTTTAGCCAATGTATCGCCAACAACTTTATCATATGCATATAATCTATAACTACCCACAAGACGATTGTATTAAAAAAAGTATGTATATTAATTTAGTATGTCTGTTAGTCCAAATTTCTTTAAGTATATCCTTGTGTAGTGTATGTTCGACAAGTTTATTTGTCTCAGTGTTATGTTGTCATCTTGTTGAGTACTGAATTGTTGGATATGTAGTCACCTATGCCATGTACTGCATTTGCTTTCTTTCAAATAACAGCTTATATAATATTATTATTTTTATACAAAATTGTATATGTATAGATAAGCGCTGTGTCTATATTTCGATTGATATGATAGTTAGATAACGCTGTCGAGTAATTCTTCCAAATATTGTAAAGCCTCTGAATAATTCAAAATATATTTATATTAACTGTTCAAACTATGTGTTTTATTTATATACGTATCCTATGTATCTGGAGGTCTATGATCTTCGATCTAATATTTATAGTAAATACCCTTGACCTTATAGCCTTATTCTTTATACATAATATATGTATAAAGATAAAAGTAGTCGTTGTTAATTGTAGATAAAAATTACGCAAACTTGGTAACAGATATCAAAAGCTGCTGGAGATAATTTAAAGAAATAATATTGTAGTTATGTAGTCTTTAATTGAGAAAACAATTATGTTGATACCATTGCTTGCGATTATATTATATACTTTGCCAAACAAGCGAATGATAAGAAAATAAATCCTTGTTCTTTAAGATAAAAAACATTTAACCAAACCTTTTTTTTTTTTTGGTGGGTGTAAAATCATCGAATAACTACTCCCGCTCTTGGGCAGAGCGAAAGGGAGTGTCGGACTTCTACTGACTAAAAACCACCCATGTTCCTTCTTTGCCCTCTGTGTCGAGGCCGCGATAACCAGTGGACTACCCGCGGCCCCGACAGGCGTCGGCCCTTTCGGGCCCCTCCCATGTTGCTGACATCTCTTTGAGGCGCGCGTGGAACACGAACGCGCCGTCGACACGGCCTGTTTTCGTCGTGAGACGGACGGACGGCGAGTTAGCCCATCACTCACCGTCCACAGGCCACCGTAGACGCCCGGAGCGCCTCCCGCGGCGGCTGGGGCGAGAGGTTCTCTCCCTCTCGCGTTCCGCCACCTCCTTCGCTAGCATCACTGCTTCGCAGAAGGAGGCGACGGCGTCCCATTCCTCCTCGCCCCGGACCATGGCTTGCTCCAGGGCCGGGCGCGAGAGGTCACCACCGCCGATCGCCGCTACGAGAACACGGCGGGGCTCCGCCCAAGCGGGGCACACCTCCACTGTGTGCTCCACCGTGTCCTCCGGCCGATCCTCACAATGGTGGCATCCGGGCGTTTCCTCCCGCCTGATTCGGTGCAGGTACCTCCCGAAACAACCGTGTCCGGTGAGGACCTGCGTCAGACGGAAGGTGAGGGCGCCGTGGCGCCTCTCAAGCCACTCCACAAAGAGGGGACTTACCGCCACTATCGTGGCGTGCCCTATTTAACCAAACCTTATTTCTTGACTTATTGCGGTGTCTTTAAATTTTTCATTAGACTTCTTTCTTCTTGGAAAAGAAATCTAATGAAAAATTTGATTGAAAAATCTGCTGGTTAATTAATCAGTCAGGAAACTTAATACACCTTCAGTTCTGTTTATTTTGGAGAAAAATACCATAAATCATCATTTTCACACCCTTATTACAATTTGGGGCGGCGCAGCATGTCTTCTTCCTTACTTCTCCTTCTCCATAACCTACTTCCTGTCCTACCCTACTTTCTCTACTACCTCTCGTATCCTGCCATATCAAGGTAAGGTTTTTTGGTCTTGTACCCATCCACCTTCATACTCAACACTTTCTTCACTGAATTTTCCTCACTCTTCCACATCACATGCCCATATCACGACAACCGATTACCAATCACCGGCAGCACTTTCAAACTTCCTTTATGTACTCATTTCTTATTTTATCCGTGTAACACCACGAATCATCTCTTAGCATTCTTATCTCAGCCACATGCAAATGCCTTTCAATCATCTCTTTTGCGGGCCAACATTCTGATCTATACAAGACAGCAGGTCTAACCATGGTTTATAAAGATAGATAGAAAAATGCCGAACCAGATACGATAGCCCTGGAAATATTACTTTCGGGGCGTTCATTTGATTTCCGCAGTTAAAACGGATGAATGTACAAATTGTACACTACAAAGTTCTGACGTCATCGCCTCATACAGCTGTAAACATGATTGCATTGAATGTAGTCAGCTGTATGTCAAGGCCTTTTAAAAACAACATAAAATGGGACATGTGGACATCGTACAATTAACCAATTTAATTCCACAGAATAAGCATGAAACCAGAATAAGAAGTGACCAATATAGTCCAATGTATTCGTCACATCTAATGATTATTATAAGATATATTGGCTATATTGCGTATTATAGTTTCGACCTAACCACTATACCTTGACCTGCCCCTCCTCTCGAAATAGAACTGCCAACTAAGTTTGAGGCGAAAAATAATGGTCAGCGTAAACTGGACGCGAATAAAGATAGTATTCACAAGAGGTTTTGTAATCAGTCGCTTGGTTGGCGCTGCCAGTGAGCAGTCCCCTGCGTCTGTCCCGAATTAAAAACAAGAAAACACTAATTAAACGTGCTACCAAAAAAATACTTTAAATCTAACACCGAAAAGTTAAATTTACAAAATGACGAAAGTGCTTCTGAGTAAAGAATTGCCTGATATTGAGGTTAGTGAGGTTTTTCTATTTACCTTGTAATGTTTTGATAAAAGATAATTTGACAACACGTTTTAGATAAGTTTGTGTATCGAGAGCTAATGAATGATAAGGTGAACTGGTTGTTTATTAATAATTGATGTTAGAATAGGTGCATAGTTAGCACTAAATGGGTAACAATTAATATAGAAAGTTCGAGTTCTTTGTACCCGACTACGTAAACGATAATATTTTATTCAATATCCGTCTATACATAATTTTCTATATACTTAATAATAATAAATAACACCAAGTAAGTACCTAATTCCGTGTAGTAATTGCGGACACAACAATTAATACGGACTAGTACAAAGGAACAATTTTCCACTCAACACATTATTACTTTGACCGAGGCCAATGTTTACTGACACAGTCACTGTGCAAATAGAACTTTGGTGGACTTCATTCAACTAAACCAAACTATCCACATAGTTACTTAAACTAAGTAGGAACAACTTAGTTGTTTTAGATGCATGTAGACTCGCGACTTTCATTGCGGTGTAGTACAATGGTGCCATTATCTGCCTGCCTCTTAAAAATAAGTGGACACACGTGTATTTACTGGTTTCTCAGACTTCGTTAGTGGCCAACCTAATAAATAGAACTAACGAAAACTATAACATACGCATATTCTTGGATAAAACATAGGGCAGCCTCAATTATACAGTCATCAATCTTGTTCTTGTTAAGGGACAGGCAGTGATGAAGCTCAAATACACAGATTTGTAGGTATTTTTAGCGATTCTTAATGATTATTATAAACCCCTCTGGCAAGGGCGTGGTCTTTATGTAGATTGATTGTAGATTTAGTTAATAAGTTACAGTATTGGAATAAATACATGTCAAAGGCTATCTTTTGTTATAGATGATGTATGAAATATTCATTATATTCATATCTATCAAGGTTAAAATCTATATCATTCATTTTGTTTACGTACAGTCAACATTGAAAGTAAATTATTGTTTCGAAGTTGTATTAATCAATCTCCATATTAATTATTATGAAAACACAATGTTGGAGTTCATTCACATGCAGATCAAGCTAAAACAATTTGTCAAATTTCTCTTAACAGGTTTTCAACTTTATCACTAAAGCATTCCGTCCAAGCATGACGTCTGTACTTACCTGGTCTAAGTAGTTAATAATCACTAGGATCAGCAATACGTATCGAATTGATATCTACTTAAATATCTTTGAAATTCTTACAAACTAAGTCGACTTTACCTAATCAAAGATATTTGTTAACCATTCCATACTGAAAATTTCAGAACCTACTAAGGCTCAATCCGACGACAAAGCCATACACCAACTTGGTTCCTTCAGCTCAGACTAAGAAGAACAAACAGCATTGGAAGAGGAATGAAGACAGAAAGTGCACTGTGAGTATAAGGGTATTTTTAGCGAGGTGTTTTTTTTTTGTATGAATTCTGTGCGGGATTCCAATCTGGGTAAGCGAAGAAGCTTTAATAGAGAACGTCTAACGCCATCTCCTACCTACTCGGGTTAAATATTTTTTTTAAACAATACTACTTTAAGACATCATGGTAACCCTCTGTACCCGGCAAGGGGCTCTTGGTGACATGACGTATAAGATTCGACTAAACCCCCTAATCACATGTGAGTACGTGAGGTTTTTAATAACGTATTATACCGTACTTGAATACGTTTCATTTATTTAAAAACATGAATTGTTTAATTAGTTTCATTTAATATTATGAATAAATATTATTGTGTAGGATTAAGCCATATTTTAGTAGAGATCGACCTGAGCAGCTGTAACTATTTAGCCACGGTCTCTTCACATTAAGAAACAAGAAATGACTACAGTAGTAAACGACGTGGAAAAAAAATAAAAGGGTAAAGCAGAGGTCGCTCTGCTTTTCCCTTTTATTTTTTAAACGGAACTTGCAACTGATTTCTCAAATTGTTAGTTAAGGAGCTTTAGCATGCGGCGACCTCTCGCGCCCGGCCCTGGTGCAAGCCATGGTCCGGGGCGAGGAGGAATGGGACGCCGTCGCCTCCTTCTGCGAAGCAGTGATGCTGGCGAAGGAGGTGGCGGAGCGCGAGAGGGAGAGAACCTCTCGTCCCAGCCGCCGCGGGAGGCGCTCCGGGCGTCGGGGGTCCCGCGATGACCTCCGGCCACCGTAGACGCGGGCCTGTGGACGGTGAGTGATGGGCTAACTCGCCGTCCGTCCGTCTCACGACGAAAACAGGCCGTGTCGACGGCGCGTTCGTGTTCCACGCGCGCCTCAAAGAGATGTCAGCAACATGGGAGGGGCCCGAAAGGGCCGACGCCTGTCGGGGCCGCGGGTAGTCCAACGGTTATCGCGGCCTCGACATAGAGGGCGAAGAAGGAACATGGGTGGTTTTTAGTCAGTAGAAGTCTGACACTCCCTTTCGCTCTGCCCAAGAGCGGGAGGGGTTATTCGATGATTTTACACCCACCAAAAAAAAAAAAAAAAAGGAGCTTTAGCATTTATTACAATTTTTCAATGTCGAAATAAGAATTGCAAAGGCGATATATTCTGAGATATACACTAGGACGTTTTCTTAAAGCGAGCGGTGTGAGTGATCCACTTTATAGGCCACAATATTTTTATCTCGGGTTTAACAATTTTTCTAACTTTGTCATAATGTTTCTACAATTTTTAACTAAATCCACCTAGGTTTTTGTTAAGATTGAAGAGAGGATCACTCAATCCACATGCACATAATCGGCTTCACTTGGTCAGTTAGAGCCGTAAGTCCGTACCATTTAGTGAGTCAGGAATATTGATGCCAACCGTCAATCATATTCAACATACTGTTACGCATCAGCTACGGTACAAGTAGATACCTACTTGAGAGCACTGATGCATCATGCATGACAAGCAGGCGTACCGACTAGTATATAATTAATTAGGTAATTTATCGACCATGTTCCACTTTGCCATATTGCTTATGCCTAGAGAAAATGTGCATTGTGATAGTGAATACGCCTTTTTCACAACGTTTAGTAAAGGTCGGAAGTAGAAGGGAATGGGGGACTGCCTCGTTGGTCTAGTGGACACGATCGCGACTGCTGAGCATGAAGCCCTGGATGCCATTCCTGGGTCAGGCATATTGAGACTCAACAATGCGATTCTAATTAGTCCAACTGTTAGATTGTCGAAAAATATTGGATACGTATTTTTTGTTTTATCAAATCAATAAAAAATGACGAAGGTAAAACGCGTCAAAATTTGAGTGGAGGTTTGTTACGTCACTGACCGCTAAAAAATGTCACACTAATGTCCTAAAGTATGACGTCACACGAGTTTTCAAAGGACTGTATCGTCTTCATTGTTTGTTTACGTGAAAAAAAGAAAAAATACGTACTTATCCAATATTTTTTGGTAATCTAAGTATATGACGGACTAATTAGATTTTTTTTGTTAACTACCCTATTTTCCATCAGAAACTCAGCACTTAGCCAAAGAATATAATATATATATATTATATAGAAGTCACGTAGTCTGAATTTGTGTCCGGTTAATGTCAGACTTCTACTGACTAAAACGACCCATTTTCCTTCTTAGCCCTTTGTGTCGAGGCCGCGGTATCTCTTTCGAATAACCCGAAGCCCAATAATTATCTTGTAAACCTGTTTAGAAGTGTTAGTCGCTTTTTAAAGTATGTAAGTATATTCTTCTTCATTCTTTTTTTGACGTTATCCAAAAACGGTAAGAAATTTAGGTCACTTGATATCTGTTTAAAATAGTTTAAATAAATTACGATATTAGGTATAAATTGATAAACGTGCATTATTACCTGTACTGCATTATATAGAGTTACAGGGGACTTACAGGAGTATATTATCGTGCAATCATGTACATCTACACACGCTTACAAATCCGTTTATCTTTGATAGTGAAAGTGCATGCACCGTGCACGTAAGTTACCTTGGTGATAAAATGTGATTGATTGTTGTATTGTAAATGAATGCTAGAACATGCTATGTTATCAAATAGCTACATATTTATGAGGATCAAAATGCAAAATGTACTTAATATGACAATAATGTAGTTTCCCGTTTCACCTAAACGCCGAAAAATAAAGTGTTTTTCGAGGTGTATTTTAATGAGTGGTAATAATCAGTTTAATTCAATTCAGTTCCAAGGTGGTGCGAAATCATTTTAATGGCATGAATACAGACATACAAAGTGTAAACAGTCCTTTTACGACGCCGTAAACCAAGAATTCTGTACATCGAACTAAGTAACTTTACACAAATGATTGCTGTGGGTGGTTTATGCTTATCGATAACTGCACTAAGTATAATTTTTTACTGTTCACGAACCAGACAATAGGCAGTCACATTTTGTGAACTGTCGCCTAGAATGATAATAATGTTATAACAACGATTAATGTTTCTATGATAGGTAGTGTTCATTTATATTCATAAGTAGGTATCTAATCCTTATAATTAAAGTCACGAAACTTACGGTTTGTTAGTTACACTATTAATTTCTTACACACAGCTTAAAACTTTTTCAACAGCTCTCACATCTCTAGAAATCTTCAGAGGTTCTTGAGCCTTCATTGTCACAAACAATTTATTCCAGACTGCCTCGTCATTGCAGCGGTCACAAACGCGACCACTGAGCCTGAGCTCGGGCAAAATGTTATTGGGGTTTTCGATCAGGATTTTTACAGTAGAAGCCACTGAGTGGCACATAGGACTTAACATAACTGGCGAAACGTGGCTGTACGATTAAATACACCTTTACCTCACCCTTCAGGATTACAGGCGTGATGTTATGTGTGAAAAGTAACCTTCTGTCTTATATCTATGGTTCCAGGCCTGTCCGACTCTGACCAAGAACTTCGACGACATAAAACACACTACATTGTCCGAGCGTGGCGCGTTGAAGGAAGCTGCGCGATGCCTCAAGTGTGCAGACGCTCCCTGTCAGAAGTCCTGCCCCACGCAGATCGATGTCAAGAGTTTTATCAGCAGCATTGCTACTAAGGTTTGTTTAATTAGATAACTAGCACTTCGCCTGAGACTTCATTCGCAAAAATTGAGATATCTCAGCTAGTATAAATGATATAAATATAATGTATACTTAACCTATAGCACCCACAAATAATGAAGCTTACTGCTGGTGAAAGAATTTTTAGAATTGGTTCATTCGTTCCGGAGATTATCCCTTCCATACAAACTTACAAACAAATCTCAAATCAATCAATCTCAAACTCTATAAGACTAGTGATCCGCCCAGGGTTTGCTAGAGTGTAATTTACTAACAACAGCACCATCAGTCTTCAAACCGAAACCCAATAAATAACAATTCAACACCAATCCAACTACACTCTTATCGCAAAAAATTATTTTAGCTTGCTGTAAAAGCCTCGAAAAGCAAAAGGATTTTCCGATACCGGGAATCGAACCCGAGCCTCCTAGGTGAGAGCCAGGTATCCTAGCCACTAGACCATATGGGATTCTGACGACTGTATCAATATATCATATAGGTATCTACTTTCTCGTAAATTTTGATGTAGTAGACCACTATTGTGGAAGCGACAGAGACCTAGCTACATTCTAGCAGTTTGATACTGAAATGAAAAAGAAAAAAATCGGGACTGCAGTCCCGGTTCCAAACAAATACGTAACACCTCCGTTTTGACAAGTCTTTTGTTTTCAGAACTACTATGGAGCGGCCAAAGCAATCCTTTCAGACAATCCCCTGGGATTGACATGTGGCATGGTGTGTCCTACCAGCGACCTCTGTGTGGGAGGATGTAACCTTCATGCCAGTGAAGAAGGCGCCATCAACATCGGTGGACTGCAGCATTTTGCTGTTGATGTAAGTTTTAACCCGACTGCGGCGAAGCCCAGAAGGAGGGTTATGTTTTAAGATAATAATATGGGTTTTCATCATCAATTTATCAGCAAAGTGACTCTTGGAACAAGTTTTATAACGATCAATTCTGAGCTCTCTTATCCATCCAGTAAATGATACCAGCGGGGTTACCATGACAGGATTGCTCTAACCTTATTCCAGTGTGGGAAAGCGACAGAGCTATACAGGGTGTCTAGCCCCATCTCTTTCCATACAGGAATCAGATTAAAACAACAACGCTTTAAGACATCATGGTAGGTCACCAAAATTATACATAATTCCAAATGTTCTTGGTTACAAGTTCAATTTATTTTTCTTCCATACGTTGCTTTTTAGCACTACAAAATGGCATGATTACTATTACTTACAGTAATTACCAAACTTTGCGATAAAATGTCAAGATAGTTTTACCTAAAGTAAAGCTAAAAAAATTGCTTAGCATCATAAACCAACTTCGCCTTTATGGTCAATGTTAGACTATAACATTTAAACATGCTAGCTAAATAATTCCAGGTATTCATGAAGATGGGCATCCCTCAAACCTTGGACCCTGCCACCAAGCCTCTCCCTAACGGCGGTGAGCAGATGATCACGTTGATAGGAGGTGGACCAGCCAGCATCAGTTGTGCCTGCTTCCTGGCCAGGCTGGGCTATAAGAACATCACTGTCTTTGAAAAGGAGAGGTACTTGGGTGGATTGAGGTATGTGCCAAAGAGTTCTTATTTGTACAAAAGCCATCACATCAAGATACGTGCATTATTGTCAAAATTTTTGAATCTAAATTGAACCTAATGCTTTAGCCATAAAGTTGAGAATCGAATAAAGAAAGACAAATTGTAGTAGCTTGATGTGTTGCAGGCCTATGTAATTTCTTCTTTGTAGGGATATCCCCAATCATATCACACCAATATTTTAAAGGCGAAAGTTTGTGAGCGTGTGAGTTTGTATGTTTGTTACTTCTTCACGCAAAAACTACTGAACGGATTTGGAAAAAAATTGGTACTCAGATAGTTTATAACCAGGATTAACACATAGGATAGTTTTTATCCTGATTTTATCTTCCCGAGTGACAATTTTCGAGTTGTAGCGGGCGAAGACGCTGGCAACAGCTATGTATTACATACAATTCTGCTTGTTTTCCTCGAACTGCTTTCCACATTTCGCCAGTTATGCTAAATCCCGATACTAAAGTCTAAGGAAACGAGCCGATGTTATTTAACTAATAGATACATACATTAACTCACGCTGTTCCCATGGGAGCAGGCAGAAGCTACAGAACGCCACCTACTTCGATCCTTACATAAGCATAATGAGCCCATAATGTCCCCACTGCTGGGACACAGGGCTCCTCTCTAGGAGAGGTATTCATTCGATCGTTACATACGAAAAACAAATACATCTGTCATCTAATAACTTATATAGCCTTTTCTTTCGTTGATTTCTAGGTTTGTGTGGTAGCCACAATCTCCAAGAAGTGTAAAAAGATACAACCAGCCCTTTTCCAGACTCAGAGAACTACTTTCTTCACCAGTAACACCAATTAAATAAGTTTTGCATGTAATATTTCAGTTCAGCGGAGATCCCTCAATATCGTCTTCCATACGATGTAGTTCAGTTCGAGGTGGACCTCGTAAAGAACCTTGGAGTCAAGTTCATTACTGGCAGGAAATTGTCTACACAGGATCTTACCGTTCAAGTAAGTATTTGATATGGGTTAGTTACTGTTTAAAGTCACGACCTAAAACTTAAAACAATCCGTTTTAAGTGCAACTAACGTGTTACTCACCTCAACAAATTAGGGATAAATAATTAAACTGGCGAAGTCTATGCTGCGCTGTGCTCCAATCTCTGTCAGCAGCCATTTGAAATAACCTAACACGAAGTGGATGATGGAGTCTTAGGTTGCTCACTTCACTCGCTCACTTCGCTCGGTCACTAGACCCCGCCACCCACTTCGAACCTAATCTATCCGAGTTGTAGTTCCGAGCTCGCATCACTTTCTATTCTCCTTACCACAGTGCCTTTTTTACGATATCTGAAACAAAAATGACCTAACTTATAATTTCTCAATAAATAATATTTCAATATATTTCTAGGGTCTTCTTGAAGGCGGTAACGCAGCTGTATTCCTCGGAATCGGGCTTCCGGAACCAAAAAGCATTCCAATATTCAAAGGACTCAACCAAGAAATGGGCTTCTATACCAGCAAGGACTTCTTACCGCTTGTTTCTAAAGGAAGCAAGAAAGGTTCGTAAACAAATAACACATTTTATTGTAGATCTAACTATTAACTAAAATAATATAGTAAATAAAAAAGAAACACTTGCTTCCAGGTCTATGCGCTTGCAAAACCGCGCTCCCATCGATACACGGCAACGTGATAGTGTTAGGTGCAGGCGACACCGCGTTCGACTGCGCGACCTCTGCGCTGAGGTGTGGCGCTAGGCGAGTGTATGTCGTGTTTAGGAAGGGAGTCACTAACATCAGAGCAGTTCCTGAAGAGGTGAGCAACATCCGAATAGCGACCTTATTGCAACGTGATAGTGTTAAGTTAGGTTTATTCAAATAAAAAAATGACTTAAAAATATACTTGGGTTTTCGACTACTATCATACATTTCTTTTTAATTTGTTCCAGGTTGACTTAGCAAAAGAAGAGAAATGCGAGTTTGTGCCGTTCATGTCTCCCAGAGAAGTTATCATCAAGAATGGAAAGGTACTTCCTCTCATTGCTGTTCTGCCTCATTATCATTTCAGCCGTAAGACCCTTCTGCAGGTACATAGGCCTCAAGTGTCGCCTCATTTACCGGTTCCGTGCATCTCGCATCCAGCGGGTTCTCCACCAAGTGGGAGGGCACATAGCATTTTAAAAAGTCACTAAGAAACAATGCCTATGTTTTATGACACTTTTATTAATTTAATTTAATAAATCATGCAATAGGCTTTATTTACTATTTATCACAAAACTCTACAGCCAAGTTTTCCCAAACAAATTTTGTCAATCAACAGTATTGTTTGATTATTTCCAGATTGCAGGTCTAAAGATGTGTCGTACAGAACAGCTGGATGATGGTGAATGGATCGAGGATGAAGACCAAGTGATGCAGCTGAAAGCTAACTTTATTATCTCTGCTTTTGGCTCTGGACTTTATGAAGCTGATGGTAAGTTGATGTTGAATATTTCGGCAATAGGAACTTTTAAAACATAGAAGGTTTTAGTCTACGTGGTAGAAGATAAATAAGCGTCAGAACCCCTAGACCAATAGAGATATTTGATGTTTAGATAATAAAATGAAATGGTCCTTTTTGCCACTAAACACAATTTACGTTTGCCAACGTGCAATGTCTAGTGTCAAGTCTATGACCAGTGTGTGGTGCCAGTGATTACATACGGGACCGAAACGTGGTCGCTCACAATGGGCCTCATCAGAAAGCTCAAAGTCATCCAAAGGGCAATGGAGAGAGCTATGCTCGGAGTTACTTTGCGTGATAGAATCAAAAATGAGGACATCCGCATGAGAACCAAGGTTACCGACATAGCCCGAAGAATTGCCAAACTTAAGTGGCAGTGGGCAGGGCACATTGCTCGCAGAACGGATGGCCGATGGGGCCGGAAAGTTCTGGAGTGGCGACCGCGAACGAAGACGTTGCGTTGGAAGGCCTTCCAATAGGTGGACCGATGACCTGGTGAAGGTTGCGTGTACCCGCTGGATGCGAGACGCACGGGACTGGTCAATGTGGCGACACTTAGGGGAGGCCTATGTCCAGCAGTGGACGTCTTTCGGCTGAAATGATGAACGTGCAATGGAGGTGTTAAACTAACTGACAGATGTGTTGCTGGAGAGTTTGTTTCGCACTTCTTCTTCCCAGCTAAAACACTTGGAAGTGTCGAAGGGTGGACGTTTTGGGTGTGCTGATTATCAGCCTATTTGGATAAATGACTTGATTTGATTTTGATTTTAACCACAAACGCAACACCGCACTGCGCTCCAAAACACAAATTACTAACGACTTTTTTTTGGGGTCAAAAATCTATTTTACGGTAAAACTCAATGTACTCTTAAAACATTCTACTAGTGGATACTTTAAATAGTAAAAGGGTAATGGAGGTAATTTAAGTAAAGTTACAACCTGAAAAACTAGTATTTACAAAAAGACGTTGCTCAAAAAATCGCTTAGCTAAAGTAGGAACGGGCTGGCCATGTTACCGTATTTATATTTTGCACGGATTAAAAGTAACCACCAACCAACCTTTTCCAGTAATAGACGCAATGTCTGGTGTGAAACTGAACCGCTGGGGTTTGCCCGAGGTTGACGAAGCAACCATGCAGAGCAAGAGCAACCCGAGGGTGTTCGTGGGCGGAGACCTAGCGGGCGTGGCCGAGACTACGGTAGAGTCCGTCAATGATGGCAAGACGGCGGCCTGGTATATGCATTGTTATTTACAGGTGAGTTTTAAAGATATTTGACTTAATCGTCATATCATTCTCTTGCTCTTATACCAATAGGGATGTTTAGTGTCTACAAAAAATATGATTCTAATTAGTCCGTCTGTTAGATTATCGAAAAATATTGAATACGTATTTTTACCCGACTGCGGCGAAGCCCAAAAGGAGGGTTATGTGTTTGGCGTGTATGTATGTATGTATGTAAGTAAGTATGTATGTCCGATTCTTTGTTCCCTCCTAACTCCTAAACAGATGAAGGGATTTGAATGAAATATACGTCGATAGATTCGTCTTGATGGCGCGAGTGTCACTGGCATGCTGACTACATTAAGATTTAAAAAACAAAGATAATTGCTGGTTTTGGGGGCAAAATCGTGGATTTGAAAAAATAAAAAAAATCCATTACCATCGAGTAGGGTATCAAAATGAAGGGTTTTAAAAGGAGATTTCAAAAATATATGACACCTGTATGTTTAAAATAAATTCAAAGTCACAAATTCTATAAACAATCACAAAAGTTAAATCATCTGCGAAGTGTTTTACGCGACCAAGGAAAGAACAACACTAAAGAACTAAACAGTTAGAAATAAAAAAAGTAGTTAAAAAACTAAAAAACCAGACTGAAAAGCAAAAAACAAGCACATTTCAAATTAAACAAAACTTGGAAGCAATTCGTGTGACGTCACAAGGTTAGTACTTTTGTACCCAAAAAGTGACGTCTAAAGCCCGGACTCATGATCACCATTTTTATTAATTTAAGAAAAAACACGTTTCTAATATTTTTTAATTTTTTATTATAATTTAGCAGACGGACTAATTAGATTTTTTGGCCTATTGGCTATAATCAATAAGATTAAAAATTCACGAAAATGTTATGTTATTTCAAAGAACATACAGAAGTAACACGATGTGTGAAAAAAAAAGTTCGCACTGCGTTAATCTAGGTTATAAACTATATGTGGACTAAATTTTATCCAAATCCGTTCAGAGTTTTGCGCGAAGCAGTAACAAACATACACACACACACAAACTTTCGCCTTTATCATATTAGTGTGAAGTGTGATGATACGGGATGGGATCTATGGGTCTTTGTTACCTGCATGAAAATAAATAAACTCTATTCTATTCTATTTCCAGAACATTCCCTTCTCAGCTCCAATAGAGCTGCCGAAGTTCCACACGCCAATAGACGACGTAGACCTGTCAGTGTCAGTGTGCGGCATCAGGTTCCCCAACCCGTTCGGTCTGGCCAGCGCTCCGCCCACCACCAGCACGGCCATGATACGTCGCGCCTTCCTGCAGGGCTGGGGCTTCGCTGTTACCAAGACTTTTGGACTTGATAAGGTATGAAGTAGTACATTTTGAAAGTGGGGAAAGTTTGTTATTGCATTCGATTCGGAATTAACAACTGAGCCGCCGCGGCGAGGCATAGACAAGGGAAGGCGTTGCCTAGCAGTGGAACATTTGAGAGCCTAACAAAAAAATTAACAGTGTAATTGAATTTATTACGTGCTTAGGAATTTAAAAAAACCTCACATAAACAAATTTATCAAACAAGGCTTTGTCGTCGGGGCTGCGGGTTGTTCACAAGTTACGGCGGACTCGACATATAGAGCTAAGAAGGAACATGAGCGGTTTTTAGTCAGTATAAGTCTGACATTCCCTTTCGCTCTGTCCAAGAGCGGTAATAAAAAAAGGCTTTGTCGTTTGATGAAAAAAGATTTTATACCGTTGAAGATTTTTACCTATAACCATCCATCGACAACGTTTCTGTTTTCGCACTTTCATAAGCCACGTGCGGACTTTGAATAGACTTTTTTATATAAAAAAATTTCAACATGGTTTCTTTTCAGGACCTAGTAACCAACGTATCACCTCGTATAGTCCGCGGTGTGACCTCGGGCGAGAACTACGGCCCGGGGCAGGGCTGCTTCCTCAACATCGAGCTCATCTCCGAGAAGTGCGCCAACTACTGGTGCCAGAGCATCACTGAGCTGAAGCAAGACTTCCCTGATAGAGTGAGTAATAGCTGCCATGAGCAAGCCTGCTTCTGCCGGGGCTGCTGGACTGTTCGAAGAAGATACCGCGGCCCCGGAATACAAATAGCTAAGAAGGAACAGGAGTGGGCTTAAGTCGGTACAAGTCTCACACTTCTTTCCACTCCGCCCAGAGAGAGATTGGCCATTCATAAAAAAGCCTGCTATGATTGCACAAAGTATTGATAAAAAAAATAACATTACAAAATTTTTCAACAACTAACTCGGTTCCGTAACTTAAATGGCAGTGGGTTGGACACATTGCTCGAAAAAAGAATGGCCGATGATTCCGATAAGTTGCGTTGGAAGGCCTTCCACTAGGTGGACCGTGCACCTGGTGAAGGTTTCGGGGACCGCTGGATGCCAGACGCCAGGACCGGTCGTTTTGGCGACACTTGGGGTAGGCCGTTGTTTAGCAGTCGTCAACGTCTTTCGACCGAAATGATGATGATGATTTCAGCTGTCAGAAGCCCGAACTCTGACAAACATTTTCAAGTAGAAAAGAAGTGAGCAAAATACTTAACTGGTTAACAGCATCCGATGGGCAAGACGCGGTTTGTTTGTGCTGCTAAGTGCGGTTTCTTCATCTAGAGTCTTCTCGATGCCTTGATTATACGAAAATAAGTAATAATTATGTTCTTTTTGTACCAGGTAATAATAGCATCAATAATGTGTTCGTACAACGAGGCAGACTGGACGGAACTGGCGCAGAAAGCCGAAGCGTCCGGTGCCGACGCTTTGGAGTTGAACCTGTCGTGTCCGCATGGCATGGGCGAGTCCGGGATGGGGCTCGCGTGTGGCCAGGTAACGATACATATTGTAGCTTATGTTCGTAGTAATAGCGTCTATAATATTTTCAAACAAGGTAGACTCAATGGAACCGCAGTACATAGATGATTCCAAACACCAGGCCCCGGACCTTTAATACACACAGTGTACCTACCTAATATCATAAGGCAGTTAATTATTATCTTTCGGTGCTGAGACGAACATTCGAAACACATCAGAATGCTAAATATGCGTTTTGTCATTTCAAGTGATGGGCGCAGCATCTTTATCTTCCATACTTGTCTATTATTTTAAATAATTATAATAATTAGTCTTTAACGTTCCCACTACCCCCCCCCCCCCTTTTGAGAAGGAATGGGCTATAATAGGGGATCGGACTAAGTCAAAAAAATATGATTCTAATTAGTCCGTCAGTTAGATTATCGAAAAATATTGAATACGTGTGCTTGTTTTATCAAATTAATAAAAATTGACGAAGACAAGACACGTCAAAGATCAAGAGTGGGGGGTTGTGACGTCATTAGGTAAAGTTGTACTATCATGTGACGTTTTGAAGTCTTCATTTTTTGTTTATGTGAAAAAATAAAAAATACGTGTCCAATATTTTTTGGAAATCTATCTGACGGACTAATTCGTTTTTTTTTGTCCGATCCCCTGGTTGCCATCCGTCCGGGTTTCCCCGGATTTGTCCTTGTTTAGAGGGCGAATTTTTGAGATGGCAACCTTAGCTATAATCCACCATGCGGGCCCAGTGCGTATTGGTAGATGTCACTTGCCTTCACCATTCTGAGAGCAGTGGTGATGAAATAAATTAAACAAAGTAATGGGTTCGAACCCACGACTTACTGCTCGTTAGTCGGGGCCACCACCACTGCGCCATCGGTGCTCTAACGTTTACGTTTATAGATTGTATACTGGTAATTCATAATCCTTGTCATAAACAGGACCCAGTGCTAGTGAAAGGCATATCCCAGTGGGTGCGGAAGGCGGTCAAGATCCCATTCTTTGTGAAACTGACTCCGAACATCACTGATATCGTCAGCATTGCCGTGGCTGCCCATGATGGTAAGAATACGAGTACTTGGGTAATATCCTATGCACATTAAGATATTCTCGATTTTCGATAGGGGAGAAAGAGGGTATTAAGTTTCTTATTCGCAATAGAAGAGACTCCAAATATTGACCGCTCTATAACACGCGATTTAGGGTAATATATCTAATTATATTATTGTTCTTAATTGGCGGAAGAGATAAATTTAGAGGCCACAAACTACAAATGGCTAAAAACTAATTGGTTTTTATGTGTGAGTATTCCTCTTTTTTTAGTTAGTCCGTATTATCTCACTCCTGGCCAAAGGCCTCACGATGGTGTGCTTATTCTCTCGAATTGGTGAGGAACCCATGCAAGACGTCCCGTCATCTTCTCCTGTGTATATATTCCCTTAGATCATCTAAACTGTACAATGTATTTTGATGGGGTTTTCACGATAATTTAAAGAATTTAATCAGCAAGGTTTGTGGCAGTAAATACTCTTTAGTTCGTAACAGTGAAAGTGGAATGAAATTACATGATGATAATGTTAACAGGTGGTGCGGACGGTGTGTCTGCTATCAACACAGTATCTGGCTTGATGACAGTCAGACCGGATGCCACACCTTGGCCAGCTGTCGGTGAGTTTAGCATTTTACTTTGATTATTATTATTGGTATGTCATTGGTCACATACATCACCAATTGCCTACTATAAGGTTTAATAACTCAGTGAATAATTTGATGCTTTTTTTAGGGGTCAGAAATCAACCTTTAATCGGTCACTAGTGCTCACTCGTGATTTAAAGAACACTTGTGAAAAGTTCGCTAGAGGTATTATAATAGTTTCATAAGTTAGCAGAATTTCATCAAATGGATCTTTAATAAAAATACCAATTTTGTACAAACTCCAGCACATCAAGCTACCACACGCTGTCCAATTTTATTTAATAGATCTTCAATTTTATCGCTAAACCATTAGGTTCAAAATTGGTTGTGAAAACTTGACAGTTTCGGGTAGATTAATGTGCTGTGTATCCTGTAGTCCGTACTTCAAGATCATAAACGAAAACTCAATCCACACAATTTCCCTAGGTGTGGAAAAGCACACAACTTACGGCGGCGTATCAGGCAACGCGACCCGTCCGATGGGCTTGCGAGCTGTGTCCGCCATCGGCAACAAGCTGCCCGGCTTCCCCGTGCTCGGCATCGGCGGCATTGACTCCGCTGAGTCGGCGTTGCAGTTCATCATGTGCGGGGCACCTGTAGTTCAGGTACGAAGGTTTTTGAAGCGGATTCAGAGTTATGGCAGGGATCGGTGAGGCCAGAGGGACGGTGGACTCACACCTCACTCCCCTCGTGAACTTGAGGACGCCCGCAGACGCTTTCCAATGATCCCTGGCACACTTGTGGGAAGGGAACACCGGGTGGTTTTCAGTCAGTCAGAGTCTGACGGACATCCATAAGGCTTTTCAATACCGAAACAAAAAAAAAGCGATTGGAACAGGTCGATTGATGTACGTTCAATGAACCGAGATACTTTAATATGGACACCCCTGCGCGGTTACGGGATTTGAAAACCTTAGGATTCTTACCTCTGTAGGACTTTAAAAGTTCAATATAAGTCGTCCATCCTAAGTTTCCTTCCTCCCGCTTTAGGGTGACTAAACGAATCAGTGTTCTTCCTGATGCCCTTTGTGTTCCAGGGCTGCGACCGCAAGCTTCAATCTTAGTTTAGTCATTGGAGCAGTTAGGGAAAGATGGTTTACCTGGTCAAATACTGTGTTTTTAATTCCAAAAACTTGATCGATTAAAAGCTACTATATCAAACTTGTGCCAGTGATTGATAAATAGTTTGTTTTTTTGTTTTTGTAAATCAGCAAAAGGGTCTTTGGTTTTGATATTTTAAGCTTAGTGCAAGAGAGGAGAGGACCTAAACTGCTTTCGACCGATAGAATTGCCGCTCCGCTCAGCTTCAGTGGACATGCATTTGCGAAATAGATAAAAACATACATTTTAAACACGACGCGGTGAAGCGGAGTTGTTCGTTACATTGTACCTTTGAATGACTCGTCTCATGTTCTCGGCCTTCCCCACATGCGAGTTGATAAGGTAGAGATAAATTGTGTCAAAGTTCATGGGAGCATACGTACTTTTTAGATGAATCACAAAAAAAAAAAATAAGAAAGAAAAACTAAACTTAGGTACTGTCAGTTTTACTTATATTTTAGTACTGGATAATAATATTATTCCTATGGTACACTAGCTGATGCCCGCGGCTTCGTCCGCGTGAATGTCGGTTATCGCGACCAAAAGTTATCTTTTCATCTCCCCTTTTCAGTAAATTACTATCTACCAAATTTCATCTACTAGTGTCACGAAGTGCGCGGTGATGTGCGGTATTTAAAATGAGCGCTGGGTGGGAGTGTCTCTTCTGTACGTAGTACTATTATGTCTTCTGTGCTATGGTATCGTAAGTTGAGTTATTCGAGATTCTTTATGTTATGAAAAGAACTACACGATCAATTAATTCTTGCACTGACTGGACGGGATCATACAGAGTGTTGTTCTGACAATCTGTGGTCCTCATGTGACTTGATCAATATGACATGACTTTAAACCCTCTCTCTGAGTTTGTTTCGGCTGTGTCTTCTCAGTGTAGTCAGGTACAAAAGACTGACCTCTCCTCAAGCTTGAATAAAGAAATAGAGGAAATTGTGATGAGGAAATATTATTACCTACTATGAATTTTATGGCGGGATATAAGGCTAAAGGAAGACTAAAGAAACGATGGATGGACAGTATAAAGGATGATAATAATATAACAAGAAAAGAGATCTCTCTGAGGTGAAGGGTCATATAAGAATAATAAGAATAAGAATAATTTATTTAAAAAAAAATAACACAAAAAGGTGTACCTACATTTAGGCACAGTAGTGTTGCTTCACATACAAAGTTATAATTAGTACTTGTACGTTAACTATAACTATAAATATTTAAGAGTCACAAGTACGTATATGGAAGTATACGAGTAGAAAACATGCTGCGCCGACCCAAGTGAGAGGCCTCTCTACAACATTAGTAGAGATAGCAAAATAATAAATTAATAAAATATTATAAAATAAATTAATAAAGTATATTTTTGTCGTAAGAATAATTCCGTACAATATCAATGTACCTATACGTCCACAACTGAAATATCCTAATTTTTGTACTCTTTTTGTGATTAAACATGATAGCGACACCGTCTACAGTGAGTTCCCGAATATTTGCAAACAGTGTTGCCATTTTAGAAACCAGATAACTACTACAGCCATTTTCTTCATCATCAACTAAAGTTATCAGTAAATATATTCAATTTTACTTCACCATTGTTAATAATGTAGCAAATAATTATGTTTCTTCATCCAAGTAACGGCAAACACAAACGTCGTAATTTTCTCAAAACATCGTGGGGAGCATTTTTACACATGGTAGCACCGCAATATCATTGGCCAGTGTCGTCTGGTTGTATGTTGATGAAAATATGATATGAGGTTACAGAATTATCATTTGAATAATTAATACAACCCCATAACTTCATTTAATCATATTCAAAAACTGATTAGATCAGGGCCACATATTTTTGAAATCGGGCGATTAGTTTCGCAAGATCACCCCTTGTTGTTGGTGGAAATCATCAAATAACGGGGTCCCACTCTGGGTGGAGTTGAAGGAAGTTTCAGACCTGTCTAAAAACAACCAATGTTTTTTTCTAGCCCCTTTTGTTGCTTCTGGCCACGTGGTTCGATCGACCTAACAACGTGAACTTTTTTTTTATAGTTGTTTCGATTTAAGAATCGAACCACGAGGTCCAAAGGTTTAGTAGTTCGCCTGGTAAGATTCTAAAATCGAACCAACTGGAAAAAAATCTCACGTACTTCGTTTGATCGAACTATTCGGTCAAACCACGTGGCCAGAAGCTTTGTGTTCTGGGGCGCGGTATCTCTTTCAAACAGTCCCGCAGCCCGGTGCGGAGATCCTCCTACATGTAATCCAAATCTACCTCATTATAATATTAGCAGGACTTTGTAAAAGCAAACTATCGTCTCTTTTTCAGATTTGCAGTGCCGTCCAAAACCAAGACTTCACAGTGGTTGAGGACTACATAACTGGTCTGAAGGCTCTCCTGTACTTGCGGTCCAGAGGTCTCGATGGCTGGATGGGACAGTCACCGCCCATCTTCAAGCATCAGAAGGGCAAACCCGTTCAAACCCTGTACGACGAAAATGGAAAGGTAAATTGGACCTAAAGGCTTTACTGCCGAGTTTCAGGTCGTGAGTGTTTTATTGTTTACGAGCTGATGCCCGCGTTGATGTCGGTTATCGCGACCAAAAGTACCTAATCTTTTATTGCCCCTTTTCAACCCTTTACAATCCCCCCCCCCATTTTTTCGCAATAAAAGGTAGCCTATGTCTTTTCTCAGGCTCTAGGCTATCTGTTTTATATTGTTTTTTATCGGTTCAGTAGTTTTGGCGTGAAAGCGCGTCAGACAGATAGAGTTACTTTCGCATGTATATTTGCCCGAGTTTCTTGCCGGTTCTTCTCCATATGGGAAACACCTAACCCAAGCAGTGCATCATTTCTCGACGTTTTGTAAGTGCCCTAAGCTATGTGAAATAAAATATTTTGATTTTGATGTAGAAAGACGAGCACGTCGACGCTCAGAGTAAAAAGAAAAAAATAAAAGCAGTCCCAGTAATAGAAGCTAACTTATAATTTATTTCTTTGCCCTTTAAAGTACCTACTTACTTATTTTTTTTTATAATTTATAATCTTATGCTTATCAGGTTATGTTATACCTACTTAAATCCTATTTCAAATCTCTTTTCTAGGTTCTAGCGCATTTCGGTCCATACAGCAAAAAGCGGGAAGAGTTACTCCACGAAGCCAGACTGAAGTCAGACCTATTGTCAGACAATAAAGTCCAAACTTACATGACAAACGGCTCCGTCAATGGTCATCATGAAGAAAGTCTTGAGGTTCCCAAGATTAGAGATGTGGTTGGTGAAGCTTTGCCTAGAGTTGGTACTTACAAGCATTTGGATAATAAAAAACAAGTCGTCGCACTTATCGATGATGTAAGTAGACTTCATACATACCTATAACGCTATTTCCTGTAAAGGGTAAGCACGCAGACTGCATGCCTCGTTGGTCTAGTGGTCGTAAGCGCGATTGCTGCGCTTGAGGTTCGGGGTTCGATTCCTAGATCGACTAGGGTAGTTAACAAAAAAAAATAAGTCCGTCAGATAGATTTCCAAAAACTATTGGGACACATTTTTTCTTTTTTCACGTAAATATACAATGAAGACCATATTCTAAGACGGTATAATATATTTTTTACCGGTGACTGAAGTCACAACCCCCCACTGAAATCTTTGATGCGTTTTATCTTTGTCAATTTTTATTTGATAAAACAAAAAATACGTATCCAATATTTTTCGATAATCTAACAGACGGAGTAATTAGAATCATGTTTTTTTAGTCAGTCAACTACCCTATTGCTAATTAATTTGCTATAGAGTTTTTTCATCAAGAATTTCTCAGTAGCAGCCACGGATCCTGTTGTGCTCAGTTGATGGCAATGTGCTCGCCGACATTGCCATAACTGACGAAATGTGGGTGTACCTAGGTACACCTCTGCCTAACCGTTCGAGGATTACAGGCAGATGATATGATGCTAATGTATAGGGATAGGCAAAAAAGTGCATCTTTGATGTAGTGGTTACAAAAACGCTATTGCTAAGCCTAAATCTTTGGTTCAATCCCCAAGCCGGGCCAAGAGTTAGCCCGGAGTCTGGCGTTTGAGCACTGTTGATGGCGCAATTTTTTTTGCGTCTATTCTATCCTACTGCAAAATAGAAAAAGTACCTTTTTTTCAGAAGAAGACATATTACGCCGACCCTAAATAAATTGGGGTAAGGGTAGGACAACAATAATATTCTATCCTAATGCTAGGGAAGGACGTGCCCCAATTTCTTCCAGGCGTTCGTTTCCTGTACTTTCTCGAACCAGCCACCGGAGTACGCGACGTTATAACACCAAAATTCTGTACAATAACATGCTGTTCTAATAAGCTTTGTATTTTTTCTAGGACATGTGTATAAACTGTGGTAAATGCTACATGGCCTGCGCAGATTCCGGATACCAAGCTATCGAGTGAGTACCTTTACTTAAACCTTCAACATTTCGTCATTTCCTCCCTCGCTCAAGCCTCGCCACATTGACAAAATACGGGACGCACGCGTCTTGCATCCATAACATGATTTCCTCTTTCCTTCTTCGTAATATAAACAAGGGATTCAGTTAAAGATGTTGTAAACGACCTCTGAACATTAATTTCCCAAAAATGTTCAATTGCTGGGACACAGGCTACCAGTTAGCTGAGCTGAGTTTCCTAGATTTTGACTTAAATAACCTGACTTTTTGTTCAGTAGGTATCAGTTTATAATCAAAGTGGAAATTATGTTTTACCTACTTCCCCCGCTGTTCTTTTCTGATTTATTTTATTGCGGGATCCAAGACAAGGGGTCTAAAATGGCCACTTTAGCAAATCATAAGGGATGTATCCTGACAAAATATGATTCTGTTTAGTCCGTCTGTTAGATTATCGAAAAATATTGGATACGTGTTTTTTGTTTTACCAAATTATTAAAAATTGACGAAAATAAAACGTCTCAAAGATCATGAGTGGGGGCTTTTGACGTCACTTCGTGGTATGAAATGTACCGCGCTGTGACGCCACACGACTTTTCGAAGAACTGTATCGTCTTCATTTTTTGTGTGAAAAAATAAAAAATGTGTCAAATAAAAAAAAATGTAGGACAGAGGATTAAATAATATTCTCTCATTACAGATTTGACCCCAAGACCCACATACCACTAGTGACAGACGACTGCACTGGATGCACCCTGTGTCTATCTGTATGTCCCATCATCGACTGCATATCGTAAGTATTGCTCTATCTTCTTTAAATCGCAGACAAACAGAAGGAAAATGGTAATGGTAGGACAAAATCATATTAGATTAGATAGATGAGACTTCAACTCAGAATATTGGATAACTTAAGTGTCATTTAATCAATTAACAAAGTGTTATCCAATCTTAATACGCACGGTACCTACCTATATCGCTGTCCATAGGAAAAATGTCCAGAAAGCTAGTAGCATTACCATGTTGAATGGCATTCAAAGGAGTCAAAACAGTATCCTGAGGGTCCTAGCTGCGGCGCCCTGGTATGCTCGCAACACAGAAATACATGAACACCTGGAAATTCCAACAATTCTAGAAGAAGCGAAGCGCTATCTAGAGAAATACAAAGATAGATTGACCAACCATCCTAATCCCCTTTCACGATCACTATTGATGCCAAATGATGCTAAGAGACTCAAAAAAGCTGATATTGTGCTGCCTGATTAAGCAGAGTTTGGACACTGGTCCTGATTCTGCAAAAATATGATTCATCTTTCCACACATCTGATCATAGTCAGTGATGACTGATAGCAGACTAGAAGGGAAAAAAAAAAAAAAAAATTTGAATGGCAATGCTGATTCTTTAGCAAAAAAAGGCCAGCCCTCTGGTCACATTAAGAGTCGACCAACTGCTTGGCGATGTCTTAAGGCACTGGGTGGGCACTGGGACCCCATGCTTTAAGTTCTTTAACCCCAAATGGCTCAAACACAACTACCAATTAAGTAATTGTGTTTGCGCCGTTTGAGGTTTTCAGCAGTCAATAGATATTTGAGTGATATTTGAAACTAAAAATTTGAAAATATTCAAGAGTGTATTTTCGTATATTACAGGATGGTGCCCAAGACAATTCCTCACATCATCAAGAGGGGTTTGCGCTACGATATACATCCAGTATCACCTCTGGACGCAGTGTGCCAGTAAAAATATAAATCATACAATTTAAATAAACATTAATGTAATAAAATAAAAACAGTTATACAAAAAATATTAATCTCCATTAATAACAGTGTTATAGATTTTCTTAGCTTTGTTTCCAGCGGTTTCCCATGAATATACCCAACTGTTTTCTGGGTTTACACTTAATGTTAAAGCTGACAAGGGTTTGGGGCAGTCATAGTGACTTTTATTTACAATATTCACTCCAATTCCACCCTTCATTTTATCATGCAACTTCTCACAAACAAGGCATTCGAATTTATCAACTATCTTCATACCATCTACCTGGTAAGGCCTCTCGTTGTACTCGTCCAACAGTCTTTGGTTTGTTACTAATTGTTTTGTCTTATGTTCTAAATGTTCTTCATACAAACTATCATTGTTCAATAAAATCTTAATATATTCATTCAAAATCTTTGGTGTAGGGTAATCTTCCAGGAGTATTGCAGATTTTCTATTGGGTAGCCAATCTCTGATAGTAGGTGAACCGAAATATATGGGGACAGTACCCACCTTGATAGCGCGCCAAAACTTTTCGGTAATGTAATCATTGCATGCGCCATTCTCTATAGCTATGACGAATTTGTACCTTGCGATGAACCTTAAAAACTCGTCTTCATTCAAGTTATTTAAGTAATCATCGGTGAATTTCAATGGCATATCTTTATTCTTCAAACATGTACCATAAGAGTCCACTTTTGTATATTTCATCAGCTCTTGGACATATGCATCTCTTTCAGTTGATGTTTCACAATCGGATTGTAAGTACATAATTGGGGCAATACCAGTTAAGAACTCAGTTTTCTTCATTGTCCCCACAAAATATTTCTGACTTGTCAAATCTGCATATGATTGTAAATGTTGTAATGGAAAGGGGACACTGCTGAACCTGCTAAACGTCGAAGAAAAATTAAACAAGCTCAATGCCTCTTCATGTAAAAACTCTTCTACATTTCTTGGAGATTCTTCATGGAATAATCCCCAAATTATATCAGTAGGCTTTCTTGGTAAAGGAAGAGATTTAAAATCAATAGTGCTTGCATAAAACAGATAAGCTCCTATGTTATAATATTGTTCCTGCTTTCTATCACTGTAAACATAACACTTCACATCACCGGAGCAATCTTTAATACTTGATATGCCAGGAAACTCCATAGTCCACCAGAGTATCACTGGATATGGAGCAGCTAATTTGGTTATACCTGTATTGTTCACATCACTAAACACCCAAAGCATGATGAAGAAAAATGATATAACTAGCATAAACCATATTAACACACGCAACCGCACTTTCATGAGTCTTTTAAAAATATTCTTCAACATTTTAAAAGTGCAAAATACAACAGTCCATGTACAATGTTTTAATCTCTTACACATTATGTATAATATTATGGCACACCAATTTCCTTTATTATCATATTTACACCCACATACTTAGTCTACAGGATATAGCTGTGTTGACAGGAATACATTATCAGTTAAACTCTACTTTGTTAAAATAATACAATAGTAAAGATAACAACAATTTTAATGAACAAATTAATAGGTAAAGCCTCTCTCTTTATGCTGATAGTATAAATCCATAGATAATGCTATTATTAAATCAGCATAAAACAATCCATAGATAGCTCCTACCATTTTACCCATAATACATAGATGTATAAATGCTACTACAGTGATTACAAGCTCAATGACGACATAATAGAACTCTGCCTCATATTGCACTTGGTCCACAACATATAGCACCATTATAAGCATGGAGCACATGATAGTGGGTCCAGCCACCAGGCATTGTAACGCGTCCAGGGGATCCACAACGTGAGGCATTATATTGAGGAGCAGTGCCACTACCTAAAAGAGATGGACCCACTTGTAGATTTTTATTCATGTTACAGAACTATCTAAACTAATGATATTACAAATTGTTTTCATGCATTTAAATCAAATGCCCAAAATATTAAAAAAGGCTTACAGAATAGGGTTTCAAGTCAAGTCAGTCATGTCCCATTCAAATGCTCAAAACTACTGAATAATACGAATTTTATTATGCTATCCATAGCATTTTATTTAATTTTCACATTAAAGCTATCTAGATAATGCAAATCCTCTCTCTTTGATGACATAGAACAGGTCTATGGACAGGGCAATGAGCAGATGACAATAGAATAATCCGTACAAAGCTCCACTGGCGGTAACTTTTACGAATACGTAAAGAAATGTAATGATATTGAAAAATATTTGTAACAGTAAGTATAGTTGTTCAGCCAGATCATGCACTTGATCCACTAAGTATAGCACGACGAACATAACGGACAGGACGAGCGTTGGGGCGACAGCCAGGCAGTGCATAATATCGGGCTCCGTTATAACAAACGGGAGGATCATGAGGATCAATGACATAACCTAAAAGTAACAATTTTCATGAGACTCTTGTCTCGTATTGTTTTGGGACTTTTCTAGTTGAATCAATATCTGGGGTATAAGGATAAAAAGGGAAGACATAGGCCCTAAGCTAGAATCAATTTAGTGATTTCCTACCTGCTAATGATATAAATGTTATCATTTTGTATTTCGTGCCTGATGATATTTGTTTAATTTGAAGAAACAAATGGAAGCAATCTATTCAGAATGCTGTATGTATGGAGGCCCATTTCGAATTAATGTTTTACAACACGCACGGTTCATAATTCCGTATAAATTCATATTTATTTATTTATTTACTGACTACGTGATTACACTGACAATTGACATCATCGGTCATGTGATCGTGACATTCCAAGGGTCATGGAGGGCCAAGGACATAATTTAGAGCTGTTCCTAAAATTATCGACTAACAGGTTTATCATTATGCAGTCACATTAATTATTATTTGAAATTATTCAAGAACTTAAAATATTACCTCCCTAAAGGTTGAATCAAAGACATTTGTTCCATGAAAATTGTATTAAATAAGATACTAATTATACCTGTTACACGTAAAACTGATTGTGATTAGATTACAAATTATTTTTATGCACAACTAAAAGTACATCCTCTTTCATTGGCAATTAGAAATAAATCAAGTGCCAATACTGTTAACAATGCAAAATAAAATATGCCGTAAATAAACCATAGCCAAACTCTAACAAGATTTAGTAGAAAACATTGAATAAAAGCTCCAAACGTAAATAAAATTTGGAAAAATAAGTACATTTTTTCCATAAATAACGGCACTTTTCTTCGTAAATACAAGATAATGAATAACAACGATATCACTAAAGTAGGGCCAGTTGATATGCAGTACATATGTCCCACGGGTTTTGCAATTATCAACGGTAATATGGTAATTACAAGTGCAAGTCCCTACAAGAAATGAAATTATAACTAATATTAAGAAAATAATAATCATAGGTATTTAGGAACGCAGAACAATAACAATAAATTCTGAAATGAATACTCACAAACTCAACAAGTTTCATAATAAATATATTGTATCTGATTAGCTCGTTCCATTTTTTATCAACTGGAACAGAGTCTAAAAAACCAAAAATATTGAGTATTAATTATTAATCATTTTGAAAACGCCGATGGCCGATTTTATTGAATGAACTCTTTCGAACATTTTAAAATCATTATTAAAAATTATCGAGCGCGCCACAAGCCACAATTAAATTGGAAATTGATCTAAGAAAGTCATCAACTTTACCCAACGCTCTCTAAACGCTGAAATGGTGCCAGGAGTTCTGCTTATTCTATTTATTATTTATCAAAGTACAAATATATTGTATTTACCATTTATTATCATATCCGACATTTTCGATGTATTAAAATTATTATTTTTTCTTTAATAGGGGCTGGATCATGTATTGTAAAGCCTTAAAAGGTTCGAAAATAATACATGCTCACAAAAATAAATTAAATGAAATTACAAAATAACTTTATAAACAATATTCGTGACAGAATGAAAGACATTCGCAGGCTTATGCCAAAAGATTTTTCAAATAATACTGGATGCTATTTGATTGCCAGAAATTAACTATAATACTCTTTGGGAAAATGTGTTGTGTTGTATGAGTCGGCAGACAACTCATTTTGCGTCGCCGTCACCGCGACTCATTATAGCCACAAAATTACGCTCATTTGGCCTCGCCCTTTAGGTATGGTTAAATGGTAAAACAAATAGTTTTTCACTTTTATGCCGCACTCAGAGAGGTTACATATGCCATCACTTAGTAAAGGTTTTGACAGTTTTGTCATAATTACAAAACTATCTCAAATCGTTACTAGGTGACGGCTTAAGTAATCATTATGTTTCTGGGTTGTATCGTTCATCGCGCCACAACATCAACTTTAAGTCATTTGTGGTGCGTGTTCCAACCGAACATCTGTCATCTGCACAGAACATAATACTCACCTACGGGAGGAGTCATCTGTTCATCTGTTTGCAGGAAGACTTTTGGCCGATAGGGGCGATAGGTGTTGTTTTCCGTCGTTTCCGAGGACGGTTACGCGACACCTCACAGCGAAACACGACGACGTCGACGTTACGTGTTTAGTTATTATTAGTGTTGTATGATTTATAATTTTATATGTATTAGTTTGTTATTATTGTTTCATGTTATTGTGTGTATTTTAAGTATGGGCCCTAGTTGCCTGAAATAAAATGATTATTATTATTATTATTTCCTTTATTTATTTATTCACATAAAATTTACATTTTTAAATATTTCATATAAAACTCATAAAAAACATTTAAAAATATAAAAAAATAGTCGTCCACCGGTGACGGGAGCAGGGTCCAAGCTACCGGTGGTTAGGGCTCCAGAGACAGGAACCTCCTCACAATGCGAGCCGTATCGAGGAGTACTGCCTTATGAATCAGGCTCTTGATCCAACCGCCGAGCGAGAGTTTGGACAGGTGGTCGTCCAGACTCTTGGCTATAAGGCCATTGGCCGTTACGACTATCGGCACAATGATAGCCGAGTTCAAATGCCACATATCGACAACCTCGTGTGCTAAATCAAGATATTTTATTTGTTTTTCTTTTTCAGCTTTCACGAGGTTCTCGTCATCGGAATGGTAACATCGATTATCATTGCGCGGCGCGCTGATCGGTCCATCACCACTATATCAGGGTTATTGGCAACAATAGCCCTGTCAGTGATGATAGACTGATCCCAGTACAACGTTACATGGTCATTTTCGAGAACTGGGTCGGGCACATACTTGTAGTACGGTACCTCCGACTCCACAAGTTTATATTTCAAGGCAAGTTGCTGGTGAATAATCCTAGCTACTTGATTGTGAATGTGCAAGTACTCGCCGTTAGCTAGACGAGAACAACCAGAAATAATATGTCTATTATTAACGAATCTAATCAGAATTAGAATTAGAGAAGGATTCATTAGCACTAATTTAATGAAGCTTTCTGAGTGCGGCAGTAAGTAACATTTAATTTTTTGGGCACATTAACGGTATACAACGTGTCGTTGAGAAGTTTTTTATTTCATTTTTCCTAAACTTGCAACAGCCCATTTTTGCTAAGTTTATTATTTTCAAATCACGCCTGTAATCCCGGAAGGGTTAGGCAGAGGCGTACCCAAAGAGTATAAAGGGTGTAAAAGTAACCTTAACGCAAAACAAAGGGCACTTGTTCTCCCCACCACTGCTTTTAATTTTTGGTTTAGACCATACCTGGGAACCCCCTAGTTTAGAGATATTGGGGGTCCAAGTTCCAATTTTTGCACAGCTGTTTTTGTAAATACTAGTTTTACAGGTTATAACTTTACTTAAATTACCTCCATGACCCTTTTACTATTCAAAGCATCCACTAGTACAAAGTTTTAAGAGTGCAACATTGAGTTTTAACGTAAAATCAAATTATTGACCCCAAAAAGAAAAGTCGTTTCCCAGCAAAAATTTTTGCGTAGGGGTATTTATTTTGATGTACAGAATGCTTGGTTGACGTATGTGTGAAGGGTTAATTTACACTCTGTATATAATACTAGGGCAGGCTATAATATTAGAATTTTTAAATATATAAATATTAATAGAGTGGCAACACATGAATGGCATCCCTGCTGGTTCTACTTTTGACCACGTCGTTTAATGCCTCTGTGGCGCTACTGTTCCAGTATTAATACCATGAAGGTATAGATAAAAATGGAGGCCACACTTGGAACAACAGCTTGAGTCAAATACCTACGTTTCTCTATCTCACTCTCTGTGGTCTGACCTCTCTCTTTAGGGTGGACAATAGTATTGCTATCTCGTTATTAAAATCTCGTAATACATTTTAAAAAAGATTCACCACACAAACGCAATCAGAAGTTAAATACAGTCAAATAATGTGATAATAAATAAAAAGCTAAAGTAAGATTACTGAAATGAAAATTTCAAAATAGTACGTCCCAAAATGCCTAACAAGGTTGGCGAATCAGTGAATTATTTTCCCATTTCCTAAGGATTTGGTAATGTGGCAACATTGGCCCTACATGTCAACATAAATCGTACCAATATGGCGGTTGTTTACCTTGCGGTTCACAATTTCGTTGGAGAGATTTGTCTGTAATCAATGATATAATTGAAAAAATGGTGCAAAGTTGTGTAGTGCGTGGTTGTGGTAGTACGTGGTGTCCCAGGAGGTGATATAAGATTTCACGCGTAAGTGTTTAAATCGTGATTTTTGACACTGAATAACTGTAATCATATTTCTTTGTATTTTCAATTAATAACATCATAAAACGCTTGACCTATGATTTTAACATATTAGTCAATGATAACTTAGATAACTATGTAAAGACCAAACAGTTTTACACTGAATTTCTTGGAATTATTGCAATTTTATTTGTTTTTGTCTAAAGAAAGTCATACTGAAGTAGTGTGACCATATTGGGGATATATCTGGGACTTTCCGTGGGACCTTCGTTAATTATACAGTCATTATCATACTCGCAGACTTCTTTTTCTTTGGTATTTAGTTTTTGTTTCTGATTATTTATAACATTAAAGTATTTTAAATTTTTTTTTAGATTTCCCAAATCTAGTAATCAGAAGGAATTATGGTTGTCCATTGTACCACTGAAAAGAAAGTTTTATGATCGTGCAAGGATTTGCAATTTGCATTTTCATGAATCAAATTATGATTCAGCAAGGCGCTTAAAACAAACAGCAGTTCCTTCTATAATAATAAATAAAGAAGTAGTATCGTCTTGCAAGGTAAAATTTTGATTATCTATATTACTTAATTATTATTATGTTTTTAGAAACATTTTCAAATTGTTCAAATATTTGACTAGGCAATATTTTGTCAAATGATTATATTATCATTTTCAGATAATAAGTTTAGGAGAGACATTCTGTCCAGCCGTCCATCAATGCCAACTGCATTGAAAATGGCTTTGAGACTTCACACATCTTCGATTTCAATAAACCGAAAAGTTTGTTTCAACCTCGGGAAGAACCTGTCTGCCAACAGGACGTTGAAAATGTGTTCCAAATTTTAGATGCAATTCATACTAGCCCATACCAGGAAAATATATTATATTATGTAACTGGTTACATTATAAAACAAATTATTACCAGCATTTCATGTGAACATTGCTATAATGCGTTAGTAGCACCTAAATGTCTGCCAACAGATCATTCATATTCTTTGATTATAAATAAATTCAATTCATTCACTACTTTTGTGAACCGAAGCAAACTTTATTTTCCTTCGGTAGGAGCTTACAAAATAGTAAAATATTGTGATAAATCACTGAGTATATTTTCTGTATGTATCTTTAAGTGAGCACGTATGCGCATGTTAAAAACGAATGTGCAATTTTTTTAATAAGTATTGTTTCATGTAAATCATTGCAATAAATTGAGTCCATGATCGGATGGTTAAACATTTCCTGCAACAGAGGAGTAAAATGTTGGGATACGACATTAATTAATTTATTTTCAATGTTATTTGCTCTTAGTTGTCCCATCAAATAAGCCTGTTGAAAAATTTTATCACAATATTTTACTATTTTGTAAGTTCCTACAGCTTACAAAATAGTAAAATATTGTGACAGAAACTACACAGAGCAATGATATTGAGCATGTATAAATTGTTTAATAGAAAACATAATAAATGATTTTACTTTAAAAAGTGTTTTTGTTTCTTTTTTGAGGTTTTATACATATTACCGTTCCTGTTATAGCTTCGTATTTAGATGAAAATACATAATATTAAAAATTTCACAGCGGTAAAATACCTGAGCACATACCCAGAAACCTTTAAAAAACTCATTCATGTATAATTTTATTATATTTCATTAATCTACAAAATAAATGAAACATTTTGTTTCTTATTTGCGATTTCTTGGTTTCATAGTAAGTGTTGATGTTAGTAAAATTATGAGTACAACCACCCGAAAGGACTGGCGTGGAAAAGGGAGAGGGAGGGTTTTTCCCAGCTGTGGAACAAAATAAACTAGTTGGATTGGCCAACAACCCCTTTTCGTTTATATGCTACACACACAACAACTAGTTTTAAACCTCCCGCACATTTTATTTTATTAGCCAGCGCTGTCTCACTGCTGGGCAAAGACCTCTCCTAAATCTTTCCAGATATCCTTATCTTGAGCCCCCTCGAACCAGCCTTTGCGGTAGGCGTCCGGGTCGTGTCACCACCTCTTCCTGGGTCGGCCTCGGCGGCGTCATTATTATCTATCATTAATTTCGTATTGCTACAGGAACTAAACTTTTGTCCTGGTCATGGTCTATACTCTATTTTCATGCGAAATTATGTAAGTACTCGGCCTTTTTTGCTTAAAAATGACAAATATGAAAAAAAAAAACAGAAACTTTTACACTAAACAAACAACATCTTTCCTAATTTATTATACACATCTTTCACCAATCTTTAATAACCCTTCTTTTGGGGCTAAGAAAATGGCTAAGTCTAAAAGTGAACAGAGATGTGGATATATTTTAAGTTAATAAAACACTAGGTATGAAAAGGAACTACGTAATGTCCTAGGTAAAATAAAATAAAGGTTACCCTACTTAGAAAGAGAGGGTCAGACCACAGTGAGCGAGATAGCGATGCATAAGTTAAGCTTCAAGTAGGTATTCGAAGTGTGGTCCTGGTCTCCATTTTTATCTATACCTTCATGATTAATACTATTAATTTGAAGCTGTCAAAAAATGGTGGATTTCTGTCATAGTGGCGTTGCGGTGTGATTTTTGCCAAAAATTTCGTTTATTTATTCCTATCATGTTATAGCTATGCTTCGTTAGCAAAAATACGTTATAGCAATATGGAAGAAGAAGATCCGGTGGTGCAGGAGGTAATACCGTAGTTATAATTCATAAACAACGTGGTTATTGATTAGGTTATGTTGTGAGAAATACGTCGCACTTTTGTTAATTTGTTCCGTGTATTCGTTGCAGATACCTGTGTTTCTATCTCAGGCGTTAGCTGAGAACCTGTACATATATCAGTATCCAGTGAGACCAGGCAATAGAGACTGGAAAGACCTAAAAGTTGTGAATGCATCCGTGAAGCCGAGGAACAAGATGGTGCGACTTGAGGTCGGCTTGGACACGTACAGCGACAAGTATTGCGCGTCCAAGGGCGAGCAAATAGCGCTCAACACTGATGGCCAACAGGTATTATAGTGACCCTATAAGTAACACGATTTTTGTGTCCAATGTGACCTTTTTAATGATTGTTTACTCTATTCTAGAATAGGTTTACGTTGTTTTGCTGTTATTTCTTGTAGAAGGACATCAGATAGCTTGCTTAAATTAATTATCTAGTTATAAAATGAAGTAACTACTTGCTTTGTTGTGTAATTTCGTGTCCTTTTTTCCAACATCTAATACAAACTAGTAACCATACTATTCTGTTGTCACCACTCTGTTTATAAAAGTTGTGCATTTGTGAACAGGAATCATCATGGCACGTTAAGGAAAAGGACAAGTCCCAGTACTTCAGACATGGCATCATGGACAAGATTGTGTATGAAAGCAGTGCTCCATGTACTGAGACACAGCACTATGCTGTTGCCATATTGCAGGATAAGGAGTTACATTGCACTCCTATACAAGGTATTGATTTCAATAGTAATTCATAGATACATGTAAAAAATAATGCCTTTTATCTCTAGGAAAGCTAAGATTACACTTGCTACTCTCCTTGCTAAATTTTATGTAAAGGAATAAAATAGAATACAGAATTGTACCAAATACATTTTGTTATAATATTTTTACACTATAACTTGCATGTATTTCATAATTATGCAAAAAACATCAGCACTTAAATTTCACCATTTGCAATTATTTTAAATATCTTTAGAGCTAACTAGCTGAACCGCAATATTTTATTTAAAAAAAATGAAATTAATTAGGGGTACTTAATTGATTAAGTTTTACTTTCTAGGTATCATTCAAATGAGGCCCTCGTATTCCTACTTTGATAAGCAAGACAAGCGCAAAACTGATAAAAACAAAGCAGATTCAGATGATGAAGATAAAGAGCCTGAAGCACAACAGGTAATTTAATATAAGTAGTCAGTTAATAGTGAAGGAAAACACCATGAAAGAACTAACATGTCTAAGCATCAAAACCATGAAATCTAGGTGGATTTCCCATATGAGGCCTACAATGACCTTTCGTCTAGGTCTGTGTCCCAGCAGTGGCTAAAGTTGCAAGCAACTTAACTAATCAAATAAACATGTTCTCTTTTTATATAAATACTAGCTGTTGCCAGCGGCTTCGCTCGCTACAACTCGAAAATTATCCCATGGGAAGATAAAACCGGGAAAAAACTATCCTATGTGTTAATCCAGGTTATAAACTATCTGTGTACCAAATTTTATCTAAATCCGTTCAGTAGTTTTTGCGTGAAAGAGTAACAAAAATACAAAATCACTCACTTGTCTTCATAATATTAGTGTGAAGTTAGCAAGGTGTGGTTAGCTCCTAACCGGGTGTCAAAGTTTTTATACTGCCCAGGGGCCTCTGACTTGGCTACATGCCATCAAAGAAATATATCTCTGGCATGTGTTTTCTCACAATGTCTTCCTTCAAGTAAGTGTTATCTATACAATATGCACACAAATCCTGTCTGCCACATTGTTATGCTCTAACATCTACCAGATTTGTATGAGTTTAGCTCACTGGTGACTATTACTTGGCATAGTATATTTTATCCCAGTAGTACATTACTTTCATCCATATAATATCCTACCCTAATCTTTGGGAAGCAATGTGGACTATAAATAAAACAGCAATAATTAGAATCAAGTACTTCCCTTTCCTTTTGCTACTTTAGATAGAGATAACTAGCTGTTGCTGTTCCCTTTTTGAATGGTTTTTTTTTGCATGAATCCCTAATTTTATTATTTCTAAAACACCGTAAGTTAGACCTCATAACATCCGCTGTCTGCCAGTAAAGTCCCGTTAAAATCCATACAACTGTTTCGAATATTAGCACTGTTTTAGTATTATTATAAGTGCCATACATTTTTGTATGCATTCACTAGAATTCTGTAATTTAGATGTTTTATGATAATCCCTTAATTTACAAATATGGCTTTCAATTTGCGTTTCAATCGTGTTTATTTGCTTTGCAGGTGACGGTAAAGTTCGCGCGGCAAGAGACGGAAGTTTCAAAGAAGGCGCGAGAGAAATCCTTTGAGACAATATCTCAGAGAATCAACGAGGAATCGTGGTACGACGCACTATGGAAATCTTGCGAGACGGATCATGCTGAGGTTCGTGAAAAGAGCTTATTAGAACATTTTATTAACTATTTAATAGTATTATTGAAAAGAGATTATTAGAACATAATAATATTATTTACTCTTTGATAGTATTTATTAGCTCAATTGACTGGTTTGTTGATCTAGTGGTTGCAAGCGCGACTGCTAAACATACGTCGTGGGTTAGATTCCCGGATCGGCAGTGTTATTGGGTTTTTCCATCAGGCATTAGCATTATTATAGCAGCTATAAAGTCTGATTTTGGACCGGTTGATGGCAATAGGCTCTTGAAACACCTGAATAGATCTTCAAAAATTATAGCTTAGAATTATCTAGAACACATTCGGCTTACAAACAAAATAAAACACCCGTTCGTTTAGGAGCTACAATGCCACTACTGACAGGCAGACACGTCAGACTTATAACAAACCTCTCATAAGCAGCATATTAAAAATTATGTTGTCAGCATTCTACCTAGAGTTAATGAGTCAATAGTGGGCAGACCATTATATAATTTCAGAAATTCAGAACAATTTATTAATCGTCAGATAACGTATCTAAGGAATTTCAGTAAAACAGTTCTTCGACAAAATAATAAATATATGAAACATTTTGTCTAATATTCCCCACAGCTGGAGCGTTTGAAACTGTTCAGCGCGACCTCATCAGACGGGTCTGCGCTGACGGTGCGTGCGCGGGAGTACGTGCGGGCTCTGGTTCCCGCGCCGCCGGAGGACGAGGCTGATATAGCGCCCACTAAGAGACCCTCGCCGCACGACCAGCTGAAGGAAATACTTATTAGAGGTTTGTGATTACAACTGTACTTATAATATCTCACTTTGAATAAGATAGTTAACAAAATAAAACTAATTAGTCCGTCAGATAGATTTCCAAAAAATATTGGGCACGTATTTTTCTTTTTTCACCTAAACAAACAATGAAGACAATACAGTGTTTTGAAATCTCGTATGACATCATATTCTAAGACATTAGTATGACATTTTTTACCGGTGAGTGACGTCACAAACCCCCACTCAAATTTTTGACGCGGTTTATCTTCGTCAATTTTTATTGATTAGATAAAACAAAAAATACGTAATCAATATTTTGCGATGATCTATTCTAACAGACGGACTAATTAGAATCATATTTTTTTTTTGTTAGTAAACATCCCTATTGTATCATTACGAGCATCGGTGGCCCAGTGGCGGCGACCCGACTTACGAACAGTAAGTCGTGGGTTCGAACTTCGAACCCAAGCAGGCGTATTACTTTGTACTTATTTAAATATTATATTATATATAATTTACTTAAATCTTTGCTACTCACCTATGACTACCGAGATACTGAGGATTTATTAAAGTAAAAGACAGTGCCACACTCTTCCTTCTTCCACCACACACACACACACACGCACACACACACACACACACACACAACACAACACAAACACACACGCAAACTCTCAACTCCAAACTTTCAGCAGACAAAGCTAGCATTTTATTTTCAATTTTAGTTGTATAATTTCTACTGTTAGCATTTTTTATTTAATATTTTAGTTTAACCCGCTTTATTGGCTAAATCAGTGTAACCCCTGCAAGGTGAAGGCACTGGCTCCTGTAATACAGTTCATACTAGCACAGGAGTCAGGGTTCACAAATAATATGTTGTACTTAAATTATGTCAATAAAGATTTTTATTATTATTTCCTTTATTCACTTTCTAACATATTCAATACATTTTTAAATATTTATTACAAAAAAGCATATAAAAAACATTTAAAAATATAAAAAATAGTAGCCCACCGGCATTGGGAACAGGGTCCGAGCTACCGGTAGTCAGGGCTCTTGAGAGAGGAACCTCCTGACAATACGCGCCGTGTCCAGAAGTACTGCCTTCTGAATCAAGCCCTTGATCCAGCTACCAAGCGAGAGCCTCCTTAGATGTTCGTCGAGGCTCTTGGCTATTAGACCATTGGCAGACACGACTATCGGCACAATGACTGCTGTATTATTATTATTATTATTATTATTATTATTATTATATCACCACAGCTGCTCTCAAAACGGTGAAGGAAAATGGCATGTCTTAGAACCAAAAATTCGAAGACATGACATCTACAAACTCATATGTGGCCCATGTGGTGGATTATTGACCATCCCTCTCTTAGAGAGGAGGCCTGAGTCCCTGCAGTGGGAACATTATAGGCTGATGATGATGATGATAGCTACAGGTGGTTTGTGACTAAATAATAGCAGCTGTGTGGGTCATTCTTCAGGTTAAGCTATCACATACTGAGTTTCCTCCGATAAGTCGTTGATCCCTGCTGATATTTGTAAATCTTTGATAGTTGTTACAGCTAGTAAGTGGCCCAAAATGGTGACAGCCAGTCTTACCAAGGGGTATCATATAGTAGTAACTGGATGGTCGAGGTCAAATAGTCAGTCGCAACTAACTGTATAGCTGTTTATAGAACTAGTGAGAACAAACCATAATTTTGATCCCTTCCTGTCTTTAAATTTCACAACAATGACAGGAAAAAGTAATACCTAATTATAACATTATGTACACACAGTAAAGTACCTTTTTTACTCAAAGTACTGCTTGTTCGATTTTTACTACATAACATAACATCACGCCTATAATCCCCTAAGGATGAGGCAGAGGTGTGCCTAATAGTACACCCACATTTCGCCAGTTATGTTTAAGTCTCATGCTAGTCTCACACTATTCCCAAACTACTGTAACTCCTGAAAGCCAGAATCAACAGTGGCGACTACAAGAAAAGCGCCGAGACAATGAAGCTCGACGAAGTCCCAGAGAAACGATTTAACTGTCTTGGATCCCGCAACGAAATTAATCAGAAAATAATAGCGGTGGAGTATGAAAAACATTATTTCCACTTCCCTCCATATCAGCAGGAGACAGAACAGAAAAAGGCTAATAGGCACACAGGGACGTATACAACTGGGATATTGTCATTAATATTACTGGGTCCTAAGTTGTGAGCTGTTATAATTAATTCCAATAATAGGTATGACAAAAATGCTTGAACGCACGCACGCACGTACGCGCGCTTGAGCTTATTGCCATGAACCGGGCACAGATCCAAACCCCATGGCTGCTACGGAGATTTTTTTTACAAATATAACTTGACTGGTTTCAGCAAAACTAATGACGTTCAACGACCTCCGCGCGCTCATCCGAACGGACGAGGGCGCCATCAGCGACAGCGCGTTGCTGTCGGCGCTCAGCGGCGCGGCGTGCTGCGTGCGCGGCCTGTGGACGCCGCGCTCGCCCGACCTCTACACGCAAGCGCTGCCCGTGCCCGCTAGGCTCATGTGTGCGGCGAGGGATCATGTTGTGAGTTGCTTTGTTTTGTTATGAATAGAGCGAAGAGTAGTCTGCTCAAAAAAATATGGAAATAAGCTTAGTATGAAGACTAGCTAGAGTAGCTAGTCCTACAATTAAATATTATATCAAAGCAACCTTCCGTGCCTCTTGGTGCCTCGTGATCATAGACAGTCACTACACAGGTAGTCAGTCGCCCGATAGTCTACCAACCAGACTTACTACACCGTACTGTCATCATCTGCCTAGCCTTTTCCCAACTATATTGGGGTCGGCTTCCAGTCTAACCGGATGCAGCTGAATACCAGTATTTTACATGGAGCGACTGCCTATCTGACCTCCACAACCCAGTTAATACTAGGTAATACGATATCCTTTGGTAAGACTGGATGTCAGACTTTCAGGTCACTGACTACCCGTAACGACTGCCAAAGATCTATATATGGCACCCGGGACCAACAGCTTAACGTGCTTTCCGAGGCACGGAGGAAACTCGGTATGTAATGGGCGGTCACCCATCCACAGATCGACCTAGGCAAGCGCAGCTTAACCTAAAGATCGACCCGAGTGGCAGTTCTTATTAAGCCACGAGCTCCTCTCACCGTACTACACCATACCGTATTACTCGGTATTACCTATCTCTAACTGGGTTGTGAAGGTGAGACATGCAGTCGCTCCATGTAAAATAGTGGTATTCAGCTGCATCCGGTTAGACTGGAAGCCGACTTCTACATAGTTGGGAAAAGACGATTATAAATCGTCACTGGGCCCACGTGGTGCATTTTACATAAATATGTTTTTCTGTACAGTTATATCTCTTCACACAACGCGCATACGTCGATCGACGGAAGGTGACAGCAGCTGTCCGTCTGCCCGCTGCAGAAGTGTTAGAAATCATCCGCTCCGTTGCCAGATACAACCCTAAGACCGGATGGGAACTAGTCATACCGCCGGACGTGACCTTCGAAACGAAGTACCCTGAAGTAGTCCAGCGACAGAACTTGTACTGGGAGGCTCGTCAGAGATTGTTCAATGAAATGTTGATCGGTGAAAATGTACCTAAGAGGCAAAGAAAGAAATCTCAAAGAGACTCAATATCATCCGACACAATGATGAGTCCTAAGCCGCGATGTAACAGTGTTTCTGAAGAAGACAGCGATAAGAAAAGGCACAAAAATAAATCGGCTACAGGTAGTGGGAAAAGGACTAGACATATAAGTTCAAGTAGTGCGCAGGATGCGACGTGATTCTCGCCTTAGTTAGGTTATCAAATTGTAGAGTAGTGTCACCCACCAGTGCTTCGTGATCATAAGTGAACTGTGAGCCTGCACGTTGTCAATCACATTTTGGTGCTGCTAATCAAAGTATGAATGTGCATCACTCGTAGTTATGTTACAAATATCAATGGACTTCCCAAATTTATAAGTGATCATCGAAAGTAGGAAAATGTCTGTTTGTTATGCAGAACTGTTGTCTCATATTTTAGTCTAATTAATTTAATATTCTAGCACATTCTTTGCTTATGCACTCGTTAAAATGTATGTTAAATCAGAATGATTTTTAACTCAAAAATCTGATGAAATATATTTTATTATTAGTTAACATTATTTATCGAAGTTTGCATTCAATATAATTCTTGTGTTTATTTCACTTTTGGTTCATGGTTCACTCGATGTCTTACGACTATCATGAGTGATCAAAGGTAAGACGAAGTTTTTTAAATTATTGTATTGACATGACAGTTTTAGGATTTTTAATCAAGTAACAAAGTTACGATATGTTATGAAGTTGATGTGGACGACTCAATCCGTATATTCACACTTTTCTACCCGAGCGAGATATTGTTTAATATGTTGAAAAGCTAGCCTGTATTTTATTAAACAATTTCGTTATCAATGCATGAACAGTGGCATAGTATAGGTAAATAAAACTGCATGGCAGTTAAATAAATAGTAATTTACCGATAGAAGAAACATTGTTCTTGTGCTTAAGCAAATTATAATAGTATTCATATTAGTGATACAACAACATAGTTCCAATTTATATCAAGTATATGCAAAAATTGTGCCTAAATAATGTTTTCGAGCGACTTTTATTGAGACTAAGTTAATAATAAACATTATTAGTAAAACTGAACTAATATAATATTATTCATGACAAACACTGCCACACTACTGTCTAAAATTGGACGTCAAATATATATAAAGGGCCGATTTTTCAATCGCCAGTTAACTTTTACCTGAGGAATAAATGTGATGTTTTGACAGATTATCTATACAAAAACTGTCAATATGACGAACTAATTCGTCAGATAAAAGTTAACTGGCGATTGAAAAACCGGCCCTTAGTATAAAAAATCATGCAGTAATAAATTAAGTCTGACTATCAAATTTAGTATCGTACGACTTTTCGCCTAACCAAGCTTACACGTGGTGTTAATTTTACTCTACTTTACTTTTTTGCTGGTGAGCGCATTTTCATCCGACTGTGACATCAATGATGCTCTGCATAGGATGCTTTAAATACATTTTTGTTTTTAAAGACTCTTTGAGGAGTGGCTGGAAAGGCGCCACGTCGCCCTGACCTTCCGTCACGGACAAGGTTGTTTCGGGAGGAACCTGCACCGAATCAGGCGGGAGGAAACGCCCGGATGCCACCATTGTGAGGATCGGCCGGAGGACACGGTGGAGCACACAGTGGAGGTGTGCCCCGCTTGGGCGGAGCCCCGCCGTGTTCTCGTAGCGGCGATCGGCGGCGGCGACCTCTCGCGCCCGGCCCTGGTGCAAGTCATGGTGCGGGGCGAGGAGGAATAGCGAATGCCGTTTTACTGTATCTCTCGAGAGCTGTTGACCCACCACACCATCCTCGCATCTCGCAGTATCTCAGTCTCTCACAGCGCTGCGGCTGCGGGAATGTTCGAAAGAGATACCACGGCCCCGAAAAAACAAAGGTGCACAAAGGGCTAAGAAGGAACATGGGTGGTTTTATGTTAGAAGTCTGCTCTCAAGACTTCTCATGTAGAAGTTAGTCCCTTCCGCTCCGCTCAGATGACCCGGGGTCATTTGATGATTTCCACCCACCACACCAAAAAAAGGCAGTCATTGTAAGAAGGAGTACCTACGAATATTATACCACCACCATGTAAAAGCTTGTTTAGGCAAAAATGTCATCGCATGTTTAAATAAATCTAGCTTCCAATGGTAATCCCGAATGAGTGCTTTTACATAACCTTAAACCGCAAAAGTGTCCATATTATACTAAAAACTAAGCCGCTATCTTATTAGGTGAAAAATGATAACACATAATATCGACTGTGAACTGGAAATCGGTTCTATCTCATAATTTTGAGATTTTTACATTTTAATGAAAAAAATATAACCTTCCTTCGCTGCAGTCGGGTAAAAATGAAAAGCGTTTATTCGTGGTAACACCTAAAAGTTAAACTAAAGTAGTTTTTGTTTCACCCTGATATGGAGGAAGCGTCAGGGTAGTCCACGAAATTCAACGATTTTTGTATTTTGCCTGCCAGTGTCAGACTGTATGTGAAACAAAATGGAATTTACGCCCCTAGGGGGTATGTGCGTGTACATACGTATATAGAGATAAAATCATGAATACAACCCGCCTCTTGAGTTCATTTAATCACATTGTATGACTATTAAAATTTGATGAAAAATAAATCAATGGGGTTGAACTTTAACTTAAGAGGGTTCATTTTAAATCAGTAAAGCCATATTTCTTACGGGCGCAATTGTATTTTAATCAACATAAAATTTTAACACTGACCTGCAAATTGCAACAAAACGCGAGGAAATATGAATTTGTCGGGGTTAACCAGTTGTCAAAACTCAGATAGTACCATTTTCCAAATCACAGTTGAAATTGCATTTGTACATAAATGTCGTTTGTATTTAAAACAATTGTATGCTATCATAATGTAAAATTGTGTATGAGCAATTTGTGATTTTATCGATAAGTTGTTATTTTTTGTAAACGAAATAAAAACCGTTTAATATTTATGTATTCTGTCGTTTGATTAATGATCCTAATTTATTTGGCGACTGAGATTTACTCGACTCGTTGGTATAAAGGGTGTAAAAGTACCCTTAACGCAAACGAAAGGCACGTGTTCTTCCTACTACTGCGATCATTTTTTGGTTCTAGATTATACTTGGGAACCCCCTAGTTACGGAGATATTGGGGGTCAAAGTTCCAAACTTTGTACAGCTATTTGTAAATAATTACCTCCATGACCCGTTTTTTTTTATTCAAAGCACCCACTAGTAAAATTGATTTTTGACCCCAAAAAAAAAGTCGGTTCCCAGCAAAAATTTTTGCGTAGGGGTACTTACTTAGTTTGATGTACAGAATGCTTGGTTGACGTATGTGTGAAGGGTTAATTTACACCCTGTATAGTGGACTTAAGCACGAGGTCCACGGTTTGGTTTACCAGCAGGGCTATTGCGTATCTTTAAATGACAGTGGCTATCATAAAGTGTCCATCAATTAACTGTCAAATAGTTCCATTTTGCACTAAACCATAACCAATTTGATAGTTAATCCATGGACAATATGATAGCCACTGACATTTAAAAGATACGCAATAGCCCTGCTGGTCGGGCAAAGCGTTATTGGTTTTCCATTAGGAATTTCTCAGCAGTGGGGTCTAGATTTGAGCCCGATTGTTGGCAATTGGCTCGCCCTCTATTTCTCGAGACTGTAACATAATCGGCGCTATGTGGCGTAATATTATGTACACCTCCGCCTCAGTCCGCTTCATCCGGGATTACAGGCGTGATGTTATATTTATACAAATGAAAAGACAAAATTCCACTTAAAACATTTTATTTCAACTTTCAACTATTACATAGTTCTATTTGGTGCGTGTACAACAATAATTATTAAATTCTCAAACATCAACATTAAGCGTTTACTTAGTAAGCGATAACTTCTAAAAATATTGTGCTTATTCATTAAGTTAAACGATTCAAGAAATATATTAAAAATACAAAAGTTATTATTTGAAAAAAATAAGTACAACCTGTAGCCTGGCTGAGCCATTTGCAAAGAAAACATTTTTTATTCTTAGAGTCTTTAAATTGAAGATTATTTTCTGAAGGGAACAATCGTGAACCTGGCTTTCATCATAAAAATAGATAATCATCATCATCAACAGCCTATTAATGTTCCCACTGCTGGGACACAGGCCTCCTCTCTCTTTGAGAGGGGAAAAAATAGATAATACTGGTCTAAGAATGTTAAATTGATTTAAAACACGAGATTTTTATTTAAACCTGAGAAAATACTCAAAAATTAACTGCATATAAAAGTACACACATGAAAATGATACATATATTTCACATATTGCGTTGGTCCCGGCTGTCATTCTCATTCAGATGTATAACAATCGTTACAGGTAGTCGGTGACCCCGCTATTGCGTATCTTTTTAAATGACAGTGGCTATCGTAGTGTCCATCGATTAACTGTCAAATTGGTTATGGTTTAGTACAAAATGCAACCATTTGACAGTTATTTGATGAACATTACGATAGCCACTGACATTTAAAAATATACGCAATAGCCCTTCAGTAGGGCTATTGCGTATCTTTTAAATGACAGTGGCTAACCTAGTGCCTATCAATTACTGTCAAATGGTTTCATTTTGTACTAGACCATAACCAATTTGATAGTTTATCCATGGACAATATGATAGCTAAGATACGCAATAGCCCTACTGGGCTATCGTAATGCCTAGTAGAAACTGGGTTGTGGAGGTCAGATAGGCAGTCGCTCGATGACTGTAAGCCGACCCCAACATAGTTGAGAAAAGACCACGCAGATAGTGAAGATACATTTCGCATATTTTGTAACAGATAATTAATATTTAAAATAGTACCAAGGACAGAGCTTCTTTTTATAAGAACCTTTATTTTGTACAATTTAGGTGCAAATTTACGTGAATTATATTATTTCTATGTGCTTCTTGATAGCTTTTTAAGCAATGTATCGTTTATGCATTCACAATTTTCATTATGTTCTTAGTTAATTACCTAATTATGGTCACATCTTGTGAGTAGCACATGATGAACCTTAAAGTGCAGTAGCACATGATGGACCATGAAGTGTCAATATAATAAATTATAATAATTTTTGCCGTTAACATATATTTACACTTCATGGTCGATATGGTGGTCATCTAATAAACACTATTTCAAGTTACTAACTATATTTGCAGTTAATTTAAAGCTGAAAAAGTTTTAACCTGAAAAACTAACAACTTGAAATAAAAGTGCGGGGTCTTAGACCCCAAAGAAGCATTGCTTAATTTTTTTGTAGTTTTAACCCTTTTCTTGGCAAAAAAAAAAAATATATATTTTTAAATAATTTTCAAATATGATGTTAATGAACCTAGGATGTATAGAAAAATATATAAAAAAATCGCACATAACCAGATAATGAGATCCTATATGTATCTCTGAAGATACATTGCCAGCTTAGGAAAAAACTTTGATCTTAAGTGTAAGTGTCTTTGAGGATACGTTGCCAGGTTTGAGGAAATGAAATACACAAAATTTTCCAAATTATATATGTATAAAATTTGCATGTTGTAACAATTATAGTAATGAAAGTGTACTATTAGCTTAAATAATTACATAGCAGTATGGAATTTTACAAAACAATTTCTTTCTGGCTTAAAACACAAGCGTAACGAGCACTTGGCACACATTACCGTTGTTTGGCCCTTGACACAAAATTTACATCGCCCTTTCGAACCAAACACTGGAAAATGGCCGACCTTATCATACCTTACATCCGGTGGAGGTCGTGGTGCTACAGGTGCCTGTATTATTTTCGACGGAATTGGTCCAAAAACTTCGCAGTTGTCGACTGTATTTCCACGACCCTTTTTCAGGAGGCTCTGTGCTATTTGGTACCTGAACATTTTTAGAGGCATTGTCTTTCCCGCACTTTGTCGTCTGTATAAAACCCAGCTATTATTTATGAAAAAACCAGGACTTGCGACACTAATGGCAAATACCATCGATGGCCTCTGAAGTCTGTTCTATAAAGGGCGATCAACATGTCTGCTAAGTCGACGCCCCCCATAGGGGCGTTATAATGTTTTATAATGTCCGGGCAGGGTACCTTCTTTCGTCTGTAAAAAAGTCTGTAAAATACTCATAAGGAGTTATGGCTATTTCAGGTTGCGGAAGATTTTTATCTGAGACCTGGGCGAAATGTTTGAATTTATTTTTAGTCTACTGAAAATTTAGAGGCTTTTGAAAAAAACGGCGGGGTGTGAATATTCTTGCAGTCCTTCCGGATGTTGTAGGTCTTCTTGGTCGGCAGTTAGAGACAATTAAAGGAGATGGTGGCAAAGAAAGTGGTGAAGGAGAGCCATTTTGCGTCAGTGAAAATGGTAGTCGAGCTGGAAGCGGCTGAGGTGAAGGCAGAACAGGCAAAGGCAGCAAAGGAGACTGAGTAACAGCGTCTTGGACGCCTCCTATTTCTTCATCAGATAGCAAATTTAAGTTTTCTATAGAAGAAGGCAAAGATGGCGCAGGTGAAGAATCGAAGTCAGTCACATAGTTATGGACATGACACAAGCCAATTGAAATCTGCTGAAGTTCATCTTCGGATTCAGATTCATCGTCGTCTGATTTTTTACTTGGTTTTGGTACTAGAACACATACTCTTTTTGCACTGGAAAAAGATGGCTGCGTCCCGCCCTGAAAAATAAAGCCTTCTCTCACACTCATGCCAAGCTTACAATGCCCTTTCCCCAAAACACGTTTAAAAAATAATACTAATGAAATCTTAGTGCACTTGGCAATGTATCTTATAAGATACGCTAACCTTGTACAAAGAATCTTAGTACACCTAGCAACGTATCCTGTAGGATACATTCACTTTATTTTTTAGTTTGCGAAGCCAAGCGTAATTATTTCTCCGGTTTAATTACTTTCCAGCATAAGTACAAACATATGAAATATTATAACACCAATTCCTCATGCAATTTTAAAAGAAAAACTATTAAAAATAATAAATTGTTACCTTCTTCCGCGGAATTGCACTCACCCGGTTCGCCATTTTGACAACTTTTGAAAAAGTGGTTGACGTAGCTGTCATTGTGTCCCAAATAAGCTTTCAGAAACATATACTTTATAGAAAAATAAGTTAACGTTCCGTTTCAAATGCTTTATAAAAGAGATATATATTTTTTTTTAATGATGTGTCTTACAAGATACATTGTCAAGAAAAGGGTTAAAATTCCACACCTTTGAAGTCGTGCTAGCTAATTTGAATGACATTGTATAGTAAAATATGTTTATAAATTACCTAGGTAGTTCTATGACTGCAACTTGTTGAATTCTTAATCATATCTCGCAACAAGTCTTCGGATCTTTATTTTAGAACATGGCTTGGCTTGTTCAACAAAATTTCACAATTTTGTTCATCTGTCTCTGTCTTCTAAAAAGCATTTGCCACAAAGATTCTAAAAATCCTATATCCTGATCACAGCATACCTCACAATAAACGCGATGGCAGCAAAGCTAACAGCAGTGAGACCACTCAACTGGTTAGCGCTATTGCAGAACTTCAGGTCGCATTTGTTCGAGAGGTCCCCGAAGCGGTTCTTGACTAACGACCAGTCACAGAGCCCTACCCTGCAACCTGGCAAGTTCATAGGATGCTCGTTCTCTAGGAAGAGGACTTGGTACTCTTCGTTTACTTGGAAGTTGCCGTTTTGGGTGCATCTGGAATAAATCAAAGGTTGTGAATTAGTTATGGGACTAGTTTTTGTCAGTTCTGCATAACCCTTTGAGGAATCTAGACGTAATTGACTCGGGAATCGAACCAAGTAACTCGTGCTGAGTAGCCCGCCACACTATTCCCAAACTACTGTAACTCCTGCAAGCCAGAATCAACAGTGGCGACCACAAGAAAAGCGCCGAGACAATGAAGCCCGACGAAGTCCCAGAGAAACGATTTAACTGCCTTGGATCCCGCAACGAAATTAATCAGAAAAGAATAGCGGAGGAGTAGGAAAAACATAATTTCCACTTCCCTCCATATCAGCAGGAGACAGAACAGAACACGGCCAATAGGCACACAGGGACGTACCTATACATCTCGTGCTGAGTAATCGCGGTTACGATCACTGTACCAACGTGGCAGTCTGTCTGACTGTCTCATTGACTTGTCAGTCAGTCAGTTTGTTTCTTTCATTCCAATAAATTCCCTGGTTGTGCTTATTACGCACGTAGGCGATGCTGTATTTATGTACACTAATTGCACAGTCCATATTACCTACTACGAGTACTTAGTCATGAAAATACCTAGAAATAGGGATGTTTACCGTCTTAAAAAAATATGATTTCAAAAAGTCCGCCTGTTAGATTATCGCAAAATATTGGATACGTATTTTTTGTTCTATCAAATCAATAAAAATTGACGAAGATAAAAGGCGACAAAGGTTTGAGTGGGGGGTTGTGACGTCACTGACCGCTAAAGAATGTCATACTAATTTCTCAGAAAATGACGTCACACGAGTTTTCAAAGCACTGTATCGTCTTCATTGTTTGTTTACGTGAAAAAAGAAAAAATACGTTTCCAATATATTTTGGAAATCTGTCTGACGGACTAATTAGATTTTTTTTTGTTAACTACCGTATTCTTTTAGAGTTATATTAGAACGTGTGACTATTTCTCACCGAGTTATTTCAAGGTGTGACAGTTAGCGGAATAATTAGAATAATATTATTGTTTGCTTAATGTACTTCGTTCTTGGCGCACCTTATAATCGTAAACTTCACGAACATGTGAATAAATTATTGGTAATTTTGCAGTGGCGAAATACTTTGTGTGTAAGTAGCGATTTTAGTTCAAAGTATAGTTACGTACGAGTATGTTGTTGTTTCAAAATGATATACAACTCTCAATATTGTAAACAACACATAGTCGACATGTATCAGAAACACATAACCTATCTAATCTCAGACCAAGATTTTTTTCTTGGTCTATCCTATCTACTGCAGGTAATACGCCACCGCTAGTAGGACTCTCCTACGACCTTCAAGACCATTGACACAATACGGAGTCTTACACTATAGCTCGCTATAGGTTTGGTGTTGACGAGTTACTCTTGAGTATGAGGTCTTGTGTTTGATTCCCAAGTCAGGCAAAGTGTTTATTATTTTTTGACAGAAATTCCTGAGAAGCAGTCCGGAGTTGAACTTATGCCCGCAATAGGGCCTTTTTTTGTGGGTGGGAAATCATCAAGTGACCTCCTGCTCTGGGTAGGAATGCGTCAGACATAAAGGGTGTAAAAGTACCCTTAACGCAAACGAAAAGCACTTATTCACCCTACCACTGCGATCATTTTTTTGTTCTAGACCATACCTGGGAACCCCCCAGTTACGGAGATATTGGGGGTCAAAGTTCTAAACACAGCTTTCACAGCTGTTTTTGTAAATACCAGTTTTTCAGGTTATAACTTTACTTAAATTACTTCCATGGCCCCTTTACTATTCAAAGCACCCACTATCACAATGTTTCAACATTGAGTTTTGACCCAAAAAAAAAGTCGTTTCCCAGCAAATTTTTTGCGTTACTTAGTTTGATGTACAGAACGCTTGGTTCAAGGATGTGTGAAGGGTTAATACACCCTGTATACTGACTAAATACCAACCACGTTAGGGGGCCGCGGTATGTCTTTCAAACAGTCCCGCAGCCTCGGTTGGTGTCGGCCATTATTGCTAACCAACCTCTGCATAACCCCTCCGGGATTACAGACGTTATGTAATGTACTCACTTGTACAGCACGGCCGCAAGGTTAGCATTGAAGGGCGTCATGGTAGAAGTGGTCCATTTACGTGACTGCACCACAGCGGAGTGGTAGTTGTCGCCGGTGAGCGGGGCGGAGTCCTGGTGAGCGCCCATCGCCGTCAGCGTCATGAGCAGCATGGCGGCTTCCGTGAAGTGCACCATGGCGCGGGGCTGCCCGGGTTGTGCATCTGGGAATGTGGCGGAGAACTTAGTTAGATGAGGTAAACTAGAGATGTGGAGGGCATAATAATACTGTCAGAAAGATAAAAATTTTAGGTACAATTTTTATGCGCTACTTCGCAAACTTCAAACGCAAATCACACTAATATTATAAAGGCGAAAGTTTGTGAGTGTGTATGTTTGTTACTTCTTCACGTTTAAACGGCTGGAGCGATTTTAAAATTATGGGATGGAGTTAGCTGACACCCTGAATTAACACATAGGATAGTTCTTATCCCGATTGTATCTTCCCGTAGAATAATTTTCGAGTTGTAGCGGGCGAAGCCGCGGGCAAAAGCTTGTTGTTCATAAAACAATGATTGCAACTTTGAGATATGAGCTACTTTATAATAATATGGGTTCCAAAATATTAGTTTAATTATGAACATGAAAATAAAATAAATACATAGTCCAAAATTGCTTTTAAACGTTGCTAAGTGTTACATACATATTGGTGCTGCTGACTATACGGATATAGAGTTAGACCGTGAAAGTCGGCCGCATGATATATTTAGTTAAATCAGCAAAAATTGACAGTTTGTTCAGCAAAATGCAAAAAAGTGTGAATATTTGTAATTCTCGGGTTACCCTGGCGCTTCCGTCAAATTCTATAGGATACAAAAGAACATAAACTTTGGCTGTGCCACATCACACCTCGTATAAAATGCATAGCTAAATAATATTTCAATAGCGTATCATGAACATGACTCATAAGATGATTGCACCTACTTATACTTTAATTGTAAATAATTACCGAAATGACTTGTATTAATGAAATAAATGACTAATTGTTGTTTTCTTAAGTCACCATAATGTATCCGGATACTGTTTCTGTTATGGGTAACTTTATCGGAGTTAGTGGCTAAATAATAACAATCGTTCGAATTGTTTATCGCCTAGGTTAGTCTGTAGATGGGTCACCACACCATTTTTTTTTTTTTTTTGGTGGGTGTAAAATCATCGAATAACCCCTCCCGCTCTTGGGCAGAGCGAAAGGGAGTGTCAGACTTCTACTGACTAAAAACCACCCATGTTCCTTCTTCGCCCTCTATGTCGAGGCCGCGATAACCGTTGGACTACCCGCGGCCATGGGTCACCACACCATCCATTACATATCGAGTTTCCTCCCTGCCTTGGAAAGCACTGATTTAAGCGTTGGTACCGGCTGCCATAATAGGGATGTTAACAAAAAAATCGAATTAGTCCGTCATATAGATTACCAAAAAATATTGGACACGTATTTTTTCCTTTTTCACGTAAGCAAACAATGAAGACGATACAGTGCTTTCAAAACTCGTGTGATGTCATACTCTAAGACATATTTTGTATGACATTTTTTACCGGTCAGTGACGTCGGATGGACTAATTAGAATCATATTTTTTTAAGTCAGTAAGCATCCCTAATATATAGATCTTTGGCAGTCCTTACAGGTAGTCAGTGACCCATTAGGGATGTTACTGACTTAAAAAACATGATTCTAATTAGTCCGTCCGTCCGTGTTAGATTATCGAAAAATATTGGATAAGTACGTATTTTTTGTTTTATCAAATTAATATACTTAAATTTACGAAGATAAAACGCGTCAAAAATTCGAGTGGGGGTTGGTGACGTCACTGACCGCAAAAAAATGACATACTAATGTCTTAGAGTATGACGTCACACGAGTTTTCAAAGCACTGTATCGTCTTCATTGTTTGCTTACGTGAAAAAGGAAAAAAACACGTGTCCAATATTTTTTGGTAATCTATATGACGGACTAATTAGATGTTTTTTGTTAACTACCCTATTTGTATAATTAATATACTTACTGTAATTATTCATAATAACTGTTCTTCCTTTGTAATTTTTACAAATAGATAATTTTTCTTCCGAAACCTATAATCTACAATAATCTATCTAATCTATATGACTTACTAATTAGATTTTTTTTGTTAACTACCCTATTCTGACAACCAGTCTTACCAAGGGGTATATATTACCCAATACTAACTGGGTTGTTGAGGTCAGATAGGCAGTCGCTTCATGTAAAATACTGGTATTCAGCTGCATCCAGTTAGACTGAAAGCCGAGCCGACATAGTTGGAAAAAGGCTAGGTAGATGATGATGTTTTCTTATGACAACAAAATGTATCCGGTTGATGTTTAAAGATTATGGCCCACTTTTTTTTTTGGTTGTTTGTAAAGTCATCAAAAACCGCTCTTGGGCCGAGCGAAAGGGAGTGTTAGACTTCTACTGACCAAAAATCAGCCTTGTTCCTTCTTAGCCCTTTATGTCGAGGCCGCAATATCTGTTGCGAACAACCCGTAGCCACACGGGATGGCCCACTTTAAGTGCGGAAATCAAATCCTTCCAAACATAAATGTTTGCGGACATGACATAGTTTAACGTTAAACAGGACATATGAAGTTGTTCAAGGTTAATTCTATTTCAGAATAAATTGGTCCTCTAACTCACTTTCTAAATAATTGTTTAATTAGTGTGATTAAGCGTGACATCCACTAAACGCACTGGGCCTAAATGGCTGGATTAAATCCCACTGCCTTTTGGAGAGAAGAGTTCTGTGTCCCAGACCATTTTAAGGTGATTATAAATGCAGGAAATCTTTGTTCAGGACACACACATAACTTCAGCATCATTTCTCTATAACTCGTCATGTCAGCAGTCACCTTCTTTCTAGCCATATCATCCTTCACACAGTTCATCCATCGTTTCTAGCCATATCATCCTTCACACAGTTCATCCATCGTTTCTAGCCATATCATCCTTCACACAGTTCATCTATCGTTTCCTTGGTCTTCCTCTTTCTGGCCCATCAGAAAAAAATAAATAATAAACTTACCTTTCCCAACATACTTCTCGAAGAAGGTCATCATATCCTTGACGAGGGTACATCCAATATCCTTATTGAGGGTAGATCCGTATCCGTACTTGTAGTAAGTTTTTAAGTCCTCAGCGTACTCCAGGCGCTGCAAATCTTGGCGGGTGAAGGCCTACCAACAAAATGTAAAAAAAAAATAAGAAAAACAAAAAAAGTTTTTCTTTGACAATTCTTAAACATTGCCCGTCACTCAGAATTTCTCCTGTAATGTGAATGTGTTAACAAGTGCGGGGATCGAACCCGTAAGAATCTTAAAGATGACACTTACAAGATAATCGATTTACTATTTTAATGTTATGATTTTTATATACTAAAAAACTTTACAATATGTAGTTAGATTTTCATACGTCTTAAGAAGTACCGCAACCTCGCCTTACCATCACGCCTGCAATCCCCTAAAGGGACTTCGCCAGTTATATTTAAGTCACATATACTAGGGGGCGTATTTGCGATAATTGGGTACAAATCCACACTCCAAATTCCTAAAGGAAAACCCAGTAACACTTTGCCCACAAGACACCTAGACTAACTAGACCAAATGCTTTTTCGAAGTAGAGTCAATAATATAATATCTCTTGTTTGGGCGATTTACCTAGATGAATGTTTTCACACAAAATATATATACATATTTTTTTTAAATATTATCATATAGAATTGAAAGGAAATCAATTTAAAAAAGCTATAAATACTTACAGCGCACCAAGGAGATATCTTCACGATATCCCAAGCTTTGTTGTATCGACAGATCTGATAGATTCGGAGGATGATCTCTTTCTGCATGTCGTAGTTGAAGCCGAGCCGGAGGGAGATGTTGGTCATCATCTAATGAAACAAGGTGGAGTTGAAAATGGAGTCATAAAGAGATCATTGCAAAAGTAACTCAAATAAAAGTACGAGAGATTCTTTTATGCAAAAAAAGTAAGAGAAAATGTATGATTAAGGCAGTCTTTTCACGGACGTCACGAAGTGCAAGCTATTTATTATATACTAGCGGACGTCACGCGGTTTCACCCGCACTACACAACTACACACAACTACACATGAATGCAATAAAGAGTTTGAGTTTGAGTTTGAGTTTGAGTTTGAGTTTAGTTCCCGTTCCCGTGGGAATACAGGGACAAAAAGCCTGTTACTCAGGGTGAATGTAGCTTTCTAATGGTGAAAGATTTTTTGAAATCGGCGCAGTAGTTTTTGAGTTGATTCATTACAAACATACACCCACACAAAAATACAAATCTTTCCTCTTTATAATATTAGTGTAGATGTAGATTTGTTTTGCCTTAAATGTTTATTTTTTGTATTTAAATGCACGTCATGTATCTGCGACAAATACATACTTGTTCTTTCTTAAATCGCTTTCCGAATCACAGTGAATTGTATTCTAATTAAAATATCCGTCTTCCAAACAAAACACTATTTAAATGGTAAATAATGACTTTCCTATTGTTTGTTTTATTGATTATTTTTCCATCGGCTTCCAAAAATAAAGCTATTTTACAATTTGTATTGTTTTCTTTTGGAAGTCGGATGTAAAGAAAATGTAAAACATCCGACTAACAGAGAACCAAAAATTAACACAAAAAATACCGAATGTTTCCGCTAATTGTAAGTTGCTACCTACCGATTTCATTAAAGCTACGGCCAAGGTCATCACGGTCATGTTAAAATCTGTGCTTTAATTAATATCAATTAGTTGTGTAAGACCTTAGTCTTGGTAATTAGTCACTTGCAGGTAGATATTGTTTACGTAACATTTTAGCATAGGGCTTATGATGTGTACCTATACCTACACTACATGAGAACAAACAGCCACTCTTTTTTCCATCTAATAGAGCTTCTGCTCCTACAACAGAACGCCACCTGCTACGATTACATACTGCTTTCGCCTCTTTCACGTTTAAACAACGGGTCATAAACACGCACGCCTAACCTTTCTGAAGGACCTCAGCAATAAGTTTTATTTAAGTCTTGCCTACTCTTTGTATGTAAAGGTACTGTCATCAACCGGGCACAAATCTAGACGCCGACCTTTTTTTGGGATAAGTTCGCCACGTTTCCAAACCACTGTAACTCCTGAAAGCCAGAATCAACAGTGGCGACCCCCAGAAAAGCGCCGATACAATGAAGCTTGACGAAGTTCAAGAGAAACGATTTAACTATGTTGGATCCTGTAACGAAATTAATCAGAAAAGAATGGCGGTGAGGAGTAGGAAAAGCATAATTTCCACTTCTCTCTATAAATGGTGTAAAAGTACCCTTAACGCAAACGAAAGGCACTTGTTCTCCCCACCACTGCGATATTTTTTTTGTTCTAGACCATACCTGGGAACTCCCTAGTTACGGAGATATTGGGGGTCAAAGTTCCAAAATTTACACAGCTGTTTTTGTAAATACCGGTTTTTCAGGTTATAACTTTACTTAAATTACTTCCATGGTCCCTTTAGTATTCAAAACATCCACTAGCACAATGTTTTAAGAGTGCTACATCGAGTTTTACCGTAAATTGTGATTTATGACCCCAAAAAAAAAGTCGTTTCCTAGCTAAAATTTTTGCGTAGGGGTACTTAGTTTGATGTACAGAATACTTGGTTGAAGTTTGCGTGAAGGGTTCATTTACACCCTGTATATCAGCAGGAGACAGAACAGAACAAGGCCGATAGGCACACAGGGTCGTACTTACGAGTTGTCCACTAGTAGACCAACAGCAGTACAAGCTTTAGTATCTAGATCGAAATAATTACATTCTTGCACTTGGCAGTTCTTACGTCATCTATATATTTCAAGCAAATAATTCGATAGTAAGACAATAGCCGATAAAAATACCACCACATTGCATTCCACCATATGGCTTACGATATCTAACGGTTTATTCACAATATTATAATAGAATAGGGATGTTTACTGACTAAAAATAATGTGATTCTAATTAGTACGTCTGTTAGATTTTCGAAAAATATTGAATACGCGTGTACTTTTTGTTTTACCAAATCAATAAAAATTGACGAAGATAAAAGGCGTCAAAGATTTGAGTGGGGGTTTGTGACGTCACTGAACGGTAAAAAATGCCATACTAATGTCTTAGAGTATGACGTCACACGAGTTTTCAAAGCACTGTATCGTCTTCATTGTTTGTTTACGTGAAAAAAGAAAAAACACGTTTCCAATATTTTTTGGAAATCTATCTGACGGACTAATTAGATTTTTTTGTTAACTACCCTCCGTTATTGTTTTATTTCTAAACCTACCTCTTTGTATTCCCTCTTGGATTCGAAGATGTTCAGCTGTGACACGGTGTCGTTGTTCTCTCCCACGGCCTTGGTCCACGCTGGGCAGAACTTGAAAGGCTACAGGAAGAGAAACATGGTTGACGTTTTATTATAAAACCTCAGTTTTTCTTCAAAATGATCCGGCATTATAGTACCTAAGCAGTCAAGAATTTCAAAACTTTTTATTAAATTTAAAAGAGGTGAGTTCCACATGTCGATCAGATATTTTTCTCTGGATTTCCCACAGTGGCATCAGAAATGGGATATTAGTGTCAGCTGTACAACAATAATTTCACAGAGCAAAACTAATAGTCACCTGGAAAAATCACCTAATCAAGAAGTCCTTACATACATTACAATAATTAAATTATTTGTACAGCGGTCAGTTTGAGGGGATTGTGAACTTACCCTAAGCAATTTTTCGTCATTTTCTTTTGGAATGTCATATCCGTCTGCTTGGTCGCCAAACAATCCTTCAGTGAACGCCTTGAAAGTGTTGCTTGATCTCTGATCGTTCACGAACTTGAACTGTGGAATAAAAATGTGAATATAACGTAAGTCTCCCAGTCTCTTAGAGATCTTATCGGTTGTATTGCACCTGAATCAGATTTATGATTTATCTTTCTATTTTTTTTTATTTTAACTTTGCCCCACACTAGAAAACTCACATAAACACAAATACCCGGACCCGAAACAACTATCTGTAGGCCATACAAATATTTGTTCCGTGCGGGAATTGAACCCGCGACACGTAGTGCGGCAGTCAACTGCTGAAGCCACTGCGTCAGCCGCGCGTCTTTGCATTTAAAGTACCTTAGCTTTACATAGCTAAAGGTACTTTTAATGTTGTAGGATCATAGAAATATAAAAAAAACAGTGTGGGATGAAACCTGTGTTCATCCCAATGATATAATTAAAACTATAGATACGTTGTCCGACCTCAAAATTGACAACATGAAATGAAGCCAATTGGCCACATCGCGCTTAGTTACGCACCAACCTCTCGCGCGACGCTACGTTTGTTCTTAGTTTAAATCGTGTGTAAACCTGAGCAAAACATAAAGAAAACAGGCATCCCGTTGTACGGTGTCATATTTTCTTTCCCTTTCTTTACGCGTAAAAGTAGTTACTTAGATGATATTTTTGCCGTTTTGAAGCGCCGCCATGTTAGTTCATGACGTGTCTATATATAATACGTCATTGGTTCATCCCATATTTAGTGAGTGCACCTAGCAACCTTTTTTTTTTTTTTGGATGTGGGAAATCATCAAATAACCCCTCCAGCTCTTGGGCAGAGCGAAAGGGAGTGTCAGACTTCTACTGACTAAAAACCACCCATATTCCTTCTTTGCTCTATATGTCAAGGCCGCGGTATCTCTTACAACATCCCGCAGCCCCGACGGGCGTCGGCCTTTGCGGGCCCCTTCCAACCATCGCTTTTCAGGCGTGATCGAAGCCTAGCTATGGCCGATTTTGCAATAAAAAAAAAGTTGGTTCAGCGAGATGAACACTTAAATTGAAATAGGTTAGAAGCCTAGAACTCCTGTTTTGTGTCTACCTGTGATCTACTGTTTTTTAAAAAAAGTTCAAAAGCAGAAGTCACTTGATCTAGAATGTGTTGAAAAAAGCCATTAATAACACAAGACAAACAGTATAAACTCATGTAATACACATAAATAACATGAAACGACTGCCCTGACGTCACCTCTACCAGTAAACAGCCGAACTGAGTCACGCTAGAACACGTAATCTCACTGAAAATTTAATGCACTTCCTTGGAACTAATGGGTCATGGTACAGAGCCGTGCAGTTGTTACATATCTAGGACAACTGACAAATCTATGAAAGAATTAGGTACGTCTGGGTACCTCGGGTTAATAATAATAATTTTATTTATACAGGCATAAAATTCCAAATTACACAAAAATAAAAAAATAAAATAAAAAGACACCACAAAATTACAAAATTACATTACAATATTACATTACATGAAAATCATCAATAAACAACAAACCATCAATAAACAAAGTCCAGTTAATGGTTCGTGGATTTTAATTGCAGTTTATCGGTAGTTTGCGTTTCAAGGCTTGCCTAGCCTTCTCGCAACTATGTTGGGATTGATCTCCAGTGTTAACTGGCGCCTACCACTACACGCTGTAGCGTGTGGCAGGATTGGGAGGATATCACATAGTGTACTATGTGATATCTACCAATCCTCTACTGGGCTTGGATTATGGCTTACTTTTAGTGTGCATGAAATACATTAATTATATATATTATCTGACCTACATAAGTTTAGTCAGGTAGGTACTCTGTAACATGATACCCTTTGGTACTGCTTGGTGGATGGGACACCGACGCTAAAGTGGTTAATCAGTAAGTACATCATTCCGAACCCTCCATATTTACATTTCTCACCGGTATTTAAATTTTATTCAGCTGTTCCATACATTTTGATCTCAATTTGGTATCTTATAACCAAGTTGTAAGAATTTTGAGCTCTCGCATCGACTACATCCACTCGATCCAAAGGAACAAAAAAATGAAAAAAAATAAAAATAATAATAAACATAAAAAAATTGGATCAAGAAAGCCATAAAACACTTTTGAAGAAAAAAGCAAACATAGGTAGAAAGATTATTTATTTAGTCGCTGAATTTGTTTTCTTATCACAATTAATTAACAAGTGGTGACGTTAATTAACCCGCATGCCAGTAGTTCCGTAAAAACACTAACGAAGTATTGAGACTTTCTACAAATTGATTTCAACATAACATCACGCCTGTAATCCGACGAATCCCGAAAGTTTGTATAAGATAGGTACAAATCCCCGCCTATTGCCAATAAACGAGCATTTAAAACGTACTTAGTTAATTTCGAGACGTAAAATTTTCAATTTCGCTTTAAAAACGCATATTATTATACCACATGATGTGCGAGTCTAATAACGGTCTTAATCTTGAAAATTCGATATATCTATCAAGCAATTTATCAACACAACCCAACATAACAGACATTCGAGATCACATAGATGCACAGTATGCAATAAGCAATGATAATGAAATTCCATCACAGCTTCTATATGGAGCGAAGGATATAAACCGCTTTTCCTCTACCAACATATGAAAGTCAATAAGCAGTGGCGGCATTGTTTTGCTCTAGGTACTCGTAGGTGTGGAATGGGCTGTTATGTAAGCATTAAGTAATCTGAGACCGTAGGTTTTGGTACTAGACATGCGAATCACGTTCCTTAGCGGTACAATATTTGGATAATGTTTGTCAAGCTGTAGGTAATCGAAGTGCCGGATGTTATGTGCTGTAGGCGGAAATATTGAGCAGTCGATAAGCGAACAAACGCATTATCTCGATGACCAATATAAAACGTCATTCAGAGAGTATTAAAACAATAATCAAATCCGAAATTCGGAAAATGATCTACCATATCCAAATAAAAGGTACCTAACTAATCTCCGAGACTCATAATCTAATTCAAAGAAATAACACTGACAGAAAGCTACATTGTGCCTGGGTGCTCGTTGCTTGTCTATGCGCTGGTCGTTCAATAGACCAGTCAAAGAAGTAACCTTCAAACAAAGTTTCAAACCTCCCGTCTTCCCTTACAAATATTTAAATGAATATAATTATTCAAGAATAACTTACCAAATAATTATTTCGGTTGGCAGTAAGAAGTCCAGGGAACCTCTGCTTCCAGGCCTGAGCGAGTTGCTGCGTAGTCATATACCCGTCGGCGGTGAGGTCTCCGGCAAACGTAGCATTGTGCCGGTTATTCCACTGCCATTGCTCCAAAAGGTTCAGGTCTGACGAGCAGATGTGTTGCTGTGGAGGAAATTTGGGTTTAAAAGGTGACGATACTATCATTGTAGATAGTTTTCTATATTTTTTTTGAAAACGTTGCCCCACTCTAGGAATTTCTCCTGTATCGTGGGTGCGTTCACAAACATTTAAACTCACATACACAAATACCCAAATAGCCACAATATCAATATCAAATAAAATATATAATAATGCAATATCTGTAGGTAATACAAATATTTGTTCCGTGCGGGGATCGAACCCGCGTCACGCAGCGCAGCAGTCAATTGCTAGAGCCACTGCGCCAACCGTGCCGTCACTTAGTAAAGCTTATAGCCTTGCTTAGTGAGTGAACAGGCAGTTCATCGATCAGTATCACTATCAGCAAGGCACTCCCATTACCACTGCTATTCATTTCTACAACAATCACATTCGTCAGGCAGCAAACAAAATGCAATCTCGTCTTATACATGTAATATATAAAATCTTTCGGACTGTGTAACTGGTGTTGCAGTTCGGTTGAGACTTTGAGATTCATGCTTGTTACAGTCAATTCAGCGGGCTTATATAACTGGGAGAAGCCCTCCACACTATTCTCAAATCACTGCAAGTCTGCAACTCTTGATAGCTAGAATCAACAGTGGCGACCACCAGAAAAGCGCCGAGACCATGAACCTCGACGAAGTTCCTGAGAAACAATTAAAATGTCTTGGATCCCGCGACGAAATTAATCAGAACAATCGGCGTTGCTGTTCCTTAAGTGTTTTTCGCACTAATACCTGACCTCATAATTAAGTCCAGGAAGCAAATTGAATAAAACATTGTAGGTTAAGTACCTACAAAGTGCTAATAGCTGGCACCACATGGAACTTTACCGAAAACGTACGTGCACATACTCGTAGTAACTAGGTACAATATGTCCACTGATTCATAGCCGAACTTCCAAGGTTAAGTAAGGCAAGTAAACCCACGTATTTGCACATTAGGTAAACAAAACCAAACATTAGCGGGATATACAAACTTCTTTAGTCGTACTCGTCACTTAGGTAGACCTACTTCTTCAAACGGCTCTTTGCTTAAATTCCTTTCTTTTTAGAAAGCTGTCATTGACTATTAATACGATGTGTTGATGAATTTTAAAGCTTCCGTTTTACTGTTCAATATTAGCCAGTCAGTTTGGGAGTACTGCAGTGTAACTCCATCATGGAGTCATCATCATATGCCTAGCCTTTTCCCTAACTTTGGGATGGCTTCCAGTCTAACCGGATGCGGCTGAATGCCGAGTATTTCACAAGGAGCGACTGCCTGACTCCCACAACTCAGTTAGTCCTGGATAAGACCTCTTGGTAAGACTGGTTACCACCTGTCACTGACTACCTGTCAGCAGTCTACAAATGACCGTCGGAATCTACGGTGTAACGCTGTCCGACGCAAGGAGGCTTTTCGAATTGTATTGAAAGAGCTTTGTCTATTCTTGGCAGAATAGAGATAGAACCGTTATGCTCCACGGGCTGTGGTCCTTTGTGTCTCTAAAATCTTCACGATGAAATACGGTGTAACAATTGAAAGTCATACTTACATTTGTGGTCCTAAAGTTGCCATTTTTGTAGTTTGTAACAATATTGTTTTTGAGGTCTCCTAGCTTCTGCAGCTCAGCGATTTCGTGGGCTTCGGGGTTGTGGGAGCCATGGCGGTTCAGCAACCAGAAAGCAGTAGGCGTGCAACCTGGGGAGAGAGAAAACTATTATACCAGCTGATTTAATTTAGTACCTACCAGGAGAATGAATGGATGGTAATTTCCCTCCTATTTAAATGTCACGAAATAACTAGGATATATGTAGTACAACGCTACTAACGGCACTGTAATCAATGAAAAACTATCCGTGGGAAATGAAATCAATAAAATTACTTCTAAAAGTTGATAAGTGGTAATATGGCATAATGGTGCTGCTAACTGGTTCATTCGAAATTGCTTCACTTTGCCTTCTAAGCTTCTATGGGATCAAAGTTTTATGTTTGCCGAATTTTGAATTAGGCCTATTTCTATAGGATCGAAGTTCTTAATTTTTGCCGAACTTTAAACTAGGCCTATTTCTATGGGAATGAATTTCTTAATTTTTGCCGAACATTAAACTAGGCCTATTTCTATGGGATCTAAAGTTTTAAATTTTTGCCGAACTTTTAGCAAGGCCTTTATGGGATCGAAGTTCTTAATTTTTGCCGAACTTTAAACTAGGCCTATTTCTATGGGAACCAAGTTTTAAATTTTTGTCGAACTTTTAGCTAGGCCTATATGGGATCGAAGTTCTTAATTTTTGCCGAACTTTAAACTAGGCCTAATTCTATGAGATCGAAGTTTTTAATTTTTGGAGTACTTTGAACTAGGCATACTTATATGAACACGTATCTCAATTTATCATTTGAACACTCAGACAGTTTATGAGAATTGAGATGTAATTTCAGCATCCTCTCAAAGTTACAATAAGCAATAATTCTGATCAGCAAATTGGCTTTTCGTAATTTAATTTTATGGCATTGACATGGTTCGATGGCCAGAGAAATTGTTCCCATTGACACGAAAGCACAGACCACAGGCCTTTCACAATATTTTATCTCTCACATCAGCAGCCTATCATCGACCATATTTTTCCGAGCATAAAGATCAATTTGATGTGTCCAGCAATGCAACATCAAAGGTAACTTAACTGTGAAAGAACTGTAGGTGGTCAGACCTACAACCAAACAAAAGACTCTTTGATATGAGTAGTATAAGTATGACAACGGTTTTTTTACCGTATTAGAATCAATTCACACATATACTGATATGTCCACAGTACTCGCTTTGTCATTTAAAATAGTACCGTACTACTACATCATGACCTGCCAAGCTTTTTCCCACCTATGTTGGGGTCGGCTTCCAGCCTTTTACATGGAGCGACTGCCTATCTCATCTCCACAATCCAGTGGGTTAATACCCAGTACCCCATGGTGAGACTGGTTGTCAGGCTAGCGAGGTTCTGACAACCTGTTATGATTAGCAAAGATCTACAACTGACAGCCGGGACCAGCGGAAAATAAGAATATATAAATATATTGAGGAACAAGAGATCGACAAAACCCCTGGGTAGTCAACGCAAGACTTTTTTAAATTGGGACAAGCCCGCCACACTATTCCCAAACCACTGTAAGTCCTGTAAGCCAGAATCAACAGTGGCGACCACCAGAAATGCGCCGATTTGAGACAATGAAGCTTGACGAAGTCCCAGAGAAACGATTTAACTGTCTTGGATCCCAGCAACATAGCGGAGGAGTAGCAAAAACATAATTCCCACTTCCCTCCATATCAGCAGAAGACGTACACAGAACAGAACAAGGCCAATAGGCACACAGGGACGTATACAACTGGGACAATCCCAGTTCAATGCAAGCAAGACTGCAACTTTGTGTGTCAACTTACTCGGCTCGCTCGGTTCACTATTTATACACACGTCTATTACCTACATCCAATACATCCGTTAGTGTTCAAACATTTTTATCCATAAAACTAATTCAAAGTCTTGTAACATAACACAGCTTCCGCAATGTCCATCCCGTTCCCGGAACTACTCGGCAACGTTCGGAACATTCCAAACATTAAAAATAGATTCCATGTACAGACGCCCCATCAAGTTATCCAAAGCTGTCAAATCTTCCCAGTCAACCTTGAACCTAAAGCTTTAGCAATAAAGTTGAAAATGTCAGATTGAAATGCTGGCGTCTGTATCTAGATAGTCGTACTCGTAGTGTATGTTCCCATGGTGTTTTATTTAAATTGCTTGTCATTATCTTTGCTGATGTGGAGTAAATGAAATCATTGAGATGCTCTCTTGTGTTTTCTCAGGCTGTGAAAGGATCTTTTAGCGCTTATGGTCCATTCACGGAGGGCGAAATGTGGAATTGTCTTTCAATAACATCACGCCTGTAATCCCCGGAGGGCTAAGCAGAATCACATTCCACACACCCACACCCCACATTTCGCCAGTTATGTTTAAGTCCCATGTAATAGAGGGCGAGCCTAATGCCATCAACCGGGCACAAATTCAGACTCCGTGGCTGTGACCGATAAATTCCTGATGGAAAAACCCAATAACACTTTGCCCGTCCGGGAATTGAACGCAGGACCAGATCAGCAGTAGCGATTGTGATCACAACACCAACGAGGCAGTAATTATTCCGATTATTCGAGGCAGAAAACTTCACAATAAACACAAATTTCTAACAATGAAATAATATGAAAAAAAACATGAGGGGGCGTTTCACATTGGTCAGTTTCCCGCACTTGTTAGTTTAATTAATACGACAGTTTCGTTCGCTGATTGGACAGTTGTGTGAATTCTACAGTGACGTCAAATCGGCTGTTTCCACAATTTGCTCTTCTCCTTGCAACTCTAGGAAAAAACAACTAAATTGACAGTTAGTGAAATACCTGGGTTCTTCACCAACTCGACACAAGAACTAAGGTTCTTATGCAGAGTGACGTTTTTTTTTTGGGGGGGGGTAGGGAATCATCAAATAAACCCTCCCGCTCTTGGGCAGAGCGAAAGCAAGTGTCAGACTTCTACTGACTAAAAACCTATGTTCCTTCTTAGCCCTTTATATTGAGGCCGCGGTATCTTTTACAACATCCTGCAGCCCAACTATGTAATACCTTTAATTACTTACGGTATCTATATCCCGTCACGTTGTGTAAACGGTCCATCCTAATAACACAAGTCTATAAAATGCCTATTAGAAGTCTATGATTCTTATTTAACTTTCATTTAACTCTGAACCCTGACCTAGCTTGATTGCTCTGATTAACCTAAGAGGGATCTGCTGGAGCAAGATCTTAGTACGAACGATGTGAATCAAGATCATGGAACTCAATTAATCATTGCAAGGAGATGTGTATTGCATTTAGTGCAGATGGTCAAAGTAGAAGAAAACGTGCAGATTATACGTAACATGCTCGCATTCCCAATGCTATTAATTGGACAAGTCAGGCTCATTGCGTTTTTACCCGACTGCGGCGAAGCCCAAAAGGAGGGTTATGTGTTTGGCGTGTATGTATGTATGTATGTTTCTTTGTTCCCTCATAACTCCTAAACGGATGAAGGGATTTAAATAAAATATACGTCGTTAGGTTCGTCTTGACGGCGCGATCGACACTGGCTACATTACAATTAAAAACAAAGAAGAATTGCGGATTTTGGGGGCAAAATCGCGGATTTAATAACCCTCCTATTGGGCTTCGCCGCAGTCGGGTAAAAAGAAATTCCGATACCATCGAGTAGGGTATCAAAATGAAGGGTTTTAAAAGGAGTTTACAAAAACATATGACACTTATATGTTTAAAAGAAATTTGCAAATCATAGAAACAAACACAAAAGTTAAATCATCTGGAAAAATTTTACGCGACCAACAAAAGAACAAACACAAAAGCACTAAAAAGTTAGAAATAAAAAAAAGTAGTTAAAAACCCGACTGAAAAAACTGAAAAACAAAAAACAAGCACATTTTAAATTAAAAAACAAAACTTGGAAGCAGGCGGGGTTCATTTGAATATTAAATTATGAAATGAAAATAGAATGTACCTCGTCTGCTTAAAAGTTTTCTTTAATTTAGAAAGTGCTTTTTTTTGCTTTTCAGTTTTTTCAGTAGGGTTTTTTAGTTTTTTTACTGCTTTTTTTTAGCATTGTTGAGCTGACGATTACGACAGTCGTGGAAATCGCTTGTAATACCTGGAGGGTTGGGCAGAGGTGTACCCAATACTCGTAGTACACCCACATTAATCTGCCAGTTATGTTTTAGTTCCAAGTAATAGGAGGCGAGTCTATTGCTATTAACTGGGCACAAATTCAGGCTCCGTGGATGCAACTGAGAAATCCCTAATGGAATAACCCAATAACACTTTGTTCGGCCTGGGAATGGAACCCACGACCTCATGCTTAGCCGTTGCGCTGGGCCACTACACTAACGTGGCAGTCCATACATATGAGGCAATGTATTGCGAATTTATTTTGGAATTTCATACAGTATTTTTTTATAAATATTTTTGTTATGGCAGTCCCTACTTCATGAAGGCCTTCGAACAATTAATGATGATCACAAGTCGCAGACACATTGCATGCTTCTCTAATAAAAGTGCTCATAATAGGTACAGCAGTACAATGGTAGGTCGACCTCATAACTAAGATTGATCGGCCTATTAGCAATCATTTGTCAATCGAACGACCCTGCCTGTTATTTAGATTGATATATTCTTCAGTTACATAATTAAGTAAAGCAGGTCAAATCGTTTGGAGAAATTGGGTTTAGGAGAACTGTCACTTACATTAATTTGATATGCTTTTAGTGTGACCCGTATGCGAAATTGGCATAGCAAAGTGGTGGTGCAATTTGATAAAAAGTGGGTAGTTTTCTAATTTGATTGCAAACATTTCATGAGTGTATTGATCAGATTTTTTTTTATCACATCAATTTAGAAATTGGATACAATAGAGAAGAAGAGTCGAGAGAAGTCTTCTGAGTATTCTGGCTGATGGGTACCTATCGGGCTTTGTTATTCGATTTTTCCGTTAGGAATTTCTCATTCACGGAGTCTGGATATGGATGGAACTGACAGAATGTGGGTGTTCAAGGTATACACTTCTTCCTAATCCTTTAAAAAAAGGCCCTACTGGCCTTTTTTTTTGGCGGGTGGAAAATCATCAAATAACCCCTCTCGCTCTTGGGCAGAGCGAAAGGGAGTGTCAGACTTCTACTGACTAAAAACCACCCATATTCCTTCTTAGCCCTATATGTCGAGGCCGGGGTAACTTTTGAACGACCCGGAGCCCTGACGGGCAGGGATTACAGGCCTCATTTTATGTTAAATCTGAAACCATCCGAAACCATCACATGAATTTAGAAATTCGATCCAGTACTTAGAGAGTAAAGTCTCTAACTTTGCTACAATAACCGCATTGTTGCGGACAACCCATAATAGGGGATCGGACTGGGTCAAAAAAATAAGATTTTAATTAGTCCGTCAGTTAGATTATCGAAAAATATTAGATACGTGTTTTTTTTTTTATCTCAAAAATCAATCAAAATTGACGAAGATAAGATGTGGTTATGGCGTCATTTCGAAGAGTTCACGTGTTTTCGAAGCACTGTATTGTCTTAATTTTTTGTTTATCACATAAACAAAAAATTAACACAAAAAGATAAAATACGTGTCCAATATTTTTTGGAAATCTATCTGACGGACTAATTAGTTCTTTTTTGTCCGATCCCCTATTGTACAGGGCATTAAGTTTCACTCTAGTTTTAAAGCTTAAAGTCTCATGCATAAAGGTGTTCATCTATAAATAATATCACCCTAGATCCAAAGTGTGTCATGTGGCGCACCTCCAACCCCTGATGTTATCCCACAGCGCATCGAATGTCGGATAAACTTAGCTATACAGATTAGCCTTGTTCCAGCTGGTTAACTCAGAATCGCTTTATAGGGTGAAGGGTGACATATAAAACTAATCACAATGAAATATAGGTGCTCTATGTTTTGTGTTTAACAGCTTCGGTCGGGAAGGTAGTATTTTAGTCGTATTTTCAGCCCCTTTAAGTAAACGTCAGAAACTTGAAGCAGAGGCGGCCGTAGCAATAATTTTAAGTAATGCAAAATCTTATATTGGCGCCTAGCATCTCCAAAAACAATAAGATAAGCCAAAGGTAGTAATAGTAGTTATAAGTAATCGTGTCAGGTAGTCAGCGCGCTAAACGTCTGACAACCAGTTTACCAAAGCGTCATTCGCCAGATAGACTGAAAGCCAAACCCAACATAATCAGAAAAAGGTTAGGCACATGACTGTTCGTTACAGCAGTACGAAGGTGTTTTACAGCATCGACCATTTAAACCTGATATCATGAGGCAACCGTCGATAATAACGCTGAAAATACAGCAACATCACATAATATTGTAAAACACATAACGTTATTGCGTTATAGGTAAACGGTTCACGCGGCGTTAACTTTCAAAGGCCCATCGTTCTTCGGTAATGAAGGCAGTGACGTAGTTGGACCGTCTCCAAATATCAGATACAAATTAAAATTAAAATAGGGTTACCGTGATATACACAATGATTTTGTAAATATCTGTGACAGTGTATCAATAAACATTGGCGAGATTAAAGAGAGCGATAATTGAGTTGGGGAAACTAGCGAAATGTTTTGGCACAACCACCAATGCTAATGGAGCTTTGATTCGATAAGCAATCGATTTCTTAGATAGGTTACAAACAGTTCGATATACAGATGGATGTAGAGAAAATGGAAGACAGAATGAAGATGGATGCGTATGAGAGAAACAGAAGTAAAAGCATGGCATTTGAAAGGGGAGAAGTTAAGTCTTGTAGCGTCGACCCAAAGAAACGCAACGCAAACGAAAGGCAGAAAGATTCAGAATACAATCTCAACTCAACTCTATTATTACCTATACTATCAAGAGACGGCAAAGCCAGAACGCATGGTGAAGGAAGTTTGTTCCACTGATGATTGATGTCTAAATGAAAATTGAGAACCAGTTTTGAATTTTTGACTTTGAGTTTTGGGGTCGTAGAAGTTTTATTATAAACCACAACAATTAAAGGTCTACATTTAACAACGTTTCAGCCAGGTCAGATACTTTAAGAACATCAGGCTATTTGCAAAGAAGCTACAGTTTTTTTACCATAATGATGTTATTTTCAAAATGATGAGTAACGAATCCGTGATATTATCTGCTGTAGGCACTTGATGCCAGGTTAACGTACTCACTTTTTGTTCATGAAATTTTACACAATGCACGTCGTCGGTGAGAGAATAAATCACATATTGTGTTACTGGGGTGAATGTGCCATGCGTTCGTCTGCGCGAGAAAAATGGTAATAAGTTGGCACTTTAATGCCATGATTTTTTGCACACTGTTCCGCAAGAAAGCTAACACTAGAGAGCTGAGGTGTTAGTTCCAAGTTAATTCTTTCTTTCTTTACCGTGCGGTTCGAACCTAGTCTGGTGTCAATATTTATGCCGCCTGGGGCCTCTTACAAGCCGTCAAGAAATATCTCTCAAGCATGTTGGTTTCCCCAGGATGTTTTTGTCTACCGAAGCAAGTGATAATAATTATACAATACACGCATGGATCATTGAAACCGAATAACATGAGAATTGGCAGTCCGACAGTTACATCGCAAAATTATCATTAACTTAGCAGGCATTCACTGCTAAGTTAATGATAATAATTTAAGAGAGAATCTTGGTAATTAGAAATGGACGACAATAAAGATATAAGAAAGCGTATATAAATTACAACCAGCTATTGTCTTTAACAACTCTCACGCTTATTTTCTCTGATTAGAGCCAGAGGGGTAGAGGCATAGAGGCAAGTGCTTTTGAAGCGTTTCGATTCGTTCGTTGCGATTTTCAACTGAAACGTAGTTTTGATTTTTCCACCGTAGTTATCGTTATAATTATTATGTAGAACGGCACGCACGTGTAACCTTGTCTAGGTCTTAAAATCTGAACACGATGAAATCTACTATTAACTACACGATGTCAGGCATGGTTAAACCCATGTCTGACACAATTAGTTGACGGTCGCAAAACATACGATACAGCAGTAGTGAAGCTGCCGACAATATAAGCCGATTTACGTGCTGAGTCACTGAGTCGAGATTATGTTCTATTGACAAAGAAATAAAATGCAAAGTTCAATGTTGTAAAATACTTTAACATGGAATCACACACAAATCGCACTGTCCTAAGTAATGAACTGATGATTTACAAGTATTTTTTTTTAGACAATGCTCTGTAGTTCCATTGTTCTGCTATACCCAGTTGAAAGGATTTGATTAAAAGTCACAAAGGTAGACCATGAATTCGGGTAGGACATGATGGTTAGGCACGTGGGATAACTTCAGACACCCGAACAGGTAAAGCCGGGATACGAATTCATACGAGCTAATGTACTGTTATTATTGACTGCACAAGTTCAAACTTCAATGAATTTAATCAGGGTAATCAAATATTTGGAAGTGAATAGGATTCCTGTACCGCTTGGTTTCTCTTTAGTTTATCTCGCTAACAATCTATTAACATTGTTCAGTATAAATTGCGCTTCCTGTTTAAAAGAACAATTAAAGTGTCGTTTATTTTTAGATGTTATGTGATGTTAGATCTTTACTAGATTAAATTATTATCTTCATGAATTTTATTTTTGTCTGGTACATAATCCGGTCAAAATTGACATTTTAAATAACAAAAGAGCTGAATTTTGGGTAGAGACCTTGAGACTGTTGACTCAAGGTCTCTACCCAAAATTCAGCTCTTTTGTTAAACTCAAACATTCTATTCGGTGGATCCTTAGCTACTAAATTAATAAATTTTCCTTGACTCTTTAATTGGTACGGTATTTGTTAATTGATGTTTATGGGTATCTCAATGTGTTGTTGAAGGCAATAGTTTTGTTGTAGGCATTTATAAGAGGAAAAGATCTAATCCGATATTTGGTCTGAAACTGATTGTTGGTTACATTAGGTACCTAAATATCATTCATACATTTACATATGAAAGAAAGAAAAGAAAGAAAGAAAATTTATTTATTTGTCGCAGAAACATACCGAGCATACAGGAAAAAAACATTACACAAACAACGCTTAACAGATATAAAAAAAATACAACAAGCAGGGATTACAAAAAAGAAAATGTTGCACGTTGTGACTGCGACAAGTAGGTTGCCACTCAGCATGGTGCTGTGTTATGGTCGCCCACAGCACAGCGCTGGTGATATAAAACATATTGTTCGGGGTTGGGGTGAGATTAAGATAAACTAAGATTGAAGATTATAAAGATGTTATATTTCAGTAATATCTAATCAAACTAATAGAACTAATGAGGTGAATAGGATGAGATTGAGTCGCGCCCGATATGCTATCCGAAAGCGTACTGACTATTTTTACTTTGGTAAAATATAAAATATTCAATGCATATTGCGCGGTGTCGCGATTACGCTGACATGTTCATTTGTTCGGTGATTGACCCGAACATGCTCCCGAGGGAGAAAGAGATGGGGTTAGTAAGTATGTAAAGTTAAATGGGTAGCGAAATTAATATTAACAAGGTGAAAACAATGTTCTTATAATATTAAAATATGTAGTAGTAATGTAGGGTTAATTATGTTAAAAGGTGAGATGACATTACAAATTAAACAGAATCGTTACAGTGTAAATCAGGAAGAGAAAACACACGAAAGATTGGTGAAGAACCTCTATCTTCCTTTTTTTGTAAGCACTCACTAGATAGAGCTAGTCTCTTAGGATCACTTTTCACTGATTTACGACTACATTGCCCCTTTTCCCTAATTTCACTACACTCAATCACAACACTTTCTGGAATGGTGCGTGGCAACGCCGCCGTCGCCGCAGTGGCTGTCGACCGCTCTGCTGTAGAGGTGAAGCGATTTCCTTTACGTTGTCTTTGCCACCAACGTTTAAAACAGTATGCCGCCACCAACAGCAAGATTCCCAATATGATGAGATATATAGCAGCATACTGATGGACGTCGTGGTAGGAGATATTGGTGCTCAAAGGTTCACTCTGCTTCATGATCTCAAGACTTCTCTTAATGGCTTCAAATTGCATGAGATTATCTGAGTTATTGAAATTCAGCTCATACGAGATTTCTGGCATGGTGATATTTATCATGTGATTGATTGGTGATATTTCTGGAGAGATAATCTTTGTCGTCGTGCTAATTTTGCTAGACAATCTTTTGTTTGAATATACCATAAAGTCTTCTGTTTTTACTAAACAGCCTTCCCCAACACGCAACAGACCAGCACCTGATAACCTAACTGCCTGAACTTGATTTTCACACAGAAGTTTGACGTTACATTCATTGCAGCATAAAAAATAATATTTGTTTTCAGATGTTAACTCCCTCCAGTCATTCTTGCATGAAGTAGTTTTAGTTTTACAAGTTCTTGTGCCTAGGATCGTCTCGCAAAGGCTATGATCATCTTTCATGTGGTGAATAGGCCTTCTGATATGACACAGAACAGTCACAGAGTTTTGTAATACGCATGATTGCAGATCCGTTTCTGTGACAGTCAAATACGAATCTTTTCTCATGTTGATGGCTGCTAATTCGGAGATAGTTTTGACTCTCATCATCATGTTATCTTTCGCAATACGTGGAACCGGGATAAGGTTGAATACCTCGTAAAGATCCCTTTCAATCAGGGGTATTCTTATTTCTATAATGAGGTATTTGCCAGAGTATTTGGCTCTTACTTTGAGTAAGCTGTAAAGATCTTTAAGGTTAAAGTTGTCGACAGGAACTACCAAGTCTCCAGATATTTGTGCTGAAATTATGCTTAGCTCTGATCTGAGCTGCTTCGGAGATATCAAATGAAAATCTAATTTTCCACTATAAATGTCAGTTACTGTATCTAAAATTGAGTCCTGGATTCGTCGAAGGGTATAAAGCAAGTTGTTGGCAGTGAAAGCCGAGGTTATGAAATCTGTTATCATAGTTACATTTTGCACTTGCTGAGCGAGGTTTTTATACGAATCTTGGAGAGAATTAAGCTTTTGATTTATTATTTTGTGATGTTTGTTTATAGTATTCTCCATCCTTTTCATGAGATTAAATTCAGCTTCTACGACCGACGTTTGATTTTTCCAGAGGTTGTATAGATGGTTTTCATTATGCTTTAAGAGGTCAATATCCTTCTCATATTTTTCTGCAAATCGTTGGTCCAACACTCCGAATAAACTATTTGCAACGTAGCCTACTCCGTCTAGCAGGCCGCGTCTTCGACGTTTCTTATTAGTCATAAATGCGTCATTCATCATGACAATATTGTCGTAATGTTTAATTTCTTCGAACTCGTGCTCGAGCTGTAACATGACGCCGTCACAAGGTGTTTGTGTTCTTATCGTAGAGCATAAGGTTTCAAGATACGTGATATATTTTAATAAAGCCGCCGTTCCCTCTTGATAAGGCTTTGTATCATAATAGACTATTAAATGCCAATCATCTCTTATTAGATGCAGATGCATATTAGATATTTTGTCGAAGTAGACACTTTTGTTTGTCAGCATGGTGAAGTTGTATGATGCTTGAGCGGTGTTTATTAGTGACAGTAAAAATAATGTCAAAGATAAAACCATAGCTGAGAATGAGATAGGACGCTTTTTCCTCGTAGTTGATGGCTTATTTTCAACTTTTGGGGCACTTGGATCTTGATCATTTTTATTTGTTGGCAACAAGGACAGTTTTACAACAGAGCGTTTTAAGAGCCCGTTTTTAGTTTTGAGTGGGACGACCCTTACGTGCCCGTCACTTCCAGGATGCAGCGTTACGACACGACCTAGACTCCATTTCCCTGGTGGAAGGTTATCGTCCTTTATAATAACGATGTCGTTAAGATTGAGATCTTTTTGACGCTGCTGCCATTTGGCTCTCTTAGACTGCTGCGAGAGGTAGTCAGTCTTCCACTTAGCCCATATATCTTGGTAGATTTTTTGCGTCAGGTGCCATCGTGTTCTGAGATCATGCTCTGTTTCGAAAATCGTTAAGTTGGGGCCACTTGCTAAAAAGTGAGCCGGGGTCAAAAAATCCAGATCTTCAGGATCTTCTGTCAGAGGGCACAGTGGTCTGGAGTTCAAGCATGCCTCGAGTTGGGATAATAGGGTAATATATTCCTCGAAGGTTAATTTTTGCTCTCCCACGACACGTTTGAGATGATGTTTTAGGCTCTTCACTGCTGCTTCCCAGAGTCCGCCAGCCGACGGCCATGATGGGGCGTTAAAGTGCCACTCAATATTCATTTCTGAGATCGTTGAGGTTACTTCTTGTTCAGACAAGATGTTGGAGATTTCGGCAAACTCTTGTCTTAAAATTTTGTTGGCTCCTATGAAGTTAGTTCCCTGATCACTATAGATGTGCCCAGGAACTCCTCTTCTAGCCGACATTCGTCTAAGCGCGGAAATAAATGCCGACGCTGTGAGATCTGAGACGATTTCTAAATGTATGGCTTTAGTCACCATACAAACGAAAACTGCGACATATCCTTTACAGGTTTTAATGCCACGACCTTTGTTCGCCTTAATAAGGATGTGTCCTGTATAATCAATTCCAGTATGATAAAAAGGTCGGTTAGGAATCAATCGCGCTGGAGGTAAGTCACCCATGATTTGATGTTGTGTTGTGGGATTATTTCTTTTACATTTGACACACATTCTTAATCGTTTCTTTGTGACTCTGTTTCCACCAAGAATCCAGTATTTACGTCTTAAAAATCCAGTAGTCATTTTAACGCCACCGTGAAATATAAGTTTATGGGATTCATCTATGATAAGATCTGCCAGTTTCGATTGATTAGGTATTATGATGGGATGCTTCATTTCGGGATCAAGATTTGAATGTTTAAGTCTTCCTCCGACACGAAGTACTTGATTGGAGTCTAGGATGGGATTGAGATTAAGAATCTGGCTTTTCTTATGTAGTGGGTCGTTATTTTTCAGCCGCGATATTTCTTCGTAGAAATAATCGTTTTGGACGTGCTTAATTAACATTTCTCTTGCTGTCTTTATATTTTGCAGAGTAAGGAAACCTGTGCGTTGTTTCTTGTGAACAACAATGTCGATATACTTGTTGATGTAAGCTAATACTCGGGTAACTTTCCTTAACGTGCTATATTTTTTTAATAGCTGATTAATTATAGAATTTTCGGGGTTAACAGTAACTGTGTTTACTTTCTCCTTTTTTCTAAGTTCTTCGCTAGTAATGCTTGTATAAATCGGCATGTTCTGAGATTTTTTGGGGTTATATTGTGGTAACCAGTCGGGCCCTTGCCACCACAGCGAGTGATTGGCTAATTGAGCAGCAGGTAAACTGCGGCTTGCGCAATCTGCGGGGTTTTCTTTAGATTTTATGTAGCTCCAGTTTTCTTTAGGGATTATTTCTGTTATGCTCCTCACTCGATTTGCAACAAAGGGTTTCCATTTCTCCGGTTCGCCACTTATCCAACCTAGTGCTGCCGTTGAATCAATCCAACCATAAACATGCACCTTGTAGTTCATTAATGATAAGATGATTTTTCGCATAAGCTTTGACAACAAGAGAGCGCCGCAAAGTTCCAAGCGCGGGATGGATTGAGGTTTTTTCAGCAATATTACTTTCGACTTTCCAGCGATAAGGGTTACGTGAGTTTCATTTTTTCTTTGTATTTTGCAATACACGACGCAAGCGTATGCTTTCGTGCTTGCGTCGCAAAAGCCACGAAGTTCTATGGTATCTTCTTCCTGGGTTTGAATCCAACGTGGAATTTTAAATAGAGATATATGAGATAGATCGGCTTTAATGGTATTCCACTCTAACGCAATTTCTTGAGGGACAGGGTGGTCCCAACCCTGGTCTGATTTCCATAATTCTTGAAACAAGATCTTAAGCTTTATTGTGACTGGTGCTAGCCAGCCCAAAGGGTCGAAAATTTTCGAAATTTGAGATAGGAACTGTCTTTTGGTAAGGATGTCTTGCGAGATAAATTCTATGGGGTGAAAGATAAATTGATCATTTTTTGGTTCCCACCGAAGACCCAAAGTTTTGGTTGACTCCGGTTGCTTAAAATCAAAGTCTTCCTTTTGAAGTGTGTCGGAACTATCTATTATTTCCGGCAAGTTTGATCGCCATTTTCTGAGATTAAACCCTCCAGATTTGAGGAGGTTGATCATCTCTGCTTTGAGCTGTTTAGCTGCTCTCGCTGAATGCTCTCCATGCATGAGATCATCCATGTAAAACGAGTGTTCTAAGATGTCAGGAGCGCCACTATGAGGATAGTTTGGCCTTTCATCGTTGGCCAGTTGCTTAAGTGTCATCATAGCCAAAAAAGGTGCGGCTTTTGTGCCATAGGTAACAGTCGCCAACTGGTATTCTTTTAAAGGTTGAGATTGATGGTTCCGCCAGATAATTTTCTGATATTTCTGATCATCGGGATGCAGCCAGATTTTGCGAAACATCTTTTCTATATCTGCTGTAAAAGCGTATCTAAATTGTCTCCATTTTAAGATAAGGCTCTGAAGGTCTTGTTGTAAGTTGGGTCCTCGGCACATAAGATCATTGAGGCTGTTTCCACTCGAGGTTTTTGCCGAGGCATTAAAGACAACTCGCAATTTGGTAGTTGCTGACTCAGCTCGTTGGACGCAATGGTGCGATAAGTAGCAGTCCGGCTGTACGTGTGGCGTAACCGGTGTCATATGTCCGAGTTCTAGGTATTCAGAAATAAACATTTTATAGTCACGTGCCACAGCTGGTTGTTTACTTAATTTCCGCTCTATTTGGAAAAATTGGGCAATCGATTTTGTTTTCGACTCGCCAATATTTTCCTCAAAGTTTTCTTTGAATGGCATTTTAACGACGTAGCTTCCATCTTCCCGTCTAGAGGTCGAAGATTGGTAAAAATCGATGCATTTTTGTTCTTCTTCTGACATTGCTGGAGGTTCATGTATGTCCTCCACTTCCCAAAATTGCTGAATCTCCTCGATATTATTTAGGATGACATTGCAATGGTACGTTTTATAGTTGCCGCTTAAGATCCATCCCAACTGGGTTTGTTGGGCAATGGGCAACATACCTTCTGACCGACATATTCCGTCCATAAGGATAGTGGAATAAATATCTGCCCCAAATAAGATATCGATTGGTCTACTTTTATAAAATTCGGGATCTGCTAGAGTTATGTGATTAAGAGTAGGCCAGTCTGGCTTGGGTAACGTACAGCTGGGTAGGTTATTTATCAGTTTGTTCATTATATATACGTCCGTTTTAAAGATAAAATCGCTAACTAACGACGAACATTTGATGGTAATTCTGCCCTTACAGTTGTTTTCCTTGTTTCCTATTCCAGAGATATAACCGTTGCATTTGCGTCGCGGTAGTCTTAACAACTGAGCTGCGCTTTCCCTGATAATGGATGTCTGTGACCCTTGATCTAAAAGAACTCTCATTTTTTGGTAAGATCCGTCCGTTGCTTGCACATTAATGATTGCTGTGGCAAGCAATATTTCTGAGGGTTCTTTAAGAAGCGATGCAACTGTGTCACTGTCTTGCTGTTGCGATGGCGATTTCGTAACCGTGGCTGCGTTTGACCCAGATCGATGTGACGTAAATGCTTCATGCAAAATGGTATTGTGTTCATTATTGCATTCTTTGCATCTTATTTCGGAAAGGCATTTTTTGCCTTCGTGATAATGTAAGCAATTAATACATAGGTGCAAGTTAGCAATAGCGTTTTTACGCTCATTTGGTTGTAATTCCAATAATTTTTGACATGCATGAATACGATGATCGTTGGAGTTGCAAATAGGGCATTGCTTACGATTGTTAATTTTGCCTTTGGACTTTGATGATTGTGACACTTGGTTTGTTGAGTAATTCGGTTTAGGATTGTTATAGTTTCGATTATAATTAGAACCTTTTGAAAATGATGGTTTGTTATTGTTGTTGGATTGAGATGAGGATGATTTCTGCGTGGAATTTTCAAGCTTCTTACGTGAAGTTTCCAGCATCATAAATTTAGTTTCCAAAAAGTTAAGGAAGTCCTCTAAGACGGGCAACTCTCGCGGGGATTTTAAAGCTTGTAGATAATCCTCATATGTATCCGAGTCCAGTTTTTGGGACAATATACATACGAGGAAAGGGTCCCAGGAAGTTACATTAACTCCCAGATTCTTGATAGCATTCACGCTCTCATAGGTAGTGTCGTGAATGCGTTTTATATGATTTGCTGACTGTTGCTGGCTTACAGGGATATTCATGATATTGTTAAGATGAGAGGTAAAAATCAGTCGTTTATTATTATAACGATGATTTAGGATATTCCAGCACACAAGATAATTGTCGGAGCTTATTTGGAGGTGCTGGATTAATTTTTCGGGTTCACCTTTGACCTTGCTTTTTAAAAACTGCATCTTTTGTGCATTCGACAAAGAGGGGTTATTGTGCACTGCTTCGGTAAAAAGATCTTTGAACGATATCCACTTATTGTAGTTTCCCTCAAAGGTGGCTATCTCCATTTTAGGAGTCGATTTTTCAATATGCGCAACGGACCACATTTTCTTGTTGATGTCTTTCTTGATTTTGTTATAATGTTTCTCGTAATGGGTAAATTGTTCTTCGTATTCGGGGTTTGATCCTCCACATTCGTTGTCCAGCTCCCAATGAAGCGAGTCAATAGCCGCCCAACGAGATTGTATCGTCTTCAGGAGATCTTCGAACTCCCATTTTTCCGTGACGTGATCAAGGTCGATATTGGATGAGGTTCTCATGAAAGCCTTAAAGTTAGTAGCTTGTTTTTTGAATAGTTCTGCCGCTTTACTGTCTTCAAGAGCAGGAGTAGATATTTTAGAAGCAGCGGGGGCTGCGAGATTCGAAGTTCGAGATTCCGCAGTAGGTTGGAACGTCGGAGGTTTTAAAACAGGGGTTTGCGGTCTGTTTGCGAGAGGGTTATAGTTCTGAATAGTAGTTTTAATGCTGTTATATTTTTCAGTCATTTGATCGTATTGATTAGTACTGAAATATGGATGAGATTTATCATCAAAAGATAACAAAGTCATATGATTATTATGGAACTCCGTAAAATATTGTTCCAAGGTAGCTAATCGACGACGTAGGTAGTCCGAGGTCTTGCGCTCTGCACCATCCTTTTTGAAATTGGTGAAGAGCCCATTTATGGCTTCGATCAGTTGATGTTGGGTTGATAAAATGTCTTCCATGTTCGACATTATGAGGGTAAAAAAGAGACCTTACTTGTACTGAAGGCTTCTTTGGAGATCAAAATGTCCTTGCGATGGCTGCAAGAACAAACCTGGAGTAGCAGCGAGATGAGGTGTCGCGATGCTTTCGTAAAACCAGGTTCAATCAGGATCAGTAGGATGATGTTGGAAAGTAAATCCACTCAGTTCTGTTTCCACAGCGAGACACTCACACAGTACAGTTTGTAGGTACACGCGTAATAGTCCCGCTCCGGCTAGGCTCGAAGGACCAATGTTCGGGGTTGGGGTGAGATTAAGATAAACTAAGATTGAAGATTATAAAGATGTTATATTTCAGTAATATCTAATCAAACTAATAGAACTAATGAGGTGAATAGGATGAGATTGAGTCGCGCCCGATATGCTATCCGAAAGCGTACTGACTATTTTTACTTTGGTAAAATATAAAATATTCAATGCATATTGCGCGGTGTCGCGATTACGCTGACATGTTCATTTGTTCGGTGATTGACCCGAACACATATCTTCAACTAGCACTTCGTCCACAAAACTGTGGTAGCGCGGCTAATATACTTACATCATCATCATCAGCCTATAATGTTCCCACTGCAGGGACTCAGGCCTCCTCAGGTCCGCTTCATGTTATAAGCTATTAATTTTTATTTTTTTGTCAATTTGTTCTGTCCTGTGTGAAACCAATAAATACTTTTTCTTTCTTTCTTTCTCTTTCTCTATAGGAGAGGAATGGGCTGTAACTCACCACGCGCGCCCAGTGCCGGTTGGTAGATGTCACATGTCTTCGAATTTTTTGGCTCTAAGACCGTTGCCGGTTTCCTCACGGTGTTTACCTTCACCGTTTTGAGAGATATTATTTTGTAATATACCTACATGATATAATAATACATAGCCAATAGGACCCTCTAACAATGTTCTTTCCGGAGAAAATCCCCATTTGGTGGGCAATCTCATTTATAGAAGATACGGTTTTTCGGCAGAGTCGATACTGATACAAGTACCTACATCAAAAATGTAATGAACCAAGATAGTCTTTTTTCTCTGCGTGTCTGTTTGTGTTTGACGGTAAACAAAAGTTGCAAATTGACCGCACTGCCCACCATACACTAAAGTGCAGTAACAGCAAAATCACGATTTCGAGTAAAACGCATTTAAAGTTAAGAATTGATTTTAAAAAATCAACAGAATGTATAAGCAAAAAAATTTGAATGCAGAAAGGTTGTAAAGGCATAGGTTCACACGTTAAAGCAATAAAAAAAAATATATCTTAGTAACTGAATTTATTATGGCCATTTATTCTTTTTGGTGCCTATTACTGCATAGCCTTTTTTGTAAAAAATACCATTTTAAACTTAGTAAAATGCAGCAAAAAGCCCTATTACTGCGTTTGGATCAGTTATTTTGTCAAGAAACCCAACTAACATGCAGTAAGGTCAAAAAAATACTGCATTTTAGTTAGTTTTTTAAGAAAAAAGTGTTCAATTTACTAGTGCAGTAAGAAAAATAGCTAGTTCACATTTTAAAGACCGTTTATTTCTTATTATTTAATCACAATAATTCAACTCACTTATGTAAAATTTACATATCAAAAATAAAAAAAAACATCTAATTAATAAAGGACCCTGCGCAGAATGCACAACCTCCTTTGACAGTTTTTAAAACAATGCAGTATTTAAAACATTAACTGCACTTTAGCTAGGAATAATCATATCTGTGTCATTATGCTATCCAAACTAATCTGCAGTAATGCTGTATTTTACTGCGTGTTAGTCAGTTTATAATGATAAAAGAATGTTAAGTATTCACAACTAAAATGCGACAAGCTTTGATTTTACTGCATTTTAGTTGGGAGTTCGTGACAATAAATTGTATTTTCTTAATTTGCAGTAAAAATAGCTTGTATGGCGGTAAATTTTACTGCGTATTAATTTTTTTTTTAATTTTTTTCCAGAAATATAAAACTATCTAAAGAACTGTAAAATTATATTGCTTACTGCATTTTAGTTATGAAACCTTAAAATTTAATCTGCAGTATAATTTATACTGTATTTTAGTTGGGAAATCACGCCAAATTGTTAATTTTTTTCGTTTGCAGTAAGTGAAAACTGTTAAATAAAAACCATTCTAATAGTCTTAGAAATAAGTAAGTTAATTCAATAGAAAGCTTAAGAAACCCGCTTTCAGAATCACTAATAAAACGAAAAATCACAAAAGGGCTGTTACTGCTCTATAGTCTCTGGTGGGCAGCGCAGGCCTCAGTTTACATTTTGTGAATAGGTACCGTTACTTCTCTCTACGCATAACCAACCCAAAAGTGAAACATAAGAAATCAAATATGTAGGCTCGCAAGTTCGCAACCATAGGGAGTGTTTATTTACGGAGTCTAAACAGGATTGTACAGAATTTGACAAAAACCCCTGAGAAAATAAAAGTATAAAATTGAGTACTGTACCTGTTGAGACAGATTTATAGTGATTTATGATAGGTACAGGAGCTCATAGTACAAGAGGGCTACACTGATCTAAGAGTTAATTACACTTGTCAATAAAGGTTTAATTATATTGTCTGGGTTGATTTGTTTGTATTCATGAAATGACCCGGTCGAATAGTAGCCTATTTCCTTCTCTCCTAGGTCAGGTCTCCCCCAGCTTTGGACTTATCTGTACTAAATCGTAGCAATCTGTTCCATGGTTTTGAAATGCCAAGGTAACAGACAGATACAGTTATTTAGGTAAGTATCGTATCATAATTCATAATATCAATAAGTATGTAATTTTAAAGGCTTTGAATTTTTTTTATTAACGTTTTTCTTGCTTTTCATATTTTCCGACTTCTGTAATAAAAAGGTACCTACAAATGTTAATTTGTCAGCGATTGACAAATTAACATTTGTACGGACACAGTGTTAATTTGTCAGCCATTTATCATAATGTAGATTTTAATCATATGATTAATGTGCAAGACATTAGCATCTAAATGGAGGATTGGAACTTTGTTTACGAACGTTTCAGAACCTTTTAAATAAAAAATCTATTGGTTTTTAATTAAAATGCCTATGTCATACCATAATCTGAAAGAACGAGACTCGTTATTTTATAAGACCTCAATTACAAGTTCAGAATCATCATCACCGTCATTCTTTAACTCTTCCCAATATACAGTATGTACCTAAGTTTGAACGAGGGACAAATTGAAACCTGCTATATTTTAATTTGCTATGTTTACATGATACTAATAAAAATATTAACAAAAAAAACACTGATTAAAAACACACCAAATACACAAACAAAACCATACCAAATACTTCGGAAAAGTCTCTTAACCCTTGCATTTATCACAGAAAATGTGCGCGGATCAATGATTTTTAGGCGTAATCCATTTTCCCTTGATATTTTAAAACTGGCGTAGGACAATGGCATAAAAGAAACGTCTAATAAAGTGAGATCTGGAGAGCGTGCGGGGGCCACGGTACAATTACGTCGCAAATTAAGGTTATACTTTTTTTACATATATTTGGGACGAGAATCGGATATTGAATACCCTTCTCCAATATGACCCTCGTTTAACCTAACACCCTGCATTTAAAGTCTGCGCAGCATGTGTTCTTCTTCCATTCTTCATCATCAGCAGCAGTCATCTCCTTTCTAGCCATATCATTCGTCACAAAGTCCATCCATCGTTTCTCATTCCTTTCATTCATTCCCAGTGACAACCTATTACCACACAACTTTTAAGTCAACAGCACCAGTTTCAGACTTCAGGTTTAGGATAGAACCGTTTTTAGATAAAATCTATTTCACTGATTATGTAGAACTACGGTTTGGAATGTAGTATCTGATACATTGTTTACTGTGGACTTTCTTTAAAGTAATAATTTAATATCCAATACAATGATCCTCTCGACGTTGCCGCGTTGTACATTATATTATAACACTTACTGTACCGATGCACTCAGTATCAGTGTGCAAATATGCAGCCATGAACACAATTTCAATTAAAATCTCGTTACAGTCGTCGTTATATTTTTTTAACCTATTTTTTCCATTTTATTTTGTCCATGGAAGTGAACTGATTTCCAAGAGGTTCTGTACCTAGTTATTAAGTGTGTCCATATTGTTTTCTGCAGCCTTTTTTGTATAGAATCCCCGACAGAATCCCCCCGATCCCCGATATTATTTTGTAATACTTTATCGACATGATTAGATAAATACTAAAAAACAGTGATGGTGCAAGACCTTTTTAGGAATTTCACATTTGGACCCGTCATCAATTAGGATATCGGTTGTCCGAACCGGGGGCCTAGGACAGTGGCAAGTTTGGCAATCCCCAATCCCTTTTAATCACCTAAACTTTTCGATAGCAGTTAAACAAAACTGTCAATCGAATATAATAATATTATGAGATTTTCTCTGATAGAATTTTACTTTGTCTAGGCTCTCTGAACAGATAAATTACATAGAGGAAATCTAGTAGGTGTATAGCAAATAGTAGCACCTATGTACCTAGTATTAGTAGTAAAGTAAGTATTTGGAAAGATATCATTCTCAAAAAGGCAGTAGTTTCATTGTTTTTGATACTCAGACCGCAATCTGTGACACACATACTCATAGTCGAGTCGTTCAACTGTGTCGAATGCTTTTCGAAAGTCTGAAAACGCGTTAGTCTTTATATATAATTGACGATAAGGAAATACAATTTCTTAAAATGCCTTTTTAGTGAAAGCAACATGTACAGTCACGAGCAATAATAAGTAAACACTTGGCAAAGTTCAAACTCGAGTCTCTCGTGAAATAATGATTGCAACTTTAGGCTATGATCTGGTTTGTGATAATATGGGTTCCAGAATATTAGTTTCGCTACGTAACACGACAATGAAACCAATACAGTAGCTGAAAGTTGCTTCTAAACGTTGTTAAGTGTATACATATCGGTGCTGCTAACTGTACTTACGAGCAACGGTTTTCGTTCGAGGAGATAGCTGTGTGTCTGATTGAGTACTTTCTCAGCATTTGAATTTAATTTAATTTATTTGACTGTTTCGTTGGTCTAGTGATCGCAAGCTTGACTGCTGAGCATGACATCCTGGGTTCAATTCCCAGGACAGTCAAAGAGTTATTGGGTTTTTCATCAGAAATTTCTCAGTAACAGCCACGTAGCCTAGAATTGTGGAAAAAGGTTTATGGAAAAAGGCCCTCCCCTTATTAAGTTATTAATTAATTCATTTATTTTCAGGTAAATAACACCCATTGCCACACACAAATTGATACACAAAATTACAATTAATTAGAATCAAAATAAAATAAAATACAATAAAATCATACTAAAACCAATCAAATTAAATCAAAATAAAATAATATAAAATACAATAAAATCATAATAAATCAAATTTAAATTAAATCAAAATTAATAAAATAAATCGAAAAAATAAATAAATATTAAAACCTTCTCTCCGACACTGGCACAGCAACATGTCTGTCGGCACAAAGCAGTCAGTGCGAGCCTCCGTGAACATACCCGATGCACTACAGTATCGGGGTAGCCCCATCACCGCCCTGAACGCATTATTGTACTGGACGCGGATGGCGCTGTAAGTTTTATTTGAGTAGTGAGCCCACAGACTGCATGAGTACAGAGATGTACAGTACGCTCTAAAAAGCGTAGCTTTAACCTCATTAGAGCACCGCGCAAATCTGCGGGCAATCATGTTAGCTCTAACAGACAACGCCCTCCGCTCCCGTTCCATGTCTGCGTGATCCTTGAGGTCCACAGTCAAAACATGCCCCAAGTATATAAAGTTATCCACCCTTTGCAAAGGAACCCCATTGAGTCGAATCGGCGGTATGCTTACCGGACATTTTGCACTGGCGGTCTCAAAGATCATACACTGGCTTTTCTTTACATTATACAATAAACCGTGACCACAAGCATATTCCTCGCATATTTGTAACAGCTTTCTCAAGCCACAGACCGAAGCGCTCATCAGCACCATGTCGTCAGCATAACTTAAATTATTGACACATGTACCGTCAATGTGACAACCGACATGCTCACTGCTGAGCGCCACGATCAGCCCGTTAATATACAAATTGAACAGGGTAGGAGAGGTTAAGCCAACCTGCCTGACTCCGCATTCGAGCTGATACGCATCCGACATTGCCCCCGCCCACCTAATACTATTAGACTGGTGCGCATACCAGTACTGGAACATGCTGATGAGTTCCGGCGGGAATTTTATGTTCCTCAGCTTGTTCCACAGCAGGTCATACGCTACAAGGTCAAAAGCTTTGGACAAATCAAGGAAGCACGCGTACACGGGTGTTTTTCGATCTGTGTAGTATTTGACGGTATGCTTAAGACACAATATAGCACTTTCAGTGGACAGCCGGGGACGAAAACCGAACTGGTTATCGTGCAGAGTTACCGATCTATTTAACTGTGCGTTAAGCAAACCGTCAAACACTTTAGCAGTTACAGTGGCAAGAGAAATAGGCCTGTAGTTACTCTTATCAACTATAACTATGACCTATAACTGGAAATGTGGGTGTACTATTGCACCTCTGCCTTACACTTCGGGATTTCAGGCGTGATTTCATGTTAAAGATACATTATGTACACGAAAGTATAGTGGTAGAGCTTTAATTACGTGTAAAGGGAATCCTAAATGATATTTAGGTCAACTAAACGGGTGTGTAAAATTATTTAGAAAGCTCTGGCTCATTTGATTTTTATGCATTCAAGTCACGTCACATTTAGGAGGTTTCGCTATTTTAATTAGATAGAGTTCCGGAAGAAAAATTAAAGGTCATGTCGGTTTGTCTAGTCTATTTGTAAAAATTACAAAGGAAGAACAGTTATTATGAATAATCACAGTAGGTAAGTATATTAATTTAACATATTGGTTATCTACATATTTCTAGAAAAGTAAGTGTTCCTTTAAATACTGTTCAATTTTGATCTCTTACTGCCGCACTCAGAGAGCTTTAATGATTACTTATGCCGTCACTTAGTGATGGTTTTGACAGTTTTGTCATACGAAAAAATATGTCAAACCTTACTAAGTGACGGCTTAAGTAATCATTAAATATGTCTGAGTACGGCAGTTAGTATTTTATAAGATGGTCATGGTCACTAAAAACGGGTTAATGAACATTTCTATTGTTTGTTTCGAGTTCTCGGATATTTCGGTGCTGTTGCAAGCACCTGCTTGGTCACGGATAAACAGTAAACATGGTATGGTCCCTGGTTTCCTACCTTATTTGGTAAACCTACACAAAAAATTGGCAAATTGGCAATTTTCATCTATTTTTTTTCAAACTTCATTTGTCTGTTGGTAAGACGTTTAAATCGGGTTAAGAGAAGGATGATGAGGGTCATAGGTAGCCTATACATACACCGGTAGTCTACCTTGAGTCGGTCTTACAATATTGCAATAATTATTATCTTCCTGCCAAATAACATAATAATAATAATTTTATTGGGGTCGGAGCAAAACTTCTTCTTCCGATTTCCCCTGCCTATCGTCAGTCGTCACACTATTATCATTCACTCCATACATTGCAATAATAATAAAGTTAAATAAGTAATTAAATAACTTACCAGGCACATCATGAGCTCTGAACATAGGGATGTCCTTATTGGCGAAGATATAGGCAGTCTTCGTACCATACCGGAGGTAAGGGTCTTCTTCCACTGACAGGCAGGTCTCCTGACCGCTCTGACCGCTGGCTACGGCCAGCAGCAGGAGTAGAAACCACCAACTCATCTTCTAGAAAAACGGAGATGTTAAAGTACATCTCATATCTACAGGAAATTTGTTATGACGCAGAACAACGAATTTTTGGGGACGTTTGAGATCTAATTATTACGAGCCGTGCACAAAGCTAGCAAACAAGCATTCTATACCTACATCAAACGCCTCGCAAAAATTATTGGTGTGAAATTCCATTTTTAAGATAAGTGTCTATTTTAGGCCACCGCTCTGCATTGGGCATTTTAATGTAAACTTCATGATTTTAGGATGGTACCTACTATAAATAAGCACTCAGCAAAAATCAGAACAGTAACTGCGCTAAATATTGCTGGTTGAATTTAGTACTTTTGGTTTTGAATTTTCCGATGGTCAGGAATATCTTCTAAATTATAGGTTCGTAAACAACATTGTTAGTTTAATGCTCACAAAATGATATTTTATTAATGTTGTAGGCAATGCACGTCGTGTGTAAGTTATGTTTTATAATAAGTAATTTATATTGTAAATACATAATGTATGATGTAGGACGAGTACGCAAAAGCTAAGCTAATGTAAGAGTCATTGTTTTTGCAAATTCATTTTATTCTTATTACAGTCGATCAAGCTATTTGGTATATACACATAATATCTTTATAATTCTAGTACACTGATAATATTGATTGCAATTTTGTGTATAAAGCGTTTGGCATTAAACACTGTATCGTTTGACATCAATCTCTAAATGTATCTGTATAATCTTAAAAGTAATATGCAAGTTAGCTGGCTGCATACTTAACACCTTGTTCGACCGAACATAGGTAGGTACGTCCTAAAGTCGGACATACTTAGTTGAAGACATGATTCGATAGCTGCAAGCCAAATCAAAAGAACGTTATGTTCGTAAAAAAAACTCGTGGAACTAGTTTATAGGTGCTTATTAAATCAGCTTATTACTCAACATTCACAACAAGCTTGAAACTTCTCGTAGTTTTGTGTAAATAGTGGCCTTTTATTAATATAGATTGAATTACTTACTCGAAGGTATTAAATACCCCTTTTATTAAATTTGATTCTCAAAGGAAAATAATCGGAAATAATGGCCTACATCCGGTTAGTTTTGAGCACAACCCACAAATGAAATATAAAAAATACTAGGAAACTTTAATGGCACCGGCCGGCAATTCATAGGTTAATAATAATTTTATCTATAAATAGTTTACGATTCACAGACTCCACAACATTAAGTAATTGAAAACTTGTTGTATCTTTGAACTCAATGGAAAAAAAGTGGGCACAATTCAACTCAAAGAGCAAACAAATAACAAGCGGCACAATGGGCGTGAACCTGCACTAATGTGGCACTCTCGAACACTACACCAAAAGTATATAACACGAATAATTAAACGAACGGTACTACGCTTATTACCTTTGCGCGGGATAATTCGGGAAACATAACGCTTGTCTCTGGTTCAAAAACGCGGGAAACGCGGTGGCCCGCGGGCGCAATGGCGGAGGCACTGACTGGAGTGCGCTTGCCGCTTGGTATACGAATGACCCGACCGGCTGCCTCTCTCGACTCACAACTATTGGCCCCTCGTGTAGTATGCTTACAAGTTACAACCTCAAAACATAACACGCAGCAGCATAATTATTGAATGAAGTAAAGTTACATCTTGGATTATGATCGAGTCATTTGCTGGGCGAAAGAATTTTTCCTTCAATGTCAGTCGTGTTTATACAGCTGACTTAGCTTGTGTGGATGAATGTGCATTATTGTAAACGTTAATACGCTGACATCCATGATCTGTCAATAAGCTAGCGGCACATAATGTAGATTTAATGAAGAAATGGTTCCACTTAATGATGCTTGGAAGTAGAATCTACATTGGTCTTGGTTGTACTTTATGGAGTTTCTAATTTTCAGTAATAATAATAACCCCATTTGTTAGTTAAGTTAAAACAGGTGGGTACCTACTCGCCTACCTACCTGAAGAAGAATAGGTAGCGTCTTCGCAATTTATGAAAAAAGAAACCGGATAACATTGCACTAAAATTTTCCAGAATTTTCTCGATCATTCGTTGGATAAATCACGTAAATGAATCGATAGTTTTTGTGTCACGCATAGGCCACCGTGAGTGACATCATGCTTTGTCGAGAAAATAGCAAGTGAGGTAATCCACATACCTATATCGGAACATGCGGTCTATGTAAGCTGTGAACTATGGTTAAAGTTTTCCTGATTTAGTTATGTGTTAGAGATATACTCGTATCGACTAAATGTGAACTGTAGCAAAAACCTCAAGCATATTATGCTATTTTGGTGTCTTTAGTCAAACACCTAGCTTCTAGCTCTAGGTTTTTTTCTCATTTTAATTCTACTGCACTGAGATCAAACGATCGCAGCTCAATTTTCAGTGCCTTGTCTTTGGAACAAAATGACATGATGCAAACTCTGCAATTTTATATCGTAAGATATACACGTTCCTTAATAATATATCCGACGTGAGTCCATAGTTTTCCCAACACCCCGTAAAACCACCGTAAGAAAATGACGTAAACCGTACGGCCTATTTTCTAGCCGTTTATCTTGACATTTTATTGTTCCGACAGAATAATCGCATGGGAACATTTCTCTGTTACGCTGTTACGCATTATTGTGCCTGCTGATCAAAGATTATTGTGCATCAATTTGTGTCAGGTACTTTATTAAAGTTTACGGAACATACTCGTACCTTATTACTTTATTACACGTGTAGAACAGTACCTTTTTAAGTCTTATCAAATTTGATTACAAAATCATAAAGTAGGAGGACTGTCTAGAAAGAAGTAGGGTCGGATTTCTTTAGTAGGTAGAGCCTTCTTGTGTTGGGTCTTAGGCTGTCAAACCTGCTGATTGACCAATATTTCTACCAAAACCTAACTAATGTTTTGTAACTCTAGCAGTACCTACCTATTAGGTAAACAGGAACATTTGACTGAAATATCGGTAGGAACTACAATGTTCAAAGACAACAACAACGCAACGTTTTATGCATGCATTGATCATCGGTTTATTTTAGTGCGTTTGTTTGTTGTGGAGGTGTAAATAATAATGTGGGAGCCCTGCTGCTTAGTCGTAAAAACAATGAAAATACAAGGCAGGTACCAATAGGTGTCTATGCATGAAACAACAAAACTACAGTAGGTAGTGACAACATTACACAAATTCCGAAGACACTTAGAGAAAAACGAATTTACTCCAAATTGTATACATTTAACTCCCGAAGATAATACGTAGTTGAGCAAAAAATCCAGTTACAAACTCCCCAGTCGGCTAAAAAGAACAAACACTTTAATATAATTACTTTAATCACAGCGAAGCCGCAATCAACATCGGTCAGTAACACTGGCTGTGATGAAAGACGTAGGTACCAGTCTATGGTACCAGTATAAAACCTGCATAGTTGCGACCTCATTCAAGCCCAAGCTTGGAGAAAGCGGTGCCAGAAACTCAGTAAGCTTGGTAGTACACACTCGAGCTTCAGATAAGAGTTATGAAATGCCCTGATAAGGAGATTAGTGTTCTGCTTGCTATTTATGGAATGTTAGATGTTGCGTTCGCTATAATGGCTCTATAAGGTGAACTTTGGGGATTCTTTTTGGATCGTAAGGACTGTTTCAGTGAGGTATCAAGTGTGTTGAATTTTAAGCGAATGATAGACTTTGGATTTAAGAAATTAAGCCATTATTGTAAGAAATTGTAAGAAATGGTGTTTTTTTGTTAACACATAACATCACGCCTGTAATTCCCGAAGGATTTAAATAGGCAGAGGTACGTGTATCCATTAGTAGGTAGGTAGGTACACCCGCATTTCGCTAGTGTATGTTTATGTTTTTGTAACACCGCGGAAGAGCTTCCGGGCACTAATATTCAGACTCCATTACTGGTACTTAGAAATTCCTAATTGAAAACCCAATAACACTTTGACGACCCGGTAATCGAACCGAAAACACAGCAGTCACGCTTGAGACCAACGAGGCCATCAGTTTATTTACATGAGTAAAAATAGTTGTACTTACTAGGTACATAGGTAGATCTTGATTACCTGTCACCGTCATTGACATTCAACGGTACTTCCAGAGTAATGACTTCAAAAGTACCTACCTACCTAGGCATAGCAAGCACAATATTATCAACCATAAAATTCAAATTGCTATTTTTGTCTGTTTGTATAAATTATTATGAGTATCCTTTTCATCGTTCCATTGTATAGAGCCAAATCAATGTAGGTGGAATTAAAGTTGTGCTCGCAAAAGATTTATATCGTTTTATTTCTATCACTGTGTCCCTTGGTTTCACTCGCAGTTCCTCAATTAGCCCGGCTTTTAAGGGTCGGGGCGACAGCTTTCGCGGAACATTGCGCTTTTAAATGCAAAATATTTACATTATTCCTAATTCACTGCAACTCCTAAACGCCAGAATCAACAGTGGAGACCACCAGAAAAGCGCCAAGACAATGAAGTTCCATCTCAGACCAACAAAAAAGGGAGCTCGGTGAAGTCCCAGCAGGGAAAGAATTTAACTGTCTGTCTAGAACTGTGGATCTCGCAATCATTAAGAATAGTGGAGGAGTAGGAAAATATTTTTTTTTGGCGGGGGGAAAATCATCAAATAACACCTCCCGCTCTTGGGCAGAGCGAAAGGGAGTGTCAGACATCTACTGACTAAAAACCTCCCATGTTCCTTCTTAGCCCTATATGTCGAGGCCGCGGTAACTTGTGAACAACCCACAGCCGCGACGGGAGGAAAAAATAACTTCCACTTTGTTTTGCTACACTAGTACAGATAAGAATTAGAAAAAACCTATCATCATAAACTGTAACATCCTCACAAGAAATTATTACAGAGCAGACCACCCACTGTTTCTGATGGGACATGAGACCATAATGACAAAAAAATAGTCTAAATCTCATTCTTTTTTTTAATACAAATTCCACAATCATAGAAACATCCGCAACACATAAATAGTCAATTAATCAAAACACGTCTGGTTGCATACCTTCACGTTAAACATTACGGAAACAGTTCTACACCTGTACAGTCACAAACATCTAGATATCTTACACTAGCGGACGTCACGCGGTTTCACCAGCGTAGTTCCCGTTCCCGTGGTACAGGAATAAAAAGTAGCTTATGTCACCCGAGGATAGTGTAGCTTCCCAACGGTGAAAGAATTTTTCAAATCGGTCCAGTGGTTTCGGAGCCTATTCGTTACAAACAAACAAACAAATCTTTCCTCTTTATAATATTAGTGTAGATTGATGCTATGATTCTAAAGCGAAAACAACTTACGTAGCTTTGGTGAGAAAACAACTATGAATTATATGGGTTACAAAATATTATGAATACTTAATAATATAAAATTACAACGATTAGTTGGAGAAAACAGTTGCTACATGTAATTGCTAAAAAAAATACGTAATAGTGCAACCATATCTTATTTGAACCATCAATCAATCTATTTTCTCACCACAATATACATACTTAAATCATTATAAAATGGTCAGATTCAACAAGATACATAATTCAGGTAAGTATATATTGTGGGAGACTTGTGCCTGAGCTAGGCTAATGGCCATCGAATTTGACCACCTTCTACAGTTCAATTCTGTATAAAATATCCGTGCTAGTGAGTGTACAGCTAACTATACATAGAGCTACACTGCGATGCATGCAGTGCGACCTCAATTTTCATGTGCGGTGACCCGTCAGCCGTCCATAATGCCACCTCATCTGTTATACGCTTGAGATGCGTGGCGATCTATAGAGGCAATTTAAAAACATTGGCCTTTGAATAATGAACGTTCGCTGGATGGGGTAATATGAGCCATAATGAATAATAATAATGAAAATTCGTTAGTCTGTTGGAGGAGCTATAATAGCCGCTTGGTGTCGGTCTTCAGGTTAAGCCGCACTTGCCCATTACTTATCGAGATTCCTCCGTGTCTACATAGCCTCGCCATTACTAACTGGGTTGTGGAGGTTAGATATTAGGTATCAGTATCACAGTGTAATTCACGTGAAAAATAAATGAAAAAGTAACATACATGTTATTATAATTTTATACATTACTTGGGGGTTCAATACTTTCTTGGTTTTTATACATTACTGCTCGAAAAGAATGTGTGAGTGTTTTATGTACGTGCAGTTGCTCGCATCTGAAAAAGATCAAATCATTTGAAAATACCAAAAAACTGACTTGCAAGGAGCAAATAATAATGATTTACAACACTACTTTATGCAAAGTAATGCAAACTACAATCTCATAAAGTAACCTTTTGTTACTTTATTGTAGAGTGTACTTATTGTAAGTATTGTATTGTTTATCGGGCATATTAATGGTATCCGCAACCCCACGTGCAATGCGATGCGAATGTTGCGCTGTTTAAGTGTAGTGAATTCAATATATATTATTAGCTGCAATGCCCTTTTACCTACCTGCCTACTACCCTACCTACTACCCTCCCTACTACCCTCCCTACTACCCTACCTACTACCCTACCTACTACCCTACCTACTACCCTACCTACTACCCCACCTACTACCCTACCTACTACCCTACCTACTACCCCACCTACTACCCTACCTACTACCCTACCTACTACCCTACCTACTACCCTACCTACTACCCTACCTACTACCCTACCTACTACCCTACCTACTACCCTGCTACCGCAAATAATTCAAAACCAAAATGAGCCAAATCGGTCCAGCCGTTCTCGAGTTTTAGCGAGACTAACGAACAGCAATTAATTTTTATATATATAGATAATAGATAATGTATAAAAATAAGCATATTGTATGCTTAATATTTGAACCCATTGTGCCATCCCTTTCAAGCAGCTAAGAAGCTGGTTAAAAGATCACACTCGAATACAAGCAGAGTAATGGTGGATCTCGACACCAGGATGTAGGCAATCCTAGGAAGCTATGCCATCCCTAGATACAAAGCTGACCAGGCGCCTTCTGCGCCTGGACAGAGATAGCCTGCGTCAGGTGGTGGGGACCATCACTGGACACTGTTCACTGAATAAACACTTCCACACCCTAGGTATCACTGACAGTCCCCTGTGCAGAGCATGCATGGAGGCGGAGCAAAAGATTGGCGCATGTGCTCCTTGAGTGCACATTCGTGAGGAGACCCTTGGATCCCTTGCGGATGCCCTGAGGAGACCGGGAAGTCTGATCTGCTTCTGGAAGGAGGTGGGCTGGTTGGAGTAATCGGCCACCATAGCTCACACGCAATGGTCCACTTCAAGGACTAAGTGCGGATACCTAAACCACATGATAAGAAGCATAATTATGTATTTCATTCACTACACACTGAACATAAAAAGTAAAAAACAACCTTTGCAGACCTTTGTTAACTTAGTTTTTGTGCAAATACATCCGTACGAAAACTTAAAATTTCCCGCCATGACTGTTTTGTCTATGATGGACGAATAATGTCGCAACGTTTTGAATCTCCTCCAATTTGTAGTGATTAATACATTTTCAACAAAATGGTTTCTTCGTACAAAATATCAAACTAATGTTGCTAAAATTATCCACGCAATTAAAAATAAAACTATTCAAGTGCTATCTAAACGCAATTTCATTTGAGTGAAAGTCAAAAATGCGTTCTCTATGCTCAGTCACTAATGGCGTGTCTTCCTGTTACACACGTTAAATCGTCAAAATGGCTAAGAAAAAAGGCGACGAAAAAGTGAACCCAGCTCCTCAAAGTGATAATGAAGAGCCCAATTATGACGAGGAACCCGATTTCGAGGATCCGGAGGGTTTTGTTGAAGATGTTCCCGATGAAGGTGGGCATTTCTCTGTGACAAGTTTGACCGGCCATATGCGTCACCCACGCATTTTACAACTTTTCATTCATGTTGTTACTAATTTAAAAGTAATTGTGAAGCTTAGTGTGTGTTAGCAAGTGTACTTAGTTAAAATTTGGAACTTTCCCAGTGAGTTTAGCAGTGTAATGTAAGTCATAAAATCCTAACCTAACTTTGACGTTGCAGAGTTGTTGGCCGACCTTTTAGAGCAGAAACCGAAGGAATCTGACAGTTATGAGAACGTGGTCGTGGTTGATGGGTGCCCGCAGGTCGGACCCGAACGCCTGGAGAAGCTCCAGAGCGTCATAACTAAGATATTCGGCAAGTTCGGGAAGATTGTCAACGAGTATTATCCAACCCAGGAGAATGGAAACACGATTGGTTACATTTTCTTGGAGTACAGCAACCCTCAGAACGCCGCCGAAGCCGTTAAAGCGACGAATAACTGTAAATTAGATAAGCAGCACACATTCTTGGTGAATTTATTCACGGATTTTAAGAAGTAAGTACCCCTATCTCTTATTTATTGTGCAATCAAAACTTCCAGCTGCTTTAAAATATTCAAGGAAAATAGTGTTAAAATGTAAGTTCATTGAGCTTTAAAAAAGCACTTGGGTTGACCTTGTGACAAGTTGACTAAATGTTTTCTTGCAAACATGTATCATAGTAAACTAAAAGAACGGTCAGTGGGTTGTCTTAAACTCTTTCTGGGATTGATTGATAAATCAAACCATTTTTTGTTGATTCAGGCCAATTTACAAATTTTCCTTATTGCAGACATATTTACTTGAATAAATGTTGAAATACCTAACTGAAATATGGAACCAAGTTTGTGAAATCACTAACAATAAATAGTCTTTTTTGTGACCTACACAAACTAACAATTCACACTTTATTGTAGTTCTAGGCTTTCTGTGATTAAAAACAATTGTATCCTCACCAGATATTCAGACATCCCTAAAGAATGGGAGCCGCCAGCACCTCAACCATTCAAGGTAGCATCAGACTTACAATGGTACCTGATGGACCCCGATGCATATGACCAGTTCTTGGTCGGCATTGGCACTGGTACTGCATTGCAGGTGTGGCAGAATGCACTGCCTGAACCTACACTTATGCAGGAGAGACCGGTAAGTTATCTGTTTTTAACCTAACAGACACAAATAAGGAAAATGCAATCAGAAATACTATAAAATAAGAGAATTTAAATGTAGATAATTTCTTGATGGTTAACCCAGCAGGTTAACCAAATAGTTCCACGTTTTTACAATTATATTTATTGTTGTGTCCAGAACATTTTTCTTATCAGTTGCACAAGAAATCTGTATCTTGTATTGACAGAACCAGACTGGATTTCCCCTAGTTGTGACTTGAACTGTATTCAAATGTGTTTTGGAATTCCCTCAAAAATATTGACATTGCTGCTTAAAATAGTTTGTAAATGACTGCCTCAAAGCAGCAACAACAATAGTATCTATCAGATTATGTTTTGATATGTTTCAAATACATTGCTCAGGCTCTACAGCCTGAAGACATACTTATCTACATATTTTTATGGCTGTTCTAAGGCAAGCATAATTAATGAATGAGTTACCTATGTTGGTTGAATTAAGACAAACTGATTTTAAAAAAAAAACTAAGTAAAACATGTTTATTATTTCCCCCTCAGAACTGGACAGAGACCTACGCCGCGTGGTCACCACTGGGCACATACCTGGCAACGTTCCATTGGCGAGGCGTAGCCCTATGGGCTGGCCCTAAGTTCTCTCAGTTTCAGAAGTTCTTCCACCCAGAAGCTCGGTTCATCTCCTTCTCGCCGTGTGAGAACTATGTTGTTACGTTCTCACCAACTGGCGATAGGGGCGAAGATAAGAAACTCATTATTTGGGATATCAGGTTAGTTGTGAATTATTGTTTTATGGTATTTTCCTCAATTTAACTCGAATTCTAATTGTCATAGCATTGTAAAAACTTTTAATTAATTTTACTAAACATTTGTTGTTTAGATGAAGTTTCTAAAAGTTTTTATGATAATACCTTTAAATAAAACATTTACTTGTCAAATAAAAAGTTAAATTGGCTGATGTAGAAATGTTTAATGAAGATTCCTTATCAAATTAAATGATAAGACATTTCAAAACATCAGACATACTCATTGTAGTAATCTTTAAATAATTAGTAACAGTTTTATGCATGCATGAGAATATTGAAGATTTAAATTGACTGTTATTTGGCACACTTAGCACAGATTAGTTGCAAAACAAGTTATGTTTAAACCAGCAGAATGTCTGACGAAACAAATAGACAGCTAATTGTATACGGCTAGTTGTTTCTTAGCTGCTTTAATGTCCTGGTAAATGCCCGTTTCCGCCAACTCCACGTGACACCTTTTAAAATGCAATCACAAAATATTATTTTTTCACTGTTGCTGTGCATAAATAACACGTGTGACAACATCACACGTGTTTGTTATTTATTTACCTACACCATGAAAATGTACAAGATTTAGTTGATAGGAATTCTATTATACTATGTACAGCTCTTCTAAACATTGACTATGATTCTGAGACTTGAATGAGAAAGTTTAACATTTCTAAGGTTTTTATACAGTCATTGAATTGTTCCAACTCACGCAAACGTGCTTGGTATTACGTATTCACCTCGCGTCTTCTGTTCGGAGAGTCTGAGACAGTTAGAATACCAACTGGTGTGAGCGATTTACATATAAACAAAAACTGTCTTATTCAACTGTCTTCCTCCTTTAAAGTATTTTTAACTAGCTCATTACATTAATGATTTAGAATGTAGACTATTTTGTAAGTAGTTATGTAAGGAAAATACCTATGTCATTTCTGTTTTTGCCCAAAACCAGATAAATTAAAAGGAACTTCTTGTTACTCAAACATGATATTGGAGTAGAGTTTTTTGTTTGAGCAGGAGGCTGAGACTAATTTGTAATTTTTAAGTTATTGTATTGAGATGCAATGCAACACACCTCATTTGCTTGCCTGCTCAAGGCTTCTCAATTTGGTACAACTGTATTTAACATAACGCGGAATCAAATAACAGTGTTAAATTGAGGTTAATAATAAATTTAAAATAACAGATCGCCATTGTTATTGCTATTAAAAACATGTAATTTCTCACAGGACGGGTCTAGAGAAGCGTAGTTTCCCGCCGCCGGACGAGTATGTGACGTGGCCCGTGTTCCGTTGGAGCAAGGATGACAAATACTTTGCGAGACTCGGCCAGGACATACTCTCCGTGTACGAGACGCCTAGCTTCGGTCTGCTAGACAAGAAGTCCATTAAAATACCAGGAATTAGGTAAGTCAATGTTTTTATACCAGTGTGATTTAATTCATTTAATCTGAACTGCTAATGAGGACTTCATACATTAGGTATTCTCTACCAGTCAGCAAAGAGTAGTTAACATGGCTGGTCCTGAGGTGAAACACTCATGAAAAAAAAAAACAGCAAATTTTGAAATAATATTGTTCATGACGTTAGCTTATTTATTTCTGTGTCAACAATATCTACTATTCATAACTCACGCACATTGCTATTTAGCATGTACATTGTTTATGTAGATTGTAGGACATTCTTTCTTTAGGTTATGAATTCCTTCTTGCATTTAAATAAAAGAGCTGGGTATTGCGAATTGAGTTTATTGAAGCAATAATTTTAAAGACACATTCTTTTACAAACTTTGTGAGATTTCCTTTGGCAATTAGCATGTTCCTATTTCCATCCACAGAGACTTCAGTTGGTCGCCTACAGACAACACAGTAGCATATTGGGTGGCAGAAGACAAAGACGTACCAGCCAGGGTAACACTCCTTGAGCTTCCAAACCGCACTGAAGTACGATCCAAGAACTTGTTCTCCGTAGCTGATTGCAAGATCCATTGGCAGAAGAGTGGAGACTACCTCTGTGTCAAAGTAGACCGCTACTCCAAAGTAAAGAAAGACAAAAATGAAATCAAGTACTCGGGAATGTACTACAACTTTGAAATATTCCATATGAGGGAGAAGGAGATACCGGTTGACTCAGTAGAAATTAAGGAACCTATTCAAGCTTTTGCTTGGGAGCCTATTGGGTCTAAGTTTGCTATAATTCATGGTGACCCTTCCAACAGCTGCATAAGTTTCTACCAAGTGAATACGGGTCAGGCGCCGACTTTACTGAAGAAGTTCGAGAGACAGCCCTTCAATCACTTGTTCTGGTCACCGTCGGGACAGTTCATTGTTCTCGCTAACCTTGGACTGTCTGGTGGTGCTCTGGAGTTCTTGGACACTAATGATTTCACTATCATGAATGTCTCGGACCATTACCAGGTGTGTATACTAACTTTTTAAACTTAAAATTACGTATATATCTTTTTCGCTTGCTTTGTAGTATTTGTGCAGCGTGAAATTATCGCGAATTACGCGATGTAGTCGGTGGGTTCCAATACAGGCTTTTCTTTGTGTAATTAATTTAATTACCACTGCCTCAAATCAGTCAAACAATTCGAAACAAAAGTATTTAGTACTAGCTGTTGCCAGTGGCTTCACCCGCTACAACTCGTAAATTATCTCAAGGGAAGATAAAATCGGGATAAAAACTATCCTATGTGTTAATCCAGGGTATAACCTATCTACATACCAAATTTCAACCAAATCGGTCCAGCCGTTTATGCGTGAAAGAGTAACAAACATCCACACATCCATTCTCACAAACTTTCACATTTATAATATTAGTAGGATAAAGAAAGATTTCACATTCAACAAACCTCATTGGAGCCGCGTGATGATTCGGTGCCCACTCACTCTCATGGAAATGACGCTTATGCCTATGACCTAGAATATGCTGTTCATTTTTCATGTCGTAATTCTTACTATTATGAAAAATCAAAGTGGTTTTGTCTACTCAATTCAGCATACCAATTATGCTGCAATAGGATATTTTACCAAAAACATCGAATTAGTCCGCCAGATAGATTTTCAAAAAGTAATGGACACGTATTTTTTCTTTTTTCACTAAAACAAAAGATGAAGACGATACAGTGCTTCGTAGAGTCGCGTCAAGTCGTGTGACGTCACAAGCTTAATACGTTTTTACCCACAAAGTGACTTCAAAAGCGCCCACTTTTTATTAATTTGAAAAAACAAAACACGTATCCAAAATTTTTCGGTAATCTAACAGACGGACTAATTAGATTTTTTTGGTGAAATATCGTATTTAGCATTGCACGCTGGTTATACGCTACAATAAAATTTTACTTAGACGCCTTTGACGTGATTTGCTGACACCAGCAATACAATTAAGTGGAGTTGTGGATATCAGCAGTACAAATAACCTAACCCTTTTCCCCCAGATGTCTGGCATCGAATGGGACCCGACCGGCCGCTTCGTGGTAACTGGTGTGTCTTCACTCAAGAGCAAGATCGATACTGGATACTACATCTGGTCCTTCCAGGGCAAAATCTTAAGAAGGTCAGTAGATATAGACACTATTTTTGAATAGCAACTCTGTACAAACAAAAGAAATGATTAAATAAAGTGAAATGTGTAAAGTTATAGTGATGAATAAGCAGAAATGGAAATTATAATCATTATCAGCAAATGTTTAAATACGCGATTAACGGTTGTTGTGTTATGCGCCATTATTTATCAAAATAAAGGTATCTCATAACAGCATCGTAAACTGATGCGCCTATTTTTCTCAAGGGGCCTATTAATCCTATTATACACTCACTTTGATAGTCAGTCCCATATAATAGGCGACTCTACATAACATCACGCCTGTTATCCCGAAGGGTTAGGCAGAGGTGTACTTACCTAATATTACACCCACATTTCGCCAGTTAATGTTTCAAGTCTTACGTAATAGGGGGCGAGGGTATTGCCATCAACCAGACACAAATCCAGACTACATGGCTGCCATTAGGAAATTCCTGATGGAAAAACCCAACTCCGACCGAACCCAAACTCTATACAGGGTGTAAATCAACCCATCACACAGCCGTCAACCAAGCATTCTGTACATCAAACTAAGTACCCCCACGCAAATTTTTTTGCTGGGAAACGACTTTTTTTTGGGTCAACAATTACATTTTACGGTAAACTCAATGTAACGCTCTTATAACATTGTGCTAGTGGATGCTTTGAATAGTAAACGGGTCATGGAGGTAATTTAAGTAAACCTGAAAAACTAGTATTTACAAAAACAGCTGTAAAAAATTTGGAACTTTGACCCCCAATATCTCTGTAACTAGAGGGTTCCCAGATATGGTCTAGAACAAAAAAATGATCGCAGTGGTGGGGAGAACAATTGCCCTTCGTTTGCGTTAAGGTTACTTTTACACCCTATATGTAACAGAAAAACTTGATGTGAAACCCAAAGCCGTTAGTCTTGTCTCATCACCCCAGTTATTTCAACTTGCATTATAATATCATCTGTGTGCTATCTTCTACAGTCATCATTGAGATAGGCCGTTGTTGTTACAGAACTTCTGTCAGCAGGAGATTAATTCTACTAAGCAAATGTAAACACTTATGCATATAGCTTTAGGGTTCTATTTATTAACACAAATTGTATTGTTTATTATGTTAGCCTATAAGGGTCGAAGTTGCCTGGGCAATAACTAAATGTAAATGTTATACAGAGTGATGAAGGAAGGCTTCGCGCAGTTCAACTGGCGGCCGAGGCCCCCGACGTTACTCTCTGAGAAACAGCAGAAGGACATCAAAAAGAACCTCAAGAAATACTACTCACAGTTCGAGTCTAAGGATCGTATGCGCAGTAACAAAGCTAGCAAGGTATGTTCTATTATTACAAAAAATAAAACAGTTTGATCAGCGTGTATGAGCAGATGTTTGAATGTGAATGAAGCAAAAGGGATATGTAAAGATCGTAGCATGAGGCGTTCTGTAGTTTCTGCCTACCCCCATGTATGTACGTATTTCCCGAATGGTAACTAGACCCAAAAGGGGCTATTAGAAAGTATTTCGAGACTAATAGAAGAAAATTGTGAAGGAGGATACTAAATATGTTCAGTTAAATTGTCTCAGCGGTTTGTCTCCTTTGAGTATACATATTGTAAAAAAAACCTGTCCGACCCGAGAGGGAGTTATTAGGTATTGAGATCAGATTCTATGTATGTAATGGCTAACAAGTAAAAAAATCAAGAATTGTACTAAAATGAGGAAACTTACGAGGCTTTTTGAGTAGTGAAGTCATCGTTAAAACAATTGAAGACTGAACATACTAATGCCGAAAATGAAGTTGTCACGTTTTAAAAGTTACATTTAAGGGAAATAGTAGTAATTGTTTAATTTAATTTATTTTTCGTATTTTATTTGGTAATGTCATTGGTATACCTATTTTTAAACATATTAACACTCCCTGTGTCAAGTCTTAAGTATCAGCAGCTGTAATTATATTGCCGAAATACCTATTGCAATGCTGCAATACAAATAATTTGGTAGTTGATGCGACAAAGCAGCCCGCGAAATTCGAATTTTACAGGCTACCTTATCGCCTTCACCTTAAATTAAAAGTAAAAAGCTAGTTTGGTAGACATTTGATTAATTTCTCAAAGGGTATGGCATCCGTATGACTAATTTTTCGAAGAATTTGACTTAAAGCGCACCAGTTCGTTTTGTAAAATAAATTGTTTTTAAGTACTTTAAGTTACACATTGACTGTGATGTTTTCTGTATTTCCAGGAATTGGTGGCGAAGCGTACTGAGCAGATGAAGAAGCACGTTGAGTACCGCGAGGCCAAGGCGCAGGAGTGGACCGAGCAGAAGCCGCGCCGGCTTGAGCTCAGGAATTGTACGTATTACTTCATTATAAACAGTTTTCAGCAGCAGGCCTCTCGCAAGTGCCGGTACATTGACCGGTCCCATGCGTCTCGCATCCAACAACCTTTACCAGGTCATCGGTCCACCTAGTGGAAGGCCTTCCAACGCAACTTACCCTTTAAGCTTTTGATCAGCACGGTCGGGTATAGCCGACAAATGAAAACGTGCTCAACACGCCACCGTCGGCTACAGCCGACAAGAAAACGTAATTTTTTAAAACTTTTAAACTTCTGTTTAATAGAAACTAGTGTCAAATAAAATAATAATTTTGTAAGTATTTGCCCCTTGGCGTGGGAGGGGCTCCGATACGCTTACGCTGTGGCGTTCAAAAGGTTAAAACAGCCCAGACTCAAGTTACGGTCGTGAATTCGCGTTTTTTTTATTCATTATTTCTTTCATCGCCACTGCTCTCAAAGAATACCTCGCAAGAAAACTGGCATGTACTAAAAACCAACAACTCGAAGACAGGACAGTATCTACCTTCCTTTATTGATCGGCCTGTGTTTTAACTTTGAAAATATTATAGGCTGATTATGCTACTTCACATTGCAGTAATAATATTGTGTAGTCCACCGCACGGTGTTGTATCTTACAGACCTAGAAAAACGTCATACTGCCGCACTCAGAGAGCTTTAATGATTACTTAGGCCATCACTTAGTAAAGGTTTTGACAGTTTTGTCATATAAAAGTCTGTCAAACCTTTACTAAGTGACGGCTTAAGTAATCATTAAATATCTCAGAGTACCGCAGTTAGAATATAACTAGAAGCTGTTGTTAACACGCTGCTGTGTTGCAAGCGTTGTTAATATTTTAAAAACTCCACTATGTGTTGCCTTTTAATATAGCATTTAACTTTGTGTAATGGACTCTCTTCTTTGTTCCACAGATGTTGACACAGACGGTATCGACACCGGCTCGACAACAACGACGGTAGAGGAAGTAGTAGAATTTTTAGTGAAAGAGGAACAAACGGTCATCGAGTAGTCACCATTCCGCGCAAACGTTAGGGGTCGGCGTACGAACACCGACCTCGGGTATATTCCGTATCACGGATTACACATTTTTAATAAACAGACCATAAAGTATACAGTTGTTTTTTACCTTCATCCTGCTAAAGTCACAAAAACATTTTATACGCGAGTTTCAATATGTTCAGTGAAAGATTTCGGTTTATAAATTATACAATAGGTAATGTTAATAGAAATCATATTAAATTGATATGTTACAAATGGAAAACGGACTTTTAATACCTGTATTTATTTTTGTTACATTTATTTTTAAGATGATGGTATGAAATAAACAATTGTTTTAACATCCGAAATGGGGGAATTATTTATTACATTGCCATCTCAAGTTTGTTCAAGCTTGTTGCGTTTGAAGTAAAAGTGAGTAGTTTCAGTAGCTTTTAAACACCTGAAAATATTTCAACCATATAAGGTTAAGGTAGATAACAAATTCTACGTCATAAAGCTTGGACTTGACAAAATCGGAGACCGAGTGTGCGAAAATTACAACAAGGTTGAATCTTCATAGCATCTACTCTCCTATGTGTTTGTTCCAATATTTTTAACAGATTTCAAAAAAGCAGGAGGTTCTCAATTCGACTATGTTTTTTAATTCCATGGATAATGGCGGTCTTATTGCCGACAGCAGTCCAAGACACCTTCATATAAAAAATGTATAATAATAATTGAAATCATTGATCTAATTAATGAATAATGATAATTTGACAGCCAAACCCTGCAGTCTGGGTTTCGATTACCAGCTAAAGGTGTTACTCCATTCGGGGCTGCGGGTTGTTCGGAAGAGATATCGCGACCTCGACACAAAGGGCTAAGAAGAAACATGGGTGGTTCAGTTATTTCGGGATGAAAAATAGCCGACATGTTAATCCAGGGTCTAATTTACCTATATACCAAATTTCAAGCAAATCTGTTCAGCCAGATATCTTCATCCGTTTAAGTCATGAAGGTCACAAGGCTCCTTTTTTCAATTCACGATGAAAAGTTTGCAGTTGTCCAACACTGATATTTCAGCGTAAGCAAACGATCGCAGTACGATATGAAAGAATTCTCGAAATACGAGTTGGCCCCATTTCCCTTGGCACTATTTAATGAAGGTGTAATGAGGAAAATCATCAAATCTGTTTTTTACGGCTCATTCGAGCCTACCAGTGAGGTTTCTGAACGCTCTCAAGTGAATGGTTGATTTCTATTGCACAGAGTAATTTGGCAAAAAGGTACCTGTGTTGCCACAATTTGTGATGGATATATCGCCTACATCACCGCTACTATCCTGGAATAAGACGTACTGTGGTATTTGATGGGTAAACAAACTCAGCAAAAAGTACGAAGTCACAAGAACAGAGGCGACGATACAAACTGAAGAGCGGCTGATATCAATTTGTCTTGCGGCACATTAACACCAGTGAAACAAGAAGATTTCTTGTCTAACCCTTACAATAAAAGTCAGCTCATTTCCTTACTGCAGACAAAGCTTCAGGAAAACGGGATAAAAACTCTCCAGGCGACCGATGATGCTGATGTCCTTATCGTGAAAACTGCTGTGGAAAAATCACTGATAGTTCTGTAACTGTCGTTGGTGAGGATGACGACCTTGCTGTGCTTTTGATAGCTTCCACTCCTCCCACCCAAGACATCCTGCTACTGAAACCTGGCTGAGGGAAAACCAAAACAATCGCACTATCCACCCAAGAGATGCAGCAACATGGATATGAACACATCCTTCTCTTACACTAATTTACCAGGTGCGATACAACATCTGTAACTCTCAGAAGAAGCGAAGTTTTTCAAAACTGTACTTGAAGTTTGATGTCATCATAGAAGCAGCAGCGATCCGATATCGATTTCCGATAACCCCGCCTCCACGCACAATGAAGTTGATGAGGCTGGGAAGCGTGCTTTCTTCAATAGCCATACCATTGAAGAAAGCACGTCTGTCACGGTGCCAACAAGACGGACTTCCCTGAACCAGTGTCGCTTTCAGTTGTTCATGAGATCATTGGCAAAGATTAAGCCTGACCTCAGTTCCCTCCCACCAACTGAGAACGCAGCTAAACAGCATTCACGGCGCACCTACCACCAAATGCAACTGTGGCTTGGGAATGAGCTGCCTCCCCAAGAGTGGGGATGGAAACATGTAGGAGGCAGCCTGGTGCCAATAAACACTGATGATTAGCCCGCACCAGAGGTTCTATTAAAAACAATATTTTGCCGATGTGCTAAGGGTTGTGGTAGTGGCAAATGTGGATGTCGCAAAGCAATGCTCAAATGTTCTGCAGCATGTCTCCACTGCCAAGGGAAATGTCTCAACGACGTGTCTCTTGACGAACACGATGAGGAAGATGAAGACAATGCTGAAGAACCATCCACTGAAGATGAGGGTGCTTTGGAAGAAAGAACCTTGTCAGGACCTTCACGACCTAAACGGATGAAGATAAATAAAAATGGAAAAATTTCTATAACTGTAGGTACGGCTGAACAGATTGATTGATGAAATTTTGTATATAGGTAAGTTAGGCCCTGGATTAACATGCCGGCTATTTTTTTTTTTTTTTATTTATTTGCGCAATCACACGATTGAAGTAGCAGGCAAGAGGTAATGTTTGAGAAGTCGGTTTTTTTTCGAAAATTTCACTTTTCCCGAACGTGTACTTCAAAAATAGTTAGGTGTTCGAAAAAGTTGTAGTAAATTTTATTAGCTTTCATTACGTAAAAACACTTTTTCTCTACGACGCGTATGGGAAAGCCCCATACAAGGCCGTCTCAAAACCGTTTCACGTGAAAGTCGTTGTTATGGAGTAAAACTAATTAATTAATTTAGTCTTATAAATAAGCTTTCTTTTCTATATTTCTTTAATTATTTTTTGCTAACCATAATGTATATAAAAAGGCATCAAAGCTAACTCATGTTCAATGATGTGATCTTGGCACAATACATTACTACAATTCAACGCCACATTACTCGAAAGTTTTTGATATAAATGTATAAGTATTATACATTTTTGAAATGCTTATAATCTCCTCATAACGTTTCTTAAATAATATTATGTATAATAAATAAATAAATTAAAATTAACCAATGTAGTTTAAGATGGTATAATTTTCGGGTTACTTTTTTTTAACGAGACTTACCCGTTTGCCGCTGTTTGCCGATGTCGAGATATTTGTTGTATTACGATCTTTATACATTAGTTTACACAAGGAGAAAAAAAAAGTTGTGCATACTTGCGCCTTTTCTGACACGGTGCCAAAACATATCGCGAGATAAAATTTTTATTTTTTTCCAATATCTTTTTACTTCTCACATAATCATCTGTTATCTTTTAAGGTCAAATTGATAAAATGGTCATTACAGTAATGAGTATTATTAATAGTTATTTGTGGTTTTGATATAGTTTTGACCACCATATTTGATAAAATATGGTCACTTTATCTATTAGGGTCAAATTAAAAACAGGTTGGTTATGGGAAGAGTGCAAATATTAGTTTCTTATCTTTTTGCACATAGCACTAATTCATTGGCCTATAAAAGAAAGGCGGACCCTGAAACATCCACAGTTGTTCGTCAGTAATTCAGTTGCCTTAAAAAAGCAGTTAATACCTATTTTCAAATATTCACAGAAGTTATCTGATTTGAAAATAATGGGTGAATTTGTTTGTAGTAAACGAGAGTTGTGCAATTTGTTGATAAATGGGAATAATATAGAAGACTACTTGCAAGAAAATTTCAATTTGACACCAGAGGATATGGCTACTGTGGTCTCCTACATTCAAAGAAACTTGGTATCTAAATGTAACGAACGCTGGAGAAATGCATCCCGAAAAAGAGAACGCTTTGAAAGTAAGAACGTCGACTGGTTAAATGGTGAATTTCGTGTTCCACTGAGTGTCGAGTCACAGTTAATGACCCTAATACGTCTGGAAGCAGTGCAGGTGGCAGACCATCGAAACCATACGAAGCATCTTCAGAAAAAACAAAGAAACGAAAAAACATGCAATTAATACAAGAGTACGGATTGGACTGTGTGCTCAATGCATATACTCAGGAGTTGCGGTCTATGGGTGAGACGGAGGAGGCCACAATTGTTAATATTATACGAACTGCGTCAAAAAATGATAAGAAAAAGTTTCTTAAATTCATAACTGAGAACCCTGAAGACGTTACACCTTTTACAAAGGAAGAAGCACTACGGACATTTATTGACTTAGACCTTAACAAAGAACAATATGGAAAACTTCGAATTTGTTTGGCGGACAAAAACTGCTCAGTGTTTCCTTCTTATCCAACTTTAGCCGAAGCGAAGAAGATGTGTTACCCACCAGATTCGAGCATAACCATTACTAACATAAGTGCAAAAGTCAATCTGCAGGACTTATTGGATCATACTGTGGCACGTATATTACTAATTGGTTCAGTTTACAAAAACGGTTTAAGACAGTTGAAACTATTCTGCAAATGGGGTTGTGATGGGTCATCAGGGCAAAGTGAATACAAGCAAGTTTTGACCGAAGAAAGCGATTTCACATCAGATGCGAACCTTTTTATTGCTTCACTTGTACCCATTAAACTTATAGATGAGACAACTAATATTGTTATTTGGAAAAATGAAACTTGCTCACCCGTAAGATATTGCAGACCTATATTGATAGAATTTGCCAAAGAAACTCCTGAAAAAACCGCTTCTGTTGTGGCTGATATCAAAAATCAAATTAAAAACCTGTCTCCTTCCGTGATAAATAAGAATGGTGAAGTAATTGAAATTACTCATAACCTATTTTTAACCATGATTGATGGTAAAGTAGCACAAGTTTTAACTGAAACTCCTTCGAGCGCTTCTTGTACAATTTGTGGTGCTACTCCTCGGCAAATGAATAACTTAGAGGCAGTTAGGACACGAGATGTGAATGAAAGTTCATTTCAATATGGACTGTCAACACTACACGCTTGGATTAGAAGTATGGAGATGATTTTACACATTTCCTATAACTTGTCTTTCCAAAAGTGGTCAGCCACTACACCAGAAAATAAAAAAAACAAAGACGAAAAGAAAAAACTGGTACAAAAGCGGTTTAGGGAGGAAATGGGACTGCATATCGATAAACCTCGACAAGGCACTGGAAATAGTAATGACGGAAACACAGCTCGGAGATTTTTTCAGAATTACTCTTGCTCTGCAGACATTACAGGTGTAGACGTAGAACTTATAAAACGAATGTACATTATACTACAAACTATGTCATCTGGAATGGCTATTGATTCAAAAAAGTTCGGTGAATACGCATATAGTACCGCCCAACTGTACGTAAATATTTATAATTGGTATTATATGCCTTCCTCCGTACATAAAATACTTATTCACGGAGAAAAAATCATTGAATACTATGCTATTTTACCTATCGGACAATTGTCCGAAGACGCTCAAGAATCCCGCAACAAGGATTACAAAAAGTTTAGACTTCATCATTCTAGAAAGTGTTCAAGAGCGGCTACCAATACAGACGTGTTCCATACCTTATTGTACACTTCTGATCCATATATATCAAGTTTGAGAAATACCTCAGAAACAATATCGAAAGAACTTTTCGATGAAGCCAAGTCCCTTCTTGCTGTCAACGAAAATCTGTAGGAGCTTGTTGAATTTTGTACATTATTTTTTTCTCGTTAGACACTGTTAATAATAATAATAATAATCATTTTATTTCAGGCAACTAGGGCCCATACTTAAAATACACACAATAACATAAAACAATAATAACAAACTAATACATATACTAATAAACTTATTATTATTATTATTATTATTACATATAAAATATTAAATCATACAACACTATTTAACTAAACACGTAACGTCGTCGGCGTCGTGTTTCGCTGCGAGGTGTCGCGTAACCGTCCTCGGAAACGACGGAAAACAACACCTTTCGGCCAAAAGTCTTCCTGCAAACAGGTCTGGAGATGTTCGGTTGGAACACGTACCACAAATGACTTAAAGTTGATGTTGTGGCGCGATTCCAACCTTTCGACCCTCAGAGTCCAGTTGGTCTTCACTTTCAGGTACTGCACTATTTCCTCAATCTTTGTGGAGTGATGCAGACGCGAAATATACAGCTGCGTCGTAGGCACAGCAGGGCGCAGCAGCATGTTGGGCCCAGTCGGTGCAGTACCGCACAAGTTCCGGGAACAGGGCTTCTTCTTCTTCTTCTTCTTCACTACCTTAGTGAAGCCCTCGACATCAACTTGGCCTGCACCTGGCATGCAGTTACTGACCGCAGGCGGAGCAGGTTGAGTACCCATTTTTTCCCCATTATTGGTTTGTCGCTTATGTTGCGACGCATCCGATTTGCCGTTAATGACAGTAGCAGCATAGGCACGTCCTGGGGTCGACGTACCTACATGTGACGTTTTCGCAACCGGTGTTGTGGTGCGGGCGGCGGCAGCGGGCGGCGCTTGCTCAGCATTATCAGCAGCATGTGACGCACTAGTGTTCGCCGATTCAATACTGCTGACAGATGCATTTTGCGCCGCTCGACGTGTGTTCACCTTAGAGGCCTCAGGTGACCCAGTTACTGAGCCAACGTTGCGCAATAATTCTATTTCTGCACGTAGCTCAGCGTTTGTTTTTTCTGAAACCTCCATTCTGGACTGCATCTTGGTCACCTCCACTTTCAGGGTAGTGATGTCCTTTAGCAGCCTCGTAACATCGACGTGATCGAACGTGACGGGGGGCAGTTTACTCAGCTCCTTCGCCACGAAATCTGGCACGTCGTCCGGGTCAGTCCTCTTCAACATCTCAATGACATCTTGAAGGCTCTTCTCAGTTCCGTCCCTGCGGCGAGATGGCATCTGGTCCAACTTCCCGAGTGACTGGAACAGTAGCAGTTTCCCACTGCTGATGTCGTCCTCCTTGAAATTGGACCGGCATATCTGCAGGATGCTCACCTCGTCCATGTAGTCAATAGCATGGACTAGGAAAGCCAGCAATTCATTCACTATGAGTGGTTTCGAACTCATAGTGATTACGGGCAGCGGCTATGACCGCGCAACTCGCGAATAAAATTCGTGCCGTGCACAGTGGAAACACGTCCGTGTTCGAGCGCGCATCGCACTGCACTATGATATGTTTATACAATGATATTTAATTCTATTTTATGTAAGTAAATTAAAAAAAAAAGTATTTTTTCTTATAAATGCATGTATTTTTTTAAGTTTTATTTTTTAATTAAATTAATAAACATAATTTTCAATATTATTATTTTTTCTTTTAAGCCTTATACTTTCATGTATATGTGTGCAAAATTACAGATCATTTAGTTTTGAAATAACTGAGATACGGAGTTTTGAGACGAAACATACGCGATTTTCCCATAGTGCGACGCACCGTTTTAAAGATATTAGCAAAAAACTCAAAAGTGGGAACTTTAACCTCCTCCCCCCCCCCTTAGAGGCGGGGGACTTTTAGTATGTTTACCCTCTGAGCATCCTGAACACATTTCTAAAGAAATTGCTTAGGTTCCAGCTCACGCACTCTACACTTGCTTTTGGATTTTTCTTTGAGCGAACTATCTTAGCTGTGATAGTTTTCCTTTTAGTTTCGTTATGTATATGCTACTACCATGATTTTTTTCACACGCCCAAACACAACCCGTATAGGTGGTTTAGGTTGCCACACTAGAGTAACACAAATTTGCACTTTAAAGCTTAATATTTCACAAACTGTGCTGTGGAACTCAGATAGGCAGTCGCTTCATGTAAAATACTGGTATTCAACTGCATCCGGTAAGACTGGAAGCCCACCCTGACATAGTTGGAGAAAGGCTAGGTAGATGATGATGGAGAGAATTAAAGCATAGAATATCCTAAGTCAATAAAATAGTACCTACCTAATATTAAAACATGAAAATTTACGTATCTTTCGAATCATTTTTTTTACTGTTTTATTGGAAAAATTTATGAAATTCATACTGGCCAATGTTCTTGAATCTTTCGAAAGTTACATTGGAAAGAAACGGGAATATTTCCGGCTTTTTTCAACGCTACTCAAGACAGATGTACCTATAGATAATTTTAAGTAGGTAGGTGGTTAATTAAACAACCTGTTTTTTTCTGGATAAAACAAATTGTAACTTTCCGCATTTTCAACGCTAGTCTTACTCTTGAGTTCTTAGCAGTTGCTTTACTGATTGATTATATTGAAACGTATCGTCATTTCAAATTAAGCAACTTTTACAAAAAAAAATAACCGTCTTCATAAACTCAAAAAAGTGTAAAATAAAATTCACAAGAAAAATCTGCTTTTGAAGTTGGTGACTTTTGTTCCTTTGATTTAGATTTTTTTAACACCGACTTCAGGAGCTGGTTTTTAAATTTGGTTTTATTTTTTGGTCGAAAAGTTTATTTTATTTTGAGAAGTAATTAAATGTTTAGCTATTATAAAATTTGATGAGCCACAAAAAACAGCATTTAAATTATTTGGTTGGCATAAAAAGATTTTGTTTGCAATTAAAATAATCGGGCAGCAATCCTTGTTCAGCAAATAATTGTGGAAATGGTCAAAAATTAAATCATAAATAGGTTGCTTGCAATAACGTGAGTTTGCATAATAAACATTCAGTCCGTAAAATACTTAACTACTTTGATCAGCAAGATTTCATGATTTCATGGTTAGGTTAGGTTAGGTTAGTTTAGGTTATTTGCTTACCCTCTGAGGGCTTACCAAATTTTTATTAAACAGGAGCAGCTCTATGCTGCTTATACAATTAATATGCTGTACAAAAATGTAATTACAGCCATCCAGAATTACATAAATTGCTGATTGATTTGAATGTTTGCTGGCCATGAGTTGCTGATCAATTAGCTATTTCTGCTCACAAAAATAGGTACGAATACTATGTAGGTATGCTAACTATTTGGATAACACCCTATTATTTTATCCGACTTCTTTCAGTTTTAGTTGTAATATCCAGTATACAAATATTTGCTATGCATTCATTTTATACTGATAATAATACATGACTGTGATTTTCCCCAACAAAAACGTATCGGTTCGGTAAATTTTTAATGGGACTTCCTGGGAATTATAGGTACCATTTAAAACAAAAAAAGAATCGATTCTTTTTTCGAGCAATCGGTGAACATGCATAAAAAAAGATTCCGACGAATTGGGAACCTCTTTTTAAAACTAGGTTAATGAGATTTTACCTTCTATTATCAGGTCAACTTGTACCACCAATAACCTGAGAGAATTCAAGTATCTGTCCATTTTGACGTATAATTCTGAAAGAATTTTCTTTTACATCCTAACCGTTGAGGAGTTGTACCTTCCATCATCAACTCATCCACATAAGATTAAGATTATCAGACGCAAATACTCGAACAGCTTTATATGAAAAACGAAACAAGTGCCCTTCAATTTTGAAGGTTGCCCTCGCTTTTCCCGGGATCCCATCAACAGATCCTGGCATGGTGTCTGACATACCTATCGGTGAACATAGGTACAAAAATAAATACATACCTTTTTTGAAGTCGGTTGAAAATCAGTACGATTTTAGAAAGGGTATTTCAACGGAACACGCTGTCCGCTGTCCATTCCAGCCATACCGTTATAATAAGTAACACTCCGTCAATCAAGATTTTCAAGAAGTCAAACTCAGTCCGGACTGAGTTAAATCATCAGAGTTAATTCCATAACTATAGGTAGTAGTTGAGCAAAGTCGTTATATAGAGACAATATAATAAAAAGACTGGCAGAATAAAACCATCAATAATCGGAGTTGGAAGCCGTAAAGAGATTTAAATAAAAAAGGTAAGTACCGCCACCGCCGCCAAACTGCGAAAGGTACGAAAAGGTTGTGTCGTGGAAAAGCCTATAAAACAAAAAAAGCAAAAGGTTTGGTGTCAAACGACGCATGTCCACAGGTCAAACGGATTATCGTAGTGGGGTTTCCTCCGCTATTGTGTACGCAAAAACTGCTCCATTTTCCCGGTCAGGCGGCCCGGTCAACGAAGCCCGTAAAAAGCTTGTTTTTCTTTCATTCTATCAAAGATAACCTGTTTCCTTTACGTTGTGCAAACTTCAGGCAATTTTAACTAGTGGGGATTGGTTTTTAATACACAGAAACGTATTGGTAACTAAGGGCGTATTTAATTTACAATCACACTAATATTATAAAGGCGAAAGTTTGTGAGTGTGTGAGTGTGTATGTTTGTTACTTCTTCACGCATAAACTACTTCTAGGATTTAGATAAAATTTGGTACACACATAGTTTATAAACTGGATTAACACATATGATAGATTTTATTTTCCCGTGGTATAATTTTCGAGTCGAAATGAAAATAATAAGTTACTGATTTATATTTAAGCAGATGATCATATTATTATGGCTGTAGATTTTGCCAAATTACATAACATCACGCCTATAATTCCCGAAGAGTAAGGCAGAGGTGTACATATTAGTACAACCACATTTCGCCAGTTATGTTGAAGTCTCATGTAATAGGTGGCGAGCTTATTGCCATCAATCGGGCACAAATTCAGACTGTGAAAAACCCAATATCACTGCCATATCCGGGAATCGAACCTAGAACGTCAAGCGCTTATGACCACTTGACCAACGAGCAACGATACAGTCATATTCTTTTAGGTTGATCCCCGAAGTAGAAATAAACACAAGTTTCGTTCTTTCACATCAGGTTATTTCAACAAAGATCGTTCTAACCGACTCAAGCAGATTCGCTTCGATAATCGAGGTCACTCCCTTATCTTTTAGGACTACGGCCTAATATAGGTCGATGCGTGGTCGAAGTTACGACCTAATCACCTTCTAGAAAAAGGTTTAATTACGTGTCCTAAGCCTCTCTAAGGCGATTTGTCTTATCTGCTACGAAAGTAATTAGAGCCGTCACTTTTTGTACGAACCTCAATGTTATGGTTCGGTCGAGTTTCGGATCTTTAAGATCTTTTAGAATGTATCTTTTAAGTACTAGCATCGATAAGTTCATTTGAAAGAAAACGTCCTTCGGCTAATCTTTTTTCTACGTACCTACTTTTTTTTTATGGCGTGGGAAATTATCAAATGACTCCTCCCGCTTTGGGCAGACAATGGGAGTGTCAGACTTCTACTGACTACAAACCACCCATGTTCATTCTTAGACCTTTGTGCCGAGGCCGTGGTATCTCTTGCGAACAATCCGCAGGCATCCCGTATCCACTTGCTCAAAACTGAATTAAAAGTCAAATCTCGCCTATCGCCAAACTGCATGAAACGACTACTACAGTACTTCGGAGGCTTGGAAGAGGCTTGATAGGTGGGGAAAGTTTATTGTAGCTGGTAATGTGGAAGGAAAACCACCAACCCGATGGACAGATGTGATGAAGGAAGTCGGCAATTAAATAAAAAAACTGCAAGGGGGAATTTTCAGGCATTTGTCCGCTTGGCCAAGAACCGACCAGCAGAGAAGCAACAAGCTCGTGGTGTCGCGCCCCTCATCATGAGGAGACTTGCACAAAAGTATTTATTTTCAACCGTTTCTCAAGTTCGCAACACCATAAGAAAATGAGGAACCGAGCCCAAAGAATGAACAAGAAAGAGAGTAGACCGATTTGTTTGCTCATAAACGTTCACCCCAATAAGTTCAGTTTATCCGTGATCATGCAGGTGCTCGCAACAGCGCCGAACCGAAATGTCGGGAACTAGAAACCAACAGTGAACATGGTAAGTATTCCGTCTTCAGTGTTAATAGGATTTCACCAAAAAAATTTAATAAGTCCGTCAGTTAGATTATCGAAAAATATTGGATACGTGTATTTTGTTTTATTAAATAAATAAAAACTGACGAAAATAAAATATGTAAAAGATCATGAGTGGGGGCTTTTGACGTCACTTTGTGGGTAAAAAGTACTGACCTTGTGATGTCACACGACTTGAAACGACTTTTCGAAGCACTGTATCGTCTTCATCTTTTGTTTACGTGAAAAAAGAAAAAATACGTGTCTATTATTTTTTGGAAATCTATGGACTAATTAGATTTTTTTGGTTAAATACCCTATTATATAATCATAAGAAAATCATCTACTGCTGGAAACTACAAGCCGAACCAACTTCAACCCACCCTTTTTAGTTTTTTACCCTATCAGGCGTATTTATTTATTTATCCCCTTTTCTTTATTCGTTTCCTAGGGGTCTCCCACTAATCTCTTCATTTCCGTCCACATCTTAAAAAATGTGTCCCCCTTTTATACAACTTTTTTTTTTGAATGCGGGTGTCGAAATTGCACTCTACTAGCGTAGAAATCAGACGCCATTCGCTTTGATCTCGTTCCTGCGCCGGTCCGGTCGTGCCGCTTATTTTATAATACCAAATTGACGCATGTAAACATGTTGTTCACTTGTACGAATTTCCAGGAAGATGCAACGAATATTGTTAAAATATACAAGAATTCCATTAATCTATATCCATACTAATATTATAAAGCTGAAGAGTTTGTTTGTTTCTTTGTTTGAACGCTAAGATCTTAGGATCTACTGGATGGAATTGAAAAATTCTTTTTGTATTTGGATAGTCCATTTATAGAGGAAGGCTTTGGGCTATATAACATTATGCTAGAACCAAAAGGAGAGGAGCATATATAAAAATGTTGCATAAACGGGAAACGATATTCCTTATTGAGAGCTTCCGTTGCGTGCGCTGCGAAAATGGTTTAAGTTATGCAAATATAATATACAAAAGAAATGTTCCTCTTTAATAGATCTACAAAAAAGTCTGCAACAGCATATATCTAACTATTAAGATTAACTCACTGTAACCATTTTTTACCATTGAAATGTTAGGTTCATTAGAGTTATTTTTTGCGAATCTTATTTAACCCATATGGTATTAATCTATATCTAATTAAATGGGTTTGTTAGAACGGAAATTAAATATAGAAGATTTGTGCTGTTTACTGTATATAGTTTAAACAAATATCTTAGAAGATATCGCAATGTAAAAATGTCCGCGCGACAAAATAATTACACGGTCCGCTACGCCAGCCCTCGCGTCCCAATGTAGATACGTGGAGATTCTGGCCTACGGGAAATTAAAATTCAAAATATTTATTGCACCATATTATTTACAAGGTGTTATTGTATATTGTTTTGTGAGCAGTGGTGGCCCAGTGGTGGCGGCCCCGACTTACGAACAGTTGGTTGTGGATTCGAGCCCAGGCAAACGCATTACTTTTTGTAATTTATTTCATCACGTGCCACTGCTCTTAAAACGGTGAAGGAAAACATCGTGAGGGAACGGAATCGGCATATCTTAGAGCCAAAAATTCGAAGATGTGTGATATCTACCAATCCACATTGGGCCCGCGTGGTGGATTATAGCCCATTCCTCTCCTAGAGAGGAGGCCTGAGTCCCTAAAGTGGGACCAATATAAGGCTGATGATGATGATGATATGTACCTATAGTAATTCTCACTTTAATAATATATTCTAAGGTAATCTAAACTAATATTATTGAGAGGAAAGATTAGATTTTTTGTTTGTTACGATTCAACTCAAAAGTTACTCTGACGACTTTGAAAATTCTTTCCACATTAGAAAACTAATTGAAAAATATTACTATGTTGGATAGTCGATCTATCGAGGAAGGTTGTAAGCTATATATTATTGTGACGCAGACGAAGTTGCGTGGGTCAGCTAGTTTGTAATAAAAACAAATGCCATCGATAACACATCGAGTCTAGGCACAAAAAAATCGGCCACGTGCGTGTCGGGCCTCGCACAATGTAGAGTTCCGTAGATGGACCTCAAAATATACGGATTTGCCTCCGGACGGTGATTTTTAATGTAATAATAAAAACAAGAAACTGAAATCAAAAATATTTTATACAAGTACATTTTATATGTTGGCGACTATTTGTTTGTGATAGTTTTCCTTAACACTAGAGCGGCGGTGGCCCAGTGGTGGCGGCCCCGGCTTACGAACAGTAAGTCGTGAGTTCGAACCCAGGCAGGCGCATTACGTTGTGTAATTTATTTCATCACCACTACTCGCAAAACGGTGAAGGAACACAGCATTAGGAAACCGGAATGTCTTAGAACCAAAAATTCGACGACATATGACATCTACTAAACTGCACCAGGCGCACGTGGTGGATTATAATAGCCCATGCCTCTCTTAGAGAGGAGGCCTGAGTCCCTGCAGTACAAACATTATAGGCTGATATTTTTTTCACACATCCAAACACAACCGTTTACCTGGTAGAGGGAGGGGGGCACTTACTCTACGCGACTACGCGGCTACACAAGAAAACAATAAACATCCCCATTTATGTCGTGTACAGGACCTACCCTAAAAAAACGTAGCGTAACTAATCTATATATTCGTGCAAAATTTCTAGTATTAACTGCCGTACTCAGAGATCCTACTAATATTATAAACACGAAAGTTTGTAAGATGTATGAATGTATGAATGGATGTTTATTACTCTTTCATGCTAAAACTACTAAACGGATTTGAATAAAATTTGGTACACAGATAGTTTATAACCTGGATTAACACATAGAATAGTTTTTATTCCAATTTTATCTTCCCGTGGGATAATTTTCGAGTTGTAGCGGGCGAAGCCGCTGGCAATACCTAGTATTTAATAATAATTTAAGCCATCACTTAGTAAAGATTTGGACACTAAAGTGATGGTTTTGTAAGACACACAGACGGATGATGGACCCGGACTTGGCGAAACTATAAGGTTCTTGTTGAATACGGAATCCTACATAATTTTTACAATACCTACTGTACAACATTAAAAGTTATATACTGTCTTAAAAGTTACTCCATAAATCTTGCCCACAAAAGAATGGGTAACCGTCGATGCAATAACCGAGCTGCAAGAGATTACAAGTTTTCCTTTATTGGATCCGTCGGTGCTACTTGGAAGGAGCGTACAGAATTTTTCACGCTTTTAGAACAAAACCCCGGACGCCTAGTGCACTTAAAGACCAAAATATATTTTCCAGCTAAAGCGTGAAAAAGCTTAAAGTCCGTTGGAAAAACATTCGCTGTAGCTAAGTTGAGAGCGCATGAGCGTGGTCGCGACGACGCGTCCATTCAGAAGCGCCGCCCTTCAGTTCGACTCAAATTTTCTTCTGAACGCACGCCCGGGGACATTTTGCCGCGCTTTACGAAATTCGAACTAATTTGAATTCTAATGGTTAAGTTCGCGCGCCTTAGTGGCCAGTAACGAGTGTCCAAGTGTCGTATGTGTAAAAAGTTTTAAATTCAAGAAGTTTTGATTATTTATTGAGTGTTGGTTATGTTATAAAAATAAAGTTTTATTTTTTGTTTGCGGATTTTTTTGGTTGGCAGTCATCGTTTATTATTCGGTAAGTAAGTACTTAGATTACTAAATAGATGTAAGAAAGTTGTGGAATCGGGATAAGACTATTTATTTAAAGTGTGAAGAGAGATTTCTACGGTTAGTTACAAGATGTGTTTAATTAAGAAGCCATGTCCATCACTTGCCAGTGTGTTTCACATATTGTTTTCTATAAACAGCTAGGTGTAGTTGTGAAATCTGTCACAAATATTTTATGCAGGCACTAAAAATATCTACTAATAAAGATCAAAGACCGCTTGCTTTTATTTCTGGATTCTGTCAAAGAGTCGTTTTCCGCTATATTAAGAAAACTTATATCAGTTGGTAAACTACTCAATTATATGAAATAGTTGCTTTGTTTCGTGAATTGAATGGTTATCTGCGTGTTTAAAAGAAAATTATTATTGTAAAGATGACTTGTCTCGTCTCATATATTTTATTGTATTATCAGGTAGCTGATGTTGTAATTTGAGTAAGTTATTCGACTTGTATTTTAGAAAAAAGGCGTTGCATTAAAATTCTTACAATTGTTAACTAAATTCGATTCAGGGTAGTAAAATGTTAATAATTATTTGACGCAAGCAGCAGCTAGCTAACAGCTAGTATCAAAATATAATACAAAATAAAGTCTTACGCCGCGCCTGGTGTCTGTTCGCAATACAGGGTGTTTGGAAGGGAGCTGTACATACGCCTAGGGTAGAAACTAGGGATAGTCTGCTACCTACCCCCGCCCATTATATTGACCTTGGCCTCAAGGTTTTTTTTTAATTTAAAATTATTTCTTTACCTTACTACGGTACTTCAGGCCCCATAACTTTTCTTCTCCACAATTTTCTGGTGTAAAATAATTTTTTGCAGGACCCTAAGACTCTAACGATTAAAACAAGACCATTAGCCGACCGGTCCCATGGATAGATTTTGAGCTACAGGTAGTTTTAGTCAAAAAGTCAAATAAAAAATAATAATAAATTAAAAAAAAACCTTGAGGCCAAGGTCAATATAATGGGCGGGGGTAGGTAGCAGACTATCCCTAGTTTCTACCCTAGGCGTATGTACAGCTCCCTTCCAAACACCCTGTATACTCAAAAACTTCTTCCATCGGGAGTCTAGACATAATGCAAGTTATCACCCATTATCACCCGTACCTTGTCGATGTTCCACACATTCGTACGAAGCGCTTTGCAAAACCTTTTTTTATGCGCACAGCCATGGAGTGGAACTCCCTGCCCGCGTCGGTTTTCCCAAGTTCATATCATCATCTGCCTAGCCTTATTTCCAACTATGTTGGGGTCGGCTTCCAGAGTTTAGCAGCTAAAATAAAATACAGTAAATACAGTACTAAAATCATACTTCACCGCTGGAATGTATAAAACAGGGGAAGGACATACGTGTGGACTCACTTCCTGACAAAAGACTGTTAGCAAGTAATCCCTTTAATATAATAATCGATAGCGCACATAATCTTAAATGATAGATTGAGCGTTATTGTTACTGTATTTTTTTTTAAATCTAGGAATGCATGATGTAATAAATAGTTTCATTTTTTTTTTTTTATGAAGCGACTCCTTATTGGTCCTTTACCGTTAACACTGGGTAATACGATACCCTTAGGTAAGACTGGTTGTCAGACTTTCGGGTCAATGACTACCTGTAACGACTGCCAAAGATCCATATAGGTACGGCAGCCAGGACCAACAGCTTAACTTGCCATCCGAGGCACGGAGGAAACCCGGTATGTAATGGGTGGTCATCCATCCACAGACCAACCTAGGCAAGCGCGGCTTAGCCTATAGATCGACCCGAGTGGCAGTTATGCCACGAGCACAGTCATAACCCCAATATGTTTAAGTCGTGAGTAAATAGGTTTCTTCTGGATAAGTTCGTTCCATCGTCGACCTCATATCTGCCCTTAGGGCAAAATTGAGATAAGAGTAAGCCCACTTCATATAAAAAAAAAACAATAGAGCTGCAACGATTTTTATGCTGTTTTCACTAATGGATAGAGTCGTTCTCGAGGAAGATTTAAGTATATAAATAATTTTACTGACATCCACACGGGCGAAGCCGGGGGCATAAGCTAGTTATTAGTAAAGACTGCCTAACGCGCTAGATGCGTCAAAGTACCTATATAGATAAATATTTACAACACTTCAAAGCTTGCACTTTCGACAATAATAATATTTACAGATTTTCAATGTTCGCATTATCGATTCTTTTAGTAAAAAAAAATGTTTAGCAAACATTCTACGCTCTTCAATCACGCCTTCTGACCAAATGCGCGTTATATCTTAATTGGTGGTTCTAAGCGTTTTTAATTAACTTTTGACCTTTCCAGCACTCGTTAGCATGATTATGATTTCGTTATCATTTAGATCTTAAGGAATCACTTAAGCTTGTAAAGATATTTGAACAAGACATTGAAGTTTAAATATTTTTTCATCGCTTTAACAGTTTGGCCTTTGCAAATCGTTTCATGTGCTCAACGGGTTGAAAAATAATATGGCAGCATAAAAAATTTGGATGCCAGTTTAAAAGTAAATTTACCATACCACACCAATTATTCGAGTCCAGCGATGAAAAATATTCGTTTATTTTTCATTTTCCGATTTTCCAATTTTGGTAATTGTTGCTTTCTGATTTCAAAGTCAGCTGACAGCTATTAATCTCCGTGTGATCAAAAGTGTAGCTAGAATTACTTTATTGACTGAAATAATGGTTTATGTGGTGATATAAAATAATAATTTTGCTGAAATTCATAAATAACCATTTCCCAACTATGTTGGGAACTGCTCCCAGTCTAACTGGATGAAGCTGAATACCAGTATTTTACATGGACGGAGTGCCTATCTGACCTCCACAACCCAGTTAGTACTGGGTATTGCGATACCTCTAGGTAAGACTGGTAGTCAGAATTGTGAATCAGATTAGGTAAAATAACTGTTTTCAAATACATAATTTGTAATTTCGTTTTACATTTCTTATGTTTTCTCTGGTAGCGTATAAGAATAAGAATAAGAATAATTTATTTCTATAAAAAAGTAGGTATTACAAAAATGTACATTTAGGTGCAGTAGTGTTATTTCTAAACAATTGTATAATTAGTGCTTATAAGTAATCTATAAGTAAAGTAAATAACTGTCGCAAGTTACGATAGTGGCGAAATCAAATGTTAGGTAGCGTATGTGTTATTATTATGTGTATGGATAGATTTACTGTAGAGGACACTAACCGATAGATACGCCTTGCCATGGCGGGTTATCGTCTTCAATTTAACAAGACTCGCTAGCTAAAGCATCAAATAAGCCCAGATTTTTTACATAAAAGTATATACTTAAGTAAGTAGATTAGCAATTGGTAGGATTTACTTAGTGCATGAAATGATTGAAGATGTATGTCTTTACATACATGCTGAAGCTTTTAAACGTTGGTAGACCGTACAGAATCATGTACTTCTTCTTTGTCGCGTAGATGATTCGTATAGATGAGCTTCGACCTTCAGCGGCATTATATCGGTGGCTTCAGACAGATTCCTAATGGTGCACGTAAATGAACTTATAATAATTATGTGTACCTACTGAAACCATGGAAACAATTAGTGCCACTGTGTCCTTACACGGGCACCAAATTAATTAGAGAGCCACAAATTGTGGTTGCTGGAAATCCAATAACTACTAATTTATAGGTACTTCTACTTAAGTTCACGCTCGGCTTAGAAATTACAATTAATACTTCGTACCGTGAAAACAATTTAAACTTCAGCCTTGATTTATTGCCGAGAGAAAATCTATCAATTAATGGAACCCTGTGACGGACGGATCATGGCTTGTAATCAGGGGTAGCCGTGGTATTCAATCGCACTGCGGTAGAGGCACAAACAAAATGGCTGTCGATACAGAATAATTACCTTTGTCTTCCAATTTCGTTGATTGAAAGGAGACAGTCATTCATTATTGAATTGGTTTCTTGATCGTGTTATTTTCGATGTAGTAGTAGAATAAGAAAATATTAATAGGTGATGATTTGATTTGGTAGGTAGTCAATAATTGGGGTATTATGAAAACTCATATGCCCCAAACAAAACCCATGAACCATGCATGGATACAGTTGTAACCGCTACATAAAAACAGTGTTCAATTCAAATTAGAACCATGTTTAATGTAATTTTGACTCTAACAATCGGAATCTCTCTATATACCATAGTTTATTTTTCAATAACCATACCAATACTTTAAATGCGAAAGTAAGTCTGTCAGTTTGCGTTTGTCGATTTACGACTAAACAGCTAATCAGATTGTAATGAAATATGGCCAGGAGATATCAATTATATCCAGGGAAGGGAAACAGGCTATTTTTTTCTTATTCTTAAATCCACAACATAATTTTCAGGCGATCTATGTTACGGGCAACAGCTAGTTTTCTATATTTGCTATATACCGATATTTAAAATAAAACAAACAGGTTTTGAAATAACCATTCCCTTATAACAACGAGCTGTGGTGTTTCCTAATGATCTTATTTGTGGATACCTAAAAGATGTAGGACATAGAAGATACAAAACCTTGTAAGCGCGTTTACGATGGTATAACCACTTCAATATTCTTCACGTTACCCTTAATTTCCGCCCAAAGTGATGAGTGAAATAGTTTTATTAAGGTCCAGTCCGTAACTCCAGTAAGTAGAACGTTTGTTGGTGGCAGGCGTGAGACCTAATTTTCCTTAAAGTGCTACCCAATTTACGTCGTCTGCATCTGGTGATGTTAAATTGGGTAGGTCCTAAATGTATGTCGGTTCGGCTTTCTCTGTAATTAGGTCCTTGACCTTATAAATGTTAAAATACTTATATTGCTTTGTTGATCAAGTTTAATGGCCCTTTTTTTTTGGCGGGTGGGAAATCATCAAATAACCCCTCCCGCTCTTGAACAGAGCGAAAGGGAGTGTCAGACTTCTACTGACTAAAAACCTCCCATGTTCCTTCTGAGCCCTATATGTCGAGGCCGCGGTAACTTGTGATCAACCCACAGCCCCAACGGGAAGTTTAATGGCTCTTAAGGTTGCTGTGTGTGATTTTATGAAGCAAACATGCTTTTCAATATCTTTCTGGTATTTGAACCGGACACAAATCCAAACTCCGTGAATCGCACCTAGAGCCTCATGTTCAGCAGTCGCAATTACGGCCACTAAGGCAACGAGGCTGTCGAAATTCAATAACAGCAGTCTGCGGACGAACAATCTCGTTTCGAGGAGAATAGCATTACTGCCAGTGCAGCAAATAACAATCCCAGCGTTTTCAAATACCATTAGTGATGCAGAGAACAGAGAATAGAGTGTTAGTACAGAGAATAGAGTGCCCAGTGTTGCCAGTGCTGATTTAGTCGATTATTATTACGAATTAATGCGAGCATTCGGATTCATTTGCGATCGTTAACTTTTGCAATCAATGTTAAATCCGTAGATATTAAAGTTCCGTTTAATTTAATGGGATTTCATGAACGGTTATCAAACTGAAGTTTCGAATTACTTCGATTTGGCGAAGTTTGGCGATTAATAGTGATAATTATGAAGCTGTTTAATGTAAACAGACCAGAGTTTTGAAAAACTTAGTGTTTTTATAGGAATTAAAAGGTTTTGTAACCATATTCTGATGTAAAAGAGTGTTCATGAAGTTACTTGCCGATTCTTTTTAATAAAGATCTATGCTTTGGAATGGGCAACGGCAGTGCTTTCACAAGTAATCGGCCTTGATATTCAAAATTGCCTTTAATCCAATTGAAATAAATGCTTTGAGTATTAAATTATTGTTATTAAAATAAAGTTTGGCTTTGATGTAACATTCATCATCATCATCATCTGTCATAATACGTCCACTGCTGGACAAAGGCTTCTCTCCCATAGAACCCCATAACGAACGGCAACCTGCCGTTTGCGTCCACCGGTTGCCGCGACTCTCACGATGTCGTCGGTCCACCTGGTGGGAGGCCTACCCACGCTGCGTCTTCCGGTTCGTGGTCGCCACTCGAGGACCTTTCTTCCCCATCGGTTGTCGGTTCTTTGAGCGATGTGGCCTGCCCATTGCCACTTCAAATTGCATATTTCGAGAGTTATGGTTCCCGGGTCCTTCGGCGAATTTACTGATTTCGGATTTTGTCCCACAAAGAAACTCCGAGCATAGCTCTCTCCATGGCTCGTTGCGTGACTTTGAGCTAAGAGGCGAGCAGTTAAGGACTATATCTCTGTGCCTTAGATCAACACATTATATTAGCCAAACTGTTCCGAAATAAGTCTCTATCGAGTTACCTCTTGCATCTGCAGTATCATCTTTTTTAATATCATTCCTGCATCTTTTTTCTTTATTATTATCTTCTGCATCTGCTTTGTCCTGTTTTACTGTAGATGCAATCATGGCTTTTGAATATGCTTTTTTACAAGGCAGCACCGAATGTAGCGTTGTGACTAGAAAACACAAAATGTGTGTTTTTTAAATGTGTTTCGGTAAATTTATTCATTTTTCATACAAAGTACTTATCAAAACATTAAGTTACCACTGTATTTGTCCTATTCTCTTCCTGTGTTGATACAGGTAATTTTAGTTGGCAAACGTTCGTTCTAAAGTCTGATTTACTTACATACCACGCCTATAGATCATCCCGAAGGTTTAAGCAGAGATGTACCAAACACACATTTACATTGATGTTAAAGCCCCATGTAATAAGTAAGAGACGAGTCTATTGCCACCAGCCTTTCACAAATCCGGACTTCGTGGCTGAGTGGCGAGTACTTAATTCCTGATTGAAAAACCAAACTTTTATTTCCCACCTCGAATGCTTCAGCGATTAGAGGTAGCAAATATTACATTAAGTTTACCCTGCCTACCATATATCCTGGTTCCCTCTGCCACACGTAAACAAAACCGCCTGGAACTAATTTTTTACTGTTTTTTCCTCTCCTTATTTCTCACTGTCCACGCAACGTTGGATTTGTCTTCATTAACCCTAGATTAAGGAAAGGGATTTTTTATCATTCTACGGATCTCTAGAAAGAACAATAAATACGGTTTAACTGTTTCTTATAGAAATAAAATACTGGATAATGGAGGGATTTTGCAAACAGTATTTTGCTTAACCTTGAGCAAGAGGGTAGCTACTTATGTTGATGGAGGATAGTCTGCATTTCTCTTGATGAAACAAAATATTATTGAAGTGTTTTGGTTAAGTAATTGTATTTGTTTTTGAATGATAAAGATTACTTAAGCCTCACTCTCTTTTTTACACAAATAATAAATTGATTTATTTGCACTTAATTTCACATTCATAGATTTTTTTTCATTTATCGTTTATCACAACAAGGGCGGAAATTAAAAAACGTGGGCATTTGTTACTGCAGTTCTCAGCTCCATAATAACCTCACCTGCGGCTCCGGTGTAAATTCCGCCTCGAATGCAATAACAAGGCTTTCCCACAAATCAAAACGTACTAGACTTGACTGCCTAGCATTTTCCCAACTATATTGGGGTCGGTTTCCAGATGCAGCTAAATACCAGTATTTCACATGGGGCGACTGCCTATCTGACCTCCACAACCCAGTTAATACTGGGTAATACTAAGGCTGGTTGTCAGACTTTCAGGTCACTGACTACCTGTAACGACTGCCAAAGATCTATATATGGCAGCCGGGACCAAAAACTTAACGTGCTTTCCGAGGCACGGGGGAAACTCGGTATGTAACGAGTGGTCACCCATCCACAGACCAACCTAGGCATGCGCGGTTTAACCTAAATATCGACCCCAGTGGCAGTTATTACTTACAATACATAGGTATCGGGATATATATATTTATATATATTATATTTATATACGTATAGCTATATACAGGGTGTAAAATAACCCTTCACACAAACGTAAACCAAGCATTCTGTACATCAAACTAAGTACCCCTATGCAAACATTTTTGCTGGGCAACGACTTTTATTTTTGCGGTCAAAAATCACATTTTACGGTAAAACTCAATGTAGCATTCTTAAAACATTGTGCTAGTGGATGCTTTGAATAGTAAATGGGTCATGGAGGTAAGAAAAACTAGTATTTACAAAAACAGCTGCGAAAAATGTGTCAGCAGTCAGTTCTTGCTAGTGACTCTAACTCCAGCTGGCGTAATCTTGAAACTGGCGTCCCACAAGGCGGTATTTTATCTCCACTTTTGTTCTCTGTTTTTATAGATCTCATAACTACCGAGCTTCAGTGTGCGTATCATCTTTACGCTGATGACTTACAGCTCTACTGTCAGGCGGGTGTTGACAGCTTATCCGGTGCGATTGAGGAGCTAAACCGGGATTTACGTGCAGTTAAAAACTGGTCTGATCGTTTCGGTGTGGCGGTTAACCCAACCAAGTGCCAGGCTATTATTGTTGGGAGCCCTCATAGTTTGAGAAGGCTGAATGGGTTGACGCTGCCACCGGTTACCTTTGACGGCACAGTGATTCCGTTTAGCTCTGACGTCATGGACCTGGGTTTGCATGTTGACACTTGCCTCGACTGGCGTAAGCAGGTCGCGATTGTGAGCAGGAAGGTCACCGGAACGTTGCGATCGCTCTATCGGCTGAAAAATATTCTCCCATCACACATTAAGGCAATGCTTGTACAGTCCCTAATCTTCCCCATAATTGACTATGGTGATGTGTACTACTATGACCTGAATGCAGATCTCCTCAATAAACTTGACCGACTTCTTAACAACTGCATTCGATTCGTCTTCAATCTCCGCAAGTATGATCATGTATCTGCACATCGATCGCTTTTAAGGTGGTTACCCATCCGGCAGCGCAGAGCATTGAGAGCCTTGACAACCCTGTTTTCTCTTCTTCACAAACCCACTTCTCCTTCTTATCTCACTTCTAATTGTCAATACTTATGCTCTGCGCACAGCAAGAATCTTCGTTCCGCCAATAACTGTCTTCTACGATGTCCTTCTCACCGCTCTGGTTTTATAAAATCCTCTTTCTTTGTCCAGGCGGTCTTCCTTTGGAATGCGCTCCCTCAGAGTATCAGGACGGTGACCAGTCGGTTCACTTTCAAAGTGAAAGCTCGTGAGCATATTCACAAGAAGTTGGCAGATTCGTCTCAAGACTAAGTTGTTGTAGTTTTTCTTGTTGATCTCTCTTAAGTTTATATACACTTCTGGACACATCTATTGGCCCACCTTGTATTTTCAGTTTCGTTTCGTCCTAGCTAAAATTTTATATTAGGTCGAGCAAAAAGTTTTTATGCAGTTTTGAACCTGGCACATTCACAATTTCATTCAATAGTCTTTTTTTGAATTTCGAACACAGAATTTAAAGAAACAAAAGACAATTTGGAGCCTGTTTGTTGATATCAAACAATCGAATACTAAGAAAACTTGGTTTTATTGGTTTACTTGGATTTAATTCTTGAAAAAGTGATTGATATCTTTGGTTTTGCAACAAACATTACTTATTCTTAACATTAAGGTGAGGTTCTATCAATAATCTATGGATACTTCACCTGAAGTCGCCGCCCAAGCTGTGGCACTTATTCAGGCCGGACACAGCCAAAGAAACGTGAGTGCTCAACTTAATTTAAGTCGATCTGCGGTCCGAAATGTTTATCGGAGGTACCTAGAGACTGGCGGCTTTGTTCGTCGCCAAGGAAGGCCACGATCTCGGGTCACAACTGAAAGGCAGGATCGATTCATCGTGACGACCAGCTTGAGAAATCGTCACCTTACCTCCATTGAGATACAAAACCAACTTGGCGACTTCCACGGAGTATCTGTGAGCGCTCGAACTGTTCGGAGAAGGTTAAAAGAACGCGATATGGTACCACACAAGCCAGCTAATGGGCCCAAACTAACGCGAGCCCACCGAACAGCGCGCCTTCATTTCGCACGCAGTCATTTAAATTGGACACAGCAAGATTGGAGCCGTGTACTCTTTTCTGATGAGTCTTAAATTGTGTTACATGGCAATGATGGAAGGAAGAAGGTCTACCGACGTAAGGGAGAGCGTTTCGCACAATGCTGCTTTGAAGAGAGGGTTGCTTATGGCGGTGGCTCATGGACTGTCTGGGGCGGTATATCCGCGAGCGGCAAAACTCAACTTGAGGTTGTTACAGGACCACGGCTGCCAACATTAAATGCTGAAAGGTACATTCGTGAGTGCTTAGAACCTCACGTGATACCATACGCGGACTATGTGGGCCCAAATTTCCTTTTTATGCATGATAATGCAAGAGCCCATGCGGCCGGCATCGTCAGGGAATATCTTCAGGATGTGAACATCACAGTTATGGACTGGCCAGCCAGAAGCCCAGACATGAACCCCATTGAGCACATGTGGGACGAGCTAAAAAGACGTGTTAGGGCTCGTCAGCCAGTTGCCCAGACGTTGCAGGAGTTGAAAACTGCCATAGAAGAGGAATGGGAGATGATCCCTCAAAATTTCATAGAGCGGTTGATAAACTCTATGCCTAATCGTATGAGAGCTGTGGTAGATGCCCATGGAGGCAACACGCGTAATTAAATTAAACCTTTATTTGATAAAACATGTTTTTTATTCAAAAATCAATTGCCTTTAACAAGGCGCATATCCGACTTGTTAGGCGTAGCTCCATGTTGTATGGTATTCTGAATTCAAATTTAAAACAATACGATCGAAAAAGATGGTAAAATGTATCAGGTTTAAAACTGCATCAACAGTTTTTGTTCAATCTAGCAATCATATTTCGGTAGGGGCCATCGAAACCTAAACTCTAAGGTGGGCCAATAGATGTGTCCAGAAGTGTATATTGTTATATGTATGTATATATATATTTATTCTTATATGTTTTATTTATAAATATTTCTTGTCTTTTTTTCTGTTGTTGCACCTACTGAATATTGTCTCTGCATCACCCTAAGGTAGACCGGTAGAAAATGCCCAAGGCATTAGGTCCGCCTTTGTACAGTTGTTTGCTTGTGCATAAAGTTTAATAAATAAATAAATAAAATAAAATAAAACTTTGACCCCCAATATCTCCGTAACTAGGGGGTTCCCAGGTATGGTCTAGAACCAAAACAAATCCGCAGTGGTGGGTACTTTTACAACCTTTATGTATGTCTATCGTATCTATTCTAGACCGTGTGACCTAGGCGATCATATCGCTATCATTTGTGGTCACTAATACACTGTATTGCGTCATTATTACAACATATTGATCTAGTCTGGTATTTGTAATATTAATTTTTAATTAAGTTCCGCCGTTCAACTTAACTAAACTTAACCGATGCAGCTAAATACCAGTATTTTAGGTTTTTTATTTGGAATAACTGCCTATCTGACCCATGGCCATAGTACTATACTAGCCTGCAATACTCCTGTACCTTTTTTATTTTTTGGGGGTGGGAAATGGATCAAATCAAATCAAATCACTTTTATTTGTTAACATAGGTAAAGAAATACAGATCTTGAGTTTGGTGTACAGAGCGCTATGTTATGCCAGGAGGCGTACAAATATGGTGTGCATCTAGCTCAGTAATTAGAATTAAAATAAAAAAAGATGTTGAAATCATGGATAATTAAACTTTCGAAATAAAATAAAACAAGTACATATGGAGCACAACGAAAGGGATTGTCAGACTTCTACTGACTATAAACCACCTATGTTCCTTCTTAGCCCTTCCTATCTCTTGCGAACAACCCGCAGCCCCGACGGGCGTCGGCCCTTGCGAGCTCCTTCCATGTTGCTGACATCTCTTTCAGGCGCGCGTGGAACACGAACGCGCCGTCGACACGGCCTGTCGTCGTCATAAGACGGATGGACGGTGAACTAGTCCATTACTCAACGTCCACAGGCCAGCGTATACGGTGGCCAGAAGCTCCTGTACCTCCTTGAGAATACTAGTTATCAGTCTTCTGTGACACTGACTACATGTAACAACGTGTCATAAATTAATCTACAACGACAACAGCTGATATGACATATGACAGCTTGCACCAACGGCTTCACAAGCAATCCTAGGCACAGAAAAAACTCTGTATGGCAACATCTGCTCCTTCCATACTTCTCTTTTAGTTCTGTTCTCTTTTTACTTACATCATTGTCGAACTTAAAATAATTTTAGATTTTAGCATTCATTAATTACAAAATAGTGTTTGGTTACATTTTAGTGTCTTAGCATATTTCGCTGTAGTTGTGTGTTATGGCTTCATTTGCAAAATAATGCTATGTCTGTGAGAAATTAGCTAAAGAAAGTATTTTTCTTATGTTTAATAGAACTATTAAAATTATCATGTATTCATTATATTTATAGCCAAGTTTTTAAATAGTAATTTGTTTAAAGAATGTTGGATAATATTTAGGTATAAGCACTCGAATGAGTTACTTGATACAGGTTTATTCCTAGTTCAGGTAGAACCCAATAATTATACTGTTTACCTATAGATTTTTTTTTTCTTAATGTAAATATTTTGTATTTCAATTATTTCAATAAACAATTTCAATTCAAATTCCAAATCATTTCATTCCACCACCACACAATTTTGCAATTATTTAAATTCTGTATTTTTATTATTAAGAGTTTTTAAGCGAGACATTAATTGACGAAACAAAATTTTAAATGATTTCACATTTAACTTTAGTAAGAGAAACAGTCTTTGAAATTATATAAATATTTTTTGAAGAACTCATTTACTAAAGTGGTCCTTAAAAAAGTAATTTATGTAATGCTATTTTCGCCAGACATCATTATTTTCCTAAATACTTATTTGTGCTTTCTTGCAAATTTTTAGCAAAATTAACTACACAAACTCAAAATGGGCGTAAGTTTCGACGATTAGTAACTGTAATCATCTAAACTTATGCCCATTTTGATGTCGAAATGTATCAATAATGTACCTGTAGGTACTCGTATTTTGACACTTGGAAATATCACCTCTATAATAATATAATAAGATAATAAGTACCTCTATAATAATATAATAATATAACCAATATAATAAGGCCTCATTTACGGACACATTGGAGGTGTGCCCCGATTGGGCGGAGCCCCGCCGTGTTCTTGTAGCGGCGATTGGCGGCGGCGACCTCTCGCGCCCGGCCCTGGTGCAAGCCATGGTCCGGGGCGAGGAGGAATGGGACGCCGTCGCCTCCTTCTGCGAAGCAGTGATGCTAGCGAAAGAGGTGGCGGAACGCGAGAGGGAGAGAACCTCTCGCCCCAGCTGCCGTGGGAGGCGCTCCGGGCGTCGGGGGTCACGCGATGACCTCCGGCCACCGTAGCCGCAGGCCTGTGGACGGTGAGTGATGGGCTTACTCGCCGTCCATCCGTCTTAAGACGAAAACAGGCCGTGTCGGCGGCGCGTTCGTGTTCCACGCGCGCCTCAAAGAGATGTCAGCAACATGGAAGGGGCCCGAAAGGGCCGACGCCCGTCGGGGCCGCGGGTTGTACACTAGTTATCGCGACATAGAGGGCTAAGAAGGAACATGGGTGGTTTTTAGTCAGTAGAAGTCTGACACTCCCTTTCGCTCTGCCCAAGAGCAGGAGGGGTTATTTGATGATTTTCCACCCGCCAAAAATAAAAAAATGGCCTCATTTACGGAGACGCGGGGCGTGGCGCGGCGCGTTGTGCGTTTTTAATTCAAGCACATGGCGATGTATGAAAACTTTAACGATTTCAAACGACGAATTCAAGAGAAGCCAATTTTTTTTAATGCAGTGTTCGTTGCGGTGGACCCGCCTCTCAGTAAATAAATAAAAAAGCACGCAACGAGCCTTGTGAACGCGCCGCGCGACACCCCGCGTCTCCGTAAACGAGCCCTTAGTGTCAAAAATATTCGTGAAATAGTCTGTGGAAGTTGGGTTATAGGAAAAGACTGCCATTTTGTTTCTATAAGGTTAGTTCACCATAAAAAACTATTTGAAAGAAAGGAATAAATAATTATTTACCTTTTAGTTTTTTTTCTACGGTGGGAAATTATCAAATGGCTCCTCCCGTTTTGGGCGGAGTGGAAAGGAGTGTCAGACTTCTATGGACTAAAAATCACTCATGTTCCTTCTTAGCCCTTTATGTCCGGGGCCGTAGTATCTCTTTCGAACAACCTGCAGCCCCGGATATTTTACTTCCATTTAACTTTTTAAGAAATACGAGTAAATGTGTAATTATGTAACTTGATTACAGCTTACAGTAATTTGTGGAATGCAACATTTAATTTAAAGGGGAATTTAATCTGTAAAATATTGTATTATTTTTTAATTTTAAAACCGTAGAAAGTTATTGGTATTTCAATATAATACGCATTTATTCATGTAAAATTAAATTTGAACGCCCTAAAAAGATTGATATCTTTTACCAACAGACGAATTTGACGTTATTATTTGTAGTGATGCCATATTTAATTCCGAATGGCTCTGTTGGTATTTAAAATTGCGGATTGTAAATATGCATGACATGCATGCATGCATGTATTGTTTGACATATTTGTAGTAATTTGTAACAAGAATTACCTATACGTAGTGTTCGTATAAGTTCGTATACAAGCGAATATTGTGATTTATTGTGCTTACTTCTGTGCTGTTGATATAAAAATAAGGGCAAAATTGCTGTATTTTGGAAATATTTGGGACTAGCTTATGCCCGCGAATTTGCCCGTTTGGAGTTGAAGGAGCAGAGTAATGTTTACAATTAGTAGCAAATGTATATAATGTACCCTAATGCAATTGAGGTACCTATTCAAAATTATCGTAAACGGGTCCACCGTTTACGTTAATTTTGACGATAGAACACATTTTATTGTGCCATTCTGCCGTTTTACTAAAAGCAACCCGGGCTTTGCTGTTACGAAGTCGGGTATAAATAAAAAAGTAACTTCTTCAACTTCAGTTACTGTGTTTTCAGTGATTATACATTTAACTTCAGGAGACGAAAGTAATTATGAAATTGCGCTTAGATTTAAGAACAGTTGTTGTCTCGGAGATTTAAATTTTTATCTGATTGAATGCCTACACAACGATTCTAACTTTAATAAACCTTCAAGTTACCAAACCACAGCAAAGCCTGATTGCTAACACATATGTTTCGTGCCAGATCGTATCTGTAACTAGAACTAGAACTTGTGTATTTGCCTGCAATCAATCATTGCTGTTCCTAGATTCCAGTCTAGATGGACTAACTTTGTTTATGGACTTTGGTAGATACAGTCAGCAGCGCCAATATGTATACACTCAGCAATGTTTAGAAGTAAGTTTCGCCAACTGTCTAGATATAATTTTCATTATACAATACATAATGAAAATAATATTTTGGAAACCATGTTATAATAAGGTAGGTCATATTTAAATGTTGCAATCGTTAATTTATGAGAAATTACTACTTATAGCTCCATCTTTTTCACTTACTTATATTAAGTTGTGTAAAATGCGGTAAACATGAAGACATTCTTCTTTTGTGTGTGGTTAGTAACTGGTGTCAGTTAGAGTCTTTATGCTGCCCAATGGGGTCTGGCTTGACTTTGTGTGTCTTCGAGAAACATACTGGTTTGATTTCTTTGGTGCAACGGTCCCTCTACTAGGCTATTACTGTTTGATAATGCTACAACATGTTTAAAGGTTCATTGCGGAATGACAGAATTTATACGTGAAATTTTGCTATACCTACGACTTATTTAAGTAAGACGCGAAAAAAATGCTACAGGTAAGTTAGGTACTAATAAACTAGTAGCTCAGTTTTGAGCCGACATAATTTAGATTGCCATCGACACGCTCAGAAGAAGAATAAAGGTTCGGTACAATTCTGCTACTTTTACGGAGCAATATTGCTTCCAGAATTAACGATTGCAATATGACGTTATTAAGGCCCCAAGAGACTCCTCAGATAAGCCATTAGCCGCCTTTACGATGTATCGGGAAAAGATGAAAATGGCCATTTTACTGAACGGGAAAATAAACTCAACAACTTTGTATTACCTTAGTGGTACTCGCAACTGACGTGCTTGTGTGACCAGATGTATGAATGTGGACGAGGCAAAAGGAGTATGTAAGGGTCGTAGCAGGTGCCCTGGTGCAAGCCATGGTCCGGGGCGAGGAGGAATGGGACGCCGTCGCCTCATTCTGCGAAGCAGTGATGCTAGCGAAGGAGGTGGCGGAACGCGAGAGGGAGAGAACCTCTCGTCCCAGTCGCCGCGGGAGGCGCTCCGGGCGTTGGGGGTCCCGCGATGACCGGCCACCGTAAGACGCGGGCCTGTGGACGGTGAGTGAGGGGCCAACTCGCCGTCCGTCCGTCTCACGACGAAAACAGGCCGTGTCGACGGCGCGTTCGAGTTCCACGCGCGCCTCAAAGAGATGTCAGCAACATGGGAGGGGCCCGAAAGGGCCGACGCCTGTCGGGGCTGCGGGTAGTCCTTTGGTTATCGCGGCCTCGACATAGAGGGCGAAGAAGGAACATGGGTGGTTTTTAGTCAGTAGAAGTCCGACATTCCCTTTCGCTCTGAAAAAAAAAAAAAAGAAAAAGGTCGTAGCAGGTGGCGTTCTGTGGTTTCTGCCTACCTTCTTGGGCAAAATGCGTGAGTAGATAAGTATAGATAGAAAAAAAAAGGCTGCAGATGCAATATCGTGCATGCAAAATGTCAAAAAAAAAAACAATAAGCGTATAAGGCATAAAAAATATTTAAAAATAAAAAAATACAACAGGACTGGCAAGTTAACAGCTTGTGACAAGCTGGTTACTACTCAGTATGATGCTGTGATATGGAGGACACAGCACAGCGCTGGTTTTCAGTGGTCACCCGTAATAAAAACCTACGAAAGCCAAGATAGCATAAATATTTGGGTAGGTACCGTACATAAGTAAGAGAACCATATACTACTAATGTAGGTATGTCACTTTGTGCCTACATTTATACAAATATGCAGAGAATTGGACAAAATCGCTACATTATTTGATCGACATTAGCTCATTTCGGAATCGAAGTAAATTGTATTTGTTCGTAAAACAAATTATATCTGATGTCTATTCAATCAGGAACTCGAGGGGGTCGAGCGAACGGATAAATTTTCATTTGCTGGACACAGGGATGGAGTCAGGCTGGAAAATGTAAATTAAATATATAATTTATCGAAAGAGGTCCGTAAGTCTTCAAACTAAAATGGTCACTAACATTGTCATAGCATACCTGACACCACACTGTAAACCCCGAAGCGTTAGGCAGAGGGGCACCTATAATAGTTTATACTACATTTCCATTTCTGTTAAAGTTAGGTATTATAGCCTTATCATCATCATCATTTCAGCCAAAAGACATCCACTGCTGGACAAAGGCCTCCCCCAGGTGTCGCCACATTGACCGGTCCCGTGCGTCTCGCATCCAGTGGGTCCCCGCAACCTTCACCAGGTCATCGGTCCACCTAGTTCAACGTCTTCCGGTTCTCGATCGCCACTCCGGTACTTTTCACTTTTGATTATAGCCTATTGCCACCATAAATGCCAAATATTTGACACCGTCGTCTTCGTAGGTCCAGTGGGTCGCAAACGATACGGCTGATCATGAAGTCATGAGTTCTCGCTCCGGATCATGGATTGAACAATGTCGCTACCTCCAATCGCCGCTACGCGGCGGTGCTCCGACCAAGCGGAGCAGACCTCCTCAATGTGCTCCACTCCACCGTGTCCTCGACCCTCCCACCTCCTGTCACACAAAGTCACACTTCGTCGATCCCTCCCCAGAGACCTTACCGTGCGACGTAATAGGGTAGTTAACAAAAAAAAATCTAATTAGTCCGTCAGACAGATTTCCAAAAAATATTGGACACGTATTTTTTCTATTTTCACGTAAACAAACAATGAAGACGATACAGTGCTTTGAAAACTCGTGTGACGTCGTATTCTAAGAAATTAGTATGGCATTTTCTACCGGTCAGTAACGTCACAAACCCCTACTCAAATCTTTGACGCGTTTTATCTTCGTCAAATTTTATTGATTTGATAAAACAAAAAATACGTGTCCAATATTTTTCGATAATCTAACAGACGGACTAATAAGAACCACATTTTTTTAGTCAGTAAACATCCCTATTCACAGATGACCCCTTATATCTCAATAATTCCATGTACGGTAGGTAATTAAATTATTTCTACAGTTTTATTTTTAACTCCTGGGACTGCCTTACCTGAGTCCGGTCCTCAATCCAAGTCCTTCGTTAATGTGGACCCTACCTGTCGGCCATAACATAATTTCTGTTCGTGACAGGTTGGTACCCGGCAATATATAAGTACACTGGTATCTACAGTATTGCGTACCCAATGTATTTGTGCTCTTGTGTTTTTATTTCCTACGCTTACCCAATTGGTAGGGAGACAATAAACCCGTATAATGGGATCTGCGTTTCTTTTTGTTGTTTTGCAAACAATATTTTTGTATTTGGATTATTATTTATTGAACGGGTTTATATAGCTGATTTTATTTTTATCTGCTGCAGGAGATTAAGTAGATATGATTTTTGTAGAAATCAAATACTTTTTTTTATAAAGGATTGCATTCGGCCCGTTCCTGCTCTTAAGATTATCTTAGGAAGCCCATCGAAAGCAATAGGGTTTTAATTTTTTTTATCAAGACTTTTCCGCACCAGAGGAGACTGTTCCATTTCAAACGATGACTTCTCAAAACATCATAGGCAAGAAAAAATGTTTTTTTTAACTGGGACGTTAGTGACCACAAAATCTCTAAAATGTGCGAGTATCTGGCACATTTTAAGTGTTTACAATACCAGGATTTGCATGAAGCAAACGACAGCTGTCAGGGGAAAACCGGACAGTTCTGTAATGTAAATACTGGTTGGAAAAATCCGTGTCATCGATTCGAGAAGAAGAAGAAGTGTTAACGTATCGTTACTAATATTATAAATGCGAAAGTACACCGATTTAAATGAAAATTGGTACACACAATTAAGTCTAGAGCCTGAGAAAGGACATAGGCTACTTTAATTGCGAAAAAAGGGTTGTAAGGGGTTGAAAGGAGAGGATGAAAAGTAGCTGCGGGCATCAGCTAGTTTCAAATAAGCCTAGTTGGGCTAGAAACAACTGGTATTTTTTTCAGACCAGTCTACCCTGGTGTTTCTAGGGTTAAAAGGATTCATGTATCACATTGACATACGAATATGTTTTTAGTTTAAATGGAAACCTTTTTCTGGGTATTGGAAAGTTGGAGGGAATTTGTAGGTGGCAAGAATGAATTACTATATTACGGTATTTAATTTGAGGTTGAACTTGAAGTTTTAGTTTAAGTACTACAATAAAAATGGTTTAGTTGCTGTTCAGGGTTAGGTCCTATATATTTTTCGGTCCAAAGATTTAAATGGTTTCTATGATTTACAAATGAGTGTAAATGTGTATGTTTACGTTTCTGTGTTTGTTGTTCGACAAATAAACATTAGTTTCGCTTACTGACATTAAAAATCGTAAGAATGTTTAGCTGCGAGATGTGCAAGCTAAGTGTTTTTAGTGCAAAGACTGCATTCAAATATTAAAGAGCGAAAGACGGGGCAAAACGAATAAAATCGGGGTCTAATCGAATCGAGCTGAGTGGCGCGCGATTGAATATGACTATAATATTATTATCAAGCATCGGTTTCCAGGGGTGGCGGCCGGAGCGAACAGTAAGTCATGGGTTCGAACCCAGACAGGCGCATTACTATATATAATTTATTTCATCACCGCTGCTTTCAATACGGTGTAGGAAAACATCGTGAGTAAACAGGCATGTCTTAGAACCAAAAATAAACGAAGACATTTGACATCCAAGTGGTGGATTATAGCCCATCCTTCTCCTAGAAGAAGGAAGAAGGAAGAAGAAGGAAGGCCGGGTCCCTGCAGTGGGAACATTATAGGGTGATTATGATGATGAAATCCAGCAGTGGATTGCTGCAGGCTGATGATGATGACTTTGTTAAAATATTGAGTGGAGAATTCTAAGACTAATTTAAATAATATGCGGCCACTATTTGGTCAATTAAAAGTTCTCTGGAGACGTAACACATTCTCCTACAATTCATTGTTTGTGTGAGTAAATCGGCTACAGAAAAGGAAAACATAAGTAATTTAGACACAAATAGCCACTTAACAGTCCACTTAAGTTATAAAACTGAGCTTATAATATAAATTACAAAGGATTTTTTTCTTTGGGAAAACTTTACAGGCGTTGGGGTTTATTAGTAGGTACCTAGGATGTAAAATATGGCGTAATGTCCAATTACACTTTTTCTTTTGTAAGTAATTCTCAGTTTGTTAGTTCGTATTTGACGTATTAGCGCAACAACTGGTTTAGAGTGCTGTTGTGTCTGCCTCGGTTCTGTATCGCGTCATCTATGTTCGCTGAGGCACTACTGACTGCTGCAATGCGGTGCGTAAGAAAGTGGCCTCGGGTCACAGGTTAAGAATACCGGTACTAACCCAATACATCTTAGTTGTCTAAATAAACGATTATATATTATTGTTATTAGAATTCGTAGATCATTAGATGAGTTCTAGGAGTGTTGGTACTTCCAACACACCATACAGGAGCGTCAACGTCTCAGCACTGTATACCATGATGGGCAGACCACACTGATTGTAGCGATGGGTTTTTAGACAGAGTAAAATTTTGGAGAAAATCAAAATCAAAATATTTTTATTTCACATAGGCCTAAAAAAACACAAAACTAAATAAAAAAAATAAAAAAAATTAGCAAGTGAGTTTTGGTCAAAAATAATATCATGATTGAAAAAGTAAACAATGTGTGTATAAAAAAAAAATCATAAAATGTCATATTGCAAAAGGAAAAATAAAATGTGTTTAGAGTCGATTCAAATTGGAGCAGTTCAATCCCAAGCTTTTTTGTCCTCTATAACAGTATAAAATCCTTTCTGGCAAATTTTACGTTTTATAAAGGATTTGAATTTATTAAGGCTTAAATTTGAATGTGGATTGGTAGTTTATTATAAAAGCGAATACATTGGCATCTAAATGATCCACCTATCTTTTTTAGCCTTGTTGTGGGTACAATATATTTATGTCTATTTCTTGTATTTATATTGTGAATATCACTATATTTCTTAAACAGCTTTATATTTTTGTGAGCATACAAAAGATTTTCATAAATATGCTGAGTTACATTAATATCCTTATTTTTTCCTCTGAGAGAGTGTCTCGGACTCAATTTACAAATTTATCAAAATAAAAATGGTCTGTAAATCAGCGGCGAAAATGCCAAGATACACATAACGGTCAACATTCGAAAACCTTTCATATATCTAAACTAATTAGTTTCCACATATGACAAAGATTCAGGGAAGCGGGAGTAAAATGCGGTCAAAGCTCGGTGAAGGTTTCATGTCTTGACAAGCGTCACAGAGGCCCATGTAATTGGTGGAGCCGCAAACTAGTCTTACTACCTACATAGGTACATAGAAATAAATCTGATTTCTGAGCACACTGTGGAGAAATGTCACAGAAAATTGACACACACCACTATCATCGAATACTACGGACGGTTCCTAACATTCAAGAAAAGGTTTTCACTTGAATAAAGAATTAGAATTTGTTTTATTTGTAAGAATTTTGTTGTATAGTACATACATGCATCGCAACAGCAAGACAATATCAAATAGAATGTCATAATGAATATAAGAAATGTCATAGAGTTACTGCCGCACTCAGAGAGCTTTAATGATTACTTAGGCCAATATCAATAAGTAAAGGTTTTGTCAGTTGTGTCATACAAAAGCATGTCAAATTACTAAGTGATGTGCTTAAGTAATCATTAAATATCTTTGAGTACCGCAGTTATTCTATTTTTCTTTAAAAAAAAAAAAAACTAATGTCACAACAACAATAATTACCTACACGGTAGCCACACGAAAAGAGCTTTTAAATGCTATGACTCTTCACATTATTGGAAAGATGCATACTTGTAGGAAACGAAAATACCGAAAGTTTCTACGACAACCAATACAAACATTTACAGTTTTAACTTTAAAATTATTTATTTCTTGACAATTTATTAATTTACAAAACTTTTAAAATGATTATTTAAAAATTAAATTAATTGATTTACGTGTTAAGGCACAACATAAGGTTCGTAAAGATAAATAATATTGATTGCATAATATTATGATTATTTGGATTTAAGTTGTAAACACGTATCTAAATGTACTGAGCATTTATATCTGTAAACCATCTTCACACAAGGGCCCATATCCAAGTTTTTGTACCGGAACAATATTTCTGTCAACTGTCTTAGGAATAACATTAAAGAAAGGGGCCAAAAGGCTTTGTGCGTGAGCAATCAAAGGTGTGGTTTCATTGAAAGACGAATGAGGTTACGAGTGTGGCTAGCCTTAAAATCTTTGCTTGTCATGTGTCCTTTGTGGACGATACCTTTTTATTGACACTAACTTAGTCTTGACTGGCCGGTAAGAAAATAGAATTTAGGGAAAAAAAAATGGGGCAATGTATTCTAGTTTGTTTGATTCTAAATTCGCCTAGAGCCTAGATTTGACCTGAATAATAAGTAGGGAATATCATTTTATACGCATTGACACAAAAATGTCCGTTCCTAATAGGATTTCTCATTTAGAATTTTCTTGTACGACTATGAGAATATTTTCCTACACAATTTACATGACGTAGTAGAAATAATGAATGTCCCTTTGATGCCGTTCTTGTAATAAGAAGACATGTATAATACCACTTTAAATACTGCGGACTTGTGTTTAATGTTTTTCCGGAGTCATTTACATTTTTCATTTTGTATGTAGATTACGAGGCATGCAGCAATTGTCACGCTCATTTTATCTTTGTTGTGGGGTGATAAATACATAAGTTATTAGATGTTAAAAAAATATCGATGGTGATATACAATATATATATATATATAATTTTTCAGTATTAACAATTATATTATAACTAATTATACGTATAATCCAAAGGTCGATGTGCAATATCTATCGCTGGGTACTGTAAGTTCAACCTCGATATCAATAGCTTTCAACCAGCAATTGAACTTATTAAGGATCTGTGGAATCTTCCTCCTCTTCAATCGATGACTTAGATTATGTCCGACTATTACGTAGCAACCTGGACAGTTCTGTCATTCAAGCCCTGGAGTCTGTAGTTTGTTGTGCATGGCGGACAAGAGTCAGGTGTGGCATATACTGGGGCTCCACAAGTCCACATTCGCATTGTATCCGAGAATTAAAAACGTGGTTAAGTCCATGCTTGTTTTATGTGTCCTTAATGCTTTGGATTCATAGGTAAATAGTTGAAAATCAAAGTCTAAAGTTGTGGATGTCTCTAACTATTCTCAATTTTATTATTTATTTTTTCTCTTCCATTAATTACTCTCTTTTACAGTGGTTTTTAATCATCCAGACGCCCTTTGGTACGAATAGTTACAGCACTGATATCAACATTTGTGCCTTACCTACATTACAAAAATTTGTTAACTGATATGTTATGTGCTTTTTTATTTTTACATTGTTTATAATTATATATTTTTTTATTATTGATTTGTGTCTGTAGTAACTCTAAAATGAACTTACACCTTACTATTGTATCGAGTCTGGTTCTTCTAACCAACATAACAGACAGAATGTGTTGCTGGGGAGTTTGTTCCGTCACTTCTTCTTTCCAGCTAAACACTAGGAAGTGCCGAAGGGTGGGTGTTTTGGGGGACTGTCTCTTGTAAATAAGTAGAGTAAAGTAAATTTTGACGTTCGAAAAGTGCTGATTATCAGCCTAATTTGAATAAATGACTTTTGATTTTGATTTGATTTTGAAAATGATTGCCATCTATAATACAGAAAACACATCAATGATTCGAGAGCACCGAATTATTCATTCTTACCTACTTACGATGCTAAGCAAAACAAACTTTTCGGCACACTAAAGAAAGTTTTCAAAACTTCCTTCCTCATATTTTCGTGGAAGTCTTTATGATATAGATTGTCCTAATTCCGTGTCCATAAATCAAAATATATAACAAAATCACCGATAGTTATTGGATGTATGTATACGGCGCCTACGCGATATAACAGTCGTTACAAAGATTTTTATCTATGGCACACTATCCGTTTAGGTAAATACTGTTGAATGGATGTCAAATATCTATGTGTTGAGGCGTTTGTACATGAAATTGGTAATGATAAGTTTTGTATTGGGGGAAAATTGGATGATAGAATAAGTTTATGTGATAATTATTTTATTTATTTGGAATAAGAGCAAAGGAACCCCTCGTGTCGATCTTCAGGTTAGGCCGTGCTTACGTAGGTTGGTCTGTGAATGACCCATGACACATCCTATACCGAGTTTCCTCCGTGACTCGGAAAGCGCATTTAGTCGTTGGTCCCGGCTGTCAACTGTAGAACTTAGACGTTACAGGTAGTCAGTGAAAAAATCTAACAACCAGTATTACCAAATACTAACTGAGGTATGGAGGTCAGATAGGCCGGCCGTCATTCCAAGTAAAATACTGGTATTTAGCTGCATATCGGTGAAACTGGAGTATAAAAGTAGAAAATAAAGTTGTTTTAAAATGATGAAAAAATATTCATGAACTCGAATACGTGAGAATCAATAGTAACACTAAACGTAACTTATAGATAGTACTCGAATCGCACGTAGAAGTATGAAGGGAATATTTGAATAACTTGTAGTGTTAAAGCTTATTATTATCAAGAATAAGTTATCAGCTGATTGAAAAGCACGCGGGTCAACAGCCGCGCGGCCGGTAGGCACCCGGCTTGCGCCTAGCGTAGGTATCGGGAGGTACCTACTATTGGTTCGTGGTAGCTTTCGAGTTTTATTTTTCACAATGGTTAATCTGCTATTTTTGTTTTCTAATATTTTATTTGTTTATAAAACGAATGTATTACCAAGACAAAACGATTTGCTGCTGGAAAACAACGATTTAGATTTCACGGTGTAGAAATTACACATAGTTGAGAAGAGGCTACCTAGATTATGTTTTAAGAGCAAGGGACTGCATCGCTAGTGTTATGTTGAATTGCCATTCACACTCACATTTCATAGACTATTTTAGCTAAACAGTGACGAGTAATTATGGGTTAGAAGTAATTAAATCGCGCGTCGCTATTTTAAAATAACCGCGCTCTAAAATTTTGTTCTACAGCAAAATGCGCATAATAATTGCTGTTCGTAGAACAACAGTTGTTCTACAACAATACATCAGCAGTAACACCAAAAATGTCAAACAATGATCGCTCACAAAAACAGTAAAAGACTTTGAAGTTTAAATCTGGTTTTATTAGTTCAAATATATTTCGTATCGTTAATAGTTATTGGTCGATGTACCTATAAAGTTGGAAGCTATAAAGACTACAATGTAAGTACTTGTCCTGTGTGTACTTATGCACGATATGCGTCAGAGGTTCTAAAATAAATCATGTTTCACGGAGATGCACACGGATATTTATGAGATGATAATACAGGTGAATATTGTCTGCATTATGCCCTGGTATTTCTGGGATAAGGAGTTATATTAAGGGTGTAAAAGTACTCTTAACGCAAACAAAGGGCACTGTTCTCCTCACCACTGCGAACATCTTTTTCAAAGTTTCAAATTTTTCACAGCTGTTTTTGTAAATACTTGTTTTTCAGGTTGTAAATTTACTTAAATTACTTTTATGACCCGTATACTATTCAAAGCATCCACTAGCACAATGTTTTAAGAGTGCTACATTGAGTTTCACCGTAAAATGTGATTTATGACCCAAAAAAAAAGTCGGTTTGATGTACAGAAAGATAAAACGCGTCAAAGATTTGAGTGGGGGGTTGTGACGTCACTGACCGCTAAAGAATGTCATAATAATGTCTCAGAAAATGACGTCACACAAGTTTTCAAATCACTGTATCGTCTTCATTGTTTGTTTACGTGCAAAAAGATAAAATACGTGTCTAATATTTTTTGGAAATCAATCTGACGGACTAACAATTTTAGTTTTGTTAACTACTCTATTCTAATGATGTATTCAATGGAACAAGTAATATAGAGGTTGTCAAGACGTAAGAATAAGCTCACAGCCAACTTAAAGCTATCGTAGAAAACTCGAAGAAACTAATTAGTTAATGAAAAACTGCCATATTTATATATATATACTTATAGCTCCTCATAGTGAATGAAGTTAGATACTCGTACCAAGGAGGTAATATATAAGTGGTTTAGTACTATGTATTATCGCCATATTCGCGGTTAGACATCCAATGCGAAAACCGCAGCAGATACAACGTAAGGGCATCGGCCCCATCAGATTTATCCGTTGTTAGTGGGTTTCATTCATACACTGACGTCATCGCGATGATACGTTAGTGGCCGGACGAAACTGACCCAATATCTCATAGCCAACGAACGGTTTATTGTGATAGCTTGAACGTTTAATCTTAAATAGTACTATAATCTCGCTATAATGTGTAAGATAAAATAGAAACATAACACACACGCTTACGAACACCCAAGTGTTCGTAAAGCGGACGAAGGCCAAAGATTGCCATGTGATCCTTTGAATAAACGCTAGGAAATCCTGTTTTAAGATTTCCGCTTTTACCGTCCGTCTGGAACTGGACTAGCAATACCGCAAAAGCCCAACCGAGGTAGATTATCATCCCGTCGGTCCTGCGGGTTGTTTGCAAGAGATACCACGGCCTCGACATAAAGGGCTAAGAAGGAACATGGGTGGTTTTTAGTCAGTAGAAGTCTGACACTCCTTGTCGCTCTGCCCAAGAGCTGGAGGGGATATTTGATGATTTCCCACCCCCCAAAAAAAAAAGGTAGATTATTATAACGTCATCACGGAAGGGATAGGCAGAGGTGTTACCAACCACCTACATTTTGTAATGGGGTAGTTAACAAAAAAATCTAATAAGTCCGTCAGATAGATTTCCAAAAGATATTGGACACGTATTTTTTCTTTTTTCACGTAAACAAACAATGAAGACGATACAGTGCTTTGAAAACTCGTGTACCGTCATTTTCTGAGAGATTAGTATGACATTCTTTAATAGCGGTCAATGTCGTCACAACCCTCCACTCAAATCTTTGATGCGTTTTAACTTTGTCAATTTTTATTGATTTGATAAAACTTAAAACTAAACTTTAAACTTTAAAAAAATACGTATCCAATATTTTTCGATAATCTAGCAGACGGCCTAATTAGAATCATATTTTTTTTAATTCAGTAAACATCTCTATTGGGGGCAAGCCGATTGCTATCAACTGAGCACAAATCCAGACTCTTTATTTGCTACTGAGAAATTCGCGAAGGAAAACCTGAAAAACACTTTGCCCTACCCGGGAATTCAACCCAGACCTCATGCACAGCAGTCGCACTTGTGACCACTAGGCCAACGGGTAGTCAGACAGTTGATGTAGTGAGGTAAATATTGTAATGAAAGAAAATTAGAATATTTAGTGATAACGCTAACAAAAACTGAGACCAAGAAATAGACTGCCAAGAAAATTAATACTATTCGAAGACCGATAGATTACTTTATTGAAAGATTTGTGTGATTGAATAGAGACCATTCGATTCTACGAACTAAAACCCAAACCACATTGATACATGATAGGAAAATTATTGATATTGTGTCTAAATCTGGTTTGTTGTGACTGGAATGTTATTTGAAATCTATCGATCTGGTCTATTTTGATTTAAAAATAGTTTTATAACGGGCTTGAAAAGTATACTGAATTTTTGTACCTTTATTGTTGACAAATACTGGGAATAGTCGACACCTAGAGATATTATTTATCGCATTGGGGTTACCCTGTAAAGATAGATGTAAGTTGAAAAAAATAAAAAAAATATTTTCTGTTTTAGGGAAATCTCGTGCCAACTGGTTGACAATAAGCGTGACCAGAGGGCTAGGTCTTTCTTTGGCCAAAGAATTAGTAATGCCATTCAACGTGGCAATCCTGCCAGTCTTCTGGGTATGTTTCCAGATGACAGCGATGCGGAGGAGTACTCTGACGCCTATGTGTTCAAAGTTGTCGTTGTAAATTTGTGGGTACTTATTTAAAGTTTTAATTTTTTGGGTTTTATGGCGGGTGGAAAATCATCAAATAACCCCTCCTGCTCTTGGGCAGAGCAAAAGGGAGTGTCAGACTTCTACTGACTAAAAACCACCCATGTTCCTTCTTAGCCCTTTATGTCGAGGCCGCGGTATCTCTTTCAACAACCCGCAGCCCCGACGGGTAGGTTCCGTACCTCAAAAGGAAAAAACGGAACCTTGTGGGATCACTCGTGTATCTGTGTCTCTGTCCGACCAATCCCCCCCTCCCCATTATCTTAGAAACTACTGAACTTAGAAAAATACAGAAATTAGTTTAGCATTTAGGTATATATTACAGGAAAACCTATAAGAAGTCTATGGTGCTTAAAAAAGATGTAAAATCTCTCAATATCTACTACAATGGTACGGAACCCTTCATGTGCAAGACCGACTTGCACTTGGCCAGTTTTTATTTTATTTTAGATCTACTTGTAATTTCTCTTCACATTTTCTTAGTGTATATGACGAATTATTCAATGTATAATAATATTATTCACATATCATGTGAGTAACAAAACCGAGTCAAGGCTTCTAAAAACCTACCCTAGCTTTTTATTTCCACCCGGTTTGTATCCAAAGATAATATATATTTTTCACGATGAGTCTAGAATTTTCCCGTATTTGACAATTCAACAGGCGTCCTCATAACTTTCTTTTTTGTGGAGAAACAATTTATATTTCGCTTAAAAGACGGAGAAAAACTACGGGTTTTCACGTTCTTAATAAAAACTGTGTGACGGAGGAGGCCGATAAAGAACGCTACCTGTCAGGGGGTCATTTACTATACGACTGGGGTGTTTTAAGGGGTCAAGCGCTTACTCCTATTATGAAGTGTATTCAGGACAGGTCAGGGAAAGTTATGAGATTTTGTTTGATTTATATAGATAGGTTTGCCAACATGCTGTGGGGTGCAGTATCTTAGGGTGGTATTACATTTATCAAATATCTTGGTCCAATGTTCATTTGATCATAGAAATTGGACGACTTCATCAAATGTATTGACAACACCGATATTTGATCAAATATTAATGACATTTAATTAAAAATGGCTGCAAATAAGATATCGTGGACGATTCCAATGACTAAGTTTTTGACTTTCATTACAATGTAATTGAATGTTGAGTCGTTTAAACGCAAAAAACGTTTGTATGAATGTTTATCCTCGACTTCTTTAAGCAAATTATCTTGAATGCCATTTCCTCTTCGCCTTTGGATCCATGGCTTCACCCAAATCCTTTTCTGTTTTGATTTTTTCTTTTTTAATAATAACAATATTATAATAGCACCACTTAGAGACGCAATAGCAGAACATAAAGATGCTTTATGTTCCTCCATTTTCTTAACACTACGCAAAATATTGGACACAGATATTGGACAAGTGTAATGAGCGTTCTTCAAAGAAATTTGATCAAATATTGAACATCTTAATTGGACAAAGATATTTGATAAGTGTAATATCACCCTTAGGTGTATAATTAACCGATCTGGTTCGAAACACTACACTCTCTCTCCAAAACGCAAATTGTTCACGTGGCTCAAAAGGCTGCCATACTTAAATGGGACTGGGCAGGACATGTCTGTCGCATGCCAAACGACCTGTGGACCCGTAAAGCTCAGGATTGGTGCCCTGAAACAGTGTCGCGAGGTCGTGGCAGACCACGAAGAAGATGGCGGGACGAACTGGATGTCATCCTTGAGAATTGTGAGACGTTGCACCGAATCGTGACCGTTGGAAGGAATGGAGGGAGGCCCTTTGCTCGGCAGTGGGACAACATAGGCTAGCTATAATAATAATAAATTAAGTATCAGCTGCCAAAATGAAACAGCTTCCATTAAAATTACTTCCTTGACAAATATTTCAGACAGTTTATGCCAGTTAATTTTAATGACAATGAACGTAGAAATTGTGTTGCGCGAACCCCAAATAGAATACGTCAAGGTCAGGAAGGTGATAAACTTAGAAATTATACTTAAAATTAACCAATTGTACCAATTTTAAGGAGCCTTGGTTTGAGTCGATTTTTGTCATAGACCCCATGTCCTCGTCGAAAATCACTCGACTCCTGCGATGTTTGTCACTTCCATGGCGTTTCGTAGAAACAAGCAACTAAAAATAATCTCTTACGAAATTATAGCAGACAATCTCAGTACTTGACAACAAATTAAGTTGGAAAGGCTTTTTCACCAAGGTTTAGGCTTTTAAGCAAAATTAGGAACATCCTTTTTTATTCATTTTTGTTTATTGATTCAGACATCCCCTAATATTGACTTGTATAGCCATGAACGAAATCACTTCGAAAAGTTACAGGCGTGCCGCAAATTATCTCAATTAAATACGACAGAGTCGGGAAGAAGTTTTCCCCAAGTTGCAACAAAGAATCTTTGAAGATGTCGGTCGTCAAAAGAACTATCATGTTGTACTTACATAGTTATTCATCTATGTGTCGCGTAACCTACAAAACCACTCAACCGATTTGGGACATACTTTTAGTGATGGAAGCTTAACGAGGACGTCTGAAATCTAATATTACACTTATTTAATAGTTATATTCCCGCAAGGGAATCTAATATTCTGGAGGAAATTACACGTTTTATGGTGTATTAGTAGGAATATCTTTTGGAAGCTGCAAATAAGCATATTTTTTAACCTTTACCCTTCGTTGACCGCTCCATATCGTGTCGCGGAATTGGTTTTAGTATCGAACCAAAGAGATTTGAAATATTAATAGAGCGCACATTCGGAATATTTCGCTAATCGGTTGATTGTAAGGCCTCATTTACAGAGACGCAGGGCGTCGCGCGGCGCGTTGTGCGTTTTTAATTCAAACACATGTATGAAAACGGTAATGATTTCAAACGTCGATTTTACGAGAAGCGATTTTTCGCCAGTTAGTTTAAAGTGCAGCGTTTCTTGCGGTAGACCCGCCTCTCAGTAAGTGAATAAAATAGCACGCGACAAGCCTTCTGCAAGCAACGCGCGATGCCCGCGTCTCAGTAAACGAGCCCTGAGACTTTCAGGCCTCGGACTACCTACCTGTACGACAACGGCTTAACTTGCTTTCCCAGGCACGGAGGAAACTCGTATACTCGTATAAATGGGTGGGTACCCATCTGTTGTAACATCACTATTTAGTTAGTAATTAGTGTGTACACCACTAGATATTATCTTTGGTTCCGGTTATACCTGTCACTCGCACTGCTATATCTGATCCCGTCTGTGATACAACTACACTGTCTCTGTAATATAATGTGTTCTTCGTCTCATTAAATCTAGTCTACTCAACAGTATCTTTCATTCCAACAAATATAACACCATCCACATACTGACCCGGACAAGCGCAGCATAACCTGATGATGTATCCGAGCGAATATTATAATCTTGCATTAAAAAAATATATATAATCTAGCATTTAAATAAATGTTACTAATCATCATCTTCTTGTCCTTCTCATTCTATTTGGGGTCTTCGAAACATGTTTCCTTTTTCCATTCTTCCGTGTTATACGTCACAGTGACATTTACTCCTTTCTCGTTCATATCATTCCTCACACAATCCATCTATCTTTTCTTTGGCCTTCCTCTCCCTCTCCATCCATCAACATTTTAGTCACAATGCGATTCGTCCCTCCTCATAACATGTCTTTACCACGACATTCGATTACCTTCCAAATTTTCTGTAACTGGCGCAACTTTTAAACTTCCTCTATACAGTGTGATTCTTTGACTGTACTGTGACCCCAGTGTAAACAAAACGGTGTAACTTTTAAACTAAATTATCTATCGCGATGAAACAAACTCCATAATGATTGGAAGCAATTAGGCGTCCTCGTAAAATGAAAATTGTGGAAAAAAACTACCCTCAATTGAAAATAAACACGTTTTTTGATCAAAAAAAACTTTTTTTTTCATAACTTTTTACATAAAATTGTTTCATCGCGATAGATAATTTAGTTTAAAAGTTACACCGTTTTGTTTACATTGGGGTCACAACAGCGGACAACATTTTTGAAAATTCCATAAAAAACATTAAAAAATATTTAGATTTTTTTAAATATTTTTTCCATCGATAAAATTAAGCATAGATTCCCTCATTTCGATGTGCACATTATAAAGAATCACACTGTATACACGTTCCTTACCTTATTCATTCTTGTCACATCACACATCCACCTCAACATTCTCATCTCAGCAACATGCAATCTTTTTTCATCCATCTTTTTCACAACCCAGCATTCCGATTCATACAATACGACATTTAAAAAAAAAATGTTTTTGTTCTATGTTAAATTACGCGGGATGAAAACAAAATAAAATTGCATTGGACGTTACTCGTTCAAGCAAAGCGGAAACTGGGAATGACATTATCGGCTCTCGCAAAAGATATTTATTATTCTCGCTTCCGAGATAAAATATTGTAACACGAAATATGTTGAAAAGAATTTTAGTAATTCCACAATTTAGAGCGTGACCTACTAAAATAAGCTATAATTTTTATATGACGCATAAAATATCGACAGCTGGGGTTACCAGGTAAAATATAACATGCATTATCCACATTTTTATAAAATTCTCGTCATAGATTCTCGGGAAAACTATTTTCGTTAGAAACTCAGGTCAGTGACACTGTAAATAACTTTGTGACCATTATTTATATCTGAATGTTGGATCGGTGTATGAAATAAATATCGTGTTCTCTTGGTAACTTTTTGTTAGTCGGAAATATAACAACGTATAAGATTTACTTTGTACAGACAGTATACAAAGTTTTTTATTGGTAGTGAAAAGTAAAAGTTTTTATTTTAACATTTAATGAGGTAAACATTTCAAATACGTTTTTGTAATAATTGCCTACCGTATCGCAATTATTTCAAAGAACAAGATTTCAAAGTTAAGTCTTTATTTTTTTTTTGGCTTATTCTGTCCTACTGCTGGGCAAGGTTCCCCCTTTTTTTCTAACCCTCCCGGTGCTTTGCCTTTTCTAGCCAAGTGTAAAAATAAATATTTCTGTTCGGCATTTTTTATGTAGGTACTGGTGTTGGTAAAAATGAGTAAAAATATGTACTTAGTTTTATAGGAAAAAATTAGAAATAGTTATGAACAAGACTTACGTAACTACCTGTACCAACAACGCAAGGTTTTTTTAAAGAATTTGTGAAAAGAATAAGTTTTCTAAGGCTTACTTCTGTTACTGTTTTGGTCGATTTTCTTCGGAACTTTGAAAGTAACAAACGAATTAAGCTTCGGCGAATAAAGTTTTATTTTTCCCTTTTCAATTAAAGTTGGGAAAAAGTATGCAAATCTTTTGTCGAATGGGTTTTTGTTGTTCATTTTTATGAATAAAGTTATCATAATCTGTCGGTAGGGTATGGTTTTTATGTTAATTTTGCTTTTTGACACGTGATTGTAGCGATCTTGATTAGAGGTTAGGGACCCAAAAGTCTAAAAAAGTTAGAACTTTTATTATTTATTAATAAAAGTTCTAACTTTTATTATTTATTAATAAAGTTCAGACTTTTGACTTTTTTCAGCGGTTAGGGCTGTGCTTTGATAAAATCAGTCAGTCAGTCAGGACTATGAATATTTGCTATAAAACAACGCACAACCATAGACACTATATAAGTCTTTGGATTGTGAAAGTCACATAAAATTATGAGCGTAGGCTTAGCTGGAGGTATGTCGGTTTTTGAATCCGAACTATAATTATTATCCTATAGCATTTTAGATAAATCATTTGCAACAGAATCAGTATGGTATCATCCATAAGTGCTAAAACAAAACTCAAGAAAAATAATATCATATCAATATAAGTATGTATATCAAAATCAATGCTAGTTTTCGTTGTAATTTTATAACTCATGAACGGGCTCACCTATCCAAACCAAAAATGTTTAGGCTTTGTTCGGACTATTTAGTAGATGGCTTATGTGCAGTTTGCACAAAATCGGTCGAGCCGTTCTTCATTTATCACATTTTTGTAACAAATGAATTCAATAAATGGCGGATCATTTTGTTAATGGGGATTTGCTGTTAGACCAGGTAGGTGGCGCTGCTGTCCGGGCAGTACGACGTCTGCCAGGTCCGCTAGTTTTTTTATAAAATATTGACATGAACAGCTTTTAAACGTCGTTTAGACCTGCTGATCACGTTGTCATCGTTGAAACCCGCCCTTTGATGTTGATCGTTGGTTAGCTATAGGTTTGTTAAGATAGTGGTTAATGCTTGCACATGCGTAATGCCAATCTATGAATAAATTACTTGCCAAGGTTTAAAGCAGTCGGGCATCGTAAACGGATATTATACGATACTGCTGTGTCTAGATATTTTAGGTGACGGTAAATCTGTACTGCAGTCGGGCCATGTAAAATACTGGTATTCAGCTGCATCCGGTATTATTGGAAGCCGCTTCCAACATAGTTGGGATAGGCAGATGATGCTAATGGTAAATCTATGTTGATAATGTACGAGCATCACCACATGATTTTCATTGTTTCTTTTTACACGTAATTTAGTTTTAAATTATCACGCTGAATAGACTTTTTACCTTACACGCGTTGGCGATGTAAACTAGGTAATTTTTATAGAACCGAGTGTGATCAATAAACTCACTCAAGAGTGTGGTGAATAACCTTACTCAACTAGTACGGATACAATCACCATCTTCGGCTTAGCCTATTTGGGTCGGCCTCCAGTCTTACCAGATTCAGCTATAAATGCCATTAGTACGGATACAATCATCCTGTGTGTTACAATAACCTCAACATACATACAGCAAACTAAAAAAACAACAGTAATATTTGTTGGAGAGCAGCAGTGGCCTAGTGGTGTCGGCCTCGACTTACGACGCATTACTTTGTGTAATTTATTTCATCACCACTACTCTCAAAACGGTGAAGGAAAACATCGTCGGGAAACCGGCATGTCATAGAATAAAAAAATTCGAAGACATGTGACATCTACGACCCCGCACTGGGCTCTCGTGGTGGATTATCCCATCCATCTTTTCCTTCTCCTAGAGAGGAGGCCTGAGTCCCTGCAGAGGGAACATTATAGGCTGATGATGATGATGATGATGAATATTTGTTAAAAGAAAATCGTTCTACCCACGTTAAAATAAAACCTAACTCGACACGGAACTTAAAACCGCACTTCACAAAAATCATCATCATCATCTGCCTAGCCTTTTCCCAACTATATTGGGGTCGGCTTCCAGTCTAACCGGATGCAGCTGAATACCAGTATTTTACATGGAGCGACTGCCTATCTGACCTCCACAACCCAGTTAATACTAGGTAATACGATACCCTTTGGTAAGACTGGATGTCAGACTTTTCAGGTCACTGACTACCCGTAACGACTGCCAAAGATCTATATACGGCGACCGGGACCAACAGCTTAACGTGCTTTCCGAGGCACGGAGGAAACTCGGTATGTAATGGGCGGTCACCCATCCACAGATCGACCTAGGCAAGCGCAGCTTAGCCTAAAGATCGACCCGAGTGGCAGTTCTTATTAAGCCACGAGCTCCTCCCCCCCCCCTAACCCTACAAAAATATCCTCACATAATTCAGTTACGAAAATAATTAAATTAAACCCAGCATGTCGGTTAATTACACCACTTACCCTACGTTCCTTTTGCGAACTATTCATTTTAAAACTTCAACGTGAAGGCTCTTAGAAGTTTATCTTCTTGACTCGTTAAACTGTTGACCCGGAATTTTATGTTATTAGTCTAATATTTCTTTGCTTGCTAAACCCCGGTAAGTTTTTACGGGCCGCGAAAAAAGGTTTTAACGTTCTGTGATAAAGTTTGCGATTCAACAGTAGGTTTCCTCAAGAAAAGTCATATAGATAGGTATCATCATCATTCTCCTGGCCTTTTTTTTGTTTTTTTTTTGGGGTTATGATTATCATCGAATAGCGGGGTCCCGCTTTTGGGCAGAGCGAAAGGGACAGTACACTTCTACTGACTAAAAACCACCTATGATCCTCCTTACCTCTTTATGTCGAGGCCGCGGTATCTCTTGCAACAACCCGCAGCCCCGACGGGATAATTTGGGGTCTCCTTATCCCAATACATTTGGGGTCCATACAGCATGTCTTATGCTACCATACTACTTGTCTTTAACTCGTCATCTCAACAGTTTCCTCGTTTATAGCCATATAATCCATCACACAGTTCATCCATTGTTTCTTTAGTCTTCCTCTACTTTTATAGACATCCACATAAGTACATGCTCAAGACTTCACAACATCATTTTCATTCTTCTGCATTACACGTCCATATCACGATAACCAATTACCGGAGGATTAAACGTAGGAATCTAAGAACTTATAATATAAATAAAACACAATACAGCTTCATTTCGTTTTGTAACAGATCACACTATCACACTAATATTATAAAGGCGAAAGTTTGTGAGTGTGTTAGTGTGTATGTTTGTTACTTCTTCACGTCTAAACGGCTGAATCGATTTTAATAAAAAAATTAAAAGGTATGGAGTTAGCTAACACTCTGTATTAACACGATAGTTTTTATCCCGATTGTATCTTCCCGTGGGATAATTTTCGAGTTGTAGCGGGCGAAGCCGCTAACAACAGCTAGTATTGATAATGTTTATTTTAGTTTTCCAATAAAGGGCTACTGAAAAACTTTAGTTTCAACCACAATTAATTCGAAGCCTCTTTGAGGCGGGCTCACAACCCTCAAATAGTCTACCCAACGCTGTCAAACTCCCAGACCGATATCTGGAACCTTCGACCAATCGCGGCCCGGATTGGATTCCTGTCAAAACTGTGTTTTAAAGTTTCAATCGGTAGGTATTAACTAAAATAGCAGGAATGGGCTGCGAGAGTTTGAAAGTGATGTTTCAGGGAAATTTAGACTTCGAAAGGTATTTAGGGACGCGCTGTGCAGAATCTAAAATGAAATCTTTATGAAGTAATGATAGCCATCATTACTTCTGGCAGTGTTATTTTAAACTTAAACATTGTGTGGAAAATTCTAAAATAATATTTCTTCGAAAAAATGTTCAAAATTGAATGCATAGACTGCGTTCTACTTGTATTACCTGATTAAACGTAACATCACTCTCCTTCCACATAATATCCCATTTCATTCGGGGTCGGCGCAGCATTTCTTGTTCTTCCATACTTCTCTATTGCTTGTCATTAATCACCTCCTTTCTATACCATATCTTCTTCACACAGGTCATTTATCGTGTCTTTGGTCTTCTTATACCTAATTAAACCTAATGGATGTGAAAATAACCGAAAGGCGCTTACTCTCCCCGGCACTGCGATCACTTAGTTTCGATCTATTGCATTTTCTGTATAGCTGTGTTCCTACACAGACCCGCTGCTTGGGACTGGACTTTTAACAATTTATGACAACTTTTGTTAGCTTGGGTCTTACCTGTTAAAACAAATGTATGTGTTAATGAATAAATAAATAAATAAATAAATTTTTAACAACTTTCTGGTTACAAAGATTTTGGGGGTCTAAGTTTTAATATTTTCACTAAATATTTTTAAGATATAAGTTTGTAATGTTTTTATAACTTTACTGGTAATACCTCCGTCCCCCATACCATTAAGCACAATGTTTGGAGCGCGATGAATTGATTTCTACCTTAAAACGTGATTTTTTCCCCAAAAATAGAAGTAGTTATTCCCAGTTTCCCAGTAATATTTTTTGCGTAGAGGTACAGTTTGGTACATAATGCTTGGTTGACGGTTTCGTAAAGGGTCTGCTGGCACCGTGTAAGTACGTTTAACATCAAAGGGACACAAAGGTGTTGTGTCATAAAAAGTTCCCTCCTATCTCCTAAACGAATGAAGGAATTTGAATAGATTACTAAATACGTCGTTAGATTCGTCTTGATGGCGCGAGTGTCACAGGCTACATTAAAATTAAAAACAAAGAAAAATTGCGGATTTTGGGGGCCATAACGTGGATTTGAAAAAAAATAATAATTCCGTTACAATCGAGTAGGGTATCACAATGAAGGGTATTAAAAGGAGATTACAAAAATATAAGACATTAATGATTAAAAGAAATTCAAAGTCACAAGTCCTTTTAACAAACACAAAAGTTAAACCATCTGCGAAGAATTTTACGCGACCAACGAAAGAACCAACACAAAAGAAATAAAAAGTTGGAAATAAAAAAAAAAACTTAAAAACCCAACTGAATAAACTAAAAAAAAGACTGAAAGCTTCCAAGTTTTGTATAATTTAAAATGTGCTTGTTTTTTGCTTTTCAGTTTTTTCAGTCGGGTTTTTTAGTTCTTTAACTATTTTTTTGTAGGTTATTTTTGGGGAGTACCTACGCTGTGATAGTAAATATGACTACCTAGTTATTTAGGGTTTTTTTTTTACCTATAAAGCAATATAATATGCATTAAAAGTATAGCATATATTATGTATATCTGCCTATATTGACCGATAGGAATAAACCAGTTAACAGCTGGGCCCACAACGGTCATTTATTACTATTTTTCTTTATATTTGTTAGATGAAATATTTTTTGGTATCAGAACGTTACTTGATCGCCGAGTGTACCACCACTGGAGGAAGATTCCACTAATTGAAGTATCATCTATCCCCAGTGGCGAAGACAAAGGTAGGAGCAAATGCAACTGAATTAGACGCAACTACCCCTAGTGGAAACAGCAGTGGGAGCAGATCGGAATAAACCGATTGTATTTCGACAGGTATTAACTGTCCAAATACATTATAACTGAAAAAACAGCGGACAAGGATGTGGCTTTTTGGTCTCGTGATTATTGCTTGGTTAGCTTTGACAAGGAGTCGTTGTCAGTTAACCTCTTGGCAAGTCACGCAATAGCTTACAACGCTTGTATAATGTGAGCAGCTGTTCCGGTAAGAAGCTTTTTCGGACCTTTACGACATCAGCCAGATCTAGTGTAACTTGCTTTTTCAAAATGGTTAAGATAAAAAAAGTCTATTTAATAGTCAAAACATAAAACATCGTGTGGAAACATGAGACAGGCATGTCCTAGAAACGAAAATTCGAAGACAAGTGTCACATTCACTAAAATGCATCAAGCCCGCGTGGTGGGTTATAGCCCACACCCTCTGGAACGGAGGCCTGTATCCCAGCAGTGGGAACATCATAGGATGATTATGCTTATTCAGGTCAGTAACGTTTGTTTGAAAACAGCCTAAAATGTCTTCGAAAGGTCCGATTGAAAATCCCAATCGTTGCTAACAAATCCAATAGCAAATTCGACTGTCATGTCAATTGTTATGTCCCAGACACAAAAATGGGGTTCTGTTTTAAATGCAATGAATCTTCAACATCTTACTATTTGGTACATTTCGCAGAATCGAAAAACGATTTCTTTGTTTGTGCACAATCCATTCCTTCAGCTATACGGATTGTTAAATATTTATAGTGTTAACTACAGTCTACGATTCAGAAAGTTTTACAGTTTCTTTCTACTTTTAAATTCTGAATGAAAAATCGTTTTTAGATTTATTTGTTTGTTTGTTTTTGCATGGTTTTAGCTTATTCCATTTTTAACCGACTTCCCAAAAAGGAGGAGGTTCTCAATTCGATTGGTATGTTTTTTTTAAGATAATTTGTTACTTTTAGAACAAATAAAACTAAATATTTCAAAAATATCGCGTGTGTGTATGTAGATGTATGAATGTGGACATCTGGAGGTCTAAACTGGTCACTTTAGCATATCATAATAAATTGAGTTAAAAAACATAAAATGGACCTTTCATATTTAAATAGTACCTTACTGCGTCTGTGACCATTAAACGCAATTCACATTATGATCTGCTAAAGTGGCCATTTTAAACCCCTTGGTCATACACGCATGCCACAAAAGGGACTAATTTAAGTAAAATAAACAAACAAACTACATAAACAACATTACGCCATCCGGATACATGCCCAGAAGACTACCATTGCCACGTTGAATCCTATAATGTATTTAAAAACAGAAATAATTCCCCGGATTTATATCCGCAGTGTTATTTGTATCCCTTTTTAATTGCTGTATATCACGTTGTTAATATGTGAAGGGGACTGAGCTAAAATTGTCCACATTAGGTAGGAGTATTTTTAGCTTCAAAGTCGATTTATAAACAAAGGTGCGTTTATCTCGTAGTCTGCTGTTCGTTATATGTATTTCCATTTCAAATGATTTTTTCGAAAATGTCAAGAACAGAAAAAGGTCATCTTCCTACTTTGTTGGGGTCGTCTTTCCGTCTTACCGGATGTGGCTTAATGATAGGCAATGGCACCATGCAAAGTCATCATCATCATCATCATCAGCCATAAGACGGCCACTGTTGGAGAAAGGCCTCCCCCATAGAACGCCATAACGAACGGCAACTGGCCGTTTGCATCCACCGGTTGCCCGCGACTCTCACGATGTCGTCGGTCCACCTGGTGGGAGGTCTACCAACGCTGCGTCTTCCGGTTCGTGGTCCCCACTCGAGAACGTTTCTTCCCCATAAATTGTCGGTTCTTCGAGCGATGTGGCCTGCCCATTGCCATTTCAACTTGCATATTCTGAAAGCTATGTCGTTGACCCTGGTTCTTCAGATTTTGTCTGACAAAGAAACTCCGAGCATAGCTCTCTCCATGGCTCGTTGCGTGACTCTGAGCTTCTCTATGAACGCAAAGTATAACTGGTAGTATTTTGCATGGTGCGATTGCCTATCTTACCTTCACGGGTTGCCATTTAGGACTGGGTAATACAAAATCTTTGGTGAGACTGGATACCTGATTTTAGGGTTACCGACTTCCTGTAACGGCTGTCGAAGATTTATAAATGACAAGTGGGACCAACGGCTTAACGTGCTTTCTAAAGCACGGACCAACCAACGCAAGCGCGGCTTCACTTGAGGGTAGACCCAAGCGTCTGTTATTATTTAACTACGTTCTCCTCGATAATTTAAAAGATCTTTAAAGTTCACTGATCAAAAAGTAAAAAAAAAAACAAACACTACTAATGTATCTATTGTCTGAAAAATAATAATGGACGTTTGACAGCAAAAAAAAAATACAGAATGTCTGCAGATAATGTAAGTTTTTTTTGGCGATTGTAAAATTAACAACAGACAGGTGTTTCTAGAGGGCAATAAAGAAAAAAAGAAAACCGAATGACGACTATAGTCACAGTAAAAACAAGTCCGCAAACATTTGAACTGAAATCAATTCAATTATTAAGCAGCCTCCTTTGAATACTAACAAATGGTTTAACAAAACCTTCAGCTTCGGTCGGAACATTCGACTTTTAGCATCATTCGGGGATTTGCCCACCTAGAGGAATTTTCTGACTCAGTTTTCAGTTTCAAATGAATTTCTTGGAATTCTTCTTCTTCGCGGAATTATCTTGGCAAAAAATCATGGTAATCCCGAAGAGATAAGCGGAAGTGTACCAAATAGTACATCATATCATTTAATTCACAATCAATTTTTAGATTGTATCGAAATTTCATTAAAACTAACACAACACGAAAAAATAAAATAAAATAAATTTCAATTAAACAATCAACATTCGGTACATAAACAAACAGAAAAAAAACACCCACATTTTACTAGTTATGTTTTATACGTCCCTTATAGTAGGGAGCAAGCCTTTTGCCATCAATTGGATTATATTCAGTGGCTGCGTGGTTTCCGTGGCTGTTACTGAAAAAATCCTGATGCAATAATTCCACAATACGTTTCCCGACCTCGTAAACTAACTCAGGACCTCCTGCTCAGCAGTGATGCTTGTGACAACTGGACCAAGTTTTATAAGTCCTCATACTTATATTTTTTCTTTTATGTAATCAGTTTTTAATCTTTTAATAAAGAGTTATTAGTAATAAAGAGTTAATTATCAAGTAACTTTAACTTTTTAGTCGCCTCTTACGACAACCTCGGGAAGATATAAGACGGTGCTATTCTTTAAGTCCGACACCATACGGAACTTCGAAACCATACGGAACCTCTTGTCCTTATCCCAATAGGGTATTTCACCAAAAAAATCGAATTAGTCCGTCAGATAGATTTTCAAAAACTAATAGACACGTATTTTTTTCTTTTTTCACATAGACAAAAGATGAAGAAGATACAGTGCTTCAAAAAGTCGCGTCTAGTCGTGTGACGTCACAAGGTACTTTTTAACCCACAAACTGACGTCAAAAGCCCCCACTCACAATCTTTGACACTATTTATTTTCTTAAATTATTATTAATTTGATAAAACAAAAAAATACGTATCCAATATTTTTCGATAATCTAACAGACGGACTAATTAGATTTTATTGGTGGATTACCTTATTGTTATAAAAGTCTGATGTAACTGTAGTGGTACGATAACCTTACTTACTATTAATATTAAATTTGCGAAAGTAACTTTATCTGCTTGCCTGTCTGTCACGCTTTCACGCCAAAACTACTAAACCGATTTAAATGAAATTTAGTACTCAGATAGTCTAAAGCCTGACAAAGGACATGGCTTACTTGTTAATGCGAAAAAGGGGTTATAAGGGGTTGAAAGGAGGATTGCGCAGCATGTGCTCTTCCATACTTCTCAATTACTCGTCATACCACCAGACATCACTTTTCTTGCCATGTCAAGCATTATATCCCTTCACATTCATACACAAAACTTTCCTTAAGATATTATCTTCATTCTTCCGTATCACATGCCTTTACCTTTACAACTTTTCAGTCACCGGCGCCACTTTCAGAATCCTTCTTATGTGCTCAACGATTTCGTCAACGTACATATTCAATTTATTTACAAAATTCAATCTTAATGAAGTATAAATTGCTTTTTTCCAATTCGATGTCTCGTATTTGGTAAATTACGTTGCACGTGTTCTATTTCGATACAACGAAAAGGGAAATAAACCTGGTTTTAGGTTGTACTCAACTTTTAACCTTCAACCGTGTGTAAATGACACGCAGTCATCTTAACTTAGTGGTGTGACTATTGGATAGCCAAGTCAATAGGTTCCGAGTTCGAACCCAAGAACCTCTGATTTTTCGGATTCACGTCTATAGTTCGGTCAAATTGAACCAAAAAGTAGGGGTAAGCTTACATTAATTCCCACCCAGCTGAAAATTGGTAAGATTGTTCAAAACACCATTATAAATGCTATGTAAAATGCCCCCATCGATCCGACACTTGGAAAAAATGTCACTCGGTGTCAAAAAACAGTAAGTTTTCTAGACTATTATCTGATCGACAATTTTGTCTCGGCTAATGATGATTGCTAAAACTTACCATTTTGCTGAAAATTGCGAAAAACTCGTTTTTGTGACCCCAGTAACATTTTTTCCAGGTGTCAGATCGATGGGGACAAAATATCATTTATAATGGTGTTTTGAACAACCCTATGAATTTTCAGCTGGGTGGGAATTAATCCAACCTCGGATGTCTAAATTGACAGGACTTTAAAGGTTTATTGTTTAATTATCATTAGCTTCAGTGAAGGAATCGTGAGGAAACCAGCATGGCTGAGAGGTATTTCTCGACGTGACATAAAAACTGTGACAAGTTTAGGCACTAACCACAAGGTACATAAGAAGTCATCTACCGCGCTGGACGGCATGAACGAAAAGATTTTCGCCTTGTACCCGTAGTGGAAAGTTTTCATTTAGTATTCTCATCTATTATTATAAGTTCAATTCATGGTGCGAGTTCAAAATAACACCTTTAAGTACATCTTAGCTTATCCATGTCAAAACAGTGTGTTCGTAAATGTAAATAAACAGCGACACAGTATCTAACCCTGTAAACTATACAGCGGTATCTCGCAGACACTTTGTGTTAACTTATAACGATGAAACTGAATAACCTTGCCATGAGAATTCCCTTGTCACACTATATTTTATAAATAATACGTTTCCTAGGAAAATAATAACGACTTCAACAGAAATGGAGGGTTTTGCTGCACATTTTATTTCATGCTTGTTATGCTATACGTGTGTGAGATTTTCTTTTAGGGGACAAAAATCGAAGCAGTGATGCTAGCGAAGGAGGTGGCGGAACGCGAGAGGGAGAGAACCTCTCGTCCCAGCCGCCGAGGGAGGCGCTCCGGGCGTCGGGGGCCACGTGACGGCTTCCGGCTACCGAAGACGCGGGCCTGTGGACGGTGAGTGACGGGCTAGACCGCCGTCCGTCCGTCTTACGACAAAAACAGGCCGTGTCGACGGCGCGTTCGTGTTCCACTCGCGCCTCAAAGAGATGTCAGCAACATGGGAGGAGCCCAAAAGGGCCGATGCCCGTCGGGACCGCGGGTTGTACACTAGTTATCGCGGCCTAGACATAGAGGGCTAAGAAGGAACATGGGTGGTTTTTAGTCAGTAGAAGTCTGACACTCCCTTTGGCTCTGCCCAAGAGCGGGAGGGGTTATTTGATGATTTTCTACCCGCCAAAAAAAAGGGGGACAAAAATTGAAGTTTGATTTTTGGTCAGGGCGACCCAGGCATGATTCGTGAAATTTGGTTTAGAGACAACAAAAACTAAAACGTCGTTGTCTAGCAATATTACTTACCTTGATGTAGAGATAGGCTTGTTCAACGGTTTCGTGACGACTTCATTTTTAGGGTTCTGTACCCAAAGGGTGAAAACGGGATCCTATTACTAAGACTTCGCTGTCGGTCCGTCCGTCTGTTTGTCACCAGGCTGTATCTTAAGAACCGCGATAACTAGACAGTTGAAATTTTCACAAATTAAGTATTTCTGTTGCCGCTATAACAACAAATACTAAAAACAAAATAAATATTTAAGGGAGGTACTCAACCCTACGGAACCCTTCGTGCGCAAGACCTTTTTTTAAATGCAGTTAGTTATTACAAAATTCAGTTTCGACAAAAACAGATATCAAGCCTTTCTTAGCTACGGCTGTTTCTGTTTGTTTGCACTACACAAGTAAATCACTGAACATGAGCCGTGACGGCTTTGTTTTTATAGAGGCTGCCAGTTAAGATGTCAATAGCGGTCATTACCCTTTCCCTAATATCTCTCCGTACGAGCCAAAACTAATGAACCATGTATCGATTTTCGTTCGAAAAACTGTTGAAGATCACGATGGATGACGATTCAATACATCAGCAGACTTATTTTTGCATTTCTAAGTTAAGAACTTCAAAAAATGTAGGGTCAATGACCGCTATTTTAATAGTAACTGGTAGAAATTATAGTAGCTTAGTAAAAGGGAATTTAATTATGGGAAAACTAAACTTGGATTCACTTTTAAGTATATCTGTAATATTAATTTACTAGGGAACAATACAGAGTATTGATAATTCGATCGAACGACGAAAAAGCCATAGAGTAAGATAAAGTTTTTAAGAACGCATGTGTCTCCGATGAAGTCCGAGCACAGAGATCGTAGGTCACAGGGCACGTGCTGCGTTTGCCGGAATCCTTACTTCCTTACATTAGATATTTCCTAAACGTACGTCTTATCCAATGGACTAAGGTGCAGAATAGGACGGAAAAAATCATAAGTAAGTAGTAACTTAAAGCAGAAACGTAAAGTAGTGTCTCTGACTTACACGATGAAAAGTACCTGAATTTGCGTGAATAGATCAAAAGGGGCCTTAATTTAAGTATAAAACCTTCCAGTATGAAACATAAGGAAGTTTTTCACTTTATATTCGTCTTGTTATACGGAATATGTTGTCACTTTGGCTTTTTATGAGCAAGTGTGGGCGTAAATGTCGCTTATAAATTCCGACTTTACTTTATCCATAATATATTTACTTAAGAGACAGAAACATGTGTGGGAGGGTAACTTAAGACATGTGTTTTGAGACTTACCATATGCTTTATAAATATTCATTAATCGAAGATTGTGTTTTCCTGTCATCTTAAGAGGTAAAAAAGGTTATTGAAGAAAGTTTTGCCGTCGCGTGCACGTTTCATGTTTCCATATTTTCTTAGAAAACTTAACCGAGATTGTTGTCTTGCTCAGTCACTTGAAGAAATCGAATTAAAACTCAACAATGACGAAGAAGAATATAATGAAGACTTTTTGATTGCTGTTATATACAGAGTTATGTATTTAATATGAAGTTAATTGGAGTCTGGCAAACAATTAATTGGTTAATTTAATCTAGAGAGTTTTGTTTACTAAGCTACGGTTTGTAGACAAGCAAATATTTACTCTCGCAGCCATGTTTAGTCGCTGAAATGGTGAAACCGTTGTGGTTGTGTGTGTGTAGAAATGAAAAGTACACTTTCTTCTTCATTTCTTACTGTTCAATAAAACATTGAATTTGTTTTGTGAAAAAAAAGGTAGGTATTCTACCTATATACAGGGTGTAAAGTAACCCTTCACACATACGTCAACAAAGCATTCTGTACATCAAACTAAGTACCCCTACGCAATAATTTTTGCTGGAAAACGACTTTTTTTTTTGGGGTCAAAAATCACATTTTACGGTAAAACTCAATTTTGCACTCTTGAAACATTGTGCTAGTGGGTGCTTTAAATAGTAAAGGGGCTAAGGAAGTAATTGAAGTAAAGTTATAACCTGAAAAACTGGTATTTACAAAAACAGCTGTGCAAAATTTGTAACTTTGACCCCCAACATCTCCGTAACTAGGGGGTTCCCAGGTATGGTCTAGAACCAAAAAATGATCGCCGTGGTGGGGAGAACAAGTGCCTTCGTTTGCGTTAAGGGTACTTTTACACCCTTTATAAAAGCACGATTTTTTTACATCAAACAACAGTAACTTTATCTAAAAGTATGAAAGTTTTCTTACCGACATAACAAAAGTGAAGCCAGAGTCAGGATTATTGCAAATAAAAAAATCATCCCCTAAAAATAATAAAAAGTTTTATGGTAGTTCGTAATTTTGCCAATGGGGAATCCTATCATTCACACTGTTTAACTTGATATAAAACCAATCGCTAACAGATCGGTTTTATGTAGTTAAACGTACCTATAAATTTACATAAATGTTATATCTACATGTCTGCCAAACGTACGTTATTTTATCTTAAACTCGGGTTTGACATGGAAAGGCAATCGGAAGCCAAAGTTCAGTGAACCGAGAGAAGTCCATTTATCTTTATTTGGTTAAAAATGGATGCAAATAAATGTACAGTGTTCTTCTATTTTCGTGTTTCAATGGAGTCACCTACATACACGATCTTCACCATATTATTATGTTCAATGTGGATGGGTATAAGAGTAGAAAAGGACCAAACGACGTGACGCGACGGCACGGTTGGCGCAGTGGCTCAAGCAATAGACTGTTGCGCTGCGTGTCGCGGGTTCGATCCCCGCACGGAACAAATATTTGTATGACCTACAGATAGTTGTTCCAGGTCTGGGTATTTGTGTATGTGAGTTTAAATGTTTGTGAACGCACCCACGATACAGGAGAAATTTCTAGTGGGGACAACGTTTTTAAAACAAAAGAGACACGATGACTGGATTGTGTAAAGGATGATATGGCAAGGTGTCTGATGAGATGAATAGCAATAGAGAAGTAGACATGCTCCCCGATTCCAAATGATTTGGGATTAGGGCAAGAGAGTGAGTAATGAGTAAAAACAAACAAATAAGGTAATATGATTTTGCACAATAGGGGATCGGACCGAGTCAAAAAATATGGTTCTAATTAGTCCGTCAGTTAGATTATCGAAAAACATTGGATACGACGTATTTTTTGTTTTATCAAATTAAAAAAAATGGGGGTTGTGACGTCATTTGTAGGTAAAAAATGTACTGACATGTGACGTTTTCGAAGAGTTCACGAGTTTTCGAAGCTTCACGAGTTGTCTTTATTTTTTGTTTATGTAAAAAAAGAAAAAAAATGTGTTCGATATTTTTTGGAAATCTATCTGACGGACTAATTAGTTTTTTTTTTGTCCGATCTCCTATTTCTCTGAATTAAACTGTAATAAAACATTGACAATTAACAGTAAACAGTTGTATTTAAAACGAAAGTTATTAAAACTTTTATACAATCGTGCAAGAGCAGTAATTAATGTAGGCACTGTCGCACAAACAAACTCTGGCTTATGAAGTACTCAGTGTCCAGAAAGTTCATTCGTTTATATTTTGAAAATTAAATAGATTGTTTCATCTTTGTTTTTAACTACGTGCTGATGCCCGCGGATTCGTCCGCGTGTATATCGGTTACCAGGACCAAAAGTAATCTACCCAACCGCTTTTTTTGCCGCTTGGAGAGTGGAAAATCACTTATCTTAACATTTACCAAAAAAATCTAATTATAATCGAAAAATATTGGATACGTGTTTTTTGTTTTATTAAATTAATGAAAATTGACGAAAATAAAACGAGTCAAAGATCATGAGTGGGGGCTTTTGACGTCACTTTGTGGGTAAAAAATTACTAACCTTGTGACGTCACACGTTTTTTTTTTTGGGGGTGGGAAATCTTGAAATAACCCCTCCCGCTCTTGGGCAGAGCAAAAGGGAGTGTCAGACTTCTACTGACTAAAAACCACCCAAGTTCCTTCTTAGCCCTATATGTCAAGGCTGCGGTATCTCTTACAGCATTCCGCAGCCACGTCACACGACTTGACACGACTTTTCGAAGCACTGTATTCTTTACTTCATCTTTTGTTTACGTGAAAAAAGATAAAATACGTATCATTTATTTTTTGGAAAATTATCTGACGGACTAATTAGATGTTTTTGGCGAAATAACCTATTACTGCCTCGTTGGTCTAGTAAGCTGTGTATGAGGCCCTGGGTTTGATTCCCGAGTTGTGCAACGTGTTATTGGGCTTTTAGATCAAAAACTTCTCAGAAGCAGACCCGTAGTCTGGATTTGTGCCCAATTTATGGCAATAGACTCACCTCATATTCCATGGGACGTGAACATAAATAGCGAAATGTGGATGTGATTAGGTACATCTCTGCCTAACTCTTCGGGGATTACTACAAATTCGTGATATTATCACAAAATCTCAAATCCATAGACGACTTACAACCATTATATCTAGAAGCATCAACAGTTTTCAAATAAAGGAGAATGGGCAAAATCGTACGGCACTTGGTCTATCAGCGGCCAGGAACATTTTATTTTTTTTTGGTTTAATATCACCCTACAATAACGGGTTCAAGAAGTTTTATATCTGTAGTGTCATTATTAATGGAACTAAATACATTTTTATTTTAGATATGTAAGCCTGTGATTTAGCGTATTAATTACTAAGATTTAGTCTTAAAAATAAGGAAATAAAATAAAATGACTTGTTTACTTCAATACATTTATTTTACATACATTTACATACATAAACTCACGCCCTTTTCCCATGGGGGTAGGCAGAAACCACAGAACGCCACTTGCTACGATCCTTACATACTCCTTTTGCCTCGTCCACATTCATACATTTAATGTACAATAATAGCACTGAGTTCTGATGCCGGTAATAAAATATCCTCGTCTTGATGTCTAGCCCATGCCAGATACCACACTACACACATAACGTGTGCGCAACAACCGATTGTGCGCCTTCCACTCAAACAACTGCAATAATAATGAGCAATTGCTTCTCTATTTTGTCTTTGTCGGTTAATTACAATATAAGAATAATATATTCTGGACCTTACATGTCTAGATTGTATTCGCACACGTAATAACCAAATATCTTCTTCTTCAATAAAATCTCTGAGCTGACTTATTTGTCGCTCCCGGTATACTTCGATATTGTATAAGCCTTCAATTAAGTGTTCAGCGTAGTAGCTGCGAGCCAACTTGATTTGGTATGTGCCAAGTGCAAACAGAATTAGGTCTTCTTCAGAAAAAACCGGAAAGTCTTCAAAAATAGGTTGGTCGCTGCTGAGTCTTTCAAATGATGCCCTCTGTCTATTTATGTTATGACGGATAACATAGTCCGCTAAGAGGTTCGGTATTTCAAAACGTTCATTAATTATATTTACGAACGATGATGCATGAATACTATCTTGTATTGGTGTTTGGAACGCATTGATGAGTGCCGCTGCGTTTTGAAAGTCCTCAAACATGTGACTTAAGGCGCGATTAAAATATTCTTGCCTAAACAATTTGAAATCTCGCTTGAACCTGCCATTTATAACTTCCACTACCCAGCGGCATAGAGTTACCAGCCTAGTTCTATTGGCCTGTTCAGTAGTAAGCTGGTCTGCACCGCGGTCTTTGGTTTCTGGCATATAGGCACTGTAGTTGCATCGCTCCAAATCGCCACAGACGTCTCTAAACCCACGATCTAAAATGAATATGTCGCCAGCCCGGTAAAACCAGTGAAATGTGCCTTCTTCGTCATTTATAATTCTTTCCAAAATACTGGCATCTGAGTCGGTAGCAGCATAGGGCCCGCAAACATCAATTATATGCCCATCGGAACACACCATTAAGAACGGTTTTAATAGATTTTCGTATTTGTGTAGACTGTAGGTCTGTCGCTGGAACGAAAAGTTGGAGCTCTTCTGTATATAAATATATGTTCCATCCATGATTGTTACTGCCTTCCTTTCTTCTGGAGAAGACTCTGGATTTCCAAATAACGCGTTTGGTACAATAAGATTACGGTCAGCGACCATTCTTCTATTTAAATGGTCGAGTCCCAGGTGTCGTGGCTTAAAATCCAGAGATATAGCATCACGCGCGGTTTTTAAATGCCTTTCTAGAGTCCTTCTACTTATGTTAAAGAGCGTGGCTAATCTCTCGTTGCTATCACCAGTTCGCAACTTCATTAAATAAATGGCTAGTTTTGTTTTGGCGTTTGACTCAGACAAAGAAGGCGTTTGTTCCAAGATTGTATTGAATTGATCTCTGCTAACGCCCAATCGAATATGAATCTCATTAGGATCCATATTTGCAATATCTTCAAAGTCCAGAATATTTTTATTTAAAACAGCTTTTTTAAAAAGCTCTAGTATTTGCACAAATTGAGAGCTGTTAAAATCATGTCTGAGATTTGGACTATCAATGAGCTCTTCCCAATCATTTGATGTTAAATGTGCATCACATATTCTGGCACTGTCTGGTATGAATAAGTTAGAATGTAACATAAGAGTAATCCTTACATTCTCAGGCATTCGACGACGTGAAACACTACGGCATCTGTCAAACATACAGTTTGCCGAGGTGCTAGGCACTCGTGAATATTCTTCCACTTGAAGAACACATTCGTGCGGGGCAGGGTTATTGTTTGGCTGCACAGCCCGTTGAGCTCGTTGCCAACAGGGTCGGCAAACGTATTCTCGGCCGTTGTATTCAACCTGAAAAGGAAAATAGTTTATAACATAGTATTTAAAACTCACAGCAGTTTCAGTTAAATCATGTGTTGTATAGTAGAACATGCCGAGCTCTTTTTCAACGTGACGAATGAGTCATGCTCATACGCATTGTTAATGAGTGGTTGGCCTCTATTATATTTCGAAGCTAGATAACGTTGGCTCTGTTTCCATATGCACCATGTGTGTAAAAGAGAGAGAAGATCTGTTTTGACTATAACTTAAGTATTGTTAGAAAAGAACCATACGCTTAAGGAAATAACATAATTCACTAAAAGGACGTACATAAAAATACAATCAAAACTGTAACGTGGACTTTCAATAAAGAGCCCACACTTCACCCAACGATGTGTCGCATATGCACATCGTGACACAATATTATGAGGCCATCACCGCTATAGGGTGCGTACATACGGGTAAAAACAACCAAAAAATAGTCTAAAAATACTTACTTGCTGTGGAGCTATAGCTTCAATAATATATTGAGCATTGGCAGCATTTTCCTCAAAAAGAGCATGGGTTATTTCTATCCTTCTTCTATTAACCACTGATCGATTGCACAAAACACATATAGGTCGATTTTCTGCCATTTTTCAATAATGTTCCGTTGGCGTACACAAGTCCAGAGTCCAAGTACACAAGCACAAACGTACAGAAGTTCAGAGTTAATAGCCAGGTTATCAGGTTAGGAAGAAACACAGTCCAGAGGGTAGCCAGGGTCAAAACGTTTGAAAAAGAATCCGTAGATGAGCGCACAGTACACAACGTCACAAGGGTAAGCGAAGGACTGCGCCGAGTGACGCACACGCACCCCACACCTCGGCTCTTTTGTTTGCACTCGAAGCTGATTGGGCCGTTCGAACTCAGGTAGTCCATGTAGTAAACCCATTGTTGAGCTGAGTCTTGTAAACGGTATGCTGACAACGTTTTGAAATACTTTTGAAGACATAAACTAATGTTAATAAGTATTTTATAAAATGGGTTTGCACATTTTCTTGCACTTATTATCTAAGTATTTTACCTATATGTATTTTTTTTTCTAAATGAGCTGCAATGTTACGTTCATAGTAAAAGTTAGTCCTTAGTAATAGTACTTTCATTTAATACCTATTTCGTTGTTGGCCGCTCATAGACCATTTTGCTCTTTCTCCTTTCCTGACGTATATAGACTATTAGAACGAAGCATTAATGATTCAGTCTCTGAAGAGGCTCTTCAATAGGGGACGAATGTTTGTATAGGACTTAAAACCAGTGTGAAATCTTATCGAGAATCAAGATTTTATGGAATTGGAAGTTCCTGTATCAAGTACTAGCAGACGTCACGCGATTTCACCCGCGTAGTTCCCGATCCCGTGGGAATACAGGGATAAAAAGTAGCCTATGTCACCCGGGGATAGTGTAGCTTCCCAATGGCGAAAGAGTTTTTCAAATCGGTCCAGTAGTTTCAAAGCCTATTCGTTACAAACAAACAAACAAATCTTTCCTCTTTATAATATTGGTGTAGATTATACTGACGAGAATCGTTGCCTTGATTTAGTAGAACACCAATTAACTCAACGATCTAGTTTTACCAGATTTTAGGACAAAAAACATTTCAACAACCCAAGAATAAACACAGGCGCGTTCTTATAGGTCGATAATATCGCATGCGGTATTGCGTTAAAACGCCCTACTTCCATTGCGGCGTTATTATCGCAGCAGTGTACAGTAAGGCAAGACAAGTGCATGGGCACGCTAAGGATTGTATTTCTGTGAACGCACGGGCGAGCGTCCATACTTTTGTGTGTGTAAGTGGTCTGGCGCTATACAGTACGCACACCACAGCCACAGAGATCGCCTGCTATCGTACTCGTATCATGTCGTCGGCGTGGTCGCGTCGGGCGTCGCACTCCACGAAATAGCACAACAAAATATATGTCCGTCTCTTTCGTTATAATCGCAGCAAACGCATTATAATCAATTGCTAAAATTCGCGTTTAACTTACAAGTGTCGATAGCTGTTTGGGCTAAGCAATGGATTTATGATCAATGAGGTCCGAGTTCAAATCTCACACACCACAAGATAGTGCTATTTGTTTCTTTGTAAACATTTTTTTCTTTTTGTAATTGTAAATCCATTATAATACTTATTTTATTTAAGAAGTTAAATTTTTTTTTGGTTAGCCTATTTTGTCCCACTGCTGGGCAAATGCCTCCCCATTTCTTTCCAGCTCTCTCGGTGTTAAAGAACTTAAATATATAGGAAAAAAACCCAACGCATTATTATTTAACTATTTATGTGATTGTGATTATGTTATCATTTCGTTGTTGGGTCGTAAGGTAGAAAAAAAGTCGTGTTTAATGACAAGACAACGTTTTATTCGTCATAATTATTAATGAAATTGTCTAATTAACAATCATGAGAATTGTGACGTCAAATCCTACCTAAATAAAAACAGTTCTCTTGTAATCGTTCTTAAATTTTTTTATTGTATACCCACTAAGTCAATTCTTAACAAGGAAAAGATAATTTTATCACAGAAATATAATTGATGATACCCACTTATTATAGATATTAGCAGAGTTTATTGACAACTAATATGATTCAGACTTTAGGAACCTGTTTTTTTGTAACGTCACAATGAATGTCGTTTTGAGGTTATAGCTTAATTGATAATTTTCTTGAAGAAAAGAAGATTGAAACTAAACCTCAACTTAAAATGAGTAAATAATGGATAACTTATTATCATCAAATATGTTATAAACGTTTAATTATTAAAACCAAAACATTTAAGCATTTTAATATTTTGTAGAACCCCCATTATTTTCAATGCAGTCATGTAGACGTTTGCGCATAGAACTCATAATATTATGAGTGTGTATAAAGGATAGGTAACGTTTTTATCAGGGCAGTGGGTGTTATCTTTGCGCCGTAATTGTAAAAAGTCTTGTCATCTGAAAATATGGTAGTATTCCAGTAAAAATCTAAATAAACCCGTGCGATTTTATCTATTTGTCAGGAAGGGATTTTTAGCTGGTCTTCTGTGATGCAAGCCTTTAGCTTGGAGGGCACGGAGAACAGTTTGAGATGAGGTGTCGAATAATTCCGCGAAGCGTCCCGTAGGTGTGAAACCATTTATTTGACCATAATTATATTATTATGTCGTCACCGCCGTCGCTGCGTTTCACTAATAAGCGACGGCCTTCCACTTCGCTGTCGATTAGCAAAGCGACCCTCTTCCTCGTATCTTTGATTCAGAGACTAACAGTATTCTTCTAAAACAAAACAAAAGTGGTATTAGGCGGTTATAATAAAATACTAAAGACTTCATTCGCTCTGCATTTATGAATCCAAATAACAAACACTAATTATTTATCTTTTAAGCCTCATGATGAATTTAAAAAACAATTAATGAATTTATTAGGTCACCAAACGGTATTATGTCTTTATTTCTACTAACAGTTTAAGTTACAATTCTTAAATATAATACTCACATTCAGTCCAGTTTTTTTTCTGATATTTGTAATTCTATTAACATCACTTTTATGCGGAGCAATAATAGTCGCCCTCGCCTCATATGTGCCTGCATATTGAGAAATATCAACAACAATACTGCTATCTAATAAACCACACGCCACTAATCAACAACTACAAGTCTATAACCCAATCGACAACGTTCATCCAGTAACATATTCATAAAACTCATGTCTACCTCACTTAAATTATAATTCTTGACTTATTTTTTCTATGATCTACCTTTCAAACTTTACGAAATGTGTGAACAAAGCAAACAAGTAAGAAGTTTGTAAATAAATATTATTATAAATAGAAAATATAGAAATATAATGTTCTTTATCTTAATAAAGAATATAATATTTCTGTCTCATTACTTCCAATGAAGTAAATACTTACAAAAAGTGTAAAACTATCTGCGTGAGATTAGAACGCACGACTTACTGATTCGCGATAGATCTATCCGAACGCGCTAAACCGCTAGGCCATCGTGACTTATACTACAGTGTTGAAATTATGAACGACAATCATTTGGTGACGACAATATTTGTCTTGAAAGTAAAAGGTCGTAAGTCAAAACTAAACGTCAAGCTATTGCTTTGTGCGGTCGCTTATCCACTTTAGTAACCGACCGTACATGACCATCCTAATACAAAATGTACTGAAAACAGATATCGCAGTAACGCATGCGATATTATCGACATATAATAACGCGCCTGTGTGGGGGAGCCTTAAAGTAGCCATTTGATTAATGCCTTCTACGGGCTACGAACGCCTACGCCGTAGCGTTTCGTAGCGCTACGAAATTCACAATTTAAATAATATTTCCCGTTTCAGTAACAATTAAATGTTGGTAATAGGATTTGTGGAATTAGTCTGATAAATAATTCTGTCATTTAGTTTAATTATTTGTTAGGTTTTTGGAAAACAATGTTATTTTACCTGAATTTAGTTTGGATAGTTGACGTAATCGCTAAGTTACATTATCATTCTTTTTTTTTGTTTTTGGCGGGTTGGAAATCATCGAATAACCCCTTCCGCTCTTGGGCAGGGCGAAAGGGAGTGTCAGACTTCTACTGATTAAAAACCACCCATGTTCCTTCTTAGCCCTTTATGTCGAGCCCGCGGTATCTCTTACAACATCCAACAGGCGGTCACCCATCCAAGTACCGACCACGCCCGATGTTGCTTAACTTCGGTGATCGTACGAGAACCGGTGTATTCAACGTAGTATGGACGTTGACTGACATATCATCCTAGCCTAGCTTTTTCCGAAATATGTTGGGGTTTGCTTCCAGTCATATCGGATAAGGCTGAAAACCAGTATTTTACATGGAGCAATGTAACCTCCACAACCCAGTTAGGATTTAGTATACAAAACCATTAGACAATGGTATAGCTAACTCTTTTTATATGTACAGTCAGCAGCAGAAGTAGATGAACACTATTTAAAGTTTCCAAGCAGGTTTTAACCAAACAACTTTGTAGAAATAACACGTTAGCAACAAGTTATTGACGAGTTAGGAATATTTTATTGAAAAATCTTCAGAAAAATTAGAAAATATAGCTGGAGTTCTGTACATACAAAAATATAAAATACGAAATGTAAAGCTATTTCTGCTGTTGACTGTACCTACATTTCCAAAGTCATGAAAAACGTCAATAACCCTTCACCCAACTCGGGAATCGAATAGGGCATCGGACTGGGTACAAAAAATATGATTCTAATTAGTCCGTCAGTTAGATTATCGAAAAATATTGGATACGTGTTTTTTGTTTTATCAAATTAATAAAAATTGACGAAGATAAGACGCGTCAAAGATCATGAGTGGGCGGTTGTGACGTCACTTGTGGGTGAAAAATGTACTTACATGTGACGTTTTCGAGGAATTCACGAGTTTTCAAAGCACTGTATCGTCTTCATTTTTTGTTTATGTGAAAAATTTCTGAATAATTTCTGGACTTAAGCTCAGCATTTGACACGGTTGATCATAATTTGTTACTTGATAAATTAAATCACTATGGCGTGAGAGGAAAAGCTTTGCAACTGTTCTCTTCCTACCTAAAAAACCGAAAAATGTTTGTAGAAATTAGTGATACACAGGATGGTCAGAATCAAACCCATAAGTCATCTTTGTCATGTTCCTCAAGGATCAATCTTGGGTCCCATATTGTTTTTACTGTTCACCAACGATTTAATTCACTATATTAATGAAGCTCTCCCAGATTTACAACTTGTGGTCTTTGCGGATGACACGAACGCCATTATTGCAGCTAATGTCATAAATCAATTAACGGAAAAAGTAAATATAGCACTGAAGTACCTTTACTCATGGTTCACTTTGAATAAACTTCAAATTAATAGCTCTAAAACCCAACGATAGACGCAACTATATCATCAGCGTGTTATGCATTAAGAACCCTACGAGATGAAATTGACTTAAAACAGTTAAAAATAGTAAACCATGCGTTAGTTGAATCTAAATTAAGATATAGCATACAATTTTGGGGAAACAGCTACAATTATAACTGCCAAAGAGCTTTTATTCTTCAAAAAAGAGCCATACGTACCATTGTGCGAATTTCACAGACAGATAGTTGTCGTCCACATTTTCGGGTCCTAAAAATTTTAACAGTACCCAGTCTCTACGTGCTAGTACTTCTTACTAACCTTAAGAAACATCTCCATGAATATGAGACATATGAGGAAAGACAGGTTAGGGAGAGTACTCGCAGGAAGGATTTAAACAGTATAATAAGTCCTTGTTTGAATATTGTTAAGCACAGTCCGCAATATCAAGCAGTGCAAATATTTAATAAATTACCAATATATCTAAAAAGCATAATCTATACATCCGCATTTAAGATAAAGCTTCAAGCCTACCTATTAGATAAGTGTCTCTACTCTCTTGACGAATTTTAATGTTTGACTGTGTGCATGTTGTGTCTTCTTATTGTTTTGTTTTAAAATGAATCTTGACATTTTAATTTGCTATGTCTCTCATAATGCTTTTATTTAGTTAATCTTGATATTTTAATTGTATTGTCTTTAGATCTGACTTTTTGTTAATTTTGATATTTGAATTTGTATTATCTATTAATGATTCGTAATTTAAGTAATTCTTAATATTATTAGTTGACTTTACTATATTTAATTTTCGAATATCCAATTAATTATTTTATAATAGATATTAATCTGTGATATGTTATTATTATTATTATTATTTTTTCTTGACTGTTAAGCTTTGTTTGTTTGTTTTTTTTTTCTCTGTATCTTTGTATAGGAATATTTCACACACAATTTTATTGTTACTGAATAAATGAAATGAAAAAGAAAAAATACTTGTCAAATATTTTTTGGAAATCTATCTGACGGACTAATTATTATTTTTTGTCCGATCCCCTATTCTGAACCTCTTGTTCAACAGTCGCGATAGCCCAACAACATCAACCATTTTGAGAGAAATATTTCATGACTTGTTTAAACACACTAACAAACAATTTCATAACGCTGTAGCTTCTAACATACGCAATAAATATTAGGATATTATCATGTGCTCTTTCGGATAAAAAAGCTAAAGAATAAACAATTAAGTTTTTTCCCTACAGACTTAAAAAAACCTGAAAATGTGTGAGCTACGCTCGCTTTGTGAATAAAAATCAAGCATTTTTCTGGTGTTGCAAATTGGTTACATTTTTAGTTTTATTTTCTACGTAGCGAGTTTTTGTTGTATGTAATTTCAGTTTGTCATGATCCTCATGTGACTTGATTTGATTAGTATTTTAATATTAAGATTAAAGCAATCTTTTTTTTTGGGGGTTGGGAAACCATCAAATAACGCCTAACGCTCTGGGCAGTGCGAAAGGGAGTGTCAGACTTCTACTGACTAAAAACCATCCATGTTCCTTCTTAGCCCTTTATGTCGAGGCCACGGTATCTTCTACAACCCCTTACATCCTGTATACCAAAGCTCAGAGCTCACCGAACTTCGTAGATATACTTTACTAGCTGTTGCCAGCGGCTTCACCCGCGACAACCCACGGGAATATAAAATCGGGATAAAAACTATCCTATTTGTTAATCCAGGTTATAAACTATCTGTGTACCAAATTTCATACAAATCCCTGCAGTAGTTTTTGCGTGAAGAAGTAACAAACATACACACTCACTCACTCACACACTCACAAACTTTCGCCTTTATAATATTAGTGTGATAAATACGCGGCTTTATTTGGATTAATCCTAATTAAATCACACATAGCAATTATCGGAATATCCGTTATCGAATGTTGGACAAATCGGTTACATTGAGTGGATTAGTTAGATATTTTGTTACATTTATAAAAGCAAATAAAACAATATTCAATTAACAAACTAAAACTTTATCGCATTGATTATTGATTTTTGGTTTTCTTATACGAAAGCTTAAGCTTTATAAACGATACGAAAATTATGTGCCCGTCCGCAGAGCTGTCTTTAGCAAAACTTCCTCTGTTTTTATCTGGCAGTTGATTTTGACAGTTCGGCTGTCTAAAGTCTTCATCTACGGTCTTCACATTATGGAGGTTTTCTTCACATCATGAAGGTTTCCTTACATGGCCTCTCCTGACATCCTGACGTCCTCGGCAGGTTTAAATAGTCCAACATCCTCAGCACATGCCGCTTCCATACTTCAGATGTAGTTTCATCGTCTATTATAAGAATAGTCTCATCTGATGCACCTGCTCCTGAAATAAGGTCTAGTAGTCCCAAATACTAAACTAGAACATCCAACAAGGTCTAGTACTTATAATGTATCAGATCTGAAATCGATTAAAACTTTCATGTTATGTGACTCGATTATGGTGGTTTGTATTTTGTACCATGTTTGATTTGATTTTGAATTGACTTTTTTATATATAAAGGTATACCCTCTGACTTTATAAGTGCCGAAGAAGGATTTAATATGAACTCTGATCACTCACCAATAATTTTATATATTAGTGAACATGTCAAACAGAGAGAAGACAATCCCTTTCTCGTGAACAAGTTCACAGACTGGGAATCCTTTAAAATAGACTTAGAAAATAAAATAGACCTAAATATTTTCATCAATGATAAGCACCAACTTAATTTCGAATTAAGCAAATTTATTGTAGATGTTCAACAAACTGCATGGGCTAATACACCCAAGAAAAAAAGAACACTGAAAGTAAATAGTTATCCAAAAGAAATAACAGATCTAATCAGAGAAAAAAGAACCTTGCGAAAAAAGTGGCAGCGAAACAGGTTTCCCCAAGATAAGACACTATTAAATGGAATAAGTAAACGAATTACGAAGGCAATCCAGAAAGTTCGGGACGAAAACCTGACTAGGCATCTTCTTCAACTGACTAATGATCGATCGACTGATTATTCACTATGGAAAGCCACAAGAAATCAAAAACAACCTATTGCTCATATACCGCCAATAAAAGAACTAAACGGACAATGGGCAATAAGTAACGAGCAAAAAGCATCAAGGTTTGCCCAACACTTAGAGGAAGCCTTTACACAAACCGAGAGCGCTGACGAAGATCTCCATTGGGAACAAATACAACAAGTAGACCAAGAGATAAAACTTGTAACACCAAAAGAAGTATCTAAAGAAATCAGAGATCACATCAGTTCAAAAAAATGCCCTGGTTATGACCTTATCACAGGGGAAATCCTAAAGAATCTACCGAGGAAAGCCTTGGTAAAACTTACTAAGATAATCAATGCTTCTTTTAAACTAAAGCATGTTCCAGACCTATGGAAGGTTGCAGAAGTGATCATGATCCCCAAATCAGGGAAACCACCTCAAGATGCATCATCATACAGGCCTATCTCTTTGCTACCAGTGATGTCAAAGCTATTCGAGAAATTACTTCTAAAACGACTAAAACCTATTATAGAAAATAGCAACATTATACCAGACTATCAATTTGGTTTCAGAGAAAAACATTCTACGATAGATCAAGTGCATAGAATTACAACAGTTATTGAAAAAGCTCTTGAAGATAAGAAAGTATGTACCACTGTATTTTTAGATGTAGCCCAGGCTTTTGACAAAGTATGGCATAAGGGATTGATTTACAAACTAAGAACTATGTTGCCAAAACAGTTCGCAGATATATTAGAATCATATTTATCTGGCAGAGTATTTAGAGTAAGGCAAGAAAATGCCTATTCAGAATTAAAAGAAATAAAAGCTGGTGTACCACAAGGAAGTGTTCTAGGCCCGGTCCTGTACCTATTGTACACATGTGATATACCAGAGCTAGAAACTGCAACTATTGCTACTTTTGCTGACGATACCGCAATAATGACCACGGGATCCACTCACAAAGAAGCTGTGGTAAAAGTACAAAAAGCAATAAATCAATTCTATGATTGGACCAAAAAGTGGAGGATCAAGTTGAATGAAACAAAATCTATTCACATTGATTTCACTAATAAGAAATCAGAATACAACCCAGTGTACATAAACAAAGAAAGTGTACCGTACGAAAATACTGCCAAATATCTTGGTATGACCTTAGACGCAAAGCTTCGCTGGAAAGCTCATGTCAAAAAGAAACGAGAAGAATTAGAAATTCGATACAGAAGCATGAACTGGTTACTAGGAAGGCATTCCGCGTTGTCAGTTCCTAACAAAATCCTGCTCTACAAATCAGTCCTTATGCCAGTATGGACCTATGGTATACAACTATGGGGTTGCGCCAAAGAAAGCAATGTAGAAATTATACAAAAATTCCAGAACAAAGTACTCAAGAACATCGTGAACGCACCTTGGTACATAAGAATTGACGACATCCATCGGGACCTGAATATAGAGTTCGTTAACAACATAATCCAAAAATATGCAGAAGCTCATGAACATCGGCTTCATCATCATGTTAATGTCGAGGCCATCCAGCTCCTCGATAACACGGACATAGTAAGAAGGCTCAAAAGGACTAAGCCTTTTGAGTTAGTGTAGTGTAACAGTGTAACTTATTAGTGGCTTTACCGCGAGTGTAATATAGTACCTAGCTATTTAGATGGTCACAGGAACAAAGTGACTTCCCCTTAACAGACGCTAAGTAAACGCAATGGACGTGTTCTTAGAAATAATTTTACTTTTAGCAAATTAAGTTAGATTAAAATTGCTTATTAGCCTTTTTAGGCTAGATTGTAATATAATAAAATAAACAAAAAAAAAAAAAAAAAAAATGTTTGATTTGAGAAAACGATGGACTTCATGCTATGACGAGTATCTACTATGGCAACTTTGTTGATGGGATTATATTAAAACTTATGTAGCTAAGTAATAATCATTATTGCTGATAATATAGTGAAAAATATATTGAGACTCTTTCGATGTGTACTACTGTTAATGCACATAGGTCATTTGCTTCTGCATCTCTCCTAATCAAGATTAGATAAATATGTCGTAAGAAAACACAATTCTTGGTTCAGCTCCTCATTTCTCTTAAACTTTATTATTGTAATTTGTATGTATACTTATTTTTGTGTGCGATAGAGATCACACTTCATACTAATATTATGAAGGTGAAAGTTTGTGAGTGTGTGAGTGTGTATGTTTGTTACTTCTTCACTTAAAAAATAATAAACGTAGTTTTTATCCCGATCTTATCTTCCCGTGGGTTAATTTTCGAGTTGTAGCGGGTGAAGCCGCTGGCAATAGCTAGTTAGAATAAAAATGCAGTTTGTATTAAGTAAGCCGTTACATAAACTATTACATAGATGATGGTTTAGTTCTTCTCTTATTTATTACAAGATGTTGTAAGTTTTTGATTATTAACATGTTTCAGATTAAACTAAAATCTGAAAAGGAAGGTAAATGATATAAATTAAATCTCCCCATACTTTAGTAAACTTATCTAAGCCACCCACACCTGTACAGATTACCTGACATCAGCAATGTCTGTGATTAATCTCAGGGGTAAAAGCAGGGGTCCCGAATCCCCTATGCTCCCATTAAGATTGCTATATCAAGCGAATAATTGCCGATGGCATTCTTGTGGAGATCTTATAATGGTGTGCGAGTACTTACATTGAGTATTTCCACATCATCATCGTCATCTGCCTTGCCTTTATCCAACGACATATGTTGGGGAGAATTTCCAGTCGAAGCGAAGGCATAGGCAGACTGCCTATCTGACCTCCATAAAACAGTTCTTAGTATTTTTAAACATTGCCCCACACTAGGAATTTCTCTCTTGTATCGTGGGTTACACATTTAAACTCAAATACATGAACCCACCCAGACCCGGAACAATTATTTGTAGGTCATACGAATATTTGATCCGTGCGGGGATCAAACCCGCGACAAGCAGCGCAGCAGTCAATCGCTCAGTCACTGCGCTAGCCGTGCCGTTTAATTACCTGAAAGTCTGATAATAATCCTAATTAGTATCATAATTTCGGGCCACTGACTGCCTGGAACGACTGTCAGAGGTCTACAGTTGATACCGCGAGCTCGACAGCAGATACCGTGGCCTCGACAGATACCGCGGCCTCAACAGATACCGCGTCCACGACACAAAGGGCTAAGAAGAAACATGAGTGGTTTGACTCCATTTCGCTCTGCCCAGAGCGGGAGCGGTTATTTGACGATTTCCCAGCCCCCCTAAAAAAAAAAGATGCCTACAATAGGGTTTTTTTCCAAAATAATCTAATTAGCCCGTCAGATAGATTAAAAAAAAATAATGGACACGTATTTTTTTCACGTAAACAAAAGATAAAGACATACAGTGATACAGTGCATCGAAAAGTCGTCGTGTCAAGTCTTGTGATGTCACAAGGTTAGTACTTTTTTACCCACAAAGTGACGTCAAAAGCCCCCCCCACTCATGAACTTTGACACGTTTTATTTACGTCAATTTGATAAAACAAAATACACGGATCCAATATTTTTCGATAATCTAACTGACGGACTAATTAGATTTTTTTGGTTAAATACTCTATTGGCAGCCGCGACCAACGGCTATAACGTGCTGTCCGAGACACTAAGGAATCTCGGTATATAATGGGTCACCCATCCACTGACGAATCAAGGCAAGCGCGGCTTAACCTAAAGATAGATCCGAGCGGCTGTAATTATTATTATTATTATACAAGTATTACACAACAATCCAAAGACTAAGGATTACTGTTGCTCAATCACTATTACTTCATAACAAAAAGTTTCCAACACGTGTCACAGATTACGCCAATGATACCACAATATACGCTGAACAACCGACGACTCTTAACACCCTTAAGCCGAAATAAAACTACAAAGAAAAGCAACAGAGAGAGAAGAGATAGATACATAGAGTAAGTACAATAAGACAACAAAGGTCTAAGGTCAGGGACATATGGGTCTCATAATACAAAATTATCAGGGCTGACCTCAGATAAATTGGAACTATTAATTACGTCGCGGTGCTAAAAGAGGGTAGGTTTTAGCCTATTGTTTGAGACTGGCGTGTATACCCCGACTTTTGTTGTTGCCCGCTTTTTATTGCTAAGATTTTTCACAATCTATTATGCGTTAACTGAAAATATTTTTGTTTTTAGGCGCGTTAGCGCTTTTATGTGGGTAATTGATCAACGACGCCTGCTTAATTATTTTTTTTGTTAGTAAAAAGTAAGTGTTTTTTATAATATAATTATGCCCTGATAATTTACTTTTCTCACACATTACTACTACGTTTTTAATAGCATGGTATTTTATTATAAATAAATCATTGGAGGCAGTAATAACCTAAAGATGTGACCGTTGGACTGCCAATAATCAGGTTTCAAGTTCGAACCCAAGACACCTTTGACTTTTTGGATTCATGGCTTTATTATATAATTAACACTTTCTTCGTTAAAGGAAAACATAAGGAAACCAGCTTGCCCGAGAGAAATTTCTTGAAGGCATGTAAATCCAAATCTAGGGTCAACGGGCGTCATAAATTCTGACACAAGGTTAGGCACTAACCACACTATGAAGAAAGTTATGTTGGAAAAATTCATCACTTTCCTTGAAAACTCAGACACTGGAACTGATTGTTTTCCAATTTCATTTCTAACTAAAATAGTCCGTTTATAAACTCACCACCGATTTTTTTTTATAGATATGAAAACGACAATATATATCGTGGCAAATTAGCGTTTTCTATCATATTGACCGATGACCTGGTGAAGGTTGCGGGGATCTGCTGGATGCGAGACGCACGGGACCGGTCAATATGGCGACACTTAGGGGAGGCCCATGTCCGGCAGCGGACGTCTTTCGGCTGAAATGATGATGATGATGATGATCATATTGACAAACCATAATTCCCCCAACTGTAGTGCTTTTATTATGTTCAAGAAGCTTTATACCTTCAAGAATGACAAGTACTTATTTACTCGTTTCGTCTGGCCTGTTGGTCTAGTGGTTAGTGACCCTAACTGCTATGCCGGAGGTCGTGGGTTCGATTCCCACCCAGGACAAATGTTTGTGTGATGAGCACGATCATTTGTTCTGTGTCTGGGTGTAATTTATCTATAATATGTATGTATTTAGAAATATATAAGTATGTTTATCAGTTGTCTAGTACCCATAACACAAGCTCTGCTTAGCTTGGGACTAGATGGCGTTGTGTGATAGTTGTGGAATATTATATTAATTATTATATTATATTACTCTATTTTTTTATGACTTGCACTCACAAAATCTGTTGGAAAACATAAAATAACCTCACATTAATCGAGAAGCAAGTAAATATTCACACATAAATATTGAGAATAATAATAATAGAATATTGAGATTTTCCCTTATCATGTTTATGTCGTAAATCACTTTGGGAGAAACTCGCTGGCGCTGAAAATTGAGCCGCCTTACCACAGAATGGCCCATTGTACGACTCCCAGTATTAAATTGATTTTTATTTAGCATTTCATTTGCATTTCACACAGATCTACAAAACATTTCAATTTCAAATTCGAAGATAAAAGTGGAATAAAATTGTCTTTTAGGAAGCGTTTAGGGTTTATCGGATTTACATTGTTGTTGTTGTGTAATTTTAAGTTTACGTGTTTCGAATAAAACGCTTCTCAACTGAGGGGTGAAATAAAGATTCTTATCATAAAAAAACTTAAGTATCCACATCAACGATAGTCGGTACTATTGACATGATACAAATCTTATTAGATACCGCATGATAATTATGAAAAACCTTTAGAAGTAAAATAAATTGTTTATGAAAAGTTTAAATGTTTGACACCGCGTTCTAAAATCGAATTCTCTGCTGCCAGTTACAGAAATGGCGGCAACTCGATAACGGAACTCGTGGACATGGCCAAGTCCGTTCTCTTTCTAATATTAAAAATCCGCGGCTAGATATTTATTGCTACTTTTATTTTTATGACTACAACACCGCGATGTCGTCAATCAGATTTCCTGGCTTAAAGGTCTTGTAACCAAGCCAGTGGCATAGCCACAAAATATTAAAAAAAAAAAAAAACAGATTTCCGTCCTTTTTATATACTTCACATTTTCGACGTCGAATTTAAATAACTGATATTCAGAATACCTAGTTCACTTGGATTCATTCCGTATTACATAAATGCGAAACAGCTGTCGTTGAACGTGCATTACGCTCTGAAAGTCTAAATGCATGTATTTAGTTGAAATTACGTGGTGGATTTTCGTGAGCACGAAAGTCATAATCGTTATATGCTGGTGTCTGTGATACAATGATCTTCATTAGTACAGGCACCAATGATACTCTATTATCTATAATGTTCATTTTTATTTGGAAAATTGTTTTTGTGAACCTAAAATGTAATTCTTTCTGAAAAAAATAAATTATTATTATTATAATCCTTAATGTTGAACAATAAAATAACTGAATGCTGAAACATTGATTTGGAATTTTTACTCTAAAATAGGTGATTTGTTAATAGTTTTATACACTTTTATTCCTTTATAATAGCGATATTGTGATAAGCCATGTAATGATGAAATAAAATATTCAAATATTACCCTAGTCAAATAGTAAAGTTACGTGCTGCCGAAAGCAGACATTAAATTAGATAGGGCGTACGCTTCAATTTACTAAGTACTTAGTGTTTGACACTTCTATACTCGAATATTTGGACTAAATGTCTGGGTGGACAGATTGGACATTGCAACCGACCGAAATAAAATATTCTGCTCCATTTTGGTGAGAAAATTCCGCATGGAATAAATATTCAATATCCTGAATTTCCAAACTGAGTATTCATTGAATTAGATTTCCCAATCAAGTAACTTCTGTCTGATACAATTCAAACGGTGAAAAAGGAAATTATTATTATCGCAGACATGGCGATTTTGAGTGGCACAGGCGAGAAAGCTTAGAATGTTTGTACCAGATTTTGACGCAAAAATGTAAATTTGTCGAGCTATTGTTGTCCAAATTGATACATAACTCTTTTTTTTTAAATACGTTGCCCCACACTAGGAATTTTCCTGTATCGTGGGTGCGTTCACAAACATTTAAACTCACGTGCACAAACATCGAGACGCGAAACAACTATCTGTAGGCCATACAAATATTTGTTCCGTGCGGTACGGGGATGGAACCCGCGACACACAGCGCAGCAGTCCAATCGCTCAGCCATGGCACCAACCGTACAGTCTAGTAATCCGAATGTCTAGTAATCTCTAAAAAGGAACTGTTGGACTAATTCGGACGGTCAAATAGGAAATAATAATTTTCACGCTTGGCAGCTATATATTTGCAATTTGTTGTGTACAGTTCACATTTATTGACAAAAGCTTAGTCTGTCTATACTTGTCCCTATATCCGATCTATTCTGTCTTTATGTGGGTCACCGTCCATTAGCGACAAGTGACAACAGACTCTGATTTAACTCGATTAGAAAGAAAAAAACGAAACTGCCAATCTCCCTTCTCGCGCAATTTGCTCTTAACGTAAATTGATTCAATTTTCACGGCGGTAGCTCCAACGGGCCGTATTACTATCACGTCAGCGAAAAACGAACCTTAGTACATTGTAATAAGGATGGCTTGATGATAGTATTGCTGACTGAAACGCAAGCGTTTCTGTTTTTTCATCGGATGTGATTAAAGGAGTGCTTGTTTAATTTCCTGCTGCTCTTTTGTTTAAGAGAAATCTTTGCATAGTCATGCAGATTTGAACGTTTTAATTAACATTGAAGTTGACGGACGGACTTCAGGGATCGATTTTATTTTATACAAAGGTCAGCTTTGCTTAAGACTTCCTCTTTAAAAATCGTTACAGAACCTGAGACATCAAAACGTGATTGACAGACCGACTAACTACGGTATTCAAATTTATTTAATGATACTTAAGCTGTCACTTAGTAAAGATTTGACATACAAAACAATCACTAAATATCAAAATGTTCTACGTAATAATTAAACGTAGGTGCGTTAGTGAGGGTCTTTAAAATTTTTTAATGAAGTTTTTGGTCTTTAAAATAATGGTTAAAATAACAAATTACGTTTATAATTTAGAGAAAGTTGTGTTAGAAGAAAACTGACAGGAAGTCATCTATCTTGGTCTGGGTATGTCATGAGGAGGACCGAAACGCGACACTAAAAAGTGGTGGGTTTTAATGTTGATGGAGGTAGGGAGGCCGAAGAAACTATGGCTGCATTGTGTGAGGAATAGTATTTAAGAGACAATACCGTGACGTCTGACAGAGGACAATGATGGAAGAACACGTGTTGCGACAACCCCAAGTATGATGAGACGAAAGAAGATAATTATAATTTTAGCGCTTGGCAGGAGGACCATGAAACACTTAACTATGGTAGTAAAATGTACGAAATCTTTTTATAAACAACAACAACTAATTCGTATTTTCTTTTTGTCAACAGGTAAGAAAGATCCTGACTTCACAGCGATGTTCGAAACTATCTCACAAAACTAGAAAATTCGAGAAAGAAACCAACAATAAGAAGGGGTACAAATAAGACAATTCAAGTATAGAGGAGAATTTGTCGTAATTCCGGAGTAGGAAGCGGGAATTTGTCGTATCGTAATTCCCGTTGGTAATTCCCAGGGTATTACGTGTGAACGACAAATCAAATATTGGCACTACTGTTATAGAGTTCTGTATTGTATTGGGATTAATGGAGAAATGCAGAGATAATTAGATTATTGATTGACGTAGTGGCTGGTGAATAAATTTTATCATCAGCTTAGCCCTTTCCAAAACTACGTTGGGGTCGACTTCCAGCAAAACTAGACCCAGTTCCAGTGTTAGACTTACATGAACTATGACGATACTTACATGTTATTTATAAGCTGCACAAAAAGGCTTTTTTTTTGTGGGGTGGGAAATCATCAAATGACTCCTACCGCTCTGAGCAGAGCGCCTACGGTGGCCCGAAGCCATCAAGTAGCCCCCAGCGCCCGGAGCGTCTCCCGTGGCGGCTGGGACGAGAGATTCTCTCCCTCTCACGTTCCGCAACCACCTTCGCTAGCATCACTGCCTTGCAGAAGGAGGCAACCGGCGGCGTCCCAATCACTCACGCCTAGGATCATGGCTTGCATAAAGACCGGACGCGAGACATTTCAGCCTTAAATGCATTTTATTTTTTGTATCTACGTATTAAGTCCTAACTTGCAATAAATTGTGTGCCGTAAACTGTAAATAAAAACAGTAAGTATTCAAACTAATACTTGCAGCATGTCGTCAAAGATGTTTCAACAATTTAATGTTCTTTCAGTCATAAAAATAAATAAGATGGTGCTATTTAAGAACCGGAACAACACCGTTTAGCTTTTAATTACCATTAACAAAATAAAACAATATCTTTAAATACCTAGCAAACAGTTTGACAGATGCCTAAACTTACTACGACATAGACAAATACAGAGATATCTTTCAAGAGCATAAAATCACGCCTGTAATTTTGGAACAGTTGTCGGCAGATGTTTTTTTTTTTAGGTGAATCTTATTGTACAATCAGCAGCACCAATTCGTAAACACTTTTTAACGTTTAAAAGCAGTTTTCGACTACAGTATTGATTTCATTTTCAGTTACGTAATGAAAATAATATTTTGGAACCCGTATTATCATAAAATAGATAATATCTCAAAATTACAATCGTTATTTCACGTGAAATCCGCGTTTGTACTTTGCCAAGTGTACACATATTATTGCTAGTGACTGTACAGCCAGATTTCGCCAGCTACGTTTTAGTCCTATGTAAGCATAGGCCTCCTATTGGCATCGACCAAGTCACTGAAAAAAATGTCTTGGAAAATTCAGAAACATATATAATAATACTAGGAAACATAAAAGTCTAACCAAAGTGACAATATCTTCTAAAGGAAAATTCTAGAATTTCCTAAACAGATTGACTTGACCTTTCATGTTGCGCTAATGGCGAATCCTAGACTGTATTATTGTTATGGCCAGACGTGCAGACGGGCAGATGATGCTGGCTGCTTTAATGTGCAAGATTTGTAATAGAACGCCGGTTTCGCGTGTTTGAAAGTGTAGTTCGGATATTGTAGTTGGTAAAGAAATATGTAGTTGCTTTGGGATTTGATACTGCAGTAAAGTCTTATTCTTCTGGTAGTATGTTACATTAGTGTTACCTACACAAATTGTGCCCAGTTTTTAGCGGCAAAGGGTACAATCATGAGCGACAGATTTCTAGCGTTTACGCAAAATTCAGAAGCGACTTTCTTGTGAAATTAAATAATGATTGCAATAATTTTGCGAATATACCTATTTCATGATAGTATGGTTTCGATAAATATTTATGGAACATAACGCTTTTGAATTAAGCGTAGATATAAATTATTAGTAGAGCAGCGGTGGCCCTGTGGGCGAGCAGTGGTGGCCCAGTAGTGTCGGCCCCGATTTACGAACAGTAGGTCGTGGGTTCGAATCCGGGCAGGCGCATTACTTTGTGTAATTTATTTCATCACCGCTGCTCTCAAAACGCTGAAGGAAAACATCGTGAGGAAACATGAGACATGCCGTCTTAGAATCAAAAAAATCAAAGACATGTGACATCTACCAACCCGCACTGGGCTCGCGTGGTAGATCTCCTAGAGAGAAGGCCCGAGTCACTGCAGCGGGAACATTATAGGCGGATGATGATGATAAAGTATTTAGGCTCATGACTCTACTATCTCTTTACAAATAATTGTACTGTTGCAATGATATTAAACATGATAATATAATATTTTATTACAAAAAAGCCTAATAAATTCTGATACTCAATATTTTTTCCTTAGAAAAAGCTTATTCCGAGAGAAAGATTGGCCATTCAGCAAAGTAGATAACCTGGCTGACTACCGCTTATTTTGGTAGACCGCCAGCTTAACCACTAATGTGCGAAGTAAGGTGAAAGAATCTAAAAATTAAGAAAACCGCTGGCAGTGTGAAAAAGCTGTATATAAGACATACATGATAATTAATTGCACTGTCACGGTTCCCAAAACAGATTTTATATCGTTTATTCGGACTCGTCGAATTTCATTGTTTCGTTTTGCATTTGTAATAGGTGGTCGTCACAGTTGCAGTGATTGAAAATAGCGTGGTGGCGTTCGCGTTGTACTGAAAAAGGTGGTAATTTGAATATAGAGAAAGGATTCTACAGTTTTGGACGACCGCTTCAACACCCGAAACAGCTTGACCGATTTTTATGAAATTTTGTGTGTATATTCAGTGGGTATGAGAATATGTCGTAAATTACTTTTCACCCTCCTAACCCCCACCTGAAGGTAGGGTAGAATAGCTAGAAAAAGGAGCAATGTAACGGATGCAGGGCAGAACTAGTAAAATATTATTTTTGTCATTAGATCCCTGTTTTTGCCGTCACCTCAATAAAAAATATTCCAAATTTTTAACCAGACAGTTGGTAAGGGCATTTTCTAAAATTAACAGGTGGCAATGCTCTCGCCTTTCCTCCCGAACATTACACACGGTTTAGACTCCATTACGTTTTCACACGTCCTCCCTTATGGCCTGACTAATTAATTAATGGCATGCCTCGCTTTCACTTTTACCAGGTTCTGATTTTAAAAAACACTTTTTAAGTGATGGTTTGTATGTAGTAAGGAAAATAGTAAGTTTACCTACTCAGAAGGCCTAATCTACTCTAATAATAAAAAGAGGGAAGATTTGTATGTTTGTTTGTAACGAATAGGCTCCGAAACTACGGGACCGATTTGAAAAATTCTTTCACCGTTGGAAAGCTACACTATCCCCGCGTGACATAGGCATTTTTATCCCTGTATTCCCACGGGAACGGGAACTAAGCGGGTGAAACCGCGTGACGTCCGCTAGTATCAAATAAAACTGAACCGTCTGAAAATGAGAACATCATTCTAAGTTATTTAAGTTCAACGCAGCATTTTTTTTTTTTTTTTTTTTTTTATGGGACAAGCCCGCCTCACTATTCCCAAACCACTGTAACTTCTGTAAGCCAGAATCAACAGTGGTGACCACAAGAAAAGCGCCGAGACAATGAAGCTCGACGAAGTCCCAGAGAAATGATTTGACTGTCTTGGATCCCGCAACGAAATTAATCAGAAAAGAATAGCGGAGGAGTAGGAAAAGCAGAAATTTCCACTTCCCTCCATATCAGCAGGAGGCAGAAAAGAACAAGGCCAATAGGCACACAGGGACGCATACAACTGGGATAAGCCCAGTTGCCTAGCACCACGGATATTGTGGTCATTAATATTACTGGGTCCTAAGTTGTGAGCTGTTATATCTGATTCCAATAATAGGTATGACAAAAATGCTTGAACGCACGGAAATTTGTTCTAGTTTCTACAAGGTCCGTATAGTAAATAACTCCGGATGTAATCTGTACACTATCCAACATAATATTGCGTTCATTCTGCCAAAGACTACACTCCCATAAAATGTGATGTGCAGATTGTTCATATTCGCAGTCAGATGTAGAACATTGACAAAAAGGCGACGCAACAAGCTTGAAGGAAAATAATTTACTCTTAAAGTTACCATGACCAGTGAGAAATTGGGCAACACAGTGATCCACCTCCAGCCATGTCCTGGCCAGGCGCTCACGAACGGATGGAAAGAACTGGTGGAGGTGTCGGCCTTTGATGGAATTATCCCACCTACATTGCCATTCTGACAAAAGATCCTCCCAGACGTCAGTCTGTGGTTTAAGTAATCTAGCTATTTTAGTACGGTCACGTTGTGTTAAAAAGTCTGCGTCCGCGGTCTCTCGTGCGCAATAGTACATTGAAGCACGGCGCTGCACTTCGAGATCGACTGGAAGTACCCCTGCCAGTACCGGTAAGGCTTCAGTACTAACCGTCCTATACGCTTTTTCGACCGCTGGCTTTGAAGTAATTTACGTCGTGCCGCTCCTATGGTGGCCCTATCGGCCCAAACTGGTGCATGTTCAACGCAGCATGTTCTCTTTTTACATATTTATTTACTAATCGCCCTTTCTAGCCATAACATCGTTCCACGGTTTCTCTATGGTTTCTTTAATCTTGGCCAAACTTAGAGGTAGAACCATCCACATTTCGATCGAAACTTTTGTCACATTTTCCAAATGTAGGTAAACAGTCGTCATCACAAGAATATGGTGTCGTTCAGTCTGTATATTCAGAGATCCCGCGTAAGATCGACCTTCACCCATCTTTACCGAAATATTGAAATCTTAATACAAGGTTGATTTGTTAATGAATAGTAGTATAAAACTATAAACCTCCGGTTCACTACCCACGCGAGTTCTAAAAGAGAACATAACACAATCAACAAAATGAGGAAAACAGAATTCACTACCTAGTCGTTCTACATAATGGTTCCAAGAAATTCCCTTTCAACCCTTCGTTGTCGTTTGCTGACTGAAACCAATTCCATAGAATTTTGGTTACAATCATAATCTCTTAAATACAATTTATAGGGTAAAATAACAACACAAACAAAATGAAAACCAGCTAACTACAGTGAGCATTCAATGGTTTTTGACCTTGGAAACTACAAAACAGCCCCAAAACTTCTATTAGTTACCAGGGTCGTATACAACGTAAGGAATAGTTTTAAAGATAACAATAAAATAGAGTTGGTGTCGTTAATCTTCACTCCTTTTGTTACTGACGCCCTAGTACCGTTCGAAAAGGGAATAAACATTGCTTGTAGTTTGAGAGAAGTTTTCATGGGTTACATGTTTTTTTTTAAAAAAAAACGTTGCCCACACTAGGAATTTCTCCTGTATCGTGGGTGCGTTCACAAACATTTAAACTCACATACACAAATACCCAGACCCGGAACAACTATCTGTAGGTCATACAAATATTTGTTCCGTGAGGGAATCGAACCCGTGACACGCAGCGCAGCAGTCCATTGCTTTAGCAACTGCGCCAACCGTGCTAAAGTCAGTAATGTGTCTTTGACTCCCTGACCTGGGTTCGATTGGTTTGCCGAAGTGTTATTGGGTGTTTTTATCAGGAATTTTTATTAGCAGCCACGGAGTCTGGATTTGTTGTGCTCAGATGATGGCAATAGGGTCGCCCCTTATTACATGGGACTTAAACATAGCTGGTGAAATGTGTGTGTAGGTGCAACTCTGGCTAACTACTTTACTTCGATGGTTTTATCAAAATAACCCTAAAATATGGAAGTCTTGTATGCAGTTAGCCCCGTTTCCCCCGCTCCTACAGACATTTTGCAAATATTTTAAAGAAATTGAGACAAGGAGAGACCTAAGCTTTATGAACAACATTACTTTCAGCTACAATTTCAAGATAAATAACATTCCCATAATTTATTATTTTCACAACCTAGGGTGAAAGTTTCGTAATCTATTTACAACACATATTTCTTTTTTATTAATAGCCGGTTAATTTGACGTGAAAAATAGTTATCGAAATTATCTGAATAAACAGAACATTAATCAGAGATGTTTCGTAAATAATAGACATATAATTATTTATAGTTGACATTAATCTCGCTTTTATTTAATTTTATTACATTTGGGACTGTTAATATAATTGATGGTAGTCCTACTAGCCTGGTATGCGAAATATTTTAAGTGGTAGTTGACAAATCTTAATGGATTCATGTTGTGTTATTATTGTAATAATTTACGAAAATGGTGATTGTTGGATTCAGATTCCCGTGTCATAAATACGTAAATCAATACATAAATCATGAAATGGGCCGCGGGTACCTTCGGGCCGCGGGTTGTACACTAGAAATCGCGGCCTCGACATAGAGGGCTAAGAAGGAACATGGGTAGTTTTTAGTCAGTAGAAGTCTGACACTCCCTTTCGCTCTGCCCAAGAGCGGGAGGGGTTTTTCGATGATTTTTCACCCGCCAAAAAAAAAAGGTAGCTTTTCGCATCTGTCGGAGCCATGTTATTCTTCAAAGCGGTTTTTCAGGAGATGTTCATTAATTTCCGTTTTGTAAATACGTTCAATTTTACAATACACTTATCAAACACATGAAATGTTTGAGTTGTAAGTTTTGAAGATCTGTTTTTGACACAAACCTTAATAAAAAAAGAACAAACTAAATTAAAACTATTTACGAGAAGAAACTTTCAGGGCCACTAACAAACAATCAGTACACTTTTCTCCAATTCGATAAAATGTTCAAGAGTTTCATAAAGCACTTCTAGGACATAACGTAGAGACAACATTGTACAGACATTTGACAACTTACGTATTTACAGTGTTGTGTTGTGAAAGTGAGTTTGTTTGTTTGTTTATCTCGGTACGCTGCGCGCTGTTCCGAAATTGTGACATACACACGAGTGAAGTTAGCAGTAGTAGAAGCTGGTTTGCCTGTTTCTACTACTGCTACCGACGAACTGTACGGTAGTACTTTTTGTCACAAAAAAAATGTTGGCATAAAAAAATCAAAGCATCAACATAAATCGGTTTTGAAAACGTAACTATTGTCTGTAGTTCTAAAGGGTGTAAAAGTACCCTTAACGCAAACGAAGGGTATTTGTTCTCCCCACCACTGTGATCTTTTTTTGGTATTAGACCATACCTGGGAACCCCCTAGTTACGGGGGTCAAAGAACCAAATTTTCCATACCATCGACCATCGGACTGCCGAGGCATAAGATGATTCGAGTTCGAAACCAAGACACGCACCTATAATTTTTCGATTCCATGTGCGTATTGTATAATTACCACAAGCTTCGGTATTGCTCTATAAAGGGTGTAAAAGTACCCTTAACGCAAACGAAAGGCACTTGTTCTCCCCACCACTGCGATATTTTTTTAATATTCTAGACCACCTATATTTTCTGTTCGGCATGGTCTAATACCTGGGAACCCTCTAGTTACGGAGATATTGGGGGTCAAAGTTCAAAATTTTGCACAGCTGTTTTTGTAAAAACTAGTTTTTCAGGTTGCAACTTTACTTAAATTACCTTCATGACCCGTTTACTATTCAAAGCATCCACTAGCACAATGTTTTAAGAGTGCTACATTGAGTTTTACCGTAAAATGTGATTTCTGACCCAAAAAAAAAAGTCGTTTCCCAGCAAAAAAATTTGCGGTTGACGTATGTGTGAAGGGTTAAGTTACACCCCGTATAGAAACTTAATTTAAAAAAAGATAAACAAAAAAGTAAAAGGTATTTGTTGCATTCTTCACTGCCAGTAGCTAGGTCAGTATTAAAAAAACCCGATTCCTTAAAAAATGTTACGATCACGCATTCCTGTATGATCAGTAAGTATCTTTTCCAAGTTCGATATGTCATACAGCTCGTTTACGAACCGTATCACTAATTCAATTTAAATTGTTTTGCGCCAACGGCTTATCACACTAATCAAGAGATAAGCGGGATTCTGGGAGAGTTAACGTTCCGTGACCGAACATAGGATAGTGAACGATAACAGTACCCTTCAGTGTCGGCGCCGTTGAGAGAAAAACATTCCATGAGAAGTTCTACATACATCAGTAAACACACGCTTTTTCCAATGTCAGCCCACATTCATGAAAAATTACTAGAGTGGGGCCGGCAACGTTTTTTTTTTAAAAAAAAAATGGGAAAAGGCAGGGGCAATCAACTACAGAACGTAATCAGTTTCGATTCTTAAATACTCCTGTCGCCTAATCCAAGTCTACACATCAATTCATAAACGCACACCAGTTGGGATTACTACAACTGGATTAAAAAACAAATGTACCTATTTTTCCAAATATTGTATGATGAGTATCTACGCACGAAACTTCTATTCATCTAATCAGCATTATTGAAAACAGATAGTATTCAAACAAGACTCAAAAACTTAGTCCAGGCTGGTAAGTTAGTCTTAATTGTGCAGATCTGGGCTCAGCCCACTTACATCTTCGGCCCGGTTGTGAAAGTTTCAGACCTCAAACGGTTATACTCAGATTATCAAAGTCAATGAAAACTAACAAAGTACCAACCGACTTTGGCATAATATAGTTACTTTATGCAACGGATAATAACAAAGTCACACCATAAAATACGTGATTGCTGAGTGGTACTTTGTATGTACTAAGAGAGCAAAACCGCACGTAAAACTTAATGTTAATGAATAAATGTGATTTGCAATTTAAAGTCACTTATATTATAAATGTTAATAAATTCGTTGAAAGTAAAGGGTTGTAGAACTCTAAAGGTTACGGAAGGGTTGACGTGTAGTTTTGAATACTAATGGCCAACTGGTCTGTTCCCTAAGGTGTGTTTTTAGTGATTCAGGGTAATTTATCTTTTTGTTTATAATATTTGCGAAATATTGGAAGAACGTAAAAAAACAAGTAGGCTAACACAAAGCTGTTGATGAGGACTGATTTGTTTATTTTATTTGACGTATTTAAATGATATCAATGATATCTAAGAATTTAGACAGAATATACTGATTGAAAAAGCGACATTCCTTCTTCGAATTTTCACCGACTACCTCGTGCATAATAGACGAGGGCTTAAACAGTGGACCATCACGAAGCTTACTTACTACACGTAACATTTCTAATCCACTATGTAAATGTGAATTTATGTTTGCATAATGGTATTCTACCTTTTTTGTTCTTTGTTTATAATTTACCACACTGCTGTCATATTTGACCCAAAGGTTGACTGGTAGAGAATGTCTTGTGGCATTAAGTCCACTCTTGTACATAAAGTTTAAAAATTAACAAGATTGTGTTTAAAAATGTGATGTACACGTAAAAACGACTACTAGCAGATATTGATTGAACTTCTAACAGTTATTAGAAAAATGTATACGTATAATATATTCTAAAAACCAATCGAATTTATGCGAGCGGAAGTTAGTCTTTAATATCGAATTCTCTAGTAGGAAAAATCCTTTCGAAAATTCTCATATTATCTTTACAGGAACACATGTTTTATGATAATGTTCCTATCACAAAAATTTATCAATGTTATCAGTATCGATATTATTTTAAGGTTTAATCGATTTGATAACAAGTCTAATCCTGATTAGAGTTAACCTGTTGAAAGTAAGTGATAATTTTGACGTCCCTGATGATTTGAAGTATGCTGTGTCTAAAATGTACTTAACGAAACCAAAAGGCACTTGTGTACATGACACACTAATATGATAAAGAGGAAAGATTTGTTTTTTTGTTTGTAACGAATAGGCTCCGGAACTGCTAGACCGATTTGAAAAATTCTTTCACTGTTGGGAAGCTACACTATCCCCGGGTGACATAGGCTATTTTTATCCCTGTATTCCCATGAGAACGGGAACTACGCGGGTGAAACCGCGTGACGTCCGCTAGTTCTCTATAATTGCGACTTTTTTCGTTCTGAACTATAACTGGCAACCTTCCTGTGCCAGAGAGATATTGAGTGTAAAAATTTCAACTGCTTTACAAGTTAAAACAAAGAGTTTTATTGTTATAACTGTGTTTTGAATACCTCCGTAGCCTCTGTACTCAACGCATCATCTAGCATAATGTTTTAAGTGCGTTCGTTACATTGGGTGCTACCGCAAAATATGGTTTACGCCTCAAAAATAAGTCGGGTTTTATTACAAAATACCTAATTCAGCATCAACACAGTTTTCAAATCCTTTAATATGGTTGGGAGGGTAATATAATGTTTTGAAAGAACGTGTAAAGTCAAAACGGGTTCGCAGTGTCCAACACAGAATAACCCTCAATATTCTCCCGGCTATATTCCAATTCATTTTGAGACGCAACTCGTCGTATTTTTTATAAGTACTTCTTTGTTAGTTATTATAAACAAATAGCAGCTGTGATAGCTTAGTGATGTGACCATCGGACTGCCGAAGCATAAGATGAATCGAGTTCGAAACCAAGACACGCACCTATGATTTTTCGATTCCATGTGCGTATTGTATAATTACCACAAGCTTCGGTATTGCTCTATAAAGGGTGTAAAAGTACCCTTAACGCAAACGAAAGGCACTTGTTCTCCCCACCACTGCGATATTTTTTTAATATTCTAGACCACCTATATTTTCTGTTCGGTATGGTCTAATACCTGGGAACCCTCTAGTTACGGAGATATTGGGGGTCAAAGTTCAAAATTTTGCACAGCTGTTTTTGTAATAACTAGTTTTTCAGGTTGCAACTTTACTTAAATTACCTCCATGACCCTTTTACTATTCAAAACATCCACTAGCACAATGTTTTAACACATTGAGTTTTCCCCTAAAATAAAATTTTTGACCCCAAAAAAAAAGTCGTTTCCCAGCAAAAAATTTTGCGTAGGGATACTTAGTTTGAAGTACAGAATGCTTGGTTGACGTATGTGTAAAGGGTTTATTTACACCCTGTATAGCTCCACTGTTGATGATTGTTTTGGTCGGTTTCCTGTCTAGCCGGATGCTACCAAAATTTTACACGGAGTGACTGCAATGATGTGGAATCATATTTTTATGTGTTCCTTTATGTAGGTGCCATCGCCAAGAAAATATTCTGACTACCGTAAAGACTATTCTTGCCTACAGCGCCATCCATTTTTGGTCCGCACGGTAAACCGATGTAGTCATCGTGTGCACAGAAATTTGTTAAAAAAATTAACAGGTTTTCGTGGAACATGGGTACGAGTGATGTAAATAAAAAAATAAGTTTAAAAACTACAACCCGACTACGAATAGAAACGCAGACAGCCCTAGTCGCATGCCACTGATACCTGATGCTCCTTCATGGCGTTCTTATTGATACAGAAGTCAGCTGCTAGTTGCCATTAGCAAGGTGGCATGCGACTACGACTATTTGCGTTTTTATTCGTAGTCGGGATTTAGTTTTTAAACTTATTTTTTTATTTAAATTTTATTTTTGTGTGTTATTCAATGAATACGTAATAATATTTCAATTTCATAATGTCATTTCCCACTTAATGTTGGTTTGTTATTCACATAATACGAGTAAATAACAAAGACTATACCGCAAGAACTGTTTGACCGCAATCTAAACGTATTAATTAATATAATATACGAATTTGTAATGTACTCGCCAAGACCTTTCATTTGATACCAAACATGTTATGACCATCTCAATTTAATTTTCGTCTTCGCCGGTCGGCTTCGCCGTGGTCGGGTAAAAATAATGGTCGCTGTCGAGGTCGAATGTAATCAAAATGTTGAAAGTTGGGATCCTCATTTATCATTGCATTGCGGCTGTCACTGGGGGACAAAGTTGAAAAGTTTCCGTCAAGTGCTTGTTATTTCCACATTTAAGTACCCACTCATTCTTATCTGTTTTCGTATTTTAACGTCCTTGATGTTTACGAGGAATTACAAACAATATCTGTACAAAGTGTATGTTGGTCTGACGTTATCCCACAGTGCTCACTCAATTGCCTTACAAATAATTAAAAAAAACATAAATTTAAAAACTAAAAACCCGACTACGATTAAAAACGCAGACTAATAAAACCGCGGGCTTAAAAGTATTAAACAAGAAAAATCGTCTAGTAAGTAGATATTTTGATAATTATTATAGAAGACAGCCGTAGTCGCATGCCACTGATACCTGATCATGGCGTTCTCATTGATACAGAAGTCAGCTGCTAGTTGCCATTAGCAAGGTTGCATGCGACTACGATTGTGCTCCATAATTTATCAAATTATCTACTTACTAGGCGATTTTTCTTGTTTAATACTTTTAAGACCGCGGTTTTATTAGTCTGCGTTTTTGTTCGTAGTCGGGTTTTAGTTTTTAAACTTATGTTTTTTATTTGAATTTTATTTTTGTGTGTTATTCAATAAATACGTAATAATGTTACTTTCATAATGTAATATTCTACTTAATGTTGGGTTTGTTATTTACATAAAACGAGTAAATAACACAGACTAGACCTAGACCGCGATAACTCTTTGACCGCAATCTAAACGTATAATTATGTTGACTTGAACTATAATATAATATACATATTTGTAATGTACTCGCCAAGACCTTTCATTTGATACCAAACATGTTATGATTATCTCAATAATTTTTTTTTCGTGCTTAGAATTTGACATTTATATTCTGTCATTATAAAGAATTGTTAAAACTTATATAGCCTATGTCACCCGGGCTATTCTTACGAATCTATTGACACCTCATTTATTATAATACATACAATCATACATACATAGACTGCCAAAATCATTACCCTTCCTTTTGGCTTCGCTGTAGTCTGGTAATAAAGGACTGCTTTTGTGAAATTGTTGGATATTTCATACCACTATTGTCTTTTAGATTTAAATCTGAGTCGGAATATAATAATAACAAATATAATATTTGCAAATATAAGCATGACTGCTGGGCTTTAGGTCCTGGGTTCGATTCCCAGTTCGGGCAGTGTTATTGTGTTTTTCTATCACGAATTTCTGAGTACCAGTCAATAGTCATCGAGTCTGGATTTACGCCTGATTGATGACTATAGGCGCCCCCATATTGCATATACATTTAATATAACTGTCGCGAAAAGTGGATGTACCTACGTATGGGTACACCCCTGCCTAATCCGTTGGGGTTTAAAGGCGTGTTGTTATTTTATATTAGAGTAGTGAACTAAAAAACTGTAACCCTCAGAAGCAGCCGTCTCATTCAATCTTAATTTTTTTCCATGAACTAATCAACTTAGTTTCCATCTGCACAGTTTTGATAAATTTGATTAAAATCTAGAATAATCTACTTCACCGCTCTTTCTCTATCAATTTCAAAGTTTCAAGCAATATTCTCTATTTTAATCTAGTTGCTTTATGTAATTAAGTTCTGGTGTCATGATATATTAACGCAATAGTTATCTAAATTCCCTCCTAATTGACGAACAGACACCTACATTTCACGCATCAAAATTAAGGCAAATATCATGTCAATGACAAGCCAAAACCTACTAAATTTCTACTGCACTATACAGTCCAATCTCCACCAACGATTTCCATATTTCATTCCCCACCACTGCATAGTCAAATTAAACTCTATTAGGACGTCAATACATTGGTAATTGCCTTGGCGTTTCATAATGATTATAAATAGAGATGTCCCTACATACAACATTAATTCCTTCAGCAGGATTATGTCACGTTCAGAGGTTTTTATTGCTTCCTGAGAAAAAGTAATTAGGGACCGCTTTATGGCTGAGCTTATGATTAATTAGGTAACGTTGAAATGATGTCTGGCTTGATATTTTAATGGGTTTAGATAGACTCTTTATTGATTTTATGTTTGAAATGACTTCATTGAGATCAGAAAAGGTTTAAATTTTCTCGTTTCAATTTAATTGTTTCGAAGGTTCTACTCGTTACAATTTTTCTTTTAAAATCTCCATGTAAAATAGTGGTACAATGCCGGACTTAATGTCTCAAGGCATTCTCTACCAGTCAACCTTTTGGTAAAATATGACAGTATTGTGATAGAACACAAAAATATAAGAAAAATACCATTATGTTAACAATTTATGATAATATATATAAATAGGTACATGCGAGTACTACTTAGTATTTTCTTTAGTTTTTTGTTTGCAGTGTTATCATCACTTACACATCACACGAGTCTTTATAACGATTTGAATAATTGAATTAATGTTTATTTCAACAACCTGTTATGTTTCTCATAGATAGAATATTTCAAGGTTGAATTCATGCTTACATCGTACAGTATACACCTTTTAAGCACGCTTATTTACACATAGCGTGACGACCTACGAAGTACATGAACATCCGGTTTTGACATTGAAAACAAGATACGTATTAAAAAAAAATACATTTGTGCTATAATTAAAAATAAAACAACAAAAAAATGTCATCAAAAGAAAGGGAAAAATGAAAGAATTACGTCAACAGCCATTAATTTAATTATAATAGCGTGCCCGCTTTGATTAGGAAAACAAAATGGCGCCCGCAGGCAGTTTGTTGTCAGAAATTATAAAATAACACCCGTAACACTTCCATTTTTAACTTGTATAGGGTAAATAAAATAAAACTAAGTAAGTATAATGGCATTTCGGTGTAGGTACGGGGTACGAAGGCCCATGGGAGTAATAATGCTATACTAAATGATCTAATACGTCAATGTACGGCAAAATTGATTGAGTCATTGTTTACTTGGTGTTGCCAGCAGCTTCGCCCGCTACAACTCGAAAGTTATCCCACGGGAAGATAAAATCGGGATAAAAACTATCCTTTGTGTTAATCCAGGTTATATACTATCTGTGTACTAAATTTTATCCAAATCCGTTCAATAGTTTTTGCGTGAAAAAGTAACAAATATCCATCCACTTGTATATACTTACAAACTTTCGCGTTTATAATATTAGTAGGATTGAGGGGTCTTTCTTTGGGCTAGCTCACCGTCCGTCCGTCTTACGACAACGACAGGCCGTGTCGACGGCGCGTTCGTGTTCCACGCGCGCCTCAAAGAGATGTCAGCAACATGGGAGGGGCCCGAAAGGCCCGGCGCCCGTCGGGGCCGCGGGTTGTACACTAGTTATCGCGGCCTCGACATATAGGGCTACGAAGGAACATGGGTGGTTTTTAGTCAGTAGAAGTCTGACACTCCCTTTCGCTCTGCCCAAGAGCGAGAGGGGTTCCACCCGCTAAAAAAAAGGAGTCTTTCTTTCTTCTTTATCGTGTGTTTTGTGCTTAATTTGGTAACTAGAGTTTTTTATGTCGCCCATAGACTTGACTTGTCGACACGGTTTGGCGCAGTGGCTCAGGCAATGGACTGCTGCGCTACGTGTCGCGGGTTCGATCCCCGCACGGAACTAATGTTTGTATGGCCTACAGATAGTCGTTTCGGATCTGGGTATTTGTGTATGTGAGTTTAAATGTTTGTGAACGCACCCACGATACAGGAGAAATTCCTAGACTTGAACTTCTGACTTGGCTTAGTATTTAAATACCACCCATAGGCTTTTGACCTGACTTTACATGCAGTCGAGAAATATCTCTCAGGCTTGCTGGACGGCAGCAAGTAATGATTACTGAAACAATATGCACATGACTCCGAAAAATCAGAACAGCGTGTGTTGGAATCGATCTTGAGGCCAATGACTTTAAGAGGGGTGAAGAACAGGATGTAAAGTTCTTGATCCGCAGTTGAAAAGGGAGGATCCTCCAGCGTTGCGTCTGGTGAGGTCGGCTACCAGTTGTGATGGTGATGACGATGTTCATGTCGATTTACCATTATTGACACGATCCGGAAGTATGAATAGGGAACATCACCAAAAAAATCTAATTAGTCTGTCTGTTAGATTATCGAAAAACATTGGATACGTGTTTTTTGTTTTATCAAACTAATAAAAATTGACGAAAATGAAACGTGTCAAAACTCATGAGTGGGGGCTTTTGACGTCACTTTGTGGGTAAAAAAGTACTAGCCTTGTGACGTCACACGACTTTACGCGACTTTTCAAAGCACGGTATCGTCTTCATATTTTGTTTAAGTGAAAAAAGAAAAAACACGTGTCCATTAGTTTTTGAAAATCTATCTGACGGAATAATTACAATTTTCTGGTGAATTGTTGCTTATTACTAAACTTATACTTATGGACAATCACGGAAGATATCCCGACAGTATAAGTTAGTAAGTAAATATGGGCTGCGAGTTGTTCGAAAGAGATACCGCGGCCTCGGACATAGAGGAGTAAGAAGGAACATGGGTCGTTTTTAGTCAGTAGAAGTCTAACACTTCCTTCCGCTCTGCCTAGAGCTGAAACAGTTATTTGATGATTACTCATAATTCAAAAAAAAAAATTCAACTTGTGAAGTGCGCTCTTGACGTTTCCCTGATTATACATGAGTAAATATGTCCATAATCACACCGCTTGAATGGAGGGAAACAGCAATTTATCATCACTCGGTATTTGTAACGTTTCTCAAAAGAAACGTATTTTACTGGTCGCCAGTTGACAATGTACCGGAAATTCATTGTTGAAAGTCAAATGGTTCTAGAGGGCGCCACAATTTTCATGAATTTTCAGAGCTATGGAAAGTAAAAAGTTTATAAAAGTGTACAAACGCTACTTCAAGTTACTTTTAATAGATTTTTAACTTTTTCGCTAAATCATTAAGTTTATGCTTGATGTGCTAGCATCTTTACATACTTAACTATACTTACTGTAGTTTGGAGAAATGAATCCTGTCCATTATTCGATACAAATTGTACATCTATGTCCAGGGTAACAAAATAGTCCATCGTCTGCTCAGCGCCTTTTTTTTTTTTTTGGTGGGTGTAAAATCATCGAATAACCCCTCCCGCTCTTGGGCAGAGCGAAAGGGAGTGTCAGACTTCTACTGACTAAAAACCACCCATGTTCCTTCTTCGCCCTCTATGTCGAGGCCGCGATAACCAGAGGACTACCCGCAGCCCCGACAGGGTCTGCTCAGCGCCTAACACCGAATTCTCACTCTGCGCATACTTTAATCAAGACTGGCAGTCAATCAATCGTTCGAAAATCGAAAAAGTACTTGTGAAAATGTACCTGGGACATGCGAAACTATTTTGATTCTGGTGGTTGACTTTGTACCTTCGATATAGAAGATATTTAGGGTCATTCCGTCGAGCTCCTTGAGTTATAAGTCGAGCTCAACAATAACTGACAAATGCTTGCACTGACTGGACGGGTCCACTTAAATCTGTGTGGTGCTTTCTTCAAAAGACCATCTGAGACACTAATCTGCATAGCCTTCATGTGTGTCCCAAGATTATGTCTGGACCTTAAACTTATTGTTAGCCATTTTAAACCATTTTAAAAGATTAAAAGAGTAACCTTTGGAGTTTCTTGCCGGTTCTTCTCCTTAGGAATCGACCAATGCACCGAACCGTGAACCTTTTTTTATGTCGACGTTTTACAAGTGCCCATGTAGGCCTATGTGAAATAAAATATTTTGACTTTCCAATTACGGCCGCAAAGTTAAGAAGCTAATGAGAATTCTCATTAAATTTTTCATTCAAAAACCTCACGAAATCAAAACAAATCTCTCTGTCGTATTGCGGTCGTCCCTTACGAGTAAATTGCGGTACCTACATAGGTGGAGGTACCTAAAAGCTTCCTGCCTTAACGAGTGGGGGCGATAATTCACGGAAAATTGCTCCACATGACAGACACTACGGTTGGTGACCCCTGCAAGGTTTGACTAGCTTTGTTGTTGTACTCGTATTTGTGTTTATAATGGCTGTATATTTCTTCGTTTTCGTGGGACGATGGAGGTTGGAGTCAAATTAACTTTGAGATGAAGGAGAGAAGTTCTTTGCTTGTTTAGGTAGTTATGTTTACTTGATATATATGTGAGTATATGTGTATTGTGTGGGTCTGATGTTTAGTTTTGGGATTTTTAATTTTATGCAAGGAAACATTTGGGTGAAATTAGTAAATTTTCGCTGTTATATTTGAAGAGCGAAACATTAACTATACATATGAAAGCGGTTTTTTTGTCAAGTAGGTGGAATTAGTAGTTAAATAAAAGTAACTAAAGAAATATTTTGTTAATAACTTAGTGTTCACAATTTCAAAAGTCACTCAAATTTAAAAAAAAAAAAAAAAAACTGTATACTAGAATTATATAAATCTCTACCTGTATATTACTTATTAGCTTGTTCGACTGTACTATGCTCTTTTCTGGCAGGACCATATGATAGGCAAACATAGTAAATATTCAGAACGTAATTTTACCCGACAATAAGTAATAGTTTCAGCATCAATAAAAAATCGAACCAATAAAATCCAAATTACACGTTAACCGGACTGTCCGCTGTCAAATTCCTAAACAGAAAAAAACTCAAACAAAAAATCGATGTAAGTGGATAAAAGAAATCTATTGAAATTATTTACAGCACAAAGGAGTTCGTTAGGATATTATGTATCGTCTGGGATTAATGGTAATTTTAGGACCTTGACTTTAGTAGACAGCCACAATGTGGACTAATTCTCCAATGTCTTTTATCTGTATAGAAAATTGATGTAATCAACTTCAGGTTTTTTTATCTGTTTTATTTATAAAAACCGTCAAAAAGAACGTTGGTAAATAAGCCCTTAATATGTTTGTTTGTAAATATCAAATTAATCAATAGTTCATTGATTTGATTTCAAGGTTTTTCTTCTATTTGATCCCCTTACAAAGCTTCTAAAAACAAAAAAAAAAATCTAATACCCATAACCTACCTCTTTAATTTTTCTCGGGAACTTAGAGGTAGGTCAAAACCTGTCCTGCGGGTTGATCAAAGGGCTAAAAAGGAACATGGATGGTTTTTAGTCAGTGGAAGTCTGACACTCCCTTCCGCTTCGCCCAGAGTGGGAAGAGTCATTAGATGATTTACCAAACCTCCAAAAAAAAAAACCGGCCAAGTGCGAGTCCTACTCGCACATGAAGGGTTCCGTACCATCGTAGTAGGGGAGTCGAGTCGTGTTTTTTGTTATAGCAGCAACAGAGAGACACATTCAGTGAAAATTTCAAGAATGGGAAGCAAAATTCTCGTGTCGCGGTGTTTGTTTCCAAACTCCTCCGAAATGGCTGAACCAATTTGCATGAAATTTTGTGTGCATATCGGGTAGGTCTGAGAATCGGCCAACATCTGTTTTTTTTTTTTTAATCGCTGAACAACGTTTGCTGTGACCCAGCAAACGTTGTTGCAAGTCTAATATATAAAATTCTCGTGTTGCGGTGTTTGTTTCCAAACTCCTCCGAAACGGCTGAACCGATTTCCATGAAATTTTGTGTGCATATCGGGTAGGTCTGAGAATCGGCCAACATCTGTTTTTTTTTTTTTAATCGCTGAACAACGTTTGCTGGGTCAGCTAGTAAGTTTATGATTATTAAAAAAAATATACTATGTGATGTAACTAAAAATTTAAGATTTTCGGAATTTTTCCTATATGTGTACTTTATAACGTTGCTTCATGCCAAATTTCAAGATTCCAGGTCGTCTGGAAGTATCCTTTAGGTTTTGATTCCCTTGCGAGTAGTTGCGAGTTTCAAAATATGCGGCTTTAATTGCTGTATCTTTTGATTGCGTTGACGTAGAAGTTTGATTTTGTTACAGCTTAAAGATATTATAGACTTGAGTATTTGTTAAGAATTTCAATATAATACCACTACGCGTTCATGAGTAAAGGGGTAATAAGTTTAAAATTATTAAAAATATTTTTATTATATGATGTAACTAAAAATTTATGCTTTTCGCAATTTTTCCTTTATCTGTGTTATAAGACGTTGCTTCGTACCAAATTTCAAGATTCTGAGTTCACGGAAAGTACCCTGTAGGTTTTGATTCCCTTGCGAGTGTCGAAAATTTGCGGCATAAACGGGAGTATCTTTTGATCGCGTTGACTTAGAAGTTTGATTTTTTCACAGCTCCAAGAGACCATAGACTTGAGTATTTGATATGAATTTCAGCTTGATACCTCCACGCGTTCCTGAGAAAAAAGGTCTTGACAGACAGACAGACAGACAGACAGACGGACAACAAAGTGATCCTATAAGGGTTCCGTTTTTACCTTTTGAGGTACGGAACCCTAAAAAGAGGTACGTCACGGGAAAATCTCGTATAAGTATATTTTTTGGTTTAATATTTTTATCCTCCCGATATCATTGTTTTATCTTAGGACCCGCATCACACTTGACAGGATACATGAAGGGTACAAATTGTAATTTCAAAACTGTAATAACTTACATCTTTGTTATTAATTTCTGATAATGTCAGCTTATGTAAAAATGTTGTGTCATAATAATATTTTGTGGGAAAGGATTTTTTGCAAATTTTGAATGGTCATGTTCAGACTACTGCAAATTTAAAATATGATTGTAATATTTTTTAATAACGTGAACCCATACTAGGGTTTTCTCATGTACCGTGGGTGCGTTTACAAACATTGAAAATAAACTAATTTTTTTTGTCAGACATAAAATTCAAAATTGTTGTAGGTAATAATAGCCTCGGCAACAATCGTCTGTCAATATAATGATTATATGTAGGTACTGGTTTCGTAGGCAGGTTAGAGTTTTAACATATTCACTACTATACATCCATGATTATATTTTCGCGGAGACTTTTTCAGGCCTTTAAGGCAAGTTATTCATGAAAGTTAAAAATATAGTAGACCAGCTGTTGCCAGCGGCTTCGCCAGCTACAAAAATTATCCCACGGGAAGATAAAATCGGGATAAAAACTATCCTATGTGTTAATCCAGGTTATAAACTATCTGTGTACCAAATTTTATCAAAATCCGTTCAATAGCTTTTGCGTGAAAGCGAAACAAACATCCATCCATCCATACTTACTTACAAACTTTCGCGTTTATAATATTAGTAGGAATTTTATGCAACTTTTGAATAGGTAGTCGTTTTCAGTGGTTTCGAACACAACTAATTTTCTACTCAAATTGAATGTGTCTACTTACATCTTTTTGTTAGTGACAACAGATACAAAGGAATAAAATGTTATCTGGTGTATCCGCTGAAGTAATTATATCGAGAGATAATTCGAAACCAAAGTTTAACAATACGGGCTAACAAAGCAATCACAATACTGCTATTTGTAATAGTATCCCGAAATTAGTTCCAAATTATCTGATGCCCTAGCACGAGCATGTGGTGTAAGCTTAGTGTAAATAAGGCGGTTTTATTTGAGAATATGGGTTGTGGAGTGTGGATTTGCGCTTGGTTGATCGCAATAGGCTCACCCATATTTCAAGTGACTTAAACATAATTTTAGTAAATAGTGGGTATACTACAATTAAGTCGAATTTGGCACGTCTCTCCGTTCTGCTCGTCTCCGCTTTGGTGGATATCGGGCCTAAGGCTGCGGTTCCACTGAGGCGGAGCGGAGACAAGCTGTGCCGCGATTCATTAATCACATGGCTTGAAGTAAACATCGCTTCTCCACTCCAGCACTACTTACAGCCCCGCACCGCTCCACTCCGCCTCAGTGGAACCGCAGTCTTAAACTGTGGTCGCGTACGTTAGATGCCAAGCCGCCACAAAAAAGCCATAAAGTTTGAATAAAACTATAATTGTATTTTAAAAAGAACCGAGATTTCAACACCACAACAACACAGATTTGATAAAATAAAATCGAAACAAACCACACTTCACTCGTTTTCACAATTTATTCCTCCAATCGAAAGTCGATTGAACTCATCGTGTGAGTCTTATGAGATAGATTCCCAGTTATTTTATTCAAATAGCATTGCCACTTTTATCGGATTGCACTGGAGGGTTAGCTTTTTTTTTTTTTTTTTTAAAAAAAAAAAAAAAAAAAAGGGTTAGCTTTCTTGACGGTTTGGCTGTACGTTGCATTTCCAATCAAATAAAATGGCGTCTTTAGATATAGTCTACAAAAAGAAAAGCTTACAAGTTTTGCATTCTTGCGAAGTGAGATATAATAATGATTTGTCTGAAAAGCGTGGTTTTTCTAGCAATAATAATGTTTTTTGAATTATAAATAAGCAATATTAAGATTAAGAAGAGAAAGTCACATTCGCACTTGGGGCGTATGAAGTGGAACAGAATTAAATAAACGGCCACCACATCCTTTGTTTGGTAAGAAAATACATTTTCAATTCAATTCATCGATAACTGGCTCTTATTGTACTACAATTAGGTTCAACATGCAATGAATTTGCACGCGTGCGGTAATCTTATTTTTCCACAAACAAGAGCGGAAAAGAAAATTACTACAAATAACTACTCGTATACCTTTTTTAAATTTTTTTTGGAGGTTGGTCAAATTACTCCTCCAGCTCTGAGCGGAGTGGTAGGGAGTGTCAGACTTCTACTGGCTAAAAACCACCCATGTTCCTTCTTAGCCCTTTGTGTCGAGACTGCGGTATCTCTTTCGAACAACCCGCAGCCCCGAGGGGACGGAAAAAGGCCATCTAACTCCATACACATTGATAATTCGCAATGTATATTTCGGTTTATCAAATTAGATATTATGATTAAGTAAATCTCTGCGAAACCTGAAGCCCGAAGGGTTCACACAAGGTGTGATATTTGAGCAGGATTATTTGCTTTTGCTTAAATAACTTGTCACTCCACTTGACTCCACATTTTAGCAGACTGGCTTAGATGTCGAGTAATTTTACATTTTCAGATGTAATTTGGATTTGGTTTGTAAGTTGTATATTAGTTCTGATAAGTCTAGTTTGTTTTGTTTTCGTTAGTAATTCTAGTAGTTTAATTGTAAACTTTGAAATTATTGAGTAGAGTAAACTGGGAGTAAACTGGGATGAAAAAACTGCTCCTTAACGCTGTCAGCTGGTAATGTGCCCAAGAACCCGGCCGCACTGCCGCGTTGTATGGCAACACTTAGCCTGTGGCCAAGCTTAAAGGGTAATTTTCGAACATTCTGGATTCCATCGAACCTCAAAAGTCAAATTCAAGCAAAGACTTAGTACAAAAAAAGTAAATTGAAAATAGAACAGCGGTCATCGGAATTCTTAACCCATCGGAAGCAATATCGGCTATCTGGGGTCTAAGTGGTCCTTGCAAGGGTTGGGATCGAACGCAATTGCTCTTCGTCGGTCAAAATAACCCTAAGATATTTACGGCAAAGCGTCCTTCCTCAATGGAACCAAGAAACTCATTCGTGTCCATTCGTTTTGACGTTCAGTTTTGCTAATTGGCCGTTCGGCAATTTCCGGCAGTCCACTGGTGAAATTTCAGAAGCTAAAATTACCCACCCATTAATATGGGGTCAAAAAACGAATATTGTTATAAGCACTTTGCATATTTATGGCGTGAATATCGTTTAATATTTTAATAAGTACTTTGTTATGGGTATTGTATAATTGCCTACATTAATATTTTCATCGCTTTATTCGTGTTGAGTTTCGATACAGTCTTTAATAAAATAATCACCTCGTGATCAAGTTCCTTCATCAATAAACGGTTTAAACCAGATGATAAAGGTCAGATTAAGGGCCTAGCCTTTTCTCAACCATGTTGGGGTCGGCTTTCAGTCTAACCGGTTGCAGCTGAATACCAGTATTTTACATGGAGCGACTGCCTATCTGACCTCCACAACCCAGTTGGTCCTGGGTAATACGATACCCATTGGTAAGACTGATTCATCATCATCATTTCAGCCCAAAGACGTCCCCTACTGGACATAAGCCCCCTCCGAGTGTTGCCACATTGGTCGGTGCCGTGAGTCTCACATCCAGTGGATCCCCGCAACCTTCACCTGTCCTTTAGGTAAGTCTGGATGTCAGACTTTTTGAGACACTGACAACCTGTAACTATCAAAGATCTTGATGAAAGCCGGTACTGATGGCTTAACGTGCTTTCCGAGGCACGGACGAAATTCGGGTGGTCAACCATCCACATAGCAACCTAGGCAAGCACGGCTTATTCTGAAGATTGACTCGAGCGGCTGTTATTATAAAGGTTGTAAAAGTCCCCTTGACGCAAACGAAGGGCATTTATTCTCCCCACCACTGCGATCATTTTTTGGTTCTAGACCATACCTGGGAACCCCCTAGTTACGGAGATATTGGGGGTCGAAATCGAAGTTCTAAATTTGCAAATACTAGTTTTTCAGGTTACTTAAATTACCTCCATGACCCGTTTACTATTCAAAACATCCACTAGCACAATGTTTTAAGAGTGCTACAAGTTTTACCGTAAATTGTGATTTTTAACCCCAGGAAAAAGTCGTTTTCTATCAAAAATTTTTGCGTAGGGGAACTGGTTAACGTTTGCGTAAAGGGTTCATTTACACCCAGTATGTATAACCACGAGCAATCACAAGTACGGGTATTAAAAGGCTTTTGGTACTAGCCCAGTTTTTCAAGATTTATCACTTTCATAACTTAATCACTTGTCAAAACAATGTGTTCCGTTCTTGTATGTTTTACGGTGCGGAGTTATGAACCTACATTGGGAGGTAAACCAGAATAGTTTTCGTTTTAGTATATTTTTCCGGGTAGTTTACACAGTGTTAGTATAGGTGTTTATCATTTACAACAGAAACAGTGAGAAATTTTCGAGGGAAACTTTTTCAGTTATACCCCGGAGTCTAGTTTTTCGATTACCTATTGGAAATAATGTAGGATTGATGCTTTTTGTTTAGTTCGTAACTCTAAAGTGGGGCGAATTGAGTAAAATACTTTAAACTACTCCTGAAAACTAAAAAGTGGCGATCATCATCAGCCTATAATGTTCCCACTGCAGGGACTCAGGCCTCTTCTCTAGGAGAGGGATGGGCTATAATCAACCACGCGGGCCCAGTGCGGATTAGTAAATGTCACACGTCTTCGAATTTTTGCTTCTAAGACATGCCGGTTTCCTCACGATGTTTTCCTTCACCGTTTTGAGAGCTGCGATGATGAAATAATTACACAAAGTAATGCGCCTGCCTGGGTTCGGACCCACGACATACTATTCGTTAGTCAGGGCCACCAGTGGACCAGCGCTGCTTTCAAAAAGTGGCGATATCGTGCTAGAAATGGACAAACAAAAACATTTCATAGCCTTGATTTCCGCAAACACGAAAACAATAGGGATGTTTACCGGCTTAAAAAAATTTGATTCTAATTAGTCCGTCTTTTAGATTATCGACAAATATTGGATACGTATTTTTTGTTTTATCAAATCAAAAAAAGTTGACGAAGATAAAACGCGACAAAGATTTGAGTGGGGTTGTGACGTCACTCGCCGGTAAAGAATGTCATACTAATGTCTTGGAAAATGACATCACGAGTTTTCAAAGCACTGAATCGTCTTCATTGTTTGTTTACGCGAAAAAAGAAAAAATAAGTGTCCTATATTATTTGGAAATCTATCTGACGGACTAATTAGATTTTTTTTGTTAACTACCCTATTTTGTATTTTCCCATAAAACGCAATTTTACGCCGCTTACGCTAGTTTTATTATTATTCTCCGGTTGCAATGTGCTCGCCTCCTATTGCGTGTTATTTAAATATGAAAGTGGTGATACGCAAGTACTGTTTGTGCACCTCTGCCTAACCTTACGGGAGTCGAAGGCGTGACGTTATGTTACTCATAACATAACATCATGCCTGTAATCACCAAAGGGTTAAGCTGAGGTATATCCATTAAGTGAATCTCCTACGAAGAAAGCTCCTACTTTTATCAAATATTATTATGTAAGTATTTGCTAGATGGAAACGTTTTGTTATACTAATACACTTTTTCTTAACTAGCAAATACTTACATAATAATATTTGATAAAAGTAGGAGGTCAGGTTCTGTCAGGTTTAAAATTAATTAATAATTATAATTTATAATTAAGCTTTCTCCGGGAAAAGCATGATTCCATGTTACGTGTGTAAAGAACCAAGAAAGAAAATTCCACCATATAATAAAATGTAACACATATTTCAATTCATATCTCGTATGAAATAAGAACTGTGCTGTAATCAAGTGGCAGACGGTATGAATGCTCAGCTTATGAATGAGTCGCATTCACGACGTGATTCAAGCTTCGTCTAGGGTCGTTGAGAAGCATACCCTTGTGTAAGATGGCTCCATCTTATTCTTGCAGCGTGCTTTTTGCATTTTCCTAGATTCTGTTAGATAAATGTATTTTGTTGGAAATATACTTTTTATTATTAAGAATTTCTTAGTAGCTGCTTCGGAGTCTGGATCTGTGCTCAGTTGATGTCAAAGAGGCGCCTCCTATAACAAGGGACTAGGACTAGTGTACTAATGGATATACCTCAGCTTAACCCTTTGGTGTAGTCACCAGTGGACCAGCGCTGCTCCCAAAAAGTGGCGATATCGTGCTAGAAATGGACAAACAAAAACATTTCATCGCCTTGATTTCCGCAAACACGAAAACAATAGGTATAATTTCAAGTTTTAAAAACAAACGCCAGGTTCGGTCGATGTCGGGACAAGTTAGAGCTGTCAGTAGGTACAGATGTAATTTTCATTCTTAATTCACCGACTTTCTCAGTAGTAGCCGCAGAGTCTGGATTTGTACTCAGTTGATGAAAATAGGCTTGCTCCCTATTTATTTAATAGGCAGCGAGAGTTAATATGAACCTACCTACCTAAATAGGTATAACTGGTGAAATATGGGTGTGGTTCTGGGTACACTTCTGCTCAACTCTTCGGAGATTACAGGCGTGATGTTATGTTTATGTGTTGTTTTGTCGTATTTATATGACATGTAATGTTTTGTCGTGTGTATTGAAAGGGTTGCTCATTATAATGATAATTTAATATCAAGCGAATTTACGGATTACTCTTTGTCACTGGCTAAAGTTTTGAAGAGTTTAATTTAAAAATTTAATAATATTTATTTTTCTTTTTACACATGAATTTAAATTTAAATAAATAAACCAAATAATTTGAAAATAGCATTGATAGTATTTAGCAAAATATTTATCTATTACTATATACGGTGACCAATCTTCCCTTCCTTAAAACAGAAACTGGTAGAGGAATGTGACACAGGTTGTTCCAAAAATTGTGTCAAATTAGTAATAGTTAATTTTTCTATCATATTGGTACGTACAAGAATACAAGAATGAAAAAGTTTTACAAGAAGATTTTTTAGTCACCGTTCAATTTTTTTCTAGGCATAAGATTAGTATCATTCACTCCCACCATTTAAAAAAAAAATCGATACGTAAAATTTTCATATTAAATCATTTTCTCGAAAGAATTATCCGCTCTCCGTGAAACGTTAAAACTTTATGGTGTGATATGGCAACATTTTTGTATTGAGTGATACTAAAAGAAAAAAAAAATCGCCGAAGATTATTAATATATCAGAATTTGGACGGTGACTAAAATTTCATTTCATGCTTTGCTAGTCATGGCTTAGTGAAAACGGGAAAAAGGAAAAGCTTCCTGTACGCATAAACTAAGTAAAATACGACGATATTTATGACCTTTCATGAAACCTTTATTTCTACCCTCTTAATAAAATTAAAATATTAAAAAAATGGTTAGATTTTGTAACGTGGGATGGAGAATTTATTTATAAAGATGATGTTTTTTTTTTTAAATATTTTTAAATTTGATCGTGGTTTTTTAAAATAAAAATTATGTGGTAAAATTTTGGCTTTATTATCTTAATAAATAAAGCTAAATTTCAAACGCCAAGACTCCTCGGGAATCGTTTGTGTAAGAATATTCAAAGTCCTTTCTTGGCTACGATAACTTTAAAAATATTTTTAGAATTTCAGTTTTTCGTCTAGTTTTTTCGAAGACGTAGTTTGAACTTTTTGATTAAATTTTTTAAAGGTCAGTAGTTTTTTTATCTTAGTAGGTACCGTTTCTCATTTGTAACGCGACGAGGTTGGGTGATAAAAGTTAAAGTTGTATGACAGTTTGATATTATGATTAATTTAATTTTTTTGTTTATTTTAGTAAAATCGGATTATATACATACGAGATGATTTTTCATTTTCTAGATTTTGTTATAATGAACAAGGGCTAATGGTTTATTTAGATGGTTTCAGAATCGTTACTGTTTTATAATAACTGTGTACGTTACGATAAATCGTTATGATTGTACCTTTTTTTATTTTTTTTAATAGCCTGTACTGTCCCACTGCTGGGCAAAGGCCTCCCCAAATCCTTCCAAGTGCTCTTTTCTTGAGCCACCTCAAACCAACCCTCGTGGTGCGCGTCAGATTGTCGTCATGATTGTACCTAGTCGGTCAATAAAAGTACTAATATAATGTGAGTCAACGATATGACATTGACTTATTTTTTGTAAGAAATATATTGTTATCCAAGATTTTACCACTCGTCGACTTCATGCAAACCCCTTTGTCAAAACTTCACAGCATACAGTATTATTTTAAACTCTATTTTATTAAAAAAAAGAAATGAAAGTCATCAAATAACCCCTCTCGCTCTTGGGCAGCGCGAGAGCCGTGGCCTCGGTATATCTTACAACAACCCGCAGCCCCGCCGGGTGTCGGCCCTTGCCAGCCCCTTCTATGTTGCTGACATCTCTTTGATGCGCCCATGGAACACAAACGCGCCGTCGACACGGCCTGTCGTCGTAAGACGGACGGACGGTGAGCTAGCCCATTACTCACCGTCCACAGGCCCGCGTCTACGGTGGTGGGAAGCCATAACGTGACCCCCGACGCCCGGAGCGTCTCCCGCGGCAGCTGGGACGAGAGGTTCTCTCCCTCTCATGTTCCGCCACCTCCTTTGCTAGCATGACTGCTGCGCAAAAGGAGGCAACGGCGTCCCATTCCTCCTCGCCCCGGTCCAAGGCTTACACCAGGGCCGGACGCGAGAGGAACACGTCGGGCGTGGGCAAGTCTGCCCATGCGGGGCAGTCTTCCACGGTGTGCTCCACCGTGTCCTCCGGCCGATTCTCACAATGGTGACATCCAGGCGCTTCCTGCGGCCTGATTCGGTGCAGGTACCTCCCGAAACAACCGTGTCCGGTGAGGACCTGCGTCAGACGAAAGGTGAGGGCGCCGTGGCGCCTCTCAAGCCACTCCTCAAAGAGGGGACTTACCGCCACTATCGTGGCGTGCCCTTCCTTCAAACCCTTAACCTACAAAAGGGAATCGTACAAAAAGTTAGATTTTTTGGTATACCGCATGCCGTGGAAATGCATCACGATCGCAAACGGAGCGTAATCACGCCAGGCGTTATCGTGATGACGACTATGTGGCCTTTTATGGGAAGCTTTGATGGGAACCTTAGAGCTCGTGGCTAAAGAATGGCAGCCAGTTCGGGTCAATCTTGAGGTTAAGCCGCGCTTGCCTAGATTGGTCTGTGGATGGGTGATTATTCATTAAATACTGAGTTTCTTCCGTGTTTTGGAAAGCATTTTAAGTCGTTGGTTTTGGGTCATTTGAAGATTTTGGACGGCCGTTTCAAGTAGTAAGTGACTCGAAAATCGAACCAGTCTTACAAGAGGGATTTTTTTTTATGGGCCAACCCGCCACACTATTCCCAAACCACTGTAACTCATGTTAGCCAGAATCAAAAGTGGCGACCACAAGGAAAGCGCCGAGACAATGAAGCCCGATGAAGTCCCAGAGAAACGATTTAACTGTCTTGGATCCCGCAACGAAATTAATCAGAAAAGAACCACCAAAGGGATGTCGTATTACCCAGTACGGTACCTACTAATTGTACTCTGGAGGTCAGATAGGCAGTCACTCGATGTAAAACTTAAAAACATAAAATCAATTTAAGTTGCTTTACCATAGTTGGGAAAAACGCTATGCAGATGAATATTGGGATGGAGATTTCCAATAATTATTTTTAGAAATAAATAAGCTTCTTAGATGTTTTCGCTGTAGATAAATGAAAGGGGTTATTTTTGTCTTAGTAATGTGTAAAGTGCAAGCGTAGCGTGACAGTAATATTGGGCGTGAAGGACGTGGCGGATTTGTAAGTGGCCGTTTTATGGAGAATATGAGAAATGGAGCGTTAAAAACATGTTCGTTTGTTTGTTCGTAAAGTAATAAAGATTTGTGACATCTAATATAAATACAGATTTAATTTAAAATCGGTTGAAAACTAAATTAAATTAGCAAGAGCATATAGCGAATACAGTATGTGTGTTAATAAACCTATAACATTGGATTTAAAACACACCTGGTTAAATGAGGCTTTATTAGCCTTTTCAACGCCACGGTCGGGTGTAGCCGACAAATGAAAACGTACCTTCGGAGATTACGTTCCTCATGTTGTGTTGACTTCACTAATAAATACAATAGTTATCAACAATCTGCCAGTTCCTTTCGGTTATTTCTGCAAATACTGCGACGTCAATAAAATCAAGTAGATTCGCCTAGTGGAGAGCACAAAAAAATCTTATTTATTTAAAAAAATTATCTTGTGTCCGTTTCGATTGAAAACGGCTGCCATGAATATAATCTTTGGCCTAACTGTGTTGTGGAGGTCAGATAGACCGTCGCAACATGAAAAAAACTGGTATTCGGCGGCATCCCAACATAACAACATAGTTAAGAAAATGTTAGACAGAAGATGATCTGTTTCCACTAAAGAAAAGCACAAGAAAAACACAGATAATGTGAATGCTCGATTTATACCTACGGGCATTTACTAATAGTGATACTTAATCATCCGTTTAAGCCAGTCTATTTAAATATAAAGCACCCATTTTCTTTGCATAATTTAAATCATCAGCCAAGTTTTATTTCAAGACCCAATTTATCAAACATGATGTTCTATTTTCAAATCTGCTTCACAGTTACGTGTGGTTACGTTCAACATTTTGTCAATGTCGTTATTTCAAGTTCGTGATACAGTCCTTCCACAGACATTTTATCTCCACGCTTGCATCGCTGTTAAATTTACATTGTCCATTCTTGTGCTTCCACCGATAAGTTTGTAAAATAAAGAGATCTTTATTTTAGAAATAATAAGGTTGGTATTGCACTAGCTCTGTCATACACAACATTGCATTGAAATAACTGTACTTTTTATTATACTTTGCAAGTTTTAATGCTGTTTGTCGTATTGAAGTTCCCTGGAAATGGAACCTTGAGTTGAGGACAGATGCCATTGAAGAAAGCATTACAATAGTGAAATGGAAGGTCCATTCAAATATGAACCTTCTTTTTACGACAATTTCAGTCAGAAATGACCTTTAAGGAAAGTCGCTGTTGAGGGTCAGTTTCTCTTGTTTTGAATGATATCGTTAATCGATCTAAACGATTCAGTCACACAAATGGAACTGACATTTATAGCAGGCTCAGACATTTTGTAGGACAATTAGTTGGCCAATCGCCCAAAGTAATACTCACATCTTCGTTAATAATGTATTTTTAAATTAATCAAAATTAAAAATATACGAATAGATTCTTAAAAAACTTTTTAACAAAAAATAAAACACGGTGACATTGTTTGACTTCGTTTTTTTGCCACCGACTTCAGAAGCTGTTTATTTCTTATAAAGTTTATTTTTGACTTTTTGATCTCCGAAGTTCTCCATCAGATCTTTACCAATTGAAATGCGACCACTCCGAGAAAGTACTCTTCTAAAAACTACCCAAATCGCTTCAAGAGTGCCTTTAAAATTTAAAAGGTTTTCTCTATTTCTCCAGGATACCATCATCAGATCCTGTCTTGATGATCATGGGACCACTTGGAAAGTTATACCATTTCAAATAAAATAAAGTAAATCCAAAATGGTCCAGCAATCTTTGAGTATTCGGGGAACAAACATAAAAAAAATTGATTCCGACGAATTGATAACTTTCTTCTTTTTGAAGTCGGTTAATTAAGTAAGGTATTATTATGATTACGTGGAATGAATGTTTTATTTGTTGCTTCTGCTCATAAAACCTATACGAAAGCATCATAGATCTTTATGAATACCTTTGAAAAATAATAATAATAATAATAATAATAATAATAATAATCGTTTATTTATAAGAAGTGGCACATTTACAATAAAATAATAACTAGTTATAATAGAGCACAGCTTCTTTTTTGCCTGAACTAGGTTGAACCTGTGTTTCAGGCTACAAGGTGTATACTTAACTACTTAAAAAATGATTCCAACTTTTCAATCACAAATGCTCACTAATTGCGTTGCATGTTTTTCTAGTTACCTTAGCATTTATCAGTCATGATTAAATTTTATCATCAAGTGATATCACAAGTTTTTTATTGATATGGTCATTACATTCATTGGCAGTGAAAACGGTAAACCATGTTTACGGTTTGTTTCGTATTCCCGATATTTTGACACTGTTATGCTATTTGTTTATCCGTGATCAATAGGGATGTTTACTGACTTAAAAAAATGTGTCCGTCTGTTAGATTATCGAAAAATATTGGATAAGTACGTATTTTTAGGGTTCCGTAGCCAAATGGCAAAAAACGGAACCCGTATAGATTCGTCATGTCTGTCTGTCGGTCTGTCTGTCTGTCCGTCTGTCCGTCTGTCCGTCCGTATGTCACAGCCATTTTATTTCGAGACTATAAGGATTTCACAGTTGAAATTTGGCAGGTAGATGTATTCTGTAAACCGCTTCTTGATTTTTATATAAAAAAAAAAATAAGATTAAGAGGGGGCTCTCCATACATGGAATTGAAACTAAAAAAACTTTTTTTCATCAAACCTACACATGAGGGGTATCTATGGATAGGTCTTCAAAAATGATTGAGGTTCTTAAAATCATTTTTTCTCAAAGTCAATCGTTTCAAAGATAGACACATACAAAGTGATAAAAAATCCCTAATCCTAATATATATAAATAACCTCCCTAAAGAAATAAATTCATACAGCGACCTATTTGCTGACGACATTTCAATAATTCTTCCTTACGATAATAACGGGACCCTAAATGAAATCTTATATGACATTCTTACTAATATAGTTGCATGGTTGAAAGACCATAATTTAGAAATAAATTTCTCGAAGACGAAGCTGATGCAATATAGACCATATCAGAAAGAAAAGACCGGTAGATATCGACTTCTCATATAATAATACAAAATTACAATGTGTAAACGACTTTTCACTGCTAGGCCTGACTGTTGATACAAATATAAACTGGAAAGGTCATATACTAACCCTATCAAATAAATTGGCTAGCTTTACGACTACCTTAAGAGAACTAAAAAAAGCAACCGACTTCAAAACAGCTCTTTCAGCCTACTACGCATACGCATATTCGTGGCTAAACTATGGAATTATATTGTGGGGAAATAGTGTAGATATAGAGCGACTATTTATTTTACAAAAAAAATGCGTTCGAATCCTAGTAAATATAGAACGTACGGAAAGTTGCAAACAATACTTTATAGAACATAGAATTCTTACGCTAACAGGTATTTATATCCTAGAAGCTAGTAAATTTGTGAGAAAATACCCATCGCTTTTTCCGCTAGCAAAACAGCAACGCCCACAGCAACGCAGTCTTAGAAATTGATACCTAAACGAATTAGCGGTACCAACTTCAAGACTAGCTATGTTTCGTTCTGGGCCTCTGGCCATGTGCGTTAAAATCTATAATAAACTCCCGAATTCAGTTAAGGATACAGAGTACGACAACAAATTCAAAAATGACCTACAAAACTACTTAAACTTAAAATCATATTATAGCCTAAAAGAATTTTTAACTGAGAAATTAATAAATTAATATCGACTTGAACACATTACACATACATAACTAGGTACTCTATATGACATCAGTCCGCTACTGCCTCACTCCTGTATTTTTAGTGATTACTTTCCATTTCTTTTTTTTTTATTTCATCTGAAAATATATATTAAATGAAAAATATGTAAAACTAAACTATTGACATTAAATTAACTGAGATAATAAAGACATTTTAGAATCTCTATTGTAGTATGAGATTGTAATATGAAAATGATAATTTACTTATTTAGTTTATAAGAATGACATAATGTATAATAATAATTTAAAAAAATTAAATTATTCTATATCAACAAATTATGTGAATAATGAATAATGATAGCATGTTAAATTAATTAAAACCTGTCGCCTATACATTGCTGTGCCCTAGCAGGGTTCATTGTTTGGAACTATCATAATGTAAACAACCTGTAAACAACATGAAATGCAATAAATGAATATGAATAAAATGTGTGTGTCCCCCCCTCTAACTTTTAAAGTAAGAGAGTGACAATTCTAAAAAAAATATATAATGTAGATCTCAACAAAAACTACCAACCAAAATTGATTTGAACGAGATCTAGTAAGTATTTTTTTTTTAATACGTCATAAATCGTAAATTGCAATTTACCGTTCATTCAATCAACTCAATTATAAAAATTATGTTAACATTATGTTACTTACTGCTACGGAACCCTTCATGGGCGAGTCTGACTCGCACTTGGCCAGTTTTTTTTGTTTTATCAAATCAATATAAATTGACGAAGATTAAACGCGTCAAAGATTTGAGTGGGGATAGGTGACGTCACTGACCGCTAAAAAATGTCATACTAATGTCTTAAAGTGTGACGTCCCACGAGTTTTTAAGCACTGTATAGTCTTCATTATTTGCTTACGTGAAAAAAGAAAAAATACGTGTCCAATATTTTTTGGTAATCTATATGACGGACTAATTAGATTTTTTTTGTTAACATCCCTATTAATCATTGTGCTTGCAACAGCGCCATATAATGGCATCAACATAGTTTTTCCAAAAGCTTTTCCGCTAAAAACTGTTGTAGGCGAATGGCCTTTTTTTTTTTTTTTTTTTTTTTTTGGTGGGTGTAAAATCATCGAATAACCCCTTCCACTCTTGGGCAGAGCGAAAGGGAGTGTCAGACTTCTACTGACTAAAAACCACCCATGTTCCTTCTTCGCCCTCTATGTCGAGGCCGCGATAACCGTTGGACTACCCGCGGCCCCGACAGGCGTCGGCCCTTTCGGGCCCCTCCCATGTTGCTGACATCTCTTTGAGGCGCGCGTGGAACACGAACGCGCCGTCGACACGGCCTGTTTTCGTCGTGAGACGGACGGACGGCGAGTTAGCCCATCACTCACCGTCCACAGGCCCGCGTCTACGGTGGCCGGAGGTCATCGCGGGACCCCCGACGCCCGGAGCGCCTCCCGCGGCGGCAGGGACGAGAGGTTCTCTCCCTCTCGCGTTCCGCCACCTCCTTCGCTAGCATCACTGCTTCGCAGAAGGAGGCGACGGCGTCCCATTCCTCCTCGCCCCGGACCATGGCTTGCACCAGGGCCGGGCGCGAGAGGTCGCCGCCGCCGATCGCCGCTACGAGAACACGGCGGGGCTCCGCCCAAGCGGGGCACACCTCCACTGTGTGCTCCACCGTGTCCTCCGGCCGATCCTCACAATGGTGGCATCCGGGCGTTTCCTCCCGCCTGATTCGGTGCAGGTACCTCCCGAAACAACCGTGTCCGGTGAGGACCTGCGTCAGACGGAAGGTGAGGGCGCCGTGGCGCCTCTCAAGCCACTCCTCAAAGAGGGGACTTACCGCCACTATCGTGGCGTGCCCTGCACGGGGTTGCGACAGTCGCTGTCTCCATGTCGCCATGAGATCGCACCGGAGGTCTGTCCGCCGCGCAGCAATTTGCCGCGGCAGCGGAGTGACCCCCCGGCGCAGCGCCTCCGCGCGCCATTGATGCAGGCGCGCGAGGACTATCGCCTCCAGATCCCACGGCGGCAATCCGGCAAGGAGGTTCGCCGCTTCGCGGGAGATCGTGCGGTACCCCCGTATCGTCCTTACGGCCATGACCTTTTGGGGCACGTTCAGGTAGTGGGCGGCCCGCTTCCTCAAAGCAGGCGCCCACACCGGCGCCCCGTAAAGGGCCATGGACCGCACGATCCCCGCGTAGAGCCTCCGGCAGGAGGCGTTTGGCCCCCCCAGATTGGGCAAGAGCCACCTAAAGGCAGCCCCGGCCCGCTCCAGTCTGGGAGCCAAACGTCGGAAGTGCTCCACGAAGTTCCACCGGCTGTCGAGGACGAGTCCTAGGTACTTCAAAGTACACTCGACGCCGATGGGAACCCCTCCCACCATTAACTGGGATCCCGACGGCAGCGCATTCCCACGTCCATGGAAGCCCATGGCCTCCGACTTGTGAAGCGCCACCTCGAGACCCAGCTGCCGGATCCTCTCTACGACTATCGCAACCCCGCGTGTCAAACTGTCGGCCGCCGCCTCGTACGACCCACCCTGAGCTAGCACCAGCGTATCGTCCGCATAGCAGACCACGCTGACGCCGCTAGGGAGGTCGGCGCGCAGCACCCAGTCGTAACCGATGTTCCACAAGGGCGGCCCCAGAACCGATCCCTGTGGAACACCGCACGACATCTCTCGCCGGTTCCACTGTCCGTCCTGACCAGGGTAGATGACAGCCCTGTCGGTCAAATAGTCCCCGACCACACGACGAAGGTAGGTCGGCACCCGGTGATACCGGAGTGCCTCCCTAATGCAGCTCCAGGGCAAAGTGTTGAAGGCGTTGGCGATGTCGAGAGACACCGCCAAGACCACACCGCCCCGAGAGACCGCAGCCCCCGTCGTGAGGGCTCTCACGCGCATGATGGCGTCCACCGTCGAGCGCCTCTTGCGGAAACCAAACTGGTGTTCCGCAAGATCCGGACCCATTCCCTCCAGGTGCTCGGCGAGGCGGTTTGCAATTACTCTTTCAAAGAGCTTGCCCACCTCGTCGAGCAGCACAATGGGCCGGTATGCGGACGGCGAGTCCGCCGGGCGCCCCGGCTTCTGGATGAGGACCAGCTTCCCCGTCTTCCAACGAAGCGGGAACTGGCCTCTCTCCATGCATGCGCTTAAGAACCCCTCTAGTCGGGGCCCAAGAGCCTCTGAGGCCAGGACCCAGGCTTTGCCAGGCAAGCCATCGGGTCCCGGGGCGGTATTTTTGGCACTCAGCCTACGTACCGCCGCTCTCAGGTCTACCCCAGTCACCTCCGGAATGTCGTCATCGGTTCCTGAACGGTCCGCTTCCGGCATCGCGGATGGCGGAGCCATTGGCGGGGGAGGATGCTCCCCTCGCGAAGGGAACAGAGCGCTCACCACGTCCTCCACGAGCTCAGGCCGGAGACTCTGCGTCAGCGGGGGGGCCCGGGTGCGGAGTTGATTCCGCACCGTCTTGTAAGGGCGCCCCCACGGATCTCTGTTCAGAGTCTCCAGCATCTCCTCGCGGGCCTCATTCTTGGCCCGCTTACAAGCCTCGCGGAGGGTGGCCTTCGCCGCCCTGTACCCTTCATACAGCTCCGCCTCAATGGCTTCCGCATTCGGAGGCCGAATGCGGCGCCTGCGATGCCTGGTGTACAGGTGCCGCGCCGCCATACACTGTTTACGCAGGTACGACAGCTCTTGCGACCACCAGTACACCTGACGCCGGGCGCTTCCTGGCCGGACTCGGGGCATTGCCATGTCGCATATCTCGGACATGGCCTCCTGGAACCAACCCGCCTCGGTGTTCACGTCGGCGGGCCTGACCGGTGATTGCACCCAGGCCCGCACGATCGAGGCTTCCAGGAGGAGCTCCCTGTCCAGCTGCCTCAGCGCCCAACGTGGACCACTCGGGGTCTGTGGGACCGGCGCACTCGGGGACTGGGCAGAGACCTCAAACCGGATATACCGGTGGTCGGAATAGGTCTCCACCCTCTCCATGACGCGCCAGTCGACGACACGCCGTGACAGAGCGGAGCTGGCGAACGAGATGTCCACCACCGACTCGCCCCGCATCCGCACGCACGTGGGTACAGAACCCCGGTTCAGGATGTCCAGGCCTGTTTCCAGAGCCCAGCACTCGACCATCCCACCCCGCACATCCGTGTAACGGGAACCCCAAGCCAAGCTCTTGGCGTTGAAGTCCCCGAGCACTAATACGGGGAGGGAGTAGCCTCCGATGACGACACTTAACTCCCTGAGGGAGTTTTGGAACTCGGCGAGAGTTCGGCTCGGAGAGAAGTAGACTCCCGCGACTACGATCTCTCCGAACCGTGCTGCTACGCACCCCTGACCCTTTTTGACCATCTCAAGGGTCGGGGTGCCGGCGGCGGCCGACGCAATAATGGCCACTGAGCCACTAAGGTCCTCCACCCAGTCTGGCCTGGGCGGGACAAAATAGGGCTCAGCGACCACGGCGATGTTTATCGACCACTGCGCCATACTCTGGAGCAACAGATCCTGAGCGCAGGCGCAGTGGTTGATATTCGCCTGGAGGAGGCTTAATGGGGCCATTAATGGCAGTCCATTTCAGCCCCCTCCGGGACCTCCTGTGGCACCACCGCAGCGGGAGTTGCGGTGGCGTCTTTGGCAGCAGCGGCGGCGGCGGCGGCGGCTGCGGCTTTGACGACGGTGGGGTTGGCGGTTGCGGAGGGCCCCTTCCCCTTGGCCTTGGCGGGTGGAGCGCAGGCCTTGCTCCCTGCCCGGTGCTCGGCCGGCTTCCCAGCCGCCGCACATGCATCGCAGTGCGGCGTGGCCAGGCAAGCCGCGGCCTTGTGACCGGGCTGACCGCAGCGGAAGCATAATTCGCTGCGGTCCACCTCCGAGGTGCAACGGCACCCTACATGGTGCCCCACATGGCATCTGTAGCACCTCAGAGGTCTGGGCTCAAGCAGCTTGACCTGCACCCTCGACCAGCCAACCTTCAGGGTGTGGCCCTCCGCAATTTTCTTCGCCGCCGTCACAGGGCAGCTAACCGTTACAGTCAGCATACCCTCGCGGTCCGGTCGTAGGGTGCCCGCCTTGACCTGCTCGGCGGAGCACCCCCCGGCCGCGGTGACGGCGGCCAACACCTCCTCCTCGGAGACCGAGTCGTCAAGACCCAGGATGCGCAGAGTTGCGCACTTGATGGGCCTCGACACTCGGACCTCGTCCGGATTTAGGGACGCCCTGAGCTTCTCTGCCAGGGCGTCCGCGGACGAGGCGCTCGACTCGCCGGGAATCTCCATCATTCGAGCCCCTGTCGCAGTGACTCGAACCCGGAGGCCCCCGGCGATCCCGAGCTCCTCGAGCTTTACCGTCGCCTTGAGTTTGGCAAGAACGTCGCGGTACAGCATGCCCTTACTAGCCGCGTCCGGCTGTAGCGTGATGACTACAGCCGCGGTTTTTGGGGCACGCAGCTTCGCCGCGGCGCTCCGCCTTTTCTGCCCGCGCTTGCGCTCGGCCCGCTTCGCCTTTTGGGCCGCCTTTTGCCTCTTCCGCTTATCCCCGGCCACCAGCCAGCCGTTCTCGGCCTCGGAAGGCTTTAAGGGCGGAGGGGGGGGTGGGTTCGAAAGGGCCGCCTCTGGCGCCGGCACATTCGCCGCTGCCGCCTTGCCTTTTTTCTTGGCAGGCGCCTTGCCCTTATCCTGGGCTGGCACCTTGCCCTTCTCCTGGGTAGGCGCCTTGGCCTTCGGAGGGGGTTTCGCCTTGCCCTTCTCCTGAGCAGGCGCCTTGGCCTTCGGAGGGGGTCCCGCCTTGCCCTTTTGAGGGGCCGGTGAGTTGGCCGCAGCCGGCTTTCCAGCCGACTTTGCAGCCTCGCCGTCTGGCTGGCTGGACGGCCTCGCCTTGGGGTCACCGGCTGTGGCGACCGCATATGTCTTCGCCCCCAGAGAGGGGCGAAAGACAATGCCCCGCATCGCTGACCACTCTGCGCGCAAGGCAGCCAGCTCCTGCCGGAACAGGTCCAGGGCCTGGTCATTCGCCGCTGGGGGCTGACCTTGCCCGCGCTCGCGAACCTCCTTTGGGCTGGTTCCTCGGGGTTTGGCCAGGTCAGCGCGAAGCCTCCCGTTCTCCTTCTGGAGACGCTCCACGGCGGCTGCCAAGCGTGAGACCTCCGCCCGCAGTTTGGACACTTCGTCCGACTGAGGAAGAGGCCCACGGCAGATGGCCTCCGCTGCCGCCAGAATAGAGGTCGAGGCCGCGCTGATCGCCTTGTTTTTTGACGCGAACGTCCTCTTAAGAGAGACGTCGCGTATTGCGGCCCCAACGATCTCCGCAAACACGGCCATGCGGTCACCATTGGTGCCGCCACCGGTCATTGACTCGCCACCAGTCTCCGGCTCACCGCCGGTCTTCGACTCGCCGCGAGTCTCAGGCTCACCGTCGGAGGATGAGGAGAGCACCCTCCGACTGAGGTGAAGCCCCTCCCCGGCGTCCCCCTTGGCTTGCCGGGCGGCCTCCAGGGAAGCGCCACGCCTACCCCGAGGAATTTTCCGGGCCGTTGTAAGTCGTTCCGCACCGGACGAAGACTCCTCGGCTCTGGGCCGCTTGCGGAAATGCTCTGCATTCTCCGTAGCAGCCCCCGGAACAACGCGTCCGGAGCCTGCCGAGCTGACGCCAGACCCGGAGTCAGAATCCGACCCCGAATCTCCCCGCCGCTCAAGCGAGCTCCCCCGCCAGAATTTAGCAGGCGCCGTTGCGCCACGCTCTCCTGACACCTTGTCAGGCCCTTTCATACTACCGGTCACAGGGCTTCCTGACCGGGAGCCTCCTCGGCTCTTGCTGCCACTGGCAGATGGTGTGAGACTGTCGTTGCCCCCCCCAGAATACGAGGGGCATGACGGTCCGCTAGGGACCGTGGCGGATTCTCCAGCTGCTAAGCAGCTGGTACCGCCCTGGGGTAAATCTATTTCGATAGTCTTTTCCATATTAATTTCCTTTTAGAGGGTGCGGTCCCTATCTTACCTACTGCTCTTCCTCCGCCTACTCACCACCCTCACGGTCACGTCTGATGAGCAGACGCGAACCAGAGGGCAGCAAGTAGGTTAACATCCTCCGACAGGCACACCGCCCGAGAACCCGAACACTGTCCACGTCTCCGGGCGGTGCGCCCCTCGCGTGTCCCTCTTTGTCTGGTCTCTCACACTTGGACCTTTCCGGCATGAGTATATCTACCGGCAGAGCTCCAAGGATCACTGAGACACACAAGCCCCACCACGACGGCAACGTGGGGACACTCCGGTGGGGATAGGCGAATGGCCTTAACCTCGTATTTACGAAGAGAATAACACATTAGCGTGACATTATCCTCCATCTATCCCACAATGACTTTGTTGTCACCCGAGATTGGATGACAACATTCAGTCAATAGCTATTTTACAAGTTAGTCATGGTAATTACCAGTTATGTTTTATTTTGGTATTTGTTGCAATATTTATTAGTTTATGTTATTTTTATATGTGTATTAGTATTAATATAAGTAATATATTTTAATTGATATTGTTTTTTTTTTTTTTTCTAGTTAGTTTGTAGCCTACCACAATATTGTCTTGTTTGACCCTAAGGTTGACTGGTAGAGAATGCCTTGTGGCATTAAGTCCGCCTATGTATCACTATTGTGCATAAAGTTTAAATAAATAAATAAATAAATAAATAAATTCAGCGAAGCAAATCATTCGGGAATTCTTTGAAATAGTTCTGTGGTTTTTGATTTCGTGAAAATATCATTTGTTGTGTGCTTGATTATTTTTAGTATCGCATGTTGTAACATTGAAGAGGCATTGTTCACGCAATGTTGTCTAGAACGGTGTATGACCTACCTTGCTTTATTAAATACTAAGTACTTAATTATTTTTGAAGGACGGGTAGAATGGTTGAAATGAAGGTTAACACTGATGTGGGTGTCCTAAAGGTACTAATTTGTGAGTAGGCAATTGACGCTTCTACCTAAAAAATCAATTTGTAAGTACTTATTAAACGTACGTGTATCACCTACACGATACTACATGAGTAAAACACTATGAATTGCAAAGTAATAGCTAAAAGTTACCAATCTTTAATCATGTTTTTAATGATAAAGTCTATTGAAGTAAGACCAAGAGGGTTGGCGGCTTTTTCTGCTCATAAAGATGTGATTTAACGCCGTTTGAAAATAATTCCTGGAAACACTCTTTAGCGATAGCTATTTGTATTACAAAAGATATACTCAATATTTATGAAGCCATCGAATTTACAAAGGTTTACACATGTTCTGGGTGACCCATTGGGTGACCCTGTTAATGTTTTTTTTTTTGAGGGTGGTTAATCATCAAATGACTCCTCACACTCTGGGCGGAGCGTAAGGGAGTGTCGGTCTTCTACTGACTAAAAACCATTCCATGTTTCTTCTCATTCTTTTGTGTTCGGGGCCGCGGTATCTATTTCGAACAAAAGCCGCAGCATTCTGGGTGACCTTATTTTTTGTATATTAGCCTAGCTTTGTTGACGGGGTCAGGTCTCAAATGTTTTTTTTGTATCAGATTTTAACAAGGACCATGATTTATATCCCGTTGTGCTCGGGTGTGTTGCTGAAATATGGACTCTGAATGATCTAATAAAGGTCGAAGCTAGACATGAAAAATCTGGAACATTTTTCTCGTCTCACAAAAGAATAATTTTCATATTGTGTGGCATGTTTTATTGCTTCACTAGAAGTAGGGAATTGCGTGGCTTTTTATTTGGAAGTGGGTAATGCGAAATCACCATATATTTTTCTAAATATTGCCTTGGGGGTTTGTAGCTCATTCTAACGTCGTTTCAGCCTGTTTCTATTACAATGTGTAAATGAATAGGGGATCGGACTGAGTCATAAAAATATGATTCTAATTAGTCCGTCAGTAAGATTATCGAAAAATTTTGGATACGTGTTTTTTGTTTTAACAAATTAATAAAAATTGACGAAGATATGACGCTTCAATGATCATGAGTGGGGGGTTGTGACGTCATTTGTAGGTGAAAAATGTACTAACAGGTGACGTTTTCGAGGAATTCACGAGTTTTCGAAGCACTGTATCGTCTTCATTTTTTGTTTATGTGAAAAAAGAAAAAATACGTATCCAATATTTTTTGGAAATCTATCTAACGGACTAATTATTATTTTTTTGTCCGATCCCCTATTATAATCACCGCTCTCGCCAATATTATTATGGCTCCAAGTTCCTTTTGGAAGCTTCCAGACACTTCCATTTCAGAATACTACATTTTTTTGTCTTCGTTCGTTGTACGACGTGGTGTAAAAATACTATAGTTTGTTAGGCTAGTTTTGAAGATATTATTTGTTGAGAAGTTTTCAAAACAATGTATTTAATCAACTCAAACTCTGTATTTATGCGAAAAGTTGAAAATTCTTAGCTGTAGTAGACAGCTTCTATGATTTGATAATAGATATTATATTAGAAATTACCAAGGTTAGGATGCGTAGATCGTAGACATTCCCAAATCGAATAACACATCACTAGATTCTCCTATTAAATTAGATCATAACATCTGTCGCAACAGGCCAGACCACGACTGATAAAATTGCCAAAATCCAGCAACTAATCCAATTCGCCCGCTTTTCCATTAATTGGAAGCTCACACGACCGACGCAACGCGCGACGCTTCAAATGAAATGTGTTGCCAAATTATTGCGCACTAGTTTCAGAGAAATCCCACAACAAACCGAATGATCTCAGTAATTTACAATGAAATTAAGTTCAATTTATGTTTATGAAATAAATTTCGTCACACTGCCTCATAGGTCTAGTAGACGGAAGTGAGATTACTGAGCATGAGGTCCTGGGTTACATTCCCGGGTCGGGCAAACACCCGTCTGGGCTGCGGGATCCCGTCGGGGCTGCGGGATCCCGTCGGGGCTGCGGGATCCCGTCGGGGCTACGGGACCCGTCTGAGCTGTGGGATCCCGTCGAGGCTGCGGGTCTCGTCGGGGCGGCGCGGCGTGATGTTGTAAGAGATACCGCGGCCTCGACATAAAGGGCTAAGAAGGAACATGGGTGGTTTTTAGTCAGTAGAAGTCTGGCACACCCTTTCGCTCTGCCCAAGAGCGGGAAACCGATTATTTGATGATTTCTCACACCCCTAAAAAAAAAGACAAAGGTCGGGCAAACTGTTATTAGGTTTTTTATAAAGAATTTCTCAGTAGTGTCCGTTTGATGGCAATAGGCTTGCCTCATATAACATGGGACTTGAACGTAACTGGAGAAATGAGGGTGTACAATTAATTGGACCTCTGCCTAATCCTTCAGGAATTACAAGCGTGTTAAACAGGGTGTAAATGAACCCTTCACACACGTCAACCAAGCATTACGTACATCAAACTAAGTAAGTACCCCTACGCAACTTTTTTTGCTTGGAAACGACTTTTTTTTGCGGTCAAAAATCCCATTTTACGGTAAAACTCAATGTTGCACTCTTTAAACATTGTGCTAGTGGATGATTTGAATAGTAAACGGGTCATGGAGGGAATTAAAGTAAAGTTATAACCTGAAAAAGTAGTATTTACATAAACAGATGTGCAAAATTTGGAACTTTGACCGTAATCATATCTCCGTAACTAGGGGGTTCCCAGGTATAGACTATACCTGGGAACCCCCTAGTTAGTAGAACCAAAAAATGATCGCAGTGGTGGCAAGAACAAGTGCCTTTCGTTTGCGTTAAGAGTACTTTTACACCCTTTATAATAAAATAAACTTTGGCACTATTTGCACCTGGCTTTAATTTATTCAGTGTCAAACAAACTTTCGAAATTTACAAAATGAATATCGTTTCGATCTAAAATTCTCTAAATTCCAACTCAAATGCATCAACTACTTAATATAATTTGTTGGTAAATTAAAGTTTAAACGAGACAGCCATAAAACCGTTAAATACACGTCACCAACCGTGTTTTAAAACAAAGGAATTCATAATTATCCTAACTACCAAAAACCATTTTACAAAGATCTGCCAAACCGCAAATAAATGTTCGAGTTACTTAGAACTTTACCAAAACAATGCGGGTTGCAGAGGTCATGTCATCTGGTCGACTGAGTTCTTGTAGCTATTAAAAGTTTGTTAATTTTGTGGCGTAAAAGCTCTAATAACTTTGTTTTTGAATCTCATTATAAACCGTTTTGGTGAACTATGATTTTCGAGTTGCCATAATGAACTGCTCTTTTAATGCTTGTGTAATGTCATTTTTGAGGTTACTTTTAGGATTGGATATCATTTTTGAGGTTACTTTTAGGATTGGATATCATTTTTGAGGATTCTTGATTTTTACTGAAGATTTCTCTGGTATTTTGGAGTTGGGAGAGGGGCTGGCTATGTTCGGGTTCAAGGGTGATCAATAACCCCTCTGACAGCTGCGTAAGTTAATTGTTTCACGTAGAGTTTGAGAAGCCTGTTAAAATAATAGTTCAGAAGTGCTACATCGAACTGAATTGCTCACTACTTATTTAGTTATTTTCACAGGTTTGTCGTATTTTGGATTTTGTATATATTTTAATGTGACATAATATTAGTTTAATATTTATAGTCTGTACAATGCAGTCAGCAACCCCTTGTTGTTACTGGCAATCTCAAAAAACTAATCTTACGCAAATATGATTTCTGAGAAACTACTTATTGGGGTAAACAATCACGTTTTACGATAAAACGCACTCAAATTATATTGTGCTCATGCGCTGATGAATGCATTGATTAGTAAACGGCTTAATAAATGGAATTAAAGCTCCAATATATGCTCCGTATATTCCGAGACATGATTCATAACAAAAAGAAACAGTGAGTATTCCACCAAGTACCTTCCTGCTTTCAGTACATCATTCTACCCACAATTTTTTTTACCGTTATTTAAATAAAAATGTGTTTCAAACATTTTGATCGTGTAGATATTGTAGTTTATTGTGGAAACAGCAGATTTTTTTAAATATCCGTTTAAAAATTTCTACATGCAAAATAGCAGCCGCTTTTTGGTATACTAGGACATCTGTCCCATTAAAGTTCTCTCTAAATTGATGGCTCGAACACCGTGCCGTAAACTACAGTAACAATAGGGGTGCGTGACGTCACAATAGAAAACCCTGAAGCATGCTCTACCAGCGGGGACGGCGATAATTAAGGAATAATGAAGTTGAGCATCTTCGCTGTTGTTTAAACCTTGCTGCGGAGATTCTTATCTTTGTTGAGAGGTTTTGTTTTCTATAATGATTTTTGTCGAAAGTCTTTTATTTTTAATTCTTCATTTTGGTGTATAACATGTAGAGAATATGAAAAGGAGAAGATAAGGCCCACGTATGAAACAAACATTATTTAGCTATCTGTCTCGTGAGTCTGGCTTCCAGCGCGATTGCGGAGCAAGAGCAAACTGTTATTATCGTATTTTTTTTTAAATAAAACTTTGCCCCATACTGTACAGTTTCTTCTGTACCGTGGGTGCGTTCACAAACATTTAAACTGACAAACACAAATACCCAGACCCGAAACAACTATACAGATAGTTACTACGAGCCATACCAATCGGACATACTTAATAAGTTGCCTCTACATATAAAAAGCGCTATGTACTCAAACTTTTTTAAAACTTAAAACTTTCTTGTTACATAAGTGTCTATAAAATGTTGAGGATCTATGACGAAATGTTTAAATATGTTGTATTTTGTTTTGTTTTTTTGTGGAATGTTGTAATATTTTAACGTGTCTATTTTAATTCTTTCTCTCTCCTTATGTAATTTAATTTTTAATTTTCTTATTATACCATGTAAATTTATATACAATTTATTGTTCATGAATTAATGACTTGATGACTCATGACTACAAATATTTGTTCCGTGCGGGGATTGAGCCCGCGACACTCAGTGCAGCTGTCCAATCCGTATCGTGAAATTAGGTCGTCATTAGGTTTAATATCAGAAATTTTGGTAGCAGCCAGCCTAGATTCGTACCTGATGGTACATGGTAATAGGCTCATTCTGTAGACGTAGGCCCGTACCTATAATTTTTCATTCGCTTAATTTTACAAACCAGTATTCAAATTTGTATTAATTTCCTCTTGTTGGTACCAATGTCTTTGGAAGTTAAAACAGTTTATATAAATTTAAACTTGCTCAAATACGGCATTACATCGTTTGGAACTTTAATAATAGTAGTGTTGTTAACTCTTAAATAAAGTGATGTGATTAATTTTATCGATGAGGTTAATTTTGATAGTCTATTGAATTTTCAAAGTTGACAACTATTGATTATGAATCTGTCCTATGGTTGTTAATGAACGGTGTTTAAGTTTATTCTTGTGGAAGATTTGAAGAACTATTTATCCTAATAATATTATAAATGCGGAAGTTTGTGAGGATTTAAGGATGTTTGTTACTCTTTCACGCAAAAACTACTCATACACAACACATAGGATACTTCTTATCCCGGTAGTATGATCCCGTGGGGCAATTATCGGACTCCACGCGGGTGAAGCCGCTGGCACAAGTAAGCACTATACATAAATGCAACTTTGGGTTTGTAGGATTACTACTTTTAGTCTTGTATTATTTTTATTTGAGGTACAACTTTTTAAAATATTTTAGCATAACATAACTTCAACCCTGCTATCTCGAAAGGGTTAGAGAGAGGTGCAATTAAGTCCCATTTCGCCAGTTATATTTAAGTGTCATGTAATAGGGGTCGACCCTATTCTCATCAACCGGTAACAAATCCAGATCTTGAACCCCTGCCTGACCCTTCAGGGATAACAATATGAAAACCTTAAGTAACTCATTTAATTCCAGTGTTATAGCTAAAATATTTGTATTTTCGTACCAACATGTAGGATTTGCATACATCGTCTGGCTGGCCAAAGAGCATTCCTACATACAAAATATAGGTATGATAGAATTATAAAAGTATGATATTCCTTCTCTACTACGATCACAACCCACCCACGCCTTTTACCAAAAACTTGAGCGGTAAATTCTAGGTAATAAAAAAATAAATGGCTGTTCCTAATTTTAACACAGGGAACCTAAATGTACTGAAGCCAAGGAAATGACGGTATTAATAATTTTTCTGGAATTGTTTCATATCTCACATGAAAACGACTTTTTGCTTCAGTAAATACTAACATGGGACATCTATTTGCTTTACGTTTGTACCTATAGTAAGAAAATTGCTATTACCCATTGACTTTGTAGTTACCCACTGCGATTGGTGTTACTTTCTTGATTTATAATGGTTGAGAAACTAGTGAGAATCAAATACAAGATGTACTGTCAAAATAATAACATATAACGTCTGTAAAACAGGAAGGGTTATGCAGAGGTGTATCCATTATAAGTAGGTACATCGACATTTTGCCAGAAGTCGAGGCTATTACCATCATCTGGCCACAAATCCCAGCACCCAGCAGTTGCTACCCTGAAACTCCTGATGAAAAAAACACTAATAACACTGCCCGACCCGGGAATCGAATTTAGAACCTGATGATCCGCAATCGCGCTTGCAACCATAAGCCCTACGAGGCAGTCAGTAAAAATATTTAAACTTACCTACGTTTATCAAGGAGGCCAAAGTGGGTACCTTTATCGTATAATTATAAAGGGTGTACCCTTAACGCAAACGAAGGGCACTTGTTCTCCCCACCACTGCAAACATTTTTTGGTTGTAGACCATACCTGGGAACCCCCTAGTTACGGAGATATTGGGGGTCAAAGTTCCAAATTTTGCACAGCTGTTTTTGTAAATACTAGTTTTTTAGGTTATAACTTTACTTAAATTACCTCCATGAACGTTTACTATTCAAAGCATCCACTAGCACAATGTTTGAGGACTGCTACATTGAGTTCTACCGCAAAATACAATTTTTGACCCCAAATAAAAGTCGTTCCCCAGCAAAAATTTTTGCGTAGGGTTACTTAGTTTGATGTACAGAATGCTTGGTTGACGTATGTGTGAAGGGTTATTTTACACCCTGTATACAACGTATGTTAGTTCAAACGAGGGACATATTGAAACCCGCAGTAAATAAACGAAAATATAACCAAAACACACTGATAAATAACAGACAGAACCATACCAAATATTTCGGAAAATTCTCGCAACCCTTGCGCTTATCACAGAAGATTTTTATATGACCCAGGTTGGGACATATTTTATCCCGGTAGGCCGATCCTGTGGGATAATTCCTGTAAACCACGAGAACAAAATCGCGGGCCTTAAGCTAGTTAATTTTATCTTGCGATTATTTTTGTAACCATAATAATAATTCGATTGATTTTTCTCGACATTTAATCCGTCTTTCCAAAGAATATAATATCTTAAACAAAAATTACGAGTTAACAGTTTCCATACCTTGTCTCGTTAAAAAGATACTCAACTTGCATAGCTGGCAACTTTTGTCACCCTCATTATTATTTTGATTCTTTGAAGTATTTTTTATTGTAATAAGTAAAATTATAAAAGGTCCAAAGCGAAGTTCTAAAAAGAGCAAAACATTTTTAAAAAACTTGCTTGATGCTGTGAAAAATCAGCAACTGCTGTGGATCACGCTTCAGGATATAAAATTGTATGGGTATGTAGTGACTACATTGAGTTTTTGAAATAATCTAAACCGATATTATGGAAGAGAGTTTGTTTGTAAAGCTTTCACGCTTTGACAGCTGAACGGATTTTGGGAAGATTTGGCATACAGATAGAGTTTCAATCTGCCCCTTGCCCACGCATGACCTAGGTTAGGACATAGCATAGGTATTCCTTGGTACAACGTTCATATGTGATGATATCCGACTAGGTGAGTGCAGCCAAGACAAAATGCCAGTAGACAATCATCATCATCATCATCATCATCATCATCATCATCATCATCATCATCATCACCACCACCATCATCATCTTCCTGCCCTTGTCCCATTCTATTACGGATCGGCGCAACAGGTTTTCTATTTTCATTCTCCCCTGTCATTAGTAAAGGCATCCTTCACTCCCTTCTCTTCCATACCATTCCTCACACAATGCATACATCTTTTCTTTAGCCTTTTTCTTCATCTCCATCCATCAACATCCATCACATTTATAGTCACAGCAGACAATAATATCAGTTACATTTATCTACAATCCTACAAAACATGGCCGAAAATGAACCCAACAAATCCAATTTTAAATTCAACTACCAGCATATATCTGAAGAAAACGGCGTCCAGGAGATAAGACTCTTAAGGGAAACGGTTGCCACTTAATCCCAGCCAGTTCTAGCCAGATTTATAGCCCACTATAAATTCTCTCTCAACATATTATTGTTTCAACACCTTTTATTTTTTAGGCTGGTGGAAAATCATCAAATAACCCCTCCCGCTCTTGGGCAGAGCGAAAGGGAGTGTCAGACTTCTACTGACTAAAAACCACCCTTGTTCCTTCTTAGCCCTCTATGTCGAGGCCGCGATAACTAGCGTACAACCCGCGGCCCCGAAGGGGTTGTTTCAACACCTTTCGGATCTACAGAGTGAAAAAGTCTTACAATATTTCTTACTGAACAGTTGATGAAAATTAAGCATATTTAAAAATTAAACTAGTCCTTTGTGCTAATGACGATGAAAGACTTGCGAAATGGTAATTTTGAGAATATTTGAAAGAGCTGACATAAAATGACAATTGACCAGATTGAAAGGGCTGATTTCCAACAAAATACAATGCTTAATCATAACTGATCTTCACGCCTTTACGGTAGTTAGTCCATAACGGTACGTTCGGCATTCGAAAGGACGGCTGTACTTGCACGTCTTTCCACGTCTAAATCTTAACTTGAATGATGTTATCAAGATTTTTTAAACATCATTTTAATCCCATTAAGTTTTTTGCCCATTTTTTTCCGTAGGAATTCGCAACTACAGTACTTATTAGTTATTCTGCCTTGTGACTTTGTGTTTTTAGACATTCGAAAGTGCACGCAACAGAGTTTAAAAGTTCCAATTTACTACACTAAAGTTTTCAATAAATACCCAATCAGGAATTATGTTCCAGAGCCACATGCCAGGTATTTTGTGCGGTCATACAACGAGCATAGTTAATAATATTCCTGTACATAACAAAAAAAAACCTCGAATACTTTAACGGCCCCTTAGGCTATTAAACCCTTTAGCCATTTAACAAAATGGCCCCCACTCAATCCCAGTCATGATCCGACCCCCATTTAAAGGGTTCTATAAATAAACTATAAGTAGCGAATCTTCGTTACTACTTTAAAAGTTTTATACATTCTCTACCGCTAATAATTCGTTGAAAGTTTCAGTTTCATGATTTTGCCTTACTACCTTTTTTGAGTTCGCCCGCGAAACACACATTCTGTCGATAAACATTTAGACAGCCTAAAAAAGAATAGATAGATAGAGCCCCAGGTTCAGTATGATTATTCTATCACGTTTATCTCCTGCAACACTCGTAAACTACAATGATAATGTATTTAATTATTTGGTTCCCCACCCATATACCTGCATTTGTATAAGCAAATGAAACAGATGCAACAAATCAGAATAAAATGACAAAATCACTTACAGGTAAACTCTGCATGAACACAAAACGTAACGGTGTAGGAAAACATCGTAAGGCAACCGGCATGTCAGATTATAGCCTATTCCGTCTCATTGAGGGGAGGCCTGAGTCCCTGCGGTGGGGACATTATAGGCTGATGATGAAGATGACGGTGATGACACAAAACGTTCCCGAAACTTGCAAAAAAGTTTAAATAAAAATACTATGTTATAAAAGTTGCATTGAAGCAAACTTGACAAACTAGTACGGAACCACACGTGCATACGGTGCATAGTGTCGTACGTACGTCCACTCGTACGCCGTCTCTAGTTTCTCTTACGTGACACCTCACCTGCACCGTGCACGAGGCATTGTTTCGCATCACTAGTTTATGTATTTGTGCAGCTACAATTATCTGCATGGCACGTAGTTTTGGAGCCGTGAAATAAAATAAAAAGATCGCACTTGCTATTTCTTCTTCCTCGTTTTCTCCCGACTGAGGGTCGTGACCGTGAGCTCATGCTTTCTCCACTAACTGGACTCCCCATGCTGGACGGTTTCGGCAATGAGGACAAATGCCTGAGGGTCTAAAATGGCCACTTTAGCAGATCATAATATGAATTGCATTAATAGAGTAAAATGGACCTTTGTTATTGGTAACTGCGTCTGTAACCATTTACGAAATAGATCATAATAGGAAAATAATATTAACTGCGTTAAAATTTGTAAAGTGGTCACAGACGCAGTTTCTATAATTTTACGCTTTTTAACGCAATTCATATTATGATCTGCTAAAGTGGCCATTTTAGCCCTGGAAATTTCAATTTCGGCTTGCTATTTAGGCTAGAAAAAAAAAATTAGTACTACCTAATTGGTCTAATCATGCGGGTTTATGTTCGACTGTCAGGTCGGGCAAACTTATACTTGGTTTTTATTTAGGTTTTTTTTCTCACCAGCAATCCGAAGTTTCGATTCTTGCGTGATTCAGGGTAATATGCTTGCCACATGGGACTTGTGTATGTTATTTATGTTTAGATTGACTGAATATTTATATCGATATATCTAAATTGATTTTATCGATATCTGGAAATCACTGTGCTACCTAAATACCATTATTGTAAATGAACAAGTGGGTGTAATTTTTTACGACATAGACTGCCGTTAGGATTATCCATTAAAAGTTATGTTTCCTTGTACGAGCCTAGTCTGTATATTTTTTATGTATTTCACATACTTAACTCATAAAAATAAATTATAATTTTCTTTTGACAGTTCGATCATAAAATCATACTTTACGATAGTCATAGGCACATCTGAGCCATTAGTAGACTGGGTATGTCAAATATCATCCCAAGGTCTTTTATTTCTCTGAAAATATCAGACCGAGAATATTGTTTGCTAATGGTTAATGTAAGGCTAGATTAAGCGAGGAGCTCTCTAAACAATAACAGCAACCCTGATCAATCTTCAGGTTAAGCCGCGCTTGTCTGGGTAGGTCTGTTGATGGGTGACCACCCATTGTAAACATAGTTTCCTCCGTGCCTTTTTTATTTTTTGTTTGGTGTGTTGGAAATCATCAAATAACCTCTCCCGCTCTTGGGCAGAGCGAAAGGGAGTGGCATATTTCTACTGATTACCGAAAACCACCCATGTTCCTTCTCAGCCCTTTATGTCGAGGCCGCGGTATCTCTTACAACAACCCGCAGCCCCGACGAGCTACCCCCGTGCCTCGGAAAGCACGTAAGCCGTTGGTATTGGCTGTCGTTACAGGTAGTCAGTGACCCTAAATTCTGACAACCAAGTTTAACCAAGGGTATCGTATTACTGGGTTGTGAAGTCAGATGCGCAGTCCATGTGAAATAGTGGTATTCAGCTGCATTCGGTTAGAATGGAGTCCCAATATAGCTGGAAAAAGACTATTCAAATGATGTAAGGCTAGTTTGAGCAGCGGTGCGACCCAGAGGTGGCGGCCCCGACTTGAACGGTAGGTCGTGGGTTCAAACCCAGGCAGGCACATTACTTTGTGTAATTTATTTCATCACCACTGCTCTTAAAACGGTGAAGGAAAACATCGTGAAGAAACCGGCATGTGTTAGGACCAAAAAATTCGAAGACATGTGGCACCAATCCGCACTGGGCCCGCGTGGTAGATTATAGCCCATTCCCTCTCAGAGAGAGGATGCCTGTGTCCCAGCAGTGGAAATATTGCTTTTAACAGCAGGGATGCGTGATGTTGTAAGATATACCGCGGCCTTAACATAAAGGGCCAAGAAGGAACATGGGTGGTTTTAAGTCAGTAGAAATCTGTCACTCCCTTTCGCTCTGCCAAAGAGCGGGAGGGATTATTTGATGATTTCCCACCCCCCCTCCCTTCCAAAAAAAAAAGGCTAACAGCTACTTCCCTTGGTAGTTTCCCGAAGAATTCCACTCATCATAATATTTGTTAACGGGCGAAATGATCAGCATTCCAAACACATAGCAAAGAAGTAAAAACGCACTCAAATGTCTATGGTTCATAAGTCAGGATAGCTCTTTTAATTATGAAGCTTCATCCTTACTTTAGTTATGGCCTCTTTTATTGGCCTTTTTGGAAGGTTCGAAGTTACTTTGTTGGGATCGTAAACATAGGAGGGATTCGTATTTATAGTCGAGTAACAGTTTTAATACGAAGTGGTATTAGTTTGAGGGAAGCCTGAAAGTAGCGCCAGTGAATGAAAAGTTGTGAAGTGATTGGTTGTAGTGGTATGGCATGTGATTCGGAGCAATGAGGAAAATGTTGTGAGGATAGTTTTGACTATAACTGCTCGGCTATAAAAGTAAAGGAAGGTCTAAGAAACTATAGATGGTTAGTGTAAAGGATGATTTATCATAATTTTGTTTTATTTTTAATCCACAATTAAAATAAAGACAATCAGTACTTAAACTTTTTACTTTAGTAAAAAAGTATTTTATTTGTGACTTTTGCCTAAACTAAGCCGAAGCCTGTATTTCAGGACACCAGGTTCCCACTAAGATATTTATTTTAAAATAAAACAAAAGGGGTGCCAAAGATTGCAATATATTATAATATGGATCAGAATTTTTTAAGCTACATAGACAGGCAAATGTACAGTAATTATTTATGATGGAGTACAAGACACTGCCGCACTCAGAGAGCTTTAATGATTACTTCGGCCATCACTTAGTAAAGGTTTTGACAGTTGTGTCATACAAAAGTATGTCAAACCTTAACTAAGTCACGGCTTAAATAATCATTAAATATCTCTGAGTACCGCAGTAAAAGAGTATATTTTAATGTGACAGTATATGAGTTGTGTTGTATGGGTGTTTGTTTATGAAAGAGTGTACCTTCTACGTGTAGTGTGTGGTGTGTGATAATTGTGTGTTGTGTGATGTATGTGTTTGAAATACTACAAAAACGTGATATATATATTTATATTTTTTTTATTTATTTGAAATTATGAGTAGGTAATAGAGAACTATGGAAGAAGATATGCTACGCCATTTATAAAGCAGCTGGCACACCATTATCATATAAGCGATGCCAAAAATGTATTCAATTGAAATATTTTATCAGTTGAATACATTTTTTACTTTCCGTCATCGGCATTGCTCACAGAATACTGCGTTGACGAGGTCCTCAGCAGGGCTATTGCGTATCTTTTAAATGACAGTGGCAAACTTATAGTGCCTATCAATTACTGTCAAATGGTCTCATTTCGTACTAAACCATAACCAATTTGACAGTTAATCCATAGACAATATGATAGCCACTGTCATTTAAAAGATACGCAATAGCCCTGCTGGTCTGGGAGTCCACTGTGACGACCCTTGCTGGAGGCCTATAAACAGGGATAAGACCACAACCATGTATGCGGCAGAAGACGTCTACTGCTGGACAGCGTTCAGTTTTGTCGCTTTGTCGTAAAGTATAGAATAGCTAGCCTCATAGGTTGCAGTCTTACCTGCAAAATGACGTGCAGGCAAAAAATCAACGGAAATTCTACTTAAATTCAGAATTCTGCATGACAAGCTACGCGCCGTTTTAAAGAAGTTCATTTGATTTTCATTTTAGGCATGTTTTTTTTTTTTTTTTTTAAACTTTGCCCCACACTAGGAATTTCTCCTGTAGCGTGGGTGCGTTCACAAACATTTAAACTCACATACACAAATACCCAGACCCGGAACAACTATCTGTAGGTCATACAAATATTTGTTCCGTGCGGGGATCGATCCCGCGACACGCAGCGCAGCAGTCCATTGCCTGAGCCACTGCGCCAACCGTGTCGTTTATCATGCCTACTCTCTACCAATATTGGAAGTTGGTTCAATCATTGTATACCTCATCATTTTTCATTACAAATCTCATTTTTGACTGACCTGTTGGTCTAGTGGTTAGTGACCCTAACTGCTATGCCGGAGGTCGTGGGTTCGATTCCCACCCAGGACAAATGTTTGTGTGATGAGCATGATCATTTGTTCTGTGTCTGGGTGTAATTTATCTATAATATGTATGTATTTAGAAATATTTAAGTATGTTTATCAGTTGTCTAGTACCCATAACACAAGCTCTGCTTAGCTTGGGACTAGATGGCGTTGTGTGATAGTTGTGGAATATTATTATTTTTATTTTTATATTATTATTTAAAATATAACTAAACAAGTTTTCGATCGAGAGGGCGCCACACCAGATCTATAAAACCCTCGGCATCCTGCATGACGGCCCCCTTTTTCGACTTTCACTGCCACCGACCACCATCCACGAACTGAAGTCTATCCTGTGTGCCTATCATTTTGTAAATTTTAATAAACTCTTTTTAACAAGAAGAATAAACCAGTCACTTTGGTCATCACACCTGATTTGCAAAACCCCATAAAAATAAGGCTCACTCCTTAACATTGGTCCTTCGAGCCGGATTCGAGCAGTGGTGGCCCAGTGGTGGCGGCCTCGACTTACGAACTGTGAGTCGTGGGTTCGAATCCAGTCAGGCGCATTACTTTGTGTAATTTATTTCAACATCACTGCTCTCAAAACGGTGAAGGAAAACATCGTGAGGAAACCGGCATGTCTTAGAACCAAAAAATTCGAAGACATGTGACATCTACCAATCCGCACTGGGCACGCGTGGTGGATTATAGCCCATCCCTCTCCTAGAGAGGAGGCCTGAGTCCCTGCAGTGGGAACATTATAGGCTGATGATGAAGTTTTCGATCCAGGATTAACAAAACAAAAGGAAAACATGCATTTTTACGGCGGCAATCCACTAAGCTACGAGTATCATTGCTTTTAACTGCCGTACTCAGAGATAGTTAATGATTACTTAAGCTGTCACTTAGTAAAGGTTTGACATATTTTTGTATGAGAAGGAATCACTCAGGAGGTCCCTCAGATCTCTCTGCATGCTCTTCTCGATTATGAACGATCCACGAGCTCCCGATTATTTAAAAAGTTATTTCAAAGTGTTGGGCAGTTGTCATAGTCGTAATCTTCGAGCTTCCAAAAATCTTATTCTCCAAATTCCTTCACACCGCACCTGTTTTTTGTCATATTCTTACACTATCTCATCTATTAAACTCTGGAACGCGCTACCCCTGGGAATTAAAAAAGCTGAAAGCAAATTCACTTTTAAAAGGAAAGTACGTTCCCACTATTTAAATCAGACCAAATAGGTATTTTACAAGTTAGTCATGGTAATTACCAGATATGTTTTATTTTGGTATTTCTTGCAATATTTATTAGTTTATGTTATTTTTATATGTGTATTAGTATTAATATAAGTATATATATATTTTAATTGATACTGTATTTTTTTTTTTTTTCTAGTTAGTTTGTAGCCTACCACAATGTTGTCTTGTTTGACCCTAAGGTTGACTGGTAGAGAATGCCTTGTGGCATTAAGTCCGCCTATGTATCACTATTGTGCATAAAGTTTAAATAAATAAATAAATAAATAAATAAATCATTATAGCTTTCTGAGTGCGGCAGTGTGTTCTAGGTGTAAATGACAAACGAAAGCTGTAGACACAAAATGGACAACAATGTTTTATACCTAGATGTAAACACGGGGTAAGACAGATTACACAAATCCTGTTCCTCTAGCAGTACCCCCATTGCATTAAACAAGATTAACCCCAACCTTCCAATTCCCTTCGCTTCCGAGAAACTTAGCGTCGAACAAAATTGGGTGCACTGTCTGTCAAGATCGATTTAGTACAGTTACGAACAAAGTTTAGTAAGAAACGACACGGGCAACCCGTGTTTTATTGAAGGAAACTTTGTGGGTGCGCTGTACTTTAACAAAAACAATATACTTAGAAATAAAGTGGTTCGGACGTAAGTGTACTTTATTTCATTTGAGTTACGTTAATAGAAGATAACTTTGTTATGTGACTGTCTTTTTGTGTATCAGAGTTGTTTCTGATGTAGGTTTGAGATCAATGAAAACTTTTATAAAGGGTACTCTCCTTCTTTCACTTAAACGAAAGCTCATGGACATGTGCATTCTCCCCACCCTCACCTATAGAGTGCAAACAATGGTCGCTTACAAAGAGTCAAAAGTCCGCACTTGGGGTCTGGCAACGAGCTATGGAACGAAGTATACTGGGTGTCAAACTTACGGACCGCATCAGAAACACCATACTCTGCTCCAAAACCCAAAAATCTGATGCTGGCCTAACAGCTGCTGGGTTAAAATGGAACTGGGCTGGGTACCTCTGCCGCATGTCGGAGGAGAATTGGGCAAAAGTTACCACTCAGTGGATACCACAGAGCAGGTAACGACATCGCGGCAGGCTCAAAAGTAGATGACGTGATGAGCTGGACTCTTTCTCTAAGGATTGGCCTAATATCGCACTGGATCGCGAAAAGTGGAAGGAGGGAAGGGACGCCTTTGCCCTGCAGTGGGACAGTATAGGCACATAATAATAATAAAATATTTGGTAGACGATTTTACGGTTTTATACGATTTGTCGCATTGAATTTCATTTAAACTTATAAGTTGTATATATTTTTGTAATCTACTTTTCAAACTCTTAATTTTGATACCAAAAATTTCGAACTCACGAATCAGCAATTATTCCAGTTTAGCAAGTTTAGCCAGTGACACATGCGCCACCAAGACGAATCTAACGACGCATATTTTATCCAAATCCATTCATCCATTAAGGGGTTATGAGGGAACAAAGAAACGGACATACAAACATACATTCAGGTCAAACACATAAACCTCGCTTCGCCGCAGTCGGGAAAAAAGATAAGTGACATTTACCAACCGGCACTGGGCCCGATTGTGGATTATATATGAGATAAAGAGGAGGCCTGTGTCCTATGCAAATTAAAAACATACTTCAAGTACAAAAAATTGTTAAACCAGTACACAATTTGATCAACCTTGGTGAAGTTCTGCAATGGACAGACTGGAAATTTTATAGGTAACGGAAAGTCAAGCTCAAGAAAAACAGCGGACGAGGAGTAAAAAAAAAACATGCTGTGAAAAATAAAATACAAGAACATTGCTCTATCTATATATATAAAAGAAAGTCGTGTTAGTTACACTATTTATAACTCAAGAACGGCTGAACCGATTTTGCTGAAAATTGGTGGGGAGGTAGCTTAGAACCAGGAGACGGACATAGGATAGTTATTTTTTTCCCTTTTGTTTTGTGTAGATAGTTAGGTTGTAGGTAGGCAGGTAGGTAGTAGGTAGGTAGGTTGTAGGTAGGTAAGTAGTAGGTAGGTAGTAGGTTGGTAGGTAGTAAGTTTGTAGGTAGGTAGGTAGTAGGTAGGTAGGTAGGTAGTTGGTAGGTAGGTAGGTAGCAGGTAGTAGGTAGGTAGGTAGTAGGTAGGTAGGTAGTAGGTAGTAGGTAGGTAGTAGGTAGGTAGGTAGTAGGTAGGTAGGTAGTAGGTAGGTAGGTAGTAGGTAGTAGGTAGGTAGTAGGTAGGTAGGTAGTAGGTAGGTAGGTAGTAGGTAGGTAGGTAGTAGGTAGGTAGGTAGTAGGTAGGTAGGTAGTAGGTAGGTAGGTAGTAGGTAGGTAGGTGGTAGGTAGTAGGTAGTAGGTAGGTAGGTAGTAGGTAGGTAGGTAGTAGGTAGGTAGGTAGTAGGTAGGTAGGTAGTAGGTAGGTAGGTAGTAGGTAAGTAGGTAGTAGGTGATAGTAGGTAGGAAAAAGGGGCATTGCAAGGCATGCCGGGTTCAGCTAGTTTAAAATATATAAAAGCAATTTAAAAAACGTAACACACTACAGCGTTTACCGGACAAAGTGGGTTAATATGTGGAATGTCCTCGGATGCGTCGGAAACCGGGACAAAAAGTGGCTTTGTCCGCGACCAACTAGCTTTAGCAACCTGTGTACAGTCACGAAGAAAAATACTTATGCACTTAGCTTTTAAATGCTATATTTTTGTGAAATAACGGCTTTCGCTTTGATATAAGAGCTATTTCGTAATAGTATGGCTTCCTAAAATGATGATCCCCTCCTGATCGTTTTATCCGTCTGATAACTCATCGTATAAAGCAGATTTGTGTAGCTTCCATGTTTTATGTGAATTTCCTTTATAAGAAAATCCCACCTTACTCTCATCGTATTTTTTTTTTGTGATCAATGAGTCTAAGGTACCTCGGAAACGACAAAAAAAATGGTATATAGTTCGTTGCCCCTGTGTAGAACTTTTCCTATTTATAATAATTATAACACCGTTACTAAAATGTAATATTTTACCAGCTCTACAACAATGATACGTTTATCATTCCTCTATTTATAAATACCGATATTTTAAACTATTCATGCTTTATTGGGCGCCATTTCACGAATGGGATTGTATTCTAATGCATTGCACCATTTTATAAATGAATTTACTGCTTAAATAAGCTGTAATTAAACTACAATATTGGATCTCATAATGCAAAGTTATGTTAGATGGAAAAGGATATACTTTTTTTTTTTTTTTTTTGGTGGGTGTAAAATCATCGAATAACCCCTCCCGCTCTTGGGCAGAGCGAAAGGGAGTGTCAGACTTCTACTGACTAAAAACCACCCATGTTACTTCTTCGCCCTCTGTGTCGAGGCCACGATAACCGGTGGACTACCCGCGGCCCAGAAAAGGATATACTTACGTTAGAAATCGGGATACATTAGTTAGATTGAATATAATATATTGGGGCTGCCAAGGGTAGAAGGCCGTCGCAACCACATATTTTGATCTACAGAGATCTATTGATCTACAGAGCTAGCTCGCCGTCTGTCCGTCTTATGACGACGACAGGTCGTGTCGACGGCGCGTTCGTATTCCACGTGCACCTCAAAGAGATGTCAGTAACACGGGAGGGGCCCGCAAGGGCCGACGCCCGTCGGGGCTGCGGGATGCTGTATGAGATACTGCCTCGACATTAAGGGCTAAGAAGGAAGAGGGGTGGTTTTTAGTCCATAGAAGTCTGACACTCACTCACTTTGATGATTCCCCACCCCCTAAAAAAAAGAGGCAATGTGTTGCTGGGTTTTGAAGCATCCACGAAGTATGGATATTAGCTACGAAAATACCTAAAACACTTACATGTAAAAAAATATGTCACATTCACAGCCCAAAACCAAAAAAATGGCTTCACATTCGACCTACCGGTACTTCATAGCACGAGTTAACATGGCCGGCGCACGAAATGGATGAGTCGTGTCGCCAAATATTTCACTTCATAAAGTCATCGCAACACACTCTACCTTGCGTGTTCCATGTCTGTTATGATTATTACGTTATTTGAGGGTTATACTTTTAAATTTTGATGGTGCTGTGGTTTCGGGGACAGTGTTGGTTGGATATTGACCTACATAACGAATGAGATGTGAGAAAGAATGGCTAGAGGTACAAATGTAGGAGAGTGATAGTCTTCTGTTTGTTGCCTCTTTGCCATAAGATGAGACTAGAGCTCTGAACCGGGTTATGTGTTTGACTTGTACGTATGTATTTCAGTTTCTTTGTTCTTTCGTAACTCCTAAACGGATGAACAGATTTGGATAAATTATGTGTCGCTAGATAAGTATGAAATATTTTGTTCTTGTTTCAATTGTAGGTACTATGTGAAGTTTAGTCTCAAACTGAAGGGTTTAAAAGATGATTTCAACAGTATCTACTATTTTGGTGTACTTAGTATTTTTGGTACTGTCCTTCACAATAACACTTAAGTATGTATTACGTATTATTTCGACTGCATAATATTACAACGAAGCAACAAAAGCATCACAAGAGTACCATAGCGCAATAGGGGATCGGACTGAGTCAAAAAACAATGATTCTAATTAGTCCGTCAGTTACATTATCGAAAAATATTGGTCACGTGTTTTTTGTTTTATCAAATTAATCAAAATTGATGAAGATAAGATGTGGTTGTGACGTCATTTGTAGGTAAAAATGTACTATCATATGACGTTTTCGAAGAGTTCACGAGTTTTCGAAGCACTGTATTGACCTCATTTTTTGTTTATATGAAAAAAGAATAAATACGTCTCCAATATTTTTTGGAAATCTATCTGACGGACTAATAGTAATACTAATAGTTTTTTTTTGTCCGATCCCCTATTCTGACCACAGTGCCCTTCCAGAGGAAATAAGATAATGAAAACAAAACATCAGGTGTTTCCCTTGGACTCCAGCAGGGTGGCTGATGAGTCTGTTATTACGTGTCACGTAGACCGCACAAGAGATATAATAGCACGTGGATGTTGCATACGACAAAGCAAAGGGTGTGTTACGAGATATTATATAAAATAACATGTTTTTCTATAATTCGATACTTATCATATAATATTTTAAAGAGGAAAGGTCTGTATTTTTATCTGTAACAAATGAACTTAAAAACTACTGGATCGATTTTAAAAATTCTTACACCGTTGGGAAGCTACACTATACCCGGGTGATATAGGCTACATTTATCTCTGTATTTCCACGGGAACTACGCTGGTAAAACCGCGTGACGTCCGCTAATTTAATACTAAATAGGCTTGCGTTTGGTCGCAACTCTCCTGATGTGAAGCGATGACCCGGCCTTAGAATGGAGTACGCTTGTCTATTCTATTCTATTTTTGTTGAATGGCAATTGGAGCCGATGTTGACTATTCTGCCTATGTCAAAAGTGAGATGGAACGGCAAGTGAGTGTTATAAGAATACGATAGGCTTGTCTAGAAGAGCCGATTCAGTCGAACTTTAAAGATAACAGAAAGAAGAATAATACAAGCACTTAAAGGCGCCTTTTCGGAGTAATAATTATCTTTAAACCATATTTTACATTTTTATTTTGCTGGATGCGAGGTGCACGTGACCGGTCAATGTGGCGACACCCGGGGGAGGCCTATGTCCAGCAGTGGACGTTTTTTGGCTGAAATGATGATGATGATGATGATATTTTACAATAACAAATGAATGCCACTATAAAACACCAACATTCCTACAAAATATGAGAAAACAACCACTCAAAATACCAATTCGTCTGAATTTCACATTCGTCTTTGAGCCCACACTGTGTGGCCTTGAAAACGTTCAGGACAGTTGCATATCCCAGGGGTTTTTAGGTTTTACATAAGCAAAGGGTATCTTGTCGTTCTTTGCAAGCGCCGAATTGCCTTAGGGAAGGGAACGTATTATTTTCAACATCAGAACTACGAATGGAAGGCCTAATTACGTTTGTGTTTTGTTTTCATAATGGTAAAATATGTGTTTCGTTTTGATCCTGGTCAAGTTTAATTATTAATAGTATGAAATGAATTTATAATCATTGCCTTTATTTCTTATACGAGTAACGTAACTATGTACATTATTAAAAAACTATAAAATAAACTAACAAGAAACTATAAAAGGGCATCGAAATACTGCTCTTCAAAAGAGTGTCCAATAGACTGGCGGCATTGCCACGTTGTATGGCAACGCTTAGTCTCTGGCCAAGATAAATGCCAGCCCTTGGGTCACGAGAAGCGTCAACTAAGCGTTCTAAAATTTCCTTAAAAAGGCTATGAGCACTCGTTCCCCACGGCCCTAGAGTTTCAACCCCAAACGGCTTGAAAATATAGTTACCACAAAGGTACATGTACATGAAGTGGTTTGGATTGCTGTTATTTATTAATCAGCTGCTTATAAGACTACCTCGTAAGTTATGTGTTCACAAGCGCTCCTGCTAGAAATTATGTTTTAGGTTCGATTATCGGGCCAGGCAAATTGTTATTGGATTTTCCATCAGGTATTTCTCATTAGCGGCCATGCACGGAGTCTGGATTTGTAGAAAAAAAAAGTGACAGCTTGCAGTTTCAGTGAACGCACTCTCGGTTTGTTTGACTTTCGCAGGCAACAAACGTATTTTAATTCTCTTAATATAGGTATTTTGCTTCTCATATCTACATAAAGTATGCAAACATGACAATATAAAGTGTACAATTTATCACCGACACGGAGACATTATGATCGAAATACGGACTCACATTTACGAGTAACGCTATTTCGAAACTCTACGGAGATGAATGAACAATTTGCATTTATATTCTATTCGTCTAGACTCTATCAATACATGTAATGGCATTAATTCTGCCATCTGAAGCGACAAATCTGATATACTTATGCGGACAGACACTTGATGTATAGAAATCGTAAATTTTCGAAACATTCACAAAGTTTTCTAGCAGATTCATCTTTGAATGGGATTGATGCTTCAACTTTGCTTGAATTTCTAGCTAAAGGTCGAAGGATACTTGATAAGAAGAATTATTATATTACTTTATGAAAATCTTAAGTTTCTAGAAGTCAAAATAAACTGAGTGTTAATCTTATTTACTTTTAGTTAATTTATCAACTTGCTTAAGGCGATATTAAATGCGAGCGACCTTGAGCGAGTGGATGGAGCTTGCGACACTCCCCGCCACCGCGAAACGCATCCCCAGAATACATGCTCATAATTTAGTAGGGGTTTCAAATAGTAAGGACTGTCCAGCGCGATTTTTTATAACCATACAAAATTATGTTCGGGAATAAGAATATGCGATTTACAAAAAAAAAACATTGATTAGACTAAACAAATAAAACACTATGACCATAGTATGTTGCATGTAGAATTATTTGCCAAAAAATCAGAACAATGGATCACATGTATTTTATCTCTCACATAAAACTTAAATTTAACTGGCCAAAGGTGGTTGTACTATAAGGTACAACTCTGCCTAACCCTTAGGGGATTTCAGGCGTCATGCTATGTTATGTGTGATGTATGTTTCAATAAAGTACTAATCGAGACTTTTCTTTGTTTCAGGTGATTTTTTCACATCTGTGAAACGGTAAAAGTGAAATAAAAGTGGAGTGAGTGTAAATAAAATCAAACAGTGTTTAGTGTTGTACAAAAAATCGCATTATAAATAGGATCAAAACTAACCAAAAATGCTATAACTATAAAAGCGTGCGTTCATTACCAGACGTGTGTTCCTTTCGGCGTCAAAACGAGAACTACGTCAAAACAGCGATGGCTTGGCCTGAGGTTGTGCGATGAACCGGCCGAAGAGGAGGGGATGGACGAGCCTAGCGCCGCCAAGCGGCCGTCTGTGCTAACTATAGACAGAGCTGCTTTCTTACTTCTGAGGGTTAAGCGAGCCTTCAAGAAGAAGCGGCAGCAAAGGAAGGAGAAACAGTAAGTTATTTTTTATGACTCAAAATGTCAGTTGATATTGGTTTCCAATCACATAAATTATATTTTAGTCCACCAACCTGTGAATTTATTTGTGAAGGGGATGATTTCTACTGGCCACCCGCATTCTGTCTGCTGCATTTGTACTCTTGATGACGTCCCCCCTTCCTTTGCACTTCTGCCGGAGGAGGGACCCGCCAGTTTAAAAAAAATATTTTTTACACTTCCCTCTTTCCATTTCTCCCTGTTTTTGGCTATTTGGGGCCAATCCTTTTGATGAGAGTCCGGCTCGTCAGGTTATCTAATCCAGTAAATATTAATAGATAAAATAACCATATAAATACTTGATTTATTGTGATGTCATATCCTTATGTATTATATAATGAGATTATGTGACTGTTTGTATGTCTCAGTATTGACCACATTAATCACACTATCACACTAATACTCGTATTATAAAGGTTAAAGTTTGTGAGTGTGTCAGGGTGTATGTTTGTTAATTCTTCACGCAAAAACCACTCAACGGATTTGGATAAAATGAGGTACACAGATAGTTTATAACCTGGATTAACACTTAGGATAGTTTTTATCTCGATTTTATCTTCCCGTGGGATAATTTTCAAGTTGCAGCGGGTGAAGCCGCTGGCAACATCTAGTAATAATATAATGTAGCAATGTGCGGCATGTACAGAAATTGCTACTTGAAGAAATCGGGTAATACATGTTTAGAAATTCTTTTCATCATTCATTCATTAATCATCAGCCTATAATGTTCCCGCTGCAGGGACTCAGGCCTCCTCTATAGGAGAAGGGTGGGTTACAATCAACCAAGCGTGCCCAGTGCGGGCTGGTAGATGCCACATGTCTTCGAATATTATGGTTCTAAATTTTTTAGCGTCCATGAATAGGTCATCATCATCATCATTAACAGTCCTACAACAACATCTGGATAGACGAGACTTCTACTTCGACCTCGACTACCGATTCTGATGTCACAAGAAGCACAGGCTGGGCGGCGGGATGTTGTAAGAGATACCGCAGCCTTGACATATAGGGCTAAGAAGGAACATGGGCGGGCTTTTAGTCAGTAGAAGTCTGACACTCCTTTTCGCTCTGCCCAAGAGCGGGAGAGGTTATTTGATGATTTTCCACCCTCCCCTAAAAAAAAACCTACTTCTCTTCTCGATACGGATTTGGGATCCGTACCCAAAAAATTTAAACCCTTGAAACTCTTAAAAATGAAACCATAACCCGATTCAATGAACAACTTGTTTTTAGTAAGAAAGCAAGATTTATAATTGGCTACCATATTATGTATAGGGCACTGCAGGGTGTCTAAAATGGCCGCTTTAGCAGAATCGTAATATTAATCATGTTAAAAATTTAAAATTCTTAAAATGGACTTATAAGTTATAGACTTTCATACTGTTATAGTGATTCATACTAAGATTCTGCGATGATTTTGATAAAGCGGCCATTTTAGACCCGCAGATCTTAATTAAGGTTTACCAAGTCTTCAAAGCCACTCAGTCCATACTTGTTGTCTTAATTTTGTACACAGGACACGTTTGTACATGCTGGTAAAGTTCGGGCCAGTTTTGCAAAGTTGATGAAAGGCATCCCTTAGGCCTTTTAGAGCTTATGTATGTATGTACTTACGTTACGTGTGAGTAAGCATCGTGTTACTTAATTGCTCCCTAAGGCATGATCAACTTTCTTAAGTAGTAGTGCAGATAATGTAACAGGATTTCAAGTTGAAGTTTCTTGGTAATGATGTGGCCACGATATTTTTTTCTATGTTATTTTTTTTTCAATGCTGTTCTTATGGTATCCTAGATAATGGATGTTTCGTAACAAAAAAAGTCTGTTTAGTCCTGCAGTAAGGTTACCGAAAAATAAAGTTATAAAATTAATTAAAAATGACTAAGATAAAATGCGTCACTCGCCGGTAAAAATGTACTGAACTGTGACGTCACACGCGCTGTATCTTCTTAAATTTTTGTTTCATCATCATCATCAGCCTATAATGTTCCCACTGCTGGGACTCAGGCCTCCTCTCTAGGAGGGGGTTGGGCTATAATCCACCACGTGGGCCCAGTGCGGGTTGGTAGATATCACATGTCTTCGAATTTTTTGATTCTTAGACATGTCGGTTTCCTCACGATGTTTTCCTTCACCGTTTTGAGAGCAGCGGTGATGAAATAAATTACACAAGTAATGCGCCTGCCTGGATTCGAACCCACGGCCGCATAAGTATACCGTTCGTAAGTCGGGGCCGACAGCACTGGGCCACCGCTGCTCTATACACCACCAATTTTTTGTTTACTAGAAAAATTATGTGTCCAATATTATGCGATAATCTATCTGACTCATTAAACAGATTTTTATTATTTTTTGCCAAGAAACAACCTTAATGGTTCTCTTGTGGATATGTCTTCATTACTTACATTACATTTATGTCTTCATACCATACTTCATGCCAATATTGTTTACCTTTACTACCAACTATAACAGATTATATCACATCACTTTATCAAGGCTCTCTTTCATTAATTTTGCGTCATTAAAATAGATAACGAAGGTCCATCTGGGTTTTTATGTAATGGAGGTATCCATTACATAAAAACTAATTTGTTCCAACGTACAATAAAAACACCCCACGAAAAGAACCCCCAATCACCCTGACCCCAATCAGCGATTGTGCTCTCGGTACACATTACCTGCAGATAATTCCCTTTGCTTATACAAATGTAAATGAGGGTAGTTTGGATTAAAGACACGTGCCGCGTTTACTGAGCCCACGGTCTGCCTACCGACGTAAACTGTGTGTACGACGGACATATTGACGAAAGCGATGTACATTGCTTGTTCTCTATGTTGGTATTCTTCGACAGGAGAGAGTGACAATCGTTGAATAGAAAGTACTGCTTAATTGCATGAAGGCGTAAATTTTAAGGATGCTACAGAAGTGTACGGGTTGGTTTTTTCGTAAGTATTTAGATATTTGTTGAAGAGCAAAGCTGCCCCGAAGATTGCACATCTACACATATTCCACTCTTGCTGATCAGCCGTTTGGCACCTACTTAACTAGAGTTCGCCTACTCTGGGTCATGGATGGGTTGGCTCACCGCAGTTTGCTAACCCAACAGGTTTTGATTCCAATCAATATCTAATTATTAATTTCACTTTGCCGAATTAAGCCAATCCAAACGTGTGTGCGGCAGCCCTTAGAGGTGCTATGATACAAAATGGCTTCATTACGTGCCGGTCGTTTGAGCCGGCCGGTCGTGTTTGGTATTTGACTTACGATTATCTCTCTTTTTTTTAACACGTTGCCCCACACTTTGATTTTTTTTTAGTTAGTTGCTGATTATGCAGAGGTATCATATAGTACACCAACTTTCCGCCAGTTATGTTTTTTTCGTTCCATGTGATGGGGGGTAAGCTATTGCCAACAACTAGGCAAAAATTTGGACACCATGGCTGCTTCTGATAAATAACTGATGGAAAAACACTTTTTCTGACCTGGGAATTAAACCAGGACCGAATGCTTAGCAGTTGCGCTTGCTACCACTACACCATTATCACTCCCGTTAATTAAAACGGATTAGAGCCTTTTTTTTTGTGAGTGGAAATTCATCAAAAAACCCCTCCCGCTCTTGGGCAGAGCGAAAGCAAGTGTCAGACTTCTACTGACTAAAAACCACTCATGTTCCTTCTTAGCCCTATATGTCAAGGCCGCGGTATCTCTTATAACATCCCGCAGCCCCGACGGGTCCCGTAGGGGGGCTACGGGATGGATTAGAGCCTAAAAACACTAATGACAAAATCGTTCTTCCAAAACGAATTCTTAACTCAAGAACATTTTAGTATTCCGATCTTGCTTCGGTAATTTCTTCAAGTTGAAGTCGAAATCAAACTACGTTTAAACGTAAATTTTGCCAGACGCTAAAATGACGTTTGTTCTAATCTTTGATCTTAGTCACGCTTTATCTTGGCTTGATTCAGTTATTTTGTGTAAACTATTGCTGTTCTATTTCTTAGATGGTTTATTAGTTTGTAACTACTTAGCATGTCAACGTAATGTTGTTAAGACTCTCACATAGATTCTAATTCATAACTCCAGCTAAACTGTGAAGGTTAAGTCTATGACAAAAATTCTACATTACACTCAGCTTTGTTTGTAAGAGTAAATGAAACGCCATTTAAAATATTTTTTTCTACTTGATTTACTAAATTCCTCATCTATACTGAATTAAGCTTGCCAGTAGTTAGCATAATTGTGTTAGCCTCTTTCTCAGGTTTCTCTGTCTCAGTTTCTTTTTTTATTTGAGCGCTTAAATCCTTCTTAACAGGTGGAGGTGGTTTGAACAAATCGATATTGTTTTCCAATTTCTTATCACCAACGACTGTTATAGCCTCTTTGGGAAATGTGTGTGTGTCTTGCTGTAACTTCTGTGAGTGTTTTTTCTTTGACCCCATATCGAACTTATCGAAATTACCTACAACAGTTGCCATGTCCTTCTTGTTTGGGTACAGGAATACTTCTATTTGTTTGCTCTTCGTAATACCAGGTAACATTGATTTGCTTGGGATGAAGCTATCGAAAATGAAAGGCATCATCGGTAGAGGTCTTGATCGTGGTGCGCTGGGTTTCACAGGTTTAATAGACTGTTCGGGAGATAATTCAAAGTAAACTGAACTGTCATGCATATGTTCCTGAGAATCACAGCATATTGTAGACTTGACTGCATCTTTGGGATTGGAGAACAGGTCACTATGTGAAAGGATCTTGTTGATGAGGCTAGTAGGGTTTGTCATGAAGTTATCTTTAGCGTTGCGGATACTCGAGCACAAGCATGGCTCTTCGATAACAGTTTCTAGTTTTGGGAAGAAAGGTGAAGGAAACGATGGGCCTTGGTCTTGTTTTACAGCATGAGAAGGGCTATCTGAAAATATTAAGTGTAACTTTGTTAATAATATTTAACATAGAGACAGAGAACAAGGAGAAAATACGTCATTCAATGTTCTAAAAAATATTTTAATTTTTGAGATTTTTAGCATTATTTGTATGATTTACATACGTTTGTATGTAAATCATACAAATAATGCCTTTTGGGAGAGCGTCATGTAACGTATCAAAAATCTTACCGCGACCGTTACCAGACAAATAAAATGCGACTTCCATTTTTCCGAGATTCACCAGGGAGTTCGTTATAGTAGGCATGGGCCGAACCGGCTCCCTGGCAAACACCACCGCCATATACCCCACCAAAACAGCTAACGTGTGCAAAAACATTTTCTGGGAATAAATAAAATTTGGTTTTAGTAGTTTTTATCAATTTGGGATTTATTGACACATTTTTGTTGTAATAAACCCAACTCTTTGCGTGAGGTATGGACAAATGAATTTTGCTTTGGGGTGTCGAACCATCTAGTAGGTACGGTTCCTATTGGAGACTAGTAAACATGACGACATTTGTTTAATTGCGTTGTTATTATGTACTCTGCCATCATTTCCGCTTCGTGTGTAAGCAAACGCTTTAATGGATTAAGGTCTAATTGCGTCCCCTATAAGTGTAACGTAGTGTATTCAATTTTATTAAACCAATGAAAACTATTGTGAACTCTAAATGTATCTAAATGAAAGAACGAAATATAAACACTAAAATGAAGATAAAATCTAAAAGCAAAGATTTAAGAAATAGCTTAAAAGTAAATAACTTAAGTTTTGCTTACCGTTTGTCGTACTCTGCGAGCAATAACGATTTGATTGAAATTCTGTACAAATCAAATTCTTTTTGTTTCACAACTTTTCAATACGGTTTTATTGGTTTTCCATTTCATTGTTACGACGATTGAGAAATACGAATTGTTGGCAAATTGTCGGTTCGAACGATATAATAAATGCGATGTTACTGGCTTTCTTATAATGATTCAGGAATAAAAGAATATCTTTTATGAGGCTTTCGGTGGAATAGAATAGGCTTTCAAAGGCTTATTTATGAGTGGTTGCTTGTATGGATATATTTTTATATGATACATGAGTAAACATTTTTGGTTAAAGAAATGAGAGTTAGGTTTAGTAGTCTCCAGATTGTACGCCCCTGTGGATAATTTCTACACTTTAACTCTTTAACATTTTGCCGGACCTCAGCATCTAATTTGGGACCTCATTCTTAGCAGTCTGACTAGCAATAAAAAAAATATCTTTTATCGAACGGTCCACGTGCGATAAAAGATTTCTTTTTCCGAATTCACAATCTAAAATGCTTCATTGAGTCATGGTATGAATGGCCACACTTCTAAAAGTTTTTTTTTATTATTAGTAGAACAACTTTCCTGTTTTGTAATGGACTGTCCGTCGTTGGTCGAGAGACCGTAAGCGGGACTACTAAGCATGAGACGTCCTGGATTCGATTCCCGCGTCAGACAAAGTGTTAATGGGTTTTTCAATCATTAACTTAGTAGCCCATTGGCTACTAGGTGCGAAGAAATTAAAATGGATATAGATAAATCTAGACTCTTTAGTCTAGATTTATGCCCGGTTGATGTCAATAGATTCGCACCCTACAAACTAAACTAAAACATAACAAGTGAACCTGGGGGATGACAGATGTGATTATGCTATGTAAATAGTATGACATTCATAACTCTCAAGAAACTGTAATAGCTTTTACGCGCATAAATATATTTTGCATTCAATATTCATGTCATGGTATTCTTAGTCTGGATCCTTTCAAGTCAATCATCAGTAGACATTTATTGCAAGATAATTAAATTATTACAGCAGCGGTGGCCCAGTGGTGGCGGCCCCGACTTACGAACAGTAATGCGTGGGTTCGAACCCAGGTAGGCACATTACTTTGTGTAATTTATTTCATCACCACTGATCTCAAAAACGGTGAAGGAAAACATCGTGAGGAAACCGGGCGTCCTAGAACTAAAAATTCGAAGACTTGTGACATCTACCAATACGCACTGGGCCCGCGTGGTGGATTATAGCCCATTCCTTCTCAAAGATAGGAGGTCTGTATCCCAACAGTGGGAACATTAATAGGCTGATGATGATGATTTAAATTATTTGATGTTAACGAGATGAGCATTGGCATTGGCATTTGGCATTGTTGCCATTGCCATATAGCCCTGTATTCCGCATTTAGTTGGCCTTTTCTACCTTTTTAAGTCTAGCCCTTGGTGTTTTGGAGCCCCGGTATCTCTTTCGAACAGTTCCAGGGCGTCGGCCCCTGCCATATGATGTATGAGTCTAACGGCATAAATCGTGACCATCGTTTTAATCATGCGCTTGGAAAATAAGCTCAAAGTAAACAAAAATAATTCAAATTCTCGTTCATTTTATCAACATCATCATCGGTGAAGGAACTCAGCATTATGCCTACGTATTGAAGTGTCGTTTTATTTAAGCCTATTTCGATCCGAATGCATTTCAGCTTGCGTATGCGAGCAATAAAATGCGCTTAAATCGTATTTATATATAAGCGTCGATTACTGAAACTGATCGTAAAATTTCGTATGTTTAGTGTTGCTACATTAGGAAACGGTATGTTATTTGTTGGAAACTACTAGAACACAACACAAAACATTTGGAAACTTTTTGACGGTTCAGTGAATTTTGACAGTTTCCTAAAAGTTGTTTTCACTAAATCTTCTTTGTTGTTTAGCACTGATCGGTTTTCAGTGTTGACACTGGAACTTGAACTTTCTATCTCTTGTATTTAGTCTAAAATTGCCACTTTAGCAGATCATAATATGAATTGCGTTAAAAAGCGTAAAATAGACCTATCGTAATGGTAATACGTCTGTGAACATTTAGAAAAATAGATTATAACAGGAAAATAATATGAATTCTGTTTAAATTCGTAAAATGTTCACAGACGCAGTTACTGTGATAAAAAGTCCATTTTACGATTTTTAACGCAATACATAATTATGATCTGCTAAAGTGGCCATTTTAACCTGGCATCCTTTGACTTGGCTTTACATTTCTTCGAGACATTTCTCTCAGGCATGCTGGTTTCCACACGATGTTTTCTACACCTATAAGCATGTGATATTTTTTATGCAATAATACGCACGAAATAGCTTTGACATTAATTAGACGCAATTTAATTGGAATCGGCCCGTCGCGTCGGTTTTGAAAATTCTAAATATTTTTTTGGAAACCAAACAACTAACAAAAAAAAACGGACTTCAATACCAAAAAAAAGTGAAAAATAAACTACATAAAAAAAACTGCTTCTGAAGTCAGTGACTTTTGTATTTTGATTTCGTTTAAAAAAACGGGCTTTTTTCCGAAAAAGAAAATAATCTCCTTTTTGGAACTCGGTTAAAAATGTCAGACTTTTAACTGTTATGAGTGGGGTTCTCGACTCTGAGGTCATAACAACACTGCCGAAAAACCTAACAATGTATTATTGACGCAATTTTCTCCCTTTGACTGGCAACACCGCACATTGGCGGTCTTATTGGTTCGTTACACGTCAACGGTTAAACGCAATGGCGGGAGCACATTTGGCAATCACATTACTGGTATGTATTGCGTGTATTATATATACATTCACGTATATGTATAACAAACGTATGACTTTGCTTTATGTCTCCCGAATCTCGTTGTTTTTGCGTTAGTCATCGAGGCATACTACATCGGTAGTTAACTAAAAAAAATCTAATTAGCCAGTCAGATAGATTACCAAAAAATATTGGTCACGTATTTTTTTTCACTTAAACAAAACATGAAGACAATACAGTGCTTCGAAAAGTCGCGTCAAGTCGTGTGACGTCACCAGGTAAGTACTTCTTTACCCACAAAGTGGCGTCAAAAGCGGCACTCATAATCTTTGACACGTTTGATTTTCGTAAATTTTTATTAATTTAGATAAATACACTATTGCCTGTATGTGAAATTTCGTTAGTTTTTTCATAGAATCAAAAATCGAAATCAAAATATTTTTATTTCACATAGGCCTACATGGGCACTTATAAAAAGTCGATAAAAAAAGGTGCACGGTTCGGTGCATTGGTCGATTCCAAAGGAATAAGATGAATAAAGATGTATGTTTGTAGAATTTCGCAGATGTTTGAAACTAGGAATAGATACAAAAGTCACTATTTGTTTTATCATAAACACAATACGAGTACAACATCATGCATGTAGAACTCGAAGGAACCTAAAGTACTCTCACATTTTGCCAGTTACGTTAAAGTACCATTTGAACAGGAGTGAGCTTTTCCTACGAACCGGCTGCTAAGAAATTCTGGGTAAAAAACCCAGGTCTTAAACCCACATCCTCATATTCAGCAGTACTGTACAAGTATAATACTGTTTCCTGATTGGTTGGATGCGATTGACAGCGGTACGATGTAGCGCTTGAGTAATTAACACTTATTCGTTGTATCAGGAAGCGAACTAATTGGTTTATATCACAACTTGTTAATGGTAAAGGAACGACTTGAGTTGTAACGATTAGTTATAGTTTTACTTCTTTCTGTTAATTTTGTGTCACAAATTCGACATCGACTTAATAAAATATAAAGTAAACTTATTGGTAACTATATTTTCGAGCGGTTTGGAGCGGAATTTCTAGGGTCCGAGTGCTCACAGGCATTTCAAAGGAAACTCAAACACTTAGTTCACACTTTGGCCAGAGTCTTAGTGTTGCCATGCCACGTGCCTACACTGCCAGTCTCGAGGGAGCATTATTGGACGCCACTTTTTTTTGTTTATTGTTAGAGAAGCATTTTTGCTTTAAACCTTGCTTGTGTCATGTTCAAATCAATCTATGAATCTATTAAATCTATTAAAACTTTCATTTTATTTGGGGTCGATGCAGTCAGTCTTCTTCTTCAATACTTCTCCTGGCTTCTCCTTCCTAGCCAAATCATCCTCACACAGTCCATCCATCGTTTCTTTGGTCTTCCTCTACTCTTATAACTAATATAACATTTATATAACATTTTCCTTATTCCTCAGTACCACATGTCTATACCACGATAATAGATTACCACATAACGTTTCAGTCACTGGCGCCACTTTCAGACTTCCTCTTATGTACTCATTTCTTATTTTTATCCATTTCTGATTGAACTTGAAAGAATTTTCATCTGACATGACAAAGATATCTAGAATCTATCTCTAAACTGGCTGAAGATGTAACGCAAATGAATCAAAGTACCAATAATTCTCATCTTCAACATTCCGTTTTGTTGTAAAAGAAATCTCTTACATAAAGAAAATGTACGCAACCATTGCGCGTGCCATTCGTACGTGCGTCACATCAGATTCGATAAGCTTACTTTTTTCCAGACATTTCTATGGCAGGCTTTGAGTAAGAAATAATTTGCTATCGTGTGAGACTGAATTGGATTCGCAGCTTAGCCTAGCTGTTAAGATATCGGTTTTCGTAAGTTATGGGATTAGTGAGGCAATTATGGATAGAGGAATTGGTTGGACATAGGGTTACAGCGGTCTACAATCAAGTATTTCTAAGGAGCAGCCACAAAGTCTAGATTCGTGACCTGTTGATGGCAATACGAACGCTACTTATTTCATGGGACTAAAAAAACATAAATGTAAAAATGTTGATGTACTATTTTTAAATGTTTACAGCACCATGCTGAGATAGGGCCTTTTGGATTCGTACTGGACCAATTTAGTATATTGTGCCTCTTAAATAAGCTTTATTATTTTTTTGTCATGTGCGATTCTAATAAATACTTTTTCTTTCTTTCTATGTTTCGTCTGAAAAATCTCAGTAGCAGATCTGGGTTTATTGCTAGCTAACTGTACTATTGCCTACAATCCGCCTTACCTGAGCTGAACGGTTTAATTTAATTAATATTTATTGTCGTAGAGACTTCATTTTTCTCATTTACTATCGCTGATACATAAGACATTTGTGTGATTAATGCTAACGGGATGTTACACCTCTGCGTGCTTTTTGAAAAAAAAACCGGTAATTTGTCGAAAGATGGCTGGATTTGTGCCCGGTTGATAAAAATAGGCTCACGCCCAACAGGCATCCTTGTTGGGCGTGAGCCTATTTTTATCAACCAAAAACTATTATAATATTTTTATGAACTAAAAAAATCGAATTAGCCCGTCAGATAGATTTCCAAAAAATATTGGACACGTATTTTTTCTTCTTTGACGTAAACAAATAACGAAGACGATACAATGCTTTAAAAACTCGTGTGACGTAATTTTCTGAGACATTAAATGACATTATTTAGCGGTCAGTGATGTCACAACCCCCCACTCAAATCTTTGATGCGTTTTATCTTCGTCAATTTTTATTGACTTGATAAAATTAAAAATATGAATCCAATACTTTTCGATAATCTAACAGACGGACTAATTAGAAACATATTTTTTTAAGTCGGTAAACATCCCTATTACATGGCACTTAACATAACGCCGAGTTATGGGTAGTACACACTAATTGGTACACTTCTGACTAACCCTTCCGAGATTACAGGCATGATGAGTTATAATGTTTTACGTAGTATATTATATATAACTCGATGGCGTGTTGTTATGTTATTGCTTACCAGTGACATTTGAAAGGATACATTTCAGATCTTCCTATATTATTTATCCAAATAAATAAATCTCGTTAACCTTTGAAGCTCTGGTGACGTTGTCGATGTATCATCAATTTGTTGTTCCATTCCGAAACATCGATAAATAAAAAATAAAAAACGAGCAATGTTTGGTATTACCAATATGGCGGTCTGGGTGGTAATTTGTTGTGCGTGGCGGTCAAAAGAGGTAATTTTATTTGTGGATTGTGGTAGCTCAAGAGCTTTGGTTATGTTGGTGACGCTAGTTATGTAATTACGATGATTGATAGGGCAAGGTTAGGTAAACCGGTATAGGTTAAGTTGTATTTTCTATTTGCATGATCGAATACTTATGCTTAGTTACTTGAAGGGAGGTGGATAAAAATTACTCCGTAATGTACGACTTATGACATTAAATATCATAAATTTTATACTGTCTCGGCCTTCGTACGTTTATTCACGGCTGACCACTGAAAATCAGCGCTATGCTGTGTCCTCCATAACACTGCATCATGCTGAATGGTAAACTGCTTGTCGCAGTAACGACGTGCAAGTAAACTTATAGTTTTGTATTTCCTTCCTGTTGTATTTTAAATACCTATTTGTTGTGCATTGTATATAGGTATTTTGTTTATTTTTCATTTTGAATTCACGTCGCGCGTCGTGTATCAGCGACATTTGTTTATCTTTCAATTTAATTATAAATGACTTAACTCTATTTTCTTGGAATTGATGATGTTTGACGAAATTCAGGCGAAATAAGTCATAAATATGTATCAAATTATGAGAATTTGGTCTCAAACGCCTCAACAAACAACGCAATTAAACAACAACTGAAAGTTCAAACAGTAAACTTATTAATTTTCACCAAAGTTCAACAACAACTTATTTGTGTTGGAAATAACACAGATTCTTAATAAAACAGTTAAAATGGAACGTGACGGTATAAGAGCAACATTAATAGAGAAGTCGTGCCTTTCATTCGAGTAGTCGAAGAATAAAATAGACTCCCCCATCTTTGTTTGAAAGAGGTTAAAAGGGTTTATAAGATGAGTGGCTGCATCAGTACCTATCTATAGTGTTTTAATTTAATTATTGGAGAAATTACCTCTTCCCCGGATACTGTAGTTACAGTATAGACTAAAGCGAGGATACATTTGGTTCAGCCGCTGCACGGAAGCCGCTCGGGTGGATCTTCAGCCTCATTTACGGAGACACGGGGCGTCGCGCGGCGCGTTGTGCGTTTTTAATTCAAGCACATGGCGATGTATCATATGTATAAACGTTAACGATTTCAAACAACGATTTTTTACTCGTTAGTTTAAAATGCAGCGTTCGTTGCGGTGGACCCACCTCTCATTCAATTAATGAAAAAGCACGCGACAAGCCTTATGCACGCGCCGCGCGACGCCAAGCGTCTCCGTAACGAGCCCTGCATGAGTTGCACCACACATATTACAATGAGTTTCATCCGTGTCTTGGAAAACACGTTATGTGTATGTACAGATAATTGTCATTTGTACATCTTTGGCAGTCGTTACAGTGGTGGCCCGAAATTCTACCAACAAGTCTTACCAAACCGGCCTGAAACTTTCAACATTAACGTTTAAACATATTCGTTTTATTTTCCGTAGGTTTTAGCAGGTCTGCAAGGTATTCAAGCAAATGGTGCAAAAACTTTATTAGATCCTAAAAGGCGAAGTGAAATAGTTGACGAAACCTTTTTAGAACAAAAAGATATTCTATTAGAAATGGTACGTACTTTATGTTGATTTTCTACATCTGTTATGGAGATGCTTCTAACTGAGGTGGTTAAAATTGCACTTGCAATGTTTGTCTGCGTAATTTGCTTGATGTGTGGCAAACGAAACAAAACCCAAAGCACTTTTAGAAGGTACTTACTTGGACAGTTCTTGGTAGTCCTTTTATTTCAGCACTAATAAGACGGATTTAAAGAACTGTGGTCTGTGAAGATACTTTTTATGTACGTGTATTACAACTTTAATAATCTTTATCACCGAGTCTTTGTCTTTCACCGATTTCCTAGTTTTGATCTATATTTAAATCACATTATAATAAATATAGTGTTATCAATATCATTAAACTCCTCCAACGAACAAAAATAATCGTATTTAAAAAAAAAACTGCAAAGACAAAAGCTACAAAAGTTAAATCTTGGAAAAATAATAAAATAGCGTAACAGACCATTTTCATTACAGAAAAAATGAGCACACAGCTAGAGCCAAAGTATCAAAAACTTGAAAGCATAAAATTGATGTTGCCAAGGATCACCAGCTTTCAACTAAATTGGTGATCTGAGTTTTGGCACTCAAAACAATTGCTCCTCTGGCGAATTACTCCCGATGTGCGAACTTCGAAACAAATCAATTATCTGATGCCGGAGGCTTCGGGCGGCCGACTAACCTTGTTAGGATCGTCGTATATGATGTATCTTGGATTTGCGAGATAGATTGTTGTAATATCACACAAAGTTATATTCCGAGTTTCCAAGGCAAGAAAATTGTAAATTCGAAGATGGAAGAAGAATAACTTCATAAGTGTCTAGTTTTTTTTTAAAGTTTTGTTTTGTAAAGCTACTGTAAACATAATAGCTCTAACTGCGGTACTCAGAGATATTTTATGATTACTTAAGCCGTCACTTAGTAAAGATTTGACATAGTTTTGTATGACAAAACTGTCAAAACCTTTACTAAGTGATTGCCAGTAACTGCGGTACTCAGAGATATTTAATGATTTCTTAAGCCGTCGCTAAGTAAAGGTTTGACATCCTTTTGTATGACAAAACTGTTAAAACCTTTACTAAGAGATGGCCTAAGTAATCATTAAACCTCTGTGAGTGCGGCAGTAAGACTACTAAGTAAGGAGTCGCTCCGGGCGTCGGGGGCATTTGATGCTTTCCTAGATTGATCAGTAAATGAGAAGTATACGTAACTGTTCACCATTCTATACTGGCACATTTTATGACCTCATTGAGATCGTTTATTTATTTATTTATGTACACACAAAATACAAAAAAGGAAAATACATAAAAAAATAGAAGAGCACAAAGGTACTGCTTATTTCTTAACAAACTACTTCCAGCAGACCTGCATCGTTATCACCATCATCACTCTTTGCCTTCCGCTCTGAAAAATTATTTTTTCATTAAAGGTCTCAGTATTACATTTATTTCTATGCCTATTATGTCTATCTTACTGTGTCCTAAGAATGATATCAAATAATTTTTCCGAATGTAATCGGTACAGTTCGTCTACTGTCAAGGTTAAATCCATCAGTTGTTCTTATTAACTTTGATGAGATTTGCGTTATTTCAGACATTGACGTAATATCTGCCTCAATAACATCATTAGTCGCTTCTGTTTCTTTTATTGTTGATTTAGTATCTAAAGTTACAGTGCTATTACATTTAATAGTTAATGCTATCATTTTGAGATGCCATGCTGAGATAGAGGCCTTCTGGCTTCGTTCGGGTTCGGTTATTTTTAAGTGCTTTTTTCTCATATTTAGTTTTTCTTAATGTTTAATTTTTATCAATTTCTTTTGTCCTGTGTGAGATCAATTAACACTTTTTCTATCTTACTTTTTCTGAGATTTGGTTGCAATTTCATTTAACATAGTATTTCGTTTACAAAACAAAACTTATAACTTTTGTGAGACTGTTTCAACAACTCGTGAATAATAAATCTTACTATTCCTTATTGAAAACACTGGATGATTCCATAATAAATTAAAATATTAATTTCAGCTAGAAACAAAACTGAAAGAAGTCAGAGACAAAAGGAAAAAGAAAACATCGAGCAGTGATGGCAGTGGTGCTAACCTTAACAATATTCTTGATCTACATGCTCTCAATATAAAAAAGTTAGAAAACGTTGATGTCAAAATGAATGGCAAAGGCATTAGTAACATTGGTGAAACCGATGTGGAACTCAAGTATAGAGCTGGTATGGAAACTAATAAAATCAAGTAGTCTAAAGTAGTGAAGAACATTTTCGTAAGGGAATCGGCATGTCCTAGAACCAAACATTCAAAGATACCTACGTAAGGTCCCTTTAAAATAGATTTACAAATTTTAACACAGCGTTAAGTACGTCTAACCAAAGATATTCAAGCATTAAACACTGATTACGGTGATCTTAATTTGATTTAAAATGTTGGGTTACCGACATTTTTAGTGTATTTTTTGAGCAATTTTTTTTTAGTAAGGCTCTAATTTTTCTTATTTTCTTTTTTATCATTGTCCTTATTTCGGTTATGTTAATGATTTATAAAAGTTTGTCCATTTATTTTATGAGACCTTTTAACCAACCACATCTGGACACGAGAGTAATACATTACAGTCAGTTCCCTCTCAACGAGAGGAGACTTGTGCGCAACATTGCAGGCTGGTAATGCTATCTATCTATAGCCATGTGAGCCTTTAGTCATCAATGTCTTATCAATGTTTTGTCTATGCCTCTTATCTACATAGTCATGAGTTAATAGTCCTTTGGAGTCATACTAACTTTGGGCAAACTGCAAAACGGGCTCCGTCAGCATTTTAAGAAGTTGTTTATTAAGCTTGACTTTCTATCACGGTCTGTCAAACCTCAAGTTTCACAGTATATGAAGTTCTGCAGCGTTTATTGTTTAGTTCTTCCATAAATGATGCACGGAAGATATTATATGATCGTAAATCAGCTTTCATATTCTTTCACAAGTCTTTTTGTAGTTACGATTTGATTTTACCATATTTTGTGGCAGTAATATTTTTCAACCATACGTACTGTCGACTAAACACTTTGAGTTGCCCTATAGTAGAACGGACAATAAAATGAATACAAGGCCAGTTCACGCTGGTTTCGACACCACCGATGTGACTGTACTAGGAGATAGAAACATTAAGACATTCCATGTCTTCCTTTGAATAATTTGCGCTCAAGTCAAGTCAATTAAACCAAGTCCTCCATAAGTGATGAACGCAGACAAGCTAAACTAATTAGTGACGACGGAAGCTTTTAATTATGTTAGATATCACAAGAAAGCTCCTGAGCAATATATTTATATATGGCTTAATAATTTAGATCAAAATTTAAACAAGAGAAGCTTCTGCGGCTGAGATTTCAAAAAGGTTTCCAAAAACATTACCCTCCTTATAAAGTCCGCTGGAGTCGGGTGGAAATTGAGTTCTCTTTTTTTAATAACCAAATGAAATTGATTTAGCTTTGTTTTTATAGTTGTTTATCGTATAACGCGGGAAATGGATAAATAAACTACCTAACCCACCCACCCACCTACCTAACTCTAAACAAAATAAATAAACGGCTGTAAACTAAAATACTGCACTGAATCTATTTGCTAGCAATTAGGATTTGCCTTGTCAATACATACAAAAGCACATCCTCAACCAAATTTTTTTTTATTGAAAGCGGTACAATAAAAAGTTTCTCCTAGTTATGTGTAATTTTGCGAAAGCAAGCTGTGAAAATGCTTTTACGAAAAGCAACAAATAGGGACTAAAAAGTCTCAGGGGTGCCACACGCATATTTGCCTCGGGATGATTTGTATCAGCATGGCACCAAATCGAACATACTGATTAATACAGATAACTAGATATACCTTTTGGGATAAAGTCAAATTGTGCCGAATTGACTGAAATATGGCTCGGCAGGAACCGAATTAAAGCAGAATATGACTAGTTATTGCTTCCTTTAGTTTTCACTTATTTCTGCCGAATTTACTTTTCTAGGCTGCATCATCAAACGAGTTGAGGCCAAACGTAACACTTTTTATGACAAAAAAAACGATGTGAATGAACGTGTAATCATCATCATCGTTAGCAACCTTGTTTTACACAAAGCTGGGTAATATAGGCCTCTTCCCTTGTCATGCTTGGCTAGGCTGCGCAAATTTTTCTTGATTTTATGTGTAAACGACCGCGTGGCAACCCTCAAATCCAATATAGGCGTTGATAATAAGTAAACATGAGACAGTCTAGCTAAAGGAGAAAGAATTCATGAAAATCCAATTTATCCCTAGTATATTTTTTTAGGTAAAGGCTCAATATTTATGGATGGTCACGGAATATCTAATATTGGCAATATGCACGTGGAATTAGGTGTTGGAGAAACTGGTAATCTCTTACCAGGATTCAATGACTTCTTCGCAGGTAAGGATATACCTTTGTAGATACCTCATTAACTGCTACATTTTCAATCAAGTTAGGATTGGCATCAAGTATTGCCGTAGTGATCAAAACCCATTGCAAGACTGGTTGTCAGATTATATCTTCTATTCCTACTAAAAACATTTTCAAAGATTTTTTATTCATACATTTTCGCAGTGTCGGGAAACTAGTCATTTCTTAATTTATTAAACAGGATTAAAGAAAGTGTTTGTCTTTTATACCTTACCGTAATTGTTGACAAACTGTGAAACGATAATCTTGTCGATGAAAATTTTATTTTGCAAGACAAAGTTGTAATTTTTTGGCATTGAAATAAACCAAGCTTGAACTAAAAGATAGACAAAAACTGCCAAAAAAATTTTTCCACAATTTGAACAGTTCTATTGTCTCTGTTAGGTATTTATTTCGACTGAATTCTTCCCTAGACCGCTTTAAAAATCAAATGTTCTAATACTTTATTTCTGAACTGAAAGCCATTGCTATTTTTTTTAAAGATGGAGGAAATAACGTTACCAAAAACATGTCAACTGAAGCATACACAAAAAGGGTAGAAGATACGAGAAGAGGAGCAAAAATAAATGAAAAAACAACTAAAGCAGCATCTCTTAATGTAACACATAAGCAAAGGCATCGTACATCGGTTGCAAATCATCCAAGTGCAACTACATTAAGGAGCTCGACTGTCCCTCTCTGGAACACTCCTGCTACTCTTGTGTCTAATGATACTAATGTACTGCATCTTGTAAGTTTTAATTCCTCAGTCACTGCAGCTCCTAACGGTACTGCAGCTGCTAACAATACTGCAGTTGCTAACAGTACTGCGGATACTAATAGTATTGCAGTTGCTAACAATACTGCAGTTGCTAATAGTACTGCAGATACTAATAGTACTGCAGTTGCTAATAGTACTCCAGTGGCTAACAATACTACAGTTTCTAACAATACTGCAGCTGCTAACAATATTGCAGCTGCTAACAATACTGTAGCTGCAAAAAGTACTGCATAGTTAGGTAGTGTATTTCACTCTAATAAATATTGTTTGACACCGTTCTTTTTTATTTTCTGCATGTCCCAGAAACAGAAAATTTTGCAAATTGTGACGTTGCACTCAAGGCGTACTAAAACCCTTTTTTTGATAAGTGGGAAATCATCAAATAATCCCTCTCGCTCAAGGTGGAGCGGAAGGAGTGTCCGACTTCTACTGACAATAAACCACGTCCACCAACCATGCTCCTTCTAAGCACTTTGTTTACCAGAGTCGCGGTATCTCTTCCGAACAGTCGCGCAGCCCTGTGCGTGCTACAGCCTAGATAAAGCTTGACACAGAATTGAGAATGATGTAAACAAAGTTACATGCTGTCGTAACTTCAAGAGTGGAAGCACCAGGGTAGCCCGCGGAATTCAAATTTAATTACGGTTTTTGCAACTCCATTCTATTGAATAACTTTTTCATGGAATGGTCATTCAAAAAAATCTATGCAGGCTACGCTTGCGACACTAAAGATGTGGGTATTTTAGACCATCGTCTACCAAAGTTGACACGTCCTCAAATATTGGCGTAGTAGATATCTAAATGGTAAAAAAAAGAAATAGTAAAATATCTTCATAGCTAGGTGTTTTTAGGGTTCCGTAGTCAACATGGAACCGTTATAGTTTCGCCATGTCCGTCTGTCTATCCGCCCGTCCGCTCTATATCTAAAAGACTCTTATTACTAGAAAACTATCATTTGGCATGAATAACGCCGACAAAGTGTTAAAATCAAAATTTTGAAAAATATTTTTTTATGGTATATCCAGTACACATTAAAGTGGCGATATTTTTCTTACTCGCGAAGTCCATATTGCGGGTTGTCGTTGGATAGGTCTTTAAAAAATATTGCAAGCTTCAGTCAAACACTTTTTCGATTAAGGAATCCGGTTGTAAAATATTAAGCTCAAATTTATGTAACCTAAACCAGTATACGGGTTCTGTTTGGGCATGTGAAAAAAATATGAAAGTAGCATATAGTATAACGAAAATAAAGGAAAACTATGACAGCTAAGTAGGCTTTACATGTTTACGAATAATGGTCGGCCAACTTAAAAAATGCACTTGCATAAAATATTTTCCTATACATAATGTATGGAAGCGCAGGTCATAAACCTGTAAATGTAAGTTTATTTATTTTTACAATAAAAATCATCGTTTGGAGGCAGGTAGGCAAAGTGGTTAATCAGTTTAGTATTTGTTTACATTGTTTTTTAAAGTTCATATATACATACAGTATGGGGACCGCTTATGTGCAATAATTTCTAGGGCACACTTGGTATCGCCTTTTCTGACGATATACAAAAAATGAACGAAATCGGTCCAGTAATTAGGTCAAAAAGTAGAGTTTTCATTTTGAACAAATTTAAACACTCTGTAGATTTGGATCACTAGGTCAATGATTTAATGAACCCTTTAAAATGCGAAGTTGCCACTCAGTGCAAACTATCACGACGCTGTTACGTACCTATTCTACTTATTTGCCGAAATGTAAAATCGGTACACCTGCACGACAGGCTGGAATTTAATGTAAAAAAAAACAATTCAACGTTTGAGTGCGTGCGCAAAACTAAGCGTGTACGGGAGACGCAGCCGCGGACCGCGCCGCCCGACGACACCCACATTCGATTAATACTGTGACGGTACGGCCCACTACCTCTCACAGACACAAGACCAGTACAGACTGACTATGAAATTTAATGTTAATGTGGTTTTTTTTTCGGTATACTAGTACTTGGAATTTCCTATTGAACAACTTCCTTGGCCTGCCATGGTCGAAACTTTGTTTTGTTTACACAAACATAATCTATCACTGGGACGCGCCTACATTTCCTGCGGGTGTACATCGGCAGCGGTGTCTTTTGGCGGCTTCTTTAAACAGGGCGGCACAAGCCACGCGGCTTTCTTCAAAGGCGATTGAGCGAAATAATATTGCGGACGGCGCCGCCGGCGCGGCGGGCGGCGCTGCGCGCGGAAGGCCGGCAGGGAGGGAGAGGGGCGCGCGGGTGCGGGGTGCGCTCGCGCCACGTAGGGTAGCACACCTGTTATTGACTATTAGCTTCTGTTAAAAGGAATAAAGATAGATAATAAAAAAAGCTGTTTAGCTTTAAATACTTAGGTGGTGCTATGGTGTTTTAAGAATTATTATCATGATTCTAGAAACCACTATGCCCTGAGTATTTAAATCTAAACAGCTTTTTTGTTTATGTGTGTTCTTATTAAATATTCATCATCATCATCATCATTCTCCTGCCCTTATCCCAATTTATTTGGGGTCGGCGCAACATGTCAAATATTATTAAGTAGATTTAGAGATAAAATGCATAAAGTAAACAACAACAATTTATGAATTGTTTTCGCATGTTACATAGTTAGTTACCGACCGGCTCCCGGTCGATCGAAAGACCCGATTGATACTCAGGATTACTCAGGAAGTCACTAACTTAACGGTAGTTTCGTAAACTGTTCAATCGTATTTTTAATGTCCAATTAATATTTATTAATTGTTAAAAATAAATATTCAAATTACACAAAGATACTTGTATTCTAATGCCTTGTTTCGGTAGTAAGTAATTATGTGTAAAAAGTTATCGATAAGCGTTAATTACGATAATTGCACCATGTGCCCTACATTATAATATTTTTCGCCATCTCGGAAGTTGCGTTCCGCTTTGTCAGTTCACCGCTAGTCTTCCGGGATAGTGTGTGTGCCTTTCGCAGAGATTTCGTCTACTCAGAGTCTACTTCCGCGCATTGCTTCAAAACGTGATTAGCAAATACCAGTAAATTTAGTGCTTAGTTAGTTTAATTTTTTATCAGTGGAATGGACACTTATTAGTTTAGTATTTATTTGACTTTGTGTGTGTGTGTAAATTGTGTTTTTAAGTATTTTGTATACACTTTGCTCTCGACTTCTTTTTATGGGGCTTTATTAAAAATGAAGTTTATTCGCGTGTCTCCGAAACCGAAGATGAACTGCGCAATCGTATTGTCGCCGCCTTTGACAAATTAAAAACCATGGCTCTGGATCCTGAACGAAATTTGCTGAGCAGGCTTCGGGATAACATTGTGCGGCGATGTAACTTGTGCATTCAAAAACGTGGTGGACACTTTGAAAATGAGAAAATTTAAGTTTATTCTTTTTGGAACTAATGTGTAATATTGAAGTATTTAGTTCAGTTCAGTTATCGCGAAATAAACACGTGGCGGTACAAATGAACTTAGTGGATTTTATTTTCGTCGCACATTGTCAAACGAATCAAAGTGCCGACAAAAAAGCCGCCATACCGGCCGCCCGCGTGCACCGTTGCCACTCTTCGCTCCTGGGGTCAAGGTACGTTGTCTAAACAGAGTGTTTACTTTAAGTGAATTTATTTTGATATTTATTTTGTTTGAAAATTTAACTTTTTTCATTTTCGGTTTTTAATTTTTTATTTAATTTTTCTATACTTCAATGGAGTAATATTCCTTGAGGTTTCAATTATTGCCAAGATGTGAATTCCATACTGTATAACCCGCACACGGTTTGTTTGCATGAACAATGTTGGGTATATAATTTTTTTTTCGGTTAATTTTGCTTTTTATTTCTTCCCTATTCAGTATAAATATTAAATTAATGAAACAAGGCTCAAAAGTCAATCTTATTCTTATTCTTATTCCCGATAAAAAAACACTAAGCGATCCTATTTGTGACCTTTTAATATCACCAAGGCATCCTCGATGTTTGGGTTACTTAATGAATATGATTCTAGACCATGGATAATGTTATGTTTTCATATTCCTATTACCTACATCGTTTTTGTGGTGCGTATTTATGGAAAACCGTGCTTTTATTTGGCTGAATGTATCATCATCTGCATAGTTCTTTGCCAATGGTATGTTGCCTCCAGTCTAACTGATTCAAAGTGTTTTACATGAAACGACTAGAATAATTGATAATAAATCCTTAGTCCGAAAAAGTCCTGATCTTCTCATTTAAAACAATTTCTGCGGTACTCAGAGATATTTAATGATTAGTTAAGCCGTCACTTAGTAAAGATTTGACATACTTTTGTATGACAAAACTGTCAAAACCTTTACTTAATAATGGCTTAAGTGCGGCAGTTTGATAGTAATCTTAATGAACATCATCGTCTTCCTGCCTTTGTCCCATATTACTTGGGGTCAGCGAATCACGTTTCTTTCGTCCATTCTCTTCTGGCAGCTGTACCTCATCAGAGGCAACCCCACTCTGTCCTCAAGACAAAGTACCTACAATAATTTTTATACATTCTAAGTCCCCAAAAATGTTACTCGTATTACTCACAGTAAATAAAGTCTCAACATACTGAACAATAATGAACATAATTTAAAGTGCCTAAGAAAGAATACAACGAAAAGTAGCATTCCATTTAATACCACAGAATTTAAACTGAAGAAGACTGCAAATGACGTCCATTTTCTCCCGCGCTTCTGTTAGCATAACTCCTCAAATTCTATTGGGCGACACGGCAAAGGCTTTTGGCGGGTAATGAGAGTCGTTCGCTGCAGACGGCGCCAATAAGCGCCATGTTGCATTATGATGTCACACGGAGACGCTGGAACTGAGAATAAAAGGGAATATTAATATACATTACAAAATTTACTTTTAAACACATCGAGACATGAGAATGACGGTCAACGTTTTGTTTTTACTTGATTTTGCCAACAAATGTGTAACATTCCATCGGGCAGAGGTCCCATGTAACAGGCGAGTCAATTGCCATCAACACAAATCTAAATTCAATGGATGCTTCTGCCAAATTCCTGAAGGAAAAACCCAATAACATTTTTCCCAAGTTTATTTGTAATTTATTGGAAGGTCGGAAATCATGAAATGACCCCGGGAGGGGTCAATTGCTGGATGGAGCGGAAGGAAGTGTCCGACTTCTACTGACCTTTGTGTTCCGCGGCCGTGGTATTTCAATTGAACAGTCCCGCAGCCTCGGCAGACTTTTACCCACTCTGGGAATCCAAGACTCAGTAGTCGCGCGACCACCAAGCAAACTGAATTTTATAGAAAAAAAATCCCATAAGCATTACTTCACACCCTGTTAAACATTCGAGGAACGTCACACCTATAACAAATAATAAATCCAGCTTTTGCTTGTATTTGCCATTCATAAGAACATTATACAGGGTGTTTGGAAGGGAGCTGTACATACGCCTAGGGTAGAAACTAGGGATAGTCTGCTACCTACCCCCGCCCATTATATTGACCTTGGCCTCAAGGTTTTTTTTTAATTTATTATTATTTTTTATTTGACTTTTTTATGATTTTTTGACTAAAACTACCTGTAGCTCAAAATCTATCCATGGGACCGGTCGGCTAATGGTCTTGTTTTAATCGTTAGAGTCTTAGGGTCCTGCAAAAAATTATTTTACACCAGAAAATTGTGGAGAAGAAAAGTTATGGGGCCTGAAGTACCGTAGTAAGGTAAAGAAATAATTTTAAGGGCAACTTTCTATGGGGTTTAAAAAAAAACTAACAGGGTTGGAGTTCTTCTGATTTTTTTAAAACATCCTCAGTCCATGCCCTTTCTAACGATATGCTAAAAGTGTAATTATCACTTTTAGTTTTAAAGTTATTAATTAATTTCCGCAACTAGGGCACTTCAAGCAAAAATTTCAACTAATGAAAATTAAATGTGTTCGATCGTAAAAGGATGGCAAATGAAACAAAAAATTTGGTAATGACTAATGTCATTAAATTACAAATTTTAATTAATTACTAATTTTAATTAATTACAAATTTTGTTCAAATTGATGACCATTGACCTGTAAACATGCTCGGCACCTCTTCCTCATCTCCACGGTCACCGTTCTAAGCAGCAGTTCCTCGCGCATTGTATCGAATGCGGCGTGGATCCTGTTAATTAGAACCTCCCTTGTTGGTACTTCTTCTGCGTACACCAACTCTTTCGCCCTTCCCCAGACGTAGAAGTCGAGTGGGGTAAGGTCAGGCGACCTTGGGGGCCAGGGAATTGGCCCACCCCGACCAATCCAAGAATTAGGATAGCAGTTGTCCAGAAGCTCCCTCACTGCTAGGCTCCAATGAGCAGGACAGCCGTCGTGCTGGAAGACTATGGGCCGATTTTCGTCAAACACTTCTTCCGCTAAATCAGGCAAATCGTTTTCGAGGAAATCTAAGTAGTTTTGCCCGTTTAGGTTGTCTGGCAAAAAGTGCGGCCCTATCAACCGATTACCGATGACGCCTGCCCATACGTTCACGGAGAACCTTCGTTGAAAACCTCTGTGCCTCTTGACTCTCGGGTTTTGATCTCTGGGTGCCCAGTGATGGAGATTGTGGTAATTTACAATTCCTTCCTTGTCAAACTTGGACTCGTCAGTCCAGAGAATACTCCGTAAAAAATTAATATCTTCCACGTCCGTATGGAGCAAGTGGCGGCAAAACTCCACCCTTCTGGCATAGTCGTTATCCTCTAAGCCTAAAACAATAAAAATATCAACGTTAGCGGTTTCCTTATGAATTAGTACCTATGTAACATTGATTGCTATCTCTGTCTTTCCATTTCTCTCTCTCTCACACACATGCTCATGTTAATTTAAAAATTGCCTATGAAATTCACATGCTAGTTCATTACATAAGAGCTAAAAACAAAAACTTTATGTAAAAAATTACCTTGAACAGGGGTGTAGTGGAAAGGATGACGTCCATTTTCGCGAAGAACCGACCAGACTTTCCACACGCTTAAACCAAGCGTCCGGGCTACGGTTCTTACGCTTCTGGTCGGATCTTCCTCAAATTCAGCCAATATGCGTTCTTCCGCAGCCAAATTTGGTTGAAATCTGTTCACGGCTGGTTCCCGGAAATTTAAATTTCCGGTTTCTCGCAGACGCCGATAAGTTGAGCCAAACGTTTGGTGGTTAGGCACTCGCCGGTTAGGATACCGTTCTTGATAAATCCTCCGTGCCTCGCGCCCATTGCAATCAGCCATTCCATACACCACCAGCATGTCGGTGTACTCTTCACTGGTAAATCCAGCCATTTTGCCAACAACAAGGTAACAAATAACAAAACTTAACAAAAACGAAGTAATAACAAACTCAACAAAATTAACGAAAACAGTGGAGCGTCGTAACGGCAAGTACGTAAGTTAGCTAAGATGGGTAAATCTCGACTGACTAACAAAGACCCCAACGAGTTACCTGCCCGGCCCCGTCGACCCAAGAGCGAAAGAGACATGACATGACATGTTTTGTCTCTTACATGTTGCTCTCGTGTAAGAGTGAGACAACAAATTTGCCAACTGTAGGCCAAACTGGTTTAAATTCTGGAAATTACATTTGTCTTACAAATGTCGACTCGTGGTGGTAAAAGTGCCCTAGTTGCGGAAATTAATTAATAACTTTAAAACTAAAAGTGATAAATACACTTTTAGCATATCGTTAGAAAGGGCATGGACTGAGGATGTTTTAAAAAAATCAGAAGAACTCCAACCCTGTTAGTTTTTTTTAAACCCCATAGAAAGTTGCCCTTAAAATTATTTCTTTACCTTACTATGGTACTTCAGGCCCCATAACTTTTCTTCTCCACAATTTTCTGGTGTAAAATATTTTTTTGCAGGACCCTAAGACTCTAACGATTAAAACAAGACCATTAGCCGACCGGTCCCATGGATAGATTTTGAGCTACAGGTAGTTTTAGTCAAAAAATCACAAAAAAGTCAAATAAAAAATAAAAATAAATTAAAAAAAAACCTTGAGGCCAAGGTCAATATAATGGGCGGGGGTAGGTAGCAGACTATCCCTAGTTTCTACCCTAGGCGTATGTACAGCTCCCTTCCAAACACCCTGTATATTACATGGAAATTTCCGAGAAAATACTCTAGGGGCTGTTAAAACACATTCTGATTATCTAATCTTTGGTAACAGCAGATAGACAAACTTTTAGAAATCATTCAGAATACCAAACTGAAAATGGTAAAATAAGAAAAAAGGAAAAGATACTTATAGAAAAAAATCAGCTAACGAAAGTACACTAAACATTTTGGTTACCCAAAATTTAAGGTCAAAATAAAAACAATTTAACTGGATATCTTTGGTTGGAGGTACTAAACGCTGTGTTAAATATGTCCATTTATTTTAATGGGACCTAAATATGGAAGAATTTTAGGATCATTTGCACCGTAACGATAATAATTAGGAAGCGGAGAAGCGTTGTGGCTGTAATTGAGGAAAGGTTTCGTCTTGCAGTGGGTAATTTTGAGAAGTAAAACTTTAGACATTTACTAATGAAATGGGTATCGAGGTCGACTTATTAAAACATCTATCACCAACATGCACTCTCTGCGGTCGAAATATATCTTTGTGATATATTTCGACATCAGAAGCTGGATGTTCAGAATATGGTCGGAACAAAACTCTCTGTATTTGTACATCCGTCCTTACGCTTCTGATATTGAGAAATGTTTTCGCTTTTAAGTCCAGTTCGTTTCACCATTTTCTACGAAATCTATCGCAATGCTTTCTTGCTCTCTCAGGGCTCCACATGTTGTAATTTTGTCAGTTCTACTGCCACTGGGCCACATTAGCCCTAAATCGAAAGAACTGGCAGTTATGGAGCCTATGTCCAGCAGTGTGTTAATGCAGGAAACAGTATAGGAAAGGCTAGAGTTATCAGCAATGAGAGTTAACGAGACATTAGTAATAAGCAAAAGCATTATTTCACTGAGATGTTTAGGAATCTTCCTTTTAATATAACAGTCTATACAGACTTTTGTCTCTATCTTTCACATAAATATTTCTGTGCTGACTTTCAAGCAAATATTGAATTAACATAAAATATAGAAATTTACATAAGTCTCATCCATAATTTTGTACATATTGCTCGACAAATTGATATCCCTCGAGAAGAATTACAACCAGTCGAAAAATAATATCTCACGAATTTACCTTTTTACATGATTCTAGACCAAAACTGTATTTCTTTATCAACACTTGCTATTACCATTTATCAAGTTTCTCATAATATTTTCTGCCAAATAGTTGAAAGTTTGCACAGTTCAGTTCAATCTAGTGCCTCAGAATATTTTCTGTGATTTATTGTTAATTGGATTGTGTCTTGATTTATTTCTTAAATTGGACAATTTGTTAATTTGCTAAAAGTTAATTTATAGTCAGCCTTGTGAGCAAATTTATAACGTTATGATCAATATCAGCAGTTTTTGGGTACCTAGTTTTATCTTGGTACCATCGGTTGGTTAGAACGAGATTTACAAATCAACTAACTAGTGGCCCATGTTAAACCTGGACCGACAGAGCTGGAAGTCATAAGGGTCACCTAGCAATGAAATGCTGCAACAGCTATTTACCCTACCGAAATCAAGATGGTGACCTAGACAAGGTGACATTCTATAAATAGGGTATTTCCCCAAAAAATCTAATTAGTCCGTCAGATGGATTTCCAAAAAAATAATGGACCTGTATTTTTTCTTTTTTTACGTAAACAAAAGATGCAAAGTGCTTTGAAAAGTCGTGTGACGTCACAAGGTTAGTACTTTTTCACCCACGAACAAAAAGAATTACTACTACAAAAAAAATACTTAAGATCTTTGACACCTTTTATTTTCGTAAATTTTTATAGAACACGTATCCAATATTTTTCGAAAATATAACAGACGGATTATTTAGATTTTTTTGGTGAAATACCCTATTCTAACAATGACGGAATGCTATAATTCCCGTAGGGTTAGGCAGAGGTTATCGTTACAATACACCCACAATCCACCAGTCAAATTCAAGTCCCATGTTATAAGAGCCTTTTGCCATCAACTGGGCACAAATCCAGACTCCGTGGCTGCTACTGAGAACTTTCTTCTAATGGGAAACCCAATAGCACTTCGTCGCTCGACCCAGGAATTCACCCTAGGACCTCATTAACAGTCGCGCTTGCGACCACTAGACCAACGAAGCCCTTAGTTCTTCGAAAATTCTTATTTCTATTTGATGTTCATCTACACTATAGTACTAGACCACTAGAGCAGCGGTGGCCCAGTGATGGTGGCCCCGACTTAGGAACAGTAAGTCGTGGGTTCAAACCCACGCAGGCACATTACTTTGTGTAACTTATTTCATCACCGCTGCTCTCAAAACGGTGAAGGATAACATCGTGAGGAAACCGACATGTCTTAGAACCAAAAAATTCGAAGACATGTGACATCTACCAATCCGCACTGGGCCCGCGTGGTAGATTATAGCCCATTCCCCTTTCAAAATAGAGAGGAGGCCTGTGTCCCAGCAGTGGGAACATTAATAGGCGGTTGATGATACGCTATCAACATCTACACTAATATAATTTGGTTTTTTTGTGTTTGTGTTCGGTGTTTGTAATGAAGAAACTCAAAACTACTCCGCTGATTTCTAAAATTCTCTAACCATTGGAAAGCTACATTCACCGCAAATAACATAGACTTTTTATCCCTGTATTCTCACGGGAACTGCAATCACGCGGGTGAAACCGTGTGATGTCCGCTAGTATAGTATAAAGTCCTGTCTCTTATTACTAGTAGAAAAGTTCAGTAGCAGTCTTTAAAGTATCTAGTTTCAAGTGTATTCTATGTTGCTGTCACACGGGTTGAATGTCAAGGTACAAACTAGGTACCCGCGACAGTGTTAAGGTTACGTAAAATAAAATTGTGACAGTGAGGTTGTCGCGTATGATTCGAAAACAAGGGTTCGCGTGTCACGTTTCTGGTTTTTATACGATTTTTATGGGATATAATGTTTTTGTTGTTGTTTTCCTTGTTTTGGTGCTGTTAAATATGTTATCTTGTAATTTATAACAAAACATCACGCCTGTAATTCCCGAAGAATTAGGCAGTGGTGTACCACGTCCACGTTCTTGTGATTCATTGTAGTTATTCAGTTTAATAGCTCGTATTCTCTGCATTTTCCAACTGGAAATCAAGGCTTACTATAATTGGGCCGCGGGTAGTCCAACGGTTATCGCGGCCTCGACATAGAGGGCGAAGAAGGAACATGGGTGGTTTTTAGTCAGTAGAAGTCTGACACTCCCTTTCGCTCTGCCCAAGAGCGGGAGGGGTTATTCGATGATTTTACACCCACCAAAAAAAAAAAAAAAGGCTTACTATAATTCGACTTTTTGATAAAGAGAACGGACGAAATATGAAGTTTAGTTGAAATACAACTACCAGTTAAAATTGAAATTCAGTTTACAAGTTTCGTTCAAAAATATATGGCGAGTTTTGGAGCGAAACAGTACTTCACTGTTAATTTTGCGTTCTGTTTTATTTTAATTTGTTTCTGCTAGAGGTGCCACTTTGTTAAAAGTTTATCGATTTTTTCCAGTTCTGTTCTCGTTTTCCTTGTTAGCCATTTTAAATATTGCACACACTTTCCTGTCCTGCCTTTCTGTCCTTTGAAAAATGATCCTGATAGTTTCCACATAACAAAAGACGAATGTCGAAACTGAAATGGCAGTTGGCGTGGTACATTGCTCTCGGAATAAATGACCGATGGGGCCGAAAGTTTTAAATTATCGACCGTGAAGTAACGACTAAGGCGACGCGTGGGTAGGCTGATCCTCATAAGGCAAGCCTGAATGCTTGGGGGGGGTGAGGGGGGGGGGAATCATCTAATGACCTGCTCTGGGCAGAGCAAAAGGGAATGTCAGACTTCTACAACTTAAAAACCACCCATGTTCCTTCTTAGCCCTTTGTGTCGAGGCCGCGGTATCTCTTTCGAACAACCTGCAGCCCGACGGGGTCAGGACTGAGGGCTGGGATTAATATAAGCTATTGAAACTTTTTTATGTCAATTTTATTGAAAGTCTGTTGAAATCACTGCATTGTTGATCTAATGGTCACAAACGCAACTGTTGAGCATGACCAAGTTATATTGGAATTTTTCATCAGGATCTCTATAATACAGGTTTAATGAGTGGGTGCTATTTTGAAAATAATACAATATGGCCTAAGCTAGGAAGACCAAATAATTAAAATTCCTTCCATAACCACTATGAAAGGGATTTGGGTTTTATTTTTTTTGGGAAAGTTACCTACATCATGAACACGACTTACTCCGTTTGTCCACCACCGCCGTCACCGAGAACGAGATGACGGAACCTATTTAGCGATACATACATTTAATAAGGACATGTGTCCACCGCACGCCGTCACGTCATCTTAAACAAAAAAAAAAAAAAAAAAGAAACAAACTGCCATAAGAACCCTTGTACACAAAACTTTACGGACCACCCGTACAGCGGTACAGCGTGGCAGCTCTGACGATTAGATTTCCAGGAAAAATAAAAAAACTTTTGTGTACAAGGGGTCTTTACTCGTGTTCATGATGCTGGTGTCTTCGCTTCACCTATTAACTTCTTTCTCTTGTTGCAGTGCGGCGGCGGCAGCGGCGGCGGCGGCGGAGGCGCTGGGTGGGGGTGGTCGCCGCGCCCCCCCACCCCTTCTCCGCTCGCGCACCCTACCCGCCATCATCGCGCCCGGCTTTTCCATACTACATGCTCAAATAGACCCGCAACGCACTAATAATGGTAAGAGAAATATACAATGTTGCAGGGATCTTCTGGTGCCGAACATTCTCAATTCCGTAATTCGTCATAGCATACCTTCTGACTCACACTACGATGTTAACTCAGCAGTACAGCCCGTTTTCAGGTTTCTTGTTAGTTCCGATTTCGGCCATGCCAAAAGATTAATGTACAAGGTATAAAGTAACTGATTTGTTAACATTTTGGTGTTTCTTTTATGTTCCAAAGTTTGGCAGTGAAAAAGGTTGACATGAAGCTGCACGGTCGTCGCAACAAGGAATACATCATTGATTTTCGTAATAGCACTTGAATTTGAGGTCCATTAAAATTAACTCGATTACCCATATCGTCTTCCCAAAACCTATAACGTTTAATACAAAATGATTCAATGAAATGAACGAAGTTTTAAAACCTAGGTTCTATTAGTACAAAATGATTCAATGAAATGAACGAAGTTTCCTGTCGGGGCCGCGGGTAGTCCTCTGGTTATCGCCGCCTCGACATAGAGGGCGAAGAAGGAACATGGGTGGTTTTTAGTCAGTAGAAGTCTGACACTCCCTTTCGCTCTGCCCAAGAGCGGGAGGGGTTATTCGATGATTTTACACCCACCAAAAAAGAAAAAAAAAGGTTCTATTAGTACTAAGTAAGTTCCTTAATAACAAGGGTTTAAAAGCACAATTTATAACTGTGTGACCAGTAACACAGTATTTCCTTTTAATCTACAGGATCTAGTCCTCTTTACGACGAAAATATAAAACATTTATGTATTGCAATCAACAAAGTTTTTATGACTTGTAATAATGAAGGAAAAGCCAGAATACACGATAGGTTGTAAATTGAAACTTGCAATGAATTGCGCGATAACCATCTACAAACTCATTTGACTGGAGTCACAACGTTATTACTGAAAACAGTATAATACTTTACGGGTGTATGAAAAATGTTTATTTTATAATGATTGCATTTCCTGGTTTGGATATAAAACTAAAAGTTATGGTATCTGAATTATGCATTTTCAGACTATATCTTTTAAGGCATAATGTTATCCAATCAAAAGATTACATTTTTAATTCCTTAATAATGTGAACAAATATAAAGTCACAATAATTCTAGACACCTATAGCCTACGTACTCGAATTATTGTTCCTATTTTTTTGGAGGGTGGAAATCATGAAATGTTTCCTCCCTCCCACTCTGGGCAGAGCAGTAGGGAGTGTCAGACTTCTACTGACTAAGACTTCTACTGATTAAATCCACCCGTATTCCTTCTTAGCCCTATGTGTCGAGACCGTGGTATATCTTTCGAACAACCCGCAGCCCCGACGGGATATCATTGCTCCTTATTACAGTTGCATTACCTATCTGTAACAACTTGGTGTCCAAAACCACGTCCGCAATAGGTTTGTACCGATTCGTGACTTTTTTCCACAATAAGAATATGACACGGACTTGTGACGTCCACTAGTCACTGGGGTAAGCACAGTTGGTTTAATAAAACAATAGTTTTGGTTTATCCAAATAGCTCACGGGTGCGCGCCCGCTCGGTTTTCCATTGTCATTTTGTTCACACCATGTACCTACATTAAAAGCTCTGATACCTTTTAACATCAACAAAAGCAATACATATACCAAATAAGTATGGCAGTTTCTGCACAATCACGACAATAGAATATACTCTACAAAATTACAGTAGCCACATCTTTTCACTGTGTTTTTCTTTATAGATGAAAATGAAAAGAATAGCAAAAGATAAAGTGGTGCCATCAAGCAGTTTGTTTTAAAAATGTTTAAAGCCGCGTTCATGATCTAAGTGTAAATTACTCCTTTGAGATGTTTTTCCTTTATCTGAAGTATTCTAAAGTACATGGTGCTTACCTGTGCAAACAAATGAACTCACTTTTTATTTCTCGGGAAATTGTTTTTTTTTTAGATGAATGTATTCAAAGCGGTCACTTTTCGTTTGTTTAGAAATTCCAGTTTTTAGAGAAACTGTCTGAAAGTTTAAGTATTTAGATGTAAGTTAGTAGTAAATAAACGCCGTGACTAGTGGTCATTAAAAGAGGGATATATTTAAGCTCTTTTCTTTCCGATAAAAGAAAAAGGAATACAGATAGCAAAGATTAATACAAGACTTTTGTGAATTTTTGCGTGTTGCCCAAAATTACGGTCATAATTCAACAGAAGCAGCTTGTAACTGAAATTAAATGGGTGCCCTTGAATGAGAAAAAATACACCTACATGGGGGATAGAATGATATTAGTAAGTTTGAATAAAAGTCAGTTGTGAGATGGCGAAAAGACGAAATTGAAATTTTCTCTTTTTGACAAGCAAACATAGTCTAGCAGTTAGCAAAAAGAAAGAATAACTGCAATATTACTATAAACTCCACTGAGAACAAGAAAATACTCTTCCAGCAGGGCTATTGCGTATCTTTTAAATGACAGTGGCTATCATATAGTGTACTTCAAATAATGTCAAATGGTTCCATTTTGTACTAAACCATAACCAATTTGACAGGTAATCCATGGACAATATGATAGCCACTGTCATTTGAAAGATACGCAATAGCCCTGCTGGAAAAGATAAGCTCGTGACTTTACAAGAATTTAATTAGGCGATGAGTGAAACAAAAAGAAATAGTGTTTTTTCAACTTTTCTCGTTAGCCTGCTATATCGTGTATCTTTCTGCTATTGCTTCTTTTAACCCCGTGATTTTAGTATGCTGGAGTTAAAATAAATACAATTAATTTTAAATTGGTGCAATATACAATGTATTTCTTAATACTCTTATTTTTTTACATTTCCTTTGCACGCAATCTTTAGGGCTATCGTAGAAAAAAAAAACGTATCTTTGAAGAGCGTGCGAAGGTGGATTATCTTTGTACAAAGATAACTAGACTCCTTTCGGTGATTTGTTTGAATTCCGAATTGGAAGGTTTGTGATTCTTTCTCTTTGTCAGTCTTTTGTTTTGTTTTCTTTTTCGTTTGTATTCCGTGCTTTCAACTCATTATCTTGTTATGACTGTGGTAACAAACAAACGATTCGAAAACCATTCGGTGTTCAAAGTAATCTTTGCTGTCGCTAGATCGTGATTGTCTTATACTGTTTTGAAAAAAAAAACCGGCCAAGTACGAGTCGCACTCGCGCACCGAGGGTTCCGCACAAACAAAATCATATCAGTTTTAGTTACATCGCAATTTTTCTTTATCTATGCTGGAAGACGTTGCTTCGTACCAAATTTCAAGATTCTAAGTTCAAAACCTACAGGGTACCCTGTAGGTTTTGATTCCCTTGCGAGTGTTGAAAATTAGCGGAAATTTGCGGCATAAACTAAATAGGAATAATGCCAAATATAATATAACATTTATAATATTAAATGTTAACATATATCCGTCACATCCACGTCTCCAATTTTTATTGTAATTGTGTCATTTATTAACAATAGGTCTCAGACCAAGAAAAAAAGATAGACGGCGCGCCGCACGCTACTGCAAGTAAACATTTTTACTTGCAGTAGCGTGGTGTTTGTCGTGGCCGCGAACACCAACAGTGAAGCCTCACTGTTGGTGTTCGCGGCCTATTGTTAATAAATGACACAATTACAATAAGGAAGTTAATAGGTTAAGTTTATACTAAAGTTTAAAGGTCTGGATCTTGTGTTGATACAAAACAAATCTATCACAGTAGATACATTAGCATGTGAATATAGTTAACATTAACATGCCAAAATATACTTATCATAACACAATTTTCTAGGATAACATACAAATGTACAATAATGATATAGGTACTTAAGATAATTTATTGCCAACAAAATGTCGCAATCGTGTTCATAGCAGTCGACATGATACAAATGTCTTATAATATATCTAATTATATATCCTGACAAATAATAACGTAATAATATAGCGCTTCGGAAACTAATTTTGGATTCGATTTAACTTCTAGTTTGGCACAAAGACTCTAACTACCTACGTATTCAATTCTTTAGCGGATAGGACAGATGGACAACATAATTTTCTCGAGTATTCTGTGTAAAAAAAGACGTATTTGTTAGCTAGTGATGTGATTTTATGGGTGGTCACCCACCCATTTACGGACCAACCTAGGCAAGCTGGTTTATGTTTAAATCGACCCGAGTGGCTGTAGTTGTTACCTAGTCACGAGCTCTTCAATAAAATATGATGTTCTTAGATAGCTAAATAAAACAACGATTTCAGTACAGTCAAACAAGCTAATAAGTATACAGGTCGAGATTTTCATAATTCTAGTACACTGAAAATATTTCGCACTAAGCAACTGATGACAAACACTGTATAATTTGGCATCAGTCTCTAAATGTACCTATCTGTATGATCTTAAAAGTAAATGAAAGTTAGCAGGCTGTATACTTATAAGATTGTTCGACTGTACTAAACGATATCAGTTTTTACACTAAATACCACCGAGGAGCTCGTGGCTTAATAAGAACTGCCACTCGGGTCGATCTTTAGGTTAAGCTGCGCTTGCCTAGGTCGATCGGTGGATGGGTGACCGCCCATTACATACCGAGTTTCCTCCGTGCCTCGGAAAGCACGTTAAGCTGTTGGTCCCGGGAGCCATATATAGATCTTTGGCAGTCGTTACGGGTAGTCAGTGACCTGAAAGTCTGACATCCAGTCTTACCAAAGGGTATCGTATTACCTAGTATTAACTGGGTTGTGGAGGTCAGATAGGCAGTCGCTCCATGTAAAATACTGGTATTCAGCTGCATCCGGTTAGACTGGAAGCCGACCCTAATATAGTTGGGAAAAGGCTAGGCAGATGATGAGGCAGATGATGACCATCACAGTTTTGTCGAGCTGGTATGTGGAACGCTCGAGACATTCTGTCTAATGCATTTATCAAACATACGCTACTGCAGTCACTTGTTTCTATTCGTACGTCGCCCTTCCATTTTCAAGATGAAACAACTTTTATTAGACAATGTTGCTACTGAAAGTATGCTCGAGGAAAAAGGGAGTAGAATGATTAGTATAGTGAAGTTTATACGCATAGAACTTCACTTGTTAACAGTTCAGTATTACCGAACTGTAAAGTGGGTAGGGTAGTAAACAAAAAAACTCTAATTAGTCCGTCAAATAGATTTCCAAAAAATATTGGACACGTATTTTTTCTGTTTTCACGTAAACAAACAATGAAGACGATACAGTGCTTTGAAAACTAGTGTGACGTCATATTCTAAGACATTATTATGGCATTTTTTACCGGTCAGTGACGTCACAAACCCCCACTCAAATCTTTGACATGTTTTAATTATCTTCGTAAATTTTTATTGATTTGGTAAAACAAGAAATACGTTTTCAATATTTTGTTTAAATCTAACAGACGGACTAATTACAATCACATCTTTTTAGATTAGCAACGCCTTCCAATAATTTGACGATTCAACAACATTCATTGCGTTGTCGGGCAGACGATCGCAATATGCCTCTTGATCGATGAAGATTTATCACAAAAAAACAACGGCATCGAAATATAATCTGAACGTAGACAACATATAACCTGTACATATGGTATATAAGATATACCCACTTCTAGAACACAAACTAGGTAACTAAAATAAAGAGAGATGGGCCATTGTCAATCACAGTGAAATCAAGCAAACAAAAGTTTTATGCCACAATAAGATAATGAAGAACAAGTCCGCAAGTTTCAGGAAACACCACTCAAAAACTGACTAACTAAATTATTACAGTATCATCGTTAATCATTTCAAACAATGTCTAAGTATGAAGTTTATTTTGTTGGTAAGAGGAAAATCCACGAGTAAAATAAGTGAATCTCTTCGATAAGCAACAAATAATTTTGATCGACGCCTTAATTGGGAGCAGCTGTTAGTTTTGAAACTTCTACAGAATAATATTTTCTATCTTGATATTGCTGAACATAGGATTTGTGAGGATATTTATTGCTGAGCGGTTTTATTTGTTTTTGGGTCGTTAGTAATTGCTCTTAAACTAGGCTTTCAAGTCTAGGCTAGGACAGATTTCTAAGCTTAGATTACGCATCTTTTGGATTAGCTCGTTCAATCGTGGAGATGACTGAGCAGAGATGAGGGTCTGTTCTGTCATCTCGTATAAAAAAAATCCAAGCCACCTTAACCCATAATTATATTTTAAATACGAAGATAATCTGTTTATTTTTACCCCTTGACAGCTGATTAGATTTTCATAATAATTTGGTAAACGGCCTCCACGTGGGGTGAAACTGAGTTCAAAACCCATTTGTCATAATGTAGCAGTCTAATTTCTGAATAAAAACTTTTCGGGGCCTAATAATGTAATTATTAATTCGTAAAAAGTTCCGAAGCAACTAAAAGTCACAAATTGAAAGATCTCAAAGACTCGAAAAAAGGGAACTTTTGTTCTCTATATAAAAGGAAAAAGTTTGCAACGGAAAGGATTCGAAAGTTCTAAGGAGGGTTTTATTGAGTTTCCGACGAAATTCACCCGCTTTGACGAAGTCGTTTCAAACTAGTGAAATATATCGGTCTTTGTATTGTGAATTTCAGGGTGAACTTACCTAAATTGCTAAATTAATTCTACTTAACGTGAATTAGGTTATATAAAGGAGCTCGATGCCAATGGTTTGGTTGGTTCGTGGTTGGCTGACCACTCAGAACAAACAGAGTTTTCCTCCGTGCGTTGGAAAGCACGATATGCTGTTGGTCCCGGCGGTCATTTGAACATCTTTGCCAGTCGGTACAGATGGTCAGTGGGCCGAAAGTCTAACAACCAGTCTTTCCAACAGATATCATATTAACCGGCACTAACTGGGTTGTAAAGGTGGCAGTCGCTCCATGTAAAGTACTGATATTCAGCTGCATCCATTTGGACTGAAAGTCGACCCCAAAAAAGTTATGAAAAGGATAAGGAGATCCTTCCTACTAATATTATAAATGCGAAAGTTTGTGAGTAGTATGTATGGATGGATGGATGTTTGTTACTCTTTCACGCAAAAACTACTGAACGGATTTAGACACATAGGATAGTTTTTATCCCGATTTCATCTTCTCGTGGGATAATTTTCGAGTTGTAGCGGTCGAAGCAGCTGGCAACAACTAAGTAGTGATAAATAAATTAGGTTATATAAAATGTGTTTCATCTAAGTCTTTATTGCTTACGTGTCTTGTAATTGTGTTTGACTGAATATGATTCGCTCTGGGATTTCTCGTTTGTAATTAAAACCATAACTTAAACGGTATTAAACCTAACCGTAATTAAGTCTTGGCCAAGTTTGCTTATTAAGATAATTGCTTTATTTTGCTGCTTAGAAAGCCTTTAATTCTATAAATGTACCGTATGTGTAATTTTCGTAATATGCTTAGGCTCTAGGATGAACATGTGAGTGCAATATTTCTGATTGTGCAGTTATTTTGTAGGCAGTGGATTAACCATTATGTTAACTTTTTCCACTAATAAGAGTTGAACATATTTTAAGCTTCGACGGTTTATAACAAAACTTATACTGACATCCCGCGATCATGGGGCTTGCAACAGCGAGTAGCGAGAGCACAAAGTAATGAATATTCACGGAATCTTTCCCGTAAGTGTCAGTTAAGTTTATACTGGCGCAATTCCAGTCAACAGTTAACAATATTTAGTTTTAAACACACCCTCAAAATTTCAAAACCCAGAGGTAAACTCCGAAAAAGATTGATGAACAAACTCATGACATATTTTCCCTCCACTAAGCCAAACTACCTCGTCGCCTAAATCCTTTAGAAAAAACCTTGTGCCTGAAAAGGATCTTATTACCATCCGACATGTAGATCGGCACTGAGTCGGGTATGACGCTAAGCCACTGCAGATCCCTCATTTATAGTTCCAGGATCCAATCAAGAAGTTTCGGAATGGGATGTCAAAGGATTTTTTTTAGGTGAGAATTTATTTTGAACAGTTTTTTTACAAATAAATGAGATCATCATCATTATCTAAATGCTCCTCTCTCATTCTTTTTGGGGTCGACGCAACACTTTTTGCTGCCATCCTCTCGTGGCAGACATCATTTTTTTCTCTTTTAGGTTTTAGGCATTCCTCACACAACCCATCCGACTCAATTTAATTGAGATCAGTTTTCTTTACATAAATAATTCTACTGTACGTGTGTTTGTCACTGAACTCCTCCTAAACGGCTAGACCGATTTGAATGAAATATGTTGTGTGTGTTCCAGTGGATTCGGGAATGGTTTAGATTCGCAATTGGACCCGGCAGGTGGCGCTGCTGTCCGGGCAGGACGATGTCTGCCAGATCCGTTAGTAACATTATAAATAGTTATAGGTTTAAAAAATAAATACTGCTTTAATCAATCAAAATCAAATCAAAACTCATTTATTCAAACTTTTACTTTTTAAATTGATTTGATTCTTCTTTCGACTTCGACACTTCCTAGTGTTTTTGCTGGAAAGAAGAAATATAATTATTTGTAATTTGCGTACTTTAATTATTTCGTATCCAAAGTGAAAATTGACTGCTTCCAATGTCACTAGTTGCATATTAACCTATAAATAGTATTGGCACAGGCAATAACGATATTATTGCAATGACCACTTGGTAATTTGTTATGACTACTTGGCAAATCGTTTATGTAAACACGTTCAGCGAATCCAAATAGTTTTATTACTTGTAAAATGGTTGTTAAATGGCCAAGGAAAATACGGCAATAAATTTATTATGTTTTAAGAATATTCTCGTAGAGTTTTCGGATTATGGAGTATATTTACACTATACTTCAATCGCGAGGAATGACACGAGATTAAAAATCTCGCGAGATCGAGATTGCATTCCTTGTACAAGATGAATGGAAAGTAGCCAATTTAAAGGTTTTGTTACTCTATTTGTATGGTTTCTGCATGGCGTTCAATCTAGCTAGAGGATACATTAAAAAAAAGTTTCTTAATACTTTTGATCTCAACTTTTATCACTTTGGAAACATGGTTTTATCGAACTGTATATTTTTTCTGACCCAATTAATTCTACCAAGGCGAGGGTGTTCATGGGGTCGAGAAGTGTAAAAAACATAACAAACCACATTTTTCAATACACTTTCGAAGAAATTAACTTTTCAAACGATAAATATTTTTGTCATAAATTTTTAGGAGACAATTCAATTTGCTTTTTTTTCGAGGTTTGATTTCGCCAGGTTGAAGGAGAAGCAAAGGTATGAAGCCGCTAAACAGCCTCACAGGAAAAAAAAAAAACAAATCAAAAGTTCTTTTTATTTCCAAACCATGGCCACATGGGAGAAAAAAATCATAAAACATAATAGATCTCTTTTGGTTTTTTTCTCTAGCTTATGTCACCCGGGATAACGCAAAGAAACTAACGATACCTCATACTTCAATATCGGTTCAGGCGTTTAGAAGTTATGGTGTATTAAAGAAACTCACAGACAAATATACATAATTTACATGAACGCTAAAACTGTCCCAAAAAAGAGTGTTATGTCTTTTTTTGGGGCAGTCATGTAAATATAAACGCAAATATTTTTATTAAGAACACAAATAAATGTTAACGACTATGAAATTGTATGGACAATCATAAAAGTTAATATTTGTTTATTTATACTATTCTTTTTATAAACATAATTTAATAAAATATTTACACTGTAAAGACGCCAATCAAAACGAAGAAATTAAAAAAAACACCGCTGACTCTACAGACGGTGGTGTTTTTTAATTTCCTATGTTTTAATCGATTTGGACTTAGTTTATGGTATATTGTGTCGTAATTTTCTTATCCGCCCTTGTTTGTTTAAAAATAAGAAAAACGCACGCGTGCGAAATACATTGCATGACAAACCTAATCATAGTGTAATAAGAGCCAGTTTTCGAAAAAAGTAAGAAAAAGAGAAGAAGAAAGTGAGAGAAGGAAGAACGGTGAAGGGGGGTGGGGTGAGGGAAAGGTGGGTGTGGGGGGGAAGAAGTAAGTGTATTGAAAAATAACATTTAAAACAACTTAAAAGCAATATTCATAAATACTTCTGCATAACTCCACTCCAATCTCTAGGTTTGTTGAATATATTTGGGTTAATTTATTTCAACCTGAGTCATATAATATGGTTCAAGGCAAATAAAGTTTTTTTATACTGTATCTAGGGACAGTTCACCTGGAAAAAACCTTTTAGAGCTAGCAAGAATATTCACAAATTTTATGACCTGAAGTGCCTTTACGCAAAAAGAGGCTGAAGCTTGGATTATATATTGGTATATTACGAAATAGTTGAGGCCTGCCGCCTGGCGAAAATGATTAACTAGATTCTACCCGCGACTTCGTTGACGTAAAGTATCTTGTTTTAACATCAAACTTGTTTTAGAATGGCATTCAGTACCTAATAATAATAATAATAATAATATTTCTTTATTTCAGATATCAGAATCCATACTTAATAAAATTCACAGCACACAAACAAAATTAACAATATCAAAATTTAAAAATTAAAATTATAATCAGTCTTAAATTTAAAATCGGACTCAAAAACAATAATTAAAATCAAAAATTAAAATCGGACTCAAAATAACAAAATTAAAATCACAATCAATATTAAAATTAAAATTAGACTCGCAAACAAAGTTAAAATGTCAAATCAAAATCATAATCAGAATCAAAATACTACTAACAAAATAAAAACCAAAATAATCCTAATAAATTACTGCACCCGCCCCTGAGTCATTTGCTTGTTTGTCATTACATTAATCATAAAACAATGGTTAATGTAACAACAATCAAACCTGTTCGCAAACACGCTCAAGATGGTGTTGGAGGTGATCCGGAGCCTGCGCCCCAGAGATGTGCACCGCTTTCGCATCGTCGTGTAGAAACAGTCGACACGGGCGTCGGCGAACATTCCCGACGCGCTGCAGTGCCGGGGCAGCCCCAACAGCACCCTGAACGCATTATTATACTGAATACGGAGAGCGTTGTACTGCTTCTGGGTATATGACCCCCACAGACTCGCCGTGTACAGGGACGTACAAAACGCTCTGAAAAGAGTTATCTTGACGGCCCCCGAGCAACGAGCAAACCTGCGAGCGATCATATTGGCCCTCACAGACAACGCCCTCCGCTCCCTATCGATGTCCGAGATATTTAAATTCTTGAACTCTTTTCAACTTAACACCATCCAGTTTAATAGGTGGAACAGACTCCGGACAACTTCGACCCCTGGCCCGAAAGATCATGCATTCACTCTTCTTTGCATTATAGAGTAAACCGTGATCCAGCGCGTACCGCTCGCAAATGCCCAGCAACCTGGACAGACCACACACCGAGGCGCTCAGCAGCACCATGTCGTCCGCGTAACTAATATTGTTCACACAAACACCGTCAATATGGCAGCCGACACGGGTACTGCTGAGCTCCTCTATCAGTGCGTTCACGTACAGGTTGAAGAGCTTCGGTGAGGTCAGCCCTCCCTGCCTCACCCCGCACTCCAACCTGTACGGCTCCGACAGAGCACTCGACCATCGAACGACGTTGACCTGATTAAGATACCAGTACTTGAAAATATCTACTAGTTCCAGAGGCATTGAGATGTCATTAAATTTTTGCCATAAGATATCATAACTAACCAGGTCGAAAGCCTTCGAAAGGTCGAGGAAACAAGCATAAATAGGTGTGCTCCTATCGGAGTAGTACTTGACAGTTTGCTTCAAACACAAGATAGCTGACTCAGTAGACAGTCCCGGTTTAAAACCAAATTGGTTATCATGTGTGTTCACATACCGGTCCAGCTGTGTATTAAGCAAACTGTCAAGAACCTTAGCAAGCACTGTGGCCAATGAGATTGGTCTGTAGTTGCTCGTGTCGCTTAGGTCACCGGTTTTACTCTTCACTATTGGCACCACCACGGTCCGCATCATCTCTGCTGGTAAGTACGCATGTCCCATACAAAATGTATAAAACATGGCAAGGACTCTGCTCAAGTGGACTCCGGCATGCTTCAGATGCTCAACACTCAGGCTGTCATGGCCAGGAGACTTTCCACGCATTATTGATTTTATAGCTCCGCGAACATCCTTCGCTGTGAACATTGTGTTCATCCCCTGTCCATGTGACCCTTCCACACTGAATGACCGTGATGGTCCCAATGGCGATTTCACCATAAAGTGATGCTTAAACACATCCGCAATACATTTCGGTTCACTCACACCGTTGACGCTCACGGGTAAGCCCGGCATTTTATTTAGCCTACTAGTGGTTTTCCAAAAGTTACGGAAGTCGTGCTTGGAATGGTGAGAAGCTAGGATATCCATCTTTATCTGTTCCCTATTATTTTGACACCACTTAAGGCGTGACTTAAATATTCTACGACTCTCTCTCATCTCCTCCCAAGCCCGACCTTTACTCGGTTTACCCCACAGAACCCATTCCATAAATTTACTCCGAGCTACCCCGTGAGCGTCACGCACATGCTTGTTCCATCCAATCACCGGTTGTTTTTTTTCTATGCTTAACAATAGTACGAGTATGACTCTCAGAGGCGGCTTTACACAATGCATTAACAATCTTGTGATACATAGAGTCCATTATACGCATAATTATGGTCTCGGTTATCACAACGTTTATCACTGCACTTCGTCAATTCTGGTGGAAAGTCAATTTCTTTTAAACTATCATTACATAATTTACTATACAAAAATATTTGTTCGTGGTTTCTTTCCCCCCATTTTATTTTATTACATTCAAAATTTCCTTGATAAGTCTTTGGTTTTACAACATTTACATTGCAACTAATAACGAGCGGCAAGTGATCAGACCACACCGGATCGTACTTAATGTGTGTCTCGACTATAGTCTGATAAGCCGACTCAGTCACCACACAGTGGTCCAACCATCTTAGCGCCCCATTAGCGTCACTTATAAAACTATATGTCTGAGACAATAAACCTAACTTAATGATATCAGCACATTTCCAATCAAAATCATTACAAAAATTTAAAAGTTCGTAATAGAATTGCTCACCCGGGTGGGCGTTGAAGTCACCGAGCATGTAAACACACTCAATACCTTCATTGGCCACTACTGCGCTCAGCGTCCCCAAACAATCCGTGAACTCGACTAGATTCACCGTGCTATCAGTCGGCATGTACACACTGAATACTAAAAATGACCTTTGCCCTATCATCACTTTAATACCGCACACTCGATTATTATCACATTGCACTTCAGTAACATTTGTGAAGATTTTCTTATTCCATAACAATGCAACTCCACCCCACGGTCGTCCTGAGATCATCCCCTTTGACGTGTCCATGGGTGATACACCCGTATAAGCGAAGTCATCATCAATACAGCTCAGGAAGTTAATGTCGTGCGGTAGTAGCCAATGTTCTTGCAAGGCAATTAATTGCGTAGATTTTTACCCGTATTTTTTTTTTAAATTCGAGTCATGGTTTCGAAAATTACCTCTAATACAGCTTCTACCCGTGAATTTGCCCGCATGAACTCGGAAATAGTGTAGTTTGTATTATTTTCAATGTCTTAAATCGGATGAGCAGTATCGGAAATTACCTCCTAAATACAAACTAACAAACTTCAGTTCTTTACAGTATTATTATAGAGAGTAAAGTATTTCTGCAACATTTTCTGTTGTTATTTTTTAATGAATTCACCGGCCATTGCATTACCAGCCAAAAAAATACCCTGTCATCCAGTGCCAAGGTACTAACCACAAAATCCATCATACAGCTTACAGAATCTGGCAGGTTTCCAGAACGATTACCGCACCCATTGCGCCGCATTACCGTTGCATGGCACACGAACACCTATTTAACAGGACGGTACCATAACTTTGTGAATTTGGCAGTCAATTTATTTTGCGGCAGTGAATCGGCGGAATTGAATGGCGTATTAAGGTTTTTTGAAAAGCGCATGTAAGCTCTTTGGTGGAAGTAAAGGCTGTCTGTAGCAGCTGTGTGTTTCTTGCTCCGTTCGGATAAAAAAAATGTTATTGGAACTCGCCTGAAAATTATTTATGGGGATAAAAAAAAGCTTAGAAAAAGTTTTAGAACTCATCCTGAGTTTTAAAACTTTTACAGAAGCATCTTATTTTTGGTACAGCAGGCAGCACGTGTGAATTAGGTCTTGGGCTGGCTGGCATTAGCATTGGGTTTTATTTGTGGTTTCGAAAGGCTAGGTATGCTTAAAACTCTTTATAACCACAAATGTTAAACAAGCTATCCTCACAGTAATATTTTCCAAATTAATTAATACCAGATGATGCCTGAGATTTCGCCCGCGTGGATGTCGGTCAGATTATATACTAAAATCTTCCTCGAGAACCACTCCATCTATTGGTGAAACAGCATGAAAATCGGTGAAGTAGTTTTTGAGTTTATTGTAAACAGACAGACAGACAGAAACGGCGGAGGACTTTGTTTTATAATATTACTAGTGACCCGCCCAGCTTTGCACGCGTGCAAAAAGATACTAAAACCTTCCTCTTGAATCATTCTATCTATTAAAAAAAACCGTATCAAAATCCGTTTCGTAGTTTTAAAGATTTAAGCATACATAGGGATATAAGGACAGAGAAAGCGACTTTGTTTAATACTATGTTGTGATGTAGTGATGTGCTGTTGTTTATCCCTCCTGCACAACTCTAAACTAGTCCATTTCACATAATGAAGCATTACATTTAAGAGATTGCTCATTGTGGAATAACTTTGGTACTGAAAATTTATTTCATTTAATACGCTAACAACAAGCGAGAATGACCGTGGGTAATTAGTTTGCAAAATTACCGACGAAACTAGGGATTAATTTTGGAATATTATGATGCTAAATTAAAACATTTCACTTAGTTATGGAGCTGCGTTTTATTAAGCTTTTAAAGGAGAGTTTAATTATGTTTATGCTATTTAGTGCTCCCTCTATATACGTTAGGGAGGCTCTGGAGCTTTAAAATGAGTAGAGATGCTTTACTGTTTGAGGGTTAGTCCGGACTAGCTCGCAGTCCGTCCCTAGCTCCCCGTCCCTCCGTCTTATGACGACGACAGGCCGTGTCGACGGCGCGTTCGTGTTCCACGCGCGCCTCAAAGAGATGTCAGCAACATGGAAGGGGCCCGCAAAGGCCGACGCCCGTCGGGGCTGCGGGATGTTGTAAGAGATGCCGCGGCCTCGACATAAAGGGTAAGAAGGAACATGGGTGATTTTTAGTCAGTAGAAGTCTGACACTCCCTTTCACTCTGCCCAAGGGCGGGAGTTGGGGTTATTTGATGATTTACAACCGCCAAAAAAAAAGTTTAGTCCGGAGCCAATGCTTTCAAGTCATATTTATAACGTCGTTCGATAGGTTTGACAACCGATTTTCGGCAGCTCATATCAACCTAATACATTGTGGGAAGATGTAACTTTTTCCCGTAAAGAGGGGCTAGCCTTGCGGCCAACTTTAAGAAAAAAAAAATTGTCTTGGAATTAGTCCTTAGACTATAAGCAGATGAGTTGAAGTGGGATTTGTCTAAAACGATGTTCCACTTCTTATTCTGCCCGCTGAGCCACTGTACAAAACATCTCTTAATTAGAACAGAACTAGATTAAAACTAGAACTAAAAAAAAAAAATTGTGTAAACCCTCTGTTTTTATCATTCAGCTGTGACTGGATGGACTGAAAATGTATGAAAGTCGCCTTCATCGTTGTTGGAGAAAGGAAAAATCCTTTGTCGTAGCCCAGTGACTATAACTTTTGAATTCAATTACATGCCTATCATGGATCTGGTGCTTTAGTGCTTCTACGAGCCCAGTTTAAATTCATTTATCGAGAATAGGATTTCGTGCAGTTGTGGTTCAGTCTTTTGTAGTGTCACTGGAATTAATTAAAATTAACATAATAATTATGAGAATGGCTCGCCACGCCAAATTAACGTGCAATGGCCTTTTCAAAAATACCTTTTCTACGTCGATAAACATTTGTACATCCCGTTCTCCGTTCACATTACTGTGAAATATTGTTAAAAAATCGTGTTAAAACAAAACATGATACTTACATAATGTAGTTCGCTAGTTCATTTTTGTTCTAACTCCAGTAGATTTTTGTTTCTGTAGTAGGTAGCAATTAATTATATTCCCTGGCTTTTGTACCTTCTAGTTTTCGATCATTTCATGAAGTTAAGTAAAAATATGATCACGATTGGTCCACAACGGCAATATGGCACTATTAACCATTCTAAACTCCAGTCTTGACTAATGTTAGCCGGCATTAGAGCAAGAAGCAACTTGTAATGGTACCATACACACGAGTTTAGAACATGAGCACAAGAGGAGTTTTAAGTGAAAATTATGTGAGCTTAGGTAATGGGGTCGTTGTACCAGGGACACGTTCCAGAAACTAAACATCTGGAGAATTCATTTAGCAGTGAACGTATTTATCACCTCTGTCAATGTCACTTAATGTGATTTAAATATAACTGGCTATTTACAGGTGTAGGTACCTTTTTTTTTGGGGGGTGGGAAATCATCAAATAACCACTCCCTCTCTTGGGCAGAGCGAAAGGGGGTGTCAGACTTTTACTGACTAAAAACCACCCATGTTCCTTCTTAGCCCTTTATGTCGAGGCCGCGGTATCAAAAAAATATGATTCTAATTAGACCGTCAGTTATAACTGACGGACTAATTAGAATCATATTTTTTTGACTCAGTCCGATCCCCTATTGATTATCTACACTGGCCCAATTGGGCTTTCAATTTCGTTTGTGTCCGGAAATGACACCACACGGTGCTTTATTGTTTTATCGCCAGCATATTCCCAAACCACTGCGATTCTGGAAACCAGAATCAATAGTGGCGATCAACAGAAAAGCGCTGAGGCAATGAAGCTCGACGAAGTCCCAGAGAAACAATTTAATTGTTTTAGATCCAGCAACAAAATAAAGCAGAAAATAATAATGGAGTTGAAGGAAAGCCCGTTCCATCATCGGACTACAAGACGTACGGCGATGCGCCATCGTTTCATGGTGGACATCCCACCCATTCGCACTAAACGTTTTGGGAACACTTTCATTGTGCGTACAGCTAAGGAGTGGAATTCCCTGCCGGAGTCTGTATTTCCTGATAAGTATAACCTAGGGGTCTTCAAGTCAAGAGTGAATAGGTTACTTCTAGGTCAACGTGCTACATCTTCGACCACATCGTCACTTAACATCAGGTGAGATAGTGGTCAAACGCGAGCCTATCTGCAATAAAAAAAAAAAGATAATTTTCACATCAGTATAATATGAAGGCTCAAAAGTACGGATGTTGTGTATAATTTTTAGATAATGATATGAATACATGTGGACTTCACGTTATTTTATAAAACGTCTTCCCCCTTTTTTTTTTTGGGGGGTGTTGGAAATCATCAAATAACCCCTCCCGCTCTTGGGCAGAGCGAAAGGGAGTGTCAGACTTCTATTGACTAAAAACCACACATGTTCTTTCTTAGCCCTCTGTGTCGAGGCCGCCATAACTAGTGTACAACCGGCCCAAATCTGTTCCCCTGGAATTCAAATTAAGCCATTCTAGTAATATTTTACCCCAAGAATCAATTATCTTACCCAGTTTTATTAGTAATCATAAGGATACGACCAGAACTTGCCCCAAACTCTCCATATTTATAGAGGTTTCGTTCAAAATTGACTTCGAAAGTCGTCCCCTGCGGCTTATTTGCATAATACCTGAATTTTAATTGTCAGCTTACCTGGCCGGGGTAAGGGTTGGGCTTTAGGATGCCGTACTTAGGGTAATTTAGAGCTGTGCTGAAGATCTAATTCAATTGAGTGTTGGAACTGTACCTAATATAACATCACACCTGTAGTAGTCGAAGGGCTATGCAGAGGTGTACCCATAAATAAACACACATTTTGGAAGTTACATTTTTATTCACCATGTACTAGGGGCCGAGCCATCAACTGGGCACAGATCCAAACTCCATGGCTGCTACTTTTCCCAGGAATCGAACGCAGGACCACATGCTGAGTCGTACTTGCGACGTCGTCACTAAACTCCTTTAAGCATTTGTTTTACCTTCAATATTCAACCAAAGCCAGGTTGATTACCATACTACTTAGATGAAGCCCTTGTATACAAATTGAATGATAGAACTTAAAGCATCGCCTCAATATTCATTGCCATGCAAATTTCATTCAAAATTGCATCAACTTGGACATTTTGGTTCAAAATCGAAGTTTCTAGATTGGAGAAATTGTAGGTAAGATGCTGTTCGAAGATGATTAAAATTGAACGTCTTTGGAAAGAGCTTTCAGTTTGTGAAGACCTGCTTTGTTTTTAAGCCCTGAAATTTCAGTTTCCAAACTAAAGATATTTCTTTTAAAACTTTTCAATGTTTTCTATGTAGTGGGTTACGGTTTATGAATGCAAAATAATAAAATGGGCTTGCATATTATTATGACGACTGTAATTAAAAGTTTAATTACAGTCGTCATAATAATATGCAAGACCATGCATACGCCTAGCTGAACTGGGAACTGACCCAATAGGGATGTTTACTGACCAAAACAATGTGATTATAATTAGTCCGTCTGTTAGATTATCGAAAAATATTGGATACGTATTGTTTTGTTTTATCAAATCAATAAAACGCGTCAAAGATTTAGGGTGGGCGTTAGTGACGTCAGTGACCGGTTTAAAATGCCATACATGTACAATGTCTGAGAATATGACGTCACACGAGTTTTCAAAGCACTGTATTTTTCATTGTTTCTTTACGTGAAAAAAGAAAAATACGTGTCCAATATTTTTTTTAGTCTATCTGACGGACTAATTAGATTTTTTTCTTAACTACCCTATAATCTATAAAGGCTAGATGTCTACGGTCATTTTGGGAGGACCTTATGGCAGGAGATGCTGCACTTGCCTAGGTTTGGTTGTAGATGGGTACCAACATACCGAGTTTCCTTCGTACCGTAAGGCAAATAAGTAAAATGGAATGAAAAAATGACAAAATTGACCTACTGTTTCGGCAGCATGTCGATTTCGCTTACGCAGCAATTTTTCAAAGCTTTTGTCTTAAAGCTTTTTAAAAACGGTACTGTGCAATTAATGTTCCACCTCACTTTTGCGACAGTAAATAAACAAATAAATAACTAAACCAAAGACTTGCTAAGTACATAGAACTTGACAAGCAGTTAGGAAAGAAGCAATCTATTCTTCTCGGTAAGAACTTCTTAATGAGATGTCGGGAACATTCATCTTCAATGCAAAAACCAGCGACGGCAGACGTTAGAAGTGGTAAGAAGTTAGAAAGTCTACCACCCATTCTTGCTTAGGAGTCTCGTATTATGAGGTTATAAGGTACGATAGGCAGTCGCTCCAAGTAAAACACTATAGGTGCAGCCAGTTAAGATGTCAATAGCGGTCATTGCCCTTTCCCAAATACCTCGTCGCACGAACCAACAAATGAACCATGTATAATTTATTCATAAAAAAAAAATTGAAGATCACGATAACACACGACAACGACGACAATTCACATAAACAGGCTTATTTTTGAATTGAACTTTAACTTTTTTAGGTGGGTCAATGACCACTATTGACATCTTAACTGGCATCAACTATGGTATTCAGCTGTAGGTATCCACTCACACTGGACGCAGCTACGAGTTAGAAGAGAAAGAAATAACTATCGAGGGATTGGTGTAATTTAGATAGATGAAATGTGTCCTTTATTACACGCCTCCTTTTTGGGGGGTGGGAAATCATCAAATAACCACTCCCGCTCTTGGGCAGAGCGAAAAGGAGTGTCAGACTTCTACTGACTAAAAACCACCCATGTTCCTTCTTAGCCCTTTATGTCGAGGCCGCGGTATCTCTTACAACAGCCCGCGACCCCGACGGGTTTATTACATGCCTCATAAGCTTATAATATTCTTCTTAGCGTCTCGATGGCAATCTAAATTGATCATCCTAAAATTTGGCGAGTTGCTTGAGAGATATAATATTTTTTTTTTTTTTTCTGCTTATAGGTAACCACGCGGTCATAATTATCGCTTATAGTAAAAATTCTGGTATACTTTGTGACGTTGTGAAAACAAAAACGGAATGCGGAACGGAATAAGCTACCACCAAAATACCCATCTAATAAAATATTGAATTTTTTTTTTTTTACTTGATGGGTATACATTTCCAAATTATATTTTTAAAGGTATTAAAACCTTGATGATTGAAACTTATTTCACTGGATCTGTGGGTGGTGTGATGTTGATGTTGTGAATTTTGTAATAAGTACGAGTACACTACTTAAACTGAGGCATATTTAGTATGTAGTAACTCGTATTATTATTACTTATTCTTACTTTATTTATGAATTATAAAAGATAATTATGCATAACATAGTAGCATACTGATGCAGGTACCTACTTTTCATAAAACTCTTTGTTGATCATATTATGTTATAAGATCAGTTAGAAGAGGAAGTACAAAAAAACTACAAACTACAAGCAAAACATTTGTGCTTTCACGCCTATTTAAAAGTATAGTTCTAGACTCTCTAGAAAATATTACTCCTCGTTCAATTCATCGTTCAAATTAAAAACCGATTCAATCAGGAACTAAAATAAACCAGATTTTTAAAGCCAACAGCTAAAACCAACATCAATAGCTAGATAAATGTTTTGATTTCAAACTGTACCACATATTTGTTCATTTACAATTTCAAAATAAAACTCAATAAACAAAGTCTAAAAACATGACTTTGTTTATTGAGTTTTATTTTGAAATTGTAAATGAACAAATATGTGGAACGGTTGTGATAGTTTTTAAATATTTGAGTGGGGAAAAAAATATTTAACGCGTATTATTTTTGGAAATATTTACTGATTTGATGAAACAAAAAATACGTATTCAATATTAGAATCATATTTTTTTAGTCAGGAAACATCCCTATTAGTTAAATTTTCATGTGCTGCGATAAATGTCGCTGTCGCTACATTTCCAAATGATTTTATACCATAAAATGTTTTTGGTTAAGTTCAAAATCGAATGAAAAAAATTGAAATATGTGGTAACTTGTTGCGCTGGTGACTGTATATTCTTGATAGCAATTAAACAAAATAGTTTTGTACACATTCAAACCTTTGAACTTTATAATAATATTATCTTTCTTTTTTAAAGAAACGTTGCCCCCACTAGGAATTTCTCCTGTATCGTGGGTGCGTTCACAAACATTTAAACTCACATACACAAATACCCAGACCAGAAACAACTATCTGTAGGTCATACAAATATTTGTTCCGTGCGGAAATCGAACCCGCGACACGCAGCGCAGCAGTCCATTGCTTGAGCCACTGCGCCAACCGTGCCATATATCTTTAACAATCGTTTCAATTTATTGTTTTAAAGAGTCAGCAACAATCACTGTCAAATCAATTATAATTAAGTGTTTAAAACTTAAATGATTCCTCGTAATAATTATTCTAAACTGCACACTCAACAGTTTAAAGGGAAACTTTCAAAGTAATCAAGAATTGTTTATGTAAGTTAAATCGATGTTTCGGAACATTTTCCAATCGTCACAGGTTTCGAATTGATTCAATACCTGCACCTAGGTATTCCTGAAAGGTTTTTAAATTTACTTATACCTATTATATTTTATACTAGCTAAGTCATGCGACCTTCGGCAGCGTAAAATTATTACAATACACTACTAAAGTTTCTATAATAATATGATACAATCATGATTCAAAAATCACGTGGCGCCATCTATTATCAAAGGATTGTTATTGAGGTTTTCTTCTATTTCCTTTTCAGTACATCTGAAAACGTATATGCAATATTTCAGGATAATTAGTTTAGTTAGTGAAACGGTGACAAACAGACAAACTTACCTACTTTCGCACTTATAACATTAGTTGGGATTATAATTGCGATGTACTTGTGGAAATTAACAACCTGACAAAGACTAAAGTGTAAATAATATAACCAAAACTAAATTCATTTATCCTTCTTTAAAAAGGGCCCAAAAACAATGGAACTTCCATGTTGGAATCTAACAATTTTGTTCAGTACAGTTTGTTGTTTCAATCTCCCCGGATATCATTAAAAGTTAACAGAGTTACATAAAACTACTGTTTCCTAGAAATAATCAGGAAAATGGAACAGTTGCGAACAAACTCGTTTTTCTTATTGTTTTTCTAGAGATTCTGATGTATTGGTCTCGCGGCTGAAGAAAAATACAGCAAAAAGGTTTTTACTGTGAAGATGTGTTTCCGTTTAAAGAGGTCGGATGTGTTATTTGAAACGTATGCTTCCAAGAGCAGTTTCTAAGACGTCTTAAATTGTTTATTATTAACAATTTATGTACTCTCTAAAATATAGAAAAGAAGAAACGAAATATAATTGTTGTTTTCTCTTTAAATTGTTGGTACACACGTGGTGAGACATTCATGCTATACATTTCGAGTATAACTAGGTCTTGTTTTGTACAGATTTTTCGTACAATGAGAGATCCGCATAAACTATACGTTATGTATTGCTTGAAAGGTCCCCATGTGTTCCTCCACATTTGTGAATTTATTTGGCAACTCGTTCGTATATTGCTCCCGTCTGGGCTGCGGGTTGTTCCAAACAGATACGGCGGCCTCGACACAAAGGGCTAAGAAGGAACACAGGTGATTTTTAGTCAGTAGAAGTCTGACACTCACTTCCACTCTGCCCGAGAGAGGTTATTTGATGATTTCCTACCCATAAACAAAAAAAAAATGTATCGATATGTCAAACTTTTTTTCATTATTTTATTTTAGTTATTTGTTTTCCTGCCTGCATAAATAAGATGTTTGAAAGAACGAATACGTGTAAGTGCTACTCAAAAAAATAATATATAATCAAGTCCTATTTAACGTAATAGGTATAACATCAAGCCCGAAAGGTTAGGCAGAGAGGCACCAAGAACAATTTACATTTCGCCAGGACTTCGGGCAAAGACTGACAAAAGTCCTGGTGGGAGAACCCAATAACACTTTGTCCGATTTGGAAGTCGGATCAAAGACCAGCAAACCATGAAGCCAGTCACAAGAAAAGTCATTTCTTGTAGTATTGCGTATCTTTTTAAATGTCAGTGGCTGCCAACCAACCAATCAACCATGAACAACCAACTAACCAACCAACTAACCACCAACCAACCATTTGACAGTTAATCCATGGACACTATGATAGCCACTGACATTTAAATAAGATACGCAATAGCCCTGCTGATCCTTTTCAATTCAACATCATAATCGAATCTTCCTGCCATAGTCACATTCTACTTCAGTTCGGCGCAATGTTTTCTTTTCACTCCCCTTGAATTCAACACACGAATAAATCTCCATACACACCGTGTCCGAAAACTAACACATACTATTTTAAACTACGGTCGTACTGGCACATAGATTTATATTTTGTCACGCGTGATGCAAAATTTATGCCACCAAGCCTTTAGGGGCCGAAGTGAAAATGTGGCGTTAGAGGGTCGACAAGATTTACACTTCGCTTTAAATTTGTGCAAGGTCGCGTCTTTGAAACTTAGTCATTATAGTTTTGGTTTATTCATTGGCAGGCAAAAGCATAAAGCTCCCGTCGAGGCTGCGGGTTGTTGTAAGAGATACAGCGGCCTCGACATAAAGGGTCAAGAAGGAACATGGGTGGTTTTTAGTCAGTAGAAGTCTGACACTCTGCCCAAGAGCGGAAGGTTAAATTATTTGATGATTTCTCATCCCCAAAAAAAACCTTCCTTTTTTTTTGGGTACTTTTAAACTTAAAAAAATAGCAACTAGAACGCATCCATGCTACCCGAGGAACTTGACATTGGTTGAGAATACAGAGAAGGAGAACTTTTTTCAGCATCATCACACTAATAATAAAAAGGCGAAAGTTTGTGAGTGCAATGTGTGAGTGTGTATGTTTGTTACTTCTTCACGTAAAAACTACTGAACGGATTTGGATAAAATTTAGTAAAAAGATAGTTTATAACCTGGATTAACACACAGAATAATTTTTATCCCGAATTTATCTTCCCGTGGGATACATTTCGAGTTGTAGCGGGTGAAGCCGCTGTAAGAGTAGAGGAAGGTCAAAGAACAGATGGGTGGATTGTTTAAAAAATGATATGGATTTAAAGGAGGTGACTGCTGTGATGACGAGAAATAGAGAACAATGGAAGACATGCTTCGCCGACCCCAAATAAATTGGGATAAGGGCAGCCAAATGATGATTTATTTATTCTTAGTTTCAGTTTGAAGGTACTCTTCAACCTGAGGGTATTATGAAAATTTATTCAAGGTCACATGTTACATCATCATGTTAGTAAAAGTTAGACCTCATTTACGGAGACGCGGGACGTCGCATCACGGCGCGTTGTGCGTTTTCAATTCAAGTACATGGCGATGTATGAAAACGTTAACGATTTCAAACTACGTTTTTCGAGAAGCGATTTTCCGCTCGTTAGTTTAAAGTGTTCGTTGCAGTGGACCCGCCTCTCAGTAATAAATTAATAAAAAAGCATCATCAGAGCAACGAATCTTCTGCACGCGCCGCGCGACGCCACGCGTCTCCGTAAACAAGCCCTTACATTTATTTATTGTGGCTACGTGGAAATGTTGTGTTTGTTAATAAGTTTTAACTCTCGTAATGCAACAGCCCTTTGGGACCTATGAGTGAGTGTCTCTTGGTCTCTGCAGTCATACGTGTTTATGATGTTAATGTAATTTTGCACCAAGACTTTTGTCCTTGAAAGTTGCCGTAAGTAGTTAGCCTTGAGTTACATGGAAAACCGAGGTCATAGAACTTCAAAAAGTTTATTCTACAAAACGTTTCACGTACACTCACCATATACACACCCGCAGCCCCGACCGGACCCGCAACCCGGATGGGAACAACCCGCAGCCTCAACGGAAACAACCCGCAGCCCTGACGGGAACAGGAACATGGGAACTTTAATTGATGATTTTCCACCACCCAAAAAAAGGCATGCAGGTTTCCTCACAATGTTTTCCTTCACAGAAGCAAGAGATAATTGTACAATATTATGCAATTTAGAATGCATAAGTAAATGAATGACCTTGTGTCTTTTTATGGTTCCGTAAAAAGACACCTTTATAGGATATATCTCCGAAATTACAGAGCATAATTAATTATCCAAACATTTATAGATTACAGGAAAACTTATAACAAGCCTATGGTGCTAAAATAACATGAAAAATCTCTCAATACCTACTACAATGGTACAGAACCCTTCATGTGCAAGTCTGACTTGTGATTAAAATAAGGCCATTACACTAACAAGATGAAGTAAGTACTTATGAAGTTACCGTTTTACACTTACTACCTTAACATAATCTTTCAATCAACTCTAGAACCACATGAGATTTCTAAAATCAACCGCCATAAAAGCATGGAGTTATTTAAGTGTACGCGTGACATTTATGAGCGGCCAGCCATGTTTATTGCTATGCCATTAGAGTGGTTAATAACTGCAGTATGATTTTATACTCCATTGACGTAATAATAACAATGGGACAAGCCCGCCTCACTATTCCCAAACCACTGTAACTTCTGTAAGCCAGAATCAACAGTGGCGACCACAAGAAAAGCGCCGAGACCATGAAGCTCGACGAAGTCCCAGAGAAATGATTTGACTGTCTTGGATCCCGCAACGAAATTAATTAGAAAAGAATAGCGGAGGAGTAGGAAAAACAGAAATTTCCACTTCCCTCCATATCAGCAGGAGATAGAAAAGAACAAGGCCAATAGGCACACAGGGACGTATACAACTGGGATAAGCCCAGTTGCCTAGTAGCCATTGACGCAAGGGTACGATTAGACTGAAGCAAAGACGTTCATAGAGAAATCGAGTTACCACAAATAGCAGCGACCCGCGGTTTCCCTGTCTAGTTCCCGGTCCCGTCAGAATACGGGTATAAAATATAATTTATGTTATTTTTAATGTTATTGGATGAGAACGGATGGCCGGGGATCCGCTGGACGCGAGTCGCTCAAACCGGTTAATGTGGCGACACTTAGGGGCGGCCTGGACGGAATGGACGTCTTTCGGCTGAAATGATGATGATGATAACGTAGCTTTAATTAGTGAAAAAAAAATGATATCGGTCTAGCTTATGAGTTAAATCGTAACAAACAAACAATCAATTTTTTTTTCTTTATAATTCCAGAGGCATGATCTGAATTTTAAAGCCATGTGAATAATCGACTGCCTCGTTGGTCTCCCAGCTCTTGTGATTGTGACTTTGATTCCCTGGTCGAGCCGGTTCTGTAGTATTGGTATATTGGTCCCCGTTTCACAGCAAAAGGCTTTTCCAAAATGCAAATCGTGAATACTTTCGAAAAATTAAAAAAAAACAAATTGTTTATTTGTTTTTTAGTTTTACCGTCAAGAGTTATATAACAACTTGAACATGAAAAATTGAGTGTTTTACAATGAAGCGCCTTAACCGGTAAACCTAGCCAACTTAATATTTCTAAGCTATAAAACACAACATTGTCACCAAAGCTCTTAGTCCAGACCATAGTAAACGCTGTAAAAGATTGTAAAAATATTTAACACCGACGAGGCGACGATAAATCTCTTTTGCTTGACATTTCATCGGAAACCATTTAGGTATTGAGACCGGAATATAATGAATCCTTGTAATTGAGATGAATTTATTGCAGTTTTGTTACTTAATACTAAATTGTTAAAAATCTGAAGCCTAGTTTTGTGATAAACTAGCTAGCATCTAATTTATTATAATAATATCATAAATAACTTTGTTTAAGTAACTTTGGCATATTAATAACCACTAAGCACCATTGCTTAATGAAATAAGTGCACAGTGTAATTATTGTTGAGAAACAAAATTAAACAAATAAAAGTAAGTACATATAAAACAAAAGGTGCATCCGGCCCGTCCTAACCTACGGTGCACAAAGATGGTCGCTTGCTGAAAAACGGAAGTCAGAACTCAAGATTTACCGGCGAGCAATGGAGCATAGCATAAATAATAGGTGCTAGGCGAACAGATTGCGGTTATAAAAACTACCCTACGCTCCATTACTCAAATAGCTGATGTTTGAGAAAAAACGGACAGGCTGAAGTGAGAGTGGGCAGGCCACGTAGCACGGATGCATCCGGAGAGATGGGCAAACATCGTCACACACTGAACGCCTGAGGAAGGACAGCGCCGTCAAGGTCGACCACGGCGAAGGTGACGTGGCGATCTGATCATGTGTGTTTTGAAGCTCTTGGCATTCGTACGTTTTTCACGGGTGACCACTGGAAACCAGCGCTGTACTGTGGGCGACCATAACACAGCACCATGCTGAGTGGCAACCTACCTACTTGTCGCAGTCACAACGTGCAACATTTTCTTTTTTGTAATCCCTGCTTGTTGTATTTTTTTTATATCTGTTAAGCGCTGTTTGTGTAATGTTTTTTTCCTGGATGCTCGGTATGTTTCTGCGACAAATAAATAAATTTTCTTTCTTTCTTTCATGTTTGCGGGTCTAACATTTTTTTTTGACAACACGGTTGGCGCAGTGGCTCAGGCAATGGACTGCTGCGCTGCGTGTTGCGGGTTGGATCCCCGCACGGAACAAATATTTGTATGGCCTACAGATAGTTGTTCCGGGTCTGGGTATTTGTGTATGTGAGTTTAAATGTTTGTGAACGCACCCACGATACAGGAGAAGTTCCTAGTGTGGGGCAACGTTTTTATAAAAAGAAAGAAAAAAAGAAAGAAAGAAATGGGCAGAGATCGCAGTGGACACAATGTAGGCAAGCAGACAATAAAAGAAAAGATACTAACGCAGAAAATAAAATAAAGGATAAACATTGATGTATTACCTAAGAAGTCACCAAAGACACACTGACAAAATAAATCAATTATAGAATTGATGAAAATACATGTTTTTAATTAAATACCTGTTAACTACAACACTGGTTTCCTATCATAAACATAACATCATAGAATATGGTTATTTGTCAAAAAGCACCAATTACATTGCAGCTTTGTTAACGAAGTGGCCCTTGTTGTTGTGGATTGGAACGATAACTTTTGTATAGCGGCACTGCAAAACACTTGACACGGTGATGTTTCTGCTGAAGTGTTTGTGGCAGTTCATAATAATGAACCTCCTCTGAAAAAGAAGTATGATATTTTTACATTATACATAACATAACAAAAAAAAACATGGTGATTAAACCGGCATGTCTTAGAACCAAACAATTCGAAGACATGTGACATCTACAAACCCACACTGGTTACGCGTGGACGCTCATCCCTCTCCTAGAGAGGAAGCCTGGGTCCCTGCAGTGGGAACATTACAGGATGATGATGATGATATCATAACAACACGCCTGTTATTCCCGAAGGGTAAGGCAGAGGTAAACCCTTAAGTATAACCACATTTCACCGGTAATGTTTAAGATCCATGTAATAGGCTTGTTAACAAAAAAAAATCTAATAATTAGTCCGTCAGATAGATTTCCAAAAAAATATTGGACACGTATTTTTTTTTTCACGTAAACCAACAATGAAGATACAGTGCTTTGAAAACTCGTGTGACGTCATTTTCTGAGACGTATGACATTCTTTAGCGGTCAGTGACGTCAAAACACCCACTCAAATCTTTGACGCGTTTTATCTTTTTTTGACGACACGGTTGGCGCAGTGGTTGAGCGATTGACTGCTGCGCAGCATGTCGCGGGTTCGATTCCCGCACGGAACAAATATTTGTACGACCTACAAGTATTTGTTCCGAGTCTGGGTGTTTTTCTATCTATAATATGTATGTATTTACAAAAAAAAAAATGTATATAAGTAGTTTATCAGCCATCTCGTTACCATAACACAAGCATTAGGTTGCTTAGCTTGGGACTAGATGGCGTTGTGTGAAATGTCCAAGGATATTTATTTATTTATTATCTTCGTCAATATTTATTGATTTAATAAAACAAAAAATACGTATCCAATGTTTTTCGATAATCTAACAGACGGAATAATTAGAATCATATTTTTTTTAAGTCAGTGAACATCCCTATTGGGTGGAGCCTATTGCCAAGATCCGGTCAAAAGTCCAGACTACCTGCCTGCTTCTAAGAGATTCCAAATGGAAAAAACTCAATAGCACCTTGTCCGACCTCGAAATCGGATCAAAGGACCACTAGACCCAGATAAACCTAACTGTGCATTTCCTGTGGTAAAGCATTCACATAAAACAAATTTAAATTTGTATTTCTCTCTATTTTTCTAATTATTTGGTCTCATCGTGCAGCATGTATTAATCAGAATGTTTCACAATTGGGAACACAAACACAAAAGACAATGACCAAAACTCGTACCAAGAATTCTCAAGTTTCAAGATCGAAATGTTATAGTAATTATTTTCATATTTTTTTACGACATTATGCGGCTGGGATTTGATTTTTGAATCGGGAATTTAATTTAAAGTATAAAAGTATGAATATTGTTTTACTACCTATACATGGCGTTCACACAACCAGTTCAAAAGTCATTCTGTTAGATCAGTCAGTTGATTTTGACAGTTCGGCTGACTTCACATCTTAGAGGTTTCCCTACAATATCTGCTTGCCTGGTTTTTTGGTTATTTTGGATTTTATAAAATAACTCCGAAACTCGGATTTAGTTAGTTTAGTTTACAAAAAGAACTTTTGTAGGAGTTAATATGATAAATGCAGACAAAAAAAAAACACAGTTTGATATTGATGCAGTTTGGTACGGGATTCCATATATCCATGAACATGATCCTTTCCCTGGAGGACTCGCATACATCGAGTGGTTTTAACGTCGTCACCAGAGACAGTTTCACACACATACATTTTACGAAACAAAGTCCTCCGTCGCGTCTGTCTGTTTGTGTTAAACTCCAAAATTACTGCACCGATTTTCATGCTATTTTCACCAATGGATAAAGTGGTTCTCGTGGAAGGAAATTCAACCCCTTAAGGTTAAATAGGGCCCGTCGGGACTGCGGGATGTTGTCAGAGATACCGCGGACTCGACATAAAGGGTTAAGAAGGAACATGGGTGGTTTTTACTCAGTAGAAGTCTGTCAATCCCTTTTGCTTTGCCCAAGAGCGGAAGGGGTTATTCGATGATTTTCTACCCGCCAAAAAAAAAGGGTTAAATAGTAGAGACGAAAGTTTGTTGGGGTATTTTTCGGAATCCACGCGGGCGAAGCCGCGGGCAAAAGCTACTTATCAATAAAACTTAGCGCATACCTGTGTAATCGCCTTCGCCAGCAAAGTCAGCTATTCCGTCACTATCGTCGTCATTTTTATAAGTAGTATTTTCATCACCTACTTCTTTGTTTTTGTCGGAATGATGATAATTTTTAATTCCGTCATTATAGAAGGGATGTGTCTTCTCTCTGTTTGATTTTCCTTTGAAGGTTTTCGCTGATGCAATCACAACGAATACAAATAACAAAAATACTATTTTCATGTTTTAATGTAAATGTGCTTACTACTTAGAAATCCTCACATTTATGTTGTAAAAGCTATGCTTGCCGTCCTTATTTATATTGATTTTATACTGACTCATACTCATCATAGGGAAATACGCACAAACGACATAATATGTAGACATAATGACACACTGGCCTTTATTCAAGTTTGGCGGGCCCGAAAAACCATACGTAATTATGTCTGATAGTTTTTAGTCCAGAATTTAGCGACGAGTTTGGTGCTTTCAGTAGCGTCCATCAGCGTGCGTGCGTGTGAAGTGCAAACAAAATGGCGACAGCGACATCTATACATATGCGAACTAACGGCAAATCCTGCATCGCGCTGTCAAAGTTATCCGCGACATTTGCATATAATAGAAAGTCCTGACTTACATAATATGTCGGGCAGTTAGCCCACCAGACACAACACCCGTCTGGTCTGAGGATCCTCCCTTTTCTATGGGGGTTGAGGGACTTTAGACCCTGTTCCTCATCCCCCCCGACAGGTAAGTCGAAATCCCCCATAGTTTCGTATTAACTATTTGCTGTGACGATCCCTATTCATTTGCCAAGCCCAGTGAAGGTTGGTAGAGGTTCATGCTCTGTTTTCGTTTTGGTCATGCTGATCGCGCTGATCTATCAAAAAGAACAAAGTGTTTTATTTGTGCTCTTGACTTATAAATAAAAAAATATTGTAGTGGTACTGGTGTAGGTCCATGTGGAGCTCTGTTGTGGAACTATCCCACGGGATCGTACAAACTATTTATTTGGCATAATATCCAAATCCAGTAAATTTTGCGCAATAAGTAACATGCATCAATCTTTCTCATTTAGATATTATACGATGTCATGATATTTCTTTCAGACAGCTTTTAATTACTGAAATGTGTTGTTGAATTCTTTTGCATTAGCAACAATGAATTATCATTGTTTCTTTGAGATTTCATTATTTTATTTTATCTTTTTGTTTTTACTAACCCATATTATGGATGTTGCTTATACGAAATAAAGATTATTTTATTTTATTTCCTTTATTCATGTTATAACATATTAAATACATTTTTAAATATTAATTACAAAAAGGCATAAAAAAAACATTAAAAAATATAAAAAAATAGTGGTCCACTAGCATTGGGAACAGAGTCCGAACTACCGGTGTGACCACCGGTAGTTCGGCTCTTAAGAGAGGAACCTCCTCACAATGTGCGCCGTGTCCAGAAGTACTGCCTTCTGAATAACTTCAGATCCAGCTACCGAGTGAGAGTTATGTTATTTTATTTATTATTGATATTTCCAATAAATAAAATATTACGAGTCTAAAACAAAATAGCATATCACTTTGTGCGTTTTTCCTAACAAAAGAACAAAGCACAATGGAGAATAATAGACAATGGGAAGTACATTTTAAAAATAATTTTAAATGGCAAAACTAATACTCGTACTTATATTAATTTATATCCAAATATGGTAGCTCTAAGTCTAAGTCGATCATGGTAAAAATTTATATACCCAATGATTCATGACATCATCCGTCATGCTCGTGCCGCCAATTGCCAGCTAATATAGAACCCAACGGCGTGGCACGCAAGTATGGAATACATCAGACCATATTTTAATTTTTTTTCTTAGTGCCTTTGAAGTCACCTAAATTCAAGGGCATATTGGTCACACTACCGTCTGGTACACCAAAAGCTTACCCAGGCCTTTCCTTATAGGCAGATGATGATGTTAGGGTTGGCTTCCAGTCTTACCGGATGCAGATGAATACCGGTATTTTACATGGAGCGACTGCTTATCTGACCTCCACAACCCAGTTAGTAGGTACTGGGTAATGCGATATGCTTTGGTAAGACTGTCATGACGTGTCTCTAACGGTTGTCAAAGATCTTCGAATGACAGCCGAGACCTACTGATTAACATTTTTTCTGAGGCGCGGTGGAAGCCAAGTATGGTCTAGAACAAAAAAAATTTCGTAGTGGTGGGGAAAACAAGTGCCTTTCGTTTGCGTTAAAGATACTTTTACACCATTTATGAGCATTATGTCGTTTTCCAGATAATATTAGAACTTTCAACATTTTCCTAAAAGAAGGTCAGAACTGTAAATTATTAGGTAGGGTCGGAATGAAGTTGGTGTCGAGTCTGTATAATGCGCTTCTTAGCGCAAAAAACCTCTTCGACCGGCCTTTTTTTAAAAGCCGCTTTTAAACCATTTCGGCTTATTTCCTGTATAGCCCTACCTTTTATTTGTCCTTCTAATCGCGCTTAGTAAGAGCAAAGTGGGTCAAGGTCTTTTAAAATAATTTATCATGTAAGTTTAAATATTTATCTCATTGCAATCAGGTTTTTTATTTTATTTGGAACTGTACGAAACTAGGTTTTATTGTAGTTATGAAACCATTGGTTTTACTGTTTTTTCCTGTTATGGAAGAACAATAGAGTTGGCTTATCGATACACATATTGTTTCATGGCTAGTTATGGCTGACATGACGTCGATCATGCTGGGAAAAAACGATTGATAATTTCGAAATAACAATTATTTACCATTGTTACTGATTTTTATTTGGCATATCCGCGTTTCCGTTCGCTTTGATGACGAGCAACAATATCGAATTTTGCGTATTTGGGAAAATAACGTTCATCATCATCATAATTATGTCTAGCCTTTTCTCGATTGTGACAGTTACATGGAGCGACTGCCTATCTGACTTCCACAACCCAGTTAGTACTGGGTAATATAGGACCCCTGATAAGGCTGGTTACGACTGTCAAAGATCCAGTGCAGCCACGACCAGTGCGACGGCTTAACGTGCTAAACCCAGAATGTTTAGATATGAAGGTCACCCATGCACAGACTGACCTAGGCTAGCGCGGCTTAATCTTGAAGGCCAACCTGTGCGGTCGATATTATTTTAGGCACCAGCTCCTTCCACAAACATACCAGTAATGTATTTCCTAATATTTGCCGTGCGTGTCTGTACAGGAAATTAAAAAGAAACGTCCTTCCTCCCATCCGTTCAGGTATTTAAGTAACTATAAACATCACAGTAAGGTATAAATGGGATACCTACAAAATATGTTTTCATCTTTGTAAACCTAAGGATTGATTATACAACCCGTTGCGATTGCGGGTTTTTCGAAAGAGATACCGCGGCGTCGACACAAGGGCTAAGAAGGAACATGTGTGGTTTTTAGTCAGTAGAAGTCTTACACTCCCTACCGCTCTGCCCAGAGCGGGAGGAATCATTTGATGATTTCCCACCACCCAAAAAAAAAGTTACTCTGTTTTGTGGTGACAGCGACATCTATCGCAACCCATGCGAACTAATTCGCCAAATCCTGCATCGCGCTATCAAAGTTATCCGCGACATTAGCGTATATAGAAAATCCCGACTTACACATGTCGGGCATGTTACTGTGTCTTGTGGGCCTATGTACAAAGAATCGATAGCAATATCATTTTGATATTGAGGATTTTTTATGAATGGGGAATTCGATTAAGTATATTGGATTTCTTGTGATAATATGTTTCCGAAGTGTGTATGTAAATTCCTTTTTATGGGCAATGTAATCGAATAACCACACTGTGCAATTTCAGAACTATAGGTTTATTAGCTCTTTATACGAATACTCATTTCGTTTCCATTCTCGTTTGACTGTATACGGGGTGTCCCGTAAATAGCACGACATACTGCAGGGGGTGATAGCTAGGGTCACTACCTATCAATACAACACATTATATGTTCAGCAAAATCTGATGGATTTACAGTTTTACAAAATTTTCCGAAATACCGAAGAATCTCTACCTTTTTTTTTTTTTTTTTTTGGTGGGTGTAAAATCATCGAATAAATCTCTACCTTAAAACAGATTTTTAAGCATCTCGTAATGAAAAAATCCTTTTCTAGTACTTTTTTTACATCAAATTATTCGTGAATAGTTACTTTACTCATTGATAAGTCTTTTTTTATCAAAGACAAGAATGTTTTCAAGAAATACTATTTTTGTTTAAATTTGCACAGAACTATTTTCTTATCACTTAAGTTTAACCTACAGTGGTGAAAAAAAAATGGATGTGGCAGTTTTGTACAACAAACTGAAAAAATAGCTTTTTTAATGGTGATTTTGGAAAGATACAATATTAGTGCATTTTCATTTTAAAAAATACGAATACGAACGTAGTGACCCAAGCTATGGCCCCATGCAGTATGTCGTGCTATTAACTGGACATCCTGTATGTAAAACCGCGCTTCGGGTAATTTACTGCCTCGTTGGTTGAGTGGTCGCAAGCACAACTGTTGAGCATGAGGTACTAGGTTCGAGTCTCGGGTTGGCAAAACCCGAGATAATTTTCGATAGACAAGGCATTTGTTAAGCGTAGTCACTTCTTAAAAATACTAACAAATCCAAAATAGCCAGGTAGAAGATGGCTACTGAATATTTTGCGTACCATAATAGCACGCCTGTAATCTCCGAAGGGTTAGGCAGAGATGTACCTAATTTTGAATCCACATTTCGCCAGGTATGTAGTATGGGGCATGAACCGGGCAAAATTCCAGACTACGTGACTGCTACAACCCAAAAACGCTTTGCCAGATCTGGGAACTTAACCACAGATCTCATGCATTAGACTCAGGCAGTCAATCAATATTTTTCGTCAGGTTAAAGCTATTTAACACATCAAACGGCCAAATGAAGCCACATAGAAGCCATTCATATCATTCCGTACCCTCTGACTAATAAAATGTTTACGCCGGTCAATTTCATTAGTTTATTTATTTAAGCCACCGTTTTTATTTGCAACTAGATGAATTAATTCATTGCTGCATTCATTGGTTTTAATTAATCCGCTGGCCGTGATTTATGGGGGATTAATGTCGGTGAATGCAACAGGGTTTATAGTGCTGACTGCCATTGGTCTTTTCTGGCGCCATAATGCGTAATGTATAGTTTTATATTGCTTTTTAAGTAAGAATTAAGGAGCTCGTGGCTTAAGATAAGCCGCGCTTACCTAGGTCAGCTCGTGGATGGGTGACCATTATACTGATACCGAGTTTATTTGTGAATGATTAAAAAAATCGAATTAAAATATTTTTGTTTCACATAGGCCTACATGGGCACTTATAAAACGTCTATAAAAAGATGCACGGTTCGGTGCATTGGTCGATTCCTAAGGAGAAGAACCGGCAAGAACCTCCAAAGGTTACTCTTTTAATCTTTTAAAATCGTTTGGGTTAACAATAAGTTCCAGACATAATCTTGGTATTATACACACATGAAGACTATGCAGATTAATGTCTGAGATGGTCTACCCACACAGATTTGAGTGGACACGTCCAGTCAGTTGTCATTTGTCAGTTATCGTGGACCTTCCTTGACTTATAACTCAAGGAGCTCAACGTCACGACGAACAATAAAATATGCACGTTCGTCGTCGGTCCCGGCTGCCATATAGATCTTTGGCATTCTTTGGCAGTCGTTACAAGTAGTCAGTGGCCTGAAAACTAGTCTTACCGGTCTTAGGCAGTCGCGCCATGTTTCTAGCATTCAGCTGGATCTGGCTAGACTGGAAGCTGGTCCTAATATGTTTGGGAAAAGCTGGGCAGAAGAAGATATTGCCTTTAAGTAATAACATTATCATTGAATCAAACAATCGGTATGAGAACCCGGGCGCCGGAAAGTTTCGGAGTGGTGACCGCGAACCGAAAGAACCGGAAGGCCTCCCACTAGGTGGTCCGATGACCTGGTGAAGGTTGCGGGGATCCGCTGGATGCGTGCACACTTATGTCCAGCAGTGGATGTGTTTCGGCTGAAATGATGATGATGAATCAAACAAAATATAATATATTTCGCCTTCAAAGTAAGGAGAGTAACACTACCCGCTACATGACTATATTATGTGCACTTCTACTTACCTCTTCTAGTAACATTCGCATGAAGATTTCATATACAAATATATCTCCCCTACAAAGTTGTTGTACCTGTATCCTTACTTATGCATGTGTTTGTGAGTAATATGAGGAAAACAGCGAGAATATACTATTTACTTATTATTATTCTAAGCAAGTTGTTCCGCTGAAGAAACTTGATTAAAGTTAGCCATCCCTCGGACGAGGTGGGGAAAACGTGATGTAGGCTGGTGGAAAAATATGAAGGTGGCATACATAATTTAACTCTTAATAAGGTAACCAGAAGAAATGTTTAGTTGCAGTATCTTTAGGTTCTTTTACCATAATGCATCATTTAAAGGGGAAGTTATTACACGAAGTCACGTCGAAACACGTTACGTAAATCAGTCAGTTTTAATACTAAACGGGTCTTCTCCTGACTTCCATCTTGTCCTGAGGGTAGAGATAAGGTCGACGATGGAACGAGCTAACCCGAAGCTAAAAAGAAGCATATTATAATCATTATAATCTTGATCTATTCAAACTTCGAGTGAATTAGTATCTTTCAAGGCTACTCCACCTTAAACTGCATCATCGCTTCACATCAGGCGAGTCGTGGCAAACGCAAGTCATATGATTTAGCTGCGGGTCGTTCGAAACAGATACGCCTCTCCGGACACAAAGGGCAAAGAAGGCACATCGGTGGTTTTTAGTCAGTAGAAGTCTGACACTCTTTGCCGCTCCGCCCAGAGCGGCGGGAGTCATTTGAAGATTTCTCAACCTCCAAAAAAACAGGCCATACGATTTAAGTTTTTTCCTCAAACCCAGACAAATGATCAAAGTCCAACTAAAAGTAATATTAGTTCCAGATTTCAAATATTTCAAACACGAGGAGCGATGTGAACGTACGTATTACTACACTCCGCGTGTTCGTTCGTGGTAGGTGAATAAACCAGAATTAATAAAATAAAAACCCTTGTTTTATGGACGTCATAACGTATTTACACAGAATTAAAAGTTTTAGAGGCCAATAAAACGAAGGGCTATCAAATGGACCTTTCACCTTGGCCATATAAAGGGGCAATGTAACCAGTACGGACGTAATATTGTGACCTTACTACGGATACCGGACTTAGACAATTAGCACGTAAGTCTGACTTCAAACGGTGGTCCCGCGATGACCTCCGGCCACCGTAGACGCGGGCCTGTGGACGGTGAGTGATGGGCTAACTCGCCGTCCGTCCGTCTCACGACGAAAACAGGCCGTGTCGACAGCGCGTTCGTGTTCCACGCGCGCCTCAAAGAGATGTCAGCAACATGGGAGGGGCCCGAAAGGGCCGACGCCTGTCGGGGCTGCGGGTAATCCTCTGGTTATCGCGGCCTCGACATAGAGGGCGAAGAAGGAACATGGGTGGTTTTTAGTCAGTAGAAGTTTGACACTCCCTTTCGCTCTGCCCAAGAGCGGGAGGGGTTATTCGATGATTTTACACCCATCAAAAAACAAAAAAAAAAAGTCTGACTTCAAATCTGACCAAGGGGTATTGTATTGCTGGGTTTTGGAGATCAGATAAGCAGTCGCGCCATGTAACATGCTCGTATTCGCATCCGGTTAGACTGACAGCCGTCCCCAACACAAAAGGGGGAAACGGCTTGGCAGCTAAGTAGTACCTATGCTGTCAGAGTCCGATTTCTGCAGTAAGTCACAAGTACCCGTTCGATTTGGCAGACACTTTACAATACTTTTAGCCTATGGGCTAAAAAGTGTCTGCCAAATCGCAGATTATTTACTTTCTAATGGAATCAATGTTTACTGGAGTTTAAAACTTTCTGATTGTTAGTATCGATAGCTCTTTGAAAGTCTTCTTTCTTTGGAAATCGTTAAAATTTGATCGCTGAATTTCTTTTAAAAGTTTAGTATTTTATGATCGAAGTTTTAAAAGCTTTATTGGATAGTTGATTGAATGTATTGTAAGTAAGTTATCTGTTGGTATCTTTATATGGGAAACTAGATTTTTGATTTAAACGTTTTTTGGGGTTGTTTTATGACATTATATGTTCGGTTGGACATAATAATAATACTTAAACTTTTTATGATTTGAAAAGTTCAAATGGGTTTTCTAAAGATCCTAACCTAACACATGTACCTATACGTACAAGGTTCTAATTGAAGGAATAAGTTCAGAAACAAATCCTGATAACATTATACTCTTGCTAACTAAAGCAATCGTCCCACAAAGACGCTATCGTCACATTCATTATGCTCGGTGGACCCGGTTACGAGATCTCGACATAGAGCATCTTACATTTTTTCCCGAACGCCAAGGAAGAGTTATCTTGTTTTGAACAATTGAACGATATACATGAAGTTAATTTGTGAGACCAATCGTTTTGGTTAGAACGTGGGATAGTGTTCAGTGTTGATTTAATTATTGAAGTTAAGATTAGCCTATCCTTTCAAAATATTAATAAATAAATCAGGAATCAATAATACATTGTGATTAATACTTTGATTTTTCTCTACAACCACTCTCCTTCACTGACATTCCCTTTTTACCCGACTACGGCGAAGCCAAAATGAAAGGTAAGTAAGTAAGGTTTTGGCAGTCTATATATGTATACATACATATATGTATGTTCCGCCATAGGGCCTAATCTACTGAACGGATTTTAATGAATGAGGTGTCAATAGATTCGTAAGAATAACCCGGGTGACCTATGCTATATTCATTTTATATAAAAAAAATATCGGATACTAAATGTCAGATTCTAACATAAAAAAAAAAATTAATTGAGATTTCGGCTGCCCTCTATAATAATGTTACTTATTATTAAGTTATTTACTAAAATTGATTAAAGGTGTAATTTCTTGTTTTCTTCTTTTAAGAAAAATCTTTTGCAAAAAATCACAGACAAATAAAACCGCGGGGTTTTATTTGTCTGTGATTTTTTGCACAGTCGGGTTTTAATTTTTCAATTTTTTTATTAAAACTTGATGTGCCCTATTGAGCGCTGGTGATAGGTGCGTGTTGGGTATTTGTGGTGTTAGGTTCATTGTGTTTATGGATTGCAACCACTGCTACTGAAAACCTTGCTTTTAGACATATTTTTCAATCAGAGTTTCATCCCTGAAATATTTATTAATGCACAAACCAAGTGCAGCATACAGACATTCAAATTCAAACATTATTAACATTACATAATAAGTATGGCATTGGTAAGTACCTAAATTGAAGCGCAACATCCAATTATGCAAATAATACGTTGATAATCTAAATCAGAAACATAATAGTAAGTTTATACATATTATTGTAAATATCGATTATGATAAAATAAACATAATTGGTAATAGATCCATTCTAATATTTACCCGAGAGCGGGGCCACCAGGCCCAGTGGTGGCCGCCCCGGCTTACGAACAGTAAGTCGTGGGTTCACCGCTGCTATTTTTTTATAGCTTAATAATAACTGCCACTCGGGTCGATCTTTAGATTAAGCCGCGCTTGCTTAGGTTGGTCTGCGGATGGGTGACCGCCCATTACATACCAAGTTTCTTCCGTGCCTCAGAAAGCACGTCAAGCTGTTGGTCCCGACTGCCATTTATAGATCTTTGGCAGTCGTTTCAGGTAGTCAATGAGAAAGTCATCATCCCTAATCATAGTCCCAGCATTAACTGTGTTGTTGAGGTCAGATATGCAGTCGCTTTATGTAAAATACTGATATTCAGCTGCATCCGATCCGACTAGAAGCCAAAACCAACAATATTGGGGAGTGGTTAGGCAGATGATAGTCATGAGCTGTTTTCTGCAGCCTTGTACTGAAAACAAGGTGTTTAGAAACGGAACTACAACACTAATTTAAAGGGTGTAAAAACTCCCGTCGTAGCTGCGGGTTGTTCGTAAGAGATACCGCGGCCTCGATATAAAGGGCTAAGAAGAAACATGTGTAGTTTAACCAAGTCGGTAGTAGTCTGACACTCCCATTCGCTCTGCTCAAGAGCGGGAGATTTGATGATTCCGGTAGGGAGCGTCAGAATTCTATTGACTTAAAACCAGCCATGTTCCTTCTTATCACTTGTGTCGAGGCTGCGACTCTCTCTCGAACCACCCACAGCTCCGACGGGTGTCAGACCTTCGCGCGTGGAACATGAACGCGCCGTGGTCGGAAGCCCTCCCACTGACTTCGCTAGCATCACTGCTTCACAGAAGGAGGGGACGGCGTCCCGTTTCCTCTCGCCCGGACCATGGCTTGAACTAGGGTCGGACGCGAAAGGTCACCGCTGCCAATCGCCGCTACGAGAACACGGCGGGGCTCCACCCAAGCTAAGCAGTCCTCCACGGTGTGCTCCACCTTATCCTCCGACCGATTCTCGCAATCTACACTGCTTCCTAACATTACATATTTTGCATTTCATAAAGTTAATTATCGAAGCCCTTCTAGGCGTTAATTAAACGTCGAAATTAACAAAGCTGTAAGTCAATTAGATTTGTTATAGTTGACCGGACCTTCGTCAAGATAGTTAGCGAACTTTCATTAAATAGTTTTGGACATAACTGCCTCTATCTTGCTCTTATTATTCGCTATTTTCGCATGCCCACAATAATTAGACCGCTTGTATAGTAGGTACCTACAAAACGGAGAAAGCTTACAAGGTTCTTAAAATACATTTTTTCTTAAATGAATGCTTGATCAGTACCTCTACCATGAGTTAACACAGCCAAATCTCGCAAGCGTCTACGTAAATTATTTGTATGAAATATCGTACAGCGCCTCTAGCGGTCACGGAAATAATTACAATTCGTAACATGAGCACTATAGATGACGATAGGTTAAAAACCTAACGTAATCTATTCTATAGTTACTAACGTTTGTCAGCTGTCACCATACAAAACGGTACCATGAGCCACTAATTTCACTGAATCTATCAAATAATTCGCTTAAAATAGTGGTTACGTAGCTCACTAGCATTTTGGCGTGTGAAACATATGTTTACAACAAAATTATGTACGTTTTTGAGTCTAATGCAGTCAAAATAATGTCTGCAAGGCTTATTTGGTATGAAATATGTTAGTGGCCGCTGAATTTGAAGACCAACGACGTGAATAACGTGAATTTCGGGAAATGATTTTCCGAAATGAGAATTCATGTTAGAGACCAATTGCAAAATATAAATGAATGAAAGTTTATTAAACTTTATAGACTCTCTAAAAAATACTTTAAAGGTTAGTGCATATGTATGAATAATGTTACGGATTTGATGTCAACACAACGAGTTTCATTAGAACTAAAGGTACCATGCAGTTCTCTCATAACAAAACACAATAATTTTGAATAAAGTTGAAACATACCTTTCTATGAACTCTACCAACAATTGAAACTGAGGCACAGGGTCCTCATTGTTTTAAATAATCTGTTTGAATCTACTAATGTAAACTGTTAAACCACACAACACAGCTCTGTGACACAAGGTCAACAAACAAAATTACAAATTGAATAGACGACAGTGACATATTATAAGGAATAAAAATTCAAAAACCACTAAATACCATAAGTAGTCTAATAACCGTCAACTTTTCTATTTTGTCGGTTTATTTGTGTATATATCATTCTCTCCTCTTATTAGTGGGAAAGAAAGAAACAAAACATGAGTAGAGTGAAGTTAGCGCCTGCGTAAGACTCCGTAAATCTCATGGTGCAAGCACTATCGAAATCTATTTGATACACGTTAGCACGCTAGCGAGTTCAACGTTAGCGAGTAAGTTTTCTACGACAACTCATGGTAGAGCTACAGATGTTCGCTCGAAGTTTGCGTTCGATGTCGTAAAAATTGTGTCCCCCCCACTCTCTAATTTTCAAGAGGATTACAATTCAGAGAAAAGCTAAGTTGGTTTGCAGAACGTAAAAAGTTCTTTCAAGAAATATTTGTTTGAATAAAATTGTATAACTTATTTTTATTGATTCGGGAAACTGCAGCAGTAACTTTATTTTTCATTATTATACAATGAAAAACAAATTAAGCTTTGCTTGTTGTTTATTATTGGCATAAGCATAATTAGCCTAATTGTTACCACTCTTGGGTCACAAACCTCCTTTCTATGAGAGTTGGTAGGTAACACAATACTTGTCTTCGATTTTCTTTTTTAATATTATTCGGGCTCGCACGTTTTTTTCTTGTGTTCCTTTGGAAAAAATGTTTAATAATAAAAGACACAATTTCTAACCTACTAAATTGTTTTGTACTAATGCCACTTTTCAAAAACTTTTTACCCAGCGCAGTTTCTTGGATGAAATAATAGTTCGAAGGAGTTTCTTTTTTTCCAAGTATCTGCGTGGGTACTGAACCTTTGACCTAAGACTTATTAGTGGGACCCACTCAGCCATCACTACTTTATTAATTGGGCAATAAATAATGAATACTTTGTAAAATAACACACATTTTTCTTAAATTCAGGCTAAGGCCATATTTCCATCGCCGTCGCCTCCTTCTGCGAAGCAGTGATGCTGGCGAAGGAGGTGGCGGAACGCGAGAGGGAGAGAACCTCTCGTCCCAGCCGCCGCGGGAGGCGCTCCGGGCGTCGGGGGTCCCGCGATGACCTCCGGCCACCGTAGACGCGGGCCTGTGGACGGTGAGTGATGGGCTAACTCGCCGTCCGTCCGTCTCACGACGAAAACAGGCCGTGTCGACGGCGCGTTCGTGTTCCACGCGCGCCTCAAAGAGATGTCAGCAACATGGGAGGGGCCCGAAAGGGCCGACGCCTGTCGGGGCTGCGGGTAATCCTCTGGTTATCGCGGCCTCGACATAGAGGGCGAAGAAGGAACATGGGTGGTTTTTAGTCAGTAGAAGTTTGACACTCCCTTTCGCTCTGCCCAAGAGCGGGAGGGGTTATTCGATGATTTTACACCCATCAAAAAACAAAAAAAAAAAGTCTGACTTCAAATCTGACCAAGGGGTATTGTATTGCTGGGTTTTGGAGATCAGATAAGCAGTCGCGCCATGTAACATGCTCGTATTCGCATCCGGTTAGACTGACAGCCGTCCCCAACACAAAAGGGGGAAACGGCTTGGCAGCTAAGTAGTACCTATGCTGTCAGAGTCCGATTTCTGCAGTAAGTCACAAGTATTTTCATGCTATTTTCACCAATGGATAAAGTGGTTCTCGTGGAAGGAAATTCAACCCCTAAAGGTTAAATAGGGCCCGTCGGGACTGCAGGGTGTTATCAGAGATACCGCGGCCTCGACATAAAGGGTTAAGAAGGAACATGGGTGGTTTTTACTCAGTAGAAGTCTGTCAATCCCTTTTGCTTTGCCCAAGAGCGGAAGGGGTTATTCGATGATTTTACACCCACCAAAAAAAAAAAAAAAAAGGCCATATTTCCATTCCTTTTTTTCTCCCCCAAATTCTTTTCGCTATTCCTTTTATGAAATGCCAGAGATTCCATCTGATCCGCGATCATTTACTGCGTATAGAACCAAGATTTATTCACTTATTATATCTACCTACTAGCTTCTGCCCGCGACTTCGTCCGCGGAAAATTTCTTGTTTTAACATTAAATAATATCCTACGACACTTGGCAATACTATAGCTTCCCATTTGTGAAATAAATTTTGGAATCGGATCAGTAGGTAATTCCGAAGATTATCGAAGTGATCTTGTCTGCTCAAAGTTAGTCCCATAGTCGTCTTTTACAACACCCTGCCTCGCATTAAGAGATCTTTTATTGGTTGAGGCGGTTCTTGAATATCAGGGAGAACTACTTTTCCTGCAGCACAACACATACCATTTGGTTCATCGCTCCATTTCTTCGCAAAACACTTAGGACATGTTTTATTCATTTCGCCTATTTTCACAGTGCTTTGCTGAGCATAATCTATATTGGCATCGTAATTGAAAGCTGATCTATTTCCTTGAGCTAAATTCCGATTACGTGCTCTGACTGTAGCTGCTCGCTGTCTTTCTGTTGCTAGGCGCTGCGCACGTTCAGCGCTAGACTCCTGAGCACGGGCCTGCGATATTCTTACATTTTGGCTAGCAAGCCGCTGCGAGCGCTCAGCGCTAGTCTCCCTATCCCTTGTTTCAGAGACATGCTGCCTTAAATCAGAGAGACGCTGCGCACGATCAGCGCTAGACTCTCGAGCACGGGCCTGCGATGTTCTGACATTTTGGCTAGCCAGCCGCTGCGAGCGCTCGAAGCTAGATTCTCTAACGCGTGCTTGCGAAATGTATTCTCTATTTCTCGAGAGGCGCTGCTCATTTTCAGGGGCAGATTCTTCCATACGGCGTATTCGAGCTGCTGTTGTCTGGGATGTCTGTCGTGACAGTTGAGATTTCCTTTTAGGCATGATTTCTTTAATAGACAACTATGAAAAATACTACAAATGCTGTGTAATTTTACAAATAAACTACACTAAATTAACAGCGCAACAAAAATACGTAAAAATTAGAATTAAAAAAATTTGAGTATACTTAAAATAAGTAAAAATTTTAAAACTGATCAGATTGTTTATCAGACAAAACACCAAAGACAGATTAGTATTTTGTTCTATTCTAAATTACCTTAACTCAATTCAATTTTTATATATCGCAACTTGAGAAAATTATAAACAATCGTACAACAGAATTACGAAGTATTTGTGATACCAAACAACCGAAAGAATTTATTACAACGACATGGACTTTCATCAATTTTAACAACACAAAAAGAGACAAAAGACCAAAAAGAATATTGTTATCTATTCTAAATTAACTCAATTTTATTGATTGAATGCAACTTGAGAAAAATAAACATTACACAATCGTACAACAAACGAAAGAAAGTTGTAAATGTAAAAATACTTCGTGTTCGTTCTTCATCAACGAAGAATTTTTAGTTTTTTACATTTACAACTGAATTACTGAACGAAATTACGAAACAATTGAAAACAACTTAAACAACCAACCGACATCGAACAACCAAACAATCTCAACGAAACAACCGAAAACAACTGACAAGTTGACAACCAACAATATTAACAATTTATATCACGGATATCACCCAACTATCGTCAATATTGAAAAAATAAATTGAGAGGGTCATCAATCCACGGAAAATCTTAACACCGTGATTCAAAAAAGTGACGTAATTGCACAACGCCATCTATGGGTAAAACAATAAAACGTTCGCACAAAGCATGTAAAGCAGTATGAAAGAAAGATGTGCGTTTTAGTAATTTTATATTATCTCGGTAACTATATGACGAATTGACATACTGTAAAGGGCAAATCTTATCTCCATGATGTTAGTGTGATCATAAAATAACTTATTTTGATAAGGATTAATGTTTTGTTGTTGAAATAATCATCCAAACGTGAGTATGTCGAAAAATACTTTTTTAAAGCAATAAAAGATGTATAAAAGATAAAATATAAAAGATAGAAATATGGTGTCGCGGACTTTTTTGTAGAATTATTTAAGACGGACCAGACTGCTATACATTGTTATCAATTATAAATAACCGTTTAGGCAGCGCATGCAAAAAAGTCTGTTTAAAGAGGTATTTCTTTCCGACTTGTTAGACAAAACTTGTGATAGCTCGGCTAATATGCATGATATAAATATAATTTATAGCCTATAGCACTCAGGAATAATGTAGCTTTCTACCAGTGAAAAAATTTTTAGAATTGGATCATTAGTTCCGGAGATTACCCCCTACATACAAACTTACAAACTTACATACAAATTTTACCTCTTTATAATATTAGTATAGACAAATAACATAACATTATGCCTGTAATCTCCTAAGGGTTAGGCAGAAGTACACTTAATAGTACACCCACCTTTCGACAGTTATATTTAAATCCCTTTGAATAAGCTCGTTAGTAGGGTGAAGTTCCGGTCTCATAAGATGGCCGGTTCTGTAAAAAAGTAGTATACTAAAAAAGTTAGTTACCACTTCAAAAAGTTTATCGATTCGACGAAATATTTATTATTAAGATTAAATCTAAAGTTATTTCTCATTAATTTTAAGAATCTTATATTTTATCTCTCAAATTCCTTTACCAAATACAGACCAATGATTCTGTCAGTGATCTAATAATAGAATCGCTCAGTATTCACATCAGATGGTCGCCCCTCATCTCGCAATGTTCGGTGACATCTTCAATGTCTGCTTAACTGAGCGTGCTCATACTGGATTGTATTCACTTCAGTCTTGGGATTTACGTGTGTGGTTCTGTTGAAGATTGTTTTTGTATGAATTATTGATATGGCGAAAGTTATTATTATGTTCTGAACTGTTTTAATAAGAAATCCATCTTATTGCTTGGTATAGCTGCAATATCTCTCCGGCATGCTATTTTAGTTTCCTCAAAATGTTTCTTTTCGCTGACACAATTGATAAAAAACGAAATTGAAACACACATGAATTTAAAAAATCTGAGTTCTTGGGTAGCATAGTTATTGGAGACCACTCGAGACCTATGACTTCGCAGTCTGACGATCACACCACCACTAGGATATCGTATAGCACTCTTACAGCTGGAAAACATGATTCATCGGGGTCTATCCTAAATGGTCACAGCATTCAGTACGTTTGATTGACAGGCCTAGCCAGCCAGTATTATTGGCAGCTTGAAACTGATCCGTTTCAAACAGTCAGTAATGACAGGTAGGCTTAAGGCCCCTTGCACACGGCGACTTTTTACCCGACTACGGCGATGCCAAAAGGAAGGATAATGATTTTGGCAGTCTATGTATGTAGGACAGTCGTAGTCGCATGCCACCTTGCTAATGGCAACTAGCAGCTAACTGCTGTATCAATGAGAATGCCACAAAGGAGCATCAAGTATCAGTGGCATGACACTACGGCTGCCCTCTACAGTAATATTACTTATTAATAAGTTATTTACTTAAATTAATTTAAGAATTATTTTCTGGTTTTCTACTTTTAAGACCGCGGTTTTATTAGTCTACAATTTTATTCGTAGTCGGGTTTTAGTTTTTAAACTAGTGATTGCATCGCAACTGTACCAATGGGAACGCGCGACAGCATCTCTAAATAAATTCACCGTGGGCGAGGGGCCTGAGAGCGTCAGGGGAATCCAACGTGTCATTGAATGGGTGATTGGATTATTTATTTGATCGAAACCAATTTTTTTATGTAGACGCCGAGTAGACGAATTTTCCACACATAGGTACTCAGCAATGGCTTAGGAATTCTACAGAAAGTATTGTGTTATTGCTATCGAAAATGGTGACCTTGTGTGGATCGGTACAACTAATTTATACAAGGTGTTTTCGAACACTTTACGTAGCCGTCAACCAAGCATTCCACAAAAAACATAACTGTGGAATAAGTACGACATTTTTTTGGGATAAAATTACGGTAGAACTCAACGTAACGCGTTCAAAAAACTGTACTGATAGTTGTCTTGAATAGTACAGGCGTCATGGAAGTATTTGAAATAAAGTTATAAATACTTAAATAACTTGGGAACCTAACAAGGAGATTCCCAATAATATGATCGCAATGGCAGGGAGAACTAGCGCTTTTTACCCGACTGCGGCGAAGCCCAAAAGGAGGGTTATGTGTTTGACGTGTATGTATGGCCGTTTCTTTGTTCCCTCAAAACTCCTGGACGGATGAAGGGATTTGAATGAAGTATACGTCGTTAGATTCGTTTTGATGGCGCGAGTGTCACTGGCTACATTAAAATTAAAAAGCAAAGAAAAATTGCTAGTTTTAGGGGCCATATCGTGGATTTGAAAAAATAAAAAAAAAGTAGTTAAAGACTGAAAAGCAAATAACAAGCACATTTTAAATTAAATAAAACTTGGAAGCAGGCAATTTAATTTAATTCATAATTTAATATTCAAATGAACCCCTCATTTGAATATTAAATTATGAAATGAAAATAGAGTGAACCCCGCCTGCTTCCAAGTTTTGTTATTTGCTTGTTTTTTGGTTTTCAGTCTTTTCAGTCGGGTTTTTTAGTTTTTAACTACTTTTTGAGTATTTCTACACCCATTATTCAGATTTTTTTAGAGTTGAGTGAGTGCTTTTATTTACCTTTGACTTTGATAGACCAAGGGGGAAAAATACGTTAAACAGATGCCCAACAAAACATGTAGGTAAGTTACAAAACATATTATGTTCAAGAAAACTTCACTTACCACACAGCAACCGTTTCTACCGACATTTATTATTCTCCATAAATAACCTCATAACACCTGACGCCACATAAGCGATAAGATCCATAGCTAGTACGTTCATTCTGAGTGAACTATGTATTTAGTTCATTCGTTCTTTCGGAGCGATCCATAATGAGCTGTCAGAAACTTACGCTTACTCTATTATTAATGTAACATAGGCCTTTCGTGGCTTGATTAGATGCCTCGAATATTGTTCCTACTATAGGAATGACAAATTAAACTAATTAACGAAAAAAACGCTTATATACAGATACGAGTATCCTCACGCCTTTTTACAGCAGAACGCCACTATAAACATCCTCTTAATTAGTTTAATTTGTCCACGTTAATACATTTTTGAAAAGCCGTAAAGTTACAGTTCGTAAAATGGTCACAGACAATTGTTTATTTTTATTTTCTACCCCCCGTTGACGTATATCTATTATTATGCGTCGTTGGAGTATTATGCTCCTGAATCAGTAGACAAATTAAAGAGATGTACTGATAGATTTTTCTGATTATCTTTCCAAACTTTACAAGCGAAAACAGGTTGTATAAATAGTTTATACTTAGCCTTTCCCTACTACGGTGAGTATATTTCACATGGAGCGATAGCCTATACAACAGAGTTTTGCGTGAACATTTATGTTCCTAACTGTACATACATCAATACAGTGTAATTGCCGTGTAAATCGTCTAGTATTGGATAATGCACTTCGGAAATGCAGCGATTGTGGTTAGATTCCCGCATGGCGACAAGTATTTGATGCTACGTGGAGACAAATATTTGATGCCTGTGATGCTGTGGGCATTAATCATTATGTAACCTGTTTAGGTGTACAGATTCCTAATGCGAGATGGTAATTAATAATGCATGCGGTATTTTATCAGATCTGACATCCTACTTAGATAATAAAAACGCGAAAGTTTGTAAGTATGTATGGTTGGATGGATGTTTGTTACTCTTTTACGCCAAAACTACTAAACGGATTTGGATAAAATTTGGTCAACAGATAGTTTATAATCTGGATTAACACATAGGATAGTTTTTATCCCTATTTTATCTTCCCGTGGGATAATTTTTGAGTTGTAGCGGGCGAAGCCGCTGGCAACACCTAGTAAAGAATTACAACAAAACATGTTAAAAATATTAATTTTCTTCTCTCTCTCGATTCTTCCATACATGCTATCGTTATTTGTCTTGGCTTTTCAGTTTCTTTCGGCCATTTTATAGGAACATCTGCCTATCCATTTGGTTCTCAATTTCCTCGAAAGCATTTAAAACATTATGAGGCAAAAAAGAAATTCCATGGTGTAGGTATATTTTCATTAGGTATACAAATGCGAATTATGTAGTTTTTCGCCCGTCAAAAACCCATTAGTTTTTCGAATAATAATCATGAACACAATCATCACACTTGTAGCGGTCCAATGTAATTAATGTGCATATGTATTCTGTAAAATTGGTTACTTCAGATGATCGTATCTGAACAACCTTTTTCGCAATAAGAGGTAGGTTTTTTTCAAAATCCCTAGACGATAGCCCAAGAATTAAAATAATTAAATTAATCTCAATGGTACGTATGGTACGTGCGTGAACTGTGAGTTAAGCAAGGTGGGTACACTTGAGGTGACAGACATGGGAACAGGGAACAATGCACAACAAGACCGATGGTGCGGCACAATTTAATGAGATCCACCACTTAGGGCTGTCGGAAGATAAAAATATTTGTCGTTAAAATAAAGTTTTTTTTTTTAAAGCTGCAAACTTGAAATTTAGTGGGTTGACCAAATTGCCACTTTAGCAGATCATAATGATCATAATGTTAACTGCGTTAAAATTCGTAAAATGGTCACAGACGCAGTCAAAATTACGAGTGGTCCAGTTTATGAATTTTGACGCATATTTATTTCATATTATGATCTGCTAAAGTGGCCATTTTAGACCTCCAGTGCCCATGTATTGTGAGACAAGCCCATTGCCAGTGATCGTGCACATTTCAAAATTCAAAAATATTTTTAATTTAAAACCTAATGACAATTCGCCTGGTTTGGGGTTATATTCTACTGTGAATAGTAGAGGAAAGTCACCAAATATGAAATAGTATCTTAATATGGAATACCTTCATTTCTCTAAGACTATAAGTATGAAACGCAACACTCGACCATCTTCTGTTCCATTCGGTCTACTAACACGTACGTGGTGCAATAGACCGAATGGAACAGAAGATGGTCGAGTGTTGCGTTTCATACTTATAGTCTTAGAGAAATGAAGGTATTCCATATTAAGATACTATTTCATATTTGGTGACTTTCCTCTAAACGGGGCATGGGTGTAAATACCCGGTATACTATAGCAGTATTTGGGCGTAACTAAAGTAAACGTATAAACTCAAAATCTACCTAGTATAAAAATTTGAAACTTTTCTTACTATATCTCCGTAAACTTATATCTCCGTAACTAGAAGGTTCCCAGGTAGGTACCAGAACTAAAAAAAATGACGGAGAGAATAAATGCCTCTCGGACATCAGACCTACACGAATTTTATTCAAACGTTTCTCCACAAACTTAGTGGCGAGAGTAAAGTTCACATTCACGAGCCAGGCCGTGCTGTTTATCCAGCCGGGTGCTATTGACACCATAAAATCGCTCATCCGTACGCAATAGGTTCGTGGCTGTGGACAATGCCTCCCATCTTTTACGAGTGACGCTAAATACACATGCATTATCCGGCTTCCACTGAACACAGTTGTAATAGGGATGTTTACTGACTTTAAAAAATGTGATTCTAATTAGTCCGTCTGTTAGATTATCGAATAATATTGGATACGTATTTTTTGTTTTATCAAATCAATAAAAATTGACGAAAGTAAAACGCGTCAAATATTTGAGTGGGGGTTGGTGACGTCACTGACCGCAAAAAAAAGTCATACCGCTAAATAATGTCTATAACGTCACACGAGTTTTCAAAGCACTGTATGTGCTTTGAAAACTCGTGTGACGTCGTCTTCATTGTTTGTTTACGTGAAAAAAGAAAAAATACGTGTCCAATATTTTTTAGCAATGTGTATGACGGACTAATCGGATTTTAATTTGTTAACTACCCTATTAATTAAGAGAATAGTAGATCCTATTGTTGCTACCAGTTAAAATGTCAATAGCGGTCATTGTCCCACCTACGTTTAAAGTTCGTAACTTTGAAATCCAATAATAAGCCTGTTCATGTCTTGAATCTATCAAAGTCAAAGAGAGAGAGATTATCGTGATCTTCAACTTTTTGCTAATGAATCAAAAGGAAGGGTAATCCCTTCCTTTTGGCTTCGCCGTAGTCGGGTAAAAACGATACACGGTTCATTTGTATTGGTTCGAAGATATATTAGGGAAAGGGCAATGACCGCTATTGATTTCTTAACTGACAGCAACTATAGGGGAATATGAATTGTCTCCATTTTCCTGGTCGTAATCCAATTTACATGGTATTTCTTCCATACCTTTCTGTTGGTTGTCATCCTAGAAGTTTCATCATTTCACCTTTATCATCGTCCTTCTATCGATTATTTAGGCTTCATGTATAAAGCAAAAACCAACTAAAGTCCCTTTTGGGCAAAAGTGAGTTACAGATACCGTTAGAATCTCCTTTTCAAGATCTTCATATTGGCAAACCCGTTTTCCGAGATGAAGCTTCGTTCTTGATTTAGCTTTTAGCTAAAGTAACTTAACAGGAGATTTTTTTAAATAAAGAAGAGACAAAGCCCAAAAATATTTTCTTAAAAGATAAGAAAACATTGCCGCTACAGGAAAAACCACTAATCTGCAGCACCCATCAAGCCAATCCTTCATTTTTCCTACTTGACTAGAGAATTAAGTTCCTTTTTCTCTTCCATCCGAATAATGAATACATTAAGATATCAAAAACACACGTACTCTCCTTATTATCAGATGTTTTAATAGAATTTTCACGATTCGAGCCTTTTTCGATACGATTTTCTCGAAACTTACATTGTGTAGTTAGTTGGGTTTCGCAGAAAGGGGACGTTCTAACCATCCACAGTCATACTTAACATTCACCTGATTCGAAAATTTCTAAAAAATATATATGAAAACTTCAAATGAGTGATATCTAAAAAGTGGCAACCCTGCATCCAATAAAGGCCGATGGGTCACACTCTGCATTTTTAACGAGAAACGTGACGAAGTTACTGGAGACCTCAAGATAATGACTTTGCACGCCACACTGGACGTCAATGGCGCGGCTTTCTCGCAATACCTAAAAATCTTTATTTAAAATTAGACGGGTCTTTTGATGTTGAATTTGCATTAGAAAGACTTGACTGATTTAGAAGTTGGTGTCTTTAAAAGCTTGTACAATTAGTGGTTTTTCAACTTGTACAAAGGAATAAGTAAGTATTTTATTATCTGCCTCTCTCCTCATTGCAGCAAGCATTGGAGTGTCACAGATTCCTTTTGAATTAAAGCTAAAAAAGAATTACCATAGAGGTAACATTGTCAAGAAGATTGATTCACTAAAAAGTTCCAGACTATAAAATCAATTTTTGAACGCAACTCAATGAACTTTTAAAAATGTCAGAAGGCAAAGTCGAATCCATCAGGCTGGGAGAAAATATTGATGATACAATAAAGCTTGGCCTTAAGGGACCGTAGTTTTGGGCCAAACTTCGTTATCTTGAAGTACATGATATTTGACGTTATTCGGGAGACGTGAACAGCTTTGGCCGGTCTTGAACGTGTCTATCATTGATTCATTGTTGAAGTTGTAAGTGCTGTGGATTAGAAACAGTTTAACAGCTATACTCGATGTCAACGTTGACGAAGATCTTAATAAATTTCTTCTTTTCTTAATATGATCTAACTCAAACTAACGCGCACGCTTCCTCCAACCTGTATGGACAACATTCTGTCTTTCGTCTTTTGGATTGAGTCTGTTCCAACCACTATTTTTAGAATTGCCTGTACCTAAGAATGTCCATATTTAGTTAACAACATAACATCACGCCTGTTATCCCCGAAGGGTTAGGCAGAGGTATACCTAATAGTACACCCACATTTCGCCAGTTATGTTTAAAATTAAGTCCCATGTAGAAGGGGGCGAGCCTATTGCCATCAACTGGGCACAAATCCAGACTACTTTTTTTTTTTTTTTGTGGTGGGTGTAAAATCATCGAATAACCCCTCCCGCTCTTGGGCAGAGCGAATGGGAGTGTCAGACTGCTACTGACTAAAAACCACCCATGTTCCTTCTTCGCCCTCTATGTCGACTACGACTACCCGCGGCCCACAAATCAAAGTCCAGACTCCTTGACTGTTACTGATAAATTCCTAATGGAAAAAGCCAATAACACTTTGCCGGACCAATCACACTAATATTATAAAGGCGAAAGTTTGTGAGTGTGTGAGTGTTTATGTTTGTAGCTACTTCACGCAAAAACTACTGAACGGATTTGGATAAAATTGGGTACACAGATAGTTTATAGCCTGGAATAACACATAGGATAGTTTTTATCCCGATTTTATCTTCCCGTGGGATAAATTTTGAGTTGTAGCGTGTGAAGCTGCTGGCAACACCTAGTGATTAATAATTATAATTTAATAGCGTACTTAATCATTTCAACTTATCCGTTCAGTTAGAAGACATCATCTGGCCAGCCAAACAATTGCAACATTTTAAATCTCTTGCGGTATCGTAAATGCTACAATTCCCGTACCCTATCTGGACAAAATGTTTCTACAGTGCAATTTCCGACTCCAGGGAACATTTTTGATTACAATACAAACCGCATTGTGTACCCGATATCGCTTGAAAACCCATTCAATTTGTTAAAAGGTCCCGATATGTTTTGGTACTTACATATTTAGAATCGATTCCCCGAAAAGGTTTTTGTATTTTTTCGTCAAGTATAGCTTATTAGGCTGGGGAGGTTTATTTTGGTTCGTTTTCGAGTTTATTATACCAAAAAGGTTACCTTCACAAGTTGGGTTGGAAATACTAATGATTTGGCTAATTAGTGTACTTAATTGACCCGCATTATAAAGCCATTCTATCTTTAAAGCCTATGAATGGTATTTAATGCACTACGCAGCAAAACATGGCCTGCAGGATAATTCTGAAGAAAACTGAAATGGCATGCTAGAATGTACAATATTATACCACATGTTTTGTGGAATTCATGATGTCGAAAGAATGATTTATTCAATTATAATCCAACGGAATGTGCTTAACAACCGTTCGAATTGGTATATAAACTATACCAAAGTTCCAGAATGTCTTTAATGACGATGTCTATCAAAACCACAAACTAACTTCTTTATTTTTTTTTAAAGAAATCAGATGTTCTATATCTGGCAGCCGGGACCAACAGCAACTGCTTTCCGAGGCATGAAGGAAACTCAGTATGTAATGGGCGGTCACCCATCCACAGACCAACCTAGGCGAGCGCGGCTTAACCTAAAGATTGACCCGAGTGGCAGTTATTATAAAACCACGAGCTCCTCGCCAGAATATACTGTACTCATAGGTACAAAAGTCAAAGCTATAAATAATAATAACAATTACTGTTACACTATAAGTGAAATCTTATGTCTGCTAGCTGCTTATTTCCCTTGAGGATGGGAATGAACTCAATGTAGGAAGCTGGAGCGCGAATAGTCACTTTAAGAAATGTTTAGGTATTTTTTACACATGACATACTCGTAACATTATGTAGTTAAGGATAAATCGCAGAGGTAGTTAGCCCTTTATAGTACATCCACACAGTTTTCTGACTGGTAAAACGTTCGACTTAATTTTGCTTGTGCACCTGCACTGTTCTTATCCTCAAGTAACATAAAACATTCAATAGAATGTTATTAAATTCCACACTTGCGATTATAATTTTATTCACGCAACTTTATAAATATAAACCATTTATTTAAGGTTAGTTTCTTATTTTTCTAAACCCTAATAAAATGGAAAGGAATTACTGTTCTGTCTAAAGTCCTTAGTGGGAATGTCTGGTTTGTATTTCATTTAGAGGGTTCAGCACACCTGTATTTCTTACCCCTCACGTAAAGCACGCTTGATTTAATTACGTCACTATAGATGAAGGGTGACCTTTTCCGTAGCTCACAACAATTTTCAATTTGTTTGATTTTGAGTCTAATTTAAATGTAATGTTTGAATGTAATGTTTGAAGTTATTTTAATACTTATCTCGACTTAGTGATGCACGTTGCCAAAGTCTAAATTGTATGTCTCATTTGCCTAGCGGTCGCATGCGTGACTGTTGAGCATGAGGTTCTGACTTCGATTCCTGGGTCAGACAAAATGTAACTAATTGGATTTTTTTTTTGTTGTCATGGCAACAGGCTCGCCCCTAAAATTTAAAATATGTATGGCTACCTGCGGTACTCAGAGATATTTACCTAATGATTACTTAAGCAGTCACTTAGTAAAATTTTGACGTACTTTTGTAAGACAAAACTGTCAAAACCTTTACTAAGTGATGGCTTAAGTAATCATTAAAGCTCTCTGAGTGGGGCAGGAAGTGTGGGTGTGCTATTAGGTACACCTCTAGCTCAGCTCTATCGCTACTAAATCTTCTAACAGAATGTGATGATAATCATCAATGTAAATCTACCAATAACTCCATCCATTAAGTTTCTGCGACCTCCCTTCGATACAGAACCAGTGAGGTGTCCAATTAGTAAGTCAAATAATAATCGGAAACGCAGGATTAAGAGGTGTAATGAATATACAATGAGATTTAAATGAGCTCATCAGTCGCTGACGTAGTGCTGAATAGATCTTAATGCTAGAGTAGTACTCTCCTTATTATGAACGTTCTGCGAAGTTATTATATTTAGCAAAGCTTATTTATTTATTTATGTAGGTACACACAAAATACAAAAAAAAGGAAAATATATAAAAAATAGAAGAGCACAAAGGTACTGCTTATTTCTAAAGAAATTTCTTCCAGCAGACCTGCGAGAGGAGAGTTGGATTAGAAATATAGACACAGTGTGTAGAAAAGACAAACAGAAACTTGAATTAAGAAAAAAAAATTGTATCGATATAAAATAAACATACATACAAATATATACACATATAAAAAAAATAACACTTGTAATATGAATATATACATATTATTATCTATACTAATATTATAAAGAGGTAAAATTTGTATGTAAGTTTGTAAGTTTGTATGTAGGGGGTAATCTCCGGAACTAATGATCCAATTCTAAAAATTTTTTCACTGGTAGAAAGCTACATTATTCCTGAGTGCTATAGGCTATAAATTATATTTATATCATGCATATTAGCCGAGCTATCACAAGTTTTGTCTAACAAGTCGGAAAGAAATACCTCTTTAAACAGACTTTTTTGCATGCGCTGCCTAAACGGTTGTTTATAATTGATAACAATGTATAGCAGTCTGGTCCGTCTTAAATAATTCTACAAAAAAGTCCGCGACACCATATTTCTATCTTTTATATTTTATCTTTTATACATCTTTTATTGCTTTAAAAAAGTATTTTTCGACATACTCACGTTTGGATGATTATTTCAACAACAAAACATTAATCTATACTAATATCTATACTAATATTATAAAGAGGTAAAATTTGTATGTAAGTTTGTAAGTTTGTATGTAGGGGGTAATCTCCGGAACTAATGATCCAATTCTAAAAATTTTTTCACTGGTAGAAAGCTACATTATTCCTGAGTGCTATAGGCTATAAATTATATTTATATCATGCATATTAGCCGAGCTATCACAAGTTTTGTCTAACAAGTCGGAAAGAAATACCTCTTTAAACAGACTTTTTTGCATGCGCTGCCTAAACGGTTATTTATAATTGATAACAATGTATAGCAGTCTGGTCCGTCTTAAATAATTCTACAAAAAAGTCCGCGACACCATATTTCTATCTTTTATATTTTATCTTTTATACATCTTTTATTGCTTTAAAAAAGTATTTTTCGACATACTCACGTTTGGATGATTATTTCAACAACAAAACATTAATCCTTATCAAAATAAGTTATTTTATGATCACACGAACATCATGGAGATAAGATTTGCCCTTTACAGTATGTCAATTCGTCATATAGTTACCGAGATAATATAAAATTACTAAAACGCACATCTTTCTTTCATACTGCTTTACATGCTTTGTGCGAACGTTTTATTGTTTTACCCATAGATGGCGTTGTGCAATTACGTCACTTTTTTGAATCACGGTGTTAAGATTTTCCGTGGATTGATGACCCTCTCAATTTATTTTTTCAATATTGACGATAGTTGGGTGATATCCGTGATATAAATTGTTAATATTGTTGGTTGTCAACTTGTCAGTTGTTTTCGGTTGTTTCGTTGAGATTGTTTGGTTGTTCGATGTCGGTTGGTTGTTTAAGTTGTTTTCAATTGTTTCGTTCAGTAATTCAGTTGTAAATGTAAAAAACTAAAAATTCTTCGTTGATGAAGAACGAACACGAAGTATTTTTACATTTACAACTTTCTTTCGTTTGTTGTACGATTGTGTTATGTTTATTTTTCTCAAGTTGCATTCAATCAATAAAATTGAGTTAATTTAGAATAGATAACAATATTCTTTTTGGTCTTTTGTCTCTTTTTGTGTTGTTAAAATTGATGAAAGTCCATGTCGTTGTAATAAATTCTTTCGGTTGTTTGGTATCACAAATACTTCGTAATTCTGTTGTACGATTGTTTATAATTTTCTCAAGTTGCGATATATAAAAATTGAATTGAGTTAAGGTAATTTAGAATAGAACAAAATACTAATCTGTCTTTGGTGTTTTGTCTGATAAACAATCTGATCAGTTTTAAAATTTTTACTTATTTTAAGTATACTCAAATTTTTTTAATTCTAATTTTTACGTATTTTTGTTGCGCTGTTAATTTAGTGTAGTTTATTTGTAAAATTACACAGCATTTGTAGTATTTTTCATAGTTGTCTATTAAAGAAATCATGCCTAAAAGGAAATCTCAACTGTCACGACAGACATCCCAGACAACAGCAGCTCGAATACGCCGTATGGAAGAATCTGCCCCTGAAAATGAGCAGCGCCTCTCGAGAAATAGAGAATACATTTCGCAAGCACGCGTTAGAGAATCTAGCTTCGAGCGCTCGCAGCGGCTGGCTAGCCAAAATGTCAGAACATCGCAGGCCCGTGCTCGAGAGTCTAGCGCTGATCGTGCGCAGCGTCTCTCTGATTTAAGGCAGCATGTCTCTGAAACAAGGGATAGGGAGACTAGCGCTGAGCGCTCGCAGCGGCTTGCTAGCCAAAATGTAAGAATATCGCAGGCCCGTGCTCAGGAGTCTAGCGCTGAACGTGCGCAGCGCCTAGCAACAGAAAGACAGCGAGCAGCTACAGTCAGAGCACGTAATCGGAATTTAGCTCAAGGAAATAGATCAGCTTTCAATTACGATGCCAATATAGATTATGCTCAGCAAAGCACTGTGAAAATAGGCGAAATGAATAAAACATGTCCTAAGTGTTTTGCGAAGAAATGGAGCGATGAACCAAATGGTATGTGTTGTGCTGCAGGAAAAGTAGTTCTCCCTGATATTCAAGAACCGCCTCAACCAATAAAAGATCTCTTAATGCGAGGCAGGGTGTTGTAAAAGACGACTATGGGACTAACTTTGAGCAGACAAGATCACTTCGATAATCTTCGGAATTACCTACTGATCCGATTCCAAAATTTATTTCACAAATGGGAAGCTATAGTATTGCCAAGTGTCGTAGGATATTATTTAATGTTAAAACAAGAAATTTTCCGCGGACGAAGTCGCGGGCAGAAGCTAGTAATGTATAAACATACATACATACAGAATATTACAGTATAGAGGAGAGGTAATGTTTTCTAACTTGTTTTTTGAAAGTAAACAAAGATTTAGAGTCTAGAATTTTAGGCAGAAGTGAGTTCCACAGACGTACTGCGTGAACAGAGAAGCTTCTGTTTTATTATACAAAAAAAAAGAAATAGGGATGTTTCTTGATTTAATAAAATATGATTCTGTTTAGTTCGTCAGTTAGATTTTCGAAAAATATTGGATACATATATAAATATAAAATTAATTAAATTCTGACGTCCAGTCTTAGCAAAGAGTATCGTATTACCTAGTACTAACTGGGTTGTGGAGGTCAGATAGGCAGTCGCTCCATGAAAAGTACCAGTCTTCAGCTGCATCCGGTTAGACTGGAAGCCGACCCCAACATAGATGGGAAAACATTGCCGACTCGTAGTCACACCAGATTGTCACACCAGTGTGACTAACAGGAATTTTATTCTCGTTTGTCACACCACTGATTTTTCCACACCATTTATACCTAACTAGTGTTGTCCAAGTTACACTACTAGTGAATTAAAAAACCCTTTAAACTACGATTTTCTATTAAATTAAAAACTTTCGTTTGCATTGCCATAGGAACTACTGGGCATTTACAGCTGAATGTAGGCTAAACCTTGCACTACTTACTTAAGTCTTCTGAGCGTGTGTTTATAACTAACTAAACGGCTGGACCGATTTTGATGTTTTTTTTTTGTGTTTTTGACCACACACACCGTGTATTCGAGAACGGTTGCCGGGACGTGCCGCTCGTACTCATAATATAAATCTTAGTACCGCAAAGGCTGAAAACCCGCAACAGCTTCTTGAAGTGTGTACCCCCGCTCACTGGCGAACGCTCTAAGGAAAGACTTTAAGCTGTGGCGAGATAGCCTTTCCCTACCCAACCCAATTGTGTCACTTGCCGAAAATCTTCCGCCTGGACACGAGTTGCCATGGCTGACCTGGAAGTATCTAAATAGTCTAAAAAGACTCCGGATACGGCTGAAGCAAGAAAAATCTGTCCAGGTGGAGACTCTACCCTGTAGTGTAAATGTGGTCTTGCCCCACAAACTATGGGGCACTTAATATCGAGTGCCAAACTCGTCGCCAATTATGTGCCGACTCAATTTAAATTGTCATCAACGCGCTAAGAAGAAGAATCCGATTTATATTCAATCATCAGGTCAACCTTATAGCCTTTGAAGGAATTATCTTTCAACTCCTAACCGTTGAGGAGTTGTACCTTCCATCATCAGCGCATCCTCATGAGATTATAATCATCAGACGCAAACACATAAACAGCTTTAGAACGTATCTATATGGAAAACGTAATCATTGCCTATAAAATTGAGGTTTGTCCTCGATTTCTCAGGGATCCTTACATCAGATCCTGATTTGGGGACAATGCAGCAATGGGACCACCTCGGGAGTACAGCCGTTCAAACAAAAAAATAATTTTGAAAATCAGCCATCAATTGACGGAGATATGCGCGGACATACATAAAAAAATACATACACATAAATAGAAAATCTCCTCCTTTTTGGAAGCCGGTTAAAAAGTAGAAAAATCGAAACAGTCGGTAAATGCCGCCAATCAGCAGATCGAGTTTAGTAGAATAAAAAGGTACTGCACTAGCAATTATCGTATACATGGTGTAGAAAAATCAGTGGTGTGACAATCGAGAAAAAAAATCCTGTTTGTCATACTGGTGTGACAATCTGGTGTGACTACGAGTCGGTAACGTGGGAAAAGGCTAGGCAGATGATGATGATGATGATGATGTAGTGACGTCACAAGCCCTTTTTTTTGTAGGTGAGAAATCATCAAATAAACCCTCCCGCTCTGGGCAGAGCGAAAGGGAGAGCCAGACTTCTACTGATTAAAAACCACCCATGTTCCTTCATAGCCCTTTGTGTCGAGGCAGCGGTATCTCTTTCGAACAAGCCGCAGCCCCGACGGGATACGTCTCAAATTCAAACCAAGGACACGCTCCTCTAATTTTTCGAAGCAGATGATGATGATGTAATCAGGATGTTAGTTTGAGGTGTGAATTTCGTATGACAAAAATACACAATTTAAGATGAAAAATTCAAAAGCGTTCTCGATAGAAACGTTATCATTACCATTGTGTATTACCCTGGTCCCTTCTGTGCAATTCATTCCAAATGCTACTAAAACTAGACGAAAGAATTGCCTATAAGCATAAATAAAATTCGTCTTCACAATCTACGATGAAAATGGTACACGAAAGCAAGAAAATTAGAATTTTGTTGAGTAAAATTCTAACACCGAATATAAATGAGTGTCCAGAGATCACTTGCAAAGAAATAACTCTAATAGAGTTGCTAGAAGATAAAAATAAAAATAAAAACAAAGATTATCTACTGCAGTACTCCAAGTAAGTAAGTTTATTAAGTGTGACAAGTTCGTAAAAGACATGTCTGAAACAATAGGGGATCGGACTGGGTCAAAAAAAAAATATTCAATTTAGTCCGTCAGTTAGATTATCGAAAAATATTGGATACGTATTTTTGTTTTATCAAATTAATAAAAATTGACGGAGATAAAACGCCTCAAGGAGCGATGGTGTGCTGAGTTCGACCTCTCAGTGAACCCCACAAAAACTGAACTTGTCATGTTTACCCAAAAACGAACGCTAGGCCCTCATCGCCTACCTAAGCTATTCGATACTGAGCTCCAGGTAACCAACGAGGTCAAATACCTGGGAGTTATCCTGGACAGTAAGTTAAATTGGAGCAGTCATCTTGACAACAAGCTTAACAGGGCCTGCATCACCTTTTGGCAATGCAGGAGGATGATAGGTAAGAAGTGGGGCCTATCCCCTAAAATTATACTTTGGCTTTACTGCGCGGTAATCCGACCCATGATCACCTACGGGGCAGTGGTCTGGTGGCCCCGAACCAAATTAATCACAGCGATAAGCAAGCTGCAACGTATGCAAAGGCTCGCCTGCATGGCGATCACAGGCTGCATGAGGACAACTCCGACCGCAGCTCTCGAAGCGATACTGGGGCTTCCGCCGCTCCACCTGTTCATTCAGCAGGAAGCAACGATGACGGCGTTGCGCCTCAATACGCTACAACTCTGGGGTAAGAAGTGCACGCAGCATACTGCGGCACTAGAGGGAATCCAAAGTGAGTTCCCCCTGGTGAAAGCTGTTAACGATCGAGTACCCAAACAGTACGTATTCGATAAGAAATACAAAATCCAACTCCATGAGGACCACCGCTGCGCGACGGATCTAAAACAGGTACTGGTACTGGAGCCGGGGTCTTCTCGGAGGACCTCAACATCCACATAGCCGTACCTTTGGGGGCCCACAACACTGTCTTTCAGGCAGAATGCATGGGCATCTCCCTGGCGGCATCTGCCATCTTGGCTCGGGAGGTAAAGGAACACTCCATCCGCATACTCTCAGACAGCATGGCAGTGCTGCTGGCATTAAGAAGCCACACGGTGAATTCCGGGCTAATACACGAGTGCCACCAACGCCTGAACCAGGTTGGTAACCTCAATAATATAACCATTCAATGGATCAAAGGACATAGCGACTCCCGAGGCAACGATGCAGCGGACGAACTCGCTCGAAGGGGCTCGAGCATGGCGGCGGTGGGCCCAGAACCCATCGTGCCGCTACCTTTCGGCTATCTTCGCACGCTGGTAAGGAAACGTACCAAAGAACTTCACGCCAAGCTGTGGCTAGACCACGGCGAGTGTAGGCAGGCCAAGAAGGCGCTTCCCGCCATCGACGCTCGCCTCACCAAAGAAGCGCTCCGGCTAACTAAACTGCAGCTACGCACAGTAACGGCTGCCATCACTGGACACGGTACTTTTAACAAGCACCTCTTTGTTATAGGAGTCACAGATAGTCCTCTGTGTCGAGCCTGCATGGAGGAAGAAGAAACAGCAGCCCACGTGCTCCTGCACTGTCCGGGGGTTGCCCCATACAGGGCCAAATACTTCGGTGACCCAGGTACTCTCCGCGAGATTGCCAGTAACACCAAGGGGTTGCTGGCTTTTCTCGGGGAGCTGGGGTGGATCGAGTGATATTCCCACCCGCACGTAAAATACGCGCATTGAGCGTGGAGTTGCGGACACCAGCCCGTTATACTTATACTTATACTTAACGCCTCAAGGATTATGAGTCCCGGTTGTGACGTCATTTGTAGGTAAAAAATGTACTGACATGTGTACGTGACGTTTTCTTCGAGGAGTTAACGAGTTTTTGAAGCACTGTATCGTCTTAATTTTTTGTTTATGTGGAAAAAGAAAAAATATGTGTTCAATATTTTTTGGAAATCTGTCTGACGGACTTATTAGTTTTTTTTTCCGATCCCCTATTGTATTAATTTTTGGTTTATCCTGACAGAATACTAAAAGCGACTTTTACATAATCTTAAATACAGGGCATCCCACGGCTATGTCACATGGAGGGAAAGTACCTTGAATATTGTAGATGGAACATTTTACTGAAAGAAGACATTATTTTAATTTAAAAAACAATTTAAACTGCATTCATGGATTTTTAAATAATTACATGGTTGAATCGGGAAACGAACCCGCCACACTTAGCAAAAAATAATCCTATGATGAAGCCTTTCGATCGGTATGATAAAGCTACAAGGCTATTTTTTTTTTTTGTGTAGCGGCTTCCATTCCCGGTTCAAACATGTAATTATTTAAAAATCTATGAATGTAGATTAAATCGTTTTTAAATTAAAATAATGTCTTCTTTCAGTAAAATGCTCTATCTACAATATTTAAGGTACTTTCCCTCCATGTGGCATAGCCATGTGACACCCTGTATATATTTATTCGGTACGCGTGTTTGTCACTGAACTCCTCCTAAACGGCTGGACCGATTTTGACGAAAATTTTCGTATGTGTTCAAGTGGATTTGAGAATGGTTTAGGTCTACAGTTGGACCCAGTACGTGCCTGCTGTCCGGGCAGGACGACGTCTGCCAGGTCCGCTAGTATGATTATAATTTGTAAACAGCTGCAAACCCCAAGCTGATTTGTATATTATTATATCTATAGATCTTTTAAAATATAATTAAAACTCAAAGCATTATTGTGAATTTACGTAATGCACTACCGAATTCAATGACGGTCGAGAATCTGTTTACCGTTATGCTCTAAAGTAATGAGTTTGAAAAGTGGTCAATCGTCCATGCAGTCAGTAATAGGCAATTACTTTAGTTTGGTCTTTTTATTAATAATTATAAAAAACATGTCAAGTTTTGAATAAAAAATAAGAACACAGATCATTAGGTATGTATTTAAACAAGCATACCTAGACAAAATATTCATGCATTAAAGAAAAATAATAATAATAAAATTACCGAGGTCATAATAATAATTTAGAATACAACAATAAATAATATGATAAAAGAACCAAGTCAGTAATAATTAACTTCATGAAGTAAGTATCTAAAACCATTCCTTTAGGTCTTATAATGCCTGGTCGGTTAGCCAGTCTTTCAGTTTAGCTTTGAAAGCATTTTTAGACGTCGCTGGACCCATAACATGAATAAGCTACCTACCCTAATCAAAGACCGATAGCCACGTTTCGACCACGTTTTGAATTGTGATAAAGACTCTCACGAGGATATTCACATGACAATAAATCTTAAGCCTAAGAGTTCCATTTAGGTAAGCTGCCAAACGGTCCATAAGTTATCACCACGGAACAGAGAGAGACATACTCATAAGGCATTATCTCCACGTGATGTCGGTAACATAAGAATTTATCCACCCATACGACTTATTTTCTTAGAATACACCTAATGCCACGACCGTATTTACCTTAACGACGCAATTACGGTCAAAATCGAGGCTAACCGCAATCAGCTCTAGTTGCTCACCCTTCTAACAAATAGGTGTGAGGTGTGACCTCCGTCACAGTAATGTCAGATACAAAGAGAAACATCAAACTATAATCCAAGCCCACATAATAATCAGAATTGACCTTAGAGACCCGTTTGTTCTTGAAAATAAAAGGATCTCATCCGGCCCCTGAGAGTTCAAGAAAATCCTTTTGTCGAAGAAAATCAACCGAATCTAAAAACTATCCCAATATCTATTTGGTGGAGGCAATAAAAAAATTCTTCGCTTCGCTTTTCCCCGTCCCAAATATTTGTCTTGTATGGCAAATGTTGGGGGTAATAGGACCCAATATGCTCACTGCATAAGCGGTTTGGTATGATTTTATTTACCCGGGTATAGCTCCTAATGACGGTACATACATAGAGATAGAGATAGTTTCAAGGGTTCTTTGAATAAATAAACAAATGGAATTTTGGCTTTTGTATGAAGTTACGTTCTTGAGAAAAAGCTATTTAGCTAACTTATTTTTTTCCTTTGCCATGATTATTCCATCTTACAATAAACCCTATTGCGAATAATATTCATCCTTACAGAGGAAGTATTAAAAGAGTTCTATAAAAAATACATTAAAGATATTTGGAGTGTAAAAATTTGCATTTATGTTGAGATCCATCGCTGTTCAGCTGAGCCATTTTGAATATCAGAAGTAGATACTGTCCCACCCCTGTTATATTATATTACCTACATACATAATAATGTATGTGTGAGTTATACACATCGTCTATAACTCCGATGACAAGCCTTTCTGCGCTCCATGTACTTATCACTTATTCAGGCTCATCTAGAAATCTCTGAGATCCTTGCACATCTGCCAAACTACGTACCTGTCAATTCCGGCGAGGCTGCGTTGGATTTATGATCTCACACTATAACACCTAATAGCTCTATCACACTCAAGTCTAATGAAGAACATTAATTACTAATCCATTGTATACTTACATAACATCACTCCTGTAATCCTCCAGGGGTTAGGCAGAGGTGTACCCATTAATTGGTACATTTATTTTGAATTCCCATGTAATAGGGAATGACTCTATTGGCAACAACCTGGCACAAATTCAGACTGCTGGCGATGAGGCTGGCATTCAGCTGAATCCATTTAGACTGGAAGATGACGGTGAAAAACTAGGCAGATTATGTTGTACTGCTCTCTGCTTTTAAATGTTGAGACAACTTAGATTTAATGAAATAGGGTAGTTAACAAAAAAAATCTAATCCGTCATTTAGATTACCAAAAAATATTGGACATGTATTTTTTCTTTTTTCACCTAAACAAACAATGAAGACGTTACAGTGCTTTGAAAACTCGTGTAATACTCTAGTACATTAGTATGACATTTTTTAGCGGTAAGTGTCGACGCCAAATCTTTGACGCGCTTTATCTTCGTCAATTTTTATTGATTTGATGAAACAAAAAATACGTATCCAATATTTTTCGATAATCTAACAGACGGACTAATTAGAATCACATTTTTTGAAGTCAGTAAACATCCCTATTTTAACTGACTTTTGAGAAATAATACTAACAAAACAAATTAGCTATCTATATTTCTTTCAAAATGTAATTATCTTTGTTCCAGACATAACCCAAAGTCAGATGCTATGCCGCGGCGTGTCAGGCCACAAAGTGGGCGGGCTACGTGCGCACGCACCGCGCATCTCGTTTACCAGCAAGGATGAGCCGGACCCGCACGAACTGCGCCGGAAATCCGCAAGCAGCCGCCTCGGGAGCTCACCTAGGAGTAGCATCGCCAGTGAGGATAGAGCTGATGGCATTGCGCTTAGGTAAGTACTTACCTGTAAGTTTTACTACGTTACTGTTTATTTGAGATGGTGAAATCGAAACTATGTCGGCCTAGTCATCTCGGGAAAAAGGGCTTATTATTATTTTATAGGACGATTTTTTTACTTTACGTATATTGCACGATATTGGTGTCTGCCATGTTGTTATTTTATCAATCAGTGCGCACGACCAGCACAGGCGCTGTCTCGGGCGCAAGGAGCTCGAAAAATTAACGAACGCACTACTGACAGTTACAACTGACACTGACAGCTACGACATTGACAAGTCCGAAGTCATCTATGATGTTTGCGCAGAGTTCCTATTTAAATAAATTAAATAGCCATTCAAATAAGATCTCTAACGTACATAACGGTGATGGTATATTCGTTTGGGCTGAGAGTATGGCAGGAAAAAAATACCACAATCTTCATAATAACCAAAGATTCTCTGTGTTTGTCATTTGTGAGGTTTTTATCAAAGCCTGCAAAATGTTAAGTATCGGCTGTCAGTACTAATGATAAGTTTGAAACACACATCTGTAGGTACCAGTTACCTAACTAAATGTGGTAATCAGCTCCATTGGTTAGATGTGTAGGAACTCGACAACAACTCAGAAATGAAACGACTTGTAGAAATAATAATGAATATTCTTCGATATAATTCTCACAGTCAAGAATATCAACGCTATGTTCAAAATGGTTCGAATTCAATTGCCGCGCAAACGACCAAATATCAACTGGCACACTTTTAGAAAATTACGGTGGCAAAAGTCATAACTCTATACAGCCTCAAACCATATTATTTTAGATTATAGTACTATTTTAGTGACGAGTATCTGTCAATGTTACCAGACAAAAAATAGAAGAATGTTTACGTGTCTGTAACAGCTGACAGATACTTGTCACACCTAATACAAATTAAATAGGTCAAATCTGAAATGTAATAAAGCTGTTAGTCTTACAGATGTAAAATTGAACACAACTGTTTATTGAGAAGCGATTTGGCAGATGAAAAATACGACTCTACGAACAATTTGCCACGTTTATTTACCGTCATCATATTACTTTTATCCCAATTTATTTGGCGTCGGCGTGGCATGTCCTTTTGTTTCATACTAGTTTATTACTTGTCATGTCAGCAGTCACCTCTTTTCTAGCCATATCATGTTATACACAGTCCATCTCTCTACCTTATTTAATTCATTATTATCGTTGCTTTAAAAAAATAAGGTTAAAAATACACACAAACTGCAGCAAATATCACCATCCACGTAGTCCCGCATACAGCAAAAACTTTTAAAAATAATCTTCTGCAAAAATTGCAAAGCCTTGGGAGTGCATCGCAAATATTACCAAGGAATCCCCAAGCGCAATCCTATCTCCATTCAGAGTGAATGGAATAGCGACTAGATACGTCATTGCAGAGAGAATTTATGTGGATGCAATACATAGAATATGTTTAACCGACTGTGGCAGAATAGACTTTTTGAAACCCTGTTGGGGTCGGGTTTCCGTTTCATCGGATACTGATATAACCCTATGTTTTCTGTGTTGTAGTCAACTTTTCAGCTCGAAATTAAAATTAATGGTAAATACACAACCACTGATAGTTTTATAAAAGTAATATTGTTTTTAAAATTTTCGCCTGCTAGCCGATGAGCCGTTGTTTTTTTACTTTTTTATTATCTATAGGATAAGTCCAACTCTATTCCGAAGTAACTCCTGAAAGCAAAAATGGTGGCCACCAGACAAGCGCCAAGACAATGAAACTCGGCGAAGTCCCAGAGAAACAATTTAAATATCTTGGATTCTGCAACGAAATTAATCGCAAAAACTAAGGATAAAATAAGTTCTAGCAGTAATAAGTTACAGAAAAAAATAGTTACTTGGATGCTTCCAAGTTTCGTTTAATTTAAATTGTGCTTGTTTTTTATTTTTTTTGTTTTTTCAGTCGGGTTTTTTAGTATTTTAACTTTTTTTTTTAATTTCCAACTTTTTAGTTCTTTTGTGTCTGTTCTTTCGTTGGTCGCGTAAAAATCTTCGCAGATGATTTAACTTTTGTGTTTGATCACTTGCGACTTTGAATTTATTTAAAACATTACAAAAATATATGACACTTAGTCATATATTTTTGTTATCTTCTTTTAAAACCCTTCATTTTGATACCCTCCTCGACGGTAATGGATTTTTTTTATATGGCCCCCAAAATCCGCAAAATTAATTTCTTTTTTAATTTTAATGTAGCCAGTGACACTCGCGCCATCAAGACGAATATAACGACGTATATTTTATTCAAATCTCTGCATCCGTTTAGGAGTTATGAGGGAACAAAGAAACGGACATACATATATACATAGATACATACACGCCAAACACATAACCCTCCTTTTGGGCTTCGCCGCAGTCGGGTAAACAGCAAAATCTTGTTGAAATTCAATGTAACTCGAAATGCTTTTGGTTTCAGACTCAACTTCATTGCCAAAACAGTTTCACTTTACTCATTAAATTTCACGACTTGGCTCATACTATTCCGATTACAGTCAACTTCAGTAAAATAAAGGAAAATTAAAAACTAGAAAATGTATTTTTAACACAATTCTTTTTGGCAGTCCTTTCATACACGTGTTTATTTTTTACTGCCAAGGTCTTTTCCGAGCGGTTACCTCACAAGTTGGCAAGTCGCCTAAGACATTTCTTTTCAAAACTAAGTTGGTCGTAATATATGAACTGTTACTATGCAAAAGGATATAATACATCATATTTGCCTAACAATAATAATCTATCATTTAGTATTACCATCCTATTTCATGACTAATACTTATTTTCACAACGCTTAAGAGGAAATGCGGGAGGTCTTCATAGAAACGCTCTCGCCTTTTTTCTTTCTTGTTAATGATTATAAAGCTATGATTTTTTACAGAATTATAAATATTAACTACTTGTACGCTCCTGTGTTTTTCTTTTTGATGATAAGTACATTATTTTTCTAAGCATTAGAACCCTCAAAAAACGCTAATTTTTTTTTTTGTAATATTCAAGAATCCATAATAATAATTATAAAGCTGCAGACATTTTATTTTATTTTTTTATTGCTTATTTAGATCGCCATACATACATTACATACTACATACATATATTTACATTTGAAAACTATTAACGAAAAATGAAAAACATAGGGGCACAGAATACATCCTTCTTATTTAGTGTCTAAAATGTCTAAAATATCTTATAAATTGGTACAATATTTGAGAAGGAAATAGGCGAGAGCCAAACCTAGGAATGTGACTTCTTGAGTCGGATCTGCAGTTTTCCTTATCGCACGCCTAGCGCGCCTTGCTTTCGCAGAGCGACAGCGATAGTTTCTTCAAATACCTTATTTTCAAAAGTCTCTTCGCCCGCATTAAATATACTCTTAAAAGCTGCAAATAGATAGGATATAGTAATAAATGGAAAATATATTTTTTTTGCTGACCTAACAACCGTTTTTACAGTTGCCACAGACAGACGTAATCTTTCATTTATAATACACTAGCTTATACCAACGTCTTTGCCCGCGTAGAGTGCCAATTATTCCACAGCATCATACTACCGGGAAAAAAGTATCCTATGTGCTAGTCCGGGTTATAAACCATCTGTGTGCCAAACATTCCATCCCGGTCAGTGGTTTTCAAACATTCAGAAATCTAGTCATCCACACATGCAAACAGCCTCACAAACTTTCGCATTAATAATAATATTAGTAGTATATTACAAAGAATTATACAAATAGAATGCCTTTCAAACATCCGTCGATATTTAGGCATGATCCTATAGCCCCAGGCAAACTTCCCATATTGCTACTTTTTGCCGAACATTACCATAAATCCCTTTGTAACTTTTCCTATGAAAATAAAATTTGCTTTTGTAAGCCAAGATCGACTTTATCCTAATCTTGAATTCGTTTGAAGCCTTTTTTTGGCAATGTTTACTTACGGAGAAACTGGTTTTTTACGTTGATTTGAGATGTTTAGGACAATTTTTTTTATTGTTTAGGCACTATTTCCTACGCTTTATTTCATTCGATTTTTATTTATGTTGGGTGCCACTAGTATTTTTGAACAGGTATTTTTCATTACTTACATTTTTGAAGGAATTTACCTTCAGAAAGGTAAATACTTCTGATTTCTTTTACTTCCTCAAGGAAAGTAATATAAATAAATTACTGTTAATCGGTAATTGTGTTCTTTGTACAACATATTTCCTATTAATTAATTTCCCAATAACAAGGAACAAAATCTTCAATTTTCTTTGGATTCTGTATTAAAAACTTCTACATAAATAAACGAGAATGTTTGTGAGGAAATACTTTTGTATGGTATGGATATTTGTTACTATTTCATGCCAAAACATCACAATTTCATATGGAATAAAGACTAGGTATTTTAAATAAATATTTATAAGATCGTGCCTTCTATTCCAGAAGGGTAAGGCAGAGGTATACCTAATACTACACCCACATTTACTGCCGTACTTAGAGATATTTATTGATTACTTAAGCCGTCACTTAGTAAAGATTTGTCATATTTTTGTATGACAACACTGTCAAAACCATTACTAAGTGATGGCCTAAGTAATCAGTAAAGCTCTCTGAGTGCGATAATTAGCCAATCATGTTAAAGTCCCATTAAATTGGGGGCGCCCTTAAGCTTTCAACCGGGGAAAAATCAAGACTTCACTGAAGACGTGTCTTCACTGTTGAGTACTGCGTTCGATTCCCAGGTGGTGCGTAACTACTAGGCTTATGAAATAGCAATTATACGAGGACTAGGTTTAGTTAATATATTTGTGGAAAACTTGAAACCTGTCTGTTAAGTATTCGAAGACTTAACTATTAATCGTAAGATTAACGGCTTGGCTTAACTAAGCGTAAAATTTAAGTCGAAAGCTCTGATATGATTTAGTTGAAGTTACAGAAACTTAAAGACTTCTATTAAAGAGAACGAAGAAAAATACTATTATAACTTCGTTCCTGAGTATAAGTCGAGCTGCTTGTCTAGTTTTTACGTAGTTTTTTAAATTACTTTTGACTTGAAAACTAAATTACAAATATTATTGGACCATAAGGTTGACTGGTAGAGAATGCCTTGTGGCATTAAGCCCGCTTTTCTAGCTCGTTTGTTCATGAAGTTTAAATAAATAAAATTAATTAATAATAAAACAAATGTTATTATATTTTCAAAAAAAAAAATAGTTTAAAAACTAAAACCCGACTACGAATAAAAACGCCGGCTAATAAAACCGCGGTCTTAAAAGTATTAAACAAGAAAAATCTATGTGACCAATATTTTTTGGAAATCTATTTGATGGACTAATTAATTACTAGGGTAGTTAACACAAAAATCTAATTAGTATTGGTGGATAAACCCAAAAACGCTTTGACCGACCCGAGAATATCTAACACAGGACCTTTTTCATGTCCAGCAATTTCGCTTACAAAATAATTGGCATTATTTTCCAGAAAGTTATTAGATAACATATATATCCAAGCTTTTAACTCTACGCCAATGATGTTATGGAGCTCCGTAACCGTAACCGAAAGTACCGGAAATCTGAAAAACAAAAATGTAACCGTAACTGAAACCGATTTAAAAGTTTCGGATAAAGGCACAAAATATTTTATAGTGTACATTCAAGTAATTGGCGGGATTTTTAGGGTTATAGTTATATGTTTTTACAATTATTATGAACTAGGTTTTAGGGACAAATTTTTGAGAGTTGCAAACACTGTGTTTGTTTTGCCCGGCCGACCCCTTATCTATATTTGTCAGATTGTTTTGTTGATATCCGAAACCGAAAATTACCGAAACTAGAGGATAATCAGAAATAAATTTCAAATCCGAAGTCGTAATCGAAACCGATATAGTACTATTCTTATACCCGTATCCAGATCCGAATTTTCTAACGGTACCTACATTACAAACATTTAAGAAGTCTTTACGAGGGATTGGGATACATACTTTCTTTTCCCAAGAGGGATTGAAATTAATTGGTTATTAACTACGTACTAAGCAGTTAATATCAAACAGTCTTAAACGTTGATGATGCCATCGACCTCGAGTTCGATCCCCAGGGTAAATTTCGTCGATCAAAAGTTAAGTCAGCGATGCGGAAACATTATGGTGTTTAGTTCATCGCTTTGGTATCGTTACGTACTCAAGGATGACCAACCGGGCACGCCACGATAGCGGCGGTAAGTCCCCTCTTTGAGGAGTGACTTGAGAGCTGTCACGGCGCCCTCACCTTCCATCTGACGCAGGTCCTCACCGGATACGGTTGTTCCGGGAGGTACCTGAATCAGGCGGGAGAAAACGCCCGGATGCCATTGCCATTGTGAGGATCGGCTGGAAGATATACACCGTGGAGGTCTGCCCCGCTTGGGCGGAGCCCCACGGTGTTCTCGTAGCGGCAATTGGCGGCGGCGATCTCTCGCGACCGGCCCTGGTGCAAGCCATGGTCCGGTGCGAGAGGGAATGGTTTTTAGTCGGTAGAATTCTGACACTCTTTCGCTCTGCCCAGAGCGGGAGGGGTTTATTTAATTATTCCCAACATTCGAAAAAAAAAATGAGCGACCCACCGGTAATTTTACACAACCCTAGAAATGGATTGAAAATGTACGTTTTTAACATAACAAGATTTTTTTACAGCAGGCCGATGTTGGAATATAGCTTGGTTTGGCATGGTTTTTTTTGTATACAAGGTGTAAAACGAAGCCATGTGCTTTGTTCATGTAAAATGTCTTTAGAAAGCCTGCAATACAATAGATAGACCTATACAACAAAATTATTAGAATCACAAAACAACCTTTAGTATAAACAAACATGGTTCCATGTTCAGTGAAATTGATTCAAATTATATTCCCATACAATCTGGTTTGAACTGGTTTCTGTCAGTCGTGGATGATCTGTTGTATTACTGCGGTAATAGCTTACACGACTGACTTGCATGCCGTAGGGAAATCCCTATTGCATTAGTTTTCGCCTTCCTTGAATACTAACTTAAATGCAACCATATTCCAACTACAAGTTGACTCAATTTTGAAAAGCTGTTCCTGTTTTTAAGCTCCTAAACTGCTTTATGAAAACAACCTTTATCTGAGAAACACATAGTTCAATATTGTAAAGCAGTATGATAGAGTTTTCTAATCTCTGTATCTGGTCCAACGAGATAGCTTTACTTATACTGATGCTATTCCACATTTATGCAACCATTTTACTTTGACACCTGTGTTAACGAAATTCCTTCCAAATGTCCCTTAGACGTGAGGAAACGCATCCGGTAGTACGAACTGGCTTTTGGATTTTGAACTTTATTTCTGTATAGGTAAAAGTTGAATCTAGTTGATAGTTTTGGGGAAGAGGTGTGGTATATGATGGAACTTCACTTAACTGCGAAAGCGGAAATGGAAATTGTGAACTTCTGGCTTTGCTAGCGAAATACAAACCCTCCCTCATCCATTTATTTCCGACGACACGGTTGGCGCAGTGGTTGAGTGATTGACTGCTGCGCAGCATGTCGCGGGTTCGATTCCCGCACGGAACAAATATTTGTACGACCTACAAGTATTTGTTCCGAGTCTGGGTGTTTTTCTATCTATAATATGTATATATTTACAAAAAAAAAAAAAAAATGTATATAAGTAGTTTATCAGCCATCTCGTTACCATAACACAAGCATTAGGTTGCTTAGCTTGGGACTAGATGGCGTTGTGTGAAATGTCCAAGGATATTTATTTATTTATTTACGGGTCGCAGTTTTTCCATTTTGATGAATAGGAAAAGGATTATCTTCTTTCTGTGAATTAGAGGAGAGACTTACATGAAAAGGTCAAAGGTCATAAAGGTTTTACGGTGCTTACATACAGACACAGTAAACATAATTAACACCAATTAAAAAAAAAACAAATATTATGTTGTCCAGGATACATCTTTATTTTTCAACCTGCTGCCTTTACTTATTCCAGGCTTCCATTCGGTCATAACCGCACGCAGTAAACAATCATAATTAACAACAACTTAAAAAAATACTTATATATATTTTGTCCAGAATGTGCTACACTTTCTCAATGTCACTGTACACACACGCTCACTAACACTTCACTCACATATTAAACAAAAAAGTTTTATATTGTAGGTATAATAAATTTAAAATTAAGTTAGTTTTAAGCCAGTCAAAAGCCTTTCTATCAACACCACTTTTTTGTTTTGTTGGCATAATGTTTATATATCGATTAAACTATAGGTATATTCACATAGATATTGTACAAGAATAATATTAAAAAAAAACCTTTGCTTAAAAAACGACAAAAAAAGCTACCCTTCGTGCATCGTCTCTCAAAACAAGCACAAGAAAAATCATCTTTCGTTATGTAATGTCATATTACGTTATGTTTATCGTAGTAAGTCTTTGGGTACTTAATCATGAATAAATAATAGTACATTATGGTACAAGTGTGTAATGTTGGTTATTACCGCTGAGGCACCATTGAGCCCCAGCCGTTAGGTGAGGGTCTTAGGACGGTAATTATCAATACACACGTGTAACATACAACGTTTTTCAACACGCTAGTGGAGAAAATAATACAAAAAAAAACATTTCAATAAGTAGTGAAAAAATTAATCAGTTTTTCTATGCGCGCCCATGTATCAATGGCGATCGGCCATAGAATAAAAGGATGAGGTTTATTTTTTTTGGCTTTTCGCGGATAGCGTTTAAGCCACGTACAAAATGGGGAGTTTAAAGTTTTCTTTATTACAGAGAAAACAAAAGTTATGTTTGAGTGAAAGTTTTATTTATTAAAAACGTAAAAGTTGAAATCATTAAATGAGGAAGCAATAGGTACATTAATTTATATTTTGTACTATTGAACACGATCTATTTTGTATCGAAACTTTTTTAAGGATAAAGCAACTCAACCAAAATATGGTAGCAATGAAATATAATAGCAATGAAAAAGTCACAGTTTAATTACAGGTGTCATTATATGCCTAATTGGAGTGAAGTTAGAGCCATTGTATAAGCAAGTGTGTTAAAAAAATAATTATATAACTTACTAGAAATTTTTGAGCTCTATCAGTCATACAACTTTATTATTGCATTACGTTTGACGATGTTCGTAGTACTCGAGACAGTACGCTCTGATTGGCTTACGGGTGCTTGATAACAATGTTACACACAGTGGCATAATCATGAGTTGTTTACGTTGTTTTGTGAAAAAAATATGTTCTAAGACAAGCCATTGTGCCCTATATAAATGATAAACCAGAAAAAAAATAACTTTCACACATATTACTTGCATTCCATGATTGAATTTTAATCAAATGTGCCGACACTTTAGGTGAGTCTTTCTCCAGCAGTGCAACTGCCTTTTGGCTGAAATGACGATGATGCCAATTATTTTTCACTATAGTGTATCTGCAAGTAAATATATACAAGTTTTTATGTAGTTGATGAATTTGAAAAAGTGAGTTAAATGTAATGAAAACTGTCACCTCAAGATAAAAAAAAAGATGAACTTGGGCTAACATAATGAGTTGTATGTATGTTTGTGTGTATGTAGGGATTTTAGGGGTCACGGAAGCTTTTTAGATATACGCTGCCTTTTCTACCTATAATACTAATGCCAAAATGTTCGTTTGCACCATTCTTGTCATTATACTTAAAGGTCGACGTTACAAACCTATACGTATACCTACCTAGCCTCTGTGTTTCAAAGTTACAAAAAAAAGCGTAATGATATTTAACTTTACATACCTGGAGTTTAGTAGATTATAATTTAGGATTTTAATATGAAGTGCGTTATAATTCGTAAAATGGATCATTCATTATAGTAACTGCGTCTGTGACTATTTTACAAATTTTAACGCAATTCATATTACCTATTTTTTCTCTTGTGATCTGCTAAAGTGGCCATTTTAGGCTCCCTGATCCTACACCTATACCTGATATACTCGTAGTAGGTACTTCACATACCTACACTAATGTATCAATTGCTTATCGTACCTCCCACACTCATTCACAAGCTACCAAGAAACCGCAATGATTGAGTTATTCACTCACAATCCATCATTGTATTCGCACACAAATCAGGTAAACCTTACCTAAGGCGGGATGATCGATTATGGCTCAGTATCCATATTGACAACCTTGGGGATTATTATTAAAATAAATTATCTTTATGCCTTGAGTAATGGCAAGATTTGTAAGCTGTTTTCCGCACAGTTTTCCGTTACCAAGTTAACGAAACTCTAGGTAATGGTTTTGCCTTATCCAAAATTTGTTTTACGCTACAAATTCTCGCACACATTCAATATCTTTTTGACCCAGCCTCAAAAACTAAGACAACAGGTAGATCGCCAGAGGTTTTATTGTATCAACTGTTACATTTTAGCCTTTAGTGACTTCCAAAATCAAAAATCAAATCAAATCAAAATATTTTTATTTCACATAGGCCTACATGGCCACTTTCCTGTTCGGTGCATTAGTCGATTCCTAAGGAGAAGAACCGGCAAGAAACTCCAAAGGTTACTCTTCTGGCCAGAGTTGACTGCCGCAGACAGATGATGATGAAAAATCTGTAACTTTATATTTATCTTCTCAACACATCGTGAGGACATCCATCAGCTCTTTAATTTCTACAAAGCAAAAATATAGTTCAGTAACAAAGCAAGAACAAATTGGAATTTCTAATTCTAATAAATAACTAACTTTTTCACACTAGCTAAATGAAACAAGCAAGTTTCGTTTGAATTTTCTAACAAGAAGGTTGTTTTCAATTTATTTCAATTGGGGTACGCCTTTATTTCTCGCTTACCAGAAACTGTTTTAACTTGGCTGCTACATAACTAACGAAAGTTCAACTGGAAACTACTGTTTACTTGTATAACCACGTTTTCTGGTAATAAATAAGTTTTACTTCAAAGAACAGCTCGTTTGCTCTTTTGTTACCGACTTCTAAAAAGAAAGAGGTTCTCAATTCGCCTGTACTTGATAACTTCTTGATTACTGGTCTGATTTACAAGTATTTTTTTGTCGTCTTAATATTTCTTTCCTCTTAACTTCACAATTTGCTTTTCTTTAAAAAAAAATCAACGATCTAGATATACTGCTAAGTATACTGCAGTTTAAACTCAAAATTCTCGGAGCTTATTCAAAATGACTGGAAAGCAACTGAAAACTCTACTTCTATTAAGCAACTTGTCGAAGAAAATGTTTTCCTTTAAATAAGTACAGGTTTGTAGGAGATTGGATCGCGACCGTTTTGCTCATTGTTACCTTCCTTGAAGTTACAGTGGGAAAATCCTCTGCGGATTTATTATACATTTAGGATGAGACACTTAGGGGAAAAATAAATTTAAAACTCAGGTTCTTTTTTTTCACTTTGTTAGTATAAAGCAGTACAGATCGCAAGAGTCTCTTGGTACTATTATTTTAGATGTTCTTTTCCAAGTAGCGTTTGTACTGAGTAAACTAAGTAGTCTGTCATATTATGTAGATTACCAAAAAATATTAGACACGTATTTTTTAATTTTTCACGTAAACAAACAATGAATACAATACAGTGCTTTGAAAACTCGTGTGACGTCATACTCTAAGACGTGAAGTATGAAATTTTTTAGCAGTCCGTGAGGTCACCAACCCCCACTCAAGTCTTTGGCGCGTTTTATCTTTGTCAATTTTTATCGATTTGATAAAACAAAAAATAAGTATTAAATATTTTTCGATAATCTAACAGACGGACTTTTTTAGTCAGTAAACATCCCTATTGTTTGTGCAGCATCACCACATTTACATACCAGGTAAGAGTCATTAATGAATCTCCTTACCGGAGCAGGTTTTCCTCGCTGCGACCGTTTCATATTCTTCACATTATAAGATTTATTTGAAACACTATCTTTTACTTACTGGGATATCTCCCGTGATTTTCAATTATTCTCAGCGCTCGATATCTCGACGCTGCCGCGCTATCGATATCCAAAAGCAAGTATCATCACAATTTATTATATGTATACATACTAGCTGTTGACAGCGGTTTCACCCGCTACAACTCGAAAATTATCCCACGGTAAGATAAAATCGGGATAAGAAGTATCCTATGTGTTAATCCAGGTTATAAACTATCTGTGTACCAAATTTTATCCAAATCCGTTCAGTAGTTTTTGCGTGAAGAAGTACCTAACAAACATACACACTTACAAACTTTCGCCTTTATAATATTAGTGTGATTACTTTGAACCCCTAACACTTTCAATTAACTTACTGGTTTGTGGTGGTCAGTACGCCACATAGTACACCGGTTTCCGGTCAGATTGGAAGCTGACCCCTAGTTGGCGAAAGGCAGGCAAATATTGTTCCATAAACAACTAGCTGATGCCCGCAGCTGCGCCCCCTTGGATTCCGGTTATCATGCCAAATTTTATACTTAAACCTTTCTCGAGAATCACTTTATCCATTGGAGAAAACAGATTGAAAATCAGTAGTTTTTGAGTTAATCGCGAACAGACAGACAGACACTTATGACTTATGAGGACTTTGTTTCATAGTATGTATTGGTTGATGATTGATCCATCAGGCAACTTCACAAAACTTTGCATAAACTAACCTATAACATCGAGTGTTGACACCTGAATACACACCCGTATTTTATCAGGCTTTCAGCATTATCACCTGACATCAATGTCATTGTCAACTAAGTGCACTGAACTTAAAACCACACACGAAAATGCACTTTAGAAACACTTAACTGTAGACTATGTTTGAAATTGACAAGTCAAGCGTTGTACGTTTTCAGAGCCTAAAAACAGAATTATTTCTTTGATCATCAGTGCATTAACAAATGTTTTGTGACCCTTGAATGGCGGGGGATGGCTCATTAAACTCATTGAGAATTTACTGAAAGGCTTAAATTGTTTTTATCTAAAGCGTTTTTCTAGTTGAATGAATTATTTAAGAGTTTAAGCCGTTTGTTGGCTTTTTGGCAAAGATATTATTTTATTACTGTATCAATTTATACATATAAAAATCAATGCCACTTTTCGTTGTAATTTTATAACTCAAGAACGGGCTCACCTATCCAAACCAAATGTTTAGGCTTTGTTCGCACTATTTCATCATCAACAGCCTATTAATGTTCCTAGCAGTGGTGCTGGGACACAGGCTTCCTCTCTTTTAAAAGGAAATGGGCTATAATCTACCACGCGGGCCCAGTGCGGATTGATAAATGTCACATGTTTTCGAATTTTTTGGTTCTAAGATAAATAATAAAATTTAAATAAATAATAAAATAATAATAATATATATATGTAAATATGTAATATGTAATATGTGTATATGTAATATGTATATGTGTATATGTATATTTTATAATTGAATTTTTAGGTTTTTTGGTTTTTTGGTTCTTTTTTGGTTCAGTTTCCTTACGATGTTTTCCTTCACCGTTTGGAGAGCAGCGATGTTGAAATAAATTACACAAAGTAATGTGCCTGTCTGGGTTCGAACCCACGACCTATACTGTTCGTAAGTTGGGGCCGCCACCACTGGGCCACCGCTGCTCGGACCGCTATTCGGACCTTTTAGTAGATGGTTAATGAGAAGTTTGCACAAAATCGGTCGAGCGGTTCTATTTGGGGTCGGCGCAACACGTTTTCTTCTTCCATTCCACTCCCTGTTACGTCACAGTGACATTTTCTCCTTTCTCATTCAAATCATTCCTCACACAAGCCATCCATGCATCTTTTCTTTGGCCGTCCTCTCCTTCTCCATACATCAATATTTATATCCAACACTTTTTAGTGACATAAGTTTTAAGTTAGTTATTAAGCAGGCTGGCTCATCCTAGTAGAAGAAACAAGTTATATCGAATTCTCTTATATGTTTATGCTAACCGTTTATCAGGCATTTTGCTAATATGGCCGACCACTGACACGTCCTAGTCTAACCGTATTTGCGTCTATCAATAGCAAGCATTTCCCTGCAGTTGACAGACACGATGTAAACGTAGAAATCCGAGGCAACGTGATAAAGTAATTCCAAGCGAGAGCGATTCCGATATGATTTGTAGTTTGATATTGAACGTGTATTCAGCGAAGGATATTTGGGTCAATTACTTGTGTGGTAGATAAGTGTTTCTGTTTGAAGATTTTTAAATATTTACTGTTGGTTTGTTCAAATAACAAAAATAACTATGTAATACTAGCGGACGTCACGTGGTTCCTCCCGCGTTGTTCCCATTCCTGTGAGAATTCATTGTTAAAAAGTAGCCTATGTTACTCACGGTGAATGTAGCTTTCTAATGGTGAATGAAAAAAGAAATTTTTAAATCGGCGCAGTAGTTTTTGAGTTTATTCATTACAAACATACACACAAAAATACAAATCTTTCCTTTTTATAATATTAGTGTGTGATAACATGAAAGAAAAATTGATCAATATCCGTACAATTTTAATGCATTCACACAATATTAAATGGAGCATTGTAACTACTGCAAAACGTGATTTTCAACTCAATTAAAATATCGTTTCTCAGAAAATAAATTTGCGTAGACTTCCTTAGTTTGAAAATACATATATAATGTTAGGTTGAAGGCTTCGTATAGTGTCCATTTAAAGACGTACACGGACAGCATTGTTAGACAGTTATACATAGTTGCATTTTTTTAATTTTTTTTTTTTAATGGGACAAGCTCGCCTCACTATTCCCAAACCACTGTAACTTCTGTAAGCCAGAATCAACAGTGGCGACCACAAGAAAAGCGCCGAGACAATGAAGCTCGACGAAGTCCCAGAGAAATGATTTGACTGTCTTGGATCCCGCAACGAAATTATTCAGAAAGAATAGCGGAGAAGTAGGAAAACCAGAAATAGTTGCATTTGTGAAAATCATCATTTCAACCGAAAGACGTCCACTGCTGGACATGCTGGACATAGGCCTCCCTTAGGTCGTCACATTGACCAGTCCCGTGCGTCCCGTATCAAGCGGATCACCGCAACCTTAACCAGCAGGGCTATTGCGTATCTTTTAAATGACAGTGGCTAACCTATAGTGTCTATCAATTACTGTCAAATGGTTCCATTTTGTACTAAACCATAAATAATTTGACAGTTAATGCATAGACAATATGATAGCCACTGTCATTTAAAAGATACGCAATAGCCCTGCTGGTCATCGGTTTTGTGGCCCCATCGTCCATCCATTCCGCAAGCAATGTATCCTGCCCATTGCCACTTAAGTCGGGCAATTCAGGTATTCAAGTATTTTTTTTGGGGTTGGAAAATCATCAAATAACCCCTCCCGCGCTTGGGCAGAGCGAAAGGGATTGTAAGACTTCTACTGACTAAAAAACACCCATGTTCCTTCTTAGCCCTATATGTCAAGGCCGCAGTATCTCTTACAACATCCCGCAGCCTCGACAGGGTACGTCGGTAACCTTGGTTCTGACACGAATGTCTTAATTTCTGATTCCATCATGCAAGGAAACTTCGAGCACAGCCTTCTCCAATGCGCTCCGCTTCTGTGAAAATATATCTTGCAAATTATGGGGTTTGACAGTGACAACTGACAATTGACAAGACGCACACGCCTCTAACGGCTTATAAAATCATACATGCAATACACAATATAATAACAGTATTATAGGGTCGGGGTGACCACATATTATAATTATTAAGTAGGTTAACGGCCTGTTACCCATCGGATAACAACAATAATGTTCTGTTCTATCTCTTTTCATACAAATTAAAGCTGTATTGTGTACAGTTACGCTATTGAAGTGGAGTAATTGAACTAGCACAATTTAGGTCAATCAATTTGTTTGTTGTTTTGTTTAAGTATTCGTTATATCTAGGAAAATAACACGGTGACACATTTTTTCTCTGATTGTGCCAACACATACAATCGGCTATTACATAAAACACTTTTCTTTCGTATTCTGAAGTCTTTTAAAGATATTGTATTACATGGTGTAAACAGCCCTTAATCTGCTAAACTAGACTATTGGACTCGGAAAGGCTTTTTGGTGTGAAAATTCAAGGTAAACGGAAGCAATCAATGTAAATCTTAAGATTTAGTTTTGTTCGATTTGATGCATTCAAAGTTTGTACAGGATAACAGGAGTCATGGCAAAGAAATAGATTCAAACAATCCAAAGTCGCCGGCTTCAGACGCTTAAGTAATTTTTCACTTTTTTGTGGTATTTTTGAAGTCAGTTTTATTTTTTGCTAAAATATTTTTGTACTGTTGCCGGCTTTTACTATTATTAGACGACACCTTAACGAATCGCTAAATAAAGGCTCCAGTTGAATTTTCAACTTTGCACACTCAACCAAGCATTTATTTAAATATTCACTTAAGCGAAAATGTTACAAAAGGTCCACAAAGCCGGAATAATTTACCACAATCTTAGATATTTATGAGACGAATGTATCAACAAAAGCCAGATGTCAGTTTTTTGTTTATAAAGGTGAAGACGAATAAGAATGAAGACGAATATAGACCTTAAGGAAAGGTAATATTGAATCAATATAGCTCTCGGTATTTCATCACTATTTGTGAGAATTTGTGACAGGTCTAGAATACAAGATACAGCGCATAGATTTTTTTTTGCTCGAATGAGAAGAATGAAAGATGCAGGAAGGTGATGATGATGACATATCTAGTTCGTAAATAACTATTTATTCACTAACTCATAATGGAACTTGTTGCTTGAAATAAATACAGGGTGTAAATTAACCATTCACGCAGTCGTCAACCAAGGATTCTGTACATAAAACTACGACTTTTTTTGGGCTCTAAAATCACATGTAGCACCCTTAAAATGTTGTGCTAGTGGATGTTTTGAATAGTAAATGGGTCATGGAGCTAATTTAAGTAAAGTAATATCCTGAAAAACTAGTATTTACAAAAAAAAAAAGTGGTAACATTTTGGAACTTTGACCCCCAATATCTCCGTCACTAGGGGGTTCCCAGGTATGGTCTAGAACAAAAGAATGATCGCAGTGGTGGGAAAAACAAGTGCCTTTTCGTTTCTGTTAAGGGTAGTTTTACACCCTTTAGTTATTTTTGTTTTGATAGTTGATCGAATTGAACAATTTTGCCAGGGTTTCATTTTATAGTCATGCATTCTCAAACCTTTTTTTAATCTTCTAAGTCGTAGAACTAAGTTTGCTCTACTGCATCCTGCATCCGTAGCATGACCATCGTAGAAACGTTTTATTCTTGGTAGAATAGAAATCGCCACGCTACACCGGCAGATCTCTTTATAGATTAGAACGCTCATCTCTTTTGTCTCAAACCATACGTAAAGGACAACGTCCTGAATTATTGATAGGCTGGACTTGTTGACGACTAACTTCCGATATTATGGAAACGGGAGTTACGTTCAGTATGCCGTTCAGTATGGTTCTCAGCCACCTACTGATTATATATTAAATGTATATGTTAAAACCACTGTTCGACACAAATATAATTTGTTGAAGAATACATACATAAATATAGTCAATTGATTTTTTATACCTAACCCATATCATTATTTATTTGTCTCAAAATTTAAAAGAATTAATACTGATATATTTAATTTGTAGATGAAAAGAAAAACTTACGAAATCTGACTGTGAATGTCAAATAGGTGATACACCTATTTGTTATTTGAAAAGTTCTATATCCTATCCCAAGCTTACGAAAATTCAGTTGTTTTTAAAAATAAAGTTACTAATGCGTCAAAAGTCTCAAATTTTGTTCCAATCAATTTTGGTTGAGACCTCTACAAGTTTACTTCCTCTTACTTTAGGAATTAGACTTGGAACACGATAAACAGAATGGCTGTCAGCTAGTATGATTTAATAATGTTTTCAAAATAGGTTTAGCCGGGTATATAATCCACTGATCGCAGCCATCAATAATCAATACTAACAATCTCGGTTGTTAGTTACTGCTTAATTTAAAAGCTTAGGTACACCGAGCAACATCGTGTTGTTTGCGTTGTGGTTCGTTGACGGCCAACCAGCAATTAAAGCAAAGGGCAACAATAGCATAGATTTGAGCAATAAGCTTGATATAACACTGTTGTAATTAATAACAAACATCTAGGTGTAGCGGCAAGCGTTGATTAATATTGAGGTGTTTTGAAATTGATTGGTTTAGTAAGACACTGGGTCATAACATTGTAGTAGGTACTTAATAAACTTACTTGTATGTTTAGTACCAACTTAAAGAGTGTAACAGAGTAAGTAAGTAAGTAAGTAAGTAAGTAAGCACCATACCTTCTTAGTATGTGCATCTGGATCGAGGGCCTATTTTTTGAACCCTTGCGAAATGAAATAAGATATTTATAAGGAAATTAGTTGCCCCACACTAGGAATATCTCCTGTATCGTGGGTGCGTTCACAAAAATTTAAACTCACACATACACAAATACAAAAACTTAAATCAAAGGGCCATGAATTTCTTAAACGTTTGTCTAGTGATCGCAAGCGTGTCTGCTGAGGAAGAGGTCCTGGGTTCGAGTCTGGAATTTGTGCCCGGTTAATGGCAATATGAACCTTCCCCCCTTAATTTATAGGACTTAAACTTAACTGGCGAAATGTGGGTATAATATTAAGTGCACCTATGCCCGACATCTTAAGTATATATTGTGTTTCATTTTGGTAGACTAATTCCATTTAAAACGTTTCTCCCATTCGTGCTTTCCAAAACAGGATTAAAAATTACACGCCACTTTTCCAGTGCGTGTATCTGCGTAAACTAAAACAAAACAAAAAAGAATCGATGTTACATGAATAAAAGATGAGATCCCACTACTAACCTACAAAAGTCGATAACGACTTGACAGCATTAAGCAACGGTTCGATGACCCAATAGAAAAATATAAGGGTTAGGAATATACAGGGATAGGAAGCTATCAGGAAAACCGATATTAATCTATTGGTCCGGAATTATAGGAATAACGTGATATAATGTTGGGCAGCTGGCCTGTTAGATAAAAAATCTAGACATACGTGCTTCTTTCTATAAGGGTTCCGTTTTTCATTCGGACGTACAGAACTCTGAAAACTGGTGCGAAAATAGTGTGAATTAAACTGTTTCGTTACAAGGCTGTTTAGGTGTAATGGGTGTCGTGTGTTGTCGTATTACTTAACCCTAATAAGTAAAAAAGGGTAAATAACTTAACAATTGAATTTAATAAAGGTATAAGGGGTAGAAAATACAGGGATCTATAAAACACGGACCATGACTGAAGCCATTTTGGCTCTTTTGCTGGAACTTGCCACTGTTCTGCGAACTTCAGGCGGCGCTATTCCTGTCAGTGGGTACAGCATCTGTACCGGGGTCAATTTAAGGCAACCGGTGATGATCCGATAATAATTATAGATTTAGAACGAGGCGGGTCTGCCCTGAAACTGAAACCCCGTTACCATGAACGGGTAGGCAGAGGTATGGATTATGGGACATCCGTATTTTGCCAGTTAAATCTGAGTACCATGAGTGATAAATATAAATATTTTTAAATGGGGAGGGGGGGGGGGGGTTAAAGAAAAGATAATAAAATAAACTTAGACATAACTTACAAAATATTTTAACAGGCTAGTTTAGTTCAGTATTCGTGGTGCAGTCATCTGTAGCTAAACTCGGTATTAAACATAAATCATAAAGCGCTAGTAACATTTCATTAATAACTTGTTTAAAATTATTTCGTGAGTTGTGTGAGGACAAAAAGTATTAAGACAAGATGTCTACCACATAGATGTCCAAAAAGTATTAAGACAAGATGTCTACCACATAGATGTCCAAAAAGTATTAGGACAAGATGTCTACCACATAGATGTCCAAAAAGACACCCATTTCCATCGAGCACCAATAGGTTTTCTGAACAAATAAGCACTAAATTTTACGATGCCGGTTAATGTGGCACTTAAACGGTTTTACGATTGTCCGGAGCGTTTTATCAAATAGACTAGTGTAACGGTACATTTTATTTGCTTTCATGAGTGTGTGTAAGTAATTAATTAAGTATATAAACGTTCTGAAAGACATAATTTCTTCGGAGACAGTCATAATCTTTTGAGATCCAATAGGGATGTTTACAAAATAGAAAATAAAATAGTCCGTCATATAGATTACCAAAAAATATTGGACACGTATTTTTTCTTTTTTCACGTAGACAAACAATGAAGACGACATTTTTTAGCGGTCAGTGACGTCACCAACCCGCACTCAAATCTTTGACGCGTTTCATTGATTTTATTGATTTGATAAAACAAAAAATAAGTATCCAATACTTTTCGATAATCTAACAGACGGACTAATTAGAATCATATTTTTTTAAGTCAGTAAACACCCTATTATGTGGATCGCATCCGAAATGAGGTGATCCTGCAGAAGACCAGAGCTGTCGACATAGCTCACAGAAGAAGCAAGCTGAAGTCGCAGTGGGCCGGCCATATTAGCCGCAGAACCGATGACCGTTGTAGTAGAAGTGTTCTTGAGTGGAGACCGCGAATCGGCAAGTATAAGGTTGGACGCCCTCAGGATCGGTGGAGCGATGATCTTCGCAGAGTTGAGTGGCGCAAGGTTAAAGAGGCCGATATCCAGCAGTGGATTGCAATAGGCCGATGATGATGATTATATGGTAAACGGTAAGCTTGGATAATATGGATAATATGTAATCCAGATGATTAAGGAAACTGTTATAATTTATTTAAGGTCGTCGTTGCATGTCTTTTCCTTCCATGGTATATTACTCGTCTTCCTTATTGTCACTTCTTTTCTAACCATCATCCTCACACAGTCCGTCCATCGTTTCTTAACTCTTGAGGGCAGAAAAATTATGACGACAACAGGCCGTGTCGACGGCGCGTTCGTGTTCCACGCGCGCCTTAAAGAGATGTTAGCAACATGGGAGGGACCCGAAAGGGCCGACGCCCGTCGGGGCTGCGGGTTGTACACTAGTCACCGCGGCCTCGACTTAAAGGGCTAAGAAGGAACATGGTGGTTTTTAGTCAGTAGAAGTCTGGCACTCCCTTTCGCTCTGCCCAAGAGCGGGAGGGGTTATTTGATGATTTTCCACCTCCCAAAAAAAAAGGGGCAGAAAAATTATAAATATTTACAGATCCAGGTCGTGTTCGATCGATTGGTACGCATTGGACATTAATTAGTCTCCCAGTTCTTATAAAATTAAATACATTAACTTACCTACACAGTCATAGTAAAAGAAAGTAGATGATTATAATCTATACTAATATTATAAAGCTGAAGAGTTTGTTTGTTTGTTTGTTTGAACGCTAAGATCTCAAGATCTACTGGTTGGAATTGAAAAATTCTTTTTGTGTTGGATAGTCCATTTATCGAGAAAGGTATTAGGCTATAAAACATAGAAGCTACAACCAATAGAAGTGGAGCACAAATGAAAAATGTTGGAAAAACGGGAAACGATAATCCTTTTTGAGAGCTTATACCATTTTCGCAGCGCACGCAACGGAGCTTCCGTTGCGTGCGCTGCGAAAATGGTATAAGTTATGTAAAAATTATGTACAAAAGAAATGTTTCTCTTTAAAAGTTCTACAAAAAAGTCCGCGACAGAATATATCTATTCATTAAGGTTGACTCACTGTAACCATTTTTTACTATTGAAATGTTAGGTTAAATAGAATTATTTTTTGCGAAGCTTATTTAACCCATATGGTATTAATCTATATCTAAATAAATGTGTTTGTTAAAACGGAAATCTAATATAGAATATTTGTTCCTTTTATTCTATATAGTTTAAACAAATATCTTAGAAGATATTGCAATGTTAAAATGCCCGCGCGACAAAATAATTACGCGATCCGCCGGCAATCGCGTCCCGATGTAGATACCTGGAGATTCTGGCCGCCGGGAAATTCAAATTCAAAATATTTATTGCACCATAATATTTACAAGGTGTTATTGTATATTGTTTTGGCAGCAATGGTGGCTCAGTGGTGGCGGCCCCGACTTACGAACAGTTGGTTATGGGTTCGAACCCAGGCAGGCGCATTACTTTATGTAATTTATTTCATACCACTCCTAGAGAGGAGGTCTGAGTCCCTGCAGTGGGAACAATATAGACTGATGATGATGATGATGATGATGATGATTGTGTATTTAACAGTAAGAGATAGGTAGGTACCTACTTATAGTAATTTTCACTTTAATAATAAATAAATAAATAAAAAAATAAATATCCTTGGACATTTCACACAACGCCATCTAGTCCCAAGCTAAGCAACCTAATGCTTGTGTTATGGTAACGAGATGGCTGATAAACTACTTATATACATTTTTTTTTTGTAAATACATACATATTATAGATAGAAAAACACCCAGACTCGGAACAAATACTTGTAGGTCGTACAAATATTTGTTCCGTGCGGGAATCGAACCCGCGACATGCTGCGCAGCAGTCAATCGCTCAACCACTGCGCCAACCGTGTCGTCAATAATGACGAATAATGTAATCTAAGGTTCTATCTAATATTATAGAGAGGAAAGATTGTTTTTTTTTATGTTACGATTTAACTCAAAAATTACTCAGACGACTTTGAAAATTCTTGAAACATTAGAAAGCTTATTGAAAAAATATGACTATGTTGGATAGTCGATCTATCGAGGAAGGTTGTAAGTTATATATTATTGTGACCGCAGACGAAGTTGCGTGGGTCAGCTAGTATAATAATAAAAATAAATAATATCTATCGTAATATTATAAAGCTGAATAGTTTGTTTGTTTGTTTGAACGCTAAGATCTCAGGATCTACTGGTTGGAATTGAAAAATACTTTTTGTGTTTAATAGTCCATTTATCGAGAAAGGCTTTAGACTATATAACATTACGCTACAACCAATAGAAGTGGAGCACAAATGAAAAATGTTGGAAAAACGGGAAACGATAATCCTTTTTGAGAGCTTATACCATTTTCGCAGCGCACGCAACGGAAGCTCCGTTGCGTGCGCTGCGAAAATGGTATAAGTTATGTAAAAATTATGTACAAAAGAAATGTTTCTCTTTAAAAGTTCTACAAAAAAGTCCGCGACAGAATATATCTATTCATTAAGGTTGACTCACTGTAACCATTTTTTACTATTGAAATGTTAGGTTAAATAGAATTATTTTTTGCGAAGCTTATTTAACCCATATGGTATTAATCTATATCTAAATAAATGTGTTTGTTAAAACGGAAATCTAATATAGAATATTTGTTCCTTTTATTCTATATAGTTTAAACAAATATCTTAGAAGATATTGCAATGTTAAAATGCCCGCGCGACAAAATAATTACGCGATCCGCCGGCAATCGCGTCCCGATGTAGATACCTGGAGATTCTGGCCGCCGGGAAATTCAAATTCAAAATATTTATTGCACCATAATATTTACAAGGTGTTATTGTATATTGTTTTGGCAGCAATGGTGGCTCAGTGGTGGCGGCCCCGACTTACGAACAGTTGGTTATGGGTTCGAACCCAGGCAGGCGCATTACTTTATGTAATTTATTTCATACCACTCCTAGAGAGGAGGTCTGAGTCCCTGCAGTGGGAACAATATAGACTGATGATGATGATGATGATGATGATGATTGTGTATTTAACAGTAAGAGATAGGTAGGTACCTACTTATAGTAATTTTCACTTTAATAATAAATAAATAAATAAAAAAATAAATATCCTTGGACATTTCACACAACGCCATCTAGTCCCGAGCTAAGCAACCTAATGCTTGTGTTATGGTAACGAGATGGCTGATAAACTACTTATATACATTTTTTTTTTGTAAATACATACATATTATAGATAGAAAAACACCCAGACTCGGAACAAATACTTGTAGGTCGTACAAATATTTGTTCCGTGCGGGAATCGAACCCGCGACATGCTGCGCAGCAGTCAATCGCTCAACCACTGCGCCAACCGTGTCGTCAATAATGACGAATAATGTAATCTAAGGTTCTATCTAATATTATAGAGAGGAAAGATTGTTTTTTTTTATGTTACGATTTAACTCAAAAATTACTCAGACGATTTTGAAAATTCTTGAAACATTAGAAAGCTTATTGAAAAAATATGACTATGTTGGATAGTCGATCTATCGAGGAAGGTTGTAAGTTATATATTATTGTGACCGCAGACGAAGTTGCGTGGGTCAGCTAGTATAATAATAAAAATAAATAATATCTATCGTAATATTATAAAGCTGAAGAGTTTGTTTGTTTGTTTGAACGCTAAGATCTCAGGATCTACTGGTTGGAATTGAAAAATACTTTTTGTGTTTAATAGTCCATTTATCGAGAAAGGCTTTAGACTATATAACATTACGCTACAACCAATAAAAGTGGAGCACAAATGAAAAATGTTGCAAAAACGGGAAACGATAATCCTTTTTGACAGCTTCTGTTGCGTGCGCTGCGAAAATGGTTTAAGTTATGCAAAAATTATGTACAAAAGAAATGTTTCTCTTTAAAAGTTCTACAAAAAAGTCCGCGACAGCATATATCTACCTATTAAGATTGACTCACTGTCACCATTTTTTTACTATTGAAATGTTAGGTTAAATAGAATTATTTTTTGCGAAGCTTATTTAACCCATGTGGAATTAATCTATATCTAAATAAATGTTTTAGTTAGAACGAAAATCTAATATAGAATATTTGTTCCGTTTACTCTAGATAGTTTAAACAAATATCTTAGAAGATATTGCAATGTTAAAATGTCCGCGCGACAAAATAATTACGCGATCCGCCGGCAATCGCGTCCCGATGTAAATACGTGGAGATTCTGGCCTCCGAGAAATTCAAATTCAAATTCAAAATATTTATTGCACCATAATATTTACAAGGTGTTATTGTATATTGTTTTGGCAGCAGTGGTGGCCCAGTTGTGGTGGCCCCGACTTACGAACAGTTCGTTGTGGGTTCGAACCCAGGCAGGCGCATTACTTTATGTTATTTATTTCATACCACTCTTAAAGAGGAGGCCTGAGTCCCTGCAGTGGGAACAATATAGGCTGATGATGATGATGATGATTGTGTATTTAACAGTAAGAGATAGGTAGGTACCTACTTATAGTAATTCTCACTTTAATAATGTAATCTAAGGTTCTATCTAATAATATAGAGAGGAAAGATTGTTTTTTATGTTTGTTACGAGTTAACTCAAAAATTACTCAGACGACTTTAAAAATTCTTTAAACATTAGAAAGCTAATTGAAAAAATATTACTATGTTGGATAGTCGATCTATCGAGGAGGTTGCAAGTTATATATTATTGTAACGCAGACGAAGTTGCGTGGGTCAGCTAGTAATATAATAATAATAGTAGAATATATAGCAGAAGTAGATAGAAGATATACCACACATGAGGCAAGCAGATATTTAAAAAAAAAATGTTTCAAACGTATTCTGCTTACTTTATACCTGAAACTGCGTAAATCTGCGAAGCTAGATTCACTCATAGTAGCTATTTAAATGTACTATTTATGTATGTTTAAGCGTACACAACATGACCACAAGCTGATTACGTGGTTTTACCTTATCAGGGAACTAAATCTTCGTGAAATCCGCTCACACCTACGTTCGGTAATTAATTCCCCATCGGTGCGGTTAGCCACATGGTATGTTTAATTGTTTATTCATGAAAGGTTCGTTGCCCTGCTTGAAATAAAATGTTTCCATAGCATGGAAAATTGTTTTTTTTGGGACTCGCTCGCCACACTATTCTCAAGCCACTTCAACTCCTGAAAGCCACACCTAACAGTGGCGACCACAAGAAAACGCCGAGACAGTGAAACTCGACGAAGTTCCAGAGAAATTATGTAACTGTCTTAGGTCCCGCAACGAAAATAATCAGAAAAGAATAGCGAATGAGTAGGATAAACACAATTTCTATTTATGTAAAATAGCTATCCATTGGATAATTATAATAACAAGCCGCAGCAGGCAAATGCAGCTTGCGGCTAAATAATGAATCTTCAGGTTAAGCCGCTAGTCTAGGTTGGTTTGTGGATGTGTGACCACCCATTGCAGACCGAGTTTCTTTCGTGCCTCAAAAGGTTGGTATGCGGAGTTATGCCGTTGGTCCCAGTGCCTGTCTCAACCACGAGGATAGACAGGTGCACAGTAGAAGGTACTAGGAGCGTCTTCGCTAGCACACACTACAATTATATTGCTCCACGTCTTTACAACAAAATCGGCCATGAAAGGGGAATAAAACAACTCAAAATACTTACCAACTTCCATTTCAAAAAAACTATTATTGACTGGCTAGAAAATTATGATTATGACTAATCCGAAAATCTATTCGTCAGCATTACATAAGACCCTGACACATACACACACACACATTGATACCACACACACTTCCACCACACATACATATCCACTTCAACTATCCACACATCTACAGAACGCAGCGGTACCCAACCTTACTTAAGTTGTAAAAATGTAAACTCTTTTAAGTTATTATTACTTTTTATATTTTTTTTATCTCTTATTCCTTTTTTTTGTGAACAATGTTTATTACCTATAAGTTTCTCTTTATTGTTTAACGCTTATTTAAATGTTCTCTGTACATTGAGAGGTCTGGCTCTTGTGACACAGGAACTCCTAGTACAAGAGCCAGGGCTACACTGATGTTTGCGAGTAACACGTAACATATTATGACGCTCGTAATCCCCGAAGGGTTTGACTACACACATTTTGCCAGTTACGTTTAACTCTTATGTAATATCATCATCATCATCATCATTTCAGCCAAAAAGAGTCCACTGCTGGACATAGGCCTCCCCTAAGTGTCGCCACATTGACCGGTCCCGTGCGTCTCGCATCCAGCGGATCGCCGCAACCTTCACCAGGTCATCGGTCCACCTAGTGGAAGGGCTTCCAACGCAACGTCATCCGGTTCGCGGTCGTCACTCCAGAACTTTCCGGCCCCATCGGCCATCCGTACTGCGAGCAATGTGTCCTGCCCACTGCGACTTTGATTCTCATGCGGATGTCCTCATTTCTGATTCGATCACAAAAGGTAACTTCGAGCATAGCTCTCTCCCTCATCAGAAAGCTCAAAGTCACCCTTTGGGTAACTTTGAGCTTTCTGATGAGGTCCATTGTGAGCGACCATGTAATATAGGACAATACAATTATGCCATCAACAACGCACAAATCCAGACTTGATCGTGACTGCTACAGTGAAATTTTTGATGGAAAAACCCAATAGCACTTTGCCTGGCCTGAGAATCGAACGCAGGTTTTCATGCACAACAGTCGTACTTGCGACCACAAGAACAAGGAGGCAGTCTGTTTTTACAAATTAAAATAGGGTATTTCACCAAAAAAAAAATTATTAGTCCGTCTGGTAGATGTTAGCGAAAAATATTGGATACGTGTTTTTTTGTTTTATGAAATTAATAAAAGTTGACGAAAATAAAACGTGTCAAAGTTCATGAGTGGGGGCTTATGACGTCACTTTGTGAGTAAAAGAGTACTAACCTTGTGACGTCACACAACTCGACACAACTTTTCGAAGCACTGTATCGTCTTCATCTTTTGTATACGTGAAAAAAGAAAAAATACGTGTCCATTATTGTTTAGAAATCTATCTGACAGGCTAATTAGATTTTTCTGGTGGAATACCTTATTATACATTTCGACATCAAACCTCTCTTCCTAGATCGTCGTTTTCACTCCGTTATCAAATAAAAAAGTTTCTACCAAAAGTTACCGAGAATCGGAAGTAAAGTATGTCAATTATGTTAAAACTTTATATAATAACCCGAAGTCATGACGTTGACGTACCGTTAACTTGGTTTAAGACTGAGAAATGTTAATTCTGGGATTCTGTAAAGTTTGTTGGAAAACGTTGATCATTGATATTTGAAGGTCACAAAATTAATTTCCGTTTAAAGGTAACGGGCTGCGAATTCTCCATACAAATGTATTACACTTTTTTATTTATGAATAAAGCCTCTACATTCATCATATGTTTCGTCATAAAATCAAGGTCTAATGTAGACACGTTCCTGTCATTTCCTTTTTTTCATCAAATTTTAAGTAAAGAAAATACCCTCCAAAAACGACAAAAATGCTTCGTTTCTCCGCGGCCACTAAACCAACGAAACTGTTCTCGTATAATTAACTGCCTCCGTGATCGTTTAGGCATTTGCATTGTTTGGCCCGGTGGTCGTGGGTTCGATTCCCATGGAAAGCATACTTTGTAAAGCTGTTTCTAGTTTGGCTAGAACATTGCAGGTTTGAATCACCTGATTGTCTGATAAAAAGATGATTCCGTGCTTCGGAAGGCATGTATAAGCCGGTGGTCCCGCTTGCCAAATGGTGGTCGTCAAACCATGACAGAGGCTGTTGATGCGATTTAGTATCTCTGACACAGGATGTTAGACCTTACTGCCCACACCATAAGAAGAAGAATAAGTTCTCGTATTTTTTAAACACAAACAATCTAGACAACTATCTTTTAAACATCGTTTCCCGTCACACACTGCAGCACATTTGAAGTGGGTACCTAAGTTATAAACATCGTGACCTAGTGAGGCGAACGTGTGAGGTCGACTTAAGTCGCCAGTTAAGTTTAACTTCTGTTCAGCTTTGTTGTTAAAGACGTTAAACTTAGATTACGAGTTTGATAAGGTATTGGCTCACGTGGGCGCCTTTATTGGACGACTTGGTTTGTAGGATAGATACCTCAATATATTTTAATTATGGAAACGGTTTTAGTCAATACTAGCTGAACCCGGATGCCTTGCAATGCCCTTTTGCCTACCTACTACCTACTACCTGCCTACTACCTACCTACTACGTACCTACTATCTACTACCTGCCTACCTACAACTCCCTACCTACTACCTACCTACCTACTACCTACCTACCTACCTACTACCTACCTACCTACCTACCTACTACCTACCTACCTACCTACTACCTACCTACTACCTACCTACCTACTACCTACCTACTACCTACCTACTACCTACTACCTACCTACCTACCTACTACCTACCTACCTACCTACCTACTACCTACCTGCCTACTACCTACCTACCTACCTACCTACTACCTACCTACCTACCTATAACCTAACTATCTACCCAAAAAAAAAAGAAAAAAAAACTATCCTATGTCATATAAAAAAATATTTAAAATATAAAAAATACAGACAAAAGTTTATTCACCCTTTTTATATAGTTTACACAAAATACATTTCTGAACGCATGCATAAATGTCAATCACAGTATTTGACAGGATGACAGGAGGAAAACAAATGTTTGACAGGTACGAAAAAAAGGATCATAATTAAATGGAAAATGATTCATTTTCATAATTATGTATTCGTCAAGTTTTCATTGTTTTTAAAATGTATTCTGCTATTCGGGGCGGATACAAATCCAACGAAACAAAAACCATGTAAATTGATCCAGCAGATCTCGAGTTATAAGTGTTGTAACAAACCCGTCTTTGTTTTATATATATAGATTAGGGCTTTCTAGACCGCTATCTAAAATCTAAGTAGTGTTAAAACGAAAGTTTAGCTAATTAGATGTCTTCATATACACAAAAAGTTTGCTTATAGTCTATTGTAAATAGCCACAAAAAAAAATAGATGTCCAAGTGATTGAAACTAAACTAAATTGAAACTGGTTATGTAGATAAACTGACTGTTCTTATTAGGTAGGTTTGATAAACGTAACGAAGAACACTATCTAACTTACTTAATTTTTTCTCGATGTTGTAAAAAACTATAAAAAAAAGAAAATAGTCTATTTTGTTCCTTTTCTCCTTAAAACCGCGAACACGTCAGAATTTAAAGCTTTATATTTTCGCCCGCAATTCACCTCAACTTTACAACTTCAGCCCGTGCACATTCTTCACCTAACTCTATGGACTAAGCTTATTGCGTCCTCATTTTATCTTCTCAAAAAACCACGTCTTCGACGGAGACATCTAACTTACAGCTCAAGTTCTTTACTTAATCAAGTCTTCACTTAGAATTTCAGGAATGTCTACTCTGTGCGCTTTAGCTAATACGAAGAGTTTTACTTTATGCATAGCAATGCAGTAGTTAACATTCACTTCAAAATACTTCAGTAAGATAAAACAGATCTTTAAGTCCCAGTATAGGGTACTAACTCTAGCACCTTTTAAGTTTATATTTATAGCTCAAGGGGGAGTTCCTTCGTGTTCCACGCACGCCTGAAAAGTTGTCAGCAACATGGGAGGGGCCCGTATGGGCCGACACCCGTCGGTGCTGCGGGATGTTGTAAGAGATACCACGGTCTCGACATATAGGCCTAAGAAGGAACATGGGTGGTTTTTAGTCAGTAGAAGTCTGATACTCCTTTTCGTTCTGCCCAAGAGCGGGATTTTACACCCGCCAAAAAAAAAAGGGGGAGTCTTCCTATTTATCTATGGTGCCCGTGCGGGTATTGCAGTTTTGAAGGAAACAATTTCAACGAAAAAAATCTATGAGGCCTTCCCCCATAGAGTATTTTCAAAATAATGTACATAATACGTGGTAACCATTTTAGTGTCGTTGTCCAGTGCACCCTGTACCTATGGTCAACTAAGCCGTAATTTCCACATTATAACAATCATGTCCAGGATGTTTGAGGTGTTGAAATATTCTGTGCTCATTTACTAAATTCAAAATGGTCAGGACTTTCGTTTGTCAAAATAATAAGTTTCGGCTGAACCGAAATAAAATTTAGTCAACATTTTTTCAAAAGCAAGATAAGTCAATTCTGACAATGGACACGACATAACTATACGGTACCCGGGTCACAGCATTACAATCAAATTAATAACGAACAAACGAACCGAATGTAATTGGGTCATAATCCATAGGTCTCGTCACTAATCACGTTAATGAATCAACGGAATCAATTGAACCGTCAATTATTACGTAGTTAAGGCATTTTGATCTCTATTTTCACTATTATTCAGATTTTAGTTCTAAATTTCTCCTTATAAATCGAACTAGACGTTGCCCGCTTGTTTGCTTGGAAATTTTGATGTGTGAAAGAACGCCGATATCATTTTTCCTTAGGATATAACCTATCTCTTTGCCATATTTTACTACGAACCAATCAGTCGTTTAGTCGTAAAAAGGTAACAAACATACAATAGTCTACTACTTTCACATTTATAATATTTGTATGGACGTATGGACATGCGACACCCTAGTACGATTGCCCATAGAATGCAGTTGCCGCAATGTCATCATTACTTCAACAGCTTGTGATTCTTCCTCGCATTTAATTCGCATACGATATGTTACTATCTCACACAAAAAGTTTCTTGATCTTCTTGAAAAGGATCTTGTTTAAGCTGTTTGCCAAAGGTTAACAAAATTAGTTTTTTTTTGTGTTTGTTGCAGTTTTATGCCAAAACTGCAACAAACAAACGAACTAACAATATTTCAGAAATACGATAGCTTGAAGTCCCAATGGTGCCTGACGATTGAAAAGTTTTACTATTTCCGGGATAAAAAGGCCGTCATTACGAATTTATGTCACAATTCAATTCAAAATAGATTCGACCATTGCGTGATAAGTGGGATCTGAATAATTGATAGATTTACTTTATATACAAAACGTGGACAAGTGGAGAGCTCAAGAATGGTATTTGACATTTCGGGTATGTTGTCCTGCAAACGATAAGAAAATAAATCGTGATGTCTAAAGAGGAGATTCGGACAAGTGGTAATCGCGTTCAAAACTTTCGTCCTCCATTTCTACAACAATTTTCAACAGAATTTACATGAGGTTTTCGGAAGCCTGCCAATTCAATAGGTTTTCAACCATTTCATAAGCGTTTTAACTGATATAATGGCATCATATGCCTAGCCTTGTCCCAACTATGGGTCGGCTTCCAGTCTAACCGGATGCAGATGTATTTATTTCAAGGAAAACTGTGCTTTATGCGCTGTGATTACCAAAATGTATTGCACTTATAATTAATTGCGGTATTAGTTTGATGTGAACATGGCTAGTTAATAAATGTTAACAATAACGCAATAAATCAGGGGAAGGTCCTATCCCCTGAATTTCATCAAATATCAACTGGCAATGAATGAAGTTTCAAACACACGTAACATAATACTGATCCACGTAACCGCTTCTTCTCGCCGAGAAGTGTTATCGGTCCTAACAGTGGGAACATTACAAGCTGATTATAGGTGAATGATCTCTAAATAATAAAACAATCAGTGGTCTTTTCTATATGCTAGCCAATACAACCACTTTTCCAGATAAAAAAAGCAACCACATAGCATCCACGTTCAACGGCTATAGAAATCAAGTCGAGCGCAGCAGATGCTTTGAGTCGGAACCAGCGACAAATAGTTACAGATAGGGCTGGCCCAAACAGTTTTTACAACATTAAACTTCAAACCTCTACACATTCTCACTCTCGTTCTTACGACACGGTTGGCGCAGTGGTTCAGGCTATGGACTGCTGCGCTACGTGTCGCGGGTCCGATTCCCGCACGAACAAATATTTGTATGACCTACAGATAGTTTTTCCGGGTCTGGGTATTTGTGTATGTGACTTTAAATGTCTGTGAACGCGACTACGATACAGGAGTAGTTCCTAGTGGGAGGCAACGTTTTTTATTTAAAAAAAAAACCATCGGCAATCTTAAAGCAGTGAAAACAAACATCACTGTGATTTGTTTAGACTTGTAAGTAGCACAACTCAAAAGCAACCTTATGTTAATGTGGAATAAATATTAATGTCAATATGATATTGCGTAAATTAAGAAGCGAAAGACTGTAGAAAACTAGTAATAACGAAACTGTCAAAACGTGTTGCGGTTTTGAATTTAACCAACTGACAAAGAATTACATGCCTTTGAAAACTGGAAACTAAGAAAATGTTAATTTATAAATCAATTGACAAATAATAATAACTGACAAAACGTTTTGTATTTTTGAATCTTATCAATAGACAACTAGTTACAGATAATGCTGCTGGTGGTACCATAAGAAACTGTCAAAAGAATGTAGTTTTAGAATTTAATCAGTTGAGAAATAGTCATGATAGGGCTGCCACGAAGAAAACTAGAAATTGTGAAACTGTCAATACGTATTGCATTTCAGAATTAAGACAATACTAAAATGTTATTCGACGTTGCGCGTTGGTACGAATGGGTCTTGTAGTAATACGACTTCCGTGCTCTTGGTTGCATTGCTGATAATACCTTTTCTGACTGTTGTTTTTGAGATATATTCCTGTAAATATAGGAATCACATCTGACAATACGTATTTTCTTTATGTTTCAAAATAAGCCAATCATTAGCAGCTCTTCAAAAAATAAGTATGGTAGGTTTTTTTCGTATTCAATAAATTACTTCATAAATTCTTCTTAGTGTTATACTAAAGCGTTACTAGTAACCCACAAAGCAAGAGTATCCGTGGTAAGGTCCAGCATGTAACTTTATTTGTTTATTTTCACTACTTCAAAAAAGGAGGATTTCAATTCTCAAAGTATGTTTTTATTAAATACTAGCGGACACACCGTTTCACCCGCGTAGTTCCCGTTCCCGTGGGAATACAGGAATAAAAAGTAGCCTATGGTGAGGACAGTGTAGTTTCACAACGATGAAATAAATTAATAAGTAATTTTTATGTCTTTTGTTACATAAATATAGAAATATTGTAGATTAACAAACGAAATGTTAATATTTATTTATATATTCTTTTTTTCTAGCAACCCTGCTTTACAAATCTAGACCGCGTCCGATAGCCTGCACACTAGATAGACTAGATTGAAAGGCTCTTCATCGGCTTTAGTTGGTCAAGTACCTACCTAGTCAACGGGCTTCCGGAAAAGGTTGCAAATATACGTTTTTACTGAGAAAAGTTAGCCATATTAACACTGTACGGTGTACTTTTAACAAAATAGTTTCAGTTGAACATATTTGTACCAATAACAGTCCGTTCACACTCCATTCGGAAAACATGCACAAAGAGGATGTAAAATACTTTTTCTTTTTTTTTTGGCGGGTGGAAAATCATCGAATAACCCCTCCCGCTCTTGGGCAGAGCAAAAGGGAGTGTCAGACTTCTGCTGACTAAAAACCACCCATGTTACTTCTTAGCCCTCTATGTCGAGGCCGCGATAACTAGTGTACAATCCGCGGCCCGATGTAAAATACTTAGTGTCGATTTAACAGCTGTTCGGATCGATCATCAGTTTATAAGCCGCGCTTGGTTAGGTTGGTCTGCGGATGAGTTGCCACTCATTACTTACCGAGTATTACCGACTTTCTCCCGTGTCTCGGATAGCACTTTAAGCCGTTCTTCCCGGTTGTCACTTGTAGATCTCTGGCAGTCGTAACAGGTTGTCAGTGATCCGAAAGTCTGGCATTCAGTCTTACCAAGAGGTACCATAATTATATTATTACCCAGTACTAACTGAGACCACCACCACCATGCTGAGATAGTGGCCTTTTGGCTTCATACGGGACTAATTTTAAGTTAAACTAAGTATGTCCTAATTTTAAGTGTTTTAAGCTCTTAATTTTTATTTTTTTGTCAATTTGTTCTGTCCTGTGTGTAACCAATAAATTTTCTTTCTTTCTTTCTTAACTGGGTTGTGGAGGTCAGATAGGCAGTCGCTGCATGTAAAACCTCAACAAGGCTAAGCAAATGATTTTTACTTGCTAATCAACTTTACTTACTAACCGTATTCACAATAGGAATGTTTAATGACTAAAAAACAAGTGATTCTAATTAGTCCGTCTTAGATTATTGAAAAATATTGGATACGTATTTTTTGTTTTATCAAATCAATAAAAATTGACGAAAATAAAACGCGTCAAAGATTTGAGTGAGGGGTTGTGAACTTGTGATGTCACTGACCGGTAAAAATGTCATACTACTGTCTTAGAATATGACGTCCCCGTCGGGGCTGCGGGTTGTACACTAGTCACCGAGGCCTCGACATATAGGGCTAAGAAGGAACATGGGTGGTTTTTAGTCAGTAGAAGTCTGACACTCCCTTTCGCTTTGCCCAAGAGCGGGAGGGGTTATTCGATGATTTCTCAACACAAAAAAAAAAGAATATGACGTCACACGAGTTCTCAAAGCACTGCATCGTCTTCATTGTTTGTTTACTTAAAAAAATAAAAAATACGTGTCCAATATTTTTGGAAAACTATCTGACGGACTGATTCGATTTATTTTGTTAGTACATACCCTATTTTAAAGCATTTGAAAATGTTTTCAGGAAACGTTTTCCTACTTGTAACTGTTTCAACAAACTTGCATTCCATATTGGATTCGCTGTCAAAAGTAAACACATTTATTTGCTAGCACTAGCTCTCTTCTACATTCTATAGATTTACGTAATGCACAAAGCATTTGTAAAGTTTAAGATTAAATAAAATATGTTTGTAAGGTTTGAGATTTTATTTTTCGTTTAAAGTCAAAAGCAATTGTTACTACGCATAGTAAATTATTTTTATTCTAATCGTTTCGGGTATTTACTCGTAATAAATTACATATTTTAGACGCTATTGTGTCTAATCCGTTTGAATAATCACTATAAATAATCACTAAATAATAAACTGTCTGTCTGTTCACGATAAACTCAGAAACTTCTGCACCGATCGACCTTTTCATGCTGTTTTTACCAAAGGGTTTAGAGGTTTTAGTATAATTATTTGTCAAGTTCCAACATCCACGTGGGCAAAGCGGCGGGCATCAACTAGTTAAATATATTTTGTTGCTAGAATAGTAATATATTATTTGTTCTGTACTAGACTTTTACCTTTATGTAATTTCCGTTTAAGTATTGTGCGTAATAAATAAATTAATAGAAAACTAGTTTCTTAGTTGACTAAAAGGTATAAATAATTAGAAATAACTAGCAAACGTGTCCCTGAAACGGCACCAGCTTAGTGTTAAATTTACTACTGTGTCGCTTTAAACCCCAAGACTCGAAATAGTTTTAATGAAAACTGGGAAGCATCAATTTACTAGAACAATCGTGGTTGCAGGCTAGAATAATCCTCATAAACGATCGAGGTGTGCTTTATTAAAGAACGTGGAAGCCCCTAGTTCTATTGGATACAGGTTTACCTAGCCACCTGAGTTCTTGGCGTTTGGTTATTAAGGGATTTAGTAGCTTTGATTTAGGCTATAGAAGGTTTTTTTAGGGTTCCGCACCCGAAGCGTAATCAACAGGCCCTTTTACTAAACTTCCACTGTCCGTCTGTTAGCGGGCTGTATCTCATTATACGTAATAGGTAGACTGTTGAAATTTTTACAGAACCGGGGGCACGGCAGTGCCCTCGCCAAGTCGAGCAATAAAGTGGCGCGGCCGTACCATCCCTTTCTCTAAACAGTTCAGGCCATTTTTGACCTCCTATAAATTCGTTGTGGATAAAATTATAAGCCTGAATTTTTTGTATGTGTATTACTGTTACCGCTATAACGATGGTACGGAACCTTTTCAACTAGTACTTCGCCGTTTTTTACCCGACTGTGGTGAAGCCCAAAAGGGGGGTTATGTGTATTTTTTTTTTTTTAAATAATATAAAATTTTATTTTATATGAAATTATTTATAATAAATTAAAATCGTATGCGGGCATGTATAGGCGGGGTTCATTTGAATATTAAATTTGAAATGAAAATAGATTGGACCCCGCCTGCTTCTAAGTTTTGTTTAATTTAAAATGTGCTTATTTTTTGCTTTTCAGTTTTTTCAGTCGAGTTTTTTAGTTTTTTAACCACTATTTTTTATTTCTTTTATGTCAATGTAAATATGGGTCTCAACTTTTTTGGTAATTAGCCTTGCCTAGCCTTTTTTTCCAACTGTGTTAAGTCGGTTTCCACCCCTAACCTGCCGGCAGCGGCATCCCAGTTACCGTATACCATGACACCGCTTCAATAGACCGACTTTTAGAATTCTTTCTCCAGGATTCGACTTCCAAAAACATACAAATAACAAGGTTTAATGTGCAAAAACTGCCTCGTGAATTCCCCGTTATTTCAGCTTCTAAAAATATCTGAAGTAATATCGTCTCCTGAATAAAATAAATTGAGTAAGTAAAGTGATTCATCAACACTGTCGTAATACCACGGAGACTTCTTGCGTGGGTGTCAAATATGAAATTATGTTCCTCTTCATCTTCTCAATTTTAAAGGTTAAATTCGTACACAGAGTATAGTCAGTGTTTGGGTTGGATCCTTGCGGAATAAAACTAGAGTGAATTGTATAAAAACTGGTTTACTACAATAAAATGTACAATAGGTTTTTTCCGACGACGACGGTGACATAAATAATTATGGCGCGTGTGTCGCTCGGGCGCGCGAGGACAAGTGGCCACGGCTACTTATACGAGCAATATTTGAGTTACTTAAACTTTTTTTTATCAAATCTATTATTATTTATTATTAGCTATACCTGTTACAATCACAGTATAAGAAAGGAGGTGTCTTATGAATGACGAGAAACAGAGAAGTATGGACGGGATTATGAGAAGGATGGGATTATGATGACCTGTAATAATCACAATTTCTGAATGACAAACAGAAATACAACCATGGGCCCTGGATTTGTGCCTGCGATGGCAATATGCTCACCTAATATTACGTGGGAGTTAAAAATACTGTCAAAATAATAATCATATAACACATGAACAAAGTGTTTATATTATAATATTAGACTCTAAAAGAAAGTGGAACGGACTTGTTTATAGTACAATCATTACTATTCTGTTTTAAAATAATTATCACGTAAAAAGTTAAGTTAGATTAAAATTGCTTATTGCTATTAGTCTTGTAGGCTAGATTGTAATTAATTATGAAGAACCTGGTTCTTTTTAATAAAGGATAAAAAAATAAATAATAATAACGGTACATCCCTGCCTAACAGTGACGAAGCGTCAATAATACAAAAAAGGCAAGCCGAAGAAAAAATAGTTTTTTTTCTAAATTATTATTTATTTTTTATTATACTTTTGTTTTTTTTTTTGTTTTAACCTCATTTTCGATATCAACGACTCCTAAAACCACGAAATTGACACTCATGTCGAATAACCCAAAAAAAACCGTCGGTGCCATGCCTTATTGAATTTGAAAATCAGCTCACCTAGATAACCAGAAAGAATAAAACTATATCGTGCGCATAATATTTTGTTAAAGAATTATTTTCCTACTCCTAACCGTTAAGGAGTTATACCTTTCATCATCAGCTCATAAACGTAAGGTGATGACTGCCAGATACAAATACTTGAAAGGAAGCCGGTGGGAATTGAGTTATGGGCACGCGACGTCCCTGCTGCCTAACCCGTTGGGGATTTCAAGCATGCTGTTATGTTATTTAAATCTCGTTCAATGTTGCTCTCTCCTTATTTTTCCAGCTGTTTCATTCCTTGTACAATTTTTTTGTAGTGAGAAAAATCATCAAATAACTCCTCCCGCTCTGGGCAAAGTGGTAGAGAGTGTCAGACTTCTACTGACTAAAAACCACCCATGTTCCTTCTTAACCCTTTGTGTCGAGGCCGCGGCCCTGCTGTTTCTTTCCTTATCCTTCATCTCTTATGTGTGGATGCTATACCTTACCTATTCTGCTAATTAGTAACGAGAGCAGTCACATACGTAGGATATTACCTCTGGAAGATATAAAGTGTAATTATCTAGTGACCTTATGCACGGAACGACTACCTAGTGGTTATCTTCTGGAGACCAATTCAATTATACAGAGTCACAGCCACGATCAACAACTACTAATGTTGCTATACATCACGTTGGTGTAAATGTGTGTCATTAGTTCATTACTAATTTTTAAGTGGTACCTATACTTCACGTACAGAGTGTCATACAGGCATTTTCAAAAAAGCTCTATAAATAAAGTTTTTAAAAAATAGGTACCTATACAAATATAAAAAACCCCTTATTGAAATATTAAATGTTCTGTAGCTTCCACATCTTTGTAAAAATTATATAAATAATTCACATTTTTTTTATTATTACTTCCCTTATTATTTTTACGCTGGTAGTATCATGCCATTTGACTTACCCTCATAAAAATAGACCTAGCAAAGATATTGTGTTTCTGACTTAAACAAAAACACTTCACTCGTATCCTCTGCATCAAATCAACCAAATACAGCAATGAATAATTGTTTACTACGAGTATCTTACAAACATACGAGACTAAAATATGGTATGACAAGACGAAAGACATACATAGGCACAGTGACGTTAAACTAGCCGATGTATCAAATAACAGAGCAATAACAAGAAGATTTCTCAATCTGCAACAGCCTACTCATACTTGTACCATTATCTCCAAAGAATCAGCAATGTAACAACTTAGTACGTCTGTCACGTACATAGGCTGTGTATTAAAACTTTTCTTCATTAGTTACCGTCCTAGAACTCGGAAAGTGCCGAAGTTTACCGTCGGAAATATTCGGCTCTTGGCAAACGGCCGATCTAAGGATTTATGATCATTGCTGCTAATAAAACTAGGCAAACGGATTGGTCTGTGATTAAAATGCGTGACTAGGGTATAGGTAGGTACAAGTCCCACAGACAGCGATTGGAGGGAAGCGAGAAGACATGAATAATTCAATCAAGTAGACGAGCAGCGAGTATGTAGAATAGAATATTCTTTATCTGCGTGAAATATGGTACATTGAGATTTTGAAGATAAATAGCTACTATTTACATATTCCGCTTACTAAAATTCAGCATGACAATATTGTTAAATAAAATTATGCTAACAATATCAGTTTAAATATACAAGAGTTACAAATTCAAGTAGTCAAACAATAGGTTTTGGGTTTTGTGAGAATTTACTCCATCAGGTTATTTAACTAGATATACATATTACATAAGTATAATTTGAGGAAAATGTAGGAAGTAGAATGGAACAAGGGCAAAAAGATTATGAAACGGCAGTTCTGAAAAAAACAATGATTCTTTTTTTAAAGACAGCCGTCGTTTTATTTGATCCTCAAATACGTGTAAGAGCTCTAAGGTACTTCTTGGTAAATCCGGACGAAGAAGAAGGCCGGAAAAAATTCCAGACAGGAGGCTAAAAAGCCAGACAAGCCCAGACTTACTGTAAACCCTTCTTACATGGTTATTTACATACACAAGTTACACATAACATAACATTCAAGTTCAATCAAGAGCAAACATGTCTCAGCTTGCCTACATCATCTGGTTGTCACACCAACACTTGATAAGGGTCCTATCGCTATAGTTTCGACCCATCTCTATTGAGCCGGTGACGGATACTTGTGACAAAAAACAGGGATTTATTGTTTTTCACTGTTTTCTTGCTGTAAGCTGTCAAGTCCTTTTATTGTTTGTTGAAGTGACTAACGGCTTGCCACTTTATTTTATCACGCTAGGTTAGAAAGGACATCCACAAGTAATTTCATTGTAAAATCGTAGGGCGCGTTGAATGCTTTCGCTGTGTCCATTGAATTTCATGTTATAACAACATCGTGTGTTTGGCCCACCCAATCCTATTGAAATAAGATAATTGATGATGACGATGGTGCACTCTTACCTTTATCCTTTTCATTTCCAAAACAAGGGAAGACAAACCAGGTCTATACAGGGTGTTATTGAACCCTTCACGCAAACGTCAACCAAGTATTCTGTACACTATCAAACTAAGTACACCCCTACGCAAAGTTTTTTGCTGGGAAACGACTTTTTTTTGAGTTTAAAAATCACAATTTACGGTAAAACTCAATGTAGCACTCTTAAAACATTGTGCTAGTGAATGCTTTGAATAGTATACAGGTCATTGAGGTAATTTAAGTAAAGTTATAAGTAACTAGAAAAGCTAGTATTTCCAAAACCAGCTGTAAAAAATTTGGAACCACGACCCCCAATATATCCGTAACTAGAGGGTTCCCAGGTATGTTCTAAAACAAAAAAATGATCGCAGTGGTGGGGAGAACAAGTAATCTTCGTTTGCGTTAGGGTACTTTTACACCCTTTATAAAGAAAACAAAGAAAAAAAGAAAACATTATTTATTTGGCACATGCTACAAGTGCACACACAAAGTAAAAAATAATAACAATTTTGTCACCGACCAACAAAGCCTCTCAAATAAACAGTTAGAACACCAATGACGCAGCTACTATTACGAATCTTATTCCATGTATCTATTGTTACAGGGTCCCAACTCCTCGCGGCTCAGTCTCCAGCACTGGTAGCACAAGCACTGGATCACGACTGGCCAGGTTACTGACACAAGGCGTCCGAGGGACTCCTGAGGACATGGCCATCGATACGCCTCGGAGACTCAGTTGGGAACGGTAAGTGAGCTATTTTGATGAAGGCCGAAAAGGAAAACAAAAAATCTTTCGAATTTTGAATATTAACTTCTAGAGCTTCGAGGAAAGATTAAATACAACAGCTCATTTTCAAAAATACCCTTTATGCTTTCCCTTTATACTTGTTCTCCCCACCACTGTGATATTTTTTTTGTTCTAGACTATACCTGGGAACCCCCCCCCCTAGTTACGGAGATATGGGGTGGCAAAGTTAAAAAAAAAACACAGCTGTTTTTGTACATACTAGTTTTACAGGTTATGACTAGACTTAAATTAGCTCCATGAACCGGTTACTATTCAAAGCATCCAATAGCACAATGTTTTAGGAGTGCTACATTGAAGTTTATCATAAAATAACGTGATTTTTACCCCAAAAAAAAAGTTGTTTCCTTTTACTTTTTGCGTTGGGGTCCTTAGTTTGATGTACAGAATGCTTAGTGGACGGTTGCGTGAAGGGTTAATTTACACCCTGTATGTGTGTCACCTATATTCAATGATAGTTAAATACATTTAAATATGATTGTAATGTACATTCATAAAAACATAAAAACAGCCATCGGAAGGAATCTTTTAGTCTGAAAGTTTCTATGTTCTACTTAAGAAAACGGAAACCGCATAAAAACACGGATACATTATTTATCCAATACACTTTTTATTGTACCCAAGTAAACTACGTACTGTTTCAAATACTATAAAATAAAGAATAAATTGCATAAAAAGTCTAAGGCCTACTGAACGATACAGATTTGAAAGGGGAATTCAAATAAGATTGGGCGCCACACCTCTACCCTTCACAATATTATTGGCTTGACCTTTCTTTATCTGTGGTCCGCACAGAAAATACCATTTACTTTATGAATAGGTAGATAAAGTTTTATTGATAGAATTTGGGGAATGTTCCCTTATCTTAGTCATTAATATGGCTCTCTGGTTTCAAGGTATGTTGGAATAGGTTATGCTGGCATTGAAGACACAAATATGTAGTAGTAAATACAAGCATGTACGTGCATTTATAATGACAATAATTTTAATATTTTAGAAAAGTTTCCATAATCAACTTCGTTTCTATAACTATCTTGCGTGATTCAATCACGCAAGAGAGTTGTTTTTTTGTCTCAGCAACGGTTGGACTGATTTTGATGAGATTACTAGTAGATAGCTGATGTTAAGTGGAACTAAGGCTACTCTGGCTTTTAGAAAAAGGTTCAGAGCAAAAAAAAAAAAAGGAAGAAATTATTATTTTTATAATAAATTTTACTCGGCTGAAGGCCATAGGCAATAGCTGGTTAATGTTTAAAATATTAGCAAATCTTTATGTGATCTTAAGTTTATCCAAATAACAACTTTATGACAAACTAGGCCGAGCAAATAAATGGACGGAACAAACAAATGAATCACAATTATTCTTACCTGTGCCAAATAAGATGTTTCTAAGTTTACGATTACAAGCTCGTCTCTGTTACCATTAAATTTAGTATACAGGAGTAGCTATGACAGAGGAGTACAAATATTAATAAAATATTAGTTACTCGTACCTTCTTCGCATGGTTATACGGCCTGATAAAATATCGAGATTACTTTATTATATAACATAACATCACGTCTGTAAGCCCCGAAGGGTTAATCAGAAATGTAGCCAATAGGGTAGTTGACTGACTAAAAAAAAACATGGTGCGTCAATTAGATTTTCGAAAAATATTGGATACGTGTTTTTTGTTCTAATAAATTAAAAACAACTAACGAAAATAAAACGTGTCAAAGATCGGGAGGGGGGGGGGGGGCTGGTGACGTCACATTCTGGTAAAAAATGTACCGAACTGTAATGCCGAGCGACTTTTCGAAGCACTGTATCGTCTTTATTTATTGTTTACTGGCCGGACTGGACCGGCTGGACGTAAGTAAACAACTGGGCTTATACCAGTTGTATACGTCCCTGCGTGCCTGCTGACCTTGTTCTGTTCTGTCCCCTGTTGATATGGAGGGAAGTGGAAATTATGTTTGTCCTACTCCTCCGATATTCTTTTCTGATTCATTTCGTTGCGGGATCCAAGACAGTTAAATCGTTTCTCTGGGACTTTGTCGAGCTTCATTGTCTCGGCGCTTTTCTTGTGGTCGCCACTGTTGATTCTGGCTTACAGGAGTTACAGTGGTTTGGGAATAGTGTGGCGGGCTTGTATTTATTTTTTACGTGATAAAATAAAAAATACATGTTTAATATTTTTTGGAAATCTATTTTGCGGACTAATTTTTTTTTTGTCATCTGCCCTATTATAGTTTACCCACATTTCGCCATTAAATATATACGCCATAATATGGGTCGAAATCCAGACTCCATGGCTGCAACTGAGACATTCCTGATGGAAAAACCCAATATTACTTTGCAAGACCCGGGGAATCGACCCCAGGACCTGTTTTTCAGCAGTAGACCAACGAGGCATTCAAACTCTTCAGCTTCATCATATTAGTTTATTAGGTGTTGCCCGCTACAACTCGATTATCCCCCGGAAAGATAAAATCGGGATAAAAACAACCCTATGTGTTAATCCAGGTTATAAACTATCTGTGTATCAAATTTTATCCAAATTAGTTCAGTAGTTTTTGCGTGAAAGAGTAACAAACATACACACTCACACATAGCTCTTTGTTATCCTCACTTATATTACTGAAAAGAAGCTATTACGGAGGAATAATAAATGTAACACCTAAGTATAAGTAACCTAAGTGTAAGTTACCTGACTTGTGCCGGCTGTTCTAGACGCTCTAGTTAGCATAATACATACGTTAGTCTAGACTTATCTGGAAGAAAGAATGAATATGTCTAGAGTTAAGAATGAAGGGTTAGGGTAACAATTTGTTTTTATGTACAATTTCTCTACAAGATGTAAGAATAAAATGGAAGGGAATAAAATGTTTGTTTGTTCGTAGCTGTGTGTTTTTGGATCACATTTCTTAGGATAATTATTTTTGTAAGGAATTAAAATGTTATGGACAGACAGCAAAACTTTTACTATTTCACTTAATACACTAGCTGTTGCCAGCGGCTTCACCCGCTACAACTCGAAAATTATTCCACGGGAAGATAAAATCGGAATAAAAACTATTCTATGTGTTAATCCAGGTTATAAACTATCTGTGTACCAAATTTTATGTAAATCCGTTCAGTAGTTTTTGCGTGAAGAAGTAACAAACATACACACTCACACACTCACAAACTTTCGCCTTTATAATATTAGTGTGATAATGAAGTACTGAGATATGAGGATATGATGAGTAATGAGGTATGATATGAGGTATGTGTGATAGTAATATTAGTGTGTAATGAAGTGTGTGTGTGAGTGATGTGTGTGTGTATGAAGGAAGTGTGATATATGAACTCTCATCTTCTTTCCATGGGGGTAGGTAGAAAGCAGAAAATACCACCTGCTACGATTCTTATTTGTATTTACGAGTACTCTTTTTGCCTCATCCACGTACATAAATCTATCTGCTCAGAGTCATACACCCACGCAATGAATGATTTATTTTATAATAATTAAATAACAGTATATTATTTGCACGATAATTTAATAAAAATTACAGAAAAGGAGTAAGTAAATAATATTAGGAAATAAAATCTTTCCTTGTAATTTTTATATATTTTCTTGCAAATAGACATTTTCCATTTGCTTTGATTTTATTTATATATATGTATATATATATATATATATATATTTTTTTTTTTATGTGTTTTATAAATTTTGAAATTGTCACAGTCACTATCATAATCATTAACACTAAAACTGGATTTACCATGTGACAAAACCATGGTACAACATGGTAAATATTATAACCTGTTTTCGGTATTAATGTTAATCTTGAGTTTAACGTTGTTGTTTTAAACAAGTTAGATTGCTGCAACAGAAGCCACGTAAAGTATAAAATACTTGGTAGCGAGTTGTTCGAAAGAGATACCGCGACTCCGGACACAAAGGGCTCTAAGAAGGAACATGTCAGTAGAAGTCTGTCACTCCCTACCGCTCTGCCCAGAGCGGGAGGAGTCATTTGATGAGTTTACACCATCACAAGAAGAAAAGACGCGAGGTAGGTGCTCTTGCCTTTTTTTTTTTTGGTGGTTGGGAAAGTTTGCGAAATTGTCAGACTACTGACTAAAAACTACCCATGTTCCTTCTTAGCCCTCTATGTCGAGGCCGCGATAACTAGTGTACAACACGCGGCCCAGGTGCTCTTGCCTTATCTAGGTATCTACTACCTACGTTTCTCAAATAATTCCGAAAGTCTCTATGGACTTCGAGGATTATGTCATGAAAGTATTTAACTAACAAATGATTCGTGAAAACGGATTCCGGTATTCAGAAAAATGGTATATTACGCAAATTGTTATTATTTATAGACAAACACTTTTGGTTTTTCACCCAAAGATTCCCAGAACAAACTGAGTTATTATTAGAACAAAATAATAACGTATGAATCCATTTGCATAATTATTTGAATGTCTTTGTTGGCATTACAACATTCTGAATGGGATGCAGTTAAGAATATTTACACGACATTTTCAGAATTTTGTTTTACGCTAAGAATTTGTTAGGAACTAGTTTACGCGTGACTTCTCATCTGGAAACCGTAATTAATGTTTTTCAAACGAAATAAATGTTGGGTTTTTATTTACTTCAGAATAAACTGGTTTTGCATAATATGCTTTTCATTTATTATGGTTATTACGAAATGAAATTGAATAAGCTAAGTGAAAAAGTAATTGAAATAAATATGAATGCTTTCAAAGGGGTCATTTTAATCATCATATTAAACAACTTTCAGTATGGGAACTCGCAAAATAAATTCGCTGTTGCTACATTTTGTCCGGCCATCAAAATGTAGGCGTAATTGCTACGCAAATGAATTGCTTTTCGGTTTGTTCGAGTTCAGGGTTTGAAATGTTATATGAAATGTTGATATTCATAATAATGAGTAGGTACAATGACTAAATAGATATGATTTTCAGTTATTCAAAATAAAATTTGGAAACGTAAAAGTTAATAAAAACGTATTGAATGCACTAAAGGCAAACTGCAAGATAAGAAGGCTCCTAGGTTCAAATAGGGTTGGGCTGGTCATGTGAACCGTATGCAAAACGACCGCAGGGCAAAGATGTCATCAAGATAGGTGCTTGAGCAATGGGAGAGCAGCTGTGGAATACACAAGTCTATTTAAAAAAAACTACAGGTATATATTACGCAGACACTTTGATCATCATCAAAAGCCTATTAATGTTCCCACTGCTGGGACACAGGCCTCCTCTCCTTTGAGAGGGAATGGGCTATAATCTACCACGTGGGCCCAGTTCAGATTAGTAGATATCAAATGTCTTCGAATTTTTTGGTTCTAAGATATGCCGGTTTCCTCACGATGTTTTCCTTCACCGTTTTGGGAGCAGCGGTAATGAAATAAATTACTCGAAGTAATGTGCCTGTCTGGGTTCGAACCCACCCTACTGTTCGTAAGTTGGGGTCAGCACCACTGGGTCACCGTTGGTCATGGGCACTGGGACATTTTGATAATGTAGGTATTTCGAAATACGGCAACAAAAATTATAAGGCCGAATAGAAAAAAATATTTATAATTTTTAAAGACAAAAAATACTAACGATGTTAATAACCATATTGAGTGATCTTTATATAATTTGGTAACGATAGAAGAGCCGCCATTACGATCTTTCTTTAAAAAATTCTCTCCGATAGGTATTAATATTCTTTTCGCCTTCGAAGTGGTTTCGACAAGTTTTAATTAATACCTTCATTTTTACGTTGGAGAATTTGGCTCCCTGGCAGGTTTTATTTTTAATTTAATCTATTTAAAACATGATATTCTTAGGCAGGTTCTTACCGAGTATTTTGTGGATTTATTATTTTGTGAATAAAGTTTTTACGATAATTGATTTGATCCTAAAAAAACCTGACGACTGATTCTGACGTAAATTAACTATCTGTTAATACGTGGGTACATTTGGCAAATTATGCAAATGAGAAAGACTCGAATTATTTTATCTATTTATATTTCATGGCTCCAGCTATATTCTTTTTTTTTTTTTTTAAAACTTTGCCCCACATACCTACATATAAATACCACATATATATATGTATATTATTACCCACATTTTGTCAGTAATTGGGAGGGAGCAATAGAATATAATTATGGACAAAACCAAGGGTATGTTGAATGTCCATGTAACACCCACTCCTATCAAGATCGGAGACTGCACACTCGAAGTTGTAGACGATTATGTCTACCTGCGACAAACGGTCCAGTTGGGTAGACTGGTCTAACTTCGAGAAAGAAGTCAATCGTCGAATCCGACTCGGCTGGGCAGCGTTCGGGAAGCTGCGCGGTATCTTCTCGTCCAACTTACCACAGTGTCTCACCGAAACGTGGTCGCTCACAATGGACCTCATCAATTAGCTCAAAATAACCCAAAGGGCAATGGAGAGGGCCATGCTCGGAGTCTCCTTGCGGGATCGCATCAGAAATTAAGACAACCACAAGAGAACTAAAGTTACGGACATAGCCCGAAGAATTGTCAATCTTAAGTGGCAGTGGGCAGGGCACATTCCTCGCAGAACGGATGGCCGGTGGGACCGGAAGGTTCTGGAGTGGTGACCGCGATCTGGAAGACGTTGCGCTGGAAGGCCTCCCACTAGATGGACCGATGACCTGGTGAAGGTTGCAGGGACACGCTGAATGCGAGACTCACGGGAACAGTCAATGTGGTCACATCGGGGGGGAGGCCTATGTCCAGCAGTGGACGTCTTTTGGCTGAAATGATGATGATGAATAGAATACGATTGTTATATGTTATGTTTTTGTGTTACTAGTAAATGTAATGGTTTTTTAACTCCGTAGGAATAATGCGCAAACCAATATTGCTGATTACTACATAATTTGAAAAGTATTATCTACCATTTTATCGTCCCAATATTACCGTTTATTAAGATCGTTTCTTTAAAAATACATAAATACCTCATCTTTACTCTCAAGTAAAGTAAACGAACAAGTTAACTTGATGCTAACTTACAAAGAACAGTTTGTGTTTTTAGAAGAATGTTTATGTACCTTTTAGTTCACTTTTTTACCTTCAAAAATGGTAAAAAGAGTTTTTGCATAAAAGTAGGCTTTTGCGTGAACATAAAAGGTAAAGTATGAATAGAAATTGGGGAGGTCTACGTTTTAGAGGTATACGAATCCTTGTAGAAAGTCTGTAACTCAAATAACTTTCTTCGTACTTTTAGGAGTAGGTTTATTTTTAGATGTTTAATAATCATACAACTGAATAATATTCAAGGTCCCATTAAATATTCAACTTTGTGATACAAACACACGCTTTTTGGTTTCTAACAGAATGTGTATATACTTTGCAAAATTAAAAATGTAAGGTAAACTTAGGTACTTTAAGATTTTATTAATATCAAACTAGCCCTGTTTCTTTCGCCGTGTTAAAGTCAAAATTATCTCACGGAAACTTTATACCAATTTAAAGACTATAAAAACAACATCACGACTGTGATCCCCAAAAGGCTAGGCGTGGTGTGTGGTGTGACCTAAACATAAATGGTGAAATACGGGTGTAAAGACTAAATTCAACATTTTATGACCTAGACCAGCAACAACCTATAAATAAATGCATCCTCCTTAGTTTAGCTCATCTTCCTTAAATTTGAAATGACTTACAATAAAGCTTCCTGCAAGCCAAGCTCAAAATTCTCGAAGCTATCTCGTAAATCTTCACGACAGCCTAATAAAACAGACCTAGTGTATACTGTAGGACATACGACGAACACTGGTTAAACAAATAGTACAAATAACGTCGGTCTACTGGCGGATTGTTTGTATGCTATGCTTTGTGTGTTAGTCTGTGTGAGGAATGCAATTGTTTGAACGATACTGTGTTTGTCTATGGGTATTCTACTTACGAATATAGTTTTCAATGTCCATTAAGTATGTCTAATAAATACATTAGTATATTTAAAATAAAAAGTTTTAGTACTTACTGTTTGTCGTTGACAACTTCGGTACTTTCACAAGTATATATGCTGTACAGGTTAAAGGGTTCCCTCGTTTTCTTCAGGATGCCATCATCAGATGACCTGGTAAGTATACAGGTTGAGACGACTTCGAATAATCGGTGAGCAAACATAAAAAAACATATAAACAGTGAAACAAAGAATCTCCTCGTTTTTTGAAGTTGGTTAAATGTAACTTTTGAGTGTAGATAAATGTGGGTTCGAACAGTTACACGTAAACGTTCTGAAAATATAAATTGATTGCATTTAATTGTTTCCTTTTAACTCTTTAATTTGCATTGACATTAAAGTGTCTACCTGCAAGTTTTTTATTCGACGTTAATTTGCAAAGAAGTTCGTTTAAACATAATAAGTAATGCAATTAACATGAGATAAATTAAATTATTTTAGATTAACACTAATTACACTAAATTTAGCATATCGTAAAGTAAATTTATTATTATTATTATTATTATTATAAATATATAATATATAACCCAAAAATGTGCAAAAATTTTTGGGTTATGCGAATGTTTGGCGCAGCTGGTTTCTAGGGTTCCGCAGCCAAGCTGTGGCTTGTAGCTGTGCCGACTCGATATGAAAACAGAAAAGGTAGAGAGAAGCATAATGTGCAGCATCATACTGCAAAACGATTCGATTGATAATGATGAACACAACGACCTCTAACAAATTTAAAGTTATTTCAATAGAGGGAAGCATATGTGCAGCATTAGACTGCAAAATGCTTCGATTGATAATGATGAACACAACGGCCTCTAACAAATTTAAAGTTATTTTAATAAAGGGAAGCATATGTGCAGCATTAGACTGCAAAACGCTTCGATTGATAATGATGAAAACAACGACCTCTAACAAATATAAAGTTATTTCAATCACACTTTAGAAAGGCAATTTCAGTCTAAAATAATTTCGACGCCAGCACACACACAGACTAATTTATACCCTCAGTTAATCACGAGAGAGGTCGTGTTGACTTGACAAAGTATGTGACAACTCCTGACAACTCAAACAATTTGACTGAGGCGGCACGCCGGAGTAACTTTATTAGTTTTCACAACAATAACTCGGCAAACGAGAGTTTATTCAGAATGGGCCACAATGAATGTGTTTGAACCTAGGTTATTTATTTATTTATGAACATAACAACATCACGTCTGAAATCCTCAAAGGGATAGGCAGAGGTGTACCTAACTACTAGATGCACCAACGTGACGGTTAGCTAGTAATTATTATGTCTCATGCAAGAGCGAGCCTGTTGCAATCAACTTTGCACAAACTCAGACTCCGTTGGTGTTTCTGAAAAATCCCGCATGGAAAGCTCAATAAGGGTTCATTTACTGAGACGCGGGGCGTCGCGCGGCGCGTGCAGGAAGGCTAGTCGCGTGCTATTTTATTCATTTACTGAGAGGCGGGTCCACCGTAACGAACGCTGCATTTTAAACTAACTGGCAAAAAATCGCTTCTCGTAAATTCGACGTTTGAAATCGTTACCGTTTTCATAAATCGCAATGAGGCCTAACTTTCTTAGAATTTTTTAAATATTTTTTCTGAAAATTTCACACAACAATTTAGCCGGTCAAAACCTAACGTAAAGTATCGTGTAGGTTTCTAAAGTGGCTATCCACTTCAGTGTAAATAGGACCTAAGAGGCTATATATCATTGCCACAACACAAGTAACATTCACACCCTTCAGTCCCTCCGGCCACATTCTGCTGCCACGATTTATGCTGGCTATTTATTTGTCAGCCTTGTTGGGCAAGTGGACACAAGTTAAACACGTAGCTTGGGTTTCATTCCCCGATCGGGTAAAGTAGCACTGTATATTTCAACTAGGAATTTCTCACTAATGGCCGCGAAATCTGGACTTAATACGCCCGGCTGAGGGCAATGAAATCGCCTCATGTAAGAGATACCGCGGCCTCGACATAAAGGGCTAAGAATAAACATGGGTGTTTTTTAGTCAGTAGAAGTCTGACACTCCCTACCGCTCTGCCCAAAAGCGGGACCTTATTCGATAATTTTTCACCCGCCAAAAAAAGAAGAAAAAACAGAGCATAGAATCACCCCCCTATTATTATATGGGACTTAAATATAACCGGCGACAAGTGGGTATTCTAATAGAATAACCACTGGTGTACCATACAGGGATTACAAGGCGTAATGTTAAGTACCATTTATTCGTCGCTACGAGCTACGTGGCTACGACGCTACGTGTGCTACGCGGTGCTACGTTAACAATAGTGCTACGGCGTAGCGAACATCTATTTGAAGAACATGACTTTGTTTTTGTGTAGTGTTAGAAAACGTGGCATTTTATTTTGTTAGTATGAATGAGGGTATTTTCAATTTAGGTTTTTATAAAAAAAATGGTTTTCCAATAGTGGTGGCGTTTCTGTTGACTCCTTTATTGTATGAAACTAAAATAGTGATTGGATCTACTTTTTATTAATTTAGGATCCCCAACATGGGATGTACACCGATCATGAAAAATAAATGATAGACTACAAAAGTATGACGTTGGGGTAGGTACTCCTTAAATTCTCTTACAGAAGACAACATGCCAATAGAGACGTTTCCTGACTAAACAAAACATGATTCTGTTTAGTCCGTCAGTTAGACTATCGTAAAATATTTGATACGTTTATACTTTTTTAAGAAAATTGAATAAGATAAAATGCGTCAAAGATGAGTGAGGGCTTTTTACGTCACTACGTGGTAAAAAATGCAGTGATGTGACATCACACAAGTTTTTGAATGTGAAAATAGAAAAAAAATGTGTCCAATATTTTTTTGATAATTTATCTGACGGACTAATTCGATTTCATATGTCAACTACCCTATTACCAGCAAGTGTATTGCAATTTAGCTAAACATATTTAAGAACATGGTACAGAATTAGGGAGTGCAATCTCGGTATTGCGAGATCTCGAAATACCGAGATTTCGCACTAATTTTGCAAGATTAATCTTGCACCCAAAATCGCGCGCGATCTCGCAAGATTTGCAAGATTGGATAGCAACGCGTTCCATGACCATTCAAGAGCGCGGCCGCGCTCAAACTGAATTGCCGCGATCATACAAAATGACAATGTAGGCACGCGTCAAGCAAACGATGAGGAAAATGAGTTACTCGATATTGATGAAGAAACTGAAGATATCAACGAATCTGAAGGGTTTGATTGCATATTACCTACAGTTGAAGTTCACTTAGTACCAGAATATGATGACCTAATACGAAAAGTAAGAAAAACTGTGAAGCTTTTCCGAAAATCACCAACAAAGAATGATGTTCTACAAAAGTACATAAGTAACGAGTTTGGCAAAAACATGCAGTTAGTGCTCGACTGCAAAACTCGGTGGTCCAGTCTCGCAGATATGATTTCCAGATTCAACAAATTGAAGACGTGTGTAAGCAAAGCATTCATCGATGTTAATCTCGGAACGAACCCCAATTATGCTTTCTCAGAAGAAGAATATGTAGCTTCGGTTGAATTAGAACATGTGTTCCAGCCTATCAAATTGGCAGTTGAAGTATTATGTCGAAGAGATTCAGATCTCATCACCGCTGAAACTACTTTGCGGTTCATGGTACGAAAGTTAGAAAACCTAACAACACCAATCGCTCAAAAGCTGGCTGATGCTATGACGACTCGCATACGTGAGCGCCGGACAATTATGACTGCAGCGTTATTTTATTTGAGAGATTCTGCCCAATATGACGAAGATTTTAAATCGCTCGTTAATGATAACACTTTCAGTTTGCCACCAAAAACTTTAGTCAAGAAAGAAATTAAAAAGCTGATCGAACGATTATACGTACAGAACCAAAGCTCTAGCTCCACATCTTTAGATGCATTTGTTACAGTAGTTGATGATGATATTGATGATATCACGCCTTTATCAGCAGCCGCAAACACAACTCTTTCTCTTGATGAAGAATTGGAAATGATTTTGAAAGCCCGCCCACAAGAACGCCCTTCATGTGCAACTGGTTCCTTATTTGATAAACAAATAAGACAAGAAATTAATCTCTACGAATCAGGCGGGGCAAAAGGGCACCATTTGCAGTCAGTTTATCAATGCTTATCATCAGTGGTGCCAACAAGTGTAGAAGCTGAACGGGCTTTTTCTGCTGCCGGGTATATCGCCCGAAACATCCGAAGCCAGTTGGCTGACAACACGCTAGATATCTTGTGTTTTCTAAGAAGTTTTTTCCAAAATAACCATTGATTTTGTTTAATAAATGTTTCAGTTTTTTCTAATATATATCTTGTTTCATTGATTCGCTCTTAGAATAATAAATTTAACAAGTTTCAATAGAATATTTCTAAAATTAAATAAAAAACTTGTAAATTTGCAAGATCTTGCAAAATACCGAGATCTTGCAAGATTAGACGTCTTCAATCTTGCAAATACCGAGATTGAAGATTTTGCTGCAAGATTGCACTCCCTCGTACAGATAAGGTGCGTACAAATTTAAAACAATAAACAAATTAAAAAAGAAAACCCGACTGACCTAGGAGCCACTCATGGCTCAGTCGGGTTTTGGTTAATAATTTGCCAACTGTCATAAGTTTAAGAGATGTTTTTTTTTTTAAACCATTTTCACTTGAAATCCACAGAAAACCCACAGAGTTTCGCTTTCAGCCAGAACTGAAATTATCACTTAAAAACGTGCCAAGATATTGGAAGCCTGCCAAGTTCTACTTCACCTGGTTCCGCCCTCACTGTGAAAAAACAGTCACATTCAGAAATGGGTTACATGTCCCATTTCTCCAAATATATTGCCAAAGCGATGAGCCTTATGCCCCATCAAATGTGTTAACGCTTTTGTTTTCTTTGTACAGTCGATCAAGCTAATAAGAATACATGACGGCACGGTTGGTGCAATGGCTCAAGCAATGGACTGCTGCGCTACGTGTCGCGGGTTCGATCCCCGCACGGAACAAATATTTGTATGGCCTGCAGGTAGTTGTTTCGGGTCTGGGTATTTGTGTATCATCATTCTCCTGCCCTTATCCCAATTCATTTGGGGTCGGCGCAACATGTCTTTTTCTTCCATACTTCTGGGTCTTCTGGGTTCGTCTGGGTATTTGTGTATGTGAGTTTAAATGTTTGTGAACGCTCCCTCGATACAGGACAAATTCCTAGTGAGGGGCAACGTTTAAAAAAAATATAGCCACAAAAGTTGTATTTACTTTTAAGATTATACAGATACATTTAAATACTGATGTCAATCGATACAGTGTTTGACATATATCGCTTAATGCGAAACACTATAAAAAACAAAATTGCAATCGATATTTTCAGTGTACTAGAATTACATAGATACTACCTGTATACTTTTTAGTTTGTTCGATTGTACATAACATAACATGTAATTCCTAAAGGGTTGTGTATCTAAAAGTACACCCTTAATTCGCCAGCTATGTCTAATAGAGGCCGAGCCTTGCCATCAACTGGGCACAAATCCAGACTCTGTGGCTGTTACTGACAAATTCACGTTGGAAAAACCCAGTAACTCGTTGCCCCACCCGTGAATTAAATCCAGGACTTCATACTCAGTAGTCACACTGGAGACCACATGACCAAAAATTATCTAGATCTTTGAATGGGTTACGTAATTTTGAGAAACGTGAATTCACCGCTACAAGAAACATTTAAATTTAAAGTAGTTAAAAACAACGGATGGACGGATGGATGGTGTGGAGGATGATATGGCTGAAGATGACTAGTAATGGAGAAGTATGGAATTTCAATAATCGGTAGTTCCCTTGTAAGTACTATTGTATGGAATTTTAATTGTTTTGACTGATTTGTGTTTAAAAATATGTTCCATGATAAAGATTTTTTGTCATTTTTTTAGAATATTTTTTAAAGAAATATGCTCTATAATTAAAGAAAAACCGTGTTAGTTCTCATTAAAAAACGTATTCTAAAATTAACGTTTGTGTTACCCGACTTACTACCTGTACAAGACAACACTCGTTCGAAGCTAACTCGACACTTTTATTACTCACAATACTCGTATCGAGACACGACACAGAAACAATGTCACTTACTACACTCACTTCCCGAAAGTGCCTGAGATAGGCAATGTATTGAATTGAACTAAATTGAATTGGTATAGCAATTTTATTGCCTGCCGTACACGCCCATAAGGTTCCTGTATAATATAAAAATGTATTTCTCTTTATTGAATACAAAAGTAAGAAATTCATATTGTTTACGGGTTTCTACTTATGTTTCAATATGTAAACTATGATTTTGATTACCATTTCTGATGAAAGATGTTCCATGCTGTCAAATCCAAATCATAAATCTTTCACCTGGACACGAGTTGCCAGGGTTGTTCTGGCAGTCTTTGAGAAGACTTCAGACATAGGTTGGCCGAGGCAAGGAAAACCTGTGCAAGTGAAGATTCATCATTCTTTGTAAACCTATATGTTGGACTAATTAGTTTTATTTTTGTTACCTATTGTGATCGACACGCTATGAAGATACAATTTTTTTCTAGATATACCACTTTTTTAGAAGTATCTTAAAAAATAAACCAATAAAAAAAATACAAAAAACTGAAGCGCTTACTGATCAGTACAGCCAACTTTTCCATGCAGCAAAAAGGGAAAGAACATTTATCAATGTTCACTAAAATCTACGAAGAAAAAGTGCCTACCGACCGAACCTATCATAAAATAATGTCTTAAAGTTAAAATGTCTTAGCAGCCTTTACCGCCGACTCATCTGTCAGATACCTACCCTCGTAATTTATTCATATGACTTTAAGTCAGCCATATCAGAGTTCTGGCCTGCCGAGACTGAATGATGGAGTGTTAATGGCAGGGTTTAGGCTGAAAGAACTTGATAATGTTGGGTTAAGCAAGAGATCTTTGAATGTATAAGGAATAAAAGTTGAGTCTTAGTTTGTCTGTTTAAAATAAACTTTGTTAAGTTGTTTCAAGTTTGGTTAGGACACTGCAGGCTTGAATCACCTTTTTTTTGGCGGTTGGAAAATCATCAAATAACTCCTCCCGCTATTGGGCAGAGCGAAATGGAGTGTCAGACTTCAACTGACTAATAACAACCCATGTTCCTTCTTAGCTCTATATGTCGAGGCCGCGGTATCTTGTGAACAACCCGCAGCCCCGACGGGACCCGCAATCCCGGTGGGGGCTTGAAAAATGAACTGCCACTGAAGTCAGCAGTTCATACCACTTGACTTTTACATTTAGTATGTACCTTCGTAAAAATAAATATTTTGTGTGATAAAGGCTTCCCACGCACTGTATTTTACATTTTAAAAACATTATAGTAATTGAAAGAAGGGTGCATTGAACTTTTCTCACAATGAAAGGCAATACATCTAAAAACACACAACCCAAGAATATTTTACAGCAAGTTATGCATACCTATACCCGTAGCTAAGTCAAAATTTTATTTAGGTTGGTAATTTATTGACTTAACGTGCAACCCTCCCGTGTCGACTTGATTGAAAGCGACGTCGACGTCGGGAACGCGACGTCAATTGACGTTAAACGCGTGGCTAAACACGCAGCGGAAATGTGTTACACGCTTTATATTTGTTGCGTGTAAATGTGAGATAACATGTTTTATTAACAAGCCAGGTGAGATCGTCGAGTTCATTTTCTTTTATATCAACGAAATATACTTAAATAAATACATAAACCCACGCCTTTTTCCCATTAGAGTAGACAGAAATTACAACCCCGGCTATGATTTAAAACACTTTTATGATTAAAATACTACTTTTTTTTATCACAGCCACATTCCTACATCTAATCATTTATTTACGTATTTCATTATCACCAACAGCCTATTAATGTTCCCACTGCTGGGACACAGACCTCCTCTCTCTTTGAGAGGGAATGGGCTATAATCTACCACGCGGGCCCAGTGCGGATTGGTAGATGTCACAATATGTCTTCGAATGTTTGGTTTTAAGCCATGCCGGTCTTCTCACGATGTTTTCCTTCACCGTTTTGAGAGCAGCGGTGATGAAATAAATTACACAAAGTAATGTGCCTGTCTGGGTTCGAACCCACGACCTACTGGTTGTAAGTCGGGGCCGCCACCACTGGGCCACCGCTGCTCTCTACGTATTTAAGTAAGTATAAATGTAAATAAATTGCGACTATTATTTTTCGCGGTTACTGGGTTTATCCAACACGAATGTTTCGGTAGGTGCCACGGAGCTTAGTTTTGTAGGGAACTTGAACACTGCTACTGGCAAAATATGGTTGTACTATTAGATACACCTCTGCCTTCCTAAGTAAATATTTTTATGTAAATAACAAAAATCTTTTTGGAGATTTATTTCTTTAGATGAACACGAGAAAAGCTATAGGGAATACTTTTTTTTTGGAAGATGAGATTTCTCCAAATGACTCCTCCTGCTCTGGGCAGAGCGGTACGGAGTGTCAGACTTCAACTAACAAAAAACCACCCATTTTCCTTTTTAGCCCTTTGTGTCGATGCCGCAATACCTCTTTCGAACAACCGACAGCTGACGGCACGGTTGGCGCAGTGGCTAAGCGATTGGACTGTTGCGCTGCGTGTCGCGGGTTCGATCCCCGCACGGAACAAATATTTGTATGGCCTACAGATAGTTGTTCCGGGTCTAAGTATTTGTGTATGTGAGTTTAAATGTTTGTGAACGCACCCACGATACAGGAGAAATTCCCAGTGTGGGGCAACGTTTTTAAAAAAAAAGCTAAAGGTAATCCTTAAGTATTTTTCAAAGTCCGCCGGCTGAGCGAGTTGAAGTTTGTTTGCGAACTAAGTCACAGGTACGTTCCACTTAGTTACGTAAGAGATTGTCACATTTCTAACTTCCCATCCGTCTTTTAAGCTGCTTTATTTAAGTAGCTGACCCACATGTTTGGGTCGCATAGGTTAGGGATACCTTTGCCTAAAAGTCGGAGAGGAAAATAAACAGACCAGTTTTTCTCGCAATGATGACATCACATTACATGTAGTTTTTATTTATTAAAAATAGGTACACCAACAGTACATACATTTCACACTGAAGAATAAATATAACTATACTGATATGGGTTCTAATAAAACATGTTCTGGAACACACCTTTGAATATGGCCAGGCGTTTCTGATACACGCTGGACAAATTCCTTCAAACACCACTGTCAAATTTTGCAATTTAAAGTAGGTGTGCAAATACAACCTCGATCCACGCTTTTAATTTCCTATGCCAACGAAAACAGTGAGTGTTTAGGTGGTAACATATTGACAAGTATTGAACGGGTAGTCGGTTCCACCGTCCATGTATTATGTCCATGTGTCCGTGACATCGGATGCCTGTCGGAATTCCAGCGTGACGTCAAATCACGTTAAACGGCACGGTTGGCGCAGTTGGTCAAGCAATGGACTGCTGCGCTGCGTGTCGCGGGTTCGATTCCCGCACGGAACAAATATTTGTATGACCTACAGATAGTTGTTCCGGGTCTGGGTATTTGTGTATGTGAGTTTAAATGTTTGTGAACGCACCTACGATACAGGAGAAATTCCTAGTGTCGGGCAACGTTTTTCTAAACAAAAAAAAAAAAATATGTGACTACACTTGGGTGGCAGCGATTAGGCATGGGAAGTTATAGTAGAAATAATGTAACAGTTGAAACATTTTAAAAATACAGTGTGCGGTCAAGTTATAGTATTTGTGTTCGTCAACGTCATTGGCAGGTTTGTTTTGGTCCCAGCTAATAATAGGGCTCCTCCCCTTTCATCCGAATACGGCATAGCCAAAAGGAATATTAAATCAAAGGGTCGTGGGGCTTTCGGGACCGGGACCATGGTCCAGGATTCCCCCTTTAGTAGGTAATAATAATTATTTTTCAGTGCTATTTCGGACACGATAGGTTCTGCCTGATAGAGAAATGAAAGGAGTGGAGACAGCCTTTGAACAAGAGTAGGGCAGAGCATACAAGAAAAAAGAAGAATTCGTTTTCCCTTTCTAATATTCAAAGCAACATTCAACAGTGACCCTAATCAATCCTGATCCACCAGTGTATATAACTAAGATTATAGTACCTTCATATTTAATTTTTGAAAAAAACACTATGGCCTGATATCAAAAGCTTTTAAGACTTTATTACTAAAGACAGGGTGCTATGGTGGAAATACATTCCTAAGGTCAAGGTAATAATACATCTTATGACGTCATTGAAGGTCAAGGTCAATGTTTATAGTCAATTAGTTGTGTGTACATGGTTTATGGTGTTTCGTAAATAAATTAAGTTTGTGAGACTATTTAAACAGGATGCATGTTATGACAGTAGACAACGTCGCAAGTATGTATCTGGCAAATACTTTGCTGTTAATATCAGCGCCGCAGCTTCGCTCGTGTGTAATTCGGTTATTGTCTCACGAAATTGTACTACCGCGATATGAAGTAATAGGAATGTTTACTGACTTAAAAAAATGTGATTCTAATTAGTCCGTCTGCTAGATTTTCGAAAAACATTGGATACGTATTTTTTTGTTTTATCAAATCAATAAAAAATTACGAAGATCAAACGCGTCAATGATTTAGGTGGGGTTAGTGGCGTCACTAACCGCTAAAAATGTCATTCCTACTAATGTCTTAGAATATGACGCCACTTGAGTTTTCAAAGCACTGTATCGTCTTCATTGTTTGCTTACGTTAAAAAAGAAAAAATATTCCAATCCAATTATTTTTGGACATCTAACTGACGGACTAATTAGATTTTTTTAGTTAACCACCCTATTGTGTTTATTTTTGACTAATTTAAGCTAAGAATCCAATCTTTTACTATAATCTATTTTTAGTATTAGTTTTATTAATTTTGTGAGCATCAATGTTTCCTTATTCTGCCGTCATTTGTTAATGTTATCCGATCACGGCTATACCACATCAAGAACCTTATAGGCACCTACAATCCATCAACCATAATCCATGGACATGTTGACCACTAAAAGACATGTCCGTTCTATCCTATTATGTTGGTAACCGGACGCCGGACATCCTGTGGCGGAACAATAGCCAGTCTTCGGATAAACAGGTCAAACTAATGGGGGTGACGTAATCACCGCCATGTTTTATTCCCCCATACCACTAATGACCTTTTGTTACCATTGTCGGGTTATCATCTTAAGAGGGTGTATCGTGTAATTGGTAAATCCCTCGTAACATTATTTGGTACTCGAAACTTTTCAATTATACCTTAACAGGCACTTTTGAATGTCAAATTAAATTTTAAAAACTAAAACCCAACTACGGATAAAAACGCAGACTAATAAAACTGCGGCCTTAAAAGTATTAAACAAGAAAAATCGTCTAGTTAGGGATTTACTATTTAAATGTGTTGGGTATTTTTCTATAATATTAATTAAAAACTATAAAATAAACTAAAAAGAAACTTTAAAAGGGCATCGAAATACTGCTCCTCAACGCTGTCAGCCGGTAATGTGCCCAAAAAACCGGCGGCATTGCCACGTTGTATGGCAACGCTTAGCCTCTGGCCAAGATAAAAGCCAGCCCTTGGGTCACGAGAAGCGTCAACTAAGCGTTTAGAAATTTCCTTAAAAAGGCTATGAGCACTCGAACCCCACGGCCCTAGAGTTTCAACCCCAAACGGCTCGAAAATATAGTTACCACAAAGGTTACTATATTTACGCCGCTTGAGGTTCTCTGCAGCAAGTAAGTAAGTAGTAAGTAGATTATTTGATAAATTATTTTTGACAGCACGGTTGGCGCAGTGGCTTAAGCAATGGACTGCTGCGCTGCTTGTCGCGGGGGTCGATCGCCGCACGGAACAAATATTTGTATGACCTACAGATAGTTGTACCGGGTCTGGCTATTTGTGTATGTGACTTTAAATGTTTGTGAACGCACCCACGATACAGGAGAAATTCCTAGTGTGGGGCAACGTTTTCATAAAAAAAAAGATAATTATAAAGGACAGTCGTAGTCGCTTGCCATGCCAAAATATTAATTTCAGAGTTGAAGTACCCGTTGGACATAGATATTGTAACTGCTAGGCACGAACTAAAGTAGCATTCAATAAAAATAGATAAAACCCTCTTCCGTCCACAAGTTTTACATTAAAAATAGATAAAACCCTCTTCCCTGCCACAAGTTTTACATTAAAAATAGATAAAACCCTCTTCCGTCCACAAGTTTTACATTAAAAATAGATAAAACCCTCTTTCGTCCACAAGGTTTACATTAAAATAAGATAACAATTTTTCCATAATTTATTCCATTACTCTTGTACACAAATCAAGCTCAGTGGCTTCTTTCGAATTTGACCTTATTTTTTCTAAACTTAGGGAAAAACCAAGAATTCTTCTGTTCTAGATTGCAAGTCACTTGAGCTACGAGTACTGCATTGCTGCAGTAATTCTAAAGAAAAAGGTCTTGAAGGACTTTCTGCTCGAGAGATTTTAATTCTACCTCGTTTTCTTGAACGTAATATAATCAAGCATTTTGTTACCTTCATTAAGCAGTTTTGGCAGGTTTCTAAAAAACTGTTGAATGAGACTGAACTTTAACTAAATAAGTTAAAGTTCTCTTTTCGAAATTATTTACTCTTCTTTTTACTAACTACTAATAATAATAAATTATTGGGGTCACTTAAATATGCGTATCTATACAATTTTTTCAAAGATGATCTGAACTTCAAGACCTCCTCCAATTGTTACCGGAAGCTAGATTTATTGGAATAATTAAATATTGGAAGATAAGTCCGCTATGATAAATCTCTTTAATTTAGGCCCTAATTTATAAGAGGATTAATGCAAATTTTGAGTTTAAGAATGCCACAAACAACAAATAATTGAAAATGTGCGTGTACATCCAGATTTAATTTTGAACGTGGGCGAAACGATAGCATATTAAGGATCGTGGCAGGTGGTGTTTTCAGCTATCCTTCCCGGAAAAAGCTTGAATTTCTTTTAATATAAATTGAAGATATTTTTGTCATTAGAAAAAAAGAACCAGTACTCACATTATCATCGATAAACCAAGTTGACTACCTCAAAGTTATCCTTCTATTTTTTATGGCAAAAAACCTTTCATAAAAGTTCATGATCTATAAAACTGAAAGTAATGCTGACGTTACTTAAACTGTCCGAAGCCTATATTGAAAAGATGACTTGGTTATTTAAACTAGAGATATGTAGTCGAACTCTGACACCGAAGTCATAACCGATCGACTGGGAAACGAGGAAGTTAGGTATGTTCATAATTATGTGTGCGTGAACTGTGAAGTGGAAACTAGTTTGCGGTGTTAAAAAGTTCTAGTAATGACTCATAATTTCTGATTTAGTCTGAAACCTTTACTATTTCTTTTAAAGGTTGCAAAGCGTGGGGTCCTGTTTTTGATTCCCGGTTATTAGGATTTTCCATTAGAAACTTAATGATAGCCAGGTTTTTAGAAGTTGGAGGTATAATACCCCCGTGCCTCTGAAAGAGCGTTAAGCCATCGGTCCTGTGCCTGATCGTTCACGGTAGCGTCGAATTAGCGTCCTACCGGACCATGCCAGTGAACAGAAAGCGCATCTCGACACCGATGGCTTATTTTCTCTGTGACTAAAAACGGACAGGAGGACTATATAGGAAATAGGGATTATTTATTTAAAACTCCTCCGTTAATATATTTCATCACATAAGTAACGTAACGTTGCCAGTATCTCAAGAAAAATCATGAGTGAATCAAATTAGTCATACGTAAGTTTAGAAACCAACTATTTTTGGAAAACGAAAGAGGAAAGGAGTTTCACATTCCCGAAAAAATTAATTATTGGAAGTTTCTCGTTCGTAGTTCAAGCACCTGCGAAAACCACACATTTCGAATGCAATTTAAACTTGGAACGTTTTACTGGCAATGACAGTGTTTTTGGCGGGAACTTTTTCAATTTCGCGTAGAATAAGCTGGTTTAAATCTCACTGGACGGGATATAAGGCTACGGAAACGAAGGATACTACAGCCAATCCGGATATTACAGCTTGATGTATGTAGGTCTCATGTGATTGGTTTGAAGAACGTTCCAGAGGTTTTTATTGAGAATCCTGTGCTGGGTGCCGGGGTAGTTGAGAAAAGCTAAATCAATCAATGTAATTTTTTATTTTATTTTTATTTTTATTGATAGGAACAGCAAACAGTTACAATATAGAAACTTACAACTAATTTAACATAATAACAATTTGGTTATATAGTAACCCACAACGCTGTCCACAAGTAGACGCAGAAGTTTAGGTTAAAAGAGAGCTAATCGCTAGGAGCATTGATGCACAGCAGTACGTGTGACAATTGATTTTTGAATGATAAAATAACGACTAGAAACTAGAAAAAATAATTTGTTTAAAATTTAAGATGATAGAATTATACAATATTAAGTTGCTTTTAATAAGGAATGGTGAATGAGGTTTTTTAATTTACTTATTGTGTAATTGAAAATATCTATGTTTACAAAGGTGCTGTTATATGTGTCAACCATACGGCGGATAGGTGAGCGTAGGCCTGAGTTAGTCCGGCAAGTGTTCAAAGCGAAAAGAGTACCAGCGCGTACCTGCCGCCTGTGTATGGTTCGAGGTACAGCATAGCAGATCATGCTGTTTAGATTTGTACAGTTAAATTTGTTTCTGACAATTTTAAATAGTACTGTGGCTTCGAGGTAATTTCTTCGAGAGCTGAGAGAGAGGAGCTTGTACTTACTGAGTAATTGGGAGTATGATAAATACGATTTGTGGCATCTGAAGTGCATGGCACGTAAGAATTTATACTGTACATTTTCAACAATTTCAATATATATAGTAGTAGTAGTAATCCAACGTAAAGAACAAAGTAAAGAAAGTAAAAGCCTAAAACGCATCATTAATCACACTTTTTATTCTTTCTGATGAACCACATCGAAAGTAACGAAAAAAAAATTAAATATGATCACAAACATATAAACGAGAGGACTAGGTTACTAGCCACCGGTGGCCCAGTGGTGGCGGCCCCGACTTACGAACAGTAAGTCGTGGGTTGGAACCTAGGCATGCGTATTACTTTGTGTAATTTATTTCATCACCACTGCTCTTAAAACGATGAAGGAAACCATCGTGAGGAAAAGAGGTCTCAGAACCAAAAAATTCGAAGACTTGTGCCATCTACCAACCCGCACTGGGCCAGCGTGGTGGATTATAGCTCATCCCTCACCTAGTGAGCAGCCCAGAGTCCCTGTAGTGGGAATATTATAGGCTGATGATGAATACGCTGCTATGGCTAGTTTGGTAAAGGGACAGTGAATTTTGGAGAAGTTTCAAAGAAGTCTGCATACATAAGTTTTGATTCAAATGTGAGCCGGTTAGCGAGGAAAGCATTTCAATACAACTTATTCATGGAACGCCAGCATAATTCGTGTTACTCGTACATTCTTCTAATTATGGATTTTAATTATTGTCTAATGGACGTTATAGTACCCGAAAATAGTCATAGTTTTTAGGCAATGTCTTAAATAGTAATAATAAAGGACATCTTCATCATCTGATAAGCCTTTTTCCAACCAAATTGGGGCCGGTTTCATGCCTGATTGCATCTGCCAGTTGCAGATTGAATTCCAGTATTTTACATAGAGCGACTGCCTATCTGACCTACACAACCCAGTTAATACTGATATTAATATCGGGCCAGTGACTACCTGATGTTACGACTGTCAAAGTTCTAGAAATTACAGCGGCACGAAGGAAACTCGGTATGCAATGGTGGTCATCACAGGCCAACCTTAGCAAGCGTGGCTTAACCTGAAGATTAAAACGAGCGGTTATTATTATCTATCCACGAGCTCCTCCCTTTTGTCATGCTATTTAATTCACCAAATTAATTATGTAAAATTAAGTAACTTCTTAGATTAATTTCATAATAAGCTTTCAACCCAAAGTCCGGCCAGCAGTCATATATGTGGGCGTGTGATCAATTTAACTGAACCCTCATTATGAAGTTATGTCCATCTATATGGTTAATCAACACTGCGTGGCCTACGCAGTGTTGATTAACCTTCTGCCTCTCTTTATTAAGTTTGGATTTCAGTTTGTAATCAGAGCTCAACTAATTAGAAGCATAAATATTTAACTCGTTTATTGAGTTTGTAAGAATTTGAAAGAGAAAGATATTATACAAAATTAATGTATGCTATGTTTTTTTTTTATCATTAATTGCCAAGCGGTTGGTCGACTCTTCATGTGACCAGAGGGCTGGCCTATTCTTTGGCCAAAAAATCAGCATTGCCATCCAACGTGGGAATGCTGCCAGCCTTCTGGGCACTTTCCCTGCTGACAGCGATGTGGACGAATTTTTTGACGCCCTGTAATTCATCTCTTTTTGATATTTGTATATAATTTAATATAATTTTAGTTCTGTAAATTGTAGTATGTAAGCTATTCTCGAAGATTAATTTTGTATTTTTTTTGCCTTGGTAAGACTGGTTGTCAGAATATCGGGTCAATGACTACGACAGTCCGCTTTCCAAGGCACGGATAGAGAACCAACAGCCATAACAAAATATAATCTACTACAAAAAATCCTTCACCAAAGTCTTTTGGACAGTACGAAATTCATTTACAATGAAAGCGAAATAAGAACTTCCACGTCTAAAAAAGTCAGGGGCACGTGGAACTCGGCCAAGGCATAGACAAACATTACTTTCTTTCATAGTCGGAGCCAAAGAATAGCTTCATACAGCCAGTCATCTCGTAGAGGGAATTGTAGGCACCCTGCCAGGTCCCGTATTATATTTTTTGTGAATAGTGTACTTAGTAATGTGCCTGGTATATGCAGCCAAGTCTATTATGCGGAATCTAGTGCATTTTGTACGAGTATGTGTATTTCAACATGGAAATTTGATAACTTAAATCTTCCGGAATGAAAACTGCATGCAATCAGTAACTTATTTTACGAGAAAAGCAGACAGATGCAAAAAGTTCTTTAAATTATAATATTTAAAAAATTTAAAAAATTATCCGACGAATTGAGAACCTCCTCCTTGGAAGTCGGTTAATAAATAAAATAAAATGGTGGGGTAAAAAAGAGCTTCGCTGTCAACACTGATACAAGTAAAATCAAATCTACTCTGAAACTGACGTCAGAGATAGCTTCACAGATTTGGACAGCTAATTGGAAGCTTCTCAAGATGAAATGACAACTTAAGAAGACAAATACTTAATACTTGAAATAAACATGAACATTTTCGAACTCTGAAACATTTGGAAATAGTTTTATTTAATAAACTTGTTTACTTTTTACTCGACTGCAGCGAAGCCCAAAAGGAGGGTTATGTGTTTGGCGTGTATGTATGTCTGTTTCTTTGTTTGCTCATAACTCCTAAACGGATGAAGGGATTTGAATAAAATATACGTCGATAGATTTGCCTTGATGGCGCGAGTGTTACTGGCTACATTAAACATTCCTGGTTAAATTAAAATGTGCTTGTTTTTTGCTTTCCAGTTTTTTCAGCCGGGTTTTTAAGTTTTTAACTACTTTTTTTAAATGGGTAAAGCCACTGTTTCGTCGCAAGCTCTACTGCTGAGGAAGAAGTTGATTCCCGATTCGGCCAAAGTGTGATTGAATTTTGCATTCAGGAATTTCAATACTATGAATTCGTGCCCTGTTCAACAAGGTCGCCACTAATACATGGGACATGCATGGAACTTATACTTGACTAACGGAATGTGGGTTTACCATTAAGTAATCCTTTGGGGATAGGGTAGTTAGCTAAAAAAATCTAATTAGTCCGTCAGATAGATTTCCAAAAAATATTGGACACGTATTTTTAAGCAAACAATGAAGACGATACAGTGCTTTGAAAACTCGTGTGACGTCATAATCTAAGACATTAGTATAACATTTTTTTGCGGTTATGACGTCAAAAATCCCCACTCAAATCTTTGACGCGTTTTATCTTCGTCAATTTCTATTAATTTAATAAAACAAAAAATACGTATCCAATATTTTTCGATAATCTAAACAGACTTACTAATTAGGATTGTATTTTTTTAAGTCAGTAATCATCCCTATTGCATGTGTGATGTTATAAGTTTGTAAGGCCCAAGGTGTGCAACCCGTGAAATCCACACCTCCAATCTAATATAGCCAATCACATGTTTTACCGAAACCACGCGTACTCGGCAACCGACTTATCGAGTCGATATTAACAAAGTTTAAGCCGGCAACCATCCAAGTTAGTTACAGGATACTGTAAAGTATCTTGTATGAGTACCTGAACCAAGTACTTACTCACGTTTATAAGGATTTTGTGAGAAACGTGGTCAGGTTTGTGGTCTGTAATTTTCTGGTATTAAACCAGACAAACAGATGACCTTTAATATTATTCTATTATTTAGCTTGATTTTGTTCACGCTTCCTCTGACCTAAGGGCTGGCTTTTCTATGGACAGAGGGCGTGTTGCCCCACAACGTATTAAAACGCTGCCATTTTACTAAGTAACACTTGAGTGGCATTTTGAAATACGAGAAAAACAATGCAAAATCTCACCGCACAAACACAAATAATATAATCGAATAACAACTTTTTTTCGTAGAGGGTTAAAAACGTAAAAAGCTTTTCATTGTGTTGAAGTGTTTAAAACGAATAATGAATAATGAAGTTTCTTTTTGATTAGGCAAGCGGAAACGAGAATGTCCAAGTATTGACAAAAAGGAAATAATGATGCCTTCGGGAATTTGTACCGAATTCTTTAAATAACATTGTTGTAAATTCACGAACAATAATATGTATACACTCGATAATATTCAAACGCGAATTTCTCGTAAAATAACGAGGGCAATTTGAGACATGACCAACTTTATGATGATATGTGTTCCAAAATATTAGTTTCGTTACGTAACATAAATATTTAATCAATACAGTAAGCGAACAGTGGTTCTAAACGTTGATATTCTATTCTATTTTTAACGAATGGCAATTGAAGCCGATGTCGACTCTGCCAATGTCGAAAGTGAAATGGCTAAACGTTGCTAAGTGTATACATATTGGTGCTGCTGACTTTACTGACGAAGTACTTACCCAAATAGGGTAGTTAACAAAAAAAAATCTAATTAGTCCGACAGATGGATTTCCAAAAAATATTGTACTCGTTGTTTTTCTTTTTTCACGTAAACAAACAATGAAGACGATACAGTGCTTTGAAAACTCGTGTGACATCATTTTCTGAGACATTAGTAATACATTTTTTTTGCGGTTATTGACGTCACAAACCCCCACTCAAATCTTTGACGCGTTTTGTCTTCCTCATTTTTTATTGATTTGTTAAAACAAAAAATACGTATTCAATATTTTTCGATAATCCAACAGACGGACTAATTAGAATCATGTTTTTTTAAGTCAGTAAACATCCCTATTAATTAATGAACAGGGGAGAAAAAACAATGCCACATTTTTATTTAAAATAACTAAGTGACTGTATAGTGGTTGCAAGCGCGACAGCTGAGCATGGGGTCATAGGTTTGATTCCCGGTTCAGACAAAATGTTTTAGGGTTATTCTTTCAAAAAAATTTCAGTAGCAGCCACGGAGTCTGTCTTTGTGACCGTTTGATGACAATAGGCTCACCCCATATTACGTTAAATGTGGGTGTACTAATTAGGTTTCTTCCTCTGCGTAACATTTCAGGTTTGATGCTAAGTTATGTGTAAATAAATAAATATTTTACTAAAAGTTCATAGCGTGCGTAAGCATCTTTCAAAATAATTTAGGTAGGTAATTTCCTTTTACCTTTTTTTCTCGCAATAACGCAGAAAGGTAAATAATAATTTCCGGGGTAAAGAAAATTGGGTAAGCAAAGTGTGATATGAATTTTGAATCTCAAAACAAATATTTTTATAGAACATAAACTTACGGTGTTTTTTTCTGAATGGTTAAGGAGCCATTTTCCTATAGAATCCTCACATTTCGCCATTAATGTTTCACATTACATGACACGCAGAGAGAGCGCTCATGAGAGCAGCGGTGGCCCAGTGGTAGCGGCCCCACTTTACGAACAGTAAGTCGTGGGTTCGAACTTAGGCAGGTGCATTACTTTGTGTAATTTATTTTATCTCGCAAAAGGTGAAGCAAAACATCGTAAGGAAACAGGCATGTCTTAGAACTAAAAAAATCGAAGACATGTGACAATACCAACCTACACCAGGCCTGCGTGGTGGATTATAGCCCATCCTTCTCCTAGGGAGGAGGCCTGAGTCCCTGCAGTGGGAACATTATACGCTGATGATGCGCCAAACTAAATAACCACAACACTATCATCTCAGTCTCATCAATTTGACTTTCGATGAAGGTGTCTTCACGGAGAAAGTGATAAGATCTCTCAGATTCAATGCTGGCCGGATATTACATCAATATGACAAGCAGACATTGATGTCACGATCAGATTAATTAGATAGATTGCTTTCTAAATTCAGAAAATTAATCTTACCTATACCGAAAAGTATATTTAGAGAAATATATTTTAGTGTGAAAGAAACAAGTTAATGATTTAACGAGACATTTTTACCAAATTGTTAACACCCCGTCATTTCAGCCAAAAGATTCACACACACACACATAACAACACATACACACATTAAAAAAACACACATACATATATATAACTCACACACACACATACATACATTGACATTTAGGGTATTGACCAACGATCGTTATAGCAAGCAGATCTTCATACATTCCAATTAAAACAAATAATATTAGAACGGAGTTAGAGGCTATATTAGAGTTTGCCACTAGACCGAACAATGTGTAACATTGAAAACCGATATCTTTTTGCAGTCTGATAGAAAATAACACGATGAAGGAAAACATCGTGAAGAAACCGATGTCTCAGAACCAAAAAAATGTTAGGACATGTGACATCTACCAATCCGCACTGGGCCAACTTGGTAGATTATAGCCCATTCCTCTGAGAGGAGGACTGAGTCCCTGCAGTGGCTGATGATGATGATAGGAAACTAAAATTTCACGAAATTTTTAACATGATTAATATTACGATTCTGTTAAAGCGGTCATTTTAGACACCCAGGTTGCCGTGAATTTTGAGAATATGCAAAAATATTTTATAATTGCATGTGGTTTAATACCCTTTTCACTAAAAAAATAAATATACACTCTTCTATTTTATAACTTTGTGTGATGAATGATGATCAAATTTAAAAAAAAAATGTAGCCCTGGTCACCCCATGCTGGGGTGTGAAATTGCAGACATTCTTAATTAAAATTTCAGAATCAATTTAAATAAATGGGTTTCTACAAATTTCAAATACGGGAGTATTTGAAATTTGCAGAAACCCATTTACTTAAATTGATTCTGAAATTTTCACCAAAAATTTTTACTGTATATTTATTTTTCTCTCAACGCACATCGTAGGAAACTCAGAAAATTATTAAAGGTGAATCGAAAATTTAAAATAAATTAAAAATAAATTAATTTTCAAGCTTTTTCATTAATTTGTCGTACCATTTGGCAAAGCTATAGAATTCCTGGAGACCGGAATTATGTGAATTACTGGTGATTGCGCTCATAGGCCTTCCTTTTAATGTTTTAAAAACAAAACTAGCTAATATTTTTAGATGGACACTTAAGACCCTCAGTCATATATTATCATTTATTTTTATATTTTAAATAAGTTAGTTTGAAAACCGCGCTATCGCATTTTTAATAAATAAGGGATTATTTATAAACTAATAATTTTTTTGTTTTTAAAATGACTTATGAGCTTCCCAAAAGACCCACTTTTTACCACACTAGTGTTTTTGCTGTTTGTACTAGATATGTCTTAATTAAAGATTATTGCCTCGTTGGTCTAGTGGTTGCAAGCGCGGCTGCTGAGCATGAGGTCCGGGTCCGATTCCCGGGTCGGGGAAAAGTGTTATTGACTTTTTCCATCAGGAATATATTAGTAACAGCCACGGAGTCTGGATTTGTGATGGCAATAGGCTTGCCCCCTATTACATGGGACTTAAATATAACAGGCGAAATGTGGGTGTAATAGTATACATTGGTACACCCCTGCCTAACCTTTCTAGGATTACAAGCGTGATGTTATAAACAGGGTGTAAATTAACCCGTCACACATACGTCAACCAAGCATTCTGTAAATAAAGCTAAGTGGTACGCAATTTTTTTTGCTGGGAAGCGATTTTTATTTTGGGGTTAAAACTCATATTTTACGGTAAAACTCAATGTAGCACTCTTAAAACATTGTGCTAGTGGATGCTTTGTAAAAGGGTCATGGAGGTAATTTAAGTAAAGTTATAACCTAAAAAACTAGTATTTACAAAAACAGCTGTGCAAAATTTGGAACTTTGACCCCCAATATCTCCGTAACTAGGGGGTTCCCAGGTATGTTCTAGAACAAAAAAAATATCGCAGTGGTGGGGAGAAATAGTGCCCTTTATTTTCGTTAAGGGTACTTTTACACCCTATACGTTATGGAACGTTCGACGTTCTCAAACAAATCGACAAGTCCTGTTATGTTCCCCTGAAACTTTGCTAAGTGTACAAAGCACTTGATGTCAGTATTTACAGATGTTAACTCGAGGAATTCACACTGAGCTACGAAGCGAGTGATCCTAAAACAAAGGTTCAAGGAACATAGTCATCAAAAGAGAGAAGTATAGGTACTTGTACGTACAGGCAAACTTGTGAGTGTGCTGACAACCAGTATATGCTGATCTCTCATACCATAGGAAGTTCATACAAAGGGAAGATAGCTTTACGGAATGTTTATCTATGTGTCACCAAGTCTGCGAAATCTTTAAAAAACTTAAAACATTGAATTCAAAAATCTTGACTACAACTTATGGTAGCGTAGAAAATCCACTCGATGAATTAAAATGAAATTCCATACGGAAGAAAAATCTACGATCAACTTTAAAAATCCTTACTTTTGCTCTCTGTGGTTATATGAGGAACTTATGTGTAAAATTTCATGCATCATCAGTGTAATTACGCAGTGTATTTTTTTCGTCCTACGAGTGCTTGCTTTAAATATCAAAACTATTTAATTTCAAATGAATCTATGGCTGTATATTATTTCAATAATATCTCTATTATTCAATGTCTAATATTACTTATTCATTCCATATATTTTCAGAGCTAAAAATACTCATAATGGTCCGTAACAAAAATGATGTGTTAATTATATAAATGATCATTTATTTTATGCTCATTTCTTTATTATACAGTCTAGTAGTATTCCTATTTTTCATGATAACTTAAACTTCGTGAAACAACTCACTGCATTTAGATAAATGTTAATGAAATCAAAACAAATACATTTTATTATTTTATTTGGTATCTCCAACAAAGGGACTTACATATACAAAGGAAATCAAAGTGACACAAAAAGGTTTAAATCTCTGTTCAATTTTAGAGCTATACGAGGGCGAAAAATCGATCTAGCTTGCTGTCATATCTGGGAAAAATTCATTTTGATGCGAGCAGAGCTCAGTAGCCCAGGTATCTACTAACAGGTACACTTAGGCCACTCGCTCACGTTCGTAGCGATACGGTCGCTAGCTGTTTCCCTTTGCTCACATAATTGACGTGCGTGAGTAGCGATGCTGTCGCAGACATCATCTCTACAAAAAGTCGCCGTGAGCGAAGGTCTCAGTAGCCCAGGTATCTGCTAACAAGGACACTTAGGCCGCTCGCTCACGTTCGTAGCGATACGGTCGCTAGCCTGCAGCTGTTTCCCTTTGCTTACGTAATTAACGTGCGTGAGTAGCGATGCTGTCGCAGACATCATCTCTACAAAAAGTCGCCGTGAGTGAAGCTCCTGGATAATACATTGACTCTTAAATTTTACTCAGGTTCTATTTTCCCAAAATTGCTATCTTACATAATGAAATAATCCCTTAGTATCCAATTCTAAGCACATCTACTTATAAAATCATTATCATTTATACTTGAAACCTCCCAGAATACAAATAGAGTTTGCGAACGCGAGGAATGCTCTCACAAATCTTGAATGTTGCAATTTTAACAGCTTTCTAATGGAAAATGTTTTCAGAATGCATTTCAACGGCTTTTGTATAAGATGAAGTTGGAGTTAGTTTATCTGTGTCCAGTGTCACGGAGGATGAGAATAAAAAGATCTTTATGGTGTAAATATTTTTTTTAAATCTGTAATTTGTGTCTATAGATAGAATATCAGATACAAACATGTTTTTTTTAAAATAGTAAATAATGAAAAAATTAACATTAATTCGTGTTCTAAATTTAAAAATATTTTTTTAAAATTTTAGGCTATTTAGCAGCTTCATGTCTTTGCTTCTCCTTCAACCTGGTGAAAGCGGGTAGCGAGTGACGAAAAATTGTATCTCACTAGCCAGTACTATATAACTGGATTATCGGGGTCAGACAGGCAGCCGCTGTATATTAAAGACTGGAAGCAGAAGCCAGAGGCTTAGGGTAGTATGACATTTGTATGAACCACAGCACAAGAACTAACACAGCTTAACAAACCGCCTAAGGTTTTATTTTAATGTGCGACCAAAAGACCCCTATTAATTACAACAAAACCATTAATTTGTAATCATTAATAGGTTTTAAAATAAATAATTGGGAATCAAACGAGCTTACCTGTTAAGCGAAGTCTTGATTCAAATTTTATGAGTGGTGATCTGAAAAATAATTATTGTTTACATAGGTAGTAATTCCCTTACGACGTATTAACACCGCGATTTTTAGATAAAAAAATTAAAAAATATTTTTTAAATATTGCAACATTTGCATCGTCCTTTCCCGTTTGACACACGAAACGTCACTTATTTTAGAGATCATAGCGTTAGGAACGATCTCTGTTTCCCATACAGAGTAGTTCCAAATGCCTACATTAACTTAGTTTTCCTGAAAGGTTAACATTTAATTAGGTATACTAATTATTGCAGCTTTGGGGTTGTTAGCTAGTGGTGGGTGGGTAATAATTATTTTTCAGATCACCACTCATAAAATTTGAATCAAGACTTCGCTTAACAGGTAAGCTCGTTTGATTCCCAATTTTATTTCGTGGTGATCTTCAAATAATTATTGTTTACATAGGTAGATGTTTAGAGTTGGCTGCAATAATTATTAAGTAATTGAATAAAATACAAATAATTCTGGATGTAAATTTGTGAACATTACTTGTGACTTCCTTACTTATGGAATATTATAGCCTCAGTAAATTGGTAACTTCGGCCGGCTTCCCAGCCGCCGCGCAAATAAAAAATCAACAATGTCTGATTCAATTGATGCCAGCTCTGATTTGATCTGCTGTTTGTGTTGTACTGTGAGAAGTTAGACATGGAGTTAAAAAAAAAAAATCAGTTTCACTTCAATTTAATATAACAAACTTTGAAATAATAGGGGTTGATATTCCTAACAACTGCTTCATTACTCCAATGGGTTAAAATAAAGAGCTTGCAGAACAACAAATATCTTTGTTTTAAATTTTGTTCTAAGTACCTATATTATCAGTTTATGACCCTGAATGAGATTTTGATAGATTTTATCGGAGTCAAATTAATTTATTTTGTGATTTGTATAAGTAAAAAGTAGGTATACATACAAAATGTCTCTCCAATTAGGTACCTACTTACATAAAATTGAATTGCTTTAAAAAGGTAAAATAAAAGCATAACAATAGAATCTGGTTCATTTGATATTAAAATTACATGCATCAAAATGTCAAAGTTTTGACGATATAAGTAAAAAACGTTATTGTTTAGGTAACTAGACAGGTGCACACATATTGGGAGCGTGCACGACATCAGCACCATTTCGCAAACGAACTACCTACAAGGGCCATATTATTATGTCAAATAGTGCATGGCATTTGCTTATTATTTAGACTGTAATGTTACTTTTTCCTGGTAGGAGCCAGAAAACTGTAAGGTCACAGTCTAGCCCCACGTTTTGTATAAAATAAAGTGAATAAAAATGGTTTAGAAAGACAATAATTAGTGTTTTTTGAGGCATCAGTCTGTTAAAAAACAGTATACGGAAAAATGGACGTTACGGTTTTATAAAAACTGGTTTTGAGAGTGTAAAACACGAAATAAGTTTCCAGTCGCAAACTATGCTGAAAAAAGATAAATTGATTTTATCTGATCACGTAAGGAATGTTGAAGAGCTAAGAACTAATGGCAATCGTTATCTAATACGAGCCAACATCATTCGTCGAACATTGGTGACCTTAACCCTATAAATCGAGTTTAAACGTAACTTTTCTGCTAGCCTAAATCAAACGTACATTTTAGTATTGTACTGTAGATAAAGTGCATCTTTTAATTTATTACAGATAAATAATTCTCAGGTTGTCACTGGAGTAAAATGCAGCTGCATTTATGATCCGAGCGGCAAATGCTAACATGTTGCTGCTTTAATAATTATGTTACATCAACAATATAGCTAATCATTCAAAAACAAGCTGTGAACAACAATGGGGAAATCCCAGTATTATTCTATTTGTTCATTGTAAATTTTTCAAATGGAGGTACTTTTAAGATATTCATGTTTCGTCATCACAGTGATTAGTATAAATAAAAGTTTTGAAAATAATAGGTGGTTGATTGACCAGACGAGATTGAGATTGATGTTATTAATTTCCTTCTTCCATTATTATTTTATTTGTTGTGGTATCCAAGACTTCTGTGGTATTTTCAAGCTTTTTGTGGTTCTTAGTTTGATTAAGCATGTATTTCTAATATCTAGCTAGAGCATCTGACTCGTAAACATTCTCCTTTCAATTTACTTTAGGGTGTACCGTTGTAAACTGGAAACATAACTCGGACTTGCTTGAGCGTCAAATTGAAATGTTTTTCTATGAAAATGTTGACTGCAAATTTTATTGTCAAGTATTGAATACCATGGCGATCCATCAACACTAAAACAATAGTTTTTATTAAGTGTCCTACAAAATATAGAGCAAATAAGATTGATTTGATTGAAATTGTTAAGATTATGTCAATTGTCATTTATTTATTTCTTTTTACAGCCCTATTACATGGGTGCACCACTGCCTAACCCTTCAGGGATGTCAGGCGAGATGTTATGTTATATTCACGTTCATTTTTGCAGTTTTAATACACCAACAATAATGACCCATTTCCAGGACAATATTTACAAGTTTCATTATGCCCGTTCTGGGGCACATTTCTCACAAATCCAGACTCTATGCCCGATACTGAGAAATTCTTAATGGAAAAAATGCTCCGCGCACCAATACTGGTGCTCTGCTATGCATGATCCAGGAATCGAACCCAGGACCCCATTCCCAGCGGCGCCTGCAGCCAATAGGTCAACGAGGCAGCAGACCAACAATGCAAATAAAATGACATTGGTCATTATTATATCAGTTTTCACTACTTTGTATATCAATAATTGTGAAGGTCTGTTTTTAAATTCATTGAGGCTTTTACTCTTTCATTTGTTTAGATATTTTAGTGTACAATCTGGGCGATTGCAAAATACACACTTTAGTGTACATAAACTCTGTTTCAGTGTAGTTTACCTGAGCAATGCAGGCTTTCGACAATAATATTATTATTGTTTTTGTCAAAAATACATGATTCATAAATATACAGTGTAAAGGTACTTGTATATTTTTAAAATGTTACCCATGAAGGTATTACCTCAAAATATAAGTGTATACTGCAAGGTAAAAACAACCTAGCGGTGGAAAGCCACCAGCAGTACGGTCTTATTTATAATTTTACTCAGCTTATGGGTAAAGAACATAGGAAAACTTACAAAGTTTCCTAAATAATTGTCTATTTGAGTTCTCCATGACACATCCTTATTAATCAAAGCTCCAGATTTGTTACTTGAAATATGTGGCACCTAATACTTATCTCAATGTTCTAACCACAATCCTTCATGTCAGCACTCGTGTACACTCCCCCCCCCACCCCTTTGTTTTCTATATTGTTTCACTTTAGTACTTACTCATACTATCATAGAGTAAAAGTAGTAAAGAAAACAAATGCCCAGATGAAAAGTTAAAATTCTTCTTTAGTCTGTGTGAATCCTTGATATTTTATGTTTGCCCATATAAATGAGGTTACATGCTTACTACATATAAATGAGTGGTTTGCATGTCTATGATGTATTAATCAGACACAACAAGTTACCTGTCTGTTATTATTAGGTAGGGTCTAAGTGATTTTCCCTGAAAATACTTTAAGGCATAGTTAAATTTTAATAGCATTTTAAATTACAACATGATTAATTTAATATTGTACCAATAGATTGCTAGGTAAAGCAACAAGTTACTATTGGGGATGTTATTTTAGATTGGGCCTATACAATATAATGGTAATATGTCTTATCTTCTCCTAAAAGGGGGGGTGGGGTTTCAGAGTTAAAATAATTTGAACTGGAACTAAAAAAGGTTTGGTTGATAGTCATAGACAGGCTGTTAAGACCTCGAAATTCTGTCAGTCTATAAACCTTTTCCCTCTCAATACTAATTGTTTTGAGTATTGGGACATTACACTGCATAGTATTTGCAACCATGTTTCATATCACCATGTTTCACATATTGTTTGCATTTGGTTGGTTATGTGCTTAGGTAACTTTAATTTATAACCAATGATGCTTCCTTAATATCATACTTAATGAAGAAGCTGTGAAAGAGATTTCACTAATTGTGGCCATGACATGCTGAGAGAATCTCATAATAGAGCATGTGCAATCATGATAACTCTGTGTCAGCCAGCAGAATGCAAATAGGGCTGTCGAGTAACTTGTATTCGCTGATAAGATTTCAGGTGGCCAAGTATGGTCACGCATTCACTGCAATATTATATACATTAGCAAGACTATAATGCACATTTGATATGCAAGGTTGTCTCGCAACCATTGTGCTCATAGATTAAAAACATGTTTATAAATTTATCTGACCAGGGTCAGGATTTAGGGTTCGACTGTGAGGTCTATTATAGGTATTTTTAGTGTTAGCATTGTCCAATGACTTTGCTAAGGACATCTCGTGCCACACACTGATATTTTGCTATGCAGCTACTAACATACGATACATGTTTTAAATTTACATGGAAATGGAACTCACCCGCTATGCCGATTATAGATATTTTCAGTGTTAGCATTGTCCAATGACTGCTAAGAACATCCCATGTCACACACTGATAGTTTGCAATGCAGCTACTAACATAGGATACATGTTTTAAATTCACATGGACATGGAACTCACCTGCTATGCCGATTAAAGATATTTTCAGTGTTAGCATTGTCCAATGACTGCTAAGAACATCTCGTGTCACACACTGATAGTTTGCAATGCAGCTACTAGCATAGAATACATGTTTTAAATTTACATAGAAATGAAACTCCCCCGCTATGCCGATTATACATATTTTCAGTGTTAGCATTGTCCAATGACTTTGCTAAGGACATCTCGTGTCACGCACTGATAGTTTGCTTTACAGCAAGTAACATAGGGTACTTATGTTTTAAATATACATGGGCATGGAACTCACCTGCTATGCTGAGTATAGGTACCATTTACAGTGTTAGCATTGTCCAATGACTTTGCTAAGGACATCTCGTGTCACGCACTGATCGTTCAAGTTCCAGCTAGTACATAGGAAATATATGTTACTGGGGTGTCGCGCACCCACTGGAAAATACTTTAAGAAGCTTACAGCACACATGTGGTTTACAGTGTTAATGGCCCTCGTAACGCTTGAATAAGCACTGTAGATGTCACTTATCCTGGGGTCAGTTAGAGCCAGGCATTCTTACGCCTAATGGTAGGGCTACAAGGGTTACAAGTTCACTGCTGTGGTCGGCTGCGTGAGCGTCGTCCGTAGGTATTTGCTCAGATTTCTGCGTCTCAGGTTACGATTTTCACTAACGATGCGCTTAATACACTTCCTGTCAACAAAATACTGAGTGTATTTTGTTATTTCGATAGAATTCTAGAGTAATCATAATTAAAACGAATAATTGGACGAGAAAGAACTTTTTTCTTGCGGTGTCAATAACGCGCGAAAAAGAAAAGTGACGTTTCGTGTGTCAAACGGGAAAGGACGATGCAAATGTTGCAATATTTAAAAAATATTTTTTAATTTTTTTATCTAAAAATCGCGGTGTTAATACGTCGTAAGGGAATTACTACCTATGTAAACAATAATTATTTGAAGATCACCACGAAATAAAATCCCTAATTACCAACATAAAACCCGATGTCAAATACAAAATTAAAATAAATTGGTCCAGTGCCATTTGTCCCCTTTAACCGTGGTAGGTACGTATTAATGTGACGCCACCTGGTAGATGCTGCCGGCGACACGGATGTAGTCCCGAAACTGAACAATGGCTTCGATGTATGAATATTTATTTGAGACTAACTGTTCCCCGCGACTTTCTTTCGTCTTTTTTTTTTTTGGCGAGTGGAACATCATCAAATAACCCCTCCCACTCTTGGACAGAGCGAAAGGGAGTGTCAGACTTCTACTGACTAAAAACCACCCATGTTTCTTCTTAGCCCTCTATGGCGAGGACGCGATAACTAGTGTACAACCCGCGGCCCTCGTTCGCCTGAGTTTTTACCCGACTGCGGCGAAGCCCAAAAGGAGGGTTATTTACACAATATTTCTTCTATCGCATTTTGTTGACAATGGATGGGGCTTAAAGGAAATGGAGATAATTTTTTATTACTGTTTGAATTGAGGCACAACTTTACGAATTACGTAGTTATGAAATACTAGCGGACGTCACGCGGTTTCACCCGCGTAGTTCCCGTTCCTGTTGGAATACAGGGATAAGAAATAGCCTATGTCACCCGGGGATAGTGTAGCTTCCCAACGGTGAAAGAATCTTTCAAATCGGTCCAGTAGTTTCGGAGCCTATTCGTTACAAACAAACAAACAAATCTTTCCTCTTTATAATATTATATTAGTGTAGGTAGATGTAATACAATTTCAAAAGCCGAAAGGCTTATTTTCCCTGTCATTTCCAACATTATTTTTTTGTTCTGGATTGTACTTGGGAAGTTGGGAACCATCTAGTTACAACTTTTTAAATTGTTGGTGATTACTTTAAATACCTCTATGATCCTGTCATATTCAATAATTCATCAGCAAAATGTCTTGATTGTGTTACATCGATTCATCATAATTATTCAGCCCCAAAAATAAAGTCATTTCTCAGCAATAATTTTAGAGTTAGGTAGTTAATTTCATTTGCATAACGCTTGGTTGATAGTTTCATGAAGGGTGTGTTTACACTTTGCAGACATTAAATCAACAAACACTCACTAACATTCATATCACATTAGTATCAAAGATCCTCTTATCTAACGTCGTTCAGTATCGAGGCAGAAGTGTGGCGCCTACCAGCGTCCTTCGACAGCCTCCGACAAAGCCCACGCTAATGACATCGATAACCAGACCTATTAGTCCACAAAGAATATCTTTATTACATAATTTTGTAAGTGAAAATGTCTATCCGTATGTAAAGACCTTTTTTTTCAATGTATCACTCGCCGCAAGCAATGGCACGGTGTATAGTTTTTAATGTAATAATAATAATAATAAACGAACATCTAAGGAGGCTCTCGCTTGGTAGCTGGATCAAGGGCTTGATTCAGAAGGCAGTACTTCTGGACACGGCGCGCATTGTCAGGAGGTTCCTCTCTCAAGAGCGATAGTTCGGACTCTGTTCCCAATACTAGTGGACCACTATTTTTTATATTTTTAAATGTTTTTTATATACCTTTTTGTAATTAATATTTGAAAATGTATTTAATATGTTATAAAATGAATAAAGGAATAATAATAATAGAATAAAAAAAAATTCATTAACTCGAAAATGGTAATATTTCGTTGTATTGGGATCGACCTATCATCACTGACAGGCCCATTGTTGCCAATAAGCCTGACATTGTGGTGATGGATCGATCGGAGCGTCGCGCAATGATTGTTGATATCACGGTTCCGCATGACGAGAACCTCGTGAAAGCAGAGAAAGATAAACAATACAAGTATCTAGATCTGGCTCGCGAGGTTGTCGACATGTGGCACGTGAATACAGCAGTCATTGTGCCGATAGTCGTGTCTGCCAATGGTCTAATAGCCAAGAGCCTCGACGAACATCTAAGGAGGCTCTCGCTTGGTAGCTGGATCAAGGGCTTGATTCAGAAGGCAGTACTTCTGGACACGGCGCGTATTGTCAGGAGGTTCCTCTCTCAAGAGCCCTGACTACCGGTAGCTCGGACCCTGTTCCCAATGCCGGTGGGCTACTATTTTTTATATTTTTAAATGTTTTTTATATGCTTTTTTGTAATAAATATTTAAAAATGTATTGAATATGTTAGAAAGTGAATAAAGGAAATAATAATAGTAGTCCACTGTGTTAGTAACAATATAACTTAGCATATGTTAGTACTTAATAACTAAAACAGATCGGGTGCGATTGGTTAGCGCCCACACTAGCGGGCTATCTGCCCGGTTGGCTATCGATTGCAGGATAGTGTTATGACTGCCACGCAGCCTGCGAAGTAGCGAGGCACATTTTTTACGCCACAACGCACCAAAGCTGTCAGTGCGTGCGTTGGCAAACATTTCCGAGGCACTACAGAAGCGGAAATGCGGGCGGAATGTGGGCTATTGATCGTCATGCTGAAAACGAGTTTATGAGAAATCTCTCTATGTTACAAATCTACACAAAACGAGGCCAAGTTATATTGGAATTGAATAGCTTGATATGTCACCGTGTACTCACACATTTCACCAGGTATGTTTAAGTCTCATAGAACAATCCTATTACCATCAACAAGACACAAATTCAAACACTGCGGTTCTACTTAGAAACTGTCGCTGAAAACCCAAAAACATTTTGATAAGACTGCGAATCGAAACCAAAGATCTCATGCTCAACTTCAGCCCTCTGCGACAACTAGACCCACACAAACAATCGCAAGTGAAGCCACGACTTCTTCTAGATCATGTACTTTACTTTTATACTTACGTCAGATGTTGGCAGCCCTTATATTTATTTCTTACACATTATCTCTTAGCAACACTTAGGGAGTGATTATAAGGATTTCGGCAAGAAACTTGTAGCGTGGGCGGTTCATTATTTTCAGACGCTACAATGCGCGCTGAAAGGAAGTAAATAACTGTAAGTAACTGTATGTATACTTTGGAATAAAAGCGTTTGTAATTTGCAGGTAGTCTTTTGCTTTTCTTGATTATTACAATAGGTACTTTGTATTCATTACCGGTATTTCCTCCAAGTATTCGTTTTCATTATCGATAGATCGAGTTCCACGCGTCGAAATCCGGACACGTAGTTCTTAGATATAGGGAATCGCATTATGGACGAAATAGAGTTGGGAATAACACCTAGCAAAGTGCGGTGAATGCAGGAGGAGAAATTTTGATACACGTAAGTCGGGGCCGCTACCTTCGAACCCAACAGGTGAATTACTAGGTGTAATTTCTTTCATCACCACTGCTCCCAAAACGGTGAACGAAAACATCGTGACCCAAAATTGACCCAAAATTTGAAGTCAAGATGTCACATACATCTACAAACCCACACTGGCCCGCGTGGTGGATTTAAGCCTACCTTATTACCTCTCATAGAGAGGAGGCCTGTGTCCCAGCAGTGGGAATATTAGAAAGGCTGATGATATTGATGATGAGCATTTTTCATGACTTCATTTAAATGTACTCCCGCCTGAAACAAACTTGCAAACTTGCACATTTGCATGAGAATCTATTATTTCAGGTTTTTCATTTTCCATTGCAATTGCAACATGTTTTCGGCAGCACAGAAGAGTAACAGAAATTAAAATTAACCGTTAAAACACAGTTTTAAAAATCTTATTCTTAATCCAAAGTTAAGAAAACAACTAAAACATGTTTTAAACATGAAGTCAGATGTCGAGGTACGAGAAAACAATTAAGTTCAGAAGTTTTACTTAAATAAGTTCTTCTAGTTTCAGTTTGTTTTATTTTTATTAAAACAGCTGCTGATACCTCGTCTATAGATAGGGTTGGCAATGCTTGAAATATGTATTAACAAACAACACATATTGATAAGCCAGGTATAAAACCTTTAACAATAGATAGCTCCTGCTGGCGTCAATACAAATATTGGAGATGCCATCAGTATACCGAAGAACCATGGGTGGTTTTTAGTCAGTAGAAGTCTGACACCCTACCGCTCCGCCAAGAGCGGGAGGAGTCATTACCCTGTTGATTTTCCACCCTCCGAAAAAAGATGCATCGGACTTTAAAAGCTCATATCTTGGAAACGTAACACTTTCGAACATTTTGTTTCATACAAATATTGTTTGTATTGATGCTAGCTATCGATTCTTACAAGTTTGATGCGTGGACAATCAAATCAAAGTTGTGCTGAATATGCCATCAGTAAATGGACTCTCGGAAACGTAAACTAAGCACGTTAAGCTGTTGGTCTCGGCTGCTATAAACATATTTTTGGCATTCGTTACTTACAGGTAGTCAGTGACCTCAAAGTCTGACAACCAATCTTCCTAAAAGGTGTCGTATTACCCAGTATTAACTGGGATGTGGAGGTCAGACAGACAGTCGCTCCATGTAAAATACTGATATGCATCTACACCCGGTTAGACTGGGAGCCGACCCCAACATAGTTGGGAAAAGGCTGGGCAGATGAGGATGATCTCGGAGACGTAGCACTTTCGATCATTTTGTCTCATGCAAAACCTTTTTGTATTGATGCCAGATATCGATTAGTTTATGCTTGCATGGGTGCAGAATAAGGTTAATCCGGGTAATAAAGCCAAATGTTAACGTAGATATTACAATGAAGATCCTTATAAAACAATGTGTCCAAATGTGTTGAATGGGAAAATGAACATTTCGGAGAGAGGTATTATGCCCAAGATTATCTTTAGAGTTAACCTGTTTCTTTGAAATCTTACTCAAAAAAAGTCAGAAACCCGTCAACCCTAAAGAAGAAAGTTTTAGTTCGATTAAAATGCAAATGGAGCGGTAAACATGGCGAGCGCCGCGACGCCGCCACTCTTCGGCGCCTACTGCAGCAAATAATAAAAGAATATAGTTAATTTTAATTAAGAACTGATGATCTGTGTATGTATATTTGGATAAAGCTATTTAGTGGAGAGTACTGTGTGTGTCAAAAGCTCTCAGTGAACACAATCCGGTTAATGGAAGACCGGTCTGAGATGAGACTGCAATCTTCAGTGGATATGTCGGAATACGGCAAACGACAAACGAATAGGCGCATCTCAAAGTCCATGCGACACGAGTTACGGTCGATGTCGATAATGGGTAGAAATGTTAGATTTTATTTAAATGAAACTATAATTGACTGGCACTATTGATGTGGTTCATAAAATTATGATGAAATGGGTGGAAAATTCGTCATGGTCTGTAGAAGACCAAGGCTCAAGTGTCCAGACGGGTGTTATCTCTGGTAGGCAATTGCTTGAAGGTTGCTGTCGCGCTGATATATAATCTAGCGGATACCTCTGGGCACATTACACAGGCGTACATTTGGACAGGCTTATGTCCAGCAGATTCTACTGTTATAAGCCAATCTTGTGTGGCAGCTGTATCTACAACTCCAAACCACATAGTATTAGGTACAAACCATGAATGACAAATGACGTCACACACTTTCCCACGTCGTACAAGCTGAGATATCGATGGATTAGGACGGATACAGTCAGTACAATAAGCTAACCGAGACTGTCAAATTTTGTTAATAAACGTTACTTCAACCTAGAGCGATAAAGTTGAAAATCTATTAAATTTTGACAGATTATGGAACCTTGATGTACTGGCGTCGACACATCTCAGCCAGATTTAAAACAAAGGTTCGTCGCTTTTCTACAGAGGCAGAAGAACTTCACATCCCCTAACAGTTTACATCAAAGTATAAATACACAACTTTGCCAAACTATGAATTAATTACACTGTTATAATAATGAGTCTACTTAGTTTCCATTATAAACTTGAAACTTTCTCCAAAGATACTTTAAAGGCTTTGTTAATGCACGAGTGAAGTTTCCTCACATCAAGTTATTGCTATAATCATACTGAAGTTACTAGGATACAAACATGGCGCTTTGAAGGTTTTGGTATAAATTATGACTTAGGGGCTTCGCACATGGAGCAACTATTGCAGCAACTGGCAACTAGGTGGCAACTAGTTTTTTTAAATATATTTCAATTGAACTGCGCACACATAGCAACTCAATTTCGAGTTACGGTTATCGTCAACAGTTTTCGGTTGATGTAATCGATGACTAAGTTAGTTCCTAATTAAAACTAGCAACTGTTAAATATTATAGCGGTTTTTAAAGGTGCTAGTTTGTTTTTTTTTATTTCCATCGTCACACGGAACGCTGGTCGCTGCGTAGATTACCATAAAATTGCGGGAACCGTAAGTGCAACTATCAACTATTCATAGGAAACTTTTAAAATATTTATAGTTGCCTCAACTTAAGTTGCTCCATGTGCAAAGCGCCTTAGTGTTAGTATAGGATGAAATGAGGCCTAGTAAAATTATTATAGAGGACCGCCGTAGTCGCATGCCACTGATACTTGATGCTCCTTCATGGCGTTTTCATTGATACAGAAGTCAGCTGCTGTTGCCGTTAGCAAGGTGGCATGCGACTACGACTGACCTCTATAATAATTTTACTTATATTTAAATAGAAATATACAAATTCAATAAACGAATATCAGACAATAATATTTTTTTTGATTTCTACTTTTAGGACCGCGGTTTGTAGTCGGGTTTTAGTTTTTAAACTTATTTTTTTATTTTATATCCTAAATTTATTTTTACTCACCTTTTGTAATTACTTATGCAATAGTCTCAATGTTGTTAAATAATTGAGGGAAAGAGCGAGATAGCTCCAACACAAGCTTGTACTATCAATTACTTACTGGCGATGTCTCATTGTCTCAGATGTAACTGTTTTTTTTTGGACAAATCAATATTTTTCATTTTATTTTTTTTATACCTACGAGTACATTTTTTTGTATCTTAGTTCATTCAAAGATGTTAGAAACTGTTTTACACAAGAACTTGAGTTGAGAAAGCATGTTTCCATTTGAGTTCTCTGTAGGATTCTCCCTTGAGAATTGAGTTGCTGAATCTATTTTTGAAATGAGAAGAAATTCTTTTTTTTTTTTTGGTGGGTGTAAAATCATCGAATAACCCCTCCCGCTCTTGGGCAGAGCAAAAGGGAGTGTCAGACTTCTACTGACTAAAAACCACCCATGTTCCTTCTTCGCCCTCTATGTCGAGGCCGCGATAACCGGTGGACAACCCGCGGCCCCGACAGGCGTCGGCCTTTTCGGGCCCCTCCCACGTTGACATCTCTTTGAGGCGCGCGTGGAACACGAACGCGCCGTCGACACGGCCTGTTTTCATCGTGAGACGGACGGACGGCGAGTTAGCCCATCACTCACCGTCCACAGGCCCGCATCTACGGTGGCCGGAGGTCATCGCGGGACCCCCGACGCCCGGAGCGCCTCCCGCGGCGGCTGGGACGAGAGGTTCTCTCCCTCTCGCGTTCCGCCACCTCCTTCGCTAGCATCACTGCTTCGCAGAAGGAGGCGACGGCGTCCCATTCCTCCTCGCCCCGGACCATGACTTGCACCAAGGCCGGGCGCGAGAGGTCGCCGCCGCCGATCGCCGCTACGAGAACACGGCGGGGCTCCGCCCAAGCGGGGCACACCTCCACTGTGTGCTCCACCGTGTCCTCCGGCCGATCCCCACAATGGTGGCATCCGGGCGTTTCCTCCCGCCTGATTCGGTGCAGGTACCTCCCGAAACAACCGTGTCCGGTGAGGACCTGCGTCAGACGGAAGGTGAGGGCGCCGTGGCGCCTCTCTAGCCACTCCTCAAAGAGGGGACTTACCGCCACTATCGTGGCGTGCCCTATGAGAAGAAAGTCTTCGGTTTGATATTGTGACTGTTGAAGAGCTGAATTTCAGTACGTGGTTAACGATTTTCTTTGTCATTTGTAGTTGTTTATTGTTTTTACTTGAAATATTATTTATTTATGCGTGAACTCACACCAATATATAAGTTTAGTATTATTCACATTAAGATTTCTCCTGTATCCTGATGGATGCGTTTACAGACATTGAAACTCTCGCTTACACAAACAGCCAGACCCGGAACAACTACCTGTAGCCCTGTGCCGTCAAACTTAAAATCACTTATTCATTATAACAATATGTAAATAATAAACCAAAATCTTTGTTCCAGCCGAGAATCAGGAGGCCAGCTGCCCCGCTCAGCCAGCATCGACTCCGTTGTGGAGGCCGCGATCTGTGCCCGCCACTCCGAGCCGAGCCAGCCAACGACGCTGCAGCTACCGAGGTCCGACCGCGCCTTCAGTCTCGCTTCACCGGTGGTCGGCAGGAGAGCTAAGACACAGAGGGGACAAGCTGGTAAGTTGAAGCGTTGATAGCATGTTGCTAGAAGCTGAATTTTCTTTTTCAACTTTAATGTAAAGTTACCTGATTCGCACAAACATACACACATTTATTTTTGTTTTAGGAAATCATTTCTTGTCGATGATGTCTTGTTTGCGACTCCTTGTGTTTAACTCCACAGATTTTAGTTTATTTTTATTACACTATAAATAAATAAGGATAGGAAAAAGAAAGAATAGGAAATATCCTTCTTTTCTCGTGGGTTTAGATAGAACTTTAGAGAAGTAGGAAAAATCATTTTATGATGAAGCTAGGTATGCCATGTAAAACTGAGACACCGAAATAACGTTGCATTGGGATTCGACCCTTTTTTTTTTTTTTTTGGTGGGTGTAAAATCATCGAATAACCCCTCCCGCTCTTGGGCAGAGCGAAAAGGAGTGTCAGACTTCTACTGACTAAAAACCACCCATGTTCCTTCTTCGCCCTCTATGTCGAGGCCGCGATAACCGGTGGACTACCCGCGGCCCCGACAGGCTGGGATTCGACCCTCTTGGCACGTTAAGCTTATCTGGCCTTTTTTTAACGCTTGGATATCATCACACCTCCCGGTCTAGGTGGAGCAGTAGTGAGTGTCTCATACTAACTGTTGAGAACAGGATAAATTTTAAATGATAAAAACCACAAGTTCAGCTTTTTGTATAATGTAGCACATATTTTTACAGACAGACAAGCAAAATAAAGAAATCTAAATTTATCAAAAACGTTTGGTAGCTGGTCGCCAACACTAACTAAAACTTCCGTGTTTCTTTATTTTCCCTTTGAGTTCCAGGGCTGCGGTAATTCTTTCGAACAAATTCCGTAACCGTAGCAGGACGCAGGATATGTTTAAAGAGCCCCGGGGCCTCCCTTAATAGTAATAACGTTTTGGGCCAGACATAATTTAAAATAAGGTGGTCCAACATGGTGACTTTTATTGCGCACATACATAATATCAAAACTGTATTAAACCATTTAATCAAGTAATTTTGTACCTAACCTACACGCTTTGCACAACAAATTACCCTTTTAACAGGTCAGAAGGGTGGGAAGGTTAAACAAAATAATTTAATAAAATTTGTATGCATTAGACATTTATTAAGTCTACTAAGCGGAGTATTTAAGGATCGTAGCAGGTTGTGCTCTGTAGTTTATGCCTACCCCCATGGGGAAAAAAGGTGGAAGTTTTTGTATGTGTATGCTGTTATTCAAGTCTAGTAATAAAATGTATGCGTACTGTTGTTATGCTGCTGGGATAAATCGTCAGACACACATAGATGAAGTCTACTTTTCATAGTATTCACACACATTTCTTGTCCCTACCTGCGTAGGGTAATCTAACAACGTATATTGTATACAACGGGTAGTCGATGTAGCGTACCGTCGATTTAGGGTACTGTCGATTAATTAACCCGTCGATGAAACGTTTTCGATACAGCGACAATCGATATACTGACCGTCGATATTATGAACCAGCTTACCAGACCCATCTTTAAGGTTAAGCCGCGCTTGCCTAGATCGGTCTGTGGAATGCAAATATCGAGTTTCCTCCTTTGCTCGAAAATCACGTTAATTCGTGGCCCCTGTCATTTGTACGTCTTTGAAAGTCGTAGTCAGTGACTCGAGAGTCTGACAACCAGTCTTACCAAGGGGTACCGTGTGTCCCAGAACTAACTGAGTTGTGGAGGTCAGATAGGCCGTCGCTCCATTATAAATATTCGTATCCAGCTGCATCCATTAAGACTGGATGCCGACCATAATAAAAATGGAAGAAGGCTTGGCAGATGATGAAGTTTCGAAAAATATCCCCCAATCATCAAAAACAGTTCAGCAAATGGCTTCAAAATGGCGGTTAAACTTCAAAATAAACTCCACACAAGCAATGTAAATTACTCGCTAAGTTCCCATAATGTAATTGACAAGAAAACTCCCGACAAAGTTGTGATAGCTCAGAATTTAGCTTCGCGGTCGCAAAGTTTGCAAGTTAAGCACATGTCGAGGCAACATGGAACACGCCAACTTAAAACTTAAAGTTGTTCCACCCGCCAACTAGTTTTACAGCATAATATATTCTTTGAAAATAGAAGCTCTCACATATTATGTAGTTCTGATTCACGAACCTTACTTGCATTAAACGATCTTAAAACCAAGAAAAAGTTATCAAAGAAAATGTCATAACTATCTTAATGACTGAACCCTGTTATGCCCATATAATCCTTTAAACCCTGCAGTGTAGTATCCAATAGCTAAATTAAAATACTTCACGAGGAGGTAAATAATTACAGAACCTCGGTTTAAATGCTACCTGTAAAACAATGACTGCCATAATCCTTTATTTTGGCAACAAAGCCAAACAAAAGTAGCGTACCACCAACACCGAGTTGCGTCTCAGAATTTCAAGGAATTTTGTAAGTTCATGTTATATCAACGAAACGTGTGCTCACCCAAAAACTGCCGACGTCGACACCAGCTTAAGTGACAGAGAAAGATCTCTATATTTAGATAGCTCCGGCTGGCATATATGTTGCTTGAAGGGTATGCAAAAGTGCGAACACTCAGGGAACTTGTTTAGTCACGCTCGTGCACCGCTTGGGGAATAACGAGGAGGTTGTGTAACTATCTATATGTCTACCTAAGGTATACATAGAGTGGAGGACACGCAATGATGACTTCGTTATGGAAATAGTTTTTTTTTGTTTGGAAAAGTGTGATGAGCTAAGCATTTTACCCGACTGCCAAGGAAAGGTTATTACTAGGTATCTTGTCATGTCCTGTCTTCTTCTAGAGGTCGGATTAAAACTGTAGACCATAGAAATTAGCACATCTAATGCCTAATCTACCGAATATTGTACAAACAGTTGGTAATAAAACTACACATACTGCTTGAACTTGGTGGACCGATGACCTGGTGTGGGTTCACTGGATGCGAAAAGCACGAAACCGGTCAATGTGGTGACACTTAGGGGAGGCCTATGTCCAGCAATGGACGTCTTTCGGCTGAAATGATGATGAGTTTTACATTTTTGTTGTTTTCTCATACCCATATAACGATTTTGTTCTAGTCCAGGTCCAGGCTCTTTGTTAAAGGTAGGACCTTGAGCCGTGAGTTAACCAGACTCCAGAAAAAGAGATTTCATAGGAAGCGAAAAGTTTTTGTTTCTTAATATAACCGTAAGTCACAAGACAGAGTGCCAATCCTTATACCTCTACGAGTAATCACTTAGGACGCAAAATATTTATTATAATAAATATCCTACCTAACTTAAATAGGCAGATTCATCCACATAGATAGAGGTGGATTCCAACTTCCAACCCTACCCTATAATAAATTGGAATCGCAAATCTTTTTCCTCAGTTAACCAGAGATCACAACTTTTTTTTTAAATCCCCCGACGTCCCTCGAGTACCAAACGTTGCTCGTAAATTGAAATTTCCAATCGAAATATACGCTCGGAACAGTTTTACGGTTTGGTTCACACCGATTCTTGTCTCGGTGGAGCAAAAACCGTATTCGCTCGTGAATCGTGTTCATTAGTCGGTTTTCTGTTATGATTAGATATTTGTCTGGCTTTGGCTCTGGAGTTGGAGATTATTTTCGAAGGATTATTTGTAGAAAATTATTTACAGAAAATGTATGGCGTGATTTTCTTGGTAAAGGTTTTTAATCCTTTGTTACACATGTTAGAGATTATCTAGAAATATCGAAATGTGCAAGAGAATTAAATGTTTCCATCAATAATAGGGTATTTTAAATCTAATTAGTCCGTCAGATAGATTTTCAAAAAATAATGGACAGTCGTATTTTATCTTTTTTCATTTAAACAAAAGATGAAGACGATACCTACAGTGCTTCGGAAAGTCGCATCAAGTCGTGTGACGTCACAAGGTTAGTACTTTTTTACCCACAAAGTGACGTCAGAAGCCCCCACTCATGATCTTTAACACGTTTAATTTTCGTATTTTTTTATTAATTTTCACATTCTGATGCCTTTTTTTTTTGGTGGGTGGAAAATCATCAAATAACCCCTCCCGCTCTTGGGCAGAGCGAAAGGCCGTTTTGAGAGCAGTTGTGATGAAATAAATTACACCAAGATGCACCTGACTGGGTTCGAACCCACGACTCACAGTTCGTAAGTCACAGAAGTAAGGGCTGCCAACTATTTTCTGCTTAATTCAGTACTTGTAATATAATCACGTTCTTTCATGTGAAACCGCAAACTAAATAGTCTGAAAAATATTTTTGAAAGGCAACAGAAAATAATTATAAAACGCTACTGGAGCGGGTCAGTGGCGCCTTTGATATGGTAATGAGGTCGCGGCTGCACTGGACGCCAGTTGCTAGCGCCAGTGATGTAAGGAAATATTAAAAGGATGATAATAATATTGCGAGAAAGGAGGTGTCTAATGTGATGAGAGTAATACTCGTATTTCTAAGTATGGATGAAGAAGATAATATGCTGTGCCGTCCCCAAATGAATAGGGATGTTTACTGACTTAAAAAAATGAGATTCTAATTAATCCGTCTGTTAGATTATCGAAAAATATTGGATACGTATTTTTTGTTTTATCAAATCAATAAAAATTGATGAAGATAAAGACTCAAGGATTTGAGTGGGGGTTGGTGACGTCACTGACCGCTAAAAATGTCATACTAATGTCTTAGAGTATGACATCACACGAGTTTTCAAAGCACTTTGTCGTGTTCATTGTTTGTTTACATGAAAAAAGAAAAAATACGTGTGCAATATTTTTTGGTAATCTATATGGCGGACTAATTAGATTCTTTTTGTTAAGTACCCATTTGGCATAAGGGCAAAATAATTCTGATGATGACGTGGCTTGTCATTGAATTGTCTATGAAGGTTATCCGCTGTATGACTGAAAGGAAATACAGACGGCAACACAGCAAGCTGTACAAGATGATTTTTAGTCATCGTCCAAATTCTGATATATTAATCTTTGGCGAAAATCATTGAATACGTGTTTTTTCTTTTAGTACCACTCAATACAAAAATATTGAGATATCACATGACAAAGTTTTAACGTTTCACGGAGAGCGGATAATTCTTTCGAGAAAATGATTTATTGATTTTTTATTGATGATGAAAGTTTTACGAATCTATTTTTTTTTTCAAAAATGGTGCTAATGAATGATAACCTAATGCCTACAAAAAAAAAAAATAATATAACCTGACTTCAGTTTGTATGAGCGTCCCGTACAATGAGAGATCGGCTTAATTTAGTTCAGCATAGCTTCAATTGGTCGTCTTGCGTACAAGGTAAAACAACACACAGGCCTCATAGAAGATCACAAGAATGAACCGAAAAAGCCATAACAGAGTGACCTTCTTAAAACAAAACATCATCCCTCTTAGTTGAAAAGTCTCTAGTAAGTTGCTTTGTTTTTTCCTCGTTTTGGTGAATAAGGCGCCATTTTACCGGAATTACGTAGGGGCATAATGACCCTTGGGTTTATACCGCTAATCCATTGCCTTAAGTAACTTTCCTCAACGGATTTTGGCCTTTGACCCCTAAAAAAAAGGGTTTCGTGTTGTAAATAATAAATTTTGCAAATTGATTTGTGTCGTTAGGGGCAGGAAAGAAATGATTTGGTAGGTATAAAAATACTTACGAAATTTCTGGGAAATACAACACTTGCAATAGTGCAGAAAAGCTCGTGTTTCAACTTTTATTGATACGCGTTTGTTGATTTATGGCAAATCGGGCAATATATGAGACGCATAACTTTGAAAGGCACAGCTCAGTTAAGTCGTCTACTCAAATGTATAATAATATGAAAAGTAGGATTAATGCACATCATAAAAGCCAAAATGCGAAACAAAGTGTTTTAAAATTTGAGCGCTTTTAATATGGCGTAATATAGCCTGTGAAGATACTTACTAATGGAACTAAAAAGTAACTCCGCATGCGTTAATTTGAAGATTATGTCTATGAAAAAATTATGTTGTAGACAACATTTTGAACACACGTTATAAAACTTCGTAAATTTTTAGGTTGAGTTTTGAGCGTAGCAGACTAAATTTTTGGGACTCTTAGCCGAATTCATCATCATCATCACTTTAGCCAAAAGACGTCCACCGCTGGACATAGTAGGCCCCCCCTAAATGTCATCGACCGATACCGTGCGTCTCGGATTCAGCGGATCCCCGCAACCTTCACCAGGTCATCGGTCTACCTAGTGTGAGGCCTTCCAACGCAACGTCTGCCGGTTTCCGAATTCAACGTAGGATAATTGAATTGAAATAAGCCTATCGTTTGGTCACAGCCTTCTCTACTCTACCAAAGTACCGTCTAAGGATAGATAGAGTCTAAAAGAATAAGTCAAAGTGTTGGTATTCCGGTGCCGAGGATGCAAACAACATTCTTTGTTTGTTTATTTTGTCGTTGTTTGTTTTGTTTGTGTTTTGTATCCTGGTCGAGGTGACACGCGAGAGCGTGGAGCTTAGCTTAAGCAAAGAGAGGCTACCCAACAGGGGGCGAAGTCAAGTTGTGGATGATTAATGGTGATGATGATCTTTAGTAATAATTACAGGTCATGCAAGTGAACTTTGGTTTATTCGAGCTATAAGGCGTGTGGAGGAACTGTAGCATCTTTGCCTACCTACTTACCTAACCGCTACGGTGCAAAGTAACTAACAATATTTTACAAAGTAGGTATACCACTATGTTGCCTGCATGCAAACTAAATACATAACTTGATTTAACTGTAGGCTATTAATCAAGAGTTCCTAGTCTCGGCGACGCGACGCGTGCACTAAACGCCTGCGTGTGTTTATTGCTAACAAGATATACGTTTACACAACATGCTGCTACGAGCAAAGTTGCAGGCGCTTGATTATTCCACTTCAACTTGGCTTATGAATGTGATTCTGCTTCCTATTAGTGGTACACAATTTGATTATTTGTGTTTTAGCGTAATCTACATTGTTAAAGTCTTATGATAAATAACTAACCTATCATTTGTCTAGCAATTAGGTACATACTTATGTTGGGGTTGCCTTTTAGTCAGTTCTAGTCACAATACTGATATTTAGCGTAATCCGACAATGCTGAATATCGAATAGTATGTAATCTAATAATTATTATTTAGTCTTTTTTGGTCAAATAATTCCAACTTATTTATAGCAATAACAATAGTTATTTGTTATACAAGAGTGCAAAGTTGCTTTTTAACCGCGTGCTCAATTTTGATGACCGAGCAAGCGAAGGATTCTAAAATTGAATCGCGAGCGTAGCGAGTGATTCAAAAATTAGAATCCTGAGCGTTAGCGAGGGAATCAAAAGAGCACGAGGTGAAAAATCTTTGCACTTGAGTGCAACACGTAACTTTTCATCCCACCTCAGCGAGGAAATGACTAAATGCAAAAAAAAACATTTACAATCACAAGATACTTTTATTTCAGTTAAGGTATTAACTACCATATTATGATAGATGCTGTGAAAACCTTCGACTTTTTTGGTTGATGACCAGATGACGCTCTTTTTATAACTGCCACTAATTGAGGATAGGTGTCGATATTTTTGTCTTTTTTCATCTTTATTGTTGCTTTTAGCATTGAATATGTACTCCATAGAGTGCTTGATTTCTTCGTCTCAGATAATTCAATAAAATATGCCAGCAAAACGGTTTCTGATACAGTTTTGGGTCCTTTATCTAGTCGCCACGTGTTAAACATATCGTACTGTTTCAAATATTTCTCGCGTGATTGTTGAGGGAGAAAGCTCATTTGCGCATTTTTAACAGTTTCAGTCAATTTGGTTGACGTCAAATAAACTTCCTCGTCACCCGATTCACTAATTTCAGGTTTTTCACTTGTTTACAAGTTTCTTGTTTTTATTTTTAACCTAAGGTTTTAACAATATGACGTGAAAAAAAATTGCGCGTGTAAAGCAAATTAAAAAAAATTACACCAAGAAGGTTCCAAGTCTGAGTTTCTAACAAATTAAAAAAAAGTTGTATAATAAATTCGGCACCATGGAGGTAAAAGTAAATAGGTTTAATGATGTTTTGAATTCACTTTAGTGCACACGATGTTCTAAATTCAATTTACTTTATCCTCTAGCGGATAAAAACAGCTTTTGCACTCAGATATCGAAGAGCAAAAATACTCTTTCCGAGATGGGGGGATGAAAAAAATTCAGTACCTGCCGAATATTAAACTGTATTCAAACAATGCAACACATTTCTCCTTTATTTTAAACCCAGTGGTTTACGAACGGAAAATGACAATTTTAAGTCTGCCATTGTATTATTCTCGAGCTAATGTGCATAATTTAATAAAAGACAAACCTTTTTCAGTGAAGTGTTTCAACTGTGGGAATTTGAAATGCAGTCTTATTGGGCGTTGCATTTACAACGCTTGGCTTATCGCCGAAAGGTCAAAATCCAGAATCACAGACAATGACACTTACGATGTTGTAAACCACCATCGAGGCTTTCTTTAGTAACCGTGTAAATAGCTACATAATAATAAACATTTATTTTCCAGTGATATTCCTGTAATTACACTAAACTTTAACTACTGCCGTAAAACTGTGCAAAAATACAAAATAAAATTGTAAAGCAGGTCAGAAATAAAAGTTAACAGCTGAGTAAAAGTGAAAAATAAAATTGTAAAGCAAGCTATTAACAAAAGTCTACAACCGTGATATTTTTGTGTGGAAATGTGGAAAATTGTGATACGACCTACCTTTTGACTAAAGTTCAAACAACTTTATTACTAGAGTCTCAACTGTGATAATATTCATGTATTCAGCTAAATCAATTAACAACTGAATTTTAGTGAATGTAGTCGCTGAAATCCTTGTGTAGATATTAGTAATTTATAATCAGATGTATTTTACATTTAAGTGAACAAGCAAAGAAATGTCGTTGTACATTTAGTAACTTTTAAAAGTGACGTTTCTGTATTCTGTAGGTATATCATATACCTATCGATCGATGGATCACGGTGTCTACTCGATGACTGTTCCAAATACCGATGTACGGTACACAGAAAGTTTGTGAGTCCGAATTACGTTAATCAGAATGTACGCTATGACGAACGTATCCTACGAATGGCAAAAGTGTTGCATCCTGTATTAACTTTGTACAAAAAAGATAAAGGAAAAAGACGCAAAATATAAACACAATATTTCCAGCTTTTTAAGAAGTATTTCAGTTTCAGCGGATAACTATAAAATTACTTTTTGTTTCTAATCGAATTTTCGACAATCGACATTGATGGGTTTGTATGTTTGGGCCAGTTTGTTGCGTCCTCTCACTCACTCTCACTCATCAGCCTATAATGTTCCCACTGCTGTGACTCAGGAGAGGGATGGGCTATAATCCACCACGCGTGCCCTCTGCGGTTTCGTAGGTGTCACATGTTTTCGCATTTTTTGGTTCCAAGGCATGCCGGTTTCGTCACGATGTTTTCCTTCTTATTGAGAGCAGTGGTGATGAAATTAATTACACAAAGTCGAGTTTCGATCCCACGACTTACAGTTCGGGCGTCAACCACTGGGCCACCGCTGTTGCATCCGGTTAGACTTAAAGCCGACCCTATCATAGTCAGGAAAAGGCTAGGTAGATGATGGTGATGATGTAAGTTTGGTTCGGTTGTATTTTTGTGTTCTGTTATTCGATTCAGCAACACTTGCCAAATAAAAACGGAGACTAATACCGCGGTCTTAAAAGTAATAAACAAGAAAGATCGTCTATTAAGTAGATAATTTGATAATTATTATGAGAGGACAGCCGTAGTCGCATGTGCAACGGCAACCGTTGCCGTTGCCGTAATGGCAACTAGCAGCTGACTTCTGTATCAATGAGAACGGCATGAAGGAGCATCAGGTATCAGTGGATCGACTTTTGCGCTGCCACTGGTGACGCGGTAGAAATGACTAAGTTCAGGACTTACAAAATATAAAAATTGTTGTGCCAGCGACGCGAAGAAAAAGGAGCCGACACGAACGAGTGTATAGCATGCCTTTTATTTGGGGGTTGGGAAATCATCAAATAACCCCTCCCGCTCTGGGCAGAGAGAAAGGGAGTGTCAAACTGCTACTGACTAAAAACCACCCATGATCCTTCTTAGCCCTTTGTGCCGAAACCGCAGTATCTCTTTCGAACAACCCGTAGCACCCACGGGGTGTATAGCATGCCAAACTTAGTACCTAGCTCAGTCGAGTTTGAAATTACCTTTACAAACACTTCATTACGATACTGCAACCCAAACCATTTATTTTAAAGGTAAAATTATTTAGTTATTCTATTATGAGAAAGGTTATTATGGTTTTTCTCATAAAACACACCTCAAAAACCTTTTAAGAATTGCCTAAAAACCGACGAAACATGTAAGTTCAAATGAAAGAAAGTAGGTACTGTAACACTCCTGCGCTCATTACCATCTCAAAGGGCGCCGCATTCGGTTCTTTTGACGCACCGCACCGCCTTGTTATTTACATTTTCCTACTTGTGATGTTAAAGAAATACTTTAGGAAGCAATCAGTTTGATGTTACAGGTTTATTTGAAGAAATAGTAAATTTTAATAATTTGCTTATTGCATTGGAAGCAGAATTAACACCCGAGCCGCAGGTGAGGTTGTTATGGAGCCGTCGGGGCTGCGGGTTCTTCAAAAGAGATACCGCGGCCTCGAAACAAAGGACTAAGTAGGAACATGGATGGATTTTAGTCAGTAGAAGTCTGACACTCCCTACCGCTCTGCCCAGAGCACATACACAATATTTTAGGACCAGTACCTACTTTCTGTCCTGAGAAAGCAGTGGTGGCCTAGTGGTGGCGGCCTCGACTTATAAACAGTGAGTTGTGGGTTCGAACCCAGTCAGGCGCATTACTTTGTGTAATTTATTTCATCACCACTGCTCTCAAAACGGTGAAGGAAAAAATCCTGAGGAAACCAGCATGCATTAGAACCAAAAATTCGAAGACATGTGACTTTACCAATCCGCACTGGGCCCGCTTTGTTGATTACAGGCCACCCCTCTCCTAGAGAGGAGGCCTGAGTCCCTGCAGTGGGTACAATATAGGCTGATGATGATGATAATGACTTTCTGCTCCTAGACTGTCCGCAATCAACTTTGTCAGCAGACACTTCACTGATGAGTCTGATGGTGATGTGATGACTCACGACATAACTTATTTTGAAGAAAATAAAGTACCGAACGCCAGTCCCAAATCAGCAACCAATTTACATAGCATCTCAATAAACAAGTTAACTCAACCAAATTACAAATATTCCAGATTCCATCCAGCATAAGCTGATTCACGCCGTAGAACTGCATATAACAGTAAAGCTGTAATTTCCTGTGCACCGTGTCTTCGTTAGCCGCAGCAGGTTTATATACCGCTGCAGGCTACGCTGCTAATAACGCGCTGGCTTAATAACGCATTAGTGTCGAGCAGGACAGGTGCTCATCGGTTTAGAGCTTATATATGGAGAGTTTATTAAAGTAAGTTATATAAAAAAATATCTAAGACACGTTTTCTACGTAATTTTCGTGCTGTTGCAAAAAATGCGATAAAAGTTCGAATTGCATTTAATATTAAGTGGTCTTCAAGCTTGTAGACCATAACTATGAAAACATTGAGAAGCCACAGCGACGTAGCCTTCACGTACATTTTTGTCGCAAACCATTTTAGAAGAATTTATGTCAATATTAATGATAAGTATTTGTTCCAATTATTCCAATATCTCACAAAAGTTTTTGTTATTATATTCTTAGAGGTTTGTGTTTTATAAGGGGTTTAATTTGTTAGCTTAATTAGTTGTTCATTTTATTGAGCATGCTGTAAAGACACTTGTTTTTACATAACACTTTATAATTATTATTAGCGATCTTTACCCCAGCACGCATGACTTCCGTAGTAAATACCGCTCGATGATCCACTGACACGTCGTCGGCGCGGCGTCGCGTGCAAATGGGCGTGAAGATGACCGATCCGATATGCCACCATAAACTTCTGCGCACCTGGTACATTGGTACCCGTTAATGACATCTGGTGTTAATTTTCCAGTGGGTTTAAGAATTAATAATACCATGTGACGTATGGCGATGGGAGAAGCTCATTTAATAATAACTGCCACTCGGGTCAATCATCCAAGTTAACCCACGCCTATCAAGGTTAGCCCGTAGATGGGTAAACTTTCTGATGCACGGAAGAATTTCGGTATGCAAAGGGTTGCATACAGAGCTTCTATCGTGCCTTAGAAAGTTAAGCCGTTGGTCCCAGCCATGGGTCCCGGCTGTTATTTTTAGATATTTATCAGTCGTTACATTGGAGGTCGTATATTTATATACTGGCCTGCGAGAAATAATCATATGTAACACATTGCTGTCACTGATTTTAAATAAGCTTACTTACGGGTTGTTTATGTTCTGTTATATACTTTGTAACTTGCTTGTAAAATATTAACCACGAATGAATATACCTAGTCTACAATCCCACTGCTGATCTTATTATTATTTCAATTGTTACAAATAGTTTGTGACCCGAAAGTCTAACAACCATTCTTACCAATCATTATTTAGTACTAACTGGATTGTGTAGATTGGATAGGCTGCCGCTCCATGAAAAAACTGCTATTTAGCTGAATCCAGTAAGACTGGGAGCCGACCCCAACATAGTTCGAGAAAGGCGAGGTTTATTTTGTGATGTATGGCGAAATTGACATGGTAATCATTATTGTGAATCCCCTAATCCTATTTAAAAAATACCCATTGTAGCTATTAACGCTATGTTTGATAGCAAGTGCTTACTGATACTCTTCTGGAATTCACGTAAGGTCTGAAGCAAGGTAAACTTAAGAATTTTATTTACTTTTTGTGCCCCCAATAAACAACACGTGGTGCCGGGGCGATAAATTGTTGCTATTCTTTTGGAGAGCGTGGTGATTTTGCCCTCAAAACATCACAGAGTAGCGGAGTGTGCTACAATTTATCAGTTTTCAATCATCATCATCATCATTTCAGCTTAACCAAGTTGTCACTACATTGACCGGTTTTCAATATTATTTTTAGATACAGGAAATAGACTGTCTTGAATAAACTCAATTTTGATACTTTATGAACTATAGATTCATAACTTGTTCTTTACAAATCTTTTACAAAACCCCGCATTAGTTCCCATCATAGAGTTTATTAATACACCTAATAACGCCCACATCCACCGCTGTATGAAATAGTGATGCAGGATAGCCGTCAGCTGCAACCTGTTTGTCGCATACAGTTATATCACGGCCAATGGCTACCGTTGCGTTTCCGATATCCAGTTTTTATTAACGCAGTTTACTTGTCGATTCTGCTTTAATTAGATTTATCTTGATTTTTGTGAAGCTTGTGGCCTGATTCACCACGTCTTGGTAAGTTATGGTTAAGTTATTCGGAGACTGGATCACTATTATTACACGATTGCTCCAAAAAAGTGTGTTATATTTTTTTAACAAATAAATATATTTTGGTACGGTTTTTATGTCTATTCGATTTATTACGCATGTTTTCCTCAATGTTCTGGGCATAGTGTAATTTGCCATGAAGAGAATTTTAACAAAATTACAACGTTTCAGGAACACTTTTCGTTGTTATATCTATGTAAGTAGTTTTAGATTTTGATCATACACTCACATACACACTTTTCATTTCAATTCCAAACTTCTCAACCATAATGTGACTTTGCTAATTGGAAGAAGACGGTTTGTTGCTGAAATGTTTCTCAACAATGAACATTTTCTTTCTTAAGAAAAGTCTAGACTTCAAAAACCTTGACCCTGATGTAGTTTTAATCTTTCTTCAAGTTTTTAAGAGCCATTTCGTAGTAATGTCTTTTTCAATTTCTGCTTACTTTCCTGTTAGTTTAAAAGGAAAGTTTATTTTACTGAAACAAATTCATTTATAATACTAAAAAGGGGATATTTACCAAGTTTACTTAGTGTGGAGTTCCCGATATTTCGACGCTGTTACAAGCACCATGATCACAGATAAACTGAAACAGTATCAATAACAAGACCGTCTGTCCTTCCGTTGTCGTGTGTTTCAGTATTAATAATAGTGTTAGTGACCATGTTAGTTATAACTTCATTTTTACCTTTACTTGTTAGTATTTCTTTAAAAAGTTTTAAATATAGTTATTTAAAACTTTTGCGGGCGAAATCACGGGTTTTTTAGTTGTCCCGGTTTAGAGATTGTGCTACCGGAATAAAAGAATAGGCACTGAGTCAAAAAAATATGATTCTAATTAGTCCGTCAGTTAGATTATCGAAAAATATTGGATACATGTTTTTTTGTTTTACCAAATTATTAAAAATTGACGGAGATAAAACGCCTCAAAGATCATGAGTGGAGGCTTGTTACGTCATTTGTAGGTAAAAAATGTACTGACATGTGACGTTTTCGAGGAGTTCACGAGTTTTTGAAGCACATGTATTGTCCTAATTTTTTGTTTATGTGAAAAAAACAAAAAATATGTGTTTAATATTTTTTGTCCGATCCTCTATTATATATGTTAATTCAGGTTGCAAATTATCAGTGTGTCAAACCTTCTAATTCATTCTGCAGTGTTTGTGCCGCGCAAAGGAGACAGAAAAATAGCAGAATGTTTAGTTATTCAGATTCTCGTGCTCCATCTGTGTAATTGCTTTAGTGTTGCGTTCCAGTGAAACAAATAAATAAACAAACATACATCCATCTTCACAAACTTTCGTGTACATGATACAGTCATGGTTGTAAGACAACATGGTACCTATACTTTACTCACGATAAATAATACTCAATATTTCAGCAGGCTAAGTTCGACCCAAAAGGCAATGCAGTGCGTCCGCTTTCTTCGGTTATAGGCCGCGGGTTCGATTCCCTATTGAGAAAAATATTGCTATGGCCTGCGAATACCAGTTTTGATTCCGGGTGACTCTACAATATGGAGGTAGGGAACTGAAAGTCAATGACTTCAAAGCAGACATATTGAATAATAATGGACAAATATGATTTACTGTATAAAATTGAAATTACGTCTGATATTCTGTGTGTTTAGTGCAAAATATATGAGTTGTTACTTTAAAAACTAAAAGATTTAAAAAAACTAATCAAATCGCCAAATTATTCAAAATCTGCCGTACGATACTAAAATTAGGATTTAGTGTTCCAACTAAAATACCAACAAAAGTTTTATTTTTTATGTGAATTTCTCACTTCGTAAAATAAATTAGCTATTAAATATTACAACCAGTTTTGGTATTATAATATTAAACAAATTAATATTATAAATACATACTACTATGTTAGATTATAGGATGTCGATAAATGTTTGCCTTAGAAAAAGCAGGAGTGTGTAAAAATCGTAACACGTGGTTTTTTATAGTTTCTGCATTTGAACTTTTGAATAGATAAATACACAATGGACAGTCCTCCGCAGACTGGTGGAATTCTGTTTATCATATTAATCATCATCAGCCGTAAGACATCCAAAATTGGATTAGAGCAAGCAAACCAACCAACCACAAATAAGGAAAAGTTTGGTAACCTGCACTCCCGACGACATGCCGACAGTAAATAACATGCCCTCAAAAACAGCCCTACTATCTAAAAGTTTTTTCGGAATGTCTTCACGAATTTATATTAAGCTTCCTAAGCAATTAAGAGAAACTGAAAACTTTATTTTTTAAAGTAAAAAATATATGACTTCTTGGTAAATAGACCATACTAAACAATACATGTCAAGTCAAATTCTAAGCTCGAAAAAAAATTAATTAAGATAATCATAACATGTTTGGTATGAAATGAGAGGTCTTGGCGAACACATTACAAATATGTATAATTATTATTGTTTTAGTCAACATACACGTTTAGAATGCGGTCAAAAAGTTCTCGCGGTCAAGTTTGCTATTTACTCGTACTATTTAAATAGCAAACCAACATTCAGTAGAATTTTACATCATTAAAGTAATATAGTATTATAACGGATTTATTAAATAACACTATATATATACCTATATATATATATATATATATATATATATATATATATATATGAATATCAGACAAGAATTATTTATTACTTTTAGGACTGCGGTTTGTTGTCGGGTTTTAGTTTTTAACTTATTTTTTTTTTGTCCGATAGATCCGTGATGAGTTGAGTTGAGTGCCAAACTGTTTTTATGTTTTAATGCAAAATATTATTTCATACTAAATTATTTTTTTCTATTTCAATTAAAATGTCTATTTGAATTAATATATAAATTAATCAAATTTTTCAAACTGTTGTATGCCTAACATGGGGGGTTAAAATTAACACAATAAGAACTCTGTAACCACTGTCTCATAATAAAGATCTTTGACTTTGACTGTACATTTGATGTTATGAGAATCCAATAAACTACAATTGTTTAATTTCCTTATAGGTATTAAGTATTGCAAAGAAACTACTATATACGTATATTTATTCTAGATTACAATATGGGAAATGGCCACAAACTATATTTTTCTACCGGTTTTCGTCATAACTTGTGACGTCTTACATTATCAGTTTATCACAGTATCATAACGCGCGTTATCTCTTAACTCAGACGTAGTTTATTTAATTTATTTTTTAAAACATAGACAAGGTTAGTCATACGTCATAGAAAAATACTAGGTTTTTAAAATGATTTACACATTGACATTAACGACTTACAAAAACAGCTAAGCCAGGGTTAAAAAAGTAGATAACAAATTAATTATTATAATATTTCGTTTTTCGAAAAACTTTTAATTCAATAATTTAAAACTTTTAGCTTGAGGCTCTACCATTTGTCATGTATAATATTTTATTGCCAAAATAGTTTTTATTACACCTATTAATATCATTATATGGCTAATATATAAAACAGTTATACCAAACCAGTTCAAAACCAGGCCGGCTTACTCACTACGCTACAACTTTGACCAAAACAATTCGTAGTTTGTCTGTACTTTACATAAAGTAAAGCTCCAATAAGTAACACTAGCGGAAGTCTTGCAAATTCAACATAAATCAAAAACAAAACAACTACGCCTACATTGCAGCGTGCATACTTTAATCCGGGCCAAAGTGGAGGCTCAGGTTAGAGCTTTTAAGGCTGCCGTATCACCCCTCTCTTTCCCACTCCAACAAAAATAATCGCCGTCTCACTCCCCCCCGCCGCGCACGCCAACTATCGGTAACCCGGCAAACTAGTTGACAGTTGCCTAAGCGCATGCTCTTTGTATTGTGTCGCGTTCTTGTTATTACGGCTTTAATTCGTTTTAAAGTGTTGTTCAAAACTTTATAAAACAAAATGTGTAAAAATGAGTGTGGTTTCGAAAGTGAACGGAGCGTTAATGTGAGTTTGTGTCAGTAAATGGGTGCCCGTGGTATTGTTGACATACCAGGATTGTTTTTTACTTGGAGCCCGAAGAACAGTATCAAAATAAAGCTCAAACGTATGTATTTTTAATATTTTATTTTATTTCTTACTCGTAACATACTGGAAAATGTTTCAGACGAACATAAATATGAACTCAAAAGTAATTACTAAGTTTTAAAATTATGGACCTTAATTAACCCTTAAATATTTAATTAAAAGTTTATTTTAGCTAACGCAAATGCTTTCATAAACATATATTCTTTAATTAATTTAACCTACGGTTATTAATATGAAGTTTTGTTCATTAAGATTTCAGTAATTCGATAGTGAAGAATGAAAAGTTGTAATTAATATAAATCACTAATTAGAAATAGTTTAATCGATTTTTTAAGCCACATTTGCTGTGTTGGATTAGTTGGCCACAAGAATGAACTCGAAAACCATTAGGTGAAAACTATATCCGCTTTTACTTATTTAAATTTACACACAGAAACTAAAGCCCGTAACTTATGGGGGTTGAAAAGAAACCACAGTACATACGCCACCGCCCACCTGCTACAATCCTCTTATTCAAATCTACTTCTAAAAATGTGTGAAATATCAAACTCAAACTCCAGTCGCTCCACGTAAACCCTTTATCTATCATATGTTTGATTTAGCAATTTTCTTTACTTCTGCATCTCATCATCATCAACTTATAACAGTCCATTGCTGGTCATCAGGCCTCTCTCAACCCTAGTTAGTCTCATTCAGGCGCCATCTGTCATCATCAGCCTCCTGCAGTCCACTACTGGACATCGGTCTCTTGAATTGCACTCTCGATTCTCAGCAACTATCATCCAGTACCAACCATCCTGCAAAAATCGTCGCTCCACCGGTCCTGAAGGCGTCCCACACACCTTACGCTTGCCGAATCGCAGTTTCCACACAGGCCAGGAAAAAATACAGTAAAGGTTGGGGTAATAGACGTGTTTCCTTAACGTTGAATCGATCCTACGGCTATAATATCACCCTAGGCATCCCCTACGCCCTAGTCACCCTGCCGAAATAGTTTTTCCATTTAGAATTTACCATAACAGCGTTTTTGCTACTGTTTAAAAAACCACGGTTATTGACGATGACTCATGAAGGGTAATGCAGTACTGATAATGTCAATAATTTCGACTTAAAACACCAAACCTTCCTTCCTTGTGTATTATACTTTGGCAATTTTAACGACCTTCTAACTATTTAAAAAAGCGTTACAAGTTCCCCAATTTACCTCATATATTATAATACCTGTCTTAGTTTTCCACAACCTCGATTCCACCTATGTATATAAAATGCTTAGTTTTTTTATTTGAAATTTTGCCAACGTCTGCGACAGCCGACGCAAATCGCGGCGCGCATTTTAAACAGTCGGTAACATTCGTTAGCAAATTCCTTTATGCTATATTAGGTTTAGTTGAGAATAATAAACGTGTTGCAGCCAGGTTATGGTTCTAGGAAGCTGATAAGGATATGCTCACATGTGTATATAGCTTTAATTGCGCCGACCTGTGATATGGCGGTCACCGTAATCAGTGGCTGTTGGTACTTGCATTGCCATTTTTAGCGACGCATTTCCGAGCCAATTTGTGAACGTGAGTAACAAGTCTATCAGCTGTTTGACAGCTTATACTGGCAATTTAAAGCAACAAATGATGTTTGTATTGCTAATATTTAAAGACTGACAATATAGAGTTTTGCTTGAGTTTTGCTTGAGTGTGTTTTTCCCCGTTTCCGATGTCGTTATTGGCAAACTCTCGTCATGGTAAACACTAAATTACTAAGGTCAGCGTAACTATTGGGACATCAGTATTGGTGTTCATACAAAATAGTACGTGCTATCAAAGAAGGAAGTTATAAACTTATTAAACCAAAAAGCAACTTTGCATACTAACACTTAAAATATAGAATGCCCATAAACCAGGCCTTCAAGTCGAACCGCAACACGATAAAATCGCGTCAGCCCATTTTTATCGCTCGTCAACCAACCGTTTGTTATGAAATAAATGTCTAACGTGCTTGCAACGTTAAATAAATAAAGATTAGTAATGCTAAATTGTAACCCAGAAGCATTCCTTTGAGATAAAAATGTACTTACGATGTAATGATATCATTTGCATTTGCATGTGTATACGATTTGTGATCTCAGTTCTCGAGTTCTTTGATAAACAAATTAGACAATACACAGGTAATGTCCTTATCCTGTCGGGACTGCGGGTTGTCCGAAAGAGATACCGCGGCCTCGACACAAAGGGCTAAGAAGGAACATGGGTGGTTTTTAGTCCGTAGAAATCTGACACTACACACCGGTCTGCCCAGAGCGGGGGGAGTAATTTCATGATATCCCATCCTCCTAAAAGAAAAGATAATGATACTAAGGCATTAAACGTCTTCAAAAATAAATAGCATGTAATGGCTGCATAACTTGAAGTATTAATAGTATCATTAAGTAATTTGGTAACCTGTTTCGAATTCCCCGTTTGAGTTGAAATTGGACCTGAGTTGAAAGATTCAATAACAGAGCGTCAGTAAAAGGTTCTGCCACTCCACTCTCTTGATTGAATGCTGATCTTGATCAGTTTAACCAAGTACGGAAGTACCACATGCTGTTCAGGTACAATTTCGAAGTCACGCAACGATGCACTCTAGCTAAGCACACTCACGTCGTCATCCAATTTGACCGCTCGCGCTCTGTCAATCGACCTTATACGCGGCGAAATGACGCTTTCTCTATAGTTTGGGGTCACCTAACGGACGACACTTTAGCGTTCAAGTTATTGAATATATTATAACATCACGCACGACTGTGGGTCAGCGGTTGCGTGTTTTAGAACATGCTGTATCATGGTATTAGGCCACTGCTCTAGATAGCGTGGTTTAACTTGATTGTGTTTACGCGTCGCGTGAAGATTTTTTGTGGCTGTAAAACTGCATTGAGGAAGAGGAAATGATATCGAATCTATGAATAATATGGGGTTGTATTAGAACGGTGTTACTGAACCAATATAATTTTACTACATATGAAGTTAGTACGAAGAGTTTAAAGGTTAAATAACCCACTTCAAAAACCCAAAAAAGTGAGACAGACAAAAACTCAAAAAATGCGAAAAATTAACTTCAGAAGAAAAATCAGGTTCTAAAGTCGGTAAAATAACGCGTTCAGGATGCTGTTTGGGCTGCCGCGCCACTGCAGCGCTTCGGCTATGTTTGCGGTAAAAAGCGTGGATGCCATGCCGTCATGCGGAAGCGTTGTGCTTCTCTTATGAAGCGCATTTGGGCCAGGTCTAACAGCCTTCTGAGCGTGTTCGTGGGCCGCTGGGACTCGCCGTTATGGCGGCACTGGATGCGACTTCACACTGCGGGTGGTCGCGTCCAGGGCTTGCCATAAAGTAGCATTCCTGTGCGGTGCCACTTTGTGATTTTATTTATTATTGTGGCCTTTTTGTTGTTGTTGTATGTACTTACAATAGTTTTATAAGGTTTTTTTTGTGTTACTAACAGTATATGGACCTACGTCTGAAATAAATGTCTTATTATTATTATTATTTCCTTTCCAACAAAAAAAAATCGGTTCAGGCGTCTTCGAGTATTTCATTATCAGATCCTGACTTGAAAGGGTCACGAGGTGGTCCCACTATCAACAGTTGGTCCACAATAGGGGATCGGACAGAAAAAAAACTAATTAGTCCGTCAGGTAAAAAATATTGGACACGTACTTTTTCTTTTTTCACATAATCAAAAAATTAAGTGCTTCGAAAACTCGTGAACTTCTCGAAAACGTCACATGTTAGTACATTTTTTACCTACAATTGACGCCACAACTCATGATCTTTGACGCGTCTTATCTTCGTAATTTTTAATTAATTTGATAAAACAAAAAACACGTACCCAATATTTTTCGATAATCTAACTGACGGACCAATTAGAATCATTTTTTTTGACGCAGTCCGATGGCCTATGACGGAGATACAAAAAAAAATACATAAACACGAATAGAGAACCTCCTTCTTTTTGGAAGTCGGTTAAAAAGACGCTCTTCTTCTTTATCGTGTGGTTAGTGCCTTACCTGGTGACAGTGTTTTTAGCCGCCTATGGACCTCTTATTTGGCTCTACATGCTGTCGAGAAATATCTCTCAGACATCACGATGTTTTCCTCACGATGTTTTCCTTACCGAAGCAAGCGATAATAATAATTATACAATACGCACATGAGTCCGAAGAATTAGAGGTCATAAGCTCGAACTTTGAGACCTATGACAAGACGCTAATTCGTATAGCTAACTTGAAACTGGTTTTAAACATCCGTTTTGCAATGATGTTAATCTTTACGATAGACTTATAAAATCTTGTATTATGTTTTATCATGACATGTCTATAAATGCCACATAATTAAAACAAATGAATACTAAAATCTCACATGAGATAATGAGCAGACCAGGTATCTGATTATTTAAAACGACCTCAAAATGTTCAGAGTACTTAATTATTATAAGATTCCTAAGTGAACAAATTGAAGACATAATAGCTCTAGGCTTAGACAATGGATTTATAATGGCGTGGTTTAATAAGATAATGGATGGTGTACATGCTTTATGCAATTAAAATGAATAAGCCGTATTGTTTGCTAATTCCTTATCAAGATTTTTTAATATAAAACGGAAGCTGCTAGCTGTTTCCGGATTCCGTTGGTACATTATGCTGAACGTTACGAGTAACAAGCATCACGCCTTTATAATCCAAAGGCGTTGACAGAAATCTGTAGAAACCTTCTACACTCCAATTTCAACAATAGAAAAACCTATTTTTGGTCACCAGCTTATGTCAGTATCAGTATAATGCATATAGCAGCGTGTAATATTCCCACTGCTGGGACACTGGGGTTTCTTTCCATGGGAAGAAGGACTGTGGTGTAATTTACCATGATTGCCTTGTGCGCATTGTGAACTGGTAAATTTTACAGTATTATTCAATTTTGGCTCACGATGTTTTCCTCAAAGTAATGCACCTTCATCAACAGCCTATTAATATTCCCACTGCTGGGACACAGGCCTCCACTCTTTGAGAGGGAATGGGCTATAATCTACCACGCGGGCCCATAGTGCGGATTGGTAAATGTCACAAGTCTTCGAATTTTTGGTTCTAAGACATGCCGGTTTCCTCAGGATGTTTTCCTTTACCGTTTATGAGAGCAGTGATGATGAAATAAATTACACAAATTAATATTTTTTTTATCGTTTATAATCGTTTATTTATAAGAAGTGGCACATTTACAATAAAATAATAACTAGTTATAATAGAGCACAGTTTCTTTTTTGCCTGAACTAGGTTGAACCTGTGTTTCAGGCTACAAGGTGTATACTTAACTACTTAAAACAAATAAATTTACATTTAGTGTAAATATAATAAAATACTAAAATTAAATCAAAAACTTACATGTATTCTAAAAACTACAGATAGGAAAACGGTATAAGCAGTTTATTTGCAGACAACAAGTAGATCTTCTGTCTGTGCATAAGTTAAGGGTTGTAAAAAGGTAATTACTGTTTTTTTACAGCTAAAATAGTTTAACTTATACATACTTAGTTTTCTGTTTAATCTATTGTACACAAATGGGCCTAAATGTAATGCGCCTGCCTGGGTTCTAACCCACGACTTACTGTTAGTGAGTCGGGGCCGCCACCACTGGACCACCACTGCTCTCACTGGGCAACCACTGCTTTTAATGCAATAGTAATGCACCTGCCTGGATTTAAACCATACTTTCGTGGATCCCAGCCACTGGACCAACATCGATCTTCTCAACATCACTAATCGTCATTAACAGGACACACAACATAATTTAAAAAAGTCTAAAAAAAGTCCTCGCTCCATATCACTCCTTGGGGGGGGGGGGGGGGGTGGGGGACGAAAGTTTCTTTCCCTCTCACGTAGCAGGTGCCCAGGTACGTTGCATGTTATGAAAAATATCAGTGATGGTACTATAACAAGCAGATATTATTAATAGAAACATAAGTTCTTCTAATAACATAACATAATGCCCAAAATTCACAAAGCAATAGACAGACGTCAGCACACTTATTTTTGAATGGGAAAATCCTCATGGATACATTTGCGCGCACCCCAACTGGTATCACTCCACCATTTCTGGCGGGCCTCATCATCTACCTCTCCTCCATCACCTTTACTCTACCACCAAGATGGTTGCTTTTGCTATAAATCGGACTCACATCCGGAGGGAAGATACCTATTTGTAAGGCCCCAATTTTTTTTTTAGCACCATTAAAAAAAGCCGCTAAGCTTAAGTGGGACTGGACAGAGCACGTCTGCCGCATGCCCAATGAGCTGTGGGCCAAAATATCAACTTTCTGGAGCCCTGACACAGTCAGAAGGCGTCGCGGTTGACCTCGTAGAAGATGGCGAGATGATCTAGACAAGACCAACGACCAGTGGTCCACATTGGCCTTGGATCGAAATAACTGGAAGTCATGGGGAGAGGCCTTTGCCCTGCAGTGGGATGATACAGGCTAACAGTATCAGTATCAGTAAACCAACAATACAGATTAAACTTTCATAAAGTAAAAAAGTTTATCACATGTTGTGATCCTATTTTCGTTCCGTGTTTACTTTTTTTTCGGCTATAGCGGCGACTGACAAACTAGTAATTAGTTTGTTTATCTAGCAATAAAATCAATAAACGCTTGGTTAATTGATGTGAGTTGCCTTATATATAAAAACTAATTGGTATGTTGGTATATGTGTGGGGTATTGTACTGCATGTTGAAATACGGACGCGTGGAAGGGGCCCTAATATCTGAAGGTATTAATTAGTACATTAGATTAGGTTAGATTTTTAAAGATCGGCTTAGTGTCGAAAATTTAAATCTATTTATCAGCTTTTTATTTTAGCCCTGTTAGTGAAAACAGGCGTAAACATTAGTCTGTAATTACGTGTAAGAAGCTTCACTACATTTTTTATATGAAAAAAAAATAAAACACAAATTATTAAAAATAAATACATTTTCTTGAGAAAAAACAAAGCTGATAATAAGAAAAGTGATGATTCTAGATTACACTATATTACACATACGTGGGGTTCCCAAGCAGTTATTTTGACCCGAGATCTATAGTCATAACTTTTAATACTGTTGTTAGTTATTTGCACAAAACAGAAACCAATTTAAACTAAGGCAACCCCATTATGCATTTTCTATTACACCATATTATATTTACCCGTGAAACAACTACATTAGTTAATAGTAAAAGTACAAACTGCAAGACGTCTAACTTTAGATTATTTTATAAAATGCATGAAGCACTAAAAAGTTATCGTTTCATGAACAAGTCATTGTAACCAAAGATATTAAAAACAATAAATAACTGGAACTTAGAGATATTAACTGAGGTGTTGAATGGACTTAGAATAAATATTTTACGAACGGGCGATAAAAAATCCCTAAATTCATTTGTATTTTTCTCCTGCTATCTAAGTATTAGAAAACATGTAGCAGACTAGTCTAGGTCTATGACTGTCACACTCCCAAGTCATAGGTCTCGTTCGAGTTTGAAACTAAGACACGCACCTCTGATTTTTCGGATGCGTATTGTTTAATTATTTTATCACTTGCTTCAGGGGAAAAAAAACACCACAGAAAACCAGCATTCCTAAAAGATATTTCTAGACTGTATGTAAAGCCATGTCAGAGATCCATCGGCGGTATATTATTGGACTCCAGGTTAGGCGATAACCACGCGATCAAGAAAGATTGAGTATATAGGGTGTAAAAGCACCCTTAACACAAACGAAGGGCACTTGTTCTCCCCACCACTGCGATCATTTTTTGGTTCCAGACCATACCTGGGAACCCCCTGTTTACGGAGATATTGTGTGTCAAAGTTCCAAATTTTGCACAGCTGTTTTTGTAAATACTAGTTTTTCAGGTTATAACTTTACTTAAATTACCTCCATGACCCGTTTACTATTCATAGCATCCACTAGCACAATGTTTTAAGAGTGCTACATTGAGTTTTACTGTAAAATGAGATTTTTGACCCCAAAAAAAGTCGTTTCCTAGCAAAAAAAATTGTGTAGAGTAACTTAGTTTGATGTACAGAATGCTTGGTTGACGTATGTGTAAAGGGTTAATTTACACCCTGTATACATAACAGCCTAAACAACAATATTCGAAATGTCATTGATTAAAATTCGTCCATAACGATCTAACGGATCAACGCTCTATCAAACTATGATTTCTACGAATATATATTTTTGTAGAATATGGTCATTAAATAATTTTATTTTATTGAATTAACCTGGTTAAATAACTTTCAGTCCAAACTTAATCTTGTCAGTCGGATATATTTTATTTCTCGTAAACTTTTTAATGACTTGCTTGAGAAGAGACAACTCACCGAATCTCCGTTAATTTTATGTGCAACGATAAGATTATCATTGTGGACTCATAAAATGAATAAATTCCTTGCGGGAAAATTATGTGAATACTTTTCCGACTCTGTCGTTGAATATTACTTTATCATATTGCTTAAGATCCTCAAGACTTTTTTTTAAATATGACATATATTTTTTTATAATACCTATCACTCCTCGTGTCATTTTATCAAGCAATTTGGATAGCGACGACGCGTTTAAAAGAAACATAACATATAGCCTGTAATCACCGAACGGTTAGGTAGAGGCGTATTTAGCACTACACCCACATTTCAATACTAAAAGGAGACGAGTCTGCTGCGAAATTCTTGTTGGAAAAAAATCAATAACACGGGGATTATTATTGAATGACCTGGGAATTGCCCCAAGACCTCAATTATTAGTAAAAAAAAATGAGTTTAAAAACTAAAACCCGACTACGAATAAAAACGTTTTTACCCGACTACGGCGAAGCCAAAAGGAAGGGTAATGATTTTGGCAGTCTATGTATGTATGTATGTATGTTTGTATGTTCCAGCATAGCGCCTAGACTACTGAAGTATTTTAATAAATGAGGTTTCAATAGATTCGTAAGAATAACGCGACTTACATAGGCTATATAAATTTTAACAATTATTTTTCAATTAATTAAAATTATTTTTTATCAATTTAATTTTTTTTTAGCTTAGAATTTGACATTTGAATTCCGTCATAAAAATAATTGTTAAAATTGATATAGCCTATGTCACCCGGGCTATTCTAACGAATCTATTGACACCTCATTTATTAAAATACGTTCAGTAGTCTCGGCGCTACGGTGGAACATACAAACATACATACATACATAGACTGCCAAAATCATTACCCTTCCTTTTGGCTTCACCGTAGTCGGGTAAAAATAAATTCAATTTAAAACTTTATGCGTGGGAATGCTACTACTCAAATATTCCCAAAATAACAGAGCATGTCGGAACATCCCCATCGTTTTGCATGAACGAACAGAACAGTTGGTCTGACATATGGTAACAAAACACCATGCTATAGCTATGGCTATATATAATGGTACGACAGGACACACTTATGTAAAAAAAAATTTCATACCGATAGCGCTTTTTTTGTGTAGCAATTTAAGGGTGTTTTTTGTAAATCAAATATTTTCATTGTCGTTCGATTGACAGTTTTCAACTCACCAGTGAAGTCTTTTCCAGACTTTGCTTTGGGCTTCCAGTCTAACCGAATGCAGCTGATAAAAAAGGTTCTATTTACAATAAGCTTTTTATCTGAACTTCTGACCAGTAGGTAAGACTGATTGTCAGACTTATAGGCTTCTGACTACTCGTAACGACTGTCAAAGATTTCCTAATATACCATCCGAAATGATTTGGTCGGACATGTCTAGTTTACTAGCTCCTCATGCGGACTTTTGATTTGTCGTTATTGTCATATTTGGAAAATATACTGAGTAATGCCCGGAATACACATGTTACTAGATAAGCATGCTAGTTTGCGTGTGAACGTGAGCGATGCCTGAGCCGCGCGGTCTAACAGGAACGTTTAGCGGCGTCCCCACTTAGGGTTTGTTTACAAACTTACGTTGACAAATGACGATTGATAAATGAACTACATAGGTATGTTGCTGCTGAAAAAGTGGTAATTACCTATTTCTGTTGGGAAGTACCTAAGTACTTTATTAGATCTGAAAAAGCCCCGTATCCATCTTATAAAGTCCGGTCTGTCAAGCAATGATCGCATCTGATTCAATTACTTATATTTGTGACTGCTAAAACCCTTTTACCCTTTCTAACGTACCTTTTATTTTGGTATCATCATCATTTGCCTATCCTTTTCTAAACTATATTGGGGTTGGATACTAGTTTAATCGAATGCAGCTAAATACCTGCATTTTACACGGAGCGATAACTTATGAAACCTCTGCAACCCAGTCAGTTTGTAACGATTGTTAAAGATCTACAAATGACAAGAAAAGAGATATAGCTGTCCAGGTTGCTACGTACGTATTGGGTCGGTTATAATTTGAGTTATCGAATCGAAACGAAGAAGAAGAAGCAATTTCAAAGATCTACAATGAGGCACGAAATTATTGAAATCACCGTCACTGGATACTATAAAACAAAGGTTTTTATTAGTGTATAATTTGTCAAGTTCCGACATCCACGCGTGCGAAACCGCGGGCAAATTTAAATGATAAACGACCAAAATAATAAACCATAATACTAAAACAAACTACTTGTATCTACGAGTATCTCATTATAATCTCAGTTTTCCAGTTCACTACCCATGCATAGAGAAGGGGGTCACGATTGATTGGGCCGCTAATTTTAGCAGAAACTACTCCTAGCTCAGGCCTAGAAATATATTTCAGTCAGGCGAACGGTACCGGTAACGGTATTTAGATTTTAAAGCATCTAAATCATAATCTATATCTCTATACGTTATTTATATTTTAAATAGAGAAGTCCTGACTGACTGACTCATCAACGCCCAGCCCTAGGAACCAGAAAGCTGAAATTGTGCACAGATGTGGCCTTTAAAATGTAGACGAGGAATAAGAAAAGAATTCAACCCCTAGGGGAGTAAAATAGGTTATGAAAGTTTGCATGAAAGATCGTCATTTCCACGAGGCCGAAATCTAGTCGTATTAATATTATAAATGCGAAAGTTTGTAAGGATTTATGGATGGATGGATATTTGTTTGTTACTCTTTCACGCAATAGCTACTGAACGGATGTGGATGAAATTTAGAACACAGTTTATAACCTGGATTAATACAGGACAATTCTTATCCCGGTATTATGATCCCATGGGACAATTATCGAACTCCACACGAGCGAAGCCTCTGGCACAAACTAGTTTATTGTAAAACAAAGACGCATTTCGGGTCTGTCTGTTTGAGCGTCTAGATCTCCTAAACTTTACAACAGATTTTGATGAATTTTACATTGTCATTAAGCGCTTTTCTATAGGTCTCGCTACATCTTACATATTATATTTTACTTAGTTATAGTATGGTCTTACCCTTACAAATCAACATTTACCGAACTAAGCATATCTGGGCCAAAAACAGGTATTATGACAAAATCATTTCGTGCTCATTTATTTCTTCAAGAGACCTCTCAACTTCGCTCACTTCTTAGCCAATGTGACGGAAAAGGGGTGCGTGGCGCAGGTTAATATAAATAAGACCACGCAACCAGTCTACATAAATTATATTTAAATAAATAAAAGGGGTGTGGGAAGGTCTACGGACACAAACTCCTAAGGCATCCCTGTGGGATGTGCTGTACTGCCCTGATAGCCGGCGTGGCGATGACCGCAGCGAGGTGCCACGCTGGATGCGTAGGGGTGATGGCCAGCTCTTCTTTACGTCGGCCCGGCTCGGCCCACGTGGCAAGTATGGCCAACAGGTGGGAAGTCCGATGCCGGCCCGATTTAAGCACGCACGACGGAACCAGCCGCGTAACTAACGCGAACTTGCGGGTGCTCTAGCCGGAACTTTGGACCCTGGAACATGACGTCCAGCGTGTCACGAGATGACCAAAGGCCAACTCCGCTGATTGCGACACCAAGCCAAGCAGAGCGAACAGCAATAATAATGCACTAATGAAGGTGTTGGTGGATTGTCACAATCAGACGGAGTTTACATGTGGGAAGAGTGAAAATAATAGATAAAATTAAGCATACATGCCAAGTTAACCTATAAGGACAAAGAACACAAAATATACACATATCATGCTATCCAACACTTACCCAGTATGGGGGTTTCAAAGACACCGAATTTAATTGCTCGATGGCGGAGAATTATGTTGATTAGGTAGGCATTAGCTTTCATTTTAGTCTACTACCTACATCATTTATTTGCTCTGTTTTATTCATTTACTAGCTTTTACCTATGATCATCGTCCGCATAAAAATATTATTAAAAAATATTATTTCGCCATTTTCAATCGGATTTTATTAGAAATTGCATTGATTTACACTACAGAAAGAGTTTAAGGACTACTCCAGACCGAATTTTCACGAGTTCAAGTCGGATTCGAATCTCACAATGTATCAACTTTACTTAGTAGTCTGGCGAGACACTTAAACTTAATGTACCTAAGTGTTTGTTAAAAGCTATCTATACACATATCACAGTTTATGCTTAAATTGTCCCTAGACTACTTAATGAGAATAGAAACTAAATATCTAACGCGACGATCTTATACATAGTTGAAATTTAAATACGTTTAAGGTTAGGTTAAAGGTGTCTTAACAATTAATAGAAACCTGGTTTACCGCCAGGTAAGCATCTTACAAACGGCAATATCATTTTAGTAATTTTTACTTTTATACTTACCTATTTCTAATACTCGCCTGGCCGATTGCAATTAGGGGTTTGACTCAAATACCTTTTCAAGGTAAACTAGTAGTTAATTCTAAATGTGGCGGTAAGAAGGGAACCGTGATTCTAAATGATATCTCATTTGCCACCGATCCTCAGCCAGTCCTGTAAAATGTGTTCCCATTGTCAATACCTTAGCATTGTAGACACATCACTCCTCGAGCTTGGGTACCACAGTAAATGTTATTGAATACAAGTAGTTACCTGTAGCTCATACTTGACGATTTCTTTGAACAGTTTCAATGTATACAGTTAAATCTTTCATCGATCTTCATATCTTTCTGGAAGCTCTAAAGACAAAGTAAACGGTTTTATTGGATAAGGATATATCGTTTAAGAAGTAGGGCAGATGTTCTGAATGGCAGTTAAAGTTTATAGTTGAAAGGTGGATTCCACATTGTAAAAGTTGCCAGACAAATTGACTACCTAGTTACAAATGTGTAGGTACGGTTCTTCTTAGAGTGTCACGATGATAATTTAAATTGAGTCAGCCCATTTGGCGACGAATTTTGGCACTTTTAGTACCGTCCATCAGCTCCTGTGATGTGCCAACAACAGGACAGGCTAGACACGATAACAAGTGTCCCATCGATTGTGGGGTAACACCACATATACACTCCACACGTACACTCCAGGACAGAGTCATCTACACATAAAAGTGTATATAAACCTATTAAAGTAACAAAAACATGAAATAAATAGGTCTTTCGACCGAAGCATACATTTTAATGGGTCTTCTTACATCGAATATGTTGAAGTTCCATTCTTATCCATCATAATATCTAATATGCTGAATTTCCAGACCGTCGTAATCCAACACCAGACGATCCTAAAAGCAAGAGTAGGTACCTAACATAAAGTAACATATCGCTGGTCGATATTATTATACTTATCTTAGTTCTGTTATAAATACGAAAGAGGATGAATGGATGTTTGTTACTCTTTTACGCAAAAATGCTGGAACTGATTTGGATCATATTTGGCACAGGAAGTTTGTAACCTGGAATATCGTATTTTACAGTCACCAGCATATCAAGTTACCACGAATTTTATCATTCGATTTTTACTTAACCAAAATTATTTTATGGTGGTTACACGGGCGATGCTGTTGGTATCTGTTAAATGCTGCTAAAAAATATGTAGGTACCTAAGCTACATAATTTGTTGTGAAGAAGCAATTTTTGACGACACGGTTGGTGCAGTGGCTCAAGCAATGGACTGCTGCGCTGCGTGTCGCGGGTTCGAACCCCGCACGGAACAAATATTTGTATGACCTACAGATAGTTGTTCCGGGTCTGGGTATTTGTGTATGTGAGTTTAAATGTTTGTGAATGCACCCACGATACAGGAGAAATTCCTAGTGTGGGGCAACGTTTTTTAAATAAATAAAAAAAAAAATAATTTGAAAAGTAGTCGAAGTAATAATGCTGCTTGCCTCTACTTTGAATAATATTATTTTCCTGCACATTTCCCATTTGGAGAAACTGTAGGAAAATGTTAAAAACAAGTACCCACTAAGAACCAAGTTCGATTCCAAATATACCACCAAGTAGACCAATTTAAATTACCTATTGAATTACTCAATATGCAACCGCAAACCACGATAAACAAAAACAAGGACGTAAATCAATTTCGATGAAATTTTAATTAACAACATGATATAATTATTATTATGTCCATAATAAATGCAGTAGGAAAAACCCATACATTTCATTATCTTCCTTAACACGTCAAATCGCTGATCTTCACCTTCGAGATGAGCAAAAAAGTGGAAGTCTCCACCAATTAGGGTCGTCGTGACGTCAATGCGCACACAGGATGTGAACAAAACTACATTTGCATGGCATTTTCTTAATCGTGTGGCAAAGTTTTTATACTGCTCATGAAACTCTAACTTGGCTTTACAAGATATATCCCCCAGGCATGCACAAGCAAGGGATACTTATATGTACAATGCACTCATTGTATCCGAAACATCAGAGGTCACAGTGTCACAGTCAAAACTGCTAATTAGTCTACCCTTGACTGGTCAAAACTATTATAAGAAATTATTAGGTGGTTTTTTTTTTATTTCTCTACCGATTTATAATAACCTTACCTTTTTATTAACCTTAATACAATAGAGTAAACGCGTTTTAACATGTGATAAGCTGATAAGGGTTTTGACTGAACCCAGTCAAAAGTTTGAGACCGATTGGAGTTTTGACCAATTAAGAGTTTTGACTGTAACATATACAAAGCATGGCCATGTTATTGGAAATTTATTTCTTGATGTTTCGTCGGTAAAAGTTTTGCAAAATACTGACAGAAAGCACATCATAATTGGGTAAGTACTTGGCTACTTAAAAATTTACAAAAATGTTAAGTTATTTCAAAGAACTTACAGAAATAATACGATGTATGAAAAAAGTAATATAATCGATCAAAAAATGGAATAGCTACACGCTTTAGAAGTTTTTAGTGGGGGGATTTTCTGTCCTTGTCTGTCGCGCGAAACGGCCATTTGTAGTACACACGTAACTACGGTGGTTTGAATTATGAACTCATGGATGTACTTTTGCCTATTTTTTTGTGTACTGTTCACTAACTGTAACACTAGTATAAAAAATAAGTTAAGTACCCAATTGGGTACTTTCATGAGTAAGTAAGTAAGTAAATTGTTTGTTAAATTATCGAAAAATATTGGATCCTTGTTTTATGCATTATCAAATTAATAAAAATTGATGAATATAAAACTCGTCAAAGATCATGATTGGGGTCTTGTGATGTCACTTTTCAATAAAAAAATGTAAGTACTGAAATGTGACGTCGCACGTCTTTTCAAACTCTGTATCGTCTTTATTTTTTGTTTACGTGAAAAAGAAAAACGTAAAAATTTTTTTTTTTTTTAAATCTATCCAACGGAATTACATTCTTTTTGTCAAGTAGGTAGGTACCCAATTGGGAAAAGCTATTAAGATAATAATGTTGTTAAAATCCCTACCTCCTCGGTTCGAATTCAGGACCAGAGGCAAGACGTAATGGGGCCACCATTGCACTGCTCTGACTGAACAAGCCACAAATTTGCATAACAGAATCAAATCTTTAGCTTCGTTAGACTTACACAGAACAAACTGTCGGAATAATTGGATAAATTATACCTACTGCTAAGTTCTAGCGTGAGTTATGTTTATTAGTTCCGACAGCGCGTGGAGTTGCGCTACTGAACGTGTTTATTGTACTGTGATTGGGTTCGGCAGAAATCTTACTTAGTCTAATTTCGAAATGTTAGATTCATGTAGGCGATAATACTGTATAGTATTAAATCACCATTAGGCGTTGTTTCAGACTAGTTTTTGCGCAGTTTTACTTGCTTAAATGTTAGATAATATTTCACGGGAATGATATCACAGGATAAAAGTCGTTGACTCCCTATGAGCCTTTTTTTCTGGGGCGTGGTAAATCATGAAATAACCCCTTGCGCTCTTGGGTAGAGCGTAAGGGAGTGTCAGACTTCTACTGGCTAAAAACCACCCATGTTCCTTCTTAGCCCTTGTGCCGAGGCCGCGGTATCTCTTTTGAACAACCCGCAGCCCTGACGGACGGGCCCCTATGAGTATTTTATTATAATTCGTTTAGCAGTTTAGGCGTGAAAAGGTACAGTTAGACCAAAAATCTAACTTTCAATATTGCTTGTACAGTTTTAGTTCATCATTTAGTTTTTTTTTTAATTTCAATTCGTTACTAACCTATAGTCGGCGTGTTGCCAAGATTGTTTGATGTGTGTAGTACGGTTACCATTCCGAAATAAACATAATCTTTCAATTGACAGTTACCTCACAATATTTTGCTAAAAATAAAGGTAGCTACAAGAAGGGGTTGGTCCCGTCGGAGTTGTTCGAAAGAGATACCGCGGCCTCGGCACAAAAGGCTGAAAAGGAACATGGGTGATTATTTATCAGTAAAAGTCTGACACTCTCTACCACTTCGCCCAGAGCGGGAGGAGTCATTTGATAATTTCCCACACAACAAAAAAAAGGGGTTGTTGGCAACAAACACAACGCATTAGGTCAATGCTACAACATCCCAATTCAAGTTATGGTACGTGCTTAAGACCACAGATCTCGAACTTAAACCCCAATTATCCGACTAAAACCACAACTACACTGTCTGGGTAGGGGCACAGATAATATTGTAGGGGGTAATTCCGTGCATTTTCAGACGGAGGCTATATTGCGCGCTTCAATCAACTCAAGCGTTGTAGTGCTTTGCTTTGCTTTACTTAACTATATGTACCTATTACTCACGTATTTTTTAAGGTCGGGGGTTATTCGAAAGAGATACCGCGGCCTCGGCGCAAGGGCTAACAAGGAACATGGGTGGTTTTTAGTCAGTAGAAGTCTGAGACTTTCTTTATGGGCAGAAAGCAGAAACTAAAAAAAAAATAATGATCCCTGATAATTATGATCCTTGCATATTCCTTGTGCTTCGTCTACGTTCATTCATCTGGTCTTTCGTGGCTAAAGAATAAGCCAGTCGGATCGATCTTCACGTTAAGCCGCGCTAACTTATGCTATGTTATGGTCAGTGGCACGATTAGTTTAGTTTTAAGTTTTTTTCTAAGATATATATTATATTTTTTTACATTGTGTGTACTTGTGGCATGAGCCAAATAAATGCATTTTCTTTCTTTCTTTCTTCTTTCTTCTGGACCAGAACTACCTATCGTATTTTCCAGGACTAACTGGATTATGGGTATCAAATAGGCAATCCCTTCAAGTAAAACACTAGTATTTAGTTGCATCTTGTTAGACTAATATCCGATCCCTAAAAAGCAAAAGGCTAGGCTGATAATTCATTCATCATAACCGCACGCCGGTTGAGAGTACTACAAAGCTTTATAATATGTATAGCTACTATATATGGCACCTTCTTACTTCTGTTCTCCTGGTAGTTTGTGGGGCGATACTACCATTCGTTTCTTTTTTTATTATGAATATTAATTCCACTTTTTTTTTACCTTTCAACGCCTCCTTCCTACTTCTGTTCTCTTGGTAGTTTGTGAGACTTTCCAACCCTTATTTTTTTTAATTTTTTGTTCCAGTTTTCAATAACTTCTGTTCTCATGGTAGTTTGTGGGACTTTACTATCCTTTTTATCCTTTATTTTCATCTCCTACTTGTCCTTGCCTATTTAAAAGCACGTAGCAGTTGCCTAACTCGACAGACTATAACAACCACCTAAAAAAAATACTGGGTCATGTAACCCAGGTGAACACAGGACACTACATGTTTTAACTTTGGTTTAGTATACTCAATTCACCTGGGAGATATTAGTTTCACCCAGGTGAATTGAGGATACTACTTTGGTTTAGTGTCTAATGTTCACCTGAGCAATTCACCCAGGTGAACATTAGACACTTAACCACATAACACGGGTATTTCAGGTTTTCAGGAAATATAGCATATTAACATTTTTCAGTTCAATTTTAGATGTTAAAAACAGAGCTTAAAAATGGTACCATATTTCTCACTGTAGCATTAATTTCGAATTTACGGCACGTTTATTGTTACGATTTTCTCATGTACAAAATACGCAAATTTCAGCTGTTGTCGTTTTTCATTTACAAAAGTGTAGGTAACAAAAGTAGAGAAAGATCCGGCTTGTAAAATGTTGTCAGTGCTGACAATGAATGGACTTATTACCTGCCTATAATTTGTTTTTTTTTTGTAAACGACATTTTCCAATAATGAAACCTAGCTAGATCGATTTATCGCCCCCGAAAACCCCCTGAATACTAAATTTCATAAAAATCTTTTGAGCCGTATAAACAAGAGTTGCTCGTTAAAGGTCAATTTTAAGAGCCAGAAAAATAGAATATCATCTAACTGAGAGCCTGGCTCGTCCGTCCAATAAGTTTAAATAATCCAATACATTCCATATTACTGCCATTAAATTGCACCTAAAAAACCGATATCAGACGCGAAGATACAATTAAGCATGAACATTCATCTGGACATTCAGAGGGGTTTGTTAATATTGTGTTACACACTAATGTAAATACTCTGGTTCGTGTAACCTAACAGACAGATGTGTTGCTGGGGAGTTTGTTCCACCACTTCTTCTTCGCAGTCAAAACACTAGGTAGTGTCGAAGGGTGGGGGTTTTGGGGGACTGGCTCTTGACTTTGAAACTTTGACGTACAAAAAGTGCTGATTATCAGATTGATTTGAATAAATGTCTTTTGAAGTTTTTGCTGCTTTCATATGCTTTTAGATTATTCTGTAGGCTAATGGAAAATGCAGAGTCTGTGTTATATTTATTTTATTCATTTTGTATTTAGATATTTCTCTCCTTAAGAAAACATGAACAAAACTGGCCAAGTACAAGTCGGACTTGCACATGAAGGGTTCCGTACCATCGTAGTAGGGAAGCCCCCTTTATTTGTATTATTTCTTGTTAAAACGGCAACAGAAAAACATATTTTGTAAGTTTTTTTTTTATTGTTTGTATAATTGGACAAAGTTATATTTGCGATTTTTTAAATGTGCTAAACAAAAACTATTCACTATATTATATTTTGTTGAAAGTTTTCATTGCGTTCTACAGCATATATTTTTTTAGGTTTTTCACTCTCTTAATTTAAAAGTTGGAGGGACACACATTTTTCCACTTTGGAAGTGTCTATCTTTCAAACGATTGACTTTGAGAAAAAGGATTTTATTAACCTCAATGTCATTTATAAAAGACCTGTCTATCCCACGAATAGGTTTGATAAAATAATTTTCCCCCCTTAATTTTCTATTTTTTTATTTTTGTATAAAAATCGAAAAGCGGTTTACAGAATACATCTACCGACCTTCGCTAAGTCTAGTCTAGTCGCCAAGTTTCAACTGTGTAGTCTAGTAATATTTTCCGAATAATATGGCTGTGACATATGGACAAACAGACATGACGAATCTCTAAGGGTTCCGGTTTTTTACATTGGACTACGGATCCCTAAAAAGTGTCGTCACATCTGAAATCGATTGAAGCTATAGTTTTGCTACTTACACTGACTACACTTGCAATAAAATCCTGTCACTAAATCAAGCCTCATTCAGCAAAGATTTCTTGGCACTGGTCGACCCCTAATATGACGTTGTTTCTCCTTACTAGTTAACACATTCACTGAGTCATAAGAACGTGGTCATGGAATAGAAACAAAAGCTTGTTGCTTCTGATTTTGTGATTTTCTGAGTCATAGGATAGCGTCTGATTGTCTGTCTGTGTTTGGTCCTATTTGGAAACAGATTTATTAATTAATGATTTTTTTTTAATGGTTCAAAAACCAAACATTCGAAGATATGAGACATCTACCAATCCGCACTGGGCCCGCGTGGTGGATAGGGATGTTAACAAAAAAAATCTAGTTAGTCCGTCATATAGATTACCAAAAAATATTGCACACGTATTTTTATTTTTTCACGTCATCAAGCAATAAAGACGATACAGTGCTTTGAAAACTCGTGTAACATCGTACTCTAAGATATTAGTATGACATTCTTTAGCGGTTAGTGACGTCACCTACCCCCACTCAAATCTTTGACGCGTTTTATCTTCGTCAATTTTTATTGATTTGATAAAACAAAAGATACGTTTCCAACATTTTTCGATAATCCAACAGACGGACTAATTAGAATCACATTTTTTTAAGACAGTACCTAAACATCCCTATTATAGCCCATCCCTCTCCTAGAGAAGAGGCCTGAGTCCCTGCAGTGGGAACAATATAGGCTGATGATGATGATGATGATGATGATGATGATGAATATAATGTTATGGAGCAGTGCTGTCCCAGTGGTTGCGGCCCCGACTTACGAACAAGTAAGTCGTGCGTTAAGACCAGGCAGACGCATTATTTTGTATAGTTTATTTCATCACCACTGCTCTCAAAACGGTGAAGGCAAACATCGTGAGGAACCGACATGGAACCAGAAAATTCGAAGACATGTGGCATATACGAACCCGCATTGGCCACACGTGGTGGATTATAGCCCATCCTTCTATAGAGAGGAGGCCTGAGTCCTTGCAGTGGGAACAATATAGGGCGATAATGATGCATTTAATATTATAATGTTATGTATTTTTTGGAAACAGCTATGCAAGTATTCCTCCCGATTAAAAGATTTTTAGCAAGAGTTTCTCATTATTCTTTACTTTACATTAGTGACAGAATGTCTCTGGAATGTGATTAAGTGCGATTCGAACCGTAACCAGCCCCCCGGAGGCCCGAATGTATAATAATAATTTTGGGTTTGTACTTATTATCGTATTTCAGCTGATACAATGAATTTCAATCAATGAAAGTGACGATACTAAATTCAGAAATGTGTTAACTAATAGTCGATAGAGGAATACAAGTCATTTGAGAAAGAAAGAAAAATGACAGCAGTATAGGGATGTTAACTTACTCAAAAAAATGTGACTCTAATTAGTCCGACAGTTAGGTTTTCGAAAAATATTGAATACTTATTTTTTATTTTATCAAATCATAAAAAATGTCGAAGATAAAACGCGTCAAAGATCATGAGTGGGTGGTTGTGACGTCATTTGTAGGTAAAACATGTAGCACTACGGATGTCACGCAGTTTCACCCGCGTAGATCCCGTTCCCGTGGAATACAGGGATAAAAAGCCTATGTTACTCAGCGTGAATGTAGCTTTCTAATGTTGAAAGAATTTTTTAAATCGGCGTAGTAGTCTTTGAGTTTATTCGTTAAAAACAAACACACTTTTTCCTCTTTATAATATCAGTAGATGTAGATAACAAAATGTATGCGCCAAATGATATATCGTTAAGACTACTCTACTCACTCCATGCTTTTCCAAGCGATCCAAAGCATTATAAATGAGGAAAAATTATGAAATCAAAAGCTTCATTTGTCTGGCATTATGACAAAAGCTTCCTGTGATTATTCAAACAAGGGAAATTGATTCCTATGGTAATCATAACGTGTCGCTACTTATGCGTAGTCGTGACGGTTCAGCGTGATTAGCAATACTAATGCAACAGGTATTGATTTCGCTTGAAGCTTTTGTCATAACATGGTGAAATTGTCATGACAATTAAACCGTGATGTCCGGGTTATTTTAAAACAGATTATTATGACTCTGAAATCTCCAAAGGGCTACGCATAGATGTAAGTACCACACAGAACACAGAACAGTCACATTTCACCGGTTAAACATCACGCCTCAATACCCAAAGGGTTAAGTAGTACCACCCACACTTCATTATTGCCTATTGCCACCAATCGGGCACAAATCCGGACTACTTGGTTGCTAGTCAAAAACAGAAACAGAAAATCTTAAAATATTAGGTTGGATTTAAGCTATGGAAATATATGCCATTTTATTTTTCTCGACCCGTAAGTATATTTTTCCCACAAAAGCTCACCTTCTGTCTACCCTTTTCCCAACTTTGTTGGGGTCGTTTACCAGTCTCCATGGATGCAGCTAAATACTAGTATTTTACATGGAGCAATTGGCTATCTAACCAGTTAGTACTAATGGGTTATCCGATTCCCCTTTGTAAGACTTTGCTATAAAAAAATGAATCATGTGAAAATATTTACTACAACACTGTTACCATTTTAACCAACAGTATCTACTCAGAAAAAGTAAAAACAGTAACAAACAAAGCAAAACTCAACAAAAGCACTTACTTCAATTTCCAACTATGCTTCGCTGCGATGAAGTGTGCAACTGGATGTCTGAAAAAGATCCATACTTAACTTGAATGTTAATTGCGAAAGTAACTTTGTCTGTCTGTCTGTTACCTTTGTACCCTTATACCTTAACATACTTTGGAAAATGCTAGGCAGATGATGACTATTTATCCCGATAGTAGCATAATAACATTTCCATACATTCCTATCGGTTAAAGGGAATGGACTGTAATGCACGAGTGCCTAGCTGTTGGCAGACATCACATGTCCCCAATGCCATATTTCACATTAGCAGACGTCACGTGGTTTCACCCGCGTAGTTTCCGTTCCCGTGGGAATATAGGGATAAAAAGTAGCCTATGTCACCCGGGGATAGTGTAGCGTCCCAACGGTGAAAGTAGTTTCGGAGCCTATTCGTTACAAACAAATAAATCTTTCTTCTTTAAAATATTACTGTAGATGATGTTCTACCGGTTGTAGGGAAGTGATGAATAAATACGTAAGATTACGTAAAGTAGATGTTCGAACTCATGACCTACTACAGATACCACTGAACGTACGTTCCTTCAGCAAAACTTCCGTCCTCTAAGCAGTCAAAACCGCGATGCCGCGAAAAAGCTTGCGCCTCATAAATATGACACAGCAACGCGGGCTATATTTCTCCGTCCTGAACTGTCAAGTCGTGAAGTATGACCATGTAAGCATGTTATGCTATCAACTTGGTAAACGTATTGGAAAAGCGATTAAGGAAAACTTCGTAGACGGTTTTAAATTTTAATAAGGTTTTTTTCAACACCGCTGCTCTCAAAACGGTGAAGGAAAACATCGTGAGGAATGTTGCAAAAAATTCGAAGACGTGACATCTACCAATCCGCACTGGGCCCGCGTGGTAGATTATAGCCCATTCCCTCTCAAAGAGAGGAGGCCTGTGTCCCAGCAGTGGGAACATTAACAGGCTGTTGATGATTAAGAGCCTTAATAGCTTGAAGTTATGGTGGATCACATGTCACAATATTATGTTTTTTAGAATATTGTACATCACGTCATGCGAAGCAGTGATAGACCAGTGGTCTGGTGTTTATGAAAATAAAACTGCTGTTGACGAAAGTGATTGTCAAAAGTGCAATATCTACTTGGAACATTTATGAAACACCTATTTTGATGCGACGTAATATGTCTACTTTTGGGGAAAACAATCATGCTCTGAATTCATGGCAACAGATTGCACGTTGATGTATCTTACATTGTGTATTATCTTTATATAACGCAAATACAATATTTTATGTGAAAATTGTCTGCATTGTAAGTTTTCACTGACACGTTTTCAATTATACAATGAAAAGCTTTCAAAAGACTTCCATTTAAATTTATTTGTCGGGGCAGGTAAATTAAATTGTGAAATAATTATCATCACAACACTAGCATATCCACGAGTAGCCTTGTTTTCCATTCCGTGGGAATTCTCCTGGATTTCAGAGATAAATTACCTGAAAAAGTACCTGTTCTCTGTCGGTTGTGGCTATTTTTGCCGGTTGGTTTTGTTTAAGTTTCAGGTTTATTTATAAAAGAACATGACTCATTTACTGATCTGCCGTATAATGGATCTGAAAAGACCCTTAACGACGCCGAAAGACACTGTCTTGTTCTCCCCACCAGTGCGATATTATTTATTTGTCCTGGACCATACCTACCTGGGAACATTTTTGTTACAAATATGCTAGTGGTTGAAGTTCCAACTTTTTCACAAGTTTTTGTTTTATTGCATCAACCACCGCAATGTTTCGAGTTGCTCCACATTGATTCCTTCCGTTAACCGTGATTTTTCAATCAAAAATAGTCGTTTCCCAGCAATAATTTTGCTTAGAGTTAGTTAGTTCGATGTACAGAAGGTCGGCTTATATCTTGATTGTCCATACAATCGCCATTTTTTATTTTAAATGCCATCCACGCGATAATTAGAAAAATCAATACCAACAATAGAAAAATAAAATATAAAGGATTGACATAAACTATCGATTAAAAGCTAATACGAAGAGCTTTGAGATCCTGAAACCGCTTGTACTAGGACATCTCTATGACCGACTATTTAAAACCCAAAGTGCCTTCGACAAGCCGCCATCGATATACTTTTAGTAATAGGAGACTATATGAAAATAGCCAAAAGCCCAAATAACCTGACAGCCTAACATCGTGCATAATATCAGGTTGCACTTTAATAATGACATTGACATTTCCATTGAATGTCGACCCAAAACTTAGGTTATCGTTGTTATGTAAAGGTTATTTAGTTGACTGATTTCGTGGATAATATTTCAGCTGTAATGATGTCTACCTTTTATACGACTGTGTTATGTGAAGCTATAACATGTCTCAATTCTTATTTTTCCTACTCCTCCGCTATTCTTTTCTAATAAATTTCGTTGCGGGATCCAAAACAGTTTAATTATTTCTTTGGGACTTCGTCGAACTCCATGGTCTCGGCGCTTTTCTGGTGGTCGCCACCGCTGATTCTGGCTTACAGGAGTTACAGTGGTTTGGGATTAGAATGGCGAGTTAGAAAAAAATTTACGAAGATAAAACGCGTCAAAAATTTGACGGTTGTGACGTCACAAACTGCTAAGAAATGCCATACTAATGTTGTCTTAAAATATGACGTCACACGATTTTTTAAAGCACTGTATCGTCTTCATTGTTTGTTCACGTGAAAAAAGAAAAAATAAGTGTCCAATATTTTTTGGAAATCTATCTGACGGACTAATTAGATTTTTTTTTGTTAACTACTCTATTGGATGGGTTATATTTTCGATTGACCGCCATTTTTCGTGAAGGTGCGTATTGTTTTTCAGTAGGAGTATTAACTACTACACAGTTCTACCGATTACTTAAATATTTACATGAAGCACTCGTGCGTCACAGTTTCAGGTATTGTTTGATCGTAACGCTATTTTCAGGTAATAATCACAAGTTACGGTTCCCATTATTATCTGTTTATTTTTATCTGGTACTTAGATAGTGGAAAAGGTTTTTAATGTTGCGATAAGTGGACATAAATAGCATAGCATTGTTTATGAATAAAAGGTATACGAAGCTGTCCGAAGTTTATTACAGTGTTTTGATGTCATGCTGAAAAGTCAGCCTTTTATATATTTTTCATGTCGGTTATGTACAAAGATTCAGTAGTGGTGTTCCAAAAGGCATTATGTAAATATTTACATAAAATCCCGAATGTTGGATTAGATGTTTCCACTTGGAATACAATCAAGAGTGCCGTGTCTTCGAATATTGGGGTCCAAGGTATGATCATTAGTTTGTAAGACTTTTTAGGTGCTTGAGTACTGAAATTAGAATTAATTAACTTATTTTTAGTACTTGTAAAGGACTGTGTATATTTTAAGTGTCGAGTATATACTTTTTTGTAGGTATCGTTTTTGTAGGTAACTATCGCTACGGTCACAAGGATTTTATAATGAGATGAGTAATTATTTAACATAATTTTCTTTCATTTACAGATTTATAACCTTTGCATTTATTTCCTAGTCTAGTTTTTTTATAGGGAGACTAGTGACTTAGCAAGGCGAAGTGCAGGACATGATAAAAAAATTTTAGAAAAAAATTAAATACACATGCTTAACAATAGTAGTTTGGTACTATTATTAAAATTTGAGTTTGAGTTTTAACTTGATAAACGTCACAATTCCGTCCATTTCAATCTACACACGTTTAAGAAATGTATTTCTACCATGATCGATGGTCTTGTCGACTGTATTTCTCTCAAGTTTAATCAATTTAGAACTTACACGCTGTTGAGACACAGGCTTCTTCAGTGTGAGAGAGTGGACCATGTTCCACTAGGCGGACGAAGCAATGGTTGCTCGATGTGGCACGTCTTCGAATTTCTGGGCATGCCTTTTTTCATGATGTATTCCGTCGCAGTTTGAAGACTGGAAGAATTGGTGAAATAAATTATATAAGTACACAAAATAAAATACCTGCTAAAGTTGTATTTTTTACAACTTAACGTGAAGCTGTTGCTTTCCTTGTCCGAATAGACATAACTTATCATCACGTCTGTAAGTAATCCATCCACTTCGGTTAAATATAATAAATAAAAGGCATAAAAATATCCGATGATAAAACGCGTCAAAGATCATGAGTGAGGGCTTTTGACGTCACTACGTGGTAAACAACGTAATGCAGCTTGACGTCACACGAGTTTTCGAAGCACTGTATCATCTTCATTTACGAATTACGTGCAAAAAGAAAAAATATGCGTCCAATTCTTTCCTGACTCATTAGTTTTTTTTTGTCAACTGAACCCTATTCTAGGTGCGACTAGATCTACAAGGTAGTGACAAAAAAAACAGACATCAAAATCTTATTTATTATTCAACAAATACTTTAAAAACTCCTGAATAAGTGTAACAACTGGCTTAGAAAATGTTTGCAATGGCAAGTATCCTTCATTGAAAGACTAATTGCAGCGGTTCGTTGAGGCTCATTTAAAGGACCAATTATATTTCATAGCGGTCTGTGGTTCTCGCCAGCTGGTACTTGGGGTTTTGGTCTGGAATTGCTGCAGATTTACGGGATTTTATGACAATAGTTCATTGTCATAAGGCTTAGTTTAATAGCATTTCTTTGAATGTGTTTTTAACTACAGCTTAAGTCGTTGATTTCTTTTGATCTCGGTAGGTTTTTTTAATGTCGTATTTCTTACAAATCTTATTGAACCCACATAAATCGTGTGTAAAATATCTTTCTTAGCCTAAATTAGCCAATAATAGATACTTTCACTGATAAGGACTGAATTGACTTTAATCTACAACGCGGGCCCAGTCCAGGTTGAAAGATGTCACAATAACGTCTCGAATTTTTGGTTTTAGGTTTCTTCACGATGTTTTCCTTCGCCGTTTTGAGAGCAGTGGTGATCAAATAAATAAAATAATAAAGCAATGCACTTGCCTGATTTCGAAACCATAACCTACGGTTCGTATAAGCTACCGCTGCTCTATTGGGCATAAGACTGAGCAATTTTAGAATGCCACAAATCCCTTTTTTACCCGACTACGGTGTAATAATAATCAGATACTGCCTAGTTACTAACCAAGCAACGGAAAACTACCCGCATCCTTCAAAATATACTCGGTCATTACGAAACACAGGCTCATTAAAATTAAACGTCATGTCGTCACAATCATGGCGGTCGACAGAGGTACAGTCAGCATCAAAAGTAGATTAACACTACTCAAAGTTTCAAAGCAGGTTTTTTTATATAAACTGGTTAGATATTATACTCATTACCAGCATTACTTATAGCTGTATTCCTGTACATCAAATAATTAAATGCCAAAATATAAAGTTATTTCTGTTGCTGACCGTACAGGGCCAGACCGTGGTCTCGTTAGTGCTCCAATCTTATTATTGAACTGCTCAATTCCACTCCCACTTGCTGACTGATATTTTTACTTCATTGCTCGTCTTTTTGTGAGCCTCGCTTTCCTACCGTTTCAATATTGATTCTGCTTTGAAAGTCTGAAAGATGGAACTTATGAAATTTTTATACAGTATTTTAATTTCAATATGAAATGGGTTTAGTTAGAAGACCATTTAGTAAAGTACTCGTTGGTCTATTGGAAGACTCGAGCTGGATGACGTCATAGGTTTCCACATGTGGGTATCCAAAAGTTTAAGTAATATACAAACTCAATTTATTTGACATAAGGCTCATTATGATCATAATTGACACGTCTGCCTGCCCCTTCTAGAAAAATAGCAAGAAATAAATAGTTTTCTGTACCTAGTTCTGAATAAAACGACTTCAAAGTTTGTAAGTTTAGTATCTCCAGTTTGCACTGAATTATTTAAGAGGATCATTAAAGTCTTTACTATTTCTCAGTTGACTAATTGAAACTAGCAACTTTTCCTGAAAACTGTTGAATATTTTAAAACTTCGTAGTTTTATCTCTTAGCGCGAAGTCTCTTCTTTTCTCACCAAGAGGTGAAAATACTAGATTAGTTCGTAGTTTATCTTTCAACGGAGACTTGAAAGACGTGTAAAGACTAGGCGAAAATGAGCTATTTAGGTTTTCGAGCTATTATGAGGTCCGAATATTTTGGCGCGAAGCTAAAAAATTTTATTTGGGAACGTTGCAGTTTATTTGGATTTTTTATAAGCAACATAACTAACAATGCACCAGTTTTTGTAGTTGGCTAAACTGGTGTATGAAAGTTGTTTTGAATCTTCGGTAATTATTAGGATTATTAGGATTCATACTATACTGTATTTGAACGTCGGTCGTGTGCATCGTAAAACGTTACAAAACTATTTTAATAGAATACTGTTACGTTCTCTTTGTATCGTTTTCGTTTCCTTTGTAGAATTTTCGCCAAATATTTCAGCTCAATCAACCTTTTTTTAAAAATCTCCCGACTCCCAATCTATTTTATTTTAAAACGTTGTTCTATGCAAATGTAGTCTTTGGTCAAATTAAGACAGAAATTAATATGCGAAGCGAATAAGCCAATCATTTGTTATTTTCTCTTGGAGCTAAATAAAATATCTTCATCTCTTCTTGACATTAAATAATGAAGATAATTCGACATTGCATCTATCATTTATTTATGAAGTTATAAATTATTCATCGCTACCGTTAAGTAACCCACCCTTCTTGAGTAATAAATTACCTATTTATTTGAATATTAATGCTGTTTTCTGTACCTAGGCAACGCTCAAACTAGTCCGGTCTTTAAGATTTTCAACACTCGACTCAACACCTAGAGTTCAAATTTGAGCCGAGCATTTGTTTTCGGGTGCCGCTTTCTGTTAGTGGTACCGAAAACGGACATTAATCTATGAGACGTAGAACAATTTGCATTGAAGGTGGTCAACTCATTAATCAGCCATAATTTGCCGTAATTCACGAGTACAATTCACGCCATTCTCCTAATTGCTCTGGCTATTACTCAACAATAATTACTTGATCGTTTTTGTATCGTGGTAAACAATCATAAACGTCTATCAATCCGTTCTGAACTGATTAACTTCAGTGATTAAAACATCAATTCTAAAACGGTCATTAAACTGTTCACTTCTAGTTTCAAACTTTAATTTTGCCTCAGAATTTCTAAACTATAATAAAACGTTATAACTATAAATTTTTACATATTAGTAACACCATTCTCTTACCCTAATCTTAATTCATTTGGGGTCATCATCATCATCGTCTATAATGTTCCCAATGCAGGGACTCAGGCCTCCTCTCTAGGAGCGGGATGGGCCATAATTCACCACGCGTGCCCAGTGCGGGTTAGTAATGTAACTTCTTTCATACATATCTATTACTCATTATCTCATCAAATACCTTCACCAGTAAGACATTAGTATTTCAATATTTATATCATAATCAACATGCCTAGGGGGCATACGCCTTCCCTCTCTGTAATGAAGTTTTATAATCCATTTCATTACTGTTCCACGGTAACATTCACAACGCCGACGTAAGTGAGATCTTTGGCTAATTGTTTGAAAAATTACAACAATTCAACATAGCAATTTCTGGTAAGACAAGTGCGCGAAGACTCCAGATACTCTCGACGGCATTTAATTTTAAGTCTCGTCCGCCCAAGGGCGACATAAAAACTCTGTGTAAAATGGCCACTTTAGCAGATTATAATTTGAATTGTGTTAAAAAGCGTAAAATGGACCTTTTAAAATAGCAACTGCGTCTGTGACTATTTTACGCGTTTAAACGCAATTCATATTATAATTAGCCATTTTAGACCTCCAGGTTAGGCATTAACCACACGATAAAAAACCTCCTCCTTTTTTGAAGTCGGTTAAAAAGAATCCGCTACACCACCTTTCCTTCTCACAGTCCATCCATCGTATCTCTGGTAGTTTCAAGGAAGCCGAAGACGATTTCCCAACAATCAGTAGCAAATTTCTTTACCTCCACACGATACTTATCTGCTTCCAAAGTACGTCTTAAACAATTACAAGAAACACGTAATAACATACCGAGATAAGGAGTGGTGGAAAGCTAATTGTGTGTGATGAGATTGAACGGAACAAAAGAACTCTTCGGTTGCGCAACTTTTAGGGTCTCCCTATTGTTCGAACGATTTCAGTAAAAGCGGTTTTTTGTTGTCAAATTTTGATCATGTGTGGGCGGGGGGGGTATTATTTTCTTGGTATATTTTTGTTGGTTATTTGGGATTTGTTGTGATGAAATTGGTTGCAGTAGTGCATGGCCGCCCATGGCAAAGAAGGTATCTTATGAAATGACGAGTAACAGAGAATTTTTAAAGAAGAAGTCATGCTGGGCCGACCCCAAATTAATGGAGATAAGGTCAAGAGAATGATAATGGGTGCAGGGGCGGCAAAATATTATGGTCGAGTGTACAGTTTCCACTGATTGACCTAAAGATAATAATAATTATTTTGATAGTCCATATCGGAAATATATAATATTGTGATTGAACCGGTTATCGTATTTATCTGTGTGGCAGATTAGGTATTCTAACAATCGAATGAGTCGCCATTTTCGCCGCGATAGTTTATTTTATACACTATAAATATTATATACTACTGCTATTAGTACTACTGCGCACGAGAGACCGCGGACGCAGACTTTTTATTGCAACGTGACCGTGCTAAAGTAGCTAGATTACTTAAACCACAGACTGACGTGTGGGAGGAACTTTTGTCTGAATGGCAATGTAGGTGGGATAATTCCATCAAAGGCCGACACCTCCACCAGTTCTTTCCATCCGTTCGTGAGCGGCTGGCCAGGACATGGCTGGAGGTGGATCACTGTGTTGCCCAATTTCTCACAGGTCATGGTAACTTTAAGAGTAAATTATTTTCCTTCAAGCTTGTTGCCTCGCCTTTCTGTCAATGTTCTACATCTGACTGCGAATATGAACAATCTGCACATCACATCTTATGGGAGTGTAGTCTTTGGGAGAATGAACGTAATATTATGTTAAATAGTGTACAGGTAACTTCCGGAGTTATTTATTACACGGACTTTGTACAAACTAGAACAAATTTCCGTGCGTTCAAGCATTTTTGTCATACCTATTATTGGAATCAAATATAACAGCTCACAACTTAGGACCCAGTAATATTAATGACAATAATATCCGTGGTGCTAGGCAACTGGGCTTATCCCAGTTGTATACGTCCCTGTGTGCCTATTGACCTTGTTCAGTTCTGTCTCCTGCTGATATGGAGGGAAGTGAAAATTATGTTTTTTCCTACTCCTCCGCTATTCTTTTCTGATTAATTTCGTTGCGGGATCCAAGACAGTTAAATCGTTTCCCTGGGACTTCGTCGGGCTTCATTGTCTCGGCGCTTTTCTTGTGGTCGCCACTGTTGATTCTGGCTTACAGGAGTTACAGTGGTTTGGGAATAGTGTGGCGGGCTTGTCCCAATTAAAAAAAAAATATATATTATATAGAGAAAAGATTTGTTTGTTTGTAACGAAATAGGCTCTGAAACTACTGAACCGATTTGAAAAATTCTTTCACCGTTGGGAAGCTACACTATCCCCTGGTGACATAGGCATACTTTTTATCCCTGTATTCCCACGGGGACGGGAACTACGCGCGTAAAACCGCGTGACGTCCGCTAGTCAGAAAATAAAGATGAGAAAGGCCTAACTTATATAAGTAGATGTGTTGCAGAAATCAAGATATTGTACACTACTCTAATGTAAAATTGGTACAGTTTTAATCCTATGTTTCAGGAAGCTATCCTATCCATATAAGACAGACTCCGGGACTGCTACTCAGATATTCCAGGTCGGAAAATATTTTTTGCTCGACTAAGGGAATCGAACGAAAAGAATAATAAACTAAAGAAAGGCAAAAAATAATACATGATTTGTCCTAACTTTACAACTATAACTAGACTACCGGAACAATCATTACCCCGATCACTTCCTAGACGTTACTCTCATCATCACCGTTATTAGCGGGAGCATCAGCCGCATCGCATAACGTTCCATTACACTGTGTTACAACACTTTCACTATTGACGCTACTCTAGCGGAACAGCACGTGTGTGTCAACGACTGCTAGTGGTGGGATACGGGTTTGTTTGAGGAAATATTGCCTGTGATCCCCTGGCAATAACGTAAGGAAAAATTAAAAAGGTTTGTGGCAGATGTGTGTGAGGGCCCCCTATTACATAAGATTTACAACGATATACTTTATATTTATTATGATTTACTTGTTTTTAACCTATTGTCATCAATAGGGCACAAATCCAGCCTTCATGATTGCTACTGAAACATTCTTAATGGAAAAATCAAATAACACTTTGCCTTTTTTTTTTTGCGGGTGGAAAGTCATCGAATAACCCCTTCCGCTCTTGGGCAGAGCGAAAGGGAGTGTCAGACTTCTACTGACTAAAAACCACCCATGTTCCTTCTTCGCCCTCTATGTCGAGGCCGCGATAACTAGTGTACAACCCGCGGCCCCGACGGATAACACTTTGGCTGACCTCTGAATCGAAGCCACCACCTCATGCTCAACAGTCGCGCTTACGACCTCTTGACCAACGAGTCAGTCACAGTAACGAAACATAAAGGAACTCATAATTCCACCCTTTATTACAGGGTCACCCCCTATTCCATGGGACTTTAACAAATAATAGTGGAATGGCCACAGAACAGATAAAAGAGTTTCTGTTCTGTGCTATAACACAGGCACATCTTTGAGACAGAGCATTCTATGGGAAAGAGGTGTGATATTTGTTTATGGTTAATTACCAGTAGGTCATGAGAATCAGGCAGAGAGAAAAGTTATAGGTTCAGATCAGATGACTGTTACTTCTATATTTATCTTCCTACTATATTTTAATATCACGGCTTTTAGCCGTTGGAGTAGGTAGAAGCCATCTTTATTGGTGGCAATAAGTTTAAAATAACAATTATCCTGCAAATTTAATTCAAGGCTTTAAGTTATTGGAGATATCGTTAATTTCCTTCACCTTTTTAGAAGTTATTAATCTTAATCCTCTCTTTTACTGGAAGCTATAATACCTTTTTTTTTTTTTTTTTTTTGGTGGGTGTAAAATCATCGAATAACCCCTCCCGCTCTTGGGCAGAGCGAAAGGGAGTGTCAGACTTCTACTGACTAAAAACCACCCATGTTCCTTCTTCGCCCTCTATGTCGAGGCCGCGATAACCAGAGGACTACCCGCGGCCCAAGCTATAATACCTTACCTTACTTTCATAAATAATTCAATAAGTATCTCTTACTTTAAAAAATGTCAGTTCCGATCAAAAACTTTAGTCGTAACGTTAAATTTGTATTGAAACTTCCTTCTTTAGAATTCATGAAGAATTTCTTCCATGAAATTTGAGCAAACACCCACTTGGCATTTAAACTCCGTACTAGAAAAAATCTTTTGAAACACCCAACGTCTCTAAATCTCTTAAGATTTAAGTCCAGCATGAAAACGAGAGACATTTCTACTATTTCGCACTTCTTTGTAGCATTTTTCGTCTACATTTACAAAATGTCTAGTAATCTTTTCCTTTTCTTCAACATTAAGTCCTTGGCTTTTATAATGCCGTGCTTCTGTACCAGATGGGCTTCAAAACCGGTTCAGTTATCAACTATCTCATCTTGATCATCGCCTGTTTAATATTTTTATCATACATTTTATTATAATCGTCGCCCTCATTCTTTAACTATTGAATATTCCTCATTACTTTTTAAAGCATAATCACTAAATGAATTATCAGCTATGTATAAATTAGCCCTACCAAATATAAGTAGCTAATGAATTCACCAAGTTCTAAGAAACTATTTGTTCAGTAAGGTTCAATTGGCTGCAAGGAGTTTCACTAATTTATTCAACAAGTTTGTTCCTTTCAATTTGATTAAGGACCTCTACTGGTTTAGTGGACTAAGTTACAACATGTTATTTTGAGTCAGCTCCGGTTCTGGGGTGGTTATAAATAACAGATAGATTCAAATTAAAATCACAAGAATCCGAAATTGAGTCTTCATTATGTTTAGTTTCATTGGGAATTAAGTAGCCCAAAACTTCAAGCACCATTATTTCGGCGTTCACTGTATACTACTTTTGTTTATGTTGTAATCTCTCCACATTTTATTGACTTCCAATCATCAACGTCTGTTAATAGCATCTGTTTCTTCAACGAAGTTACTTTGTCAAATAAAAATTAAATGTAGTCACCAGCGCAAGAGCAGAATGCAGTGATCGAACAGACAGGTTCGTCAAAGTTCATTCGTTCCCCATTCATTACTACAAAGGCCGTTGACTGCGGCGTAGTCGCCGGTCGCTGGTCGGCCATATTGGTCCGCCATATTGGCAGCACTGACGCCATCTTGATTTATGTTGGTACCACTGACGACCACAGCCAACTTCAAGCAACAGCGGTTTTACGCGAACGTTATGTTAGTTATGTTTTGAACTGTTTGTGTATCGGCGCACGGTTTTATAAATAAAATAATTTTGACTTTTTATCAATGGAACGAACTTGTTTATTTTTATTGACAAAAGAACAATGGTTTTTGTATTACTATACTGTTATTAAAAGTGTTTTGAAGTGATGTGTGTGTTAATAAATAACGTATTAGTGAAAGTTTGGTTATGTTGACAGTTGAATTCATTATTGCGGTTGATTGTAGCGTGTTTGTGTTATAAAAAGTGTAATTAGGTAATTATTGATTGTGTGATTTTAATGACGAGATGTATCGACAGATTACTCGTTATATGACGTGACGTATATAGATATGTTGAACCCTGCCGAGATCTCGCAGAGCCCGGTCTTAGACCTTCAACCGTTTATGGCATTGATTCGAATTAATTTTGTCTCGAAAAGGCACGATTAAGAAACGGGCAATGGCCCGTATCTTAATCGTGCCAACATATAAATAAATTAAACTCAATGGAGTTTAATTTATTTATATGTTGGCTTACAACTGTTTCCGGAGAAACCGTCTGCTATCTTTAAAGTCTAAGTTTTACTGTGCTTTAGTTTCGTGATCTCTGCAATCAATTATGTAGTTAAAATAGTGGCTTGTTTAACGGCTGTTTACCACTTCTAAAGTATCCTCTTTAAAATTATATAATTATTTGCTAACGTGTTCTTAATTAAAAACACTAAATAATTACAGACCGGCGGCGCGGCGTTAACAAAAAATAACATTAATACAATTGTGTTACATAATAAATAATAACCAATACAAACTGTGTAATACCTACTAGTAATAATTGCTTACACATCTGAAGAAATAAAAATTGGACCAGTAAATGTACTGGCAGTCAATTAAAAGTATTCGGACTATTTGATTACTAGTTATTTCAAAGTATACTTACCTACCTACGACCATAAATCAATAGACCGCGCCGGTTATACTGTTTGGTCCGTCTGTTAGATTAACGAAAAATATTGAATAAGTGTTTTTTTTTTGTTTTACCAAATTAATAAAAATTGTGCCAAACTGTGACGTCGCGCGACTTTTCGAAATACTGTATCATTTATTGTTTACGTGGAAAAATAAAAATACGCAGGTACGCATTTTTTTTTTGGAAATCTATTTGACGGACTAATAAGTTTTTTTTTCGTCAACTACCCTAATGTAATGAAACTGTTATAAAATTAAAAAGTTTATGTAACCCTTAACACAAAAAACCTCCAAAAAGTAAAAAAAGTTGATGTTAAGAACTATCTTGAACTTGTAATGTATTAAAAAAACCGCATCATAATCGGTCCATTCGTTTAGAAGCTACGATGCTACAGACAAACACGCAGGCACGACGAACTTATAGCACCCCTCTCTTTTGGTTGGGGGTTAAAAATTAAACCTTGATTTGTGGATCACTCCTCATTGAGTCACCAAGTTGTTTCGTTGAATTATCAGTATGCTATGGCAATGAACGGTCCTAAGGCTCCTATCCAATGAGAATCTTGAGAACTACGAGTATTATGTCGTAGTCACCAACATCCCAGAGAATTTTTCATAGAAATGTCAGCAAATTTGAAGAGGATGACTGCCGAAACCGCGGGATTGTTCGAAAGGAAAGCTGCGGCCCTGGAACACAAAGGGCTAAAAAAAGTGTAAAAGGGTGGGTTTGGTCAGTACAAGTCTGACATTTAATTCCTTCCGCTCCGCCCAAAGCGGGAAGGGTCATTTGATGGCTATCCCCGTACAAAAAAAAAGAAAAAATGAGCATTTCATCCCAAGACGGCTTTTGTTAGTCGGGCTAGTTAACTCCTTTGCCGGTTCAAGCTGTCCCTTTAGAAAGGGTAACATTACTATAAGGAACCTAAATATAAAGGGTGTAAAAGTACCCATAGCGCAAACCACCACTGCAATTTTTTTTTGTTCTAGATCATACCTGGGAACCCCCTAGTTACGGAGATATTGGCGGTGAAAGTTCCAAATTATGCACAGTAGTTTTTGTAAATACTAGTTTTTCAGGTTATAACTTTACTTAAATTACCTCCATGACCCTTTTACTGTTCAAAGCATCCACTAGCACAATGTTTTAAGAGTGCTACAATTGAGTTTTACCGTAAAATTAGATTTTTAACCCCAAAAAGTCGTTTCCCAGCAAAAATTTTTGCGTAGGGGTACTTAGTTTGATGTACAGAATGGTTGGTTGACGTATGTGTGAAGGGTTAATATACACCCTGTATGTACTTGTACCTATAACAATTCCGTGCGTTTCAGGAAAATCTCTTAAAAAATCACTCTTGTAGCATACAAGCTGGTTACATATAAGTAGAGGAAGTTGTAGTAAAAATGAACAACAAAACGGGGAGACCGATTTGCCTGCTCATAAAGTGCACCCACAATAATTTCTTTTAATCCATGATCATGGTGCTTGAAACAGCGCCGAAATAACAAAAATTCAAAACAAACAGTAAACAGGTTAAAAAAACCCTTTTTCAGGGATAATAATATTTTTTTTATATTTAAATGAAGTTATTTAAGTCATACGAGACACAATGGCAAATCTAGGCTTACAAACCTAATTCATAACAACATACTCATTTTGAACAAAGAGTATTTGCCTATTTGTTTATAACCACATCAAACCTATTTAATAAATTAAAACAGATAAGTGTCCGTCTAACCACAAAAACAACAAAAACAATTGTTAGTGGAACGTATATCCCTTTTATGAATGACGCAATTAAATTGATAATCTTCTTGTACATCCATTAAAATAAACTCACTCCTTTTTCTCACCAGGCTAAGCTAACAACAGGAAAATAATATTATAAAGTGAGTGATTGTTAGTACTCGTATTAATCACTGCATATTATAATATTATATTATAAAAGTCCTCCGCCGCGTCTGTTTGTCTATCTGTTTGCAATAAACTCAAAAACTACTGCACTGATTTTCATGCTGTTTTCACTAATGGATAGAGTGGTTCTAGAGAAAGGTTTTAGTATATTTTTTTCGAAATTCAACCCCTATGGGAGGTTAATAGGGGATGAAAGTGTGTTGATATATTTCTCGACATTTTTCGGCAAAAGCTAGTATATTAAATAAAATGGAATACCAAGCCGTTTTGCCTGACAGTGAAGTTACATAATCACATTATTATCGGTCAGGGCCATATTATTCATGTTGCGCCAGGAAGTTTAACAACTGCTGTCTATTTTAGCCTCCAGCTGACCATAAAATCAGGAACCAATCACTGTCTCTCAACCGTATTATTATTATTTACCTATTTTGGTCTATTTAGTGTCATTCTATCCATTTTGTAACTAAGCGAAAATATACTATGCAAAGGATGATACCAAGGTTACCGACATATCCTGAAGAATTGCCAAACTTAAGTGGCAGTGAGCAGGGCACATTGCTCGCAGAACGGATAGCCGATGTGGCCGGAAAGTTCCGGAGTGGCGACCGGAAGACGTTGCGTTGGAAGGCCTGCCACTAGGTGGACCGATGACCTGGTGAAGGTTGCGGGGACCCACTGGATGCGAGACGCACGGAACTGGTCAATGTGGCGACACTTAGGGGAGGCCTATGTCCAGCAGTGGACGTCTTTCGATTGAAATGATGAAAGGATGATACGGCAAGAAAGGAGGTATCTAATGAGATGACGAGTAACAGAGGAGTATGCTGTGTGGATGAAGAAGACGTGCTATGCTGACTCCAAATGAATAGGGATACCTATGCCTATGGCCAAACATTCTAAATGTAGTGCCTTATTCTTTGCCTTAAACTAATACATACATACACAAAACACAAAAAAAGCAAACAAAACAAAAAAAAAATCAAAAACATTAAAAAAAAATAAAGCTCAAAAGTTTCATTACCGCAAAACCGAAATTAACAAAACTTATTTCTCCTATAAATAACACTAAATTTCGAACTAGTAGGAACAAGGTCAGCTGTCGTGTCCAATCAAATCAGTTTCCGGCAGTTAGTTGCAGCACTTGCCGCGCTTTGCAGCGCTGATCATGTATTGTGCAGAGCTTCAAGTTGCGCAAATACCATTCATTTGGCGCTTTGTGTAAGCGTTGAAGTTCTTTCACTGCTTGTTGGTTCAAAGTGCAAGAAATTGTGAAACTTATTGTTATTTTGTTAGCGATATTGTAGCTTTGGTCGGGAAGTTTCTCTTTGAACTTATTTTTACTGCTGCAATACAAGGGTTCTTGAAGCAAGTGTATGTTTAGACCACGTTTCGAACCATTTTCACGAAACTGTGTAACCTTCTTAGGAAGAAACTATTTCAATCTCAGCTGCAACTGAAGAACTCAAACTTTGTTCAACAAATTGAAGCATTTCTTCTCTCTTGTCTTCAACAGAAATAATTAAAGCTTCGAAGGTACAAAACCTCGTCCCCTCAAGTTTCAAAGTTATTGGACCATTTAGCAAATACTGAAAGCTGTTTCAACGACAAACCTGGATAAATAAACACAATTCCAAGGCATTAAACAATAGAGTTTATTATAACGCCAGACTACAGACAACTGCAAACAATTATGTAGTAAATTGTCTCAATATTACCTTACAGGACAACGGTACCGAGCATTAAACTGAGAGCATATAATCAATCTTTATATATCTCCGCCAGATACGGAAACAGAACCAGCAGAATCGAGTTCTCGATCTAGATGACAAAGTAATACTCGTAATTCAAACTGTCCAAATAAGCACTTCACGACACTGAAATACGAAGTCTGCTCTTCGAAATCGCATCTAGCTCGCTTCCAGAATGGCCTTCGAAAAATTGACGTAGCTTCATGTACCATTGCGATGTTTCTGAAAGTTTCAGTTGCATATTATTTAAATAACGACGGAAAAAACACGATGATATGAAAAATAAAAGAAGAAGTTTCGATGCAAAGGATGCCGTCGACTAACATATGAAATTACCATTTTAATAGTATTCTTCAGAGTTCGACTTCCGTAACATGCACAAAATCGACAAATTTACATAAATATCATACGAATGCTGATGAAAGGGATCAGTGATCAAGTCGTTTCCTCTATTTTTATCCTCTTCGTCGCTGTCTAAAACTCTTTGGTATTAATTTAGGAGCGATTCTAAACTTTTCGGGTTGTTGCTTAATAAATTCGCAACTCTCAGCGAAACTGCGAAATGTTAATTGAATAATATTATCAATTTTACGCGGTTCCATTGCTCATCCTTAGACACTTTATTTTATGTGAGATTGTTCGAATACTGATTTGTAAATCTTCAATGTTAGCTTAGCCACAACACTTGTTTCACTGAATCAGACATCACGACATCATTAACTCTTTTCTCTTTCATATCATTCCTCACACATTTTTTTCTTTGGCCTTCCTCTCCCTCTCCACCCATCAACATTAAAATATATCACTCTTTTTTGTCACGTATGTTTTGCCAGTCCTTTATTTTTGAATGTTGAGAAATCATCAAATGACTCCTCCCACTCTGGGCAGAGCGGTAGGGAGTGTCAGACTTCTACTGACTAAAAACCACCCATGTTCTTTCTTAGCCCTTTGTGCTGAGGCCGCGGTATCTCTTTCGAACAACCCGCACCCAGATGGGACGTTTTATCAGTCCTTATTACATGACCTTATCAAGATGGCAAGACGACTTCCTGTTTAATTTCTGTGTTAATAAAAATTGCGCTTTTGATGTAAAGCTAATAAAATCAATTATTCATTTTAGCGTGTAAGCCTCTTAATAACATGCTCTTGATTATTGAGTCGAATTACAAGTACATTAATTTAGATCTAAAAGTATTTGTATGCACAATTCGCAAAGCAAATGAAAATGTTTTGAACAATAACAACGTAAATTATGAATAACCCTCATTAGACGGGTTACTCGTAATTAATATCACCTTGTACTCGTAATTTACATAGTCACGAAAACATTAATTTACTCTGCATTTATAGCTGCGGCTGTCGTTTAGTCTTATTCCCCATTTGAATTTACCTATTTATAGTTAAAACTGTTGTTGGAGAAGTCGTGCCATAAGTAATCCTATGCGTCACTTTTTGTATCCAAATAAATCATCTATGAAATAACCAACTGTTGATTTTTTCTTTGACGACAATAACCCATAATATAAACTGGCTTTCTATTGTATTCTTAATTTCACGCTAAGGAGGAAAATGCTGCGTAAAATAGGCTGTTTATTCGCTATTGAAAAGTCACTATAGAATCTATCAGATTTGAATGACTCAAACGTTTATCCATTCATCAAAGATCGATTCTGATATCATCTGAAAAAAGTAAATATGGTTCTTTAACTGGACAATAGGAGGAGCTGACCCCAACATAATTGGGAAAAGGTTCGGCAGATGAAAAACTTACAATATAATGGGAATTTTAACTATATTATAACTTAATTTAAAAATTCTACAATCGATTACTAGGAACCATAGTTAAAATAGCTGCTCTAATATCACACAATCGATTACACGGTCTCATTGTCCCTTGATCTCCCTTAATTATAATTGTTGTCACATGCATAAACCCTTAATTAGACCCTTGTAATTATAACGTGTCCCAAGTGACCGTATCTCAGGAACATATGGTTTTAATTATATCTAGCTTTCACGGCCGAGGGAGACAGCGGCGAGAAGTCTACGAGTATTTGGTTCATTTTGAGTTAGGTACAAAGGTTCCAGTTATAAGATTGTGTTCTGTTTCTGGAGACAAATGGGGTAAAACCAACATTATTAGTAGTTTTTTGGTTCAATATAACACCTTCACATTTCGACAGTTATGTTAATGCTCCATTGTCATCAACTGGGCAGAAGTCGACTCCACAATAATATATTAATTTCTAAAAGAATTCTTTAGTTCCGTTTATTCTTTTCTGGTTACCCTTAATACTTTTTAAATCGTTACTGAATTTATAGTTACTCAATAAATTCCAATATTTTACCGATTTGCAAAGAGATCTGTTTCTACAATTACGAAAAGAACGACATAGCTTTAAAAAAAATCGGCCTCATTGAAACTTCCTTTAATTTCAAAACCTGCTAAAACTTAACAGACAGCTTTATTTGCAAACGCCCCGAATCGTTACAAAATGTTACAAAAACCCGGAACACGTTGAAAGATAACAAAGAATCGAGGAATTTAAGTGCGAGGGGTCGCACTCACTTACCTAAGGGGCCAAAGCACCTGCTACCTGATCAACACATGACTAGCTTCACATCGGTTCCAAATTCAAAACAGAGTGTTTCTTCTTTTTATAGTGCTGGAATTTTGAAATTTGATAATTATTTAAAGGGCTAAGTTGCTTTGTGTTAGTTAGAAGAATGCATTTGATACCTTTGCCTGTTTTAAGATTTGATCCGTTTTGATATTTTGCAAGCATTAGAATAGGTACCTAAGTGCTTAGTATTTTTGGGAGTAATCTTTGTCGTTCGTTGAATTGAATATGTAAGTCAAATCTATTAACAGAAGTGCATTGATAACCGTGAAACCTCTTTTCTCGATCTTTACAAATATCCAGCTTGAATGGTTGTTTGAATTACTAGTACCTACTTGTCAAGCGATAAGGAGGTTACTACCTAATGTAGACTTCTTTACACCCTATTTTTATTTTTTGTTTAACGGTTTATGTTAGAAATGAAACCACCCGCGCCGCACCTGTATTATAACCATGATGGCCATTGCTCATTTATATAGATTAGTATATTGGTATACATAACAACTTTTAACTTTGTATTCACCATATTTAATCCGCTATAGTAGTTTCAGTTTGTTTCTTCATTAAGGAGACCTTTCTGGTATTTACAATATCATTTTATCAAAATAACTTATCACTGAGCTGGTAACGGAACTGATGCCTGGCAGCTAGGAAAAAAACCAAGAAATACCAACGTAATAATGCATAATTACTCGTTTACACCCGCCTTTCAACCAGTTCCTTCTTTAATTAAAACAAGTCTCATGATCAATTATATCAATGAAGTCTCAATAAATTCAATGCTGACAAATTGACTGCCAATATTACTGCCTTAATAATAGCAGTACCTACCTACTTCATTATAGTAATGGTGGGGAACGTTTTTTGAATTAAATTGTTTCCTTTTTTAAAACAAAGTGAAGTAATTATGCCTGACAGGCCTTATCGAAGACAAATGAGGTGCTGTTGGTGAAGAAGGTTGAATATACTTACAAAAAATTAATATGGTTCCTTACACTGTTCTTGGCCATAAGAAAATTCTAATACTTAAAAAGATTCGAAACAATCTAAAATTAAATAAGTTTTCGCTGAGAATTGTTTACTGAAAAACATTATAGGTGAGAGTATTTTTCCTAACATCTCTTTACCAAACAAACACGGTACGAAAATCACGAGTTACCGAGGTACTTGAAGACAGGCTACTCTCTAAGTCCGTCAACTAAAATACGGGCCCACTCGACAGAGCTAAGTAACTTTGAAATGAACCCTTACTGCCTATAATTCGGATTCATGAGTTTTGAAAATACACCCGGAGTATAGACAACTGTCCAATCGTGTTGACGTTCTTATTTTTGTTCGGGTGCCTAACTAAATCTATGTTCGTAAGTGATACAGATTAGGAATGGCCCGTATCTTTGGCCCAAACGACGAATTTCGTGAATAGAGAGTAGACCCCCAGGTACGGATGAAATTTCAAAGGAACAAAAACTGCATAAGTAAACAATTCAATAAAACCAGAAATCGAAAACTCAAACAAATATGCAAACATGGCGTAGGTATGTAAAATGCCACATAAACCACAGTAGAATCTAAAACAAATAAAAATAGCTAAAAACTAAAACCACTGTTCAATTAAAACGGGAATTCCTGCGCAATTCTAAAATAAAAAGCGGACTCTCGATTGTTTTCCCGCTGAAATTCAAGGCGTGGACCCGCAATTTCGAATTTAGAATAGTGCCGTTGCCTAGCTTCGCTCGACTATTTCACAGGCATAGACAAAAAAAGCTCTACGGCTTCAATTGCTGAATTGCACGTACGTTTCCGATTTCTTTCAAATAGATTTATTTCAACTCAAACTGATTTGCAGAACTAGAACAGTTTTGTTTTCTCGTGTCTCGTTATCTTAAAAATAAATACGCCTACCTAATATTTATTTGATTAAATGTTTTCGCTAAGCTGCAAAAATGGGCACAAGGTCTGCGTCGTCATTCATGTATGTTATTGCAAATTTTACGTCCTATTACTTAATAACATGAGTTAGAACTTTGTAGCAGGGCATAGCAGCCATATCAGGGCTAAGTTGATAGTCAAACTATGATTAATAAAGGACTCCACGCAACTTAGCTTAGACAAGATAGTTCATAGCTTAGATATTGAGGCGGTAACGATATGATTATTGATAAATAAAGTGTTTTTTTTTTTTTTTTTTTTTTTTTTTTTTCAAGCTGTCCCTTTAGAAAGGGTAACATTACTATAAGGAACCTAAATATAAAGGGTGTAAAAGTACCCATAGCGCAAACCACCACTGCAATTTTTTTTTGTTCTAGATCATACCTGGGAACCCCCTAGTTACGGAGATATTGGCGGTGAAAGTTCCAAATTATGCACAGTAGTTTTTGTAAATACTAGTTTTTCAGGTTATAACTTTACTTAAATTACCTCCATGACCCTTTTACTGTTCAAAGCATCCACTAGCACAATGTTTTAAGAGTGCTACAATTGAGTTTTACCGTAAAATTAGATTTTTAACCCCAAAAAGTCGTTTCCCAGCAAAAATTTTTGCGTAGGGGTACTTAGTTTGATGTACAGAATGGTTGGTTGACGTATGTGTGAAGGGTTAATATACACCCTGTATGTACTTGTACCTATAACAATTCCGTGCGTTTCAGGAAAATCTCTTAAAAAATCACTCTTGTAGCATACAAGCTGGTTACATATAAGTAGAGGAAGTTGTAGTAAAAATGAACAACAAAACGGGGAGACCGATTTGCCTGCTCATAAAGTGCACCCACAATAATTTCTTTTAATCCATGATCATGGTGCTTGAAACAGCGCCGAAATAACAAAAATTCAAAACAAACAGTAAACAGGTTAAAAAAACCCTTTTTCAGGGATAATAATATTTTTTTTATATTTAAATGAAGTTATTTAAGTCATACGAGACACAATGGCAAATCTAGGCTTACAAACCTAATTCATAACAACATACTCATTTTGAACAAAGAGTATTTGCCTATTTGTTTATAACCACATCAAACCTATTTAATAAATTAAAACAGATAAGTGTCCGTCTAACCACAAAAACAACAAAAAACAATTGTTAGTGGAACGTATATCCCTTTTATGAATGACGCAATTAAATTGATAATCTTCTTGTACATCCATTAAAATAAACTCACTCCTTTTTCTCACCAGGCTAAGCTAACAACAGGAAAATAATATTATAAAGTGAGTGATTGTTAGTACTCGTATTAATCACTGCATATTATAATATTATATTATAAAAGTCCTCCGCCGCGTCTGTTTGTCTATCTGTTTGCAATAAACTCAAAAACTACTGCACTGATTTTCATGCTGTTTTCACTAATGGATAGAGTGGTTCTAGAGAAAGGTTTTAGTATATTTTTTTCGAAATTCAACCCCTATGGGAGGTTAATAGGGGATGAAAGTGTGTTGATATATTTCTCGACATTTTTCGGCAAAAGCTAGTATATTAAATAAAATGGAATACCAAGCCGTTTTGCCTGACAGTGAAGTTACATAATCACATTATTATCGGTCAGGGCCATATTATTCATGTTGCGCCAGGAAGTTTAACAACTGCTGTCTATTTTAGCCTCCAGCTGACCATAAAATCAGGAACCAATCACTGTCTCTCAACCGTATTATTATTATTTACCTATTTTGGTCTATTTAGTGTCATTCTATCCATTTTGTAACTAAGCGAAAATATACTATGCAAAGGATGATACCAAGGTTACCGACATATCCTGAAGAATTGCCAAACTTAAGTGGCAGTGAGCAGGGCACATTGCTCGCAGAACGGATAGCCGATGTGGCCGGAAAGTTCCGGAGTGGCGACCGGAAGACGTTGCGTTGGAAGGCCTGCCACTAGGTGGACCGATGACCTGGTGAAGGTTGCGGGGACCCACTGGATGCGAGACGCACGGAACTGGTCAATGTGGCGACACTTAGGGGAGGCCTATGTCCAGCAGTGGACGTCTTTCGATTGAAATGATGAAAGGATGATACGGCAAGAAAGGAGGTATCTAATGAGATGACGAGTAACAGAGGAGTATGCTGTGTGGATGAAGAAGACGTGCTATGCTGACTCCAAATGAATAGGGATACCTATGCCTATGGCCAAACATTCTAAATGTAGTGCCTTATTCTTTGCCTTAAACTAATACATACATACACAAAACACAAAAAAAGCAAACAAAACAAAAAAAAAATCAAAAACATTAAAAAAAAATAAAGCTCAAAAGTTTCATTACCGCAAAACCGAAATTAACAAAACTTATTTCTCCTATAAATAACACTAAATTTCGAACTAGTAGGAACAAGGTCAGCTGTCGTGTCCAATCAAATCAGTTTCCGGCAGTTAGTTGCAGCACTTGCCGCGCTTTGCAGCGCTGATCATGTATTGTGCAGAGCTTCAAGTTGCGCAAATACCATTCATTTGGCGCTTTGTGTAAGCGTTGAAGTTCTTTCACTGCTTGTTGGTTCAAAGTGCAAGAAATTGTGAAACTTATTGTTATTTTGTTAGCGATATTGTAGCTTTGGTCGGGAAGTTTCTCTTTGAACTTATTTTTACTGCTGCAATACAAGGGTTCTTGAAGCAAGTGTATGTTTAGACCACGTTTCGAACCATTTTCACGAAACTGTGTAACCTTCTTAGGAAGAAACTATTTCAATCTCAGCTGCAACTGAAGAACTCAAACTTTGTTCAACAAATTGAAGCATTTCTTCTCTCTTGTCTTCAACAGAAATAATTAAAGCTTCGAAGGTACAAAACCTCGTCCCCTCAAGTTTCAAAGTTATTGGACCATTTAGCAAATACTGAAAGCTGTTTCAACGACAAACCTGGATAAATAAACACAATTCCAAGGCATTAAACAATAGAGTTTATTATAACGCCAGACTACAGACAACTGCAAACAATTATGTAGTAAATTGTCTCAATATTACCTTACAGGACAACGGTACCGAGCATTAAACTGAGAGCATATAATCAATCTTTATATATCTCCGCCAGATACGGAAACAGAACCAGCAGAATCGAGTTCTCGATCTAGATGACAAAGTAATACTCGTAATTCAAACTGTCCAAATAAGCACTTCACGACACTGAAATACGAAGTCTGCTCTTCGAAATCGCATCTAGCTCGCTTCCAGAATGGCCTTCGAAAAATTGACGTAGCTTCATGTACCATTGCGATGTTTCTGAAAGTTTCAGTTGCATATTATTTAAATAACGACGGAAAAAACACGATGATATGAAAAATAAAAGAAGAAGTTTCGATGCAAAGGATGCCGTCGACTAACATATGAAATTACCATTTTAATAGTATTCTTCAGAGTTCGACTTCCGTAACATGCACAAAATCGACAAATTTACATAAATATCATACGAATGCTGATGAAAGGGATCAGTGATCAAGTCGTTTCCTCTATTTTTATCCTCTTCGTCGCTGTCTAAAACTCTTTGGTATTAATTTAGGAGCGATTCTAAACTTTTCGGGTTGTTGCTTAATAAATTCGCAACTCTCAGCGAAACTGCGAAATGTTAATTGAATAATATTATCAATTTTACGCGGTTCCATTGCTCATGCTTAGACACTTTATTTTATGTGAGATTGTTCGAATACTGATTTGTAAATCTTCAATGTTAGCTTAGCCACAACACTTGTTTCACTGAATCAGACATCACGACATCATTAACTCTTTTCTCTTTCATATCATTCCTCACACATTTTTTTCTTTGGCCTTCCTCTCCCTCTCCACCCATCAACATTAAAATATATCACTCTTTTTTGTCACGTATGTTTTGCCAGTCCTTTATTTTTGAATGTTGAGAAATCATCAAATGACTCCTCCCACTCTGGGCAGAGCGGTAGGGAGTGTCAGACTTCTACTGACTAAAAACCACCCATGTTCTTTCTTAGCCCTTTGTGCTGAGGCCGCGGTATCTCTTTCGAACAACCCGCACCCAGATGGGACGTTTTATCAGTCCTTATTACATGACCTTATCAAGATGGCAAGACGACTTCCTGTTTAATTTCTGTGTTAATAAAAATTGCGCTTTTGATGTAAAGCTAATAAAATCAATTATTCATTTTAGCGTGTAAGCCTCTTAATAACATGCTCTTGATTATTGAGTCGAATTACAAGTACATTAATTTAGATCTAAAAGTATTTGTATGCACAATTCGCAAAGCAAATGAAAATGTTTTGAACAATAACAACGTAAATTATGAATAACCCTCATTAGACGGGTTACTCGTAATTAATATCACCTTGTACTCGTAATTTACATAGTCACGAAAACATTAATTTACTCTGCATTTATAGCTGCGGCTGTCGTTTAGTCTTATTCCCCATTTGAATTTACCTATTTATAGTTAAAACTGTTGTTGGAGAAGTCGTGCCATAAGTAATCCTATGCGTCACTTTTTGTATCCAAATAAATCATCTATGAAATAACCAACTGTTGATTTTTTCTTTGACGACAATAACCCATAATATAAACTGGCTTTCTATTGTATTCTTAATTTCACGCTAAGGAGGAAAATGCTGCGTAAAATAGGCTGTTTATTCGCTATTGAAAAGTCACTATAGAATCTATCAGATTTGAATGACTCAAACGTTTATCCATTCATCAAAGATCGATTCTGATATCATCTGAAAAAAGTAAATATGGTTCTTTAACTGGACAATAGGAGGAGCTGACCCCAACATAATTGGGAAAAGGTTCGGCAGATGAAAAACTTACAATATAATGGGAATTTTAACTATATTATAACTTAATTTAAAAATTCTACAATCGATTACTAGGAACCATAGTTAAAATAGCTGCTCTAATATCACACAATCGATTACACGGTCTCATTGTCCCTTGATCTCCCTTAATTATAATTGTTGTCACATGCATAAACCCTTAATTAGGCCCTTGTAATTATAACGTGTCCCAAGTGACCGTATCTCAGGAACATATGGTTTTAATTATATCTAGCTTTCACGGCCGGGGGAGACAGCGGCGAGAAGTCTACGAGTGTTTGGTTCATTTTGAGTTAGGTACAAAGGTTCCAGTAAGATTGTGTTCTGTTTCTGGAGACAAATGGGGTAAAACCAACATTATTAGTAGTTTTTTGGTTCAATATAACACCTTCACATTTCGACAGTTATGTTAATGCTCCATTGTCATCAACTGGGCAGAAGTCGACTCCACAATAATATTATTATATTAATTTCTAAAAGAATTCTTTAGTTCCGTTTATTCTTTTCTGGTTACCCTTAATACTTTTTAAATCGTTACTGAATAGTTAGTTACTCAATAAATTCCAATATTTTACCGATTTGCAAAGAGATCTGTTTCTACAATTACGAAAAGAACGACATAGCTTTAAAAAAAATCGGCCTCATTGAAACTTCCTTTAATTTCAAAACCTGCTAAAACTTAACAGACAGCTTTATTTGCAAACGCCCCGAATCGTTACAAAATGTTACAAAAACCCGGAACACGTTGAAAGATAACAAAGAATCGAGGAATTAAGTGCGAGGGGTCGCACTCACTTACCTAAGGGGCCAAAGCACCTGCTACCTGATCAACACATGACTAGCTTCACATCGGTTCCAAATTCAAAACAGAGTGTTTCTTCTTTTTATAGTGCTGGAATTTTGAAATTTGATAATTATTTAAAGGGATAGGTTGCTTTGTGTTAGTTAGAAGAATGCATTTGATACCTTTGCCTGTTTTAAGATTTGATCCGTTTTGATATTTTTGCAAGCATTAGAATAGGTACCTAAGTGCTTAGTATTTTTGGGAGTAATCTTTGTCGTTCGTTGAATTGACTATGTAAGTCAAATCTATTAACAGAAGTGCATTGATAACCGTGAAACCACTTTTCTCGATCTTTACAAATATACAGCTTGAATGGTTGTTTGAATTACTAGTACCTACTTGTCAAGCGATAAGGAGGTTACTACCTAATGTAGACTTCTTTACATCGAAGTTAAGAATTTAAACCGATGCGTTATCAATTTACCCTATTTTTATTTTTTGTTAAACGGTTTATGTTAGAAATGAAACCACCCGCGCCGCACCTGTATTATAACCATGATGGCCATTGCTCATTTATATAGATTAGTATATTTATACCTAACAACTTTTAACTTTGTATTCACCATATTTAATCCGCTATAGTAGTTTCAGTTTGTTTCTTCATTTAAGGAGACCTTTCTGGTATTTACAATATCATTTTATCAAAATAACTTATCACTGAGCTGGTAACGGAACTGATGCCTGGCAGCTAGGAAAAAAACCAAGAAATACCAACGTAATAATGCATAATTACTCGTTTACACCCGCCTTTCAACCAGTTCCTTCTTTAATTAAAACAAGTCTCATGATCAATTATATCAATGAAGTCTCAATAAATTCAATGCTGACAAATTGACTGCCAATATTACTGCCTTAATAATAGCAGTACCTACCTACTTCATTATAGTAATGGTGGGGAACGTTTTTTGAATTATATTGTTTCCTTTTTTAAAACAAAGTGAAGTAATTATGCCTGACAGGCCTTATCGAAGACAAATGAGGTGCTGTTGGTGAAGAAGGTTGAATATACTTACAAAAAATAAATATGGTTCCTTACACTGTTCTTGGCCATAAGAAAATTCTAATACTTAAAAAGATTCGAAACAATCTAAAATTAAATAAGTTTTCGCTGAGAATTGTTTACTGAAAAACATTATAGGTGAGAGTATTTTTCCTAACATCTCTTTACCAAACAAACACGGTACGAAAATCACGAGTTACCGAGGTACTTGAAGACAGGCTACTCTCTAAGTCCGTCAACTAAAATACGGGCCCAATCGACAGAGCTAAGTAACTTTGAAATGAACCCTACTGCCTATAATTCGGATTCATGAGTTTTGAAAATACACCCGGAGTATAGACAACTGTCCAATCGTGTTGACGTTCTTATTTTTGTTCGGGTGCCTAACTAAATCTATGTTCGTAAGTGATACAGATTAGGAAAGGCCCGTATCTTTGGCCCAAACGACGAATTTCGTGAATAGAGAGTAGAGGTACGGATGAAATTTCAAAGGAACAAAAACTGCATAAGTAAACAATTCAATAAAACCAGAAATCGAAAACTCAAACAAATATGCAAACATGGCGTAGGTATGTAAAATGCCACATAAACCACAGTAGAATCTAAAACAAATAAAAATAGCTAAAAACTAAAACCACTGTTCAATTAAAACGGGAATTCCTGCGCAATTCTAAAATAAAAAGCGGACTCTCGATTGTTTTCCCGCTGAAATTCAAGGCGTGGACCCGCAATTTCGAATTTAGAAATGGTGCCGTTGCCTAGTTTCGCTCGACTATTTCACAGGCATAGACAAAAAAAGCTCTACGGCTTCAATTGCTGAATTGCACGTACGTTTCCGATTTCTTTCAAATAGATTTATTTCAACTCAAACTGATTTGCAGAACTAGAACAGTTTTGTTTTCTCGTGTCTCGTTATCTTAAAAATAAATACGCCTACCTAATATTTATTTGATTAAATGTTTTCGCTAAGCTGCAAAAATGGTCACAAGGTCTGCGTCGTCATTCATGTATGTTATTGCAAATTTTACGTCCTATTACATACTAACATGAGTTAGAACTTTGTAGCAGGGCATAGCAGCCATATCAGGGCTAAGTTGATAGTCAAACTATGATTAATAAAGGACTCCACGCAACTTAGCTTAGACAAGATAGTTCATAGCTTAGATATTGAGGCGGTAACGATATGATTATTGATAAATAAAGTGTTTAATAGAAATCTTCTACATTATCCGATTGTTAAGTGGTAGGTACTTATTCACGCTTTTTCAAGCATTGTCTTTTTTATATTTAAAATTAATGTTTTCATATTTGGCAGCAGCGGGTACCGTTTAAAGGCAATTCCTCCGCCTCTTAGCATAATCTTTTACATAATACTTTCACTAGTAAACCACATCGGTTCAATTAACTTTAATCTTTAATTGAATTAGTAATTCAAGCCCGGTTAAAGCATTGTCGTTAATGTAATGATGTTCCATAAACCTCAATCGGAAATGCAGAGAATCATGTAACTCGCACTTATCGGTGGAAGTTACGTAACTACTAAATGTTCTCAAGCTCGTATGAGACATAGTGGAGTAGTTTAACCTCGTTCACTGGCAATGTCCAATAAATTAAATGAATGATCGATCACGGCACAGTGTTCGGCGTTCGGCGCCGCTCGCGTGCTCTGCATCGCCGTAAATCAAGCCAAGCCAGCACGAACATTGCGAAACAATCAATACCCTACTGTAAAAGCAATGCACCTCTAGTATTTCAAATCAACTTATCATTGTGTCCTTATGATTTATCTCAGAATTCACGTCACAATAAATCTGACTCGTGAAATGCGTATGCCAAACAATCCTATCTTATCAAATCAAATGATTGTACAAACGAGAACAGTATATCAGGCGCGCGCGACGCTCCGGCCGGGCTACTACGAGGTCTCCGCAACAGAGCCCTACCACTTACCACGTTGTTGCAGGCCGCACTCGACTCTCCGACGCCGCACCGAGAGAACGTCGGGAAGGAAGCGACTCACGTAACTATCGTTAGTGAATAGAGTGCGCGTAGTCGATCGTGACGTGCAATGCCCAGGGCCCAGTGCGCCCCGCTACCCCTCACAGGGCTATGGAGACCCTCCTCGACAAGTTCAAGAGGGAGCAAAGTGGCCTACGACGTTCCAGATCCGTCCGCGCTTCCCTACGATTGATCGGCAACCGCTGGCGGTCTAAGGACGAGGAACCAACTGATGATCTTGACAAGATCAAAAGCAACGGATTAATTTTCGCAAAGCCGATCTGGACGGAGAAGGATTACGACGTAGCGTATACGGGTATTGAAGGGACGTACAAACCAAAGACACCAGCCATGGCTAAGCGGAAGCCGGAGCCACCAAAGCAGAGGAAGAAGAGTGGAGACATCGATTTGAGTTTGAAGCCGCAGAGACCAAAGAAAGTGGAAAAGAAGTTCAGTGATTTGTTTTCAAATAAGAAACAAAAGAGTGTGCAAGCCAAGGACCTAATAGTGCCGGAGAAGATACCACCAAAAGCAGCAGCTCTCCTGCACATACATTCACCGGAGAATGAAAAACTGAAGAAGAAGTTGAAAGTGATGGGAAAATCTGAGTCCGCAAAGTCAATGGCAGAGCTGATGTCGAATAAGCGCGTGCGCAGAGGTTCGGAAAGTGACATGTGTCCGAACCAGTCGCGTGGCTGCATCAACCCTGCGTTTGTGTACAGCACCCCACCGAAGGACAGGAAGATGCCGATGTCACCCACCGCTTTTTTGAGTACGTATTTTAATATTTATTTTCCATAACTCGTCTGCTACCGGTGCAAACTAAATTGAGACTAAACGTCAAACAATTATCATGACAGTTTGTCAGTTTTCGTCTGCAGTCCTCTCCCCTCCCCTGCAGTTTGTTCAGGCTTTAAAAAGACTCATTGTGTGTCACAGTACTCAGTGTGATGATAGTGAAGTGTCACTAATTATACACTACAGTACGGGCGGTGTACTGTGATTAGGAGATATCATTTGAGTGCCTAGTGCTTTGACTAGTATGATATTATTATAGACTTGTCATTGTTGCTTAATAATGGTGTGGTACCTACTGGAGGTATACCCATTACTAGGATTCGTCATCAGCGAATATTAAGGCGATTATGAAAAATATATTCTACCAGAACCCACCTGTCTTTTTTCCTCTAAATTCAGGTAGATATATTATGAGTGTCAGTAATATAGGTTATTTGTTGATAACTGAAAAGAAAAGCATTTTCATCCTGGAGAAAATTAAGTCAACGCGTTTAATTTGAAAATAGGCTCATTAACAGCCTTACAAGGCTTTTTCATACGCACAAGTTAAATCCATAAATGTGAATCAATTATTGTATTTATTATTAAAAATAAATGTCTTGTATTGCAAACTGACCATTGACGTCAAACCACGTCAAACTTGACCTGAATATTAAATCGTAAAAATCTCCAAACATGTTCCCGTTGACATTTCGTTACGCAAGTTATACGGTAGGTATATCAATTATATTTTATTATTTATTTCCGCGCTTTCGTAATTAATTTCACCTAAAATCTATCTATGCGAAAACGTGCTTAAACGCTCCTTATAAAATCACTTCGCAACACTCAAATCGATTTACACGAAAGTTTATTCGAGAAAATATGCGAAACCTGCAATTAACACTATTATTCGAAATATTGTAATCGAGAATGTAATGTTTGAAGTAAATCAGTACAAATTACAGTTCCTTATCTTATCCGGACTAAGGCGCGGGCGAGGTGGGTTGGACTCTTAGCAAAAACAGTAAATGCATGAGATACTCGTAGAAACCAAGTGGGTGTATCAATATCGTACCTACAAATTGTAACGTGGACAACAGGTAATTCGTTTAGTTCACTCGATTAGCATTCGGATGAGCGTAAATAAGTAGGCAATTTTAGATTGTTGTTTTTTTTAAAATCCAGGCAGAGTTATAGGAAACTGTCGGATGAGCCTACATTTGTTTAGAATAGAACTGATTCTAAATTCAAATAATTTTAAAATGATGTTACATTACGAAAGATAATTTCAAGGATTCTATAGAACGTTTCTGACACCTACACAAAACAAACCCTTAAAAATAATGCTTAAAATGGAAACAAATAAAACAATCAAAATGAAATTAACACCATTCTTGAAATATCCAACCGTGGATTAATGGCCACAACTGGGGCAAAATAACTAATCCGACTTTATAATTAAAATTAAACCGAAGATTAGTGAGATAATGGTTCAAATCTCGGTCTTGTTAGTCGGTGTTATCCGACAGTAATTGACAATAAACTTTGATCTTTATACTTCTGATCACTTTAAGTAGGTACTTACTTACTTTACTTTACTTTTAGATGGTTTTCCATTTTTTAAATATTCAAGCTTTTTGAAGAAAGAATCCTAGACGGCCTATCCTGCACGCAAATAGGTTTCTCTTTTATTAAATAATTACTGGTGTAATTATAACTTGTTTGTTAACGCTAGCATCCAATTTGGGTTCCAAATAATCCTAATTACGATTCTGAATTAGTTAATCCACATCGCATAAATGAATAATAAAAAACCGTAAAAAGTATAATATCGATGAAATCAATTACTTGGAACGCAGCGCATACAAAAAAAAAGAATCATACACAAAGGCCAATTCGAAGGCTGACACCAGTTCAAAATAGGAACACATTTTCAAAAGCTCGATTTAAAGTTTGTGCAAAGGCTTTTGAAAATCGAACAATTGTCAATAGATGCATCTCACAATAAAAACGCCTGTTACAAAAATCGAACAGCTTTTAATAGCATGAAACTTGCTCGTTCCAACAAATGCGGATGCTCTTTATTTTCGTGTATTGCTTCATCAACAGCCACCATATTGGAAAAAAAAACAATTCACTCTCGATCCGTGTACCCCTTTGTCTGTATGTAAATTCAGGCCAATAATTTTTCAGCAGAAGCCACAGAGTATAGATTTGTGCCGGTTGATGGGAATACGGTCGCCCTGTTACATGGGACTTAAACATAGCTGGCGAAATTTCGGTTTACCATTAGTATAGACCTACCTATGCCTTCGGGGATTACAGGCGTAATGTTATGATATGTTTATTAAATAACCTATTGATTACTTCCTAGATTTCTAGTTGAATAAAAGGACGTAGTAGTGCGTGTGCGTTGTACCTTATAAAGTAAAAAACTCAATTCGCCGTGAACGGATCATTAGGTCTGTTGCAAGTGGTAAAATTATGTGTTTTTCGGTAGCGAACCATTATTACTTAACACCCGCATAACTAGGCAGTCATTAACTATTGTTTCGTAACTTCTTTACCTATGTTTTCCTTACTTTACATAGCTAGTTTCTTTTAAGTCCTGGAATTAATAAAGATCCTACATACAAATTAGTTTAGATGTTGTTTAACAGTATAATTTATTTCTGCCCAATGTTGAACTTGTCTAAAAACTATCTTCTTGCACAATATTTGCAAACCAAAATGTCAGTAACTCTTTCTCACTTGATTATTATACCTATCTTGCAACACACTTAGGTACCAAGTAATTTAATCATTTGTTTTTTCAAGTCTAGACACATCCGAGATTAAAAGTCATGAAATTTAAAAAAAAATCTGCAACTCTAGATAGTACTTATTGGCAAAACTTTATCAACTTTCGAGTTTCAAGAGCACGTTGACGTCGATATGACAATCAAACGCGACAATGACCGATGTTACAATAGTATTACGGTAACGAAATGTTTTTCCCCAACATGATGTAAGACTATCCAGAAGCGACTCTATTAAAATACTTTTTTTTTTGCATGAGCTTACTCTTGGCCGCAATCTAGCTCTAATAATCATTGGTGCAACCTGTGGATGGAATATATCACCGCTTTTCATCATAATATTAAAGTTAATTTAATGACTAGCATACGCAAGCAAGGAAATATCACATTTGAATTTAAACATAAGTATCTAATTATTTTGCAATAGCAATTCTAAAAAAGGTTTGTTACATTATTTCTTTTTAAACATAGCTCTGTTTAAAATATACAGTAAAAATATATTCTAACACGTTCCTCGAGAACTACTCTATCCATTGGTGAAAAAAGCATGAACTACGATGATGTCAGTTTATAGCAAACAGACAGACGCGGCAAAGGACTTTGTTTTATAATTATGCAGTGATAATATAACCTGACACTGACCAGCAAACAGCAAGAAACACGTAAAAAAAATCGAATTTCGCGGACTACCCTGGAGGTTCAGCCCTAATGATATCGTTATTTATTTTCCAATAAGTTCAGATAATAATTAATATTTTTATGGTAGAATTAAGTTCTAATAAAAACTTAATGCAATGTTGTAGCCATCAATCAATTCACCAATGTGAAGCAATATCCTCAAACACCACTTACTACAATGAAGTTGGGTAGAACTTACAAGGAGATTTACATTTAGGCCAGAATTGACCTTAATAAAGTAGACGTTGATTGTACAAGACTTAAAAGGGAAAGACATTAGAATACCATTCATTATTTATAAGACTAGTCGAGATCTGTAACCCTTGGTTGTTTGAGCAAACTAATGTTCTGTGGGTTATTGCTTAATTCTTGGTATTATTATTAATTCATTAATTTGTTTCAGACACAGTCCATGCCTTAAACAAATAATTAAAATCATATAAAAAAATATCAACAATAAATAAAATACATCAAATAATTAATCAATAATAAATTAGACATACGCCATAAAATATAATAGGTACACAAAATGATAATCGAACAATAATAATAATCGAAATGAACTAATAAGCTTAAAACATTCACAAAACAAGCTTAGCACTAGTTGATCAGCTCATGGTATTTATATAATTATATTATTTTGTTTCAAAGTATAGTTAAATAAATATTTATAAGTATTTTAGGTTTCCATAAGTTACGTATTTATGGGGAAAATTAAAACAAGTATAATTGTGTACAAATAATAGGCTTGATTCGACTACGAATTAAATTGTCTGATATTTTTCTGACAAATCTAACAAAGAACCTATTGTGCTAATAGTTCCCATAAGAGTGAAAATGTTTGATTTTCCACGTTATTATTATCGGCTATTAACACTTTCTGGTTAGTATAGGCTGGAATGGTTGATAATTATAAAACACACCATAACTTGATTTTTAAACATAAAATAGGTAAGTAACCTTCTTTTGGAACAATTGGGAAAAAGCAAAGAAAGAATACCATAAAATAAAATCACGCATGTAAACCCCGAATAGTTAGGCAGAGGTGTACCTGGAAATCGAACCCTCATACTAACAAGAAAACATGTAAAAACCGCAAAAATAACGTAACACGGAGAAAAGAATGACACAAAACTTGCAAAAACGAAAGATATCTGAAAATGGAAAGTTGGCACAAATACTTATTAAAATTAAAATGATGGGTTTCGAACAATAGAGGATCCAAATACTTATCATTCATTGCATGCTTTGGCTGTAATTTGGAAACATAATCAACTCTTTACTTACATAATAACTGAACTGACAATGGCTGGTGAGAATTTCGTACTAAGTAACAGTTACGAAATATTATGAGGAAAGCTCAGACATTGACCTTTTCTTAGAATCTCCTAATGACTGACAAATTGCATCATGTCGCCTCTTTGGTAGCTTCTAACTGAGTTAGGCCCTATACAGAAAGAAAGCTGGTTGTCGGCGCCGATCTACCAGCGCTTATAGGAACCGCTTATATGAACAAGCGCCGAACGTCGCCGACAAGTTCCAAGACATAATCTGTTCGAGTCACTCGTTAGTAAAAACATGAGGATAGTAAAAAGGTTTTTTCCATGAAAACGTTATTAATTTAGGCATGTGTAGCCAAAGAGCCCTTTAGCACATAATGTTTGAGTGTTTACTTATGTTTCTAACCCTTAAAATTATAAAAATAAAACACGTCATGTAAAAAGCAGAATAATGAGAGAAGCAAAATACAAACATGAGCATATTTATTCTCTTTCCAGTAGGTACAGTAAATGAAAACTCAATTTTGTATACAAAGTTCGCTTTAATTTAAATATCCAATCTTTCAAAGATTGGATATTTAAAGTAAAGCGAACTTTGTAAAGGTATACGTGTACCTAGAAACTGACAATAATCAACCTTTTATCAGCTCTTTCTTGTTATGATGAGCCATTAAAAAGCATCAGATGAAAACAGAAAATGGTGCAGTACCTAAGTATTTTACAGCACTGCAAATTGAAAAACTACCCATTTAAAATATTTATGAAAAATTCATCAAGTGATTCGAAACTAGATCACAAAGTCGAATACTAATTCCGTTTATTTCCAATTCAAATCACAGCCACCATTGATTGGATTACTTTCTCCGAGATATTTTGTCATCGCTAGTGATGAACTTCCGTCATTCGTAATTGGAATCGAATAATTTATTATTTATTAGTCGATTAACATAAATGTTTTATCGATGGTCTAAAAAAGTGTGGTGTGTTTGTTTGTGGTGTGTCAGCAGTCGGAAGTTCCTAATGGTGCATGTATTTTTGTGACTACATTCTTTAGAAGCAAATAATACATACTGAAGTAACAAGAGGTACCTAATCAGCAAGGGGTCCCGGATTTCTGGGTCAGGCAACGTGTTATTAGGTTTTTCCATCCGGGATTCCTCAGCAGTTGTCATAGAGGCTGTATTCGTGCCAACAGGGCACGAATACAGCCTCTATGATGGCAATAGGTTCGCCCCCTATTACATGGGACTTGGTCATAACTTACGAATTGTAGATGTAACATACTGTATAAGGTACATCTCTGTCACACCGTCGGTCTCACCTTTCTAACTTACATTTTTAAATGTCATCATCGAGAATTGAATTTGAAATCAAAACAGCCTAAAATGTACGCAAAATTAAAATATTAAAATCCTCTTAGTTAAGAATGCAGTCCATTTAAGATTGCCATCAGAGCTAAACTAAATTGAACTACCACTCAACCTAGTTCGTAGGGTGACGACTCACACAAGGTTTTAAATCCGGGAACACACTGGATACAGGCAAAAAAGTAAAAGACAAAAAAGCATTTTCATTCGCGGCTTGATGCCTGTTTTTGAGGCATAAACTTTTTCAGTGCAAGCGGATTGATGATCTTTCAGCTTAGGATTATTTTTTAATATCTCTTTTGTATGAATTCTTAATTTTCATACAGGTGGTCACTGATGCAGGTTATTGAACCCGAAATACACATTATATGGTATGGTAGTGTTGACTTCAGCCACTGTTACAAAATAAAACCATGTCACTCGATTACTTGGTCGTTTTCCGAAACTATTCCCGTAAAGGTTCCGTTTCAAGCTTGGTTTGTCACTTTCAATTAATTAATAATAGAGAGTGCTTTAATGAAAGGCCAACCGATATTGACACTGTACATTTTCACTTTAATTCATTACCATCGCAAATAAAATTGGCTATAAGTGTCTAATTAAATATTTCGCACGTTACTTTGCGACAGACTTTGTACTAATAACTCAAAGAATGTTTGCGTAAAAAACTAATTAGTCTACATTCTTTATGACTATGTGTAGTCACAGTTTTAAATGACGATGTCGCCAATTAAAAAGATCTAGATAGCCCGCACAATGACCAAACTCACAGTCGTGCGACTATCTCAGTTGCAACTATGATACTGCAATGGAGCGACATGCTAGAATTTATAACCTGCGGTCAGTTCTATTTTAAAAATGTTATTTTTTTGTGTCCAGTGTAAGTGATTGGTTTAACTTGTCGGTGTCAGTCCAATTCAGCCAGTGTTTTAAGCGAGCGCGTTCGGTTTAATGTTTTTGATTCCAATTAATCCGTTACGTTGTGTTATCGTTTATTTTTATTGAAGTGTTTGTTAGTGTTAATTTTTAAAAAGAGTGTTATCGTGTTATTTAATTGATTATATGAGGAGCGAAATGGAAATTTTCATGCTTTCTCAGGAATTACAAAATGGTTTTAGAGTGAAATGCTTGCTTGTGTTCGTGAGTTATTTTATTACAATATATATAACTGGTGGTTAATTTCCCTACAGGGAAACATCAACATAAAAAAAAAATATTCAAAATAAATGCTTCATATAAAAAAATAAAAATATGACCTGTCATCTGTAATCACTTGCTCGATCGATGACCTCTCAGGGCTAAGAGTTACCATAAACAATTCACATGCGATCAAGCAAAGGTCACAGCTTACACAGCCTTCTTACACACATAATATTAATTTATTCGATTTATTCGACTCTTCGTTCCGCATCGTCGTTGTTTCCATGATCCTTCCGCGTTCTGTCCAATACAAACAGTTTACGATGCATCACTGTTGTTTTCATGCAGTTTTTTACGCGTTGAGTAATGGTTACCCACGCGATGCGTCGGTGCACGTCAATGGAGACATGGCTTAGGGTTGGCGAGGCTGGTCTTATGTAAATAGAGGCGGGAAAATAATTGTAATTTTTTTTGGTAGGTGTCTGATTTTATTGAAGTTCATAAGGCCGGGCTTTGGGTTGGCTTTAGAGACGTGCTGCCCGCGGAGGGAGGAAAAAGTGGTTAACGCCGGTAGGGAATGGGTCCCCGGTTATTACTAGACCACTCTTCATACAAGGTAATGCATATTTTTCGAGAAATTAATGAAAACTGTTTCTAACCTCAAATCAGTTTTTTAAGGAAAACGGAACGTTAAAATGGACGATTGACAACCAAATCTGTTCCACGAATTGTCTATGGTGCAAAATTACGTGAAAAATGTGCAAAACGGAACGTAAAAAAAAAAAAAATTGTTTGTTAAGTGACACTGTCAATACTGTCATTCGTGTGTTCATTCCGTTTCTCCTCGAGTTGCGTGAATGTGTTCCCTGTTTCGTTGTGTTTTTCTTGTGGCTATATTCGACGGATAGATTAGGTTAGAAGGGTATGGCGGGGTCGAATGAGCGAGCGAAGCGAGCGAATAGACCCCGCCATACCCTTCGTGGTTATTTTTTTTTTTAACCAATCAGAAGTAGGAGCCCCGCGAAGCGGGGCTCCGTCGACCAGCTCTCCCTCAGCTGCGCCACGGTGAGTGGTATAGAATACAAGAGCGAGCGAAGCGAGCTCGGGACTTGGGGCACCCCGACACGGATAAGTTAGGTTAGAATACCCTTCGTGGTTATTTTTTAATAAACCATTCAGAAGTAGGAGCCCCGCGAAGCGGGGCTCCGTCGACCGTCCCACCCTCAACCGCGCCTCGGTGAGTGGTATACCATATATTTTATCCCTACTACGCCTAACCTAACCTAACCTAACCTCAAAACACTTAATAGTCGCTTAAAGCGACTATTAAGTGTTTTGAGGTTAGGTTACATTAATCGGTTTTTCTCAGGAATGGTGCATTACCTTGTAATGGGAGTGGTACCAGGGGGAAGGGGGGACCCCCCCTCCCCCTCTCTCCCCCCCAACCCCCTCCGCGTGCAGCACTTCACTAAATTTTAACCCGTGCTTTTGTGAAATAACTATGGAAGTATCAGTAACTGATCTTATTCGTCAAAACTCATTTACTTATAAAAATTAAGCCTATACTAAACTTCAATATTACTTGAGGAAGTTCGCCCTTCATTTCTAAACAAAACATTAGTATTTCAACAGTTCAAGCAATAGGGATGTTTACTGACTAAATAAAATGTGATTCTAATTAGTCGGTCTGTTGGATTATCGAAAAATATTTTATACTTATTTTTTGTTTTATCAAATCATTTAAAATTAACGAAGATAAAACGCGTCAAAGATTTGAGTGGGGGTTGATGACCGCAAAAAAATGTCATACTAATGTCTTAGAGTATGACCTCACACGAGTTTTCAAAGCACTGTATCATCTTCATTGTTTGTTTACGTAAAAAAGGAACAAATACGTGTCCAATATTTTTTGGTAATCTATATGACGGACTAATTAGATTTTTTTTTGTTAACTACCCTATTCGCCGATTTCCTTTCTTAGATTTTGTCGTACAGTCAAGTCCAAAATGGTGTTCAGTTTTCAGTACTTACCTAGTTATTATTTGATAAGAAAGTATAACTATATTATTTACTACAACGTTAATCTACTTTTCTCATGCGTCTGTCGAAAATCCTGTCAGAAACCAGACCAATTTCCGTTAATTAAAAATACTCCTACTTTTCTGAACACATTTTTATCTACACTTCGAAAAAAACATTCTCCAAGGCTACGTAACGTATAGGAAATACTACTTAAACACATACCTTTGCCTAACGAGTGTAATTACGGCCCCCATCCCTCAAGTGATTGGAGCCACAATGCATGCTACACAATGATGAGAACCTTTCACCTCGGTTCGTTCTGGGAGTTGGCTCCGTGACGCTTTCCTTTGTTTACGTTACGTTATATTTTGCGCTGGTTCGGTTTAAAACGTAATATTGCTTTTTGAGGTTTTGGAAAAAACGGATCACACGCTCGTGCCCTGCTTACTTCAATAAGTTACCTCCTAGGCCCCATTGCCAAGGGCTTAACTCATAGACTGCATAACTGGCAAAATGGAGGGAGTGTAGTAGCTTCTGTACGGCGAAGTCACGTCTTGCACAAGATCTGTGCAGTAAACAGGCCAGAAGACCAAGCTGGCATGAACTGAAAGAGTTTGAACAAAGAACCCTTGGATTTATGCTACCCTAATACTTATGATCGCCAAAATGGTGATTTCAGGCAAATTTAGAAACAGATGTGTTTTGTTTCACGGGTCGACATAGAGGGAATCGACTTAGAGACACTCATTTATTGATACACACTCTGCCCAACCCTTCAGGGTTCGATTCGATCCACTTCTCGGTTTCCATTACATATGTCTCTGAAGCGTTTTGTGCCCGGTTTTTTCAACAGGCTCGCCACTACACGGGCATAAACAGCAAACATAACAGCTAAACACATTTTAATTTATTTGCTCCGAGTTAAACTCTCAAGATTTATTTATTTTTCAAGTAGGCAGGTAATTGCTTTGATATTTAAAATTGCGACACCGCATTTAAGACTCTTAGATGTAGAATTAATGAAGAGAAAGTTGATAAATCTTTGCGAAAATAAGCTTTCGACTAATCACGATGACTGCTGACAAATGATGCTGAGAATATTATGTTGTATGATACGAGTAAACATGTGTACGTATTATAAAACTTTTTAATGACTTCACGTCTATTAATTTTTTTAAGATTATACATATAAAAAAAAACATTGTCATCCTTTTGTTTGGACCGTAAATCAATAAAAAGTATGTTTAAGACGTATTTGCAAAAATGATAGGCATAGAATTGAACTACTACATAGACACGAGTGACACACACAAGCGTTGGCTTGTTAGCTGCGGGAATAAATAGTCAAATGAACTAACTTTGATACGTTGTAAATTTGGTTTTTTTTGTGTAATACGTACTTGTTTGCTAATATGAAACCTCACCTGCGAACTTGATGGAGTGACCTGAAGGTCTACTTCGGTGACTGCTACTGGAACTCCTTGACGGATCGAACTTCTGCCGAGTTTGGGCTCTTTTTTTAAATAATTAATAATGTTTTAATACCAATTTTTTTTCAGATATTTTTTCTTAGATTTAGAATAGACTATATTTGCCTACTTACAGTATTTTTAGAAATCTTATAATATGTTATTATAGAACAAAAAATAAACCTAAACACAACATGGCAACGGTAGATCGTTTTTACAGTACCAAAAACTATTATTTTCAAGAAAAGCGTTGCTTGCATTTGAAGATAAAGAAACAATCAATTTTTTGTTAGTTATAAGTTTTATTTGATTTTGTTCTGTTTAATGAGAAAACGTACTGAAATACAGCATAATTTAGTCCGAATTGTAGACGCACCCTTAGTGCTAAAAACCAATTGACGAAAAAAAAATTAATTAACTATTAACTACATATATAATTGTTAAACATTAAATCAGTGGCTCCGAGAACGGGATAGTTATTGTTTTTTTATTATTTGTATTGCTGTTTTTTGTATAATAGTAAATATACCGATTCAGTGTTAATGATACCAAATATTAGTGACCATGTCATTTTAAAAGCTTATATTAAATCTTAATAAAAAAATAAACAATAATTATGCTGCAAAATCACTTTTCTTAATTTCATCACAGCTAAATAAAGCATAAAGTCTCGTACTTAAAACCATCTGCGATTAAACATTTACATAATGAGTAAAGAGTTAATTTCAATAGTACCCACACAGACTAGGCCTCTTTCCGTAAAACCACTGTTTGATAAGATAAAACGACGTATTTTTCCATAAATACTAATTACAGACAAAGATTACTCTCTGTAAATCTGCTCCTATAAAGGGTGTAAAAGTACCCTTAACGCTAACGAAGGGCACTTGTTCTCCCCACCACAGTAAACGTTTTTTTGTTCTAGACCATACCTGGGAACCCCCTACTTACGGAGATATTGGGGGTCAAAGTTAAAAAAAAATCACAGCTGTTTTTGTAAATACTAGTTTTTCAGGATATAACTTTACATAAATTACCTTCATAACCCGTTTACTATTCAAAGCACCCATTAGCACAATGTTTTAAGAGTAAGTTTGACCGTAAAATGATATATTTTACGCCAAAAAAAAGTCTATTTCTGGCAAAAATTTTTGCGTAGGGGTACTTTGTTTGATGTACAGAATGCTTGGTTGACGTATGTGTGAAGGGTTAATTTACACCCTGTATAGTCTTATTTATTTTCAACGCTTTTCTAAAAACTTTAAAAGACGTTTCTTTAAAAGATCGGATTGAGGTTTTAGGTGTAAACTTAAAACCTTACTAGATGCTATTTTACATTCGAAAGCTTTTGAGGATGGATATGGTTGTTTGTTACTCTTTCGCGCAAAACCTAAGTACTGAATGGCTTTGGGTGGACTCACAGCTGATTTCATTAGGATATTTTTAGCCTCGTAGTATTTATTTATTACATTTAGTAGAATATAAGCCATTAATACTAATATAAGTAATTGGTCTTCTCACAGAACCACAAACATTCTTACCTAATCGTCTTCCATGAATCAGCAAACAAGTCCAATTCAGGGTTAGTGCCTATAGTGTATGCTCAACGCGATATAGAGGAGCTGGATCATGATTCTGTAAATTTTATCAAACAAGTCTGTTTTATCTGTTTCGATGATATTTGGCACACAGGTAGAATAGGAACTGGGTTAGGACATAAGCTAATTTTTATTCCGGTAGTACGATCCCCTAGGGAAATTCCCGATGTCCGCGGCAGCGCGTGAAAAGTTTGGTACAGAATAATATCAAGGCGGAATGTGTTGGATCAACACAACATATTTAAGTTCGTTTGTTTTGGATGTGTATGAGTAATAAATAACGCAGTACTACTCATTAAAAGTCCACATAAATGTTCAAAACAATACCTGGGAAGTAGGGAACTACCGAAATGACTAATTGTTTGTGCAGTGCAGTTACATCTCGTGCCATTTTCCGCAAATATTATAATACAAGTGACTATACGGTTAATTTTAAAAACATATACCTACATAAAACAATACGGAGCAGCGGTGGCCTAGTGGTGTCGGCCCCGACTTACGAACAGTAGGTCGTAGGTTCGAACCCAGGCAGGCGCATTACTTTGTGTAATTTATTTCACCACTGCTGCTCTCAAAACGGTGAAGGAAAACATTGTGAGGAAACCGGCATATCTTAGAACCAAAAAATTCGAAGACATGTGACATCTGCCAACCCGAACTGGGCCCGCGTGGTGGATTATAGCCCATCCCTCTCCTAGAAAAGAGGCCTGAGGCCCTGCAATGGGAACATTATAGGCTGGTGATGATGATGATACATAAAACATCACTCCTGTAATCCCCTTTTCTTTGTTTTCTTTACTTTAAACATTTCATGTTTTTATTTGTCTCCTTCCTCAGATAGCACGGTACTGGCTGTCATTTGCGGATCTTTGGTAGTTGTTACAGGTTGTCAGTGGCCAGATAGTGTGACAACCAGTCTTTTCAACACGTTTTCTTTCTTTATTTTTTTTTCCAAAGGGATAAGAAAGGAAAAGGATAAGGGGTTTATCATATTACCCAGTACTGACTGGGCTGTGAAGGTCAGATATAGGGAGTCGCTCCACGTAAACTACTGGTATTGAGCTGCGTCCGTTTTGACTGGCACCTGACCTTAGGGTACATGTTAGCATGGTTCAGAAAAACCGTATAAAAAAAGGTTTAATTCTTAATAAAATACACCCACATCTTACACCATCCACTAACCCAACCATCCATAAAGAAATATCACTTTACAGTTAAATATAATCGCCATTAGAAAATCTAAAATGGCACCTTTAAAGTTAATCGAGATAGCGTATCTCCGTTTTCACTTTCCCACGGACCTGTGTCCGGTCCTTCGCTCATTTTGATTGAAACTCCGATTAGCTATGAGGGGTGTTACGCGCTTATTCAGGTTGGCTCATTCAATTCCGCTGTATTTTTAAATGACAAAGCTGGCTGCAAGTAATTTCTACACATAGAATATGGGCTATTTGCTTCTTTCGATAATGCTATTTTTTCTTTGCAAACAGAGTCAACCATTTAAAATGGCACTTTACAAGTTAAACACTGCAGAATTCGATTTCTGGTGGATTTTTCACATAGATATTATATTTTATTTCTTACTACACCAATTTAATAAAGGTGAAGGATTTGTTTGAACGTGCTAATCTACCCTGCCTTAACCTAGCACTCGTTTTTGAAAGAAAAAATCTAATCCTTTGTTAGCCCAATTCTTAAGGGAGGTTATAGGCTATTTTTAACATCACACTGCAATTTCAAACCGAGCAAAAACTGAAATGAGACTATGGCCGAATCATGCCAAACGCAAACAAGACGTATAACACCCCTTTTTTTTTGGCGGGTGGAAAATCATCGAATACCCCTCCCGCTCTTGGGCAGAGCGAAAGGGAGTGTCAGACTTCCACTGACTAAAAACCACCCATGTTCCTTCTTCGCCCTCTATGTCGAGGCCGCGATAACTAGTGTACAACCCGCGGCCCACGTATAACACCCCTGTAGTTCCACATAAGCGACCTTACCTGCCCTCCACAAGGTGAAATACTTTGACTCCGACATTGCAGTGCATGTGAGCTTTTTATTATTCCGACACGTCCACATGTCACCTTGTAAATACGATTTGTAATCGATATCGAATTCGACACCTAATCATAATGCAGGTGCTGGATAAGGCTATAAGGCGTCACCTCGGATATGCCTTGGGGCATTCCTTTAGGCACTAAAAGTATTTTTGTCGGAATGTCTTGTCACGGTTCCTGTTGGCAAGCGAATGCTCCATACAGTAATATTTCTTCGCGATAATCATGCAATGTTCTAGGACAAAAAATAGTAAAAAAACAGAAATATGAACGACAGACGTAGTGTGACATCTAAACATCTATCATTCCGGACTAGGCCCACGAGGTGAATGTAGCCTACAGCAGCTGAGACATAGCCTCCTTTCTGTGGGGAAGAGTCCCCACAGAACGGAGGCTATGTCTCAGCTGCTCAAATTAATTGTATCGCTCAATGTGTAAGAAACAAATGTTATATCTGAATCTAGAATTCTAGACCACACAATAATTCCACCGCAAGCGTAAATTTAGCAATCAACCAAAATCTATTAATCACTGTATTGAAAGATTCTGATTACAAAATTCGTTTTAGCTGAGTCCTTATTTAGATGAACTGCCTCAATAACGTCCACACCAAGTTTAAATGTATGAAGTATAGCATGTTGGCACATAGGTAAACGAATCTGTCTGACATTGAGTTAATCAGGTACATTGTTGTTATTAAGGTCAACCTTTGGCTGTCGATCGTGGGCCGTTTGATAAATTGTCTGATCAACGTTGAACAGTTGTACGTAGGTCGGAAGTCCTAAATAAGAACTATTCAACAAAACCCGAACAACAGAACCTGACGCCACAGGAGGTCTTGGGTTGAATTGCCAGGTCGGGCAAAGTGTTATTGGGTTTTTTTTAAGTAACAATAGTGTGAAACAATAGGGTATCGGACAAAAAAAAACTAATAAGTCTGTCAGATAGATTTCCAAAAAATGTTGAACACATATTTTTTCTTTTTGCACATAACCAAAAAATGCTTCGAAAACTAAAACTCGTGAACTTCTCGAAAACGTCATATATCAGTACATTTTTTTACCTACAAATGACGCGACGCGGCTTTGACGCGTTTTATCTTCGTCAATATTATTATTAATTTGATGAAACAAAAAACACGTATCCAATATTTTTCGATAATCTAACTGACGGACTAATTAGAATCATATTTTTTTGACTCAGTCCGATCCTCTATTAGGAAAAATGGCAATGCCTTTTATTTTGGTACTTTTTTACAGACGTATAAGTCAAACATTATGTAGCAATCTTTCCTTTGAGAAAGCTTTCGGTTTCAGATTGAAAATATTTTTCAGAATTAATACTGATTTGTCCGAGTTTGCGTCTAATTTTGATTATTTTCAGCACCATTTGATTGAATTTCTTTTACAAATTCTGTTATACATATACAGAATTTGTTGGTCAAAACAATAAATAATCCTTTGTATATAAAATGCCATTCACATTGATTAGAAGTTAGAGCTACTTCCAAGAAACTTAGATTGGTTTTAAGGAACATGACAACTTCTTATAGGTTCATAATTATCTCTGTTTTTGTTGTTATAATGATGAAGCAAATGTCCTACAACTTTAAACCACACAATGTAATATAAAATGAAAATAAAATAAAAGGAAAACATGTTACAACTGAAAATCACACACATTACTATAATTATTATAATTTTTTCTATTTTTTTTACTTTTTAATTCATATTTTTTATTTTTTGTTTTATTTTTGAAAGCTCCCATTTTGTTTTTTGTTTCTTTCTGTTCATTATCCCCTTTCTCCCATAGAGCTGCAGTACGGTGCGCTACTCGAAGGGTGCGGGGGGGAGTTGCCGTCGCTGAGCGCATGCGCACCCCACCCCCCGCACCTCGACAAGGCAACACGCAAGCAACAGAAGGATGCGCGCGCGCAACAAGACAAAATCGCACAAGTTAACATACACTTACACGGTATTTGTTTCGTTTTTTTTTTATTTTATTTTTCTGTTTTGTTCTGAAATTTATTATTGGTTTATTTTTGATACAACATCAAATTTTATTCGCTAGCGAAGCTCCGTAAACGTTATGGGTTGAAAATGGGAAATTTTATCTAAGCAACATTTTTTTTAAATAACTGACTAGAGAACACTTTTTTTTTGGTTTCATCATATTTTAACCAGTCTTACCAAAGGGTATAGAATTACCCAGTACTAAGTGGTTTGTGGAGGTGTTCGCTTGCCTATTAAATTTGACCTTATTTGATTTATATCTTATGTATCTACTGTTTGAAACTTAAGGTTCAGTCAAACTTGCACGGACAAATTTAGGACGTGCCTAAAAAGACTAGACTCTGAGAGATAATGTACTAAAATATCTGTCGGTGTCCGGATGTCTGCTGCCAGTCCCCACTGGTTTGAGTGAACCTTTATACACATATGTGTTAAACATATTATTGTTTTGTTTTAATTATCAGTTTACTTTCTTATTTTCTACATTATAAAGCATACCTAATTACACTTTGCAATTGTAGGTACATGCGTCTATTACAAATCATCTATTTTTAAACCTCTTTGTTTCACGACTGCAATATTGAGATCATTATTTTAATATCATCATCATCATTAATTCTTCTATCTAATTACCTGAAATCTTCAACATTCTCCAATCGATACTAACATAAAAATTTTCTTCCGTCGTGTCATGTACATATTTCAACTACAGTACTTGAACGGTTATTTTACACTTTGACATTCCATCACTGTCAAATCTCAGGTGATCTGTATTTCCTTTTCAATATGGTTGAAGTTGGGTTGTTGTTTTTGAAAGTCTATCAAAATCAAAGCGGTCTTCTTTGTCTTCACTACATAAAGGGTTTTATATTTTATAGGTTGAACTGTGAAATTACTGTTTAGGATTTCCTATAACAAAAATGCTGCTACTTCTTCCACTGATTATATATTAAGTCATCACTTTACTAGTAGTTCTTTAAAGTGAATCTTAGTTCTGTTTGTTACAGCTCTGTTTGCGGCCGTGGAACATGGCTACCTCGACAAGGCGCGGAACATTCTGGAGTCAACCGACGTCGATGTCAACAGGTAGGTTTGTCATCATTTGCGTTTAATGTATCCAGTTTTGTTTAAGAAGTATGTAGGTTTTATTTGAAAAGTCTACTTTACAAAAAAAAAAACAAGTTCAGTTTACATTACCTACAACTTTTAAAAATCTTTTACCTTTTCTATAGTCTATAATACTACTAATTCTGAAATAAAAATATACACCACCATAAAGCTGAAATTCCTTTTAGTTGAATGTGACATCTATTGCAAGCAAAAGTTTGAATTTGTGGAATAGACCGTTTATAGTTCAAATTGTATTAATAACGATAAAGTCTTGTTACTACAGAGTCTAACTGCTACTGCGCCATAAAGCTATTACTGCCAAGTTATGAATACAGAATACTGTTATCACACTCGTAATACTGTTTCTGAGATTTCATAAATTGACGTGTATTGCTACACGTCCATTGATAAATTTCAAATGATTCACTCAAAAAACCTAATCCTAGATTATTGATAAAACAAATCAAATCACAGTCATCCACTCAAAATATTGTAAAATCAAACACTCGTACATGATATTCTTTGGAAAACCCGTTGATTCTAACACAGCATCACTCATCTTAGATAACAATATCGATAAAACCATTTCAAATTCAAATCGAGTTACAGTTCCAAACGAAACTTTATACAAAATAAATTTTGCGACGAAACTGTTACCTACCGTATATCGAAGAATAACAACAATACTCAAAGAGTATACTCGTAGTTGAGAAGACGGAACTACGACTTACGATCAATGCTGTAAACAAAACGCATCCGCTGGGATTTATCGCCCGTCCAACTGTTACTCGTGCTAAAGTAACAGTTCTTGAACACAAACACCTGGATTTGTGTGACGGAAACAAACGATGCAACTGTTTATACGTTTAGACACCAACCTTTGTCTTAGAGGATCTTTCTTTCGGTTTATTGGAGAGTTTGAAGCTGTTGTGTTGACGGCGGAGGTCGATGAATTTTCTACTTAAGTACCTGTCCACAATAGTGCAATAGTTAACAGATATTCCTAAATTACACGTTTAGATATTTTTACAAAAAAAAACAATGTTTTTTTCATTACTTACTCTTACTCTGAAAGTAGGTCATAACATGCCTGCGGAGCGGGTTGAAAGTACTACTTTTCAGCCTTAGGGAGAATCGCTTTCAACTGACAGCTGTCAAATTATAAAAAAAAAACTTAGTCTATTTTCACATTTTTACTGAACAAATTTCCAACTTTTTATACAGCCACTCAATTACAGCGCGATTTAAAACTAAAATAACAAAGTTAGCTTTTGAATATAATTATATTATGACTTTAATATAATTTTGGTTTAACTATTTCTCTAAAATAACATAGATTTCGACAAAATCTTTGCCATTTTTTTAATAATGAACATGTAAAATACTGGCTGTATAGCTCGACGACCAGAGGGGAAAAAACAAAATAAGCGGAAATGCGACAACATTTGATCAACACTAATTTTTTCTTTAGTTAATAATTTTATTATGTTCTTATTTTCCTCGTATTCGTAATGAAAAGCACAGTCTTTACCTCGGGTAAATTACTTATTTAGTCCCTCGAACTATTTACGGGTTTTATTTATTGACGAACTAGTTACGGGCGCCAAACCCCGTCTCGGGACTAAATAAATAATTTTCACCCCTTGGATAACAATGTACTATTCTACATATTTATGGTTCTAGACCCAGGTGGTTTGGTTTGGTAGTGGGTGGTCTGTCATATAATTTGCTTTTCTAGCTTTTTCGCTTTTCTTTTCTCTATGACTTTATTAAATAATGTTCTTCAGCAATTTAGCGACGATCTAACGACATAGGCGGTTTCACTTACCGAGCATAAACTTAATAAATGAAAGTAGCAACTTCTCCATGATATTGTTAAACAAAGCGCTCTTTCTGAGGGCACTTAACAAAAGTTAATCATGATATCCTTTTGCCTCAGAGGCATTAACTTGTTAGGAACATGTACTTAGATACACCCAGTTTAGAGTTACGTAAATGTAATGAAATTGACCTTTGAAATTTGTTTTAGAAAACCCCTTTTTGCGACCGAAACTATATCATTATTTGTATGGATAACATGAAGTAAATTTTCCTTTTGTAACTTGATCATATAGTTTGAATTCGGACGGTCTCGTTACGCCCACGCAACGGCTGACCATCTTTTAGGTTCAAATCCCAAATCAAACCATAAGTGCTATATTGAATCTTCCCATACGGAATTTCTCAGCTACACTTTAGAAGTTCGCAGCACCCCTTTGCCTCGGAAAATGCATTGAGCCGTTGATTCTGCACCTGATCTTTCTTCACTCCGCCTATGTCGAATTTCCGTCCCTGAATAATCGCGTGAGTCTGAGAAAACAGAGTGCATATGTGTTTGCGCACACACTAATAAGTATTTCTTGTGTCGATGGCTATAGTTTCTGTGATTTGACGCCATTACTGAATACGGATAGGACTAAAATGTTTCCATATACGTAGCAGCTAATACTTACCTTTCTTTTTAGCCTCAATGCAGATGGCCTGTCACCTCTCGATGTGGCAGTCCTTGCCACAAACAGACAACTTGCTAAAATGCTCATGGAATTTGGCGCCAAAGAAGGAACACAATGTAAGTTAAACATTTATATTTAATTCTCCGTTGTTATCTTAAACAAATGGTTTGTTTTCAATGTTGCTGAATCTTGCAAAACAAGAAGCTGTCTTATTTGCGCAGGTATTTGCTGTTAAATACCCGGTATTGTTTGTGTTTTTGGCTATAGGAATTCAATTATTTTTAACCGACTTCTGAAAAAGGATTGTGATTTGTTTTTAAAAGAGCTCGCGCGGTGGTCCCATATAAATTTTATTATTTTTGCCTGGGTGCTATATGAGTTTTCCTCTATACCATTTCTTATAGGTCGTCTATGTTGATGAAATGCTAATAACTTCTAGATACAATGTAAAATGAATTCTAGATAATTAGCGTTACCGTTTGGACCTTAAAACAAACTTTGACCTCTGAGTTTGATTCGGATATTTCTTCTCAAGAGAAGTCAGTTACGAAAAACCGGCCCCATCTAGTTTTAAAAAAGTAACATGTAAAAGTATTTGTAAAAACCTATTTGTAAAATAATCATCATTTATCATTTAAATGCTTTTCGACTTTTTTACCTCTTTTTTTTTTTTGGCGGGTGTAAAATCATCGAATAACCCCTTCCGCTCTTGGGCAGAGCGAAAGGGAGTGTCAGACTTCTACTAACTAAAAACCACCCATGTTCCTTCTTCGCCCTCTATGTCGAGGCCGCGATAACCTGTGGACAACCCGCGGCCCCGACGGGCGTCGGCCCTTTCGGGCCCCTCCCATGTTGCTGACATCTCTTTGAGGCGCGCGTGGAACACGAACGCGCCGTCGACACGGCCTGTTTTCGTCGTGAGACGGACGGACGGCGAGTTAGCCCATCACTCACCGTCCACAGGCCCGCGTCTACGGTGGCCGGAGGTCATCGCGGGACCCCCGACGCCCGGAGCGCCTCCCGCGGCGGCTGGGACGAGAGGTCCTCTCCCTCTCGCGTTCCGCCGCCTCCCTCGGACTTTTTTTACCTCTGACTTCTGAAAATAAAGTTATTTTTCACTTTTTTAATGTTATATTTTTATGACTTGGTTATTTTATTAGTCGGAAGGATGGGCTGCGGGATGTTGTAAGAGATACCGCGGCCTTGACATATAGGGCTAAGAAGGAACATGGGTGGTTTTTAGTCAGTAGGAGCCTGACTCTGCCCAAGAGCGGGAAGGGTTATTTGATGATTTCCCCCCCCCCCCCCCACCCCAAAAAAAAAGGATGGCTTTCATTTTAATAGTGTCAATAGCCGATTTGGAAGGTACTAATCGATCATCAAAACACGTGTATCGCTTCCAAATTTACTTTTAGGTACTGCAGACCGCAGGCTGCTGATCAAATCAGATTCTGTTCAAGTAGAGTGTTCTCGCAGTTGGAATTATCTGATAACGGGCATTGTGTTGTGATAACCTTGCTTTTGAACCTTTTTATTTGATGTTTGTCATTTTTGTTTATTAGTTTCGGCTTCTTGCGATTACTTTTATAACTTTCTTCCCTTCGGCAGTGTTTAGTTAAGCAAGTAGATTCTTGTCAAATATTGCATATTAAAAAACATAACAACATCACTGGGGTTTTCCATCAGGAAATTCCCAGTCTAGACTTGTGCCAGGTTGATGGGAATAGGGTCGCCCCTATTACATGGTACTTAAGCATAACTGGCGAAATGTGGGTGTACTATTCGGACCATCTGTGCCTAACCCTGCGGGGATTACAGGCGTTATGTTATGTTATGTAACAACATCACACCTGTAATTCTAGAATGGTTAGGCAGAGATACTCCGCAGCACACTTACATGCCGCCATAAGTTTAAATTCAACGTAATTAGTATGAGCCGATTGCCATAAACCCAGACTTCGGGTAAGAACAGACTTTTTGTGATTAAAAGACGGACGTGAATTCTAAATAAGACTTCTTTATTTCAAAGAAGAAATCAGCATCAATAACAAAACAATTACATTGGCGAACAATCATTCTACATGGTGTTAGGTTAAACGAGGGACGTATTGAAGGAGTGTGTTCAGTATTCGATTCTCGTCCTAAATATAACCTTAATTTGTGACGTAGTTGAGCCATGGTCCCACACGCTCTCCAGATCCCACTTTATTAGAACTTCACTTTTTGCCATTGTCTTAGGGCAGTTTTAAAATATGAACGGAAAAAGGATTGTACCTAAAATTCATTGATCCGGGCACATTTTTAGTGACAAACGCAAGGGTTGCGAGACTTTTTCGAAGTGTTTGGTATGGTTCTGTCTGTTTTATTTTTGTTTATATTTTTATTACTTTCATGACGTAAGCATAGCAGGTTTCAATATGTCCCTCGTTCAAACTAACTTACTGTATAATATGCTCCACATTTTTCACAAAAATCTGAATATGAATATCATATAACCGTACCCTACAAGAGCATCCAAGTTAATGCACAATAAACAGATCCCTCCACTGACTTCATGTATTTTCAATTTATGAAACTATCATAAGTAAATAGTTGTTCCTCTTTCTTTTCTGTCTGGAACACTCGCTATCACCGAACTCCGTAAAATTATGGATTATTATTATTCCGCTGTCATTTCATCTCATATTTTCAAGCCCTCAGGTATTTTTATAATTTACATTCCCGACGTACGCAGGGAAATATAGGGGCTTCAAGAAATGTGCTTTGGTGCAAAGAATAATGTTGAAAGAGAATTTTTTACGGGATCCTGTGCGTAGACGTGAATCTGACGGAATAAAATGGAAATTCAAGGAGTTTTTTTGCTGTAACGAAACTCAGTCGAAGCAATTTCACATCGTCGAAAATTTTAGGAAATCCATACTATCCATATTATTTTGGTAATAATTGCCCGGGACTTGTGATAATTGCGATAGTTCGCAAAATTGTGATTGCTCGGCTAACATGCATGATAATTATATAATAAAATGTATAGCTTATAGCAGCCACCAATAATGTAGCTAATTCTACCGGAATAACAAGTATAAGCTCTATTCGTCACGCGAATAGAGCTTATACTTGTTATTCCGGTAGAATATTCCCCTGGGATAAACCCTTCCACAATTCAAGCGTGCATATCCGCGGACAAAATCGAATAGCAACCTGAAACACGCACATAAAACACAGTTATTGAGTTAAAAAGTAAACCGTAACACAGAGAAATGGTTCATAACATGGAAACATGACTAAACGGACGCAACGAGTACACACACACACAAACAAGCCTGAAATACATGTAAATGTCACCGAAACATAATAACGACGGAACTGCAAAATGCTAATGCAGTTTACTAGTAATTACATATGCTGATGTCGGTCGCCATGTGCGTGGAAACTCGTTGGTAAATAAATGGTGATTTCATGGAAGTAGAATGATAGTAAACAGTTCCTGTTAGTACATTTAGCAGATCGTTATTTAGGAAGAGTTAGGCATTTTAAAGTCGAAATCCACCCATTGCTTACCCATTGCGCCAACCGTGTCACGACACGGTTGGCGCAATGGGTAAGCAATGGGTGGATTTCGACAATTCGAATGACGATTCGAATTGACATAAGCTACCGAAAAGCTCACGATAATCCTGTAGAAAATCGTAGAAATACGAAGCGGTTTGAAAGCGATCGACACTTGCATTGGCTCTGAGGTCCTCGAGTCTAGAGTGAATACGTTAGATCTAAGCAAGCGTAATAAACACTTCATCAAGCAATAAAGTTCGCTTTCGCTAGCCCGGTATCGCTTCACATCAAGCGAGTTGCGGTAATATGCAAGCCTATTTAGTAAAAGGTTAGTAGAGGAGATATTGACCAAAAAATAGGGTAGTTAACAAAAAAAAAAATTAGTCCGTCATATAGGTTACCAAAAAATATTGGACACGTATTTTTTTTTCATGTAAACAATCAGTGAAGACGATACAGTGCTTTGACAACTCGTATGACATCATACTCAAAGACATTAGTATGGCATATTTTAGCGGTCAGTGACGTCACCAAATCTTTGACGCGTTTTATCTTCGTCAATTTTTATTGATTTGATAAAACAAAAAATACGTATCCAATATTTTTCGATAATCTAACAGGCCGACTAATTAGAATCACATTTTTTTAAGTCAGTAAATATCCCTATTGACCTGATCCCCGAAGGGTTATGCAGGGGTGTATTTAATAATACGCTTACATTTCGCTAGCTATGATTTAAGTTCCATGTAGTTAGGTAATACGCATGCGATTGCCATTAACTGGGCAAAAATCCAGACTCCGTGCCTGCTAATGAGAATGTAATGGAATTAAAACCCATTAACACTTTAATCGACCTAGGAATCCAAACCAGGACCTCGTCGCAGTCGTGCTTACAACCACAACACCAAGGAGGCAACCAAACCCACAAACACTACCTCTAATAATGTTCATACGCGTTTGGCCAAAACACGAAACTATTATGCAAAATTAACTTCCGAGTGTGCAATACGCGTACTCGTAGACCAAACACGAAGTTTTCGTGATACATTACTATTGATTAATAGACTACAAGCCCGCCTCACTATTCCCAAACCACTGTAACTTCTGTAAGCCAGAATCAACAGTGACACCACAAGAAAAGCGCCGAGACAATGAAGCTCGACGAAGTCCCAGAGAAATGATCGACGATCGATTAATAGACTATTAGAACTTCACGCGTGACCCTACGCCCGCTACACCAAGCCATATTTGTACCACCCGGCTAAACCAGCCTTATAGGGTTGTCAACCGGTTCTTAGCAAGTGCTAATTATAAACAAGTGATTATAAACGCATCCGAGATTGTATCTAAAACTGGCTTCGATGATCGTTTTCTTTCGTTTGTTTCTCATGATTTTTTTGTTGGTTGAGAAACATTAAATAAGTCTCGCTCTGGCCATAACGGAAAGTGTCAGACTTGTACTGACTAAAAACCATTAATGTTCCTTCTTGGACTTTTGTGTTCCGTGGCCGCGGATCTCTTTCAAACAGTCCCGCACGGACGCGTCGGCACTTGCAGACCCCTTCTATTTGCTGACATCTTTTTGAGGTGCTCGTGGAACACGAATGCGCCGTCGACACGTTCTGTCATCGTCATAGGACGGACGCAAATGGAAGTCGTTCCTTCAATTTGCTGACATGTATTTGAGGCATGCGTGGGACACATTTGCACCTGCGTCAGGTGGAAGGTAAGGGGGTTTTTATCTCACCTATCTTCGATAATTTCGTTCTTTTGTTTCTCATGTTCTATAATAAATGGAAGACATCTCGTTTTGATACGATCTTCAGTCGCGTCTGGCGTATAAAAGGCAATCGAATGCTTGGAATAAGATTTGTAACTATGATACTAAATTCGATCAATCTTGTTTGAATTAAGTGTTTATCTTCGAGCCGGCTGACGTCAATGTACTTATTACAGCATAAAGAGAAAATTGAGAAATAATTCTAAAACCACATTACATGAATATTTCATGTTCTTTGGCGTAATTTCGTATTTAATACTGAAATTTATTTGCCATCGTTTCTGTCAGCGTAAACATCTCAGAGTATTTTTTAACTTCACTTGCAGTGAGTGGTTCAAAGTGAATGTTGCAGTAACTTCGAACTTCAAACAGTGCGGGCGTACAGTAAAACAAATCTACCCCTTTGCAACCGGGAGTAAAAAAACTCGCATAGATCAGTAAAAACTTAGTTATCGTTTGGAAAGTGTTAAGAGACCCTGGAAAAAATACTGAAAAAAATCTCACGCAAGCTGGTCTTCAGCAATCAGACCCTCACATACGTGAGGTTCAGGAATAATTTGCAAGTCGCACGATCGTGAGTATATGTAAATAATCAATGATTAAGAACGAATTAATGAAATAAATATTATCAATTAAAATAAAATATGAATATTTCAGTTTTCTTACAACTTTAATCAGTCTTTATTACAAAATAAACTATATGAGTATTTATAAAATCACGAGTAACAAATGAGATCTTCTTAATTTTTTAAATTAGAACAAAAATAAACTATGTTACTTCTTAATAATCAACAAAATCTTAATTTTTAGTCACTACAATCAATGAGATCGACATAATTATTGTGTACACAAATGATATGTTTTACAACAATTTTTATCACGAGATAAACATAGATAGACGTCGCATTTTTCACACCTAATTTTTGAACGACTGCTGCAAGTTTCCAACCTACAGGTCCTTGGCGCTTTTATGTCATCGCTGGTTGGAAAATGCTCATATCCATCATATCGTTTCTCTGCCGACGGTCTGATTGCTGGTCTATATATTTTATAGTCTCGACGCGGAGCTGTTGACTGATCTTCATCTTCACTATCCCTTCGAGCTCTACTTGGTGTAGAAGATAAAGCATCCGCCACATCCAAGCGAAAATCCAGTAAAGGCTTTGTGTCTTTCCTTGCATGATTATTACTGTGGCAGTCGATTCTATACAGCCTCCAAGAGTTTGCCAGCGCGAGGTCAAAAAAATGCGTCAATACTTTTAGGGTCCATTTTTTGGTTTTAATAAATGTTCGATAATACTCCATTTGTTGATCCAGTACATCTACTCCTCCCATGTGTTGGTTATAATTTTTTACAATTATTGGAGCAGTTACGTCGACGTACCGTTTCATAGTTTTATCCCACCTTTTTACGAGAGTGGTTGCACCGGAGCCAGTACAGTTTGATGCGAGTAATACGGATTTATTATCTTTCCACTTTACGATGGTAGTAGGTTCACAAACAAATTGTTGGCTTTCTCCACGAGTCATTTGAACATCCGTTTTAAATTTTATTGTAGCTCGGTCAGGGATACGATTTAACATTATTGTCCCTGTAGAATGCAGATTTAACTTGTTCATTTCTTCAATTAAAGGTACTGTGGTGAAATATCTATCGTGATACACACAGCTACCAGGGGGAATACTTTTAGATAAATGTAGGATTACCGAAGGACCGAGGCCGAGATTCGTATCACCAAACATCGTCCTTGCACCTTTGTATATGTCGAAATCCAACATCAATCCCTCACTAGTTGTCAGGACGAAGTTTTTAAACCCTACAGGCCTCGGTTTGTTTTTCACTACCTGACGTAGTTGACAGCGGCCTGTAAATGGTATCATCTGCTCATCGATTGAGTAAAATCCCGGCACCCTTTCTAATTTATTACAAGCACGTTTAATTTGATCGATCATGGGTTGAACCTTCCATAGTGGATTACCAATTTCAGTTGGAGGTGGAGAATCTGAATCAACTACGTGTAGTGCATTACGAAGGGTTAAAAACCTGTCCCGTGACATTAAACCGCCGATAATTTCCAACCTAGTACCAGCCCTCCAATACATAGGCAGTCGGGGATAAGGAAGACATCCCATGAGTATTTGTATTGCAATAAGCTTCGCGATCTCACTGCTTGTACTTTTCAATTCACGGCCTGTAGTACGTAAGTAATATAAGTTAGTACAGTGTGATATCCTTTCTATGAACTCGTTATCTATGTAGTCACGAAAGTACTCGATGGGACGCCTTACTGGTTTTGTAGGCAATGGAAGATAGTTGTGCAGTTTATCTACAAATGGAACCTGCTTCCATATTCGTTTCCTAATACTTGGTGTTGATGCCGATCTTTGTCCTTGAGAACGTGATGCTGTCACTGTTCTTCTTCCCTGAATACTGGTGGTTGATCTCGAACGTTCAGAGGATAAATTTACTGACCTTAGTCGATGTAAAGGACGACGAGACGTAGATGATAACGATGGGCAAGGCGACTGCATTGTTGATGGAGATTCAGTCGTTGTTGGAGGAGGATGTTGCGTCATTAATGAAGCAGAAGATTGCGGTATCGATGTAGACGGAGGCTGCATCACTGGTGAACATATCAATGGTGATAATTGGTGACTAATTTCTTCATCTTCATTAGGAATATCACCATCGGAGAGATCTTCGCATGCCAATTGATCAAACAGATTATTTGGTTCAAAATCCAAGTCATCGTCGCTAAAATCTTCAATCTCCGATAGATTTCCGTCCAACAATTGTTCAAATATTGCATCATCCGTAATTCGAGCCCCTAATACAAAAGAAAAAGCAATTTTAATACCAGATAGAATCAAAATAACAAATAAAACACAAAACAACGAAATGTTATAATATCACGTCCTACGACCGATGTTGCATGATCGTGCGTGTTTAATTTTGACGATAAATAATTACGAAACTAATACTTTCATTTGCAAAAACTTGATGACTATATCTACAGAAACTCGTATTTAATCAAAAAACATCAAATAAATATGAATAATACAATAGAACTACTAAAAATTGATCTACTTACGTGCGGAGGCGCCGGGATTAAAAGACGCAGCCATCCCTCATGCGGGTTTCAACGAACTGGCAGGACGAAACGTGTGCGCAAAGTGCAAAACTATTTTTTGTCTCATTCTTAGATAGTGTCACGATAGATCGACGCCGGTTGCGTCCGCTAAAGTCGTTTACAAATTTGCTTAGAATTTTGTAAAGTCGAAACTCACGATCGTTTTAACTCGGTTGGAAATGGCTACGTGTACCGTTTCCATTGCTAATGGAGTTATACCATACGCCAAAAGGTTTACCGATCTAGCAGCCTCACAGACTAGGTTAAAATGACTCATAAAATCTCTTCCTCATAATCTGCGATGCAAGTGGGCCTTTTTTTAACGATTGGAAATAATAAAATTACTCCTCCCGCATCCGTCTATCTCCTAATGCCTTATTCCATGCAAGTGGGCCATAATGTCTTATTACACTTCCTATACCAAGTACACATACCGGATGATATTCGTCAGTCATAATCTGACCGCTTGGCAGCCCTGTCCCGCACAGCCCGGCTGTCTCGCCTGACAAACCAGCTACTGTGACGTCGCGTGACGAGACACGGCCGTATTCCACAGTTATGTCACGAAATGTCAACTACAATGTGCCTTTAACCGCATTTATTTGGAAATTTTGACCTTAATAGTGGAGTTTTAAGGTCCTAAATATACCTGTTAGTATTGTTATGAGAGCTTTTTGGAACGTCATGTTAGGGGTAGATATTTTGTGAACGTGTTCTTAAAATGAGGACGTCTTATTGGATTTAAATTGATGAAGAATTTAGAACTGATTCTACTTACAACAAGTTATGAATTCCATGGCATCGGACCTCATTGTTTTAAAACGAAACTTGTTTAATATAAGGTATTAATTTCCATTTACTGAATAAACAAACTAAAGTCTTTGATCTCAACTTAAACTGTACTGTGTAAAATCTCGCTGCTCTCCGAATTTCCTATTCAAGACCTTCAGCTTCTATTTTGCAAAACCTTATAGCTAATACAAGTGACATTCCTGTCAAAGACTTGCGTGACATAAGCTTCACAGATTAATGTCAGTCATTATCATCATTATTCCCCTGCCCTTACCCTCAATTTATTTGGGTTCGGCGCAACACGTGTTAATAAATTTTTCCATACTGCTCTATTTCTCGTCATGTCAGCAGTCACCTCCTCTCTAACCATATCATCCTTCACACAATCCATCCAGCGTTTATTTGGTCTTCCTAATGTTGATGATATCAGTTCACACATTCTATATTTTCATCGTTATCGCTGATTGTGTCGCTTTGTGTAGGCCATGTGGTATTTCAGGATTTTTATCCAGGCAGATCTAGTGCTTATCACCCAATAATTCCCTTTCAATTTCCATAGATCATCGGTCACAATAGCCGTCACTATCTCTCGTTTATCTCAGTCGATTACTCTATTGTTTTTATATTGTGGGCGTGATTTGTTTTTCTACATAGTAATTTGTAGATAGTGTTACGTTGACGTAAAATCTGCCAAATGTCTTCGTACGTCAGACGTTAGATGATTGGTTATCAATTCTTGTGATCTGATTTTTGTGTCTTGATAAGATTTGAAAAGAATAGAGACGAAGCAGATCTTTACATTGGCCTTAAAATCTAATCTTCTAGTTTAGTAACTAATCTTCTTTTAAAATCGGAATCTTTTGGCGCTTAAAAAAACAAACAGCAGTTGTCAGGTACAAAACTAATTTATCCTTCTTCGCGTTTAAATATCAAATCAAATCAAATCAAATCAAAATCATTTATGGCCAGTTACAGGCTCTTTTGAATAGTCGAACAAATACTAAATTTTAATAAGCTAATAATAGGGAAACAGGAGAAATCGAAACAATCAGCCATCCGACATTTCCTATAACAAAGCCATGTACAGTCATTGACATACATGTGTATTTACGGCGCAAACGACACATCGCAAAGCTTCCCTCACATGTCAATACCACTTTTTATTTACGAACGAGAGATAGGAAATAGGAAAGAACAAAAAAGTAATACAAATACCCGGCAGTCCGGGTACACGGTCGTATTGCCGCGGGTGAAAGACGGCATAGCCGAAGAATATCCGAAGTTTATCGATCTGTGTACAAGTGACCCGTAGCTTTGAGACCCGAAGTGGAAGATGCTCTGCTAAGTCTGATAAGCCGCTGAAAGAGTTTGAAGATTTTGTAGGGAACTTAAAGCTTTTGATGTATTTTCAGTCTTAGCCCCATTTTCGTTATTCAGCACTCCTGCCATTTTTGATCAAGATCTTGCAAAGACAAGATAGATCGATGTAACATCAGGACGATTTGGAAGAAACTGAAAACAACTGCCTCGTCGGTCTAAAGGCGACTGCATGAGGGCCTAGTTTCGATTCGAGAGTCAAACAAAGTGTTATTGAGTTTTTCCATCAGAAAATTCTTCAATAGTACCACGGAGTCTGTATTTGAGCCCGGTTGATGTTTATAGGGTCGCCCCCTGATGGACGCTGGATTTTAACATGACTGGCGTAATGTGGGTGTACGGTAGCATACACCTCTGGGATAACAGGCATGATGTTATGATGTTATTTGACAGAGTATAAACAGGTTCAGCAATTAAAACGAAAGTGAGGTGTCCAATAAAAAATCGACTCCCTAAAAACCAGTTTGTCATTGCCAACAGACATCTCAGCTTGTTAGCTGCAAAACCCTTGAGCAATGAATATCGGGACTGCGCCGTAAATTGGGAGGATTGCCAGAAAAAACACGAAAGGTTTCCAAACCCAACATGTTTTCCAGCCAATACAAAAATGCATTGCATGATATTGGTTTTGCAGGCGTCGATGCGCGATAGTACCCTTGCTGTGTGTAACTTCAATATATTATTTCGAATGGGATTTGCTTTTGAAATATATGGAACGAAATATTTGCAGTGACGAAATAATGGAGGAATAATATTCAGCGGTTCCTTTTGTTGGATAGAGAAAGCTATTTGGAAAACAGGACATTTTTTGTTCGCATTACTCCGATTTATGCGTACTTACCTACCAACTTTTATGCGTAGCGTAAGCGTATGATAATGCACTTAGGAGAGTGCTCTAAGAGAAACTATTTAAGACAATAAAAACACTGATAATAGGTGCTTCAATTTGTTACACAAAGTTAGTTCCATACACTTTATTGATTACTATGTATCTTAGACCAAATAAAAAGTATAGACGGAACTCTGCGAACAGCAAAGTGAGGCCGGTCAAACTACGCCTCGCATACACGCACACACGTCTCAGACTAAATAAAAAGTTTAAGACCAAGGCGTAGTTTATGTTGTACGTATGTTCGTGTATTGTGTATGTACACGGCGAGGCGTAGTTTGACCGGCCTCACTTTGCTGTTCGCAGAGTTCCGTCTTTACTTTTTACTTGGTCTGAGCCACATAGTAATCAATAAAGTGTACATTATTTTCAAACTACAAATATTATATCTTAAATAAAAATAATAGTATATATAGACATAACAGCATTAATATCACACTTCGCAACGTTTTGAAGCAATTTTTGCGAACCTCCAGTATATACAATTTCATTTCCATTTTTGAAAATTACCATTTAAAGTAAGTCATATCACAAAGTAGCAATCGTTGTTTGACGAGAATTTCGTTTAATCTTTGCCAAGTGTGTATTATTGCTCGTGGCTCGTGAGAAAATCAGGGCGTCATTCGTCCACATTGGTGACAGTAAGAAAATTGCCTAGAAGGTTGACAGCATTGCCGTGTTGCATACTACTCGTAAATAGCTTAAACTTGATGCAATGTGGTTTTCTGTAGACGGTTTACAATCACAGAATGCTCTTTAACTGGTTGTTTGATGACTTTTTGCTGATACGAAGATCTCAAAAGCTCTGTATCCTTGTCCTCCTAACATTTTATACTGTATAGTTTACAACTTGAATTTGTCTTATAATACCATAGTTAACAGTGCCGACCCCTCTAAGTATAGCGAATTACTTTTTTCAACAATTCCCACTTAATTGAAACTTTACTATCAGCGTTAACGATTATGCAAACGACAAAAAGCTGCCGAAAAGTTTTGATCAATCCTGATATGTAATGTTTATTAGAACATAATGGATTAAAAAAAATGGAGGCGTGCTTTAAAGTCCGTTAAAAAAACATCTGATGCACACAAGTTATGTAACATGCAACATAGAAAAAAAAAATACAGTTAAAAGAATCCAGAAGAAAAAGTAGCCGTGGGTGCCAAATTAGGCACAACCTGTATGTTGGCTGCCACAGCCAGTGGTTTTATTTTATTTGTATAATATTACGTATTTATGTTTTGGGACGTGCTAGTGTCATTAACCCGTAGCTAAGGTGACTAACCTATTACTAGATTGACTTACTATCACCCAAATATGATTCAAAACAATATCCTTAAATGATGATTCATGTTTTATTTGGTTCTTATTCTTTATCTTGTGGTTCGTGCCATTTTATCTGGTTAAAAACCTTTTCAGAAATATGTATGTCACTTGAAATCCACTCCATCATCATTAGACGCAAAGAAAACAAACTGCAAAACATATATTTATCTTGTATTATGTAATGGGTAAGTAAGGTTTTCTGTTTTTTCGCTGTTGCATTTTTCGAGATAAACTTTGAAGAGGTTAAGGAAAAATGTTAAGCTAAAAATTTGAAGCGAGGCGAATGGTGGAGAGCACTTGCTTATGACTTGGAGATGAAAATTTTGTATACGGTAAATATTTGTGAAATGCTTCATAAAGAGATGGATTTGGTAATTTGAACGGTTCTTGTGAAGTTCTCTTTACGACTTATTTAATTACTAACGCTTTAACATAATAACATTGTAAAACCAAATCATTATAAAAGGTTGGAGAAATGATGGAGTTTTTTATGCCGGTTCTCCTCCGTAACATCAACGACCAACCCGAACCTTTTTGAGACTTGTTTAAACCAACTAGTTAATAAGATTTGATCAAACCATCGATCTTAATTTTCCAAAGCATATAATATGCTAGTGATAGCTAGACAGGTGTCTAATATAGATGAAGTTTTTAACCTTTTTCTGAAGGTTTTTTATTATTTATTAGCATATCCGTATGGATATATAAACCCCCTTTATTATAAATAAAGAATTTAAAAACGGCTTTTCGAAAGCTACCAGTACCATTCCAGCGACAATCAATGTCAAAAACGTTACAAAAATGTTTAATATTCCAGGTGTGTTGACAGGTGGAGACTGAAATTAGAATGCGAACGCTCTTAAAATACCACGTTCGCATTACCTCTGATATTATTGTGGGCCATACACAAATTATTTGTATAATTTTCAGTAGGCACTTAGAAGCTAAACACTTTATATTCACGTTTAACTTCGTAAATGACGGTCTCTTTCCTAACTTATGAATATCTATCAAACTGGGTCGTATACATCACTTCCAGTCGGCCAAACATTGCGTGTCGCTCAACATATTCCACCGATATGCTAAACAGCCAACCTTTACTAGGTTGGCGACGCCTGGCTTCAAGATACTATTCAGTTAAAGGCAGGGTTATCACCGGGGCTAACTAGGGCCAGTGTCTGCCAGGGTAGAATTTGTTCAAAAGAGTTACCGCGGCCCTGAAACGCAAAGGGCATAAGAAGAAACACGGTTGGGTTTTAGTCACTATAGAGTGTGGCACTCGCATCTGCTCCGTTCAAAGCCGGAGGAGTCGTATGATGATTTCATCCTTAAAAAAAAGAGTGTTCTCAACCGGGCCGGGGGGCCGTTTCGTTGAAGGCGGACTATTTGCTATGATCTCCGGTGCAATTGTGAGAAGAGACATTGGGGTGAGTCATTTAGAGTCTGACAGACCCCTTACTTTTTGAAGTGAAAACTTCTTTAGTGATGTTGTGCACTTTTGGGATGGCTGAAACATGTTAAACTCGCGTAATTTTTTTTGTAAAATAAATTGTCATGTTTGTATACGAGAGCGCAATAAATGAATAATGTATTTATCCACATAAATTATTATAGAACTTTTATGCTGGTAAATAAAGCATTTCGTGCGAAATTATTGCCTAACCATTCCAAAACATTTAAAAATGCACTGTTCTAGTTTCCACATCTGCTGGCACTCCCGGAGTGCAACAAACGTTTTTTTTTTTATTTTGGAGGTTGGTAAATCATATTATGACTCACTTCATGTCATGTTCCTTCTCACCCCTTTATGCCTTGGGCCTTAGTATCTCTTTCGAACAATTGGAGTTTCAAGCCGGTTCTTCTCCTTAGGAATCGACCAATGCACCGAACCGTGCCCCTTTTCCGATGTATTATAAGTGCCCATGTAGGCCTATATGAAATAAAAATATTCTGATTTTGATTTGATTAGACATCCGAAAAAAAAAGTTCTCACCCGTGCAATTTTATCCGATCCTGTCTAAGTTTTGGACTTCCCGGAGGCTGGACTCTTTCAACCCCTTATCGTTTTATTTGGACTGTATTCTCTGGAAAGGCTCGATTTTTAAATATGAAGCGTAATAGTGTTTTTTTATCAATTTGTTTGGTCCTGTGTGAGACTAATAAAGACTTTATTTTTTATTTCTTTCTAGAGAATAGGTCCCACAAAAAGACTTAGCAAATATTTTTGCAGGACTTTGAAAGTGCTAACCCTAAGTAAAGGGGAATATTTTACTTTGCAGGCATTTTATATATGATGGAATGGTTCTAAAGCGTCTATAGAAACTTTATAGCCCAGACTCGTGGGAAATACAGCGTAAGTTCAACGACCGATCTGCGTGTAGGGAGGAAAAAAAAGAATTCCGGAGACCATAGGTAGTTGCGTTTTTGCTTCATTATTAATAGTATGATTGTCGGTTGATTAGTCCAATGACGTGTTAGATATTTTTTATTTTCCTTTGAAGTCGATATCCAGCAGTAGACATCTTTTATTCGCTGAAATCAAGTCACATAGTAATTTATAATTTGCGCCAAGTGGTAAAATAAAATTAAAAATAAAATACAGTGCAACTACAAAATTCGACATTGATTGATTGGATGAATCGTGAGTTCACGTTTTAAGTTCAAGACTCGATGTAAGGTTTTATTACATTAAAATGATCCACCTAATATCATAATATGATAATGTATTTGAAAAGGGGTTTCAAAATCATCACATATTTTATCGGGATAGATATACTTTGTTTGTCTATTTTCAAATCTTCGTGGATGATCTTACGAGCATTTACAAAATTCGTTTCAAAACTTTGAAGACTTCTGCGAAGTTTGACAGTTAAAACCTTCAGGTCCTTGCGTAATAGGAACACCCACGTAATGTAATATGGCTCCAAACTTCAATGCTTATATTGTATCAATTTTATTACTCAGAGATTCCAAGTTACAAAAACTTTTTCCAATCATCCGAAAAACCGAAATTGTTCGGACAGAACTGCCAAATAAGTTTTATAATTTCGTTCTGAAGTACCAAACGTATTGTGACGTTTATTTTTCCAGCGAGAAGACTATTAACCCCAGATTCCTGAATGTATGTGTGTATTATCCCCAGAGTCCTGATAAAGCGTGTCAAAGCGCTTTACAGCACCTACCCAAACATAAACATTGATCTTACTCCACGCGCGTTACAAAAATATTGTCACCATTTTTTTAAAAGCAACCATAAAGGGGTCCTTGATCATGAATAATAAGGTCTATAATGCCTTTACTCAGCCTGAAACAAGCGGCTGTAATAGAAGACGCTTAAGTACCTACCTAATCCTTAAGATGCTCTTACCTGGCCTTGGAGAGCTTAGAGAAAGGGATAATAATTTGCTTACAGTAATGGAAAAGGATAATGATGTCATTATTTTGGTGTGTCGTTGCGAAACTGAAAAACTGTGATCAGCACTTAAAGTGAATGGCCCATTCTGATAGATATCCGCTGTCTTTGAAGAACCTACGGATAAGTGGACTCACTATAACTTCTACATGTTTCGGCTGAGAGAACTATTCGCTAATGAAATAGTACTACCGACAGAGCTGACCAGTTTCTGGAATAGGGTAGTTGACAAAAAAATCTAATCAGTCCGTCAGATAGATCTCCAAAAAATTTTGGACACATTTTTCTTTTTTCACGTAAACAAGAAATTTAAGACGATACAGTGCTTCGGAAAGTCGTGTGACGTCACAGTTTGGTACATTTTTTTTACCAGAAATTGGCCATGACTTGATTTTTTTTATTTTTTTTTTATATTTTTTTTACAAAATATAGACCATTTCAAGGAACTAATTTGCTTATTTTATTTTTTTAGGGGTTGTAAATTTTTTTAGGATTTTTTAAATTCGAGGTGCTCTCAATATCACTATGAGGCTGTATGTAGTGCGGTGTTGTGCCACAGACAAATTAAAAAAGAATACAATGTCAATCTAAATCCAGTGACATATCCTTGACAGTTGAGATTGATACAGTGATTCAAGAGGAAGGTTTTTAAGTATAATACATGCATAATATAGTAGAGAAAAACACCTGTGCGAAGCCGGGGCGGGTCGCTAGTATATAATAAGTTCATTGATGACAAGAGATAAACCAATCTTATATAAATCAAAACAATGATATAGAATACTTACATTAGAGCCTTTGCTCCTCGTATTTCCGCTATATTGTGTTGAGTGGACAACATCATATACTCAACAATCATAGCATTATTGACCGTAGGTATGTTACGGGAATCCGCCTTAGTATAATTTAAAGAAGCCATTACAACAATTCACAATATTTCACAAAAACAAACTTCAACAAAGCTGGCTAAACATAACTTACAAAATGTTGACATTGACAGCCTCGCAACCGAATGTTTTTTTTTTCAAGAATGATAGAATGACAAAGGAATGTTCTATTATGCCTAATGTTATATTGTTGGAGGGTCTGAAAGGTCAAATGAAAGTCATTCGTTAAAACACCTATAACTTTTGAAATAGTATGTATTTTTCAAATCTGGTAACAGGCATGAATTCACCTAAGCTAACCCTCGAAATGGTTTTAAGACAGCACTTGAAAAAAAAAATTAGGCATGCCCAATTGACGTCCCACTCATGATCTTTGACACGTTTTATTTTCGTCAATGTTTATTAATTTGATAAAACAAAAAACACTTATCCAATATTTTTTGGTAATCTACCCGACGGATTAAACTGAATCATTTTTTTCTCTCCTACTGAGTTACAAAACAACCAAGCTAGTCTATCTGGTCTATGTCAATATATTCTACTATACCCACTATTCAATGAATGCTTGATTGTTCGTCAAACATTCAAAATTACCATCGCAACTGCGGACATCAATACACCCGCGATCTGTCAACAATCAATTATGCAAGTACGTCAGCAAATTAATCAGTTTTATCCGACCGAACGCGATCGCCATTCAAATGGGGTTCGTTCGCGATTTACCGTGGTAGCTAAACGAAATTGAACAGATTGAGCTGAATACAACATTTGGCATACAAATGATGACGAGGCTTTTATTGTATCGAATCAACTTGCGTTGGCGGGGGTAATTGTTTCGGAGAACGGTCAAAAATTGTGGGACTGTCCGAATGGGATTTCGGTAATGGTTCTGTTTGCGTTTTATAAACCGGATTCGTTTTAGACTTGTGACATGAATAGCGGATATTTTTTCGCAAAAGCGGTGAGACTTTGACTATACACATTTTAGGGTCTCAACTTTATTTAAGTAGAGTTAATTTTTTTTGAGCTAAAAAGTTTTCGCATACTTGCAGCCCTTAACGAAAAGTTTACCGAGACATTCGAATTCGATCTTCTATTTCTAGTATGTAGAGTGTATCAGTATCTATAAGTACTCATAAGTACTTACCGATATCTGACGGTTTTTGTCTTCTATAAACTCGCATTCTTAAAGCAACTTTGTTTGTTACAGTCAAGAACTCTGACGCTTTGGGAACCCACCTCCGGCGGCTGGCTCGCGAGGCTGAATCCAAACTACACGAGGTGACAGGATGTGCCCCTGAGAGGACCTGCAGGGAAGATGCATGCACGAGGTAAAGAGTTATTTTGTTACTAGCAGGATTATTTTAATCTTTTCTATACATAGCTTTAGAAAGAAATTGTTTCGTTTGGTAAAATGATTGAAACGGCAATCTACAAAACGGCTCTTCTTTATAAGTGTCATATTTTCGAGTTATATTGTACCACTCACTGTGTTATAGTTCAACACTATTAAATTCTACCTATTTTATTAATCAACCATTAATTGAATTGTTATTTGCCGATAAATCAAAATCTGTCAAATTAGTCTTAGGCGCCGCGGCGGCTAGAGGTAAGCCTGAAGTAAATTATGACTAATACTTAGTTACTAGTTTGTGTTACTCACTGTTATCAATAAGCACCTACTGCAGTCGGGGTTCAATGGATAATTTATTATTAGTTTCTTACTTAAATATAACGTAACATAACGCCTGTAATGCCTGGAGGGTAAGGCAGAGACGTACCTTAAAGTACGCCCACATTTCGTAAATTATGGTTATGTCCCATATAATAGGGAAAGGCTAGGCTACTGCCATCAACCGGGCACAAATCCAGACTTCGTGGCGGCTACTGAGGAAACCTTGATGGAAAAACCCAATAACCCTTTGCCCAACTATGGAATCTAACCCAGGACCTCATACTTAGCATTTGCAATTGCGACCACTAAGCCAATATGGCTGTATAATTATAGTTTACCCTCCCAAATCTGCAACAAGTGGCAATTTGCTTACCAAATTCATCCTACAAAGGAAGATACGAAAATTGCGCTCCCCCAAACTTGTTTAACTCGTTAATTCTTAAATCAAGTTGATTAATATTCGCTTGCATAACTAAAGGCTTCGGCCCTCTCACTTTCTAGGATTTCCTCTTTGCCCCGGGGGCATATTTGCAGTGATTTGGGTTTCCGGACGGTTATCGTGATGGGCCGAATACATAAATGTATCATGTCGAGTTTTTTGACGAATGTTGTTGTCCCAAGCTGTTATGATAAGACGAAATCACCGAAACGCTTTGACTGTGACCCTCGGGACGACAATTGGGAGGCTTATATTTATCTCTCGCGAGCGCGATTGAGGAGCAAGACGTTCTGAGTTGCATCCCGGGTCTGCCAGCATAGCAGCCACGGAACCTGGGAGGGCCAGGTTGATGGCGATAGGCTTCCACCTATAACATGGAATTTTAGCATAATGTACGAAATGTGGGTTTTTTAAACTTTAAAACAATTAAAAACGCCGTGATTGGTGAAAAGATTTAGACTTGTGATTGAACCAGAATTAGAATCAATCATAATTTATTGGTGCATCAATTGATTTCAGATAAGTGACTTTATTGCTTGTGTCAACTGATGTGTGCCAGGTTAGGTTGCATCAATTGTTTCTTATGTTATGGCCACCAATTCTTAAAGTTCAGTTGATTTGTGTGTGTGTTGAGATGGGTCACTTAGTTTTGTTTTGGTTGGGCAGAGAGATATTTCCACCAGGCTTTTCCACCAGTAATTGTTCAGTAGTAGCCATAGAGTATGTATTTGTGTCCGGTTGATAGCATAAGGCTCGCCCCATAATACATGCGACTTAAACATAACTGGCACAATGTGTAACTATGAGGTGCTCCTAACCCCTAACCCCGGAATTACAGGCATGGCAATTAAGTGTTACCTTCTAAAGTGGCTATTTGGGCGTTGATTAATTTAAAATTACTGCCTAAATCGGTCTTTCCGCATCATTAGTTATAGACACTACGGCAACAGGCAAGACACTCCACTTAGGTACTGGACATACATTTCTACTTAACCTCACACCAGAACTGTGTTTCATAGTTCCGGCGGATTCCTCTGACCTTCAGCAGTTCAGTCTACCATCGCATCTAAAAAGTTGCTGCAGGAGCTTAAGGATCCTCCTGTGAATGTTACAGATCATCAGCCGCTAACCAAGCAGCGGGTACCACCGGATGCGCGGGCGGCACTGGTTCAGAGAAAGATAAACAAGCTCAACATTGGGAGCGGAGGGTCAGAACCCTCAAGTGAGTACCTTTTGCTTAATGTTTTTTTCCGGCTTTTGAGTAAGAATACCTTTGCTTATAAATCTGCAGAACAAGGAAGCCACAGACTCAAGCTTAAACGTAAAGCTTAAACCCACAAATTAATAGGGGATCGGACTAAGTCAATTAAATATGATTCTAATTAGTCCGTCTGTTAGAATATCGAATAATATTGGATACGTGTTTTTTGTTTTATCAAATAACTAAAAATTGACGAAGATAAAACGCGTCAAAGATCAGTTGTGACGCCATTTGTTAGTAAAAAATATACTGACATGTTACGTTTTCGAGGAGTTCACGAGTTTTCGAAGCACTGTATCTTTTGTTTATGTGAAAAAAGAAAAAATATGTGTTCAATATTTTTTGGAAATCTATCTGACGGACTAATTAGTTTTTTTTTTTGTCCGATTCCCAAGTACAAAAAGAATCATTTTCTCGGAAAAACCCTTGCACCTATTAACGTTTATTAATCTTCAAACAAAGCAATCCTGTCGCAGCCGTCTATCATTGCTTTTGGATGACATTACCCATGCAGTTTGCAAATTGTAGTTACCATCATTGTATCTACAGGACCACGATTAGGTAACGTTCAATAGAATGCAGTAGTACATCGCGTGCTAATTTAATTTATGGACAGTTTTATGCAAATTCTATTGTTATCTACTTTACAATCAAAACATCCCTGGAAATCCTTGTAACAGATTTCTAGTAAGAGATAGAAGACACCAATATTGTTATCATGAAGATTACATCACTGCATTGTATTTAGAAGAAAGCATTCCATACTATCTGACAGTTGATTACAATTTATCTTGTCAATCACGGTATCGTCTTCTTTTAAGGCGTGTTCATCATTTCGTGCTGACGCATTCACGTGTGTACTGATTGTGAGAATATAATCCATCAATACTCTAAACGTTTTTTTTAGAAAGAGCAGTTTGGTCCAAGTTTTCTATCGGTGCGCGTGTGCTTTTCCAGTTTTCACAATTTTTATTAAAAAAAAAAAAAAATAATTTGTTTGTGACACTTGTGGTGCTTTTATAAATGGTGTTTTAAATTACTATGGCATCACTTAAAGCACATACAAGTAGGTGCAAAGCTACCTTGATATATCGAAACTTAGATATAACTTCTACAGAAGACGAATGTATAAGAAGAATAAGAATGTATCTTCGGTTTTTAATCTTGGAACCTCTGTCTACGTAAGTATATCTTTGCTAGAATGAGGCCTATGAAGCCTGCCACGTAAGCCATTCTGAAAAAAGTAACCCATATTTTGAAACGACTTGGTCACATAAAAATTTAACATAGTTTGGCCCAGTACTTTACATTATAAGGTTTTTTTTTTTAATTTATAAACATTTTTTGTTTATGAGTATTCGTGAATAACTTCGTCGTTTATAAAACAAATTTTGATGATACTCTTTTTTATAGGAAAGGCAATATTTCATGGGTGAGTGCTGGTATCCCAGAGAAATCGAGGGCAACCCTCAAATTTCATAGGCACGTAATGGCACGTATTACGTATTTCATGCTTTTTCTGAGGCTTTTCAAGAGTATTCGCATCTAGCAGTCGTCACTTCATGTTGATGAGCTGATGATGCACATACTACCTACTCCTCAACGGTTAGGAGTTGAAAGCAATAATTAGGGTATATCTTGAAGGGGCAGGGTTGGGTTTCTTGGTTGAATGTTAAATGCATAGTAAGTAAATATTTGTATTGGTTATTACAACTAAAAATTTACTCAAGCCTTATGTGATTTCGTTGTTCATCGTTATTTAAAATTTCTTTCTAGTAGAGTCGCTGTATCAAATCGATAGGTACAAAGCACGCCGCCAGCTGATTTCTGCAACCCCATGTGGTTACGGTCTATTATCGTAAATATTTCTTTCTCCAGACGTCTGGTCGTAGGCTGGCAACAGACCAGGGTGCCGCCTGCACCTCCACCTCCAGACCTGGAAGTGTGTGGAGCTCATGCGGTCACAGTGCGACTGAAGGACACCAGATCCATGCAGCCTATCCCTAAAGACCTGCCTATCATTACTAAGTATAAAGGTAAGTTTCCTTTCATATAGTATAAGGGTAGCACGTTTGGGGCGTTCAGAAAATTATCATGTACGAGTAGGAGCCTAGTTGCTACAATGATTTTATACCTACCTATGGATGGTGATTCTAGAGGTAGCCGGATTTTGTGAATGCTGTCCAAGTTTTAGACTTAGACTTTAGACTAAGTTTTCTTCAAAACAAAGTGTCAATATATATATTTTTTTTAATAGCCTGTACTGTCCCACTACTGGGCAAAGGCCTCCCCCAAATCCTTGCAAGTGCTCTTTACCTGAGCCACCTCAAACCAATCCTCGTGGTGCGCGTCCAGATCGTCTCGCCACCTCTTTCTGGGCCGGCCTCGATAAGTGTCAACTAGGTACCAAAAACTCTCTTGTTCACAAATAAAGTTTATCCTAACATCTTCTCCTTCAACAGTGGAATGGTCATCCCGCGCAGACTTTTCAAACGTGTGCGGTTGCCGAGAGGTGGCATCATCTGGTACCAACAGCGGCACGCGGGTGTTAGCAGCTGGACTCACCCGGGGCAGGAGGTACTTCTTTCGGGCGGCCGCGGGGAATGTCAAGGGGTGGGGGGCGTATTCTGTGTCTGTACCCAGGAGTGTTGTTCCTAGCAGTGAGTATTTGGAGTTGGTTATTTTTAAAATCAGGTAGTAATGCACGTACATTGCTGTATCATTTAAGGGACTTTCTTTAAAAAAAAATTGCACGAAACTATGAGCGAGAGCTTTTGCCTGTATTCTTTAGCAAATTGAAAATGAGCTGCATTTCACTGCTTACTGCTTGAGTATCTTAGTTGAGATCACGCACGAGAAGAACGAAATGGTTATTTTGTCGAAAAAAAATTAAGTAGTTTGCTGCTTACTATCACCAATTTCATCAGGAATGTGACTGCAAATTACGAGAGGCTTATGCATATAAGTACTTATACTAATGCATAGCAGTGGTCGTGCCTAAACAAATGAGTCATTTATATCACATTATTCAATCTTACTAAAAGTTATCGTATTACTTAGTAGGTGGTATTACTGTCTGGGTTGTAGAGGTCGGATAGGCAGTCGCTTCATGTAAACTACAGGTACTAAGCTTCATTCGCTTAGACTGCCAACATAGTTGAGAAAAAGGCTAGGCAGATGATAGTAACACGTTGTTCATCCGTCCAGGTTGGCGCGACGTAAGCTCCCGCGGCGCGCGCGGGGCGGGCGGCGCGGCGGCGCTGGAGGCGCTGGGCGCTGCGGCCGCCGGTGCGCGCGCTCGCCCGCTGGCGCAGCACGCACGCCTGCCGCGCAAGAAGACCGCCACCATACGACAGCTGTTCACGGCCGCTAGCAAGTTCCAAAAGAATCTGAGGAGGTATGTTTCTATCGCTCGAAAGAATATATCCAGTGATACTAGAGTATCACTCATTATCGTTCTGTTACCCTTATGCCAAAAAAATTCGGGTTCGACGCACTTGTCTCCTTCCATAGGTAGGTACTTCTCGCTTACTCGGCATGTCATCAGATACCTATTTTCTAACAATATCATTCTTTACATAGTCCATCCATGGTTTATTTGGTTTTCGTCTACCCTTATAGGTACCTATCCACATTCATACTCAACCTGGTGACGACTAATAGAGTTTGGGAAGAAAAAACACACTGCGCCGACCCTAAACTAGGATAATACCACGAGAATGATCATGACTGTAGTACTCCAAGTGTGCGTATACCCTACAAAAGTCCTTCTGACAACTTTGTGACAGTCTCAAGTATCTCATGAATGCAAGTGGCTGAGTACAAAGCTTCATATTTCCGCCAATATTCACTTATACATGGCATTCGTGTAAAAAAAAATTATAGCCACCAGAACAGGAGAGATTAATACCTACTGATTCTATTAAATGTTTCTTTATTTCCCCATGACTATAAAAACTTAATAACAATTTCAGGTATCTTTAATTAGTATTCAATGTTTCAGAGGCGTATACCTAGCCTGCATCTTATACCACGAGGACAAAGTGCTTGTCACCAGTGAGGAGTTTTTGCCTGTTATCGAAGTAGACGAGACCTACCCCACCTGTATCTACACAGACTTCCATTGGCTCATGAAGGTAATAGCATCGTCTTTTAATCTTTATGGTCATAGTCTTCTGCATGCATTCTTATAATGTAACTTTAGATCTGAAATCTACGGCAAATATTGCGAACGTACTATATGAATAGGTACGTCAATCGTTCTGCTTATAAAATGTACTTCTCTTACACTTGTTTTTTTATAATTTTAAAAACTACAAAATTTAAAGCGTTTCTGAAAATAGTTATTAGAGGCCTAAAAATATAGCTGGGTCACGTGTAGATTTTGCTAGTTGCTTCAAAAATAATAAAACTTGCGCGATAAATCCATGCCAGGAACAAAAAGCAATAAATTACCAATTCAAAGTTAACGATGTACAATACAGTGTCGTAAAGAAAGTTCGTTTTTTTATGATTTTATTAAAGTTGCTGTTTATTGAGGGAAAGGTTTAGATGCCAAATAAAACAAAAAATTCTATCGGCTCTTCGCTAGCTCTATCTGGGGACTGCATTTTCTGATACTGATAAAAATACTGGCGACCTAGTTCAGGCCTTTGCAATTTATATTATACTTAAGAAGAATCTCAATACGATTGTAAATGCGAAAGTTTGTGCATCCTCCTCACTCACATTTGTTACTCTTTCACACGAAAACTACTGGAACGGATTTCGTACACAGATAGTTTATAATAACCTGGGTTACATTTCAACCAACTTATCTGTGCAGATGGGAAAACTCAGAATGAAAATAAATGTCATATCGATTTATTGTTTCTTGACAAGCAGCGCCACCACAAACTGCACACTTAAAGTGGTCGCACTGTAACACATAATCCTTTTTATCCCGGTGTTAGCGAGCATAATTTAGCAACTTTATACTATGAAATAGAATTGAACATAATGTATCGTATTACAGGTATCATGTTCATGGGACGACGTGAAGGCGCTGCGCTCAGACATGGAGAAACACACGTCATCGTCCATCCACTTCAGACTCAAACTGTTGACGGCGGCCGCGCAGATGCAATCCGCGCTCTGTGTACAGGACTTAGGTATGTAGCAGTTCCCGTCGGGGCTGCAGGTTCTTCGAAAGAGATACCGCGGTTAGAAAACTTATCTAATTGAATTGATGAAATCTCAATCGGCACGGTTATTAAAATACCTATAACTTTTATTAATATTGACCTATTTCAAAACATTTTCCTCTACCCTTCCAGGCCAACTCTACCACAAGCCGCTCCGGGACTCCCACGGCACCATCGTGTTATCTTGCGTGAACAGCGTCAAGTCCGTCAAGTCAGTCTCCGCGCTGAACTCGCGCTGGGCAGCCGTGTCTCGTCTACGGAGGAGGGTCCTCAGCGAGGATAATACTATCGGGGAACTGCTCATGGCTTCTGTGCATGAACAGATTGCTTATCATCAGGTAAACAAGTTTTATAATTCGACTCCTAAATGCTTCGTAGGCTAGCAATCGCACCTGCCAGGGCTGGGGCTTGTTTGAAAGAGATACCGCGGCTGCGGGCTCAAAGAGCTAAGCAAGAGCATATCGCAATATTCTGGATTTTTCAATATCTGCCAGGAGTCAAAATTTGTTGGAATGACATGGGATTTAAACATATCTGGAGAGCCGTGGGTCTTCAATCTTCATAGCATTTTTTCTGTTAGCCACGTCTGCATAAGTTTAAGTCTTGCATTGTTTACTTATTAAAACGCCGTCTTTTAATTACAGGTATCTCGCGTCCAGCTTCCCCGTGGGTTATACTTGGGCTACCTAAAGCTGCAGTCGTCTGTGGAAGTCGTGCGCATCGTGGCACCCGCCAGGACTCCTAACGTGCCGCCACACACTCGTGTCAGGGACAACCCACATGTGTCTGCGTAAGTATCAATTGAATCTTATTAAGGATGTTCTTAAAAACGTGAGGATCAGTCCATATAGCCGATATCTCGTCCGAATGCTCTAATAATATATCAAATATTTTCTATTCCTCTACAGAGAAGAATGGGAACACCTCAAAAACCAATCGGGTAAATGTGATGACCAAGCGATGAACAGCCTCGCCATTAGCGGTCAGGAAAAACCCTCAGAATCTCAAGAAATCTTCCTCGATCTTATCGCTTCAGGCGCACGAAGACTCTTCAAGGACATGGAGATCCCCATCGAAAGCGTCATTGCCCACCGAATATGCGACCTCGAGGTCGTTGAACTGAACAATGACGTCAGTTTCATCATGATCTGTCCTCCTGCAGAGCAAGCCTGCTCAGTGCCGGGACAGAAGGAAATCCTCCTTCAGAAGGGTGATCTGCTCAGCTTACCGATACAAGCTTTTGAAATGATACACCTGCAAACGTATCACACGAACATCCTGAACAAATACTCGAAACTCAGCTGCGTTCTAGAATTAGATGTGGCTTTAGCTGCCCATTCTCACAGAGAGGCGTTCTCTTGCACAGAGTTGCAGACAGCCAAAGAGAGACTTAACAAACTGGAAGACCTCCAGAATAATCTGAACACTGTGTGGAAGGCAGAACGATGGCTCATGGATCTGATTGGCTTTGCGAGAGATAAAGACAAGGCTTCCCCTTGTTCTGGAATATTGCTCAAATACATTTTCGAAAAGACATCGTCACAGTCTACAGAGAACTCTGTAGAAATCAATGAGACAGATAGCAAGTTTAAAGACTTCCTTCAAATACCTTCGAGAGATGGGAAGATAACCAAAACGTCCCCTGGCAGGGGATCATGGCCCGGCCCCGCTGGAAACGGTAACCACGCCAACTTACATCCAGAATTCAGCAAATCTGAACAACAGTTGAGTCTCTCTCCTCGTCAGACATCAGTATCTACGTTTAACCTATGTAGTTCACAATTCTTAAACCCAGAAACTCACAAATTTCCAAGAAAAGGCAGTGCCGACTCCCAGTACACACAATCCAGTGCTATTAGCAACAATTTTATGAGTAGCAATTCGCAGTTCGATATGAAGTCACCAGGTGACTCTCATAATAGTATCAGCAGTAATCGTTTACCGCCATCTCGAAGCGAAGATACTTTGGTACTTCAAAACGAAAACGTAGAACCGAAGCCGAGACCGCACAGTATTAACGCAAGCTCAACCACATCGAGTCCTCTGCTTACAGTAAAAGGAGGATACTATCCAGGGAGTATGATCAGTGTTAGAACCTCCAAGGGTAATGTCTCTCATGAATCCGCCCAGAGTCTATCAAGTGACTCGGAGAGCCAAACCTGTCCGTTAACGGCAGTTCCTTTGAAAGTCCGTCCTCAAGGGAAACACTATAGGAGCCCCTGTACCGTCATAGCTTCTAAAAGTATGACGAATGTCAAAGGAGAAGTAGATTTCACTGACACGGGGCAAGAGTTCGCAAAGTCAAGCATGTGCGTCAAACGTCAGCCATTGTTGGAGACGCAGGAGGACGCGGAGTACCACAATAAGGTCCCAAAGACTGATGAGAGGAGGGAAAGTGATGATGTGAAACCGGAGCAACGTATGCCCGACCAGGCTGGGATACTACAGGTAAAAGAAAAATATGTTTATTTAAACATTGCGAAGGCATGTCCTTGTAAGACTTGAGAATGTTTCTTCAAATAAGTTATTAAGTTCTCAACATTTTTGTTTTCCTTATTAAAAACACTAATGGAACAACTTTATGTGCACATCAGCAATTACATTTATGATAATGCCTTACACCAACCCGTATTTACGAATGCATGACTACTATACTGATACTTATAATTTTTTCCAGGTATTCGCTGCATACGAGACCGGCTTGGCGGCGGGGACCTCGCTCAAGTTGCACGTCACTCCACGCACTTCAGCGCGGGAAGTCATTGACCTTGTTGTCAAACAACTCAATATGGCCGCCGTACTCAAAGGCAAAGCTGGTCCGGTATATGGTCCAGAGAAACTGCAAGATTTCTGCCTTGTAGCTGTCATAGGCGCCCGTGAAAGATGCCTCCGAGATGACTTCAGACCTCTGCAACTTCAAAATCCGTGGAGAAAGGGACGATTGTACGTCAGGCTCAAACATGATGTGTTGGCAGCACTACAACATTCTGCCAAACAACCCGCGTACATCTGATAGGATGTTGTTGTAAACTAGGCAAAGGAATAGAGATATTTTTTCGTGGCATAGATTTATTGTTGGAACTGCTTAGTCACCGTAGGAAGGTAGATAGCGCTTGTATATAAGACATGAATTTTAATGAACTTCACCGCCTATTATTCTCATTTGTGATGAATGTTTCAATTATTTCAGTAGTCAATTATCTACCTTGTGATTCCTACTTCGAAAGAATTTAATTTTTATTCTTTCTACAGTGACTAACAACTTTATTAGTTTCATTTTTGGTGCCAATTCTGATTATGTTAATGCTTTAAATAGTTAAGTGAAAGTTGTGAGTAATAATAGAATATTTAAACAGAATTTATGGTGCTTTTCACTGTAAAATATTATCGCTTTAATGTCTCTATCAAATTTCCAAGGATTATTTTTTAGACTGGTATAGAGTTGATGCTTATCGAGATAGCTATTCCTGTCTAAATGAATTTCAAATTCTTATCGTGCTGTTTATGTAGTACTATCAATCAATTTTAACTATCTTAGGTCATAGACTCAGTCGTTACTTCCTTATATCTTATTCAAATATCATAGAGAATCATTAAAAACTCATTTCCCTTCTCAGGCAAAAAATAATAATTTAAAAAAATAAAACCTAAAAACATTTTTCCTATGTTGGTAAAACAAAGAATAGTACAATATGGTACAAGTGTGTACTGTTGGTGATTACCGCTGAGGCAGGTCTTAAGAGAGCCGAGGACGGTAATCATCAATACACACGTGAAATAATACTATAGAAGTCATATCTCTGAGGTAAACAGGGTTACATTTTATTACCTAATCCGTGATACTACTTCAAACAGTCTTCTTTATCGCTATGTGGTTTAAAAGCAATAAATACACGGACGAATTATAAAGATTATCCTGAAGCTTGGTCAAATAAAATTTTCCTATTACTTCATATTGATCAGAATTTTCCTAGATAGATATTCATCGATATTTTTTTACCACCGCCGCATAAATGTGTGACCTACTTACGTAAACATTATTAGGGAACTACCTAATCTATGCAGTTATTAAAAAACAGTATAGGCGTAGTTTAAGTGTAAATAATTTAAAACTAATGTAATCTATCTTTATAATTATGTAGATATATTTGATAATTTACAATGTGCGAATGTTAAGAAGTTATTTTGTAAATAACTTTATTTTCCACTTACAGATTAGTTTGAATGATTTGTATTTACTTTTAAGAAAAATCTATGAATTGACGAAAAATATAAGTGATCCAAAAAATACTGTGTAATCCCTCCTACGTACTGTAGGATTCATTTTTATCATAATTTTAATACTTAGATCTCTTAACTAAATATTTTATTATTTTAAATTCTATAACGAGTATTATCATATTGACATGATTGTAAAAGAACTGAATGATTGTTTATTAATTTTAAAATATATAATACTCAAGATTTGTATAATTATTTACAATAATTTTATTGTAATCTAATTGTAAATTCTGTAGGTAATAGCTGTGTACAAAAGGGAGTGTAAATTAGAACAGAATTATAAAAAAAAATAAAGATGTAAAAGAAAGTTGTCAACGATTCGAGCCATAAATAAAAGATATATTGCAATTTATAGTAATGCCTAACTGAATGTCTTATGATATACTTATATAAATAATTTAAAGTTTTATTTTATCATGTATGTATTCACCCGATCTGGTGTTGTACATTAGAAATTAGCGAGAGTGGGGTTATGAAATGATGCACAAAAATAAATGTATTTCAAATCTTTTTTGTCATTTTATTTTTTTAGTCTTATCTATGTAGTTACCTTACTTATTCTGCTTCTAAATTCAAGTGGTGAAAAGTGTGTTTAGCGATACGTCAGATACACGTTGCCTAAGGCACGTAGGTAGGTATAAGAGTGTGACAGTGTCGTAACGCTGATGTACCAAAGTTCGTAACGCTTAAAATAACTCAGTAGCATGCCTCAATTTAGTAACGCCTAAATTATAATAATATCAGTACATTTAAGCCGAAGATACGTCCGATAACCGGAAAAGGTATCAGCACCATAGACCACATCCATACGATCCAACAGAGGCGACAGATTATACAGAAGACTGAGGAGTATAATCGACCATATGTCTAGCGTTTGATTCCTATGAAAAAACCTTCGATTCGATCGAAATCTGGGCGGTGTTACAGTCTCTTCAGCGATGCCGTATCGACTATAACCGTATCGAAATGCCGAAGTGTGTGAATGTATAGAAACGCCACTATGTCGATCCGATTACGGGACGAGAACACGTTATTTCACCGAAACTGTTTACGAACGCTTTGGAGGATTTTTCAAGCTCTTGGACTGGGTCGGAGCTGGCATCAATACCTATCAATGGCGAATATATCACTCACCTTCGTTTACCGATGATCGGTATACATATAGTCATCATGGCTGAATCGCTGGAGGATATTAACACAGTACTCAGGGAAAATGAACATGGACAAGACGAAAGCTATGTCGAATGTCCGTGTTCAATCTGTACCAGTAATTGTTGGGAGCGATACTCTTGAATTTGTCCATAGTTATGTCTAACTAGGTAGATCTAACTTGGACAAAGAGGTCGCCCGAAGAATCCAACTCGGATAGACAGCGTCCGAGAAACTACACTACATTTTTTCGTCCAAAATTCCGCTGTGTGAACCCTCCGAATAACGGTACGCCTTGAATTTCATAGAGTGATGAGTCAAAGCATGCTAAGAACAGTAACTAACGCCTGTCACGCACCAGCCCTGCACGTGATCAACCCCTCCTTGTAGTGTAATTTTTTTTTTACTTGTTCTTTAAGGCTTGTAATTTTTATAAGATTTTGTTCATTCATTGAGTAGAAAAAAAAATTACAGGCGTGGTGGTGGACCGAAAGGTGATGAATTAAAATAAACTTTATTCTGTAGAGTTGCTTGGCGGTTAAGGATGTAGGTACAATGACAGACGATTCTGGCTGTCGGCTGCGGCCTGTCAATTTGTCTTTGCGCTATAAAATCCGGAATGAGGAAATTCGGCGAAGAACCAGGGCCACCGACATAGCTCTTAGAAAATGCAAGTTGAAGTGGCAAAAGGCATCAAAGGCAAACATCGCTCGAAGAACCGACAAGCGAGGGGGTAGATAGGTTTTCAAGTGGCGTCCAAGAACTGGAAGACGCAGCGTTGGTAGGCATCCCACCTAGAGGACCGACAGCATCGTGAGAGTCGCGGGCAACCGATGAATGCAAACAGGTTGTTGGCGTTTCTTATGGCAGACTATGGGGGAGGCCTTTGTCTAGCTGTGGACATCTTCCGGTTGATGATGATGACGTCAGATAAGTGTCGCCTAGGGTATAATAGTTTCGAAGCACCTAGGATACCTCAGTTTCGTAACACCTAAAATATATCAATACCTACCGTAACGCCTAAGATACCTCAGATAATGTCGCCTATATAAGGTATATCAGTTTCCCGTCGGAGCTGCGGGTTGTTCGAAAGACATACCGCGGCTTCGACACAAAGGGCTAAGAAGGAACATGATGAAGGAACAAATATACCTACGCTCCTGATATTTTGGTGGTGAATACTCAAACAATTGACCTTTCAAAATATGGAAATAGTGGGAGGCCTTCCAACGCAACGTCTTCCGGTTCGCGGTCGCCACTCCAGAACTTTTTGGCCCAATTGACCATCCGTTTTGCGAGCAATGTGCCCTGCCCATTGCCACTTAAGTCTGGCGATTCTTCGGGCTACGTCGGTAACCTTGGTTCTCGTGCGGATGTCCTCATTTCTGATTCGATTACGCAAGGAAACTCCGAGCATAGTCCTAACTGAGCTCTCTGATGAGGCCCATTGTGAGCGACCACGTTGCGGTCCCGTATGTAATTACTGGCAACACACACTGGTCATAGACTTTTTTCTTGAGACACTGTGGTAAGTTGGACGATAAGATACCGCTGGCTCTGCCCAATAGTCAGATCTCTTGCAAATACCTTGGAGCCTTTGTTCCGTTCAATTGCGTCTTTAATACGGTCGGTATTAATACGGTCGGTATTAATACGATCGGTATTAATACGGTCGGTATTAATACGGTCGGTATTAAAGCGGCGGCGGTCGCTCTTCAAGGATTTGGAGATCTGTCTATTGAGCTGCCGGTATTTACACGCCGCGTCTGGAGACTGCAGGATCATCTCACGCCGCTCCTTCATGAGCTTGAGAGTGTGATCTGAGAGTTTTTTGATCTTATTTGCACGACGTATCTTAAAGTATTTAGACCCAGTCGTATGGACAGTTTCCACAATCAAATTCCAAAATCACAATAAAGAAAAAAAACACTAAAGACCTAAAAAGTTAGAAATAAAAAAAGTAGTTAAAAAAATTAAAAACCCGACTGAAATGCAAAAAACAAGCACATTTTAAATTAAACAAAACTTGGAAGCAGGCGGGGTTCATTTGAATATTAAATTATGAAATGAAAATAGAATAGAATAGAATAGAATATGTATTTATTCGTTAGTGGACAGCAGCAACACAAAAGAGCAGCACATACATAAACAAATAGCAACAATCAGCTTAACAATTAATTAAACAGCTCAACTGCGCTGAGCATGCCCATAACGAAAGGGTAACCAACTCAGCATTATGCTGGGTGTAAAACACTCAGCGCTGGTTTTCAGTAGGCCCCCCGCAGTGACACACGGATGAGGGTAGTAGGTAGTAAATAAATAATTTTATTCTATTAAATGGGCATTTGAAAGTGTGTAATAAATAAATAATATAAAATAAATATTTTTCTCACAGAGGATAACATAGTTATATTAGTAGTAATAGAACACGAAGATACCTGCTAAATAAATAAGTACTTATCCGAAAACGAAACACAGTTTATTCATTATTGGCATGACGCACTTCGGGCCGGCCGAAAAATAGAATGGACCCCGCCTGCTTCCAAGTTTTGTTTAATTTAAAATGTGCTTGTTTTTTGCTTTTCAGTCTTTTCAGTCGGGTTTTTTAGTTTTTTAACTACTTTTTTTATTTCTTAAAATAAAAAAAATCCATTACCATCGGGTAATGGATTTTTTTTATTTTTTCAAATCCACGATTTGGCCCCCAAAACCAGCAATTATCTTTGTTTTTTTAATTTTAATGTAGCCAGTGACACTCGCGCCATCAAGACGAATCTAACGACGTATATTTCATTCAAATCCCTTCATCCGTTTAGGAGTTATGAGGGAACAAAGAAACGGACATACATACATACATACATACACGCCAAACACATAACCCTCCTTTTGGGGTTCGCCGCAGTCGAGTAAAAATAGATACCTATCTAAAAAACTGGCCTAGGTACAAAAGGTTCCCCTACTCTCCCAAAAACTACCCAAACCACTTCAAGTGTGCCAACCGAACCGAGACAGCATAAATTACTTACCGGTTTCGCTAGCTGGCCGGATGGTTTTTAGGCTCATGAGAACTTCTGCGATGCTAAGCTCCCGTTGGACCACCAGAGCCCCGCAGCGACGCAGCCGTGACAGAAACTTGTTGCTTAGCATGACTTTGACCGTGACTGGCTCATACTAAATATAATATTATACTTCGCTAAACTTGTCTCTGAAGAGCGACTTATGTTGTGACCGGTGTGTTTCTATCCCAACGACTGTTAACCGAAACGTTAGCGGTTGATTCAATGTCCTGAAACCAAGGCAGCATTCTGACAAGGTTCGCAATGAAGTTAAATTATTCTTGTCGAACTCGAAGCCCGTATTATGCGCGTATGACATTTTTGTTTATGGGCTGAATCTCTCATGCGCTGCACGCAGTACACACAAACACAAGCATCGGTAGTGGGGACCCAGCTTGGGACTAGTTGGCCCTTAAGTCCCAAGCTCCTTGCCCTGGTGACAGCATTTTTACCCGACTACGGTGAAGCCAAAAGGAAGGGTAATGGTTTTGGCAGTCTATAGTATGTAGGTATGTATGTATGTTTGTATGTTCCACCGTAGCGCCTAGACTACTAAACGTATTTTAATAAAAAATGAGGTGTCAATAGTTCCGTAAGAATAGCGCGTGTGACAAGGCTATATAAATTTTAACAATTCTTGTTATGACGGAATTTAAATCTCAAATTCTAAGCGCGTAAAAAAATAAATTGAGATACTTAATCTTAACATGTTTGGTATCAAATGAAAGGTCTTGGCGAGTACATCACAAATATGTACTAAATTATAATTTAAGACAACGTTTAGATTGCGGTCAAACAGTTCTCGCGGTCTAGTCTGTGTTATTTACTCGTATTATGAAATAAGAAACCAACATTAAGGGTGGGTTGCACCACATTACTATAACGATAACCAAACCGTAACAAGCCCTCAAATTCCCGGTTAAGCAACATTTGCGTTGCACGCAAGTCTCAAGTCAACTGTCAAGTTTTCGTCAGGTAACCTGCGAATTGTGTGGAAAAGATAATTGTTTATTTTATAAAAACGTGGTAAAGCCACGTTTTTATAAAATAAACAATTATCTTTTCGATTCGATTCGAGTAATTCTGTGGGAATCCAGTTCTTCTGATGACGACAATGATAACAATATACTTATCTGAATTGCGAAAGGTATAATTATCAACCTCGCATTGATCGATTTCGAAAATGGGATGATTTTGTTTTGTTACACAGATTTCGGATTTCCAGGGCGCTTTTAGGGCGCTGGCTACTCATTTAGCGCCCTTGCTTAAGACTAGGACCATGAGGCAAGTTTCTATTGTAGATACCTACTATAATACCCTATACCTTCCATATTAAACTGATGTGTGAAAACTTGATAAGCGCAGATTTATAATAATAAAATAATCAACTACAACTAGGTACCTAATTGAATTATTATCATAAACCTGTATTGTTATGCTACTGCTGTTGATACTTTGAAATTGTCTTAGATTTGTTTTTTTTTTAGGAACTTCGCAATGACTCAAGAACAACAGATAGAGATGGCTTTAGAGGTCTATGCGTAAGGTGGTTCATTCCAACGTTGCATCGGGGATGCTGCAATTGTCCATAAATCCAGCGTGTTTCGAATAATAATACATCGAGTGAGCAGAGCTATTGCCGGGTTAAGGTGTGTTAATGCCTCAAAATATAGAAGAAATGGAAACAGAGGCGATTTTTTTTAATGAAATAAATGCCATTCTTATGGTAATTGGAACTATAGACTGCACTCATATTCCAATCAAATCTCCAGGTGGGACAGATGCTGAAACATAATTATTGAAATAGGAAACAGGTTTTCTCACTTTTTAATGTTTTTTTTGTGTGTTGTTTTTTTAATGTGCAGGCAATAACAAGTGCAGAGATATTATGTAGCACGATGGCCAGCAAGGAAGCAGTCACGACAGCCACATTTTGAATAGCAGTGTAATTAAAGGATGATTGTGAGTTTGCAGGTTTCTGGGTACTGGGGGGAAAAGGCTATGCTGTGAAACCATAATATCTACTCACATCTTTCGTAATGCTGTCACAGAAGCAGAACACCTCTACAATTTTAAATAAAAAAATAATAATATCAAATAGCACATTGAGACCTTCTTGGGTACCTACAACATTTTTAGTTCGTATATGGCTTTATATACGAACTAAAAATGTTGTAGGTACCCAAGAAGGTCTCAATGTGCTATCGTTGCAATGGCAGTGCTCCAGAATTTGACTATAAGAAAATCAGAGACCCAATGGCATCACCACCCTAATCCTGATGATTCCTCAGATTCATCTTAAATGTATAGGACAAACAGGACAAACAACGAGCATAATGGCTGAATTAATAACTATTTCAGTGGATTGCAGTAAAAATAAGTGCTAGCTATACGTTTTGCCATGTCAAAATATGTTACCTATATATTTTAAGGGAAAATAGGTATCCATAAATTTGCAACCCTATTAACATTGACAATGACTTGACGATGACAAATAACGTCATGGTGCTACCATAATTTTATAAATACTACGGTCACCGTTATGGTGTGTCCAAATATCGAGCGGCAATCGAGCGCGGCTGCCCTGCCGCGCGCGGCCCGCCGCGCTGTGATTGGACGACGGCCGCGCGCGAACGCTTCTGGTTACCTGCCGCGCGCGAACATTCTTAGTAAACATTCGGCAGTAATTGTGTTTGGACGTATTTCTGCGCACAAACATGGACAACGAAACAACGATTCGTTTAATTGAAATGTATGGATCTTTTAAAGAGTAATGGGATCCTCTACAAAAGGAATACCATAATAAAAATAAACAAAGAAAGACTTTTGGAATGAAATAGCCAACAATGTTGATCTTCCCAAGAAGGAATTAAAGGCTAAAATGAAAAGTCTTCTATGTTCCTATAGACGAGAAAGGAATAGAGAAAAAACAAGCAATACAACTGGATTGGATTAGTTACCTATAATCTTTTAATAATTAATAAGTATAATGTATACCAAAATTGCTGTTAACCTAGACCTACTTACTATACTCATAACAATGATATTCAAAAAGTATAGATGGAGTATAGTCATACTTAAACTGACCATTATTTCTTTAACTCAAAACGGGACATGGATTTATATAATATGACAGCAAAAACCAAGGTCACGTTGAATGCCTACGTAGCACCCTGTGTAACACCCTCTCCCTCTTTTTTTTTACTCCTTTCGTTCTGGGCAGAGCGACTTAAAATCACCATGTTCTTTCTTAGCCGACGTGGCAGAGCTTGCGTCTGACAAGTTCTATCCTAGTTTTTAAAACTTTACGCAGTTTCAGAAAACGGGACTATTTTGTGCCCCAGAGCTTTGTGTGGGGACAACGGGACAGGTGACCAAGAAAAGGGACTGTCCCGTTCATAACGGGACGTTTGGTCACTTTAGTCATACTTCAAAATAACACGCCATGTAGGTACGCCATTTGCATTGCACTGAATGCGGTAGACATAATATTCGGCAATCACAAGAGGGAAGGAGACAAATAGATAAAATAGAAGGCAATTTGAAAGTTTGTGGCACGAAATTTGCCGATACTTTTTGAATATCATTCACTCATAACTTCAGCTGTTTGCATGGAGTATGGATCTGGATTTGGGCTGCCCAATAACGCAGTAGGTACTGGACCAGGCTACATGTTGAGCATTCCGGATTCAAACCTAAAATTAGACTAAGATGACATTTTAATATTTTTTTGGGTGTATGTTGTTATTTGCGTGTGTTAACACACACACACATCTCTTTGTGAATTTTAATCTTTTTGTGAATGTTTATGATTTTAATAACGTGAAATTGTGGATTATAATTTGTTTATTGCATTATTTTAATTCTCATTTTGAGTTCGCGTGTATGCATAATATGGACATTGTTTCTGAAATAAATGGATTTATTATTATATTATAACGCAATTTTTATTTATTCTAGTTTTTCTTTTAAACTAAGTGGGTACATATTACCGCTTTCGTTTTATTTCTGATGCCAACTGAAGCGCGCGGCATACTTATCTTGGTTGTGCCGCGCAGTACTGCCGCGCAAACATTAGTTGACTTTGTCCAAACTAGAGCGCGGCAGAAATAATAATAATAATAATACCTAACTGTTTGGACACACCTTTATTGTTAGCGCTAAAGTTAACTTGAGTTAACTTGATTTAAGTGAAATAAAAACTATCATTTTTCTTGAAACAAACGCAAGATTCTTGCATTTCTTCGCAGGTTGAAAGCGAGTCGAGCACAAGCATGAAAAGTTATTCAATTAAACGTTGGCAACACAGCTGAGCCGTTGTCACTTTGTCAGACTACTCAGACTGTCAGTTGTCATTTCCGCCCGTCGGTCATTGACGTTGTCTTGTCAACTTGTTTTCAAGCGAAATCGTAAAACCAACACTGAATTTTTAATTCAGTTTTGAGAATTGACAACGTTGCCCTTTCTATACAAAAGTAAAATAATCTTTTAAAAATGAGTTTAGTAGCTAACACCGGGTAAGATACTTGCATTTGAAACTTGTACAGTTGTGTGATCTACTTTCTTTTTACCTTTTCGTATCATTGTATAATTAGAAAATTGGCTGGACGGACGCTGTTCATTACTGGCGCGTCTCGAGGAATCGGTAAAGCTATTGCTTTGAAAGCAGCGAAGGATGGTGCCAACGTTGTTATTGCCGCTAAAACAGCTGACCCGCATCCTAAGCTGCCTGGAACTATTTACACTGCCGCTGAAGAAAGTAAGTTTATTCATCTTCTTTATCACCTTTGTATAGCTTGTATTAATACCCAGGACCGTCGTTTAATTCATAAATCTACAATCGCTCGATGAAATATGAATTTATATGAGTTGGACTTTGGACTCCATATTGTTTGGACTTCGAACTTGCGATAATTGACCTAGATGAATTTGTTTTGTAAACTATCACAACAATGTTGTTAATGACTATATAATGAGGATACTAAAACCCTATTTTTGGAGTCCCTACTATAAAAAAATATAAAAATGGCCAACAGTTAAAAAGCTATTACATTAAAACAGCTTAAATTCCATTGAGAATTCATCTTTTTTAGCCTCTCACCACCTAGGGCATGTAATCTTTTGGTTATCTACTATTATGTTTATCAATTAGATAAAAACTTTAACAACTCACTTTTTAAACTACTTGTAGGCAAAGCCATAAATTTATACAATCTCTTGATAATTGAGACTTATTTGGATTGAACTTTGTACTTTTTATTATTACTATGGACATTGAACTGCATTGACCTTGATTAATTAGTTTTATAAACAGTCAAATCAACTCTTATTGATAAACATACAGAAGTCGGAAATAAAACCTGGTTTTACTTACAGTTTGTTGAATGTTCTAATATTTGACCATCTATCACCAATGGGCACATTGTAGATGGATAAATGCCATTCTAGAATGTTGTAGGACTGCTCACTGAATTTGCACTGGAACAAAGACATTCATATAATTACTTAAATCTCTTTGCACTCGAACAACATCACTTGAAACCATTTTATAAAGTCTCTATTATCTATCTCTTCTAGTTGAAATCTTTATTCCTATAAAAGTATGTGGATTACTTACTGTGGATGCACAGTCAGTCATGTGACTATGAATTTTTTAAACAAGCAGTTGTTTCTTAAGTTGCCCACCTATTTTTTAGGCACTTGTAACATGGATTGTTGGATACCATAGATATTTTTCTTGTTTTAGTTGAAGCTCTCGGAGGCAAGGCTCTGCCTTGCATTGTTGATGTGAGGGATGAGAAACAAATACAGAAGGCAGTTGATGAGGCTGTCAAGAAGGTAAACCAATATTGATTATGAAAAACTTGCTTCAGTTTCATTTAAAAACAATTGCCAAACATGCCTTTTTACCCGACTGCGGCTAAACCCAAAAGGAGGGTTATTAAAATTATAGAAGAAAGAGGAAAATGTTATGAGAAAAGTTTTTAGTATAAATATGGATGGCTTTATGAGTGTTATGGTATGTAAAAGATGACGATGGCTAGAAAGGGACTTATGAGATTACAACTACTTGAGTCATGGAAGACGGTACGCTGTTCTGACCAAAATAACTTGGTAAATGAAGTGTATGATTCAAATAACATGGCTATACAGTATACAATAGTCATGAGAGTCCAATAATAATTCATAATATAGTATTATAGAATATTAAATTAATAACCGATGTTGACTAAGAAAACAACATACATCATAATTTATTTTAGAAATAACCATAAGTGAATTTAATATTGGAGAAAGAAAAATCTGAAGAAATCAAATAATTTTATGTTGAAATATTCATATTGCATTGATATTGTATCAGTACCCGCTGGTACCTGTACATTGTATGACATAAAAAAAAAGTGTTGCCAAATCTTGCATCAATGTATCCGATTCGTTATTTTTGTTGCTCTATAACAACAGCTAATATTAGCTTTGAAGGCAGATTTGTTATTCAAGTTAGGTCAGTTAGCTAATTGTGATGTGAGAAATCAGAGATTTTTATCTGTTAGTAGAAGTACGTTATAATTATAACAAACAATACAGAATGTTGAAGGCTAGAAGTAATAATTAAACCACAATAATAAGTGTATATTTTGAAAAAACCCTTCTATTGTACACTTGGTTTGAAAATATATGTTGAGTTTTTCTTAATATTAATGTTACATTATGGCTGTAAAAGAAGACTTAGGCTGAGGTGTGAGCTATCTACATTACACCGAATTCAACCATCATCTTCCAGCCCTTATCCCATGTCATTTGGGATCGGTGCGTTTTTTTCTTCCATTCTGCCCTGTCAATCACGATATCATTTATTCCTTTTTCCTTCTTATCACACCACACGCACTCCATCCATCTTTTCTTTGGTCTTCCTCTCCCTCTCCATCCATCCACATGTACACCGACTTCACCAGTTATGTTTAATTCCTTTTCATAGATGTCAGCCCAGTTTCATTTACATTGACTAACCATTAAGTATCAATTTCAATTAACTGAAACATTCATGTCTGTTCCAGTTCAATGGCATTGACATCTTGGTGAACAATGCCTCGGCTATCGTGCTGACGGGTACCGCTGAGACTGAAATGAAGAGATACGACCTCATGCACAATGTTAACACCAGAGGAACTTTCTTGGCGTAAGTACTAACATGAGCATTTGCGGTCGATCAATACAGATGTTTACCGACATAAAAAAATATGATTCTAGTCCGTCTGTTAGATTATCGAAAAATATTAGATAGGTATTTTTTGTTTTATCAAATCAACAAAAATTGACGAAGATAAAACGCTCAAATATTTGAGTGGGGGGCTATGACGTCACTCACCGGTAAAGAATGTCATACTAATGTAAAAACGACGTCACACGAGTTTTCAAAGCACTGTATCGTCTTCATTGTTTGTTAACGTGAAAAAAGAAAAAATACGTGTCCAAAAATTTTTTTAATCTATCTGACGGACTAATTAGATTTTTTTTGTTAACTACCCAATTGCTTGCACTGGTGCTTGATTGGTGTTTGAGTTTAGAGCAGCTTCCGGAGGAAGGCAAAGGATTTTGTATTGAACATGTGTTGACCGCCACTGCAGACTTTGCAGGCTTTAATTATTCAAAGAGTGTAAAATAGATCTGTACGGGTATAAGTCCTATGGATTTACTCGCTAAAGGAAATGAGAATAGTTATTATGTTACCCTCTTACACGAGTTTTCCCAATCTTTTTTTTATCTTGAAGTGCATCGCCGTGCTTCAATGTACTGCACACGAGAGACCGCGGACGCAGACCTTTTAATGCAACGTGACCGTGCTAAAATAGCTAGATTGCTTAAACCACAGACTGGCGTCTGGGAGGCACTTTTGTCTGAATGGCAATGTAGGTGGGATAACTCCATCAAAGGCCGACACCTCTACCAGTTCTTTCCATCCTGCTGATTTGGAGGGAAGTGGAAATTATGTTTTTCCTACTCCTCCGCTATTCTTTTCTGATTATTTTCTTTGCGGGATCCAAGACAGTTAAATCGTTTCTTTGGGACTTCGTCGGGCTTCATTGTCTCGGCGTTTTTCTTGTGGTCGCCACTGTTGATTCTGGCTTACAGGAGTTACAGTGGTTTGGGAATAGTGTGGCGGGCTTGTCCCAAATAAAAATAAAAAAACCTTTTTTTTTACCATGGACCATTTCGATGTTTTTATGCTTGGCAGCGACCAGTGTTTAAATATTAACTCAGTAAGACATTGCTCAAAGTTCTCTGAGTGCGGCAGTTAGTGACTTAGACCTTTGCATTGTGTTGAGAATCTTAACAAGAACCCAAAACAAATTTTGTGTTTCTCATGAGACTATTTCAATAACTTTATTTTTCATATTATGTAGTTAAATCTAAAAAAAACAACAATATAAGTAACAGTTCACTTAATGAAATTACTGTCATGCAAATTATTTAAATTGCACCAATCATTTATGATCTTCTATAAATAAACTGAAGTTACCTTGACTTCTCTGATTACCTACACTGGCATAACATCAAACCTATATTTCCTCAAGGGCTACACAGAGATTAAAGATAACTTTCATTTCCTGACATTAAAATTCCTGTTATTTCCATTTTTAAGTTCCAAGTCAAGTGTTATTCAATTCAAGTCATGGGGACCATAGATACATACAAGACAAACTGCGGTACTCAAAGATATTTAATGATTACTTAAGCCGTCACTTAGTAAAGATTTGACATACTTTTGTATGACAAAACTGTCAAAACCTTTACTTAGTGATGGCCTAAGTAATCATTAAAGCTCTCTGAATGCGGCAGTTAGCTATGTGCCTAATGTTGATCAATTATGTTGTGGCATCGAGTTGCCGTGTCTGGATTGCACCTTCCACGACCCTTACTCCTTTCGCTTCGTCCACATTCATACATCTTGTCCGACATCAAATTGTAAAAACTTTGGCTTTCTTTCAGGTCTAAGCTGTGTCTGCCTCATCTGAAGGCTAGCAACCATGCGCACATCCTCAACCTGTCGCCACCCCTCAACCTGAACCCCTACTGGTAAGTAGATGGGCAGAAGTAGAGGTTTTATCTACTTAAACTGTCGATTATTAGCCTTTTGTGGTACAGACGCCAGTACGCTCAAGCAACTACAATCTATCAAATGTCTTGAATAAATTTTCTATTTTATTGCTAAAGCATTAGGTTCAAGGTTCATTGGTAAAATGTGACAGTTTCGCGTAGCTTGACAAGTTAACAATTTGGACAGTCTGATTTTGTTGACTTGCTTTGTTCAGATTCGTACTGTAGTTATTTTTTAAATAGCTAATGGGTTCCCTTGAACCCGAGATGTAGTTAAAATCATCGATTCAACACAAAAAGTAATATAAGTATGACAATTTCAGGTTCTCGATCCACGTGGCTTACACAATGGCTAAGTATGGTATGTCCATGTGTGTGCTCGGCATGGCTGAAGAATTCAAGCAGGACAACATCGCGGTCAATGCTCTCTGGCCCAAGACTGGTATGTAAAAAATATTGCGACAAGTATGACATAGCATAACATCACGCCTTTAATCCCCAAAGGGTTAGACAGATGTCTACCTAATAGTACATCCACATTCCGCCAGTTATGTTTAGGTCCCATGTGATTTAGGGCAAGCCTATTGTTATCAACCGGGCACAATTCCAGACTCCGTGGCTGGTACTGATAAATGCCTGATGAAAAACTATAATAATACTTTGTCCGACCCGGGAATTGAACCCAGGACCTTATTTTCAGCAGTCGCTCTTGCGACCACTAGACCAACAGGCGGTCAAGACCAAGAAAAGCAATAAATTATACTTAAAAATAAAATAAAAATGTAATTTATTAAATAAACTTAAAAATAAAATAAAAATGTAATTTATTAATTATACTTAAAAATAAAATAAAAATGTAATTTTTGTAAATAAAGCTCTTTTCGCAAGTAACAACCCACCGTTTACTTATCTTCGGCGTTTTTGCTACCAAAATAATATTTTTTAATAATGGTGACATCGTTTCACAGCTATCGCGACCGCTGCCATTGAGATGCTGACAGGCACCAGCTCCACCAGTCGCAAAGTGGATATCGTCTCCGATGCCGCTTACGTCATGCTTACCAAGTAAGTATAACCAACTGACTACAGGCAGCTTGAAGGTTTTTCCGCCAGAAGAATTGACAAAATGACAGACTGTAGAAAGATTTCATGTCGATTTGTATACAAAGAGCTTTTTTTATTCTTGTTAGAATCGAGTTAGAATCGCCATGCTACGCGTACTGAACACCGGATTTCAAATCACGGCTGAGGACTTGGAAGGTCATAATAGACCACTTCAGTAATTGGCTATTTGACTACTGTTAAATATTCAATAAAATGTTGTTATTTCAAAGAACTGACAGAAATAACACGGTATTTGAAAAAAGTAATAATATTGATAAAAATGGAGTAGTTACATGCTTCAGAAGTTTTGGTGGGGGCACTTTTTATCCTTGTCGCGCCAAACGGCCATTTGTACTACGTAACCGTAACGTTACTACGGCGGTATGAATTATGACGTCACGTTTTGTATAGCACGTATGTCTTTGTCTAACACGTCGTTTAAAATCAGTTAAAACTTGCCATTTTCTTATCGATTTTATTACTTTTTTTCACACATCGTGTTAGTTCTTTGAAATAACGGCCAGTAGTCGAGTAGCCAATTGACTTTTTATAACTTGTTCAGTACTGAAAGTTTCATTGCGAATACGTAATAATTACATGAAACTCACTATCAAATTCGTCAAAAAAAGATGATATGACAAGAAATGAGGTGTATAAGATGACGAGTCACAGAAAACAATGGAAGAAGACAGTCATGCTGCGCCGACCCCAAATGAATTAGGATATGGAGAGAGAATGATAAGGATATCAACTTCGTCAGGAATCGAATTGTTAGTCGAATTAAAAAGAATCATGCTTAATTTGCTTGCTTGAGTATCGTTCTGGAATATTCGCCCCAGTGGTGAGCTATTGCACTTGTTGAGAAGTGTACAGAGTAATAAATAAGCAACAATGTGTATAAGTAACCAACAAGTATGTTTTCCTATTCATAGGGACCCAAAAACATACACGGGCAACTTTGCCATCGACGAAGACGTTGTGAAATCAGCCGGCGTAAAGGACTTGACTCCCTATGCGTGCGATCCTAGTAAGTATTTGAATTTAGTTACAATATTTATAGTTGACATATGTAGAAACTGTAGTTTTTCACCCATATTAAAAAAATCAAATCGTGTAACCATGTCAGTCGAAAATCCACTACTTGCCATAGACTCCCACCAGCTATCGTAACAACGATCGAACCAGAGGGCATAGACAAAGTTAAATTCTATAAACAAAAATTATGATAGAAAAGTCAATAATGTTTTTGATTGACATAGGTAAATCAAAATATTTTATTTCACAAAGGCCTACATGGCCACTTGTAAAACGTCGACAAAAAGGTGCACGGTTCCGTGCATTGGTCAATTCCAATTGAGAAGAACCGGCAAGAAACTGCAAAGGTTCCTCTTTTAAAATGGTCATAGGTTGACGAAAAACTTATGTCAATCCTGTAGAAAACTAGCTATCAAGCAACTAAGTCTATTGTTTGGAATTAAAAATAAACAAATATCTATACAAACTTCAGTACTATGTCAATGGTGATGATTACATATTTGGGCCACTACATAAATAACACCAGGGTCACAGCTTCTCATAACTGATATCACAAATCTCGATTTAATAACAACCATACCATACCACCTCTGTCTCTTAATTTCTCTGTGGCATAACAGTGTTTCGACCACACAGACCACGTATTAATTTGTATTCCTTAAAATGTATCCCAAAGGATCACTACACAGAGTAATGATTGATCACAGAGAACTTGGATAACTTATTACTGGACGGTTTCCTGGATGTTCCTGGGGCATTCGCTGCACACAAGCAGACTGTCTCAACGGCTAACCGGGCCAGACAATACCATACTTCTGCAGTCCACTACAAGGAGAAGGTTCGTCTTTGAAAACCTTTGGTTGTGGAGGTGTATAGCTGTAATGGTAGCTTTAGTGGGCAGAAGATCTGTCAGTAGTGTTTTTATAGTATATTTGCATGCAGCTAAAATGTATGCACCTTCACTCGTAAGATCGCACAACATAAATGTATATAACGGCTTTGTATATAGGTATGCTATTTCGCTTGTATATTAACAGAACAATCTGTGGTCAAAGGTAAAAACTCTTCCAAAGCATTCCCCAGGAAAACAGGTCCAGGAAACCTGTCCAAACAATTGAACATTACGAAATTTAAAAAGATTTTTTTCTTATTTGGCAATTCAAATAGGGAATCTCCCTTTGTTCGCAGGCAACTTAGACAATTTGTTACCTGACTTCTTCCTGGACCTACCGCATATGACTCAGAAGGAAACCAAAGCTAAACCGGTGTGAAAAAATAAAAAAATTAATGTCTAGATTTATCTATGACCATTTATTTCTTCTGCATGTTTGTTTTTTATTTTGTGTTGTATTACCATGTGTATGTATTTTTTTCTGTTGCTAAACAGCATTGCTGTGTTTCGATAGCCATCCAACATATATTCAACTGAAATTGGCTTATTAGACATTTGCTTTGGCCATGGTCACTTACTATTAAGGCTTTTTTTGCCACCTACTAAGTAACTAAAAAAACATGTTGGAATTATTTCTAACTTTCTTTGGTCTAAAAAAACATGTTGGAATTATTTCTAACTTTCTTTGGTAATTACAACTAAAGAGTTTTAATAAGCATGAAAATTTCTATGAAAAACAGGAATTTTATTGAGCATGAGCACCCTGAGCATGAGCACCCAAAATTCACCATTCTAGATTAATTTTAACTGATAAACATTCGATAACCGTTACATACAATATCAATAGATAGTCTTATCAATCTAAAAACATAAGCGCCTGAATGCTCTTTTATTTTATAAGTATTTGATACAAATAAAAATTGTTTGCTATTAAAGTAGATCATGTTTAAAAAACTTTAAAAGTGCTCTTATTTATTTTTACAAAAAATTTTGGTTCTAAAAAACAATACCTACACACTATTTAAACTGAGTGTTCATACAATTTCAACCATTTACATAGGACGCAGGCGGCTCAGATGGTCAGATCCCGGCTCTCTTTGCTTCCATCGGCAAAGTTATGTCAGCAGACTTGGTTCAGAAGACCCAAGCAGTCTACCAGTTCAATGTCAAAGGTATTGGAATGATTATTATAATTTTCTTTCTGCTAACGCACACATTGTCAGCAGTTAGCCCTACATTTCCACTGACAAGACATCTACATACAAATAAGTTGTCTGTTCAGATAAAAGATTTCTCGTGAGTGGCATAATACGCCTTTGTTGAAGCTGCAAGGCCTCACTTATTTTTGCGGCTAATTTGTAGACAATATAAAAAATAATTTCACCATTATGTTATCTGCACGGTTCAATCATCTAAAACTCTTTGTCCTAACTAATATATTTGTAAAACTTATTCAGGTAAGGAGGAAGGTGTGTGGCACATCGACCTGAAGAACGGCGACGGTCAGTGCGGTCAGGGCGAGCCCAAGAACCCACCGGACGCAACCCTCACCATGGATGGAAAGCACTTCGCTGAGATGTTCGCCGGTATGTACTAAATTACCCATTTATATTAGTTCTGGAAACCAGGTAACTTGGTCTTATCTTGAAGAGCAGAGGTGAATCGAATGAACATTTGCCCAACCCTATGGGATTTTGTCCGTTGACTTTCAGACACCAGTTTTATGAAGACTGGTTATTTATAACAATAAACTGATTTGAAAGGCCAACTTTAGTACAGATTGTCTATCCTATCTGTTTATTCAGATTTGAGTGAAAAAAATTACATTGCAATTCATTAAATCATATTAAATAAGCAATTTGACACAATATTACATTATTTATAAAAGCACAATACATAGCAGTTTTTTTTATTTTTTATGTAACAGATACATTGTATTAATATAGCTTTAATTTAACAGGTAAACTGAAACCAACTACAGCTTTCATGATGGGCAAGTTGAAGATCAAGGGGGATATCCAGAAAGCAATGAAATTAGAGAAGATGATGAAATCGCTTGCTAAGAAGTAACCTTGATGTGGTTATCCCTCAATACATGTTGTATACTAAGAAATATAGTGTAATATAATCACAACTACTTTTCAAAGAGGGGGCTATAAAACCTTACTTTTATTTTGAAAATACTGATATTGTAGAGGAGCACTGGGAGTGTAATAATCAGTTCCTTGGTGTGTGAACAATTATTTTGGTTGTAAAATAAGATATTATCTGTCAGCGTCTGAGAAACTGTACATTATGTATATTTGTAAGTAGATTGTTCACTGTGCACATTAAAGTCCTGGTTTTTTTAAAAATGAGATAGGAAAAAGGCATGCGCTGGTTGACCTTTCTTTGATATTAATGTATATTATTATGTATGTATAACTTTACAATCGTGCCTTAGATCTACGTTACTGCCAAATGAGTGTATTTTTCATGCAGCTAGTATTTTTATAATATAAAACAAAACATGCAATGAAAATATTAATATTATAATCTGTTGATGTAAATAAAAAATATTTTTACAAAATTGTTTTAAATTATTTATAATCTTTTTCTTGGTTTTTTCCTTTTTACGATTTTGAACTGAATTCAATCAATATTTCCATCATTTATATTGTTTTGTTATAGTAGGTACAGCATTCTGAACCCCTGCTCATCAGGCTTCCTGTTCCCTGTTTTATCAGTAATTTTAAAAATCTGCTTTTACCTACAATATAAGTGCAATACCCCACTGCATGCATGTCAAAAATAGGAACAGTTAATTGCTAAGGAATAATGAATTGTTTGACCATTTGTTACTTTCTTATAATTCTAAGCCAAATAAGGGCTTATGCCACCTTTTCAAAATTACAACATAGTATGAAAGATACTATGTTATCATTTTGAGAAGGTTGCTTTAGCCCTTATTCAGCTTTAACCACTTCTCAAAATGTATGGTCTTGATGATACTCATCACTCCTTCTTTTATCGTATACAAAAACATCATCGCGGCTTATCCTTCCTTCAGATACTGGTTGGAGGCTGTTATAAGAATAGTTGACTTTAAGTTTTCATTTTTAGGTGGTGCCTGACCTGTAGGTTCTTGTAACACAAACTATAGTCACTCGTTTTGCTGACCGTAGGTAAAAACATACATACATCCACGACTTTTGCCGCGATAGGAATAGGACACAAACAAGAAATAAATCTTTATATCTGCAAACTATATTATTTATGACCATATTCGCTTTCGATGATGAAGTAACATTTTGTTTGTATTGGAGACACAAAGCAATCTACTTTCGTCACAAGTTATTTCAAATTTCGTCATGCAGTGAACATTATACAGATAACCTTGTTATCGGAATTGAATTCTCCCGCCTATTTGCCCGACCTTGATAGTTATTTGTTAGGTTATATTCATTGAAGTGTCAGCTGTATGCGGCTATCGACGTAACAGGAATTAAGTGTTTCTTACCTTTTACATTAAACTGTGATCAAAATGTTCTCCATTGACGCTCCCGTGGAAAAACAGAATTCCGAATATTGCAATTACCGGTCGCCACTAAGTACCAGATATGCTTCGAAGGAAATGCAATATAATTTTAGCGACCAGAAAAAGTTTTCAACCTGGAGAAAGCTGTGGATTTATTTGGCGAAGGCTGAAAAGGTAAGAAATGATTTAAAATATACCCAAATGCGTCACAAACAGTTAGTTTATTTTTGTTGCTCTTGTTTGTGTTTTTTTTTTATCATTATTTAACACTTTTTTAATTTTGATCTCATCAAAACTTTTTCGATATATAACACGTGGTCTTTTAATCCTTTGGGCTTTGAGACTGCTGAAGAAGTGCTGATATTGTTCGTCCAATTCACGTGACAACTAATATTGCCAGTGGCATTAAATAATAAAAAACAATGTTAAATTCTTTTCGTTACTGGTCCATGAAAGAGTATTTTAAGGGCACTCTGCCCATGTCTCTGAAGCGAAAGCTAATGGACATGTGTATTCTCCCCATCTTGACCTACGGTGCACAAACTTGGTCTTTGACTAACATCCAAAAGTCCAAACTCAAGGTTTGCCAACATGCTATGGAGCGCAGTATCTTAGGTGTAAAATTAACCGATCGGGTTCGAAACACTACACTGCGCTCCAATACGCAAATTGTTGACGTGGCTCAAAAGGCTGCCATACTTAAATGTCACTGGGCAGGACATGTCTGTCGCATGCCGAACGAGCTGTGGGCCCGTAAAGCTCAGGATTGGTGCCCTGACAGTGACGCGAGGTCGTGGCAGACCACGAAGGAGATGGCGGGACGAACTGGATGTCTTCCTTGAGAATTGGAGAGACATTGCACTGAATCGTGACCGTTGGAAGGAATGGAGGGAGGCCTTTGCTCAGCAGTGGGACAACATAGGCTAGCTATAATAATAAAATATTCTTTTCATCCCCCCATCTCGGAAAGAGTATTTTTGCTCTTCGATATCTGAGTGCAAAAGCTGTTTTTATCCGCTAGAGGATAAAGTAAATTGAATTTAGAACATCGTGTGCACTAAGTTTGTGAATTCAAAGTATCATTAAACCTATTTATTTTTACCTCCATGGTGCCGAATTTATCACACAATTTTTTTTTAATTTGTTAGAAACTCAGACTTGGAGCCTTCTTAGTGTACTTTTTTTTTGATTTGCGCACGCAATTTTCTTTTCACGGCATATTGTTAAAACCTTAGGTTAAAAACAAGAAACTTGTAAACAAGTGAAAAACCTAAAATAAGTGAATCAGGCGACGAGGAAGTTTATTTGACGCCAACAGAATTGACTGTAAACTTTTAAAAATGCACAAATGAGCTTTCTCCTTCAATAATCACGCTAGAAGTATTTGAAACAGTACGACATGTTTAACACGTGGCGACTAGATAAAGGAGCCAAAACTTTATCAGAAAAGGTTTTGCTGGCATATTTTATTGAATTATCCGAGACGAACAAATCAAGCACTCTATGGAGTACATATTCAATGCTAAAAGCAACAATAAAGATGAAAAAAAAACAAACATATCGACACCTATCCTCAATAGTGGCAGTTTTACAAAGAGCGTCATCTGGTCATCAACCAAAAAAGTCGAAGGTTTTCACAGCATCTATCTTATATGGTAGTTAATACATATCTGAAATAAAAGTAAGTATCTTGTGATTGTAAATGTTTTTTTTTCCAGTCATTTCCTCGCTGACATATCGTACTGTTTCAAATACTTCTCGCGTGATTGTTGAGGGAGAAAGCTCATTTGCGCATTTTTAACAGTTTCAGTCAATTCTGTTGGCGTCAAATAAACTTCTTCGTCGCCCGATTCACTAATTTTAGGTTTTTCACTTGTTTACAAGTTTCTTGTTTATATTTTTAACCTAAGGTTTTAACAATATGACGTGAAAAGAAAATTGCGCGCGCAAAGCAAATTAAAAAAAGTACATCAAGAAGGTTCCAAGTCTGAGTTTCTAACAAATTAAAAAAAAGTTGTATGATAAATTCGGCACCATGGAGGTAAAAGTAAATAGGTTTAATGATGTTTTTAATTCACAAACCTAGTGCACACGATGTTCTAAATTCAATTTACTTTATCCTCTAGCGGATAAAAACAGCTTTTGCACTCAGATATCGAAGGGCAAAAATACTCTTTCCGAGATGGGGGGATGAAAATGTTTTTTTTTTGCATTTAGTCATTTCCTCGCTGAGGTGGGATGAAAAGCTCGCTAACGCTCAGGATTCTAATTTTTGAATCACTCGCTACGCTCATGATTCAATTTCAGAATCCTTCGCTTGCTCGGTCATCAAAATTGAGCACGCGGTTAAAAAGCAACTTTGCACTTTACCTCTCGTCTGTCAAGCCATCAAAATAAGTCGAGTGTTCCCGCGCTTCATAAAAGCCGTTAAAATGCTATAACTATTAATCAATGCGTACAACTTTCGATTAGAAACTGACGCCTGTTTATTAGGCCTGTTTTGTTTTTTTTGGGGGGTGGCAAATCATTAAATAACCCCTCCCGCTCTTGGGCAGAGCGAAAGGGAGTGTCAGACTTCTACTGACCAAAACCACCCATGTTCCTTCTTATCCCTTTATGTCGAGGCTGCGGTATCTCTAACAACAATCCGCAGCCCCGACGGACGTCGGCCCTTGCCGAGAACAGGAACATGGAAGGGGCCCCCCTTTCATGTTCCTGACATCTCTTTGAGGCGCGCGTGCAACATGAACGCGCCGTCGTCATAAGACGGACGGACGGCGAGCTAGCCCATTACTCACCGTCCCCAGGCCCGCGTCTACGGTGGCCGGAATCCGTCACGTGGCCCCATACGTCCGGAGCGTATCCCACAGCGGCTGGGACGAGAGGTTCTTTCCCTCTCACGTTCCGCCACCTCCTTCGCTAGCATCACTGCTTCGTAGAAGGAGGCGACGGCGTCCCATCCCATCTCGCCCCGGACCTTGTTTATTAGATCTTGGAGGGCCTTGGGCACGGGCAGTAGTTATATATGTGCTTGCAAGTTCAAAAGCCAGACTCAATATAAAATATATAAATACGTCCATAGAAACAGATAAAGAACATAGTAGTCTTTATTATTGAATGATATCAGTCAGTCAATAAGTTTTGACTGATAACAATTCAAATTAAGGCGCTGTCTTTTAAATAGGTAGTTGAAAGTTGTAGGTACCTAAGAGTTTCAGTCAACTACATTCATCATCATCTATCTTGCTTTTTTATTTGTTGTTGGAAGAAGCCATAGCTACCTGACGAATGGTGCAACAGTTTGCTGGTCCCATCTTTAAAAATAAAGGTGATGTGCTGGAGTGAAGTAACTATAGAGGAATAAAGCTAATGGCGCATAATATTGAGAGTTTGGGAGAAATTTATTGAAGGCGACTAAGAGAAGAGAGCGAATTTCATAGAGCCCAATTTAGTTTTATGCCTGGTCGGGGATCGCCCGACGGATGCCACTCTTCCTATCCGCCAGTAGTGCGAAAAGTATAGAGTGCACTTAACAACTTGCACATGGTGTTCGTCGACCTTAAACAGGCATACGACCGGGTGCCCCGTGAGGTTCTGTGGTGGGCCACTAAGGAGAAAGGTGTGCCTGGGAAGTATGTGCAGTTGATCAGTGCCTTGTACAGGGGATGCAGTACCCAAGTACAGCTGCAGCGGGGACTATCGGGCACGGACAGCTTCAATGTGGCTGACGGTTTGCACAAAGGGTCGGCTCTCAGCCCTTACCTCTTCCTGTTGATAATGGACGCTCTCACGACAGACATCCAGGAAGGGGCACCCTGGTGTATGCTGGTTGCCGACAGCGATCAAGAGGTCTTGAGCAGATTGGTAGGTGGTAGCATAGACTGAATGTTGGCCTGAAATTAAGTAGAACCAAAACGGAATACTTGTTTTGAGATTTCGGCGGTCTCTACAGTCTGTGCCTATAACTCTTGCCGGAACGCCCATACCGATCTGCTTCAACTTTCAGAACCTCGGGTTGCTTGTGCAGGGGGATGACGAAGTAGACCGCGACATAACGCACCGAATAAACTAAGAATGTATGAAATGTACAGGTCACTTGACCGACGGATACCCCTCAAATTAAAGGGGAAGATATACAAGTCCGTGATTAGACCTGTCGTACTGTGTGGAAGATAGGTGAAAACGATTGCATGGTAGCAGAGATGAGAATGTTGATGTGCGGAGTAACAAGAATGAATTAAATAAGGAATGAGTGTGTTATAGGAAGTTTGAAAGTGGCGCCTGTTACAGAAAAAGATAAAGGAAGTCTTGGTATGGGCATGTAATGAGGAGCGGTGAAGTGCATGTGACTAAAAAGTGACGGGTACTGATATTGATGGATGGAGAGGGAGAGGAAGGCCAAAGAAAAGATGCATGGATGTATTGTGTGCGGAATGATATGATAGAGAAAGGAGTAAATGATTCCATAACGACTGACAGTGAAGAATGGAAGAAGAAAACGTGCTGCGCCGACCACAAATAGAATGTGACAAAGGCAGGAAGATGTATGAATCTTTATTTGCTCTCCATAATATAAATAACATTAAAATACCTTACAATAGGGATAAAAATAGTAAGTACAATTATCAGTAATTGTATTTTTTTATGCCCGTTGTATAGTAAGATCTTATATTTTTATGTTATAAATATTATGGCCTATGTAAGTATTTTGTTATCAAACTACATAGGTACTTACGTACGGTGACCTTTACATGATCTTTCATTTTCATTGCGTCTTGCCAAATTTCATGATTCTAGGCTAACGAGAAGTACCATAATTTACTATTCTGTCAAGAAAGTACCTACCAGGAAAAGACCGATGGTACTCAAATGTTAGCTAGGCATCCAAATTTATTTTATCACCTACAAATTACGCTCATTCAGAAACGATACACTTGCGCCAACGAATAATCCAATCATAAAACATTATAAACGGTTTTTTTCGGGATTGAGTTCAGTTCTCGCCGCTAATTCTCTTTTTGCATCTTTTGCCCAAATGCCCCATGGGAAGGGGGGCCATCACGAAGGCACGAAGTGATAATTTGAGTTAAGGAAAAAGAAAGGAGGCTGGCTGGAGCCATATCTGGTGAATAAGGTGGTTTCTCGATGGTATTTGTTGAGTTTTTTGTGAAAAATTCGTTCAGGTTGGCTTTGTGCGATGGCGCATTATCGTAGAGCAAAATTCAAGAATTTTCTTTACACAAATCTAGCTTATTTTGTCTAATCTCCGTGCTCTCTTAAGCGCCGCATAGGTATCGCTCAAATAATATTATTTATTTACCGTTTTACTATGGGACCAACCATGTATCATCAACCAATTCAACTTGATACCTACCTCAATGCGTTCCTGAGAAAGCGGGTCTTGTTTTCTAACAAGACACATCAAGAGACATGTGAAAACATTCGAGCTACTCCGGGCTAGGGACCTACAAACGGCAGTTTTTGGGACCAACACCGGTGGAGTTAAATGTGTACTACACTGTACTAAATCGGTTTTACGCACCCCTGTTGCTTATTAGGCACTTCTTTTAAGATGGGTTAGAATGTAGTCTCCATTTCGTATGTGATGTGTGATATCGTTTTAGCGGTATTTGTGATATTTTCAAGCACATTTTTTTACAGCTATAGGCTCTGCAATTTTAATAAATGTAAATAAAACAATATTTAATGCTTTTATTTATTAGATTGTTACATACAAATACATGTGTTTTATAATATTCTTTATTCTTATGGAAAGAGTTTAGTTTGTGAGTGACGCGGGTACCTTTTGTTATTAAAATGGGGAATAAATAAGGTAACATTAGCGCCGGTTACATAAGTTATATATCTTTATTTACATGTTTCATATAAATCTTATATTTTCCTATCGTTAACTTTCACAACTCGTGTGATATCCACACGTAATACTTAGTATTACAATTAAACGTTATAGGTATCTAAATTAACTAATCTTAAGATGATGAAAAATATTCTATGCTACGATTAAATTTCAAACACCAATTAAACCTACAATTAGAACTTCCGAAGACATCTTAGTTTAAAAGAAGTTAATTAACTAACTTAGACAAAGCTAAAAAGAAATTGGCTTAATAATATGAATACAACAAGAAATATTAATAAGTAAACATAAGTTTAATCAGATCAAGACAGTGAAGTTAAAGTTACTTTTAATTTTGAAGACGATAGAAATAATCTGAAATTGTCAGAGAAAACTTAACTACCACTGGACGGATACTGATTACTGCTTTGGTTTATCCTTTAAAATATAACTAAATCATATATAATTACTTAAATAAACAATCTAAATTAATTATTGAACTAAATTCAAATGAAACGTGTATTTTTAATGTAGGCATATAGCAGCATCTAATAAAAGTGCCACTAACGCCAAATTAAACGTGTGAGAATCGTTTTCTGTAAAAAAAGAGCAAATAATATAAAAAAAATATTCGCGGTGGTTTTGCTTCACATTCAATATTTTAAACGTGGATAACGTTTAAAATATTACCAGAAATGAAAGAATTTGGTATATTTTATCAATTCGTTTTCCTTTTATCAGATAGGTACCTATTAGGTTTTTCGTTAACTTTTTCGTTCTTGTTTATGTAAGTATATTTTTTAGGGAAACCTCGAAACACCACTGTATCTAGTAGGCTAAAAATAAATCATTTTTTTCTTGCGCTTACAACTAAGTAGGACTATAATAATACAATTTTGCGGAATGTTACAGTAATATAACCGAATAAACAACAACTTAAACTAATCAATTACACTAAACTTGAAACGCAATAATTTAGAAATTCATCGTAATGTCAAAAACCTCATATCCAAATCTACTTACTACTCTCTCTAGCATTCTAATCGATCCTTAGAAGGAAGATTTTCGCTAAAACTAGCACTTTACCGTTGCATACATCCTTATATAAATCCAGATAAATCCTTATTTCTAAACTTATACTTGCACTATCGGCCGAAATATTTTGAATTGAAAAAAAAAAGTTTAAAATAGCTGCTTCTGTCAAACACAAAGTAAGAACAAAAGTAATGCTGCCAGATCAAAAAAAAGTTACAATTTATTCTTACTAAAAATAGCTGCTATAAAATAGCTTCGTTTACGTAAAACTGCCTAAGTATGCAGCTGCCTAAAATACTGAACGTAATTATAAAATATATTAGCTGCTTTTTTATATAAAAAGAATGCTGCCTAAATAATACGGTTTCAAATTATTTGTTTAAAAGAAAATATAAAATTTGGTTTGATTTAGGTAAATGGCTAATAGCTGCACTAGCTGCATTTATAATAATACTTAAAGCTGTGTTCCCTAAATTGGATATTCATTTACGTTATAGTTGCTTCAAGGCTCTTGGTACTAGCTGCTCATTTAAACATACTTAATATACTTTTGTTGCTGCCTGAGATATGCTGCCATTGCAGATTAGAAAGCTTTCCAAAGAAATCGTGACCCATACTGTACGTCATAACGTAAGTACATCGAAAGGCAACGCTTTAAAATCTATAACTTTGTATGCCTTGACTCCTTGAGTAATATTGAAATTACCTGTCGCTGCGTTTTGGACAAAATACTAACAATAACGACCTGCCATAAACTTTCTTTTTGTTAATATGCTGCCTGACCAATATTAAAAAGCTGCTATTATTTTTATTAATTAAAAATAGATTGCATGTTTGTAAAATTATTATTCAAGCTGCCTGTATTTTAAATTAAATTAAGCTTCGATATTATCAAATTAATACATACATTTGTTTTTAATAAATTATCCTAAAATAACTTTCTTAATTTTTTGATGTATTAATAATTCGCAATCTGCTGCCATTTAAAAAAAAAACTAATTGAAAATAGCTGTCCATATCAACCTTATTCATTTGAAATAAAATAGGTTCACATATTATTCATTTACCTATTGCAATTACGAAGACAAAGACAAATTAAAAATACAATTGCAAAGACAAATTAAAAATTAGCTGCTTCATGTAAAATATTAAATAAAAATAGCTGTCTCTTCTAGCAACCATAAACATTATAGATAAAATAGATACACATAATTTCATATGAAAAGATGTAGCTGCTTCGTTTAAAATAATAAATAAAAATAGCTGTCTGTATAGCAACCATAAACATTTTAGATAAAATAAATACACATAATGTATTATTCAAATTAAATATGTAGCTGCCTGATTTAAAATAATAAATAAAAATAGCTGTTTTTATTTATAGCAACCATAAACATTTTAGATAAAATAGAGACATTATTCAAATATTAATATGTAACTAGCTGCTTCGTATAAAATATTAAATTAAAGATACAAATATTATTAACATACTAATATTTCAATTGTGATGCCATTTATGAAAAACGTAATTAAAAATAGCTGTCTTTAGTTATAGCATAGCAGCACTAAATATTTTAAATCAAATAGATACACACATTATTAAAATAAAAAATGAAGCTGCTTTACAAAAAAAACATTAAATAAAAATAGGTAGTTGCCATATTAATATGTGTATGTCCAAAATTATAGCTACTGCAGAGAGCAACAATATATTAAAAATACGAGTATGAATTAAATATAATATTAAAGAGTTTTAGCTACTCAACGTGGCAACATATAATTATCAATAAACCTATATACACTTATAAATAATTGAATATAAAAAACTTAACTATGATTATGTCGAAAACTACTCTTTAAAAGTTAAACATAAAAAACTATTGAGTCTGTGATGATTATCTATGCTTGCAACGGGTTTTAAAAGAATAATATTGAAATACAAGAGAGCACTGAAAATGTAGCGGAAAAAGTTAAATTAATACGACTTAAAATATATATAAAGACGTTAGTTGTGATACAATTTTTTTTAAATTAAAACGGTAAAAAAATTGAAGAACGGCTAATCATTATGCCAGGTACACATTGGTGAAACGTAACATGAAATGTAACATAAACGAGCCGTCCTGAGTTATGCAATGGAACATGAAATGCAACACAAACACAACTTGATACATTTGTTTCAACGCGTGTTACATATTGGTTATGTTTTACATAGCTGTTACCGACACAAGAATTAATTTACATACTTTAAAAGAACCATAGTTTAGTAATCGGCTTCCTCCCTAAACGTGATGAAGGCATGGACAAGGAAGACTGCCACCTCAATGACGGAGAATACACCTGAGGCTATAAGGAGGTCGTAAGCCTGCTTGTTCGGGCGGAGGTTTGCGTAGTAGGACCTGTGCCAGTCTGGAATAAAAAACATAAAATTTTTAATTTTAATATTTAAGGTGCAATGTACGAAGTACTTATTAGTTCCATACACCTTCCATGTGTGGCAATGTGGTGATCTTAAATGATTTTGCTGAATCTCACATTGTGAAGTGTCCTTTACGAGTAGCATCATCCCGAAATGGAAGATGTCGGTAGATATTATCTAAGTATAACATAACCGCGTTTTTATGAATCATGATCATTTGCCTAGGTTAGCATTCTTCCAACTAAGTATTTTGAAGTCTCATCGAATAAGGGCCCTGAAAGTTAACACGAAGTTGTCAAAAAATAAACAGTTTCTCGCAGTTTCGACCAATTAATTTTAAAAAACATATCTTGTATTAGAAAGGAACGGAAGTTACACCTCACACCAATCCCCATAGACTAATTGTCTACATTTTTAATAGGCAACGCCAAGGCCCTGCCTTATACAGCCTGCCATGATTGGCTCATATGTGCACTGTGCATATTGATTATTATTTTACAACTGGTCGTGACTAGAAACTTATATTTAAAACTAAATATGTATCACTACATAGATCTTATTGTTACTTCCACGCAATAATTATTGCGATGTAGTTTTAGCAAATAAATAACTTATTTCATTTGAAACGCTAATGCCAACCTTGCTGCAGCGGTCTCAAATATACAAACAACAGTTTCGTATGTCTCAACTCTCAGTCTTACATTGAAAATACAAAGGTAAACTAGTATCCTCAACTGTGGTACGTTCTAAGTAAACTTTAATCATAGAGAAAATAGCATTCCACACACGTAATTAAACAAATTATTTGTTCTCTTCAGTAAACAGGCACACATTTTTGAGCATTCCTCATAGGACGAGTTTAAACTAGGAGCTATACATTGCGATGTTATTATCCACGCTCGAACGGATGACTGGGCATGGAAACTACTAGATTACCTACCAGTTGTTTGTATTCTTGAATAAATAGCGTAATGGCTAGTTGATAGCATAAAAAACATGTTTAGATCAATAGTGTACAGTAAGTTGTTCATCAATTTATTAAACTGTCATGATGACTTGAAAAATCCTCACTTTAATACTTACTAGAAACACCCTGAATTTTTCAATACATTCAGAAAAGTATGAAAAACTACGTAGTGTTCACAAAATGGCGTCGAAATCGTCCATAATACTGAACGACAGTCATCAACAAAAAAGAAAATATAGTGGTTTGTTAGTTAGACAAAAAAATATTAACTGTTTTAAAATCGGAACACTCACCATAGAATATGACAGCAGCGGCGGCAGTAAACATGATGACTCCGAGAACTGAGAAGCCGATGGACGTCCTCCATCCGGGAGACTCGCCGAACAGTCGTGCGATGATAAGCACACCCGTGATGATGATGTAGCCTACGAAACAACATGATGGTTAGATAAAGCCATACGATAATATTGTGAGGTAAAAAGTTTGCCCTAGCTGGAGCCTAAAATGCGAAGACGTAACATTCATCAATCTAGATCCGCGTCACAGAGAACAGACATGTACCTACTTCAGCTGTAGCAGGTAGGTAGAGCTTGTTCCAATCATACTGTTTTTCAGTCAAGATATTTGTATTCAGGTTTGCTTACGAAATAATTTTTCGTTGACCGGAAAAACTAAAAACTGCTTTATAAGTAGGTAATCCATTATCGCATCAATCAACCTTCTAACAAATGAAATAGGTGTAAGAATTGATTTAATAATAATTACGTGAAACTGATAGTTCGGTAGTTTCTAAATAATTGAACAATTAAATCATAAACATTTTGGTTTATCAATAACATTTATCAGTACGTGTGTAGAAGCATTAACACCTTTGTAACTGAAAATGGTTTTAAAACTATTTTAACCTTAAGAAGAAGTAATTAGGCTAGCCAGTCTTTAGATTTCACATTTTGATTATTAGAAGTACACTTTGTATGGTGCTACAACGGTTTTTTGGCGCCTGAATGACATTGAGGAGAGGACGCTGTTGGTTAGTTGTTGTTGCAAATAAAAAAAACAAGATGCCGTATGTACCTACCTACTGATTTTGGCCACGTTGCAAAGGAAGCCTGTAGAACTAGATGCATATGAACAGAAGTTACCATGAAGACCTGACCAATTTCAATCAAACTAATATACCTACCTACAATTTGAAGGTAAACAGGAAAAATCGCTAATGCTATTAAACAATAAATCTGGACGATTGACTGATCGACATCGCGTTCAGGAAGTTGTCGTAAATCGGTTTACGGTTGACGGTTTACGTTTACAAAGTGTTTACAGGTTTCACTTTCTCATACAAAGTTCAATGAAACCAATTTTCCACTCGACTGTGAAGTGAAACCGATTTATAAGATAAACACGTAAAATATCAATGATTCTTCAACGATATTTCATGAATATTTGAGTACTAAATGACAATTTTTATTCAATATTCATGATTTGATGATCGATCAATACCCAATTCGTCACTAATCGTTTTTATTCACATTTTGTTAACAGATACTTTTTTTGCTCAAATAATTCTTGCTTTACATTTTTTTGTAAAACAACTAAGGCCAATATTTGTTAAGTCTTGTATTTTATCGTAAGAAACTACGATTATTGTGTCAATAGACTGCTCGTTTAGGCGTGAAATTACTAGTAATGTACATCCGAAGGATGCCAAAGGATGCGAATTGTATAAGCAATTACACACTAAATTAAAAACTAATTAACGATAAGTTGATTGACACAACACTAAATGGAAGAACAAACTTTTTTAAACTTATTTGGGGGAAATAATGCGTACAAAGAGGTTTTTTTTTAACTTGGGCATTTTTTTTTTGGTTTTAAAGCAGTTTGCTTTTCTCTTAACACCTCCATGCTCATCGCTCGGTTTTTTGTTGAATTCTTAATCATATTGTGTTCCACTTTTCTTTATTTGTTAATTGCCAGTTGGTGGATTTGCCATCTGACCGGCCATGAGATGTGGCAGAATCGATTCCGTGACAATTGGTAAATTGGAAGATTAGAACAAATGCTAATAGAACGAATCGGGTCATGGTTTCAGCTCAAGCCTAAGTTTGTAGAAACAAAGCAGATTTTAGATTCGACAAAGGCCTTTGTTACAGAATATTTAAGTCCTTTAGAAATCAGCTAAGACGTTCGGTTAGGCTTATCTAAGCCGTTGACAAGATAAGAAGAACCAAGCCTTGCCTCTAAGACTAAGAATGATAGTTTTTTTTCTATATAGGCGTTGTAAACTATGGATGAATCATGAATGTAACTTACTCGAGTAAGCAGAGTAGATGACGGCAATGTGCCTATGATCCGACTGCACCACTTGTGGGGAGTAGAGAGCGCCGACGATTAAACCGATGGCAATCACTGCTATTATCTGGAAATAAAACGTAAGCTCAGAAAGTGCTCTAGAATAAAGGAGACTTCTGGACGTTTCTGTCAGAAAGTAGAAAATTATTGATATTGATTTGATTCTATTAAAAAAACGCTATAAGCTTTATTAAAAATTGCAATGTTTCAGCTATTTGTCTTTGCGGCTTGCTAACTGTTTTCGCAATCATTGAAAACTTTTTGCATTGATATCCCAAATAACTATGAGTTATTTTATAAGCCATTCACCCAAATAACAAAGGTCACGTACTCGTATAAAAACATAAGATCGTTTAAAACAAGTGTTCTCAAAGTATTTGAGTGAAAGTATCTTCCGTACATCGCTCTAGTGGTCGCGTATTGTCAAAGGCTTGTTTTCTACTTTTGGTTGTTCTTGAATACCACAAGTTAGTGATTTTCCAATACCGCAAGCATCTTCGTAAATGATTATAACACGGTTTTCACTTTCACGGATCGTTTGTTCCCAAGTAACCATGATGTATAATTCTACAATACTTAAATGTTGCCATTGTCAATAATTTTATTGGTTTCAAGATGGCACGTTTTATATACGCTTTTATCAAAGTATGGTTGGTATTTAAACGAGTACAGGCTGACAAAGGACTGTCTGTGTTGTTTAACGGGCTTCAACCTTATAAGTCGGTTACGTCCCAGGCTTTAAGCATGGTCTAAGAAGCCCTATATATCCTTTAAAGGAAAAAGCCTGAGTCTACTGTATGCTATTTTAAATGGATATTGCTGAAGCTCTATTAACTTGGCTTTTATTACTCAAACGTAAAACTGGTTATGGTTTGCGTCGTCAATCTAAATACGTTCAACAGACATCAACTGTTTTTATTTCACTATAATCAAATTAAATTCCTCTAACTTCCACTATAAGTACCTCTAGATTTTACTAGAAACACAAACAACAACAGAAATAACATGAGGATTACTATATTTAATCGGCCATTAGTACAACAGCACAAGGGTCCCTTTGACTTCAAGGCCAATGTGTCATGATACAAATTATCATGTCTTGCATCGCAACATGGTCAGTTCCCATACAAGCCATTGCAAGTAATTACCGAAGAGCTAGTGCCTCACGAACATCCGACTTGTATCGATTTCCAATTATACAATGTATTAAATGGTTTTGTTTAGATGGACTAGTTTTTAGTAGAGCATTTTCTAGTGATTCGCATTTTTCTTTGCGCTGTCCGACTGCGAGTGTTTCAAACTTTCACATCTTCTTGTCTGCTACTTCATCCTCTGTTGGGTATTGATAATTAATTAGGTGTTATGTTATACGGAGCATTGCTAAATTCTTCTGCTTTGCGTTTGGGCTTTCTAAAGTGCTCTGTTGCAGCAAGCCTGATTTTATCTGTGCACATGTTAACTTTCAGTAATACCCACACTCTTAGTTGTTTATGGTGTGTGATTTGTAGTGTATGGTGTATATTATAGACGAATTGATACGGAACAGGTCCTCAAATAGCGTGATAGTCAGACTCGCACCCACTTATCATTAGTCTAGGCAGTAACTCATCAGCTCGACGGCTCGCAGCCTCACGGCATTGTTTTAGCCCGGCGGAACCTGTATTTAGAGGCAAGTTCCTCATCGCCTTTCTTGCCGGTATCCTTGAATAAGATCTATCCTCTGTCAGTAACTTACCAGCTACCCGTAGCCTGACGCACCAGTTCCGCCTCAGCATGGCTGCAGTCTGACTACTTCGGTCGTTGGAGGCAACCTCATCGCCCTTAACAGTATCGTAGGTCTAGTCTGTGTCAGTAACTTACCAGCTCGACAGCTCGCAGTCCCACGCACCAGTACTGCTTCAGCGCGGCTGCAGCCCGGCTCTCTCGGTCGTTGGAGGCAGCCTCATCGCCTTTCTTGGCCTGCGCCTCAGCCTCTCTATCGCCCGCCGACATCGCCCAAACTACCCGAGCTCCACCTCCGTACTCAGAAACCTGGTGGAAATAAGAACTTGTTAAAACAACACAGTAGACCTGTGTGACAAATCTGCCAGGGTTACGGAATTGTCAGTTATAAAGAAGTAAGAGTTTGACACTCTTTTCTGCTCCGCCCAGAGCGGGACGGGTAATTTGATGATAGAAAGGGACTACTGAGTTGACAGCCAACAGAGAAGTATGGAAAAAAAAAATGTCGCGCTAACCTCAGTTGGGATAAGGGCAAGAGAATTATGAATTAAAACAAGACAGCCTGTGACAGTTATTGATTGCAATGAACTTTCCTTGATGACGTCCTTATGATGAATGACGATGTGGGATAGTTTGTTATTTTATTATTTATTGATGACGTATTGCTACGGGTTACAATTTGCGATTTCTTCATACAGGTTTAGGTAGGTATTCATTTTAGAAAACTAGGTACATTCAATGTAAAACAGAATGTTAGTGACATTACAAAAAAACATTAATTTCGCTTTAAAATGTTGCGTATACTAACAAAATATCCATAAAAAAAATTAAGTGCCTAACCCCATCACATATCTTCTGCTTAATTATCCTGTGGTCAAATTCAAAGTGGCCAAGAACAATGTAATAATATTCTAGTTTATAAGGAAGTCTTGCGCTACTATACCGCGGCACTTATGGTGACCAATTTTATGTGCGTCCATGATAATAATGGTGGCCATAATCTAGTGCGTAATTACCGTTATTGTCCAACAGTTTACGTGAATCTGACACATTATTGCCTATGTGTCTCATTTTTATAACGTAATTAGAGTGGTGACTCACTTAGCAAAATATATAATTATCATAGCATATAAGTAGACACTGCTGGAAAGGATGCCTCCTTACCCATTATCCGAGCCCAGTGTCTACATCTGACCGAATGTCAGGCCAAGTTAACGATGGTTTATTCAAATATGTATCTAAGAATAGCGTGATTGAATCAATTTAACAGTTTAATGTGAGAATCATACATTCCCCTAATTAATTCAATTAATGCCAACTAGTCTCATTAACGCGTGTTGTTAATATTGTAAAAGTAGTCGGTAACAGACGACAATGCATAAATCATAAACAGGCTGAATGCCGACCACTGAAACGGAACGCAACTAGCGCGTTATGCTTTCCAAACGAAATAGTTGTTTTTTTTATACAAACAGTGTTGCTACTGAATAATGAAAAAAAACACGTAAGTAATTGCTTTGTATATATATATTCATTAATTTTACAGTATTGTTAAAATATGAATGGATTGTTCTGGAACACAAGGAAAATTATATTTTGAATAACATATTAATTTAATGTATTTTCTGTTTCCTGAAAGCCTAATCACAGTCAGCTGGTATGTATAATTGGTAGACCAATAAGACCATAAAATTTAAAACATTCGGCTTAGGAAAATGGGGTGAGTTTTCTTTGTTTCGCGCCAAAGCTGCTCTACTTTGAATAAAGCGTAGTTAAAATTATTCTGTAAGCATAGATCTAATTTAAACGCAATAGCGTATTTATACCACATATACTTACTACTAATTAAGCACTGACAAAATTGCAGTTTTGGAATAGTGATGTCTAATAATCAATTTAAAAAATTCCAAAGAAAATAACTAAAATAAATTAATGGATAGTGTTCTATTTCCCATACTTATATTTACAGAACCATTTTCGCACTACAAAAACTCATTTAAATGCTAAATACACAGGTATCGCATGATAACATCAAAACATGCAATTATTATAATAAAAGAACACTCCACTTGCATGCAATCAAATTAAAAAATAAATCTCACCAAGGACAAGAATTTGAACTCCAAGCAGCGAGAACGCACTGGTTTATTTGTTTTTTAATTCACTTGCACTTCTAAATTCAAAAATGATAGACGCTTTCGGTGGTCGCGGGATGTTTACTAAACTCAGTGCAGACACGAGTGCGTTCGGCTCACGACGCGATGCGACTACTGCTTGGCCGACAATCCGCGCTCCTCTATGCTTCATTTGAAAATAAACCAATGGTCTCTGATTGTCCTTTCGATTTCCCTTATGTCGCCCTTTGTAACATGCGATGAGGGAACCATGTGAGGTCAAGGAAAATTGGCTATTGAACCGTAGAACCGGCGTAGTAATGCGTAGCAATGCGTAGCACATGAGCAAACAGCTTTCATTCAATTGTAAAGTTAGTACCTAGAACATTATTAGAACTTATCCTGATGCGTTCAAGGTGTGGGTCTGTGAGTTTATCGTAGGATGGAAATCAAAGAGGTAGATACCTAAATCAACCCAAGATGTTTCATAGCCATATCTAACATGAAATGAATTTAATCTTATTTCAGAGCGAGCTATACTTACTAATCTAAGTAGGTAATGTTTGTTTTGTATGAGCCTTTCTTCATGTAATTACTTTTCCAGCAAAACACAAAGTCAGTTCAATTAAACAACTCCTAATTAAGAAGTTACGTATTGTTACAGTTACATTCTCTTTTTTATATAATCCTCCTAAGTAACTACTGCATTCTAAATGTAAGACACCTAAATCTGAATTTTACATACTAGGTCATCATAAAAATAAATTTCCCTTGAGTTGCAGATGTGAATGGTCACAGAACAGATCCCTTAAAGTATTCTGTTTGGTTTATTTCGGTATGCATCCATTCCTATCGGCAATCAAGAAGTTCGAAGTCCCAGAGATGATTGCGAAATACTTCTAAATTAGATAATGGAACAGAACTATTTGTACTATTATTGAAGTAGGCTGGTTTCTTTCATACTTTACGGTGTTCGTTTTGACAGTCTTATTAGTTGGAGGGAATCTTTTAGATTTCTGGCTAAATATATACATACAATTTTGTTCCCCATTGAATAAACATTTGTTAACTACTTATACATGTTCATAAACTTATGCTAAAAATCAAATAATGTTTAAATATTTTCTGTTAACAAGTTGTTTAAATATTTTCCAAATACATTATTGAATGACAGAAGTAAAAATACTCAAAGATTTTTGCGATTATTTAAAATCAAAGTTTCGATTGAATATGTTAATGATTTTCCATGATTTAACTCAAAATTAACCATAGCGTACCCAGGATATCAATCAGAATCCTACATAAAATGTGATTTAACATCACCGTGCGCGTTGAATCGCCTCGAACGCATTTATTATGTAGCTATTCGTAAATTGAAAAGCCACTTTCTAGCGTTTTCCGGTCTAGAAGCCAGCGCGCGCGCATAACTGCACACATGTACCTATGCGACGCGCACGCACGATGCTCGGCGATAACTATGCGAAATTATAGCTACGTTTGCTATAAAACAGACATGCCATTTGTGATCTTTATTTATAGGTTGAGATGATATTTATACGGTATTTTAGGTATCGGTGTTAACATCAATTTTATTGGGTTTAAAAAGACTAGTTAGTATGATGAAGTGGCTTTCTGAATTTTGTTTTAATGAAATTGTGAACATTTGAGTTCCAAGCTGCTTGTGTGTACGTTTGTGATTGTGGAACCATATACTTCACAATAATAACTTTCAGATAAATACTACAAAGCACCTATAATAAGCAGATCGTTTTGTAAAAAGCTTCTGTCAATCCATAATACTCGTAATATGAGCTAAGCTGTTTTTTAAAAATCCATAATTTTTAGATTATAAGGAAATCTTATTGTTTGATATTCCCTATTCCGTCTCAGTCATTCAACATGGGTAGTAGATACTCATAAATTATGACAAATTCATCAATAAAATCCGGATCATTTTCCTGTATTTCAGACGTCAACAAAGTCATGTTTACAGTAGTTTTACTCGCAATAATGGTCTTTTTCATCATAAATATGACTAAGTACAATAAAATACTCGTATTAGGACCCCATTACTCATTAAATGTACGCACTTTGAGAAGAATTGTTTTTATGGGACACATCCTTCCATTCATTAAGTTGACTAATCAGAATAAGAACTCGGTTAAGGTCTTTACCGTGTTTTGTGTTATTTTTAAAGGAAAATTGACTTAAAAACTTAAATATATAAACATTATGTCCTTTCCTACAACTGCAAATTGTATAGCTAAGCTAAAAAAAATGATTTTTAGACACCGAAAAAAATACTTTTTTACAGGTACTGAAGGAAGTACCTACTTCAAAAGCATACTGTTTTATGCCCTCTCCGCCATCGTGACTAATTTAATAAAAACAACTTATGAAACTCAAACAGGTGTCAACCAGAAAATTAATAAGTATCTGTTGCTCATGCCAGTAGTTAATTTTTTTTATAAGGATTAGCCTTCACGTTGGCCATGTCTGGTGGCAAATACTGCGCGTGCGCAAGGTCACCATATAGCTAACAATTACGTTTCACAGACTGATCTTCTATCTACCACAAACGGAAAACGCCTGTGACTAAGCGTGAAAAATTTCACATTATACGTAGATTGTTAACTTTACTGAATGATCTGTTTTATGCTAAGATTTAAATGGTTGAAATCGTAGGCAATGGATTTCAACTAAGTATTGTTTCCTTATTAGAAACAAACAGTGTATGACTTTTAATGACCTAAAATAGCATTTTAATGATCATGTTAAGCATATAAATAAATAGACATAAGTAAATATAGAAATTATACCCTTTATTTATTGAGGTTGAAGAAAAATTAAAACAAAAAAACTTAGTCAAATTCGTCGGCGATTGTATTTTAATATTTCGTACAAACTGGTGGTTTCAACGTTCTCATTTTACTTGAAACAAGACCTCAAGCAAGTTCCCTTAATATCAATTGTTTTGAGGCAAAATCTCACCGTACACTGCATATAAATGAAATAATAGACCGTAACTGTGGCTTTTATTGGTAAGGGCACAGAGTGAGCAATACGAACAATGAGTATTTGTCGCGTTCTCAGCTAATGTTGTTAGACGTTGCTCGTATGGACCATTGTTTTGTGCCCATTACTTACCAACACGCAGCCAGATCGACATTTTGATTTTTTTACTTAAGTAGGTAGGTAACTACTTATGCGATTGCTTCTGGATTCATATGCTAAATTAGTGGGTTGTTTGAAATGAAAGCTTTTAATGCCCCACTGATTGGTTAAGGCCTCCCCTAACTCCTTACAGGAGCTGCAATCACGCGCCACCTGGAACCAGCCTTATTGTTTTCGTATTTAATAACTATATGTTCTTTGCTTTATCCAAAATACCAAAACTTCTGTGACAAAGAAAGTCTTGCCTTTGCGTCAAGTCAGTCCAGATGGATACATTATGAATTAATTCATATTATCCCTGTAACTGCATAAAATAGAGCGAAGTCCCGCCATGATGGCGGCGACGGGCGCCATGTTGTCGCGGGTTTTGGCGCCAAGGTGCCCGCGTCAGGGGGTGCGTTCTGAGGCTGTTGTTACAGTGACCTATTTGCTCAAATGACACAGTACACGGTACTTTTTTATGACCAGATTGTGTTAACAGCGGCCCTAATGCCCATAGACTTGTAATTACTGAGGGTTTTATCAGTGCTATTTTATTGATTTCTTTGTTCGGTTTCATTTTTCTTTGCATAATATTTATCTTCATTACTTAGCGGGATATATTTTTTGTTTACCAAAGATGTAAATTCTCGCGCTAAGATATCATTTCTAGGCTGCCAAGTGTGGCATGTGATAATGCATCTCTGTATGATCTAGAAACGGCGCATTCAACTGCGTTTAAAATTTCTTATGTTTGGTTTCCTTAGTTTGTCTTAATGACTTTACTAAATGTGCTTCTTATTGGCTGAGCATAAAATCATACCGTTGTTTTACAAATAACATAGGTTTAGTACAATATTATAAAGTTTGGCTTGTCAAACTGGAATGGCGGCCAAATAAAATTTTCACAATGCCATAAGTATGGATGTGTCCTAACTAAATCCTACTAATATTATAAATGTGAAAGTTTGTGAGAATGGATGTGTGGATGTTTGTTACTCTTTCACGCATAAACGGCTGGACCGATTTGGTTGAAATTTGGTATGTAGATAGGTTATACCCTAGATTAACATATAGGCTACTTTTTATCCCGATTTCATCTTCCCGTGGGATCATTTTCGAGTTGTAGCGGGTAAAGCCGCTGGCAACAGCTAGTAAAACATGATTCTGTTTAGTCCGTCAGTTCGATTATCGAAAAATATTGTATACGTGTTTTTTGTTTTATGAAATTAATAAAAATTGACGAAGATAAAACGCGTCAAAGATAATGAGTGGGGGCTTTTGACGTCACTACGTGGAAAAAAAAATTACTGTGCTGTGACGTCACACGAGTTTTCGAAGCACTATGTCGTCTTCAGTTTTTGTTAACGTGAAAATAGAAAAAAATTGTGTCCAATATTTTTTGGAAATCTAACTGACGGATTAATTAGAATTTTCTGGCAACTACCCTATTGTATGAACTGTTTCCAAACAGCCTATTATGGTCGCAAAGGTTAGGTACCTAGGTACTTTTGTGTTATTTTGCCCTTCATGTTTATAAAAAGAAAATTAAATTTTATAGAGAAAAACAAAAAAAAACAATAAAAAATTCAAACAAGCTTATACATTTCATTTTTTTTTTTCATCTCCTTATTATATTCTATCATTCTTATAATAAATGTAAGTAGGTAGGCTTACCTGTAATATGAGTAGCAAATTGGCTATCATACACGATGGGTGACGATGGATAGAAAGTGAAGAGAAAATTTACTAAATACGACTACCTATCAATTAACTAACGTTACTTAAAACCGTACAAATTATGATGATAGATATCATAAGTACACACATTTTTTTTTTGGCGAGTGGAACATCATCAAATAACCTTTCTCGCTCTTGGGCAGAGCGAAAGGGAGTGTCAGACTTCTTCTACTGACTAAAAACCACCCATGTTCCTTCTTAGTTTACTTCCTTCCTTCTTCCTCTTAGTTCCTTCCTTCTGTCGAGGCCGCGGTAACTTGTGTACAACCCGCAGCCCCGACGGCATCGTACGCACTTCAATCTAATGGAGGAGTACCTATTATAGCATTTGTAGCTACACTTTTTAAACATTTTACAGTAACCACTGTCTAAGCTTCATCATTCAGATCTATGTAACCGGATAAACCTCAACCCTTGTCATACAGGTTGTCCTAGTTCAAGGGTTGAGACCTCACTGTTGTAATGTAGTAAACATTGAAGTTGTAGAAATAAATTATTATAATTATAATTAATTATTTAAAATAACAAATAATTAATATGATTTTCGCACAATTTTTCGTATCGTAACGTCGACAGTGTTGACATCGCGTAGAAACAGCGTGATCTTTCTTGCATTTAAGATACGTAAACGATCCGATGTCGAAACTCTATATTGTTGATCCCAAGCAAAATAGCACCTCGCCTGTTTTTCAGGAGGGTTGGGCAACCTAGTTAGCTTTCCTACTAAAAACCTATGAGAGGAGCCATTACAAAGCTTTTAGTCAACAGAATAAGATAACCACCTTTTCTAGCATTCCCACAATTCTACACATATTTTTTATGCGATTATTTACCTTATTATTTAATGCGCACTGCTTTGCTTACGTTAGCTGAGACAGCAGAAGTGTGTGAATGACGATACTGTTATAAATTATAATTATGGATTCTTCTCTCACGAGACATCAAATTAACAATAGGCGGACATCTTCTGCTCATAATACTAAAACTTGTACCTAAGCACATAACACAATAACGTGCACACCTACCAATGTATGATGTATTCCGTTGATAGCACGTATTTAAAGAGCTGTTAAAACAAACAGCAGTCGTCGTATTCCACAATGTGATGGTTCTATTCGCTCTTGTGCTCTTCAAATTGGTGCCCTCAACCATTGAGTGTATGGGAATTACATTGATGCTCAATGTAATATCTACCCTTCAATATAATAGAGTTATATACGAATGGATGTTTAGGTTAGAGTAGGGATAAAGTAGGTACATGATTTTCTCGTTCTTTTATTTGCCTGTCGTTGTCTATCTCACGAGTGATTTACGTAAACTAGTTTGTGATAAGTATAATATCAATCAATACTTTTAGCTAAACTGTGAACGACGACCCATTACCGAGTTTTACATCACTGGCAAAGTATAGGACGAGTAGTTATTGCAGTTAAATAAAATTAGTCATGTCATATTATTTGGAAATTAACAATTCAAATTCATAGTATTGACATAAATATATGTAGTAGGTGTGACTGATGACGCTGCACTTTAACCGACAGGTACTCTTTGGAATGGGGAATTTTCAGCTCAGCCTGAAAACTATATTTCCCATACCGACTCGTACAAACAACATAAATATTGATTTGAATAATGAGTAGGTAGAACTTATATATGGTCACGACTTTGTTATGGTTCCGTAAGGAAAACTTTCAATGGAAAAACCTGTAGTTACCCACCTACATTTTGCCAGATATGTTCCCATGTAAATAGGGCGAGCCTATTGCCATCAACCGGGCACAATTCCAAACCTATTGGCCAAAAAATCCTCTTGGAAAAATCGAGAAAAAATGAAGTCGAACCTAGATTCTCACGCTCAACAACGAGACAAAAAAAACAACAAAAAATTCATTAAATTCGACACAACCAAAAACATGAATGATTAACGTGCGTAATACGAATACCGAACTTACGCGTTTATGGGTCTCACTAACCAACAGATAACAAACGAAGTAACGACACCTACTTACTATGCTAATGACCCGTCACCCGGCCCTTTAGTGGGCTACAGTTAGAGGCGCACGCGCACGTAATGTCTTGACAGTACAGTTACCCACGGATCTGGGTTGACCGCCGATTATCATGCACTTCTACACGAAATTATAACTGCTGCGTTTGTCTAGTAGTTGCTGAGCATGAGCTCCTGAGTTCGTTTTTTTTTAATGGTTCAAGCCCGCCACTCTATTCCCAAACCACTGTAACTCCTGTTAACCAGAAATTTCTGACTCCTCCTGAGTTCGATTCCTCCGGCTCCTGAGGTTGGCCAAAGTGTTATTGAGTTTTATTACGAGTTTATTATTTATTTTTTATTATTAACTGGAATGTGGATGTGCTATTGGGTGCACCTATGCCTTTTTGGGGGTTGGGAAATCATCAAATAACAAATCCCACTCTTGGGCAGAGCGAAAGGGAGTGTCAGACTTCTACCGACTAAAAACCAACTATGTTCCTTCTTAGCCCTTTATGTCGAAACCGCGGTATCTATTACAACATCACGCAGCCCCGACGGGCGTCACCTATGCCTAACACAGGGATGGCGCGATTTTATGTGGTCCTTAATGTTTTTAGTCAGGGAATTTCTATTGCGAACATGATACGTAATTATACTGTGAGTCTATGATTTGTAACTAGAATTATGCGTGAAATGGGTTTACTGAAAGCTGTAAACAATAAAATGCTTTTCCTGCAGGCAATTTTTCCTTGTTTCTTTCACAGTTGTGGTAAGAGTTCTATTATGTGCGTTAATGCCTAACCCACAAAAACTCTGGAAAGTAAATTTTAAGTGAAGTCTTTTGTATTAAAACATTTGTGACACTTTTGCTGCGTAAGTCGTTCGCATCGTCATCATCTGCCTCGCCCTTTTCCCAACTATCCAGGGTGTAAATGCACCCTTCACGCAAACGTCAACCAAGCATTCTGTACAAAGTTTTGCTGGGAAACACATTTTTTTTGTTGGGCCCCAAAAATCATCTTAAAACATTGTGCTAGTGGATGCTTTGAATAGTAAACGGGTCATGGAGGTAATTTAAGTAAAGCTATAACCTGAAAAACTACTATTTACAAAAACAGCTGTGAAAAAACTAGGGGGTTCCCAGGTATGGTCTAGAACAAAAAAAATATTGCAGTGGTGGGGAGAACAAGTGCCCTTCGTTTGCGTTAAGGGTACTTTTACACCCTTTATTGGGGGTCAACTTCCAGTCTACCGGGATACAGTTAAATACTTACCAGTATTTTTCATGGAACGACTGCCTGTCTGATTTCCACATCCCAGTTACTCTTAGCCTGTGTCATCCCACTGCTGGGCAAACATAGACCATAGACCTCCAAATATTTCGATCCAGGGCTAATGTGGAACCAGTTACTTACTGACATAATTACTGGGAAATATGATACCCATTGGTAAGACTGGCTTGTTTGGGTTGATTGGATATTACGCATATTCCATAAAAATCTATTGATATTTGTTGGAGTAAACTATATATTTATATTAATCATGATTAGGCGCTCATATAGTAGAGCAGCGTTAATCTGCAGCAACACAAAGAACAGTAGGCAGTTAGTAAATGTTAATACCACCTGATTAATCAAAGGTTCCAAGCACATAAAAGTGTGCAGCGATCGTTTCTACTAATAGCTTTAATAACTCACGTTTGTCTATGAGTAGCTGGCTAGTGATGGGCTACACACGACTTTATTTAATTCCGTGGTTGGTTAGACTTATACACGGTCATAAACAAAATCAAAAATCAAAACTCATCTATTCAAACTAGGCTGATAATCAGCACTTTTCGAACGTCACAATTTACTTTACTTATTTACAAGAGACAGTCCCCCAAAACGAATGAATTACTGTAGTGTGTTTTCACCTAAAACGCATCATCATCATCATCATCATCTGCTTACCCTTTTCACAACGAACTCACTAACTAAACGGATGCAGGTGAATACCAGTATTTTACCAAAATCCACGAATCTACAAATAAGAGGTCCAAATTCAGGTATGCGTGAGTTTTTACCTAAAAACGCATCAGAAGAAAAACCTAAATAAGTTATATATCTAACATTCACTACAACAGCTTACAAGTAATTATTATTTTAGGCAACGAACGAAAAAATAACGGAGATATAAATGAAAAAGGTCGAGCTTAAGACAGTAGAACGCGGTTTGAGTACGATGCGATGGTTAATATTACTTAACCTTTCAAAGAGTGCTAAAAGAATCGATGGGGAAAATAGGTTACTGTAGCAAATTGGAACACAGGGTAGCACTTTATTGCACAAAGCACATAATGACATGACACATAATTATATACATACATGGAATTTGTTTCACATGACCTACTCAGTCTGACATAGTTACATATTTAGCATTTTTCTTCTTTGTCATGTGGTTAGTGCCTCACCTGGCGTCAGGCTTTTTATGCCAGCCAAGGGCCTCTGGCTTGGCTTTTAAATATCATTAATATTTAGCATTGAAATACTTACGCCGAATCTGAAGCATCTTTACAGATGATCAGAGGTCTGTTGTGAATGTTTAGGTGGATCAGAAGGTTATGGTATTTTTTGGCTTATACTATTAATTTCATATTATTATAGAGCTTTATATAATATTTCTTAAAGGTCCAGTGAATGTGGAATATTGTACTGGCACCCAGTTGTGGGCTGTGGACGTTAGTTGTAACAATACAGATTTTCAGTTGAATCCAGTTACACTGGGAGCCGTCCCCAACATAGTTAGCAAGCAGATAAGGAATAACTGGCGATTTCAGATTTTCAAGATGAAAATAGAAACCTTAATGCATTACTTTACAGGCAAATAAAATTAAAAAGGCCATCACTATACAGTATGTACTCAATTCGTGTGCACCTTAACAATGCACCATACACCGAGTGCGTTGACGCGACAAATGCGTGACACGCCTTATATTTTTACTCTGTACCAGACGATTACAACCACTCATTCTGTTTCCATTGCCGGGCAAGTAAGAAATGTTTGATTGAAAATCTTCGTAATAGCATCAATGGAGTTCAAACTATTTTGTTTGTACTACATGTGTGCTCTTTTATGGGTCATGGTTTTAGTACGATTAAGCTTATGTTTGTACACGTATTATACGGTGAACTACGATGTAAAGTACTTGTGGTATGGAGTAATACTAATAACTGAAATCTGGATTATTTCGTGTGCTAATATCGAAAGTATTCTAGCTATGAAAGCGTAACTAGCATGTTATTTTCTTAAATAAAATAAATATGTTTTGAAATATTACCCTTTCAGTTTTACCAAAAGTAAACTTGGTCTCTCACAAAATACAATTTGTTTTCGTAAAAATAAAGTTTTACTTACGGAATCCGTTAAGGGAGCAATTTTGACGGTTTCAACGTCGCCTTCACTCAAAAACTCCTTTGAATCGGGCGCAATGGTTACCCAGTTCGCGAAAAGATCCTCCGATTGCTCCACTTTTAGGTTTTATATCGATTAGTATTACTATCAGGTAATGACAACGATAGAAAATGCAACTTTATATCAACCTAAGTCAAAGAAACAAAAGAAAAGCGCGCGAGCTTTCTATTTTCAAATTGACTTTTTCGTGTGTAAACTTTTTTTTATAAGCGTAAGGCAATTTAACTTTTTCGGCCTAGTTGTCGTGAAGTTCGTGATGCGAGAAATAGAAGACTAATCCAAGATTCTGTGCAGCAGTGAGTCAGTCGTCTGAACGACGGATCGCACTTAACCTGCGACCCCGACATCTTATTTGACTCCTGCGTTGACCCCGGACATTATCCCATGCTAGCTTGTATACCTGTTATTTCCTGTCAGATGTAGATTAATTATGTTATTCTTTTGAGACATAGCATAGTAGGAAAATCGAAATCAAATCGACCTCAATGGGAGTACACGCACAATGGTCCACTTCAAGGTCTAAGTGCGGAAACCTGAACCCCATAAAGAAGAAGAAGAAGAAGAAGACCTCAATGGGCCAGTAATCATTAATACTTCGACTGCTTTTTGGAATTATCATGGCCAAAATAAGTTTTTTTATTCGTTTTAAAACGAGTTAGTCTCGACTGTAATATACTACGAAAACTCAGGCATTTTATTCGCTGTTTGAATTTCAGGTCTCTATTACCGCTAGACAATTATGGCATCTGTTATCTATCACTGACGGGTTAGTCCCAATTACCTACCTAATACGTAACAAAATAAGGATAAGTCTGTAGTATCCTAATACGTGACACCGTGTGTGTCCTATGTTATGTCCTACTATGATGTGTGACGTTTGTTTGTTTGATAGTGAGAACGAATAAAACTATCCTTAATAAGTAACTCAACAACTACAACGGTGTTCTGACAATCTGTTACTTCCCAAAATGCTCACTAGATTATTATCGGCCCAGCCTTTTCTTAACTGATGAAAAGAAAGAAAGAAAAAATATTTATATGTAGCAGAAACATACCGAGCATTTAGGAAAAAAAAACAATACACAAACAGCGCTTAACAAATATATTAAAAAAGTACAACAAGCAGAGATTACAAAAAAAAAAAGAAAATGTTGCTCGTCGTGACTGCGACAAGTAGGTTGCCACTCAGCATGGTGCTTTGCTATGGTCACCCACAGAACAGCGCTGGTTTTCAGTGGTCACCCGTGAAAAACGTACGAATGCCAAGAGCTTCAATATTATGTATATAAAATAAAATAAGCAGTGCTTGAAATATTACTTAACATGACTCAAAAGTAAGACTACAAATATTATATAAAATAAAACCATATATATATTACAAAACTAACACCAAAAGTATGTCTTGAATGTTAAACAGAACAAACATTTGAAATACAATTATATGAGTGATGGTGTGACTTGATGCAAACTGGAATTAACTGAATACACGTACGATATATGCTCTTTTTAAAATTAATGAATAAAGACTTTTTTTAATAACCCCTCCAGTTCTTGGGCAGAGCGAAAGAGAGTGTCAGACCTTTACTGACTAAAGACCGCTCATGTTCATTCTTAGCCCTTTGTGTCGAGGCCGCGGTATCTCTTTTGAACAACTCGCAGAACCGGCCGGCAAGCCTTGTCTCCTTCATTTTTCTTCACTTCTATCAGAGCAGTATTCTACTGACTACAAAGTCAACGGTGACTAAAACTATGTTTTCCTCGAAGATGACAGACTTCGGACTTTACCCTGTGACAGGGCTGATGAATTGACCCTTGAATGACATTAATTGACGTCATTGGAAATCCCTATTAAAGATGACAGGTACAAATATTAAAATGGAATTTAGATTCCAATACTACGCCGTGGGTTGAAATATCTTTTAATCTTTGCCCAACGAAACATCTGCCAACATATGAAAATCACCAGAATTTCCAATGATATCATTTATTGCTTCTACTCAAACGCAAACTCAAATTCTTCATTTCACACACTGCACTGCACTGTATCTCAAATATTCACTGAAGCCCACGTTGATTTATTTCTACTGTGTTATCATAAAAAGAGTTGGGTCAATGCTAAGATGATTGCGTGGGAGCAGTAATCCTACCTGAAAACAATCGTTAAAAAAAAAAAACATTTGCACTGGTTAGATTTACACATGTCGACACGTCGTGTCCTAAACCAGCAAAATATTCCAAATAAAATGTAAATGTAAACTAACGTCATTTTTTTATGTGGTTTTTGATACTAACTAACACTATGGATTTTTGTCCAAAATAAACTCTTACTAAAATAACAAAAAAAAAAAAAATACTAGTTAATTTTGTAGAGGAAAATAAAAACACACATTATTTCACATTTAGTAATTTATTTCAAAATAATAATTATACATTAGAAAATTAAGTGTGACATACAAAACAGTTCTACAACTAACTTAGGAAGAAGGTGGGAAATTAAAAATGTTTTGTGCGAGAGCATTTGTTTGTTCGTCAATTTAGGGTTCCATTTTTTTTTATTGCAAAATGAGCCCGCTCTTGACCTCGATCATGCCTGATTGATAGTAATTTATTTCTAGAACAGTGATCAAATAATATTATTTTTCTTTTTTTTATGTATTTTTTAGTTTATTTGTCTTTAGTCGTAATTCGAAATATTCTATAGATATCAGATAAAATCCCCAGATCTTAACTCAGGATTAAATCACTCTGAGGGATTTCATAAGACAATAGAGGGTCGTTCGTAAAACATTTAGCGGTACTTACAATTAAATTAAATTAGTTTTATTTACGTTTATTACTAGGTTACATTTCCTTGGTAAAGTGTATGACGGACAGGGCCGTATCTAGCAGGTAGACTGCTCCGTTGATCACGCAGAGTGCACCGAGAGCCAAACCAACCTGAAACATTACAATAAGATATTAAGGCAAAGCATTTCATTTACAAAATGAGTATAAAATAGTTCGCAGTAGAAATTTCTTCTGAATTTCTTACATTATCTCTGAACTCTTAAACGTTACGCTGTATTTCATTTCTAGAACCACTCGTTTTAAATTTTGTTTTTTTGTTTTTATATTTTTTGTTCAATCTGAATAACCAGCAATTACTGTAATTAGACTGTGTAAGTTCAAGACTGTAAAACCATCTAAAATATTTTGTACGCAGAAGCTGTTGGTGAACCTATTTTATTAATTAAAGAAAAACACATAGTCGCCTTACGCCTTTACTACAAGTAATGTAACGATGCAAACAAGGCATAATGATGACACTATAGCTAACATAATGGGTACCGCTAGTTAATTGTGGTACCTACTCTTCATAATTGTCTGAACAAATGTATTGGTTCGCTTTGATAGTCTTCACAAACTCCATGTGCAAAGCTGCGGGTTTAAACTTCAAACACATAGCGTTCAGTTCGTATTTTGTGATTAATCATAAAAGTCTGGGTACGGTACCTGTTTCTCTGCAAACACGAACTGGTACTGGTGCTCTCCCTGGTATCCGCCCCAGTAGTGCAGCGCCACAGCTCCCACCGCAATCCATAGGAACACACCTACGAAGTTCATCACTATCTCTGACAATGCCCTGAAAACATTGTAACAATAATTAGTCACATTAGAGAAATATGGAAGGATATATGCTGCGCCGATCCTAAATGAATTAGGATAAGAGAGAATTATGATGATGGTCTCTCAGATAGAAAGGGGATTTAATGTTAACGTAATCGTTGACAGGGGAGAATGCAAAAAGTAACCGTGATGGGGGGCATCATGGTTACTTTTTGCATTCCACAAGCAACATGCGATAAGAGCAGGAAGAAGTTAATAATGATGACCTTTTAATATTGTTAATTTCATAAGAGCTAGGTTTAAAACATGTTTTAAAGTCTTTTCTGGCGAAAAAAATACAACAAAACAAGTTTGGTCGTTCTGTCATGTTATGGTTGCAGCTCCCCAAAGTTTTTTTTTTGTTCACAGCCGATATTGTGTGCCACTTCTGGGCAAAGGCCTCCCCTTTCTCTCTTCAAACCTTTATGGTTTGCGCAATCTCTGACCACGCTTGCCGTACGAACATGATCAGATCATCACATCACATCACCTTTTCCGCGATCTACCCTGTGGCCAGCCCAATCCCACTTTAGCTTGTGACTGTTTTAACTCCAACATCAACTACCTACTTGAGTTTTAGAGCTCTGAGGTGGTCTCCCCAACCGTACCCTACCTAAGTAGAAAAATTCATACCTCTTATGTTCAGTGGTGCCAAACAGGAAAGTGACGATTTGCACGAGCGTGTAAATGAGGTATCCCACAATGACTCCAGAGGCCACGATCTCAGCGTCAGGATTCTTCTCCTCATTGAGGTTCCATGTACCGCCGACACCCAGGAACTCGCCATTGTAACCCGTTCGGTACAGGACCAGGATTACTATGTTTAGGACCTGCGGAAATAAAAGAGAAATTGGTCAGAGCAAGAATCTGATGTTGTTGATACCTACATTGTTTTTTTCTTTGTCATGTGGTTAGTGCCTCTGACTTGGCATGCTGGTTTCCTCACTACGTTTATCGTCACCGAAGAATGCGATAATTATATACGCACGTGTATCCGAAAAATCAGAGGTGCGTGTCTAAGGTTCGAATTCGAGATCCATAATAAGAACTTGCTGTGAAAATCCTGAAGGAAATGTGGTCGTTAAATTATTTACAGTCTTGAAATAATGTAGTCAGTATAGATATTAGCAACAAAGAAGTGAGGTTTTCTTCAAGAAAATTTTAACCTTGGATGTTTATGTCTACTTCGTGGTTTAGTAATACTAACATTATCCTCAAAGCCTTATTTAGTTTAACCATACAATTGGTTGAGTCTAAAATTCTTTTCGACAAAACAGACTGACTCCTAAGTAATGACTTCCTAGTTTATCTCTAAAACAATGTTATTCATTAGCAGGTAGAAGTTCTACTTCCTGTTGTTGAGCTTGTTATCGTCACTTCCGATGAGACCAGTTAATCACTGGGTGCTACTGACGACGACGGTTATGGACTTAGTCATTGATAATGTTAAGACGAATTCTGCGAAACTGATAATATTCATGTTGTTTCAGGTGTGAAAGGTTTAAATCCGGTTTCGTTTGTGTCGTGTTAAGTTAATGTAGTTACATTATTTCCACGCGAACGAAACCGCGATTATATTATAGACATAGAGTAAACATAAAATTGCCCGCAGCTCTCTTACAATGTTTTCCTAACTTGTCACATTCATAACATATCTGACATCACATTAATAGGTTATTATTTTGTACTAGCTTAGTACTCGTTTTAAGTGTCTCATAAAGTCATATAACAGTGAATAAAACATAGAAAAATAAAATCAGCCATTTATCCAAGACATCCTAGACTAGTAAAAACTTAACTGACACCGCTTAGCTAACTTAATTATTGTTAGTTCCGTGAAAAGTGAAAACTTGTGCAAATAATCGCAATCGAATCGATATCACTACATCGTACAACAGTTTATGTGTCACGATCGATAAGATACCGTATCGAAGAATTCTGATAATCGTCAACATAGTCATTATATTTCCAGTTACGAGAAATTCTACCTTTGTGTTTTGTACTGTACTTAGACGGAACTTGTGAAAATCCGGATTAAGATACCGTTTGGCTTATTGCAGATTTTTGAATAGGGAAGTTTACAAAAAAAAACTAATTAGTCCGTCTGATAGATTTACAAAAAATATTGGACACGTATTTTTTCTTTGTTCACGTAAACCAACAATGAAGACGACACAGTGCTTTGAAAACTCGTAGGACGCATATTCTAAGACATTAGTATGGCATTTTTTACCGGTCAGTGACGTCACAATACCCCACTCAAATCTTTGACGCGTTTTATTTTCGTAAAAATACCTACGTATCCAATATTTTTCGATAATCTAACAGACGGACTGATTAGAATTACATTTTTTTAGTCAGTAAACATCCATATTGAGTAATTGACGGCAAAGATTTGTCAAAATCCATTTACGTTAAAGATTTTGAAATTGCACGGGTGCTATATTATTTACATTGAAGAAATGGCAAGAAAGGAGGTGCCTGATAAGATGACGAGTACAGAGAAGTATGGAAGAGGTAGACCTGCTGCGATCCTAAATGAGTTGGGATAAGGGCATGAATAATTAATCTGATATTTAAAGCTTTTTTGAGCTACATTTTTGCGGTAGAGCGGAAAAGCGGTAGTTTTTTTTATTATAAGCTAGTCAAGAAAGACATTTAGATCCTACTAATATTATAAATGCGAAAGTTTGTGAGGATGTATGGATGAAAACTACTGCATGGATGTGAATGAAGAACACAGATAGTTTATAACCTGTATTATCACTTAAGATATTTCTTATCCCGGTAGTATGATCCCGTGTGACAATTATCGAACTCCACGCGGGCGAAGCCGCTGGCACTAGCCAGTACTCCATAATTACTAAACCTTTTAGATTACGCTGTCAGTGCAAAAAATAAGGAAAAGTCGAAAATGTAAAGAAAATAAATAATGTGGTCACTATTAATGATTTTGTTAACTAATTTTTCCTATAGGTAATGTCACAAAATACATTTAAAACTTCCTAAGAACCTATAAATAATAAGCAATAATAATTATGCATAAAATATTCCATGCATTTAATAAGTCAAGGTCAGACTTCGAGTAAACCTAAACCAGTCATATGCATTTAAACAGTTTCATGCATCTAATAGTTCTAGGGAAAAGCGTGCAGAAATGTAAGACGGATTCTAAAAAAAGAAGGTCAAGTTCTCTGTTTCCGCAATTGTGACTTAATTGCTCACGTGAACTTTACCATAAAGTAAACACGTGTGTTTATCTCGGTTGGTTGTTATGTGGTGAAAGTAGGTGCGAATAAGAATCGCACAAATTATCTTGAGGGCCGCAGCACACATAAGTCATTGCTTGGAAAGCGTTTTGAATTCGTACAGTCGAACAAGTTAATTAGTATACAGCCAACTAACTTGCATTTACTTTTAAGATTATACAGACACATTAACTGCGGTACTCAGAGATATTTAATGTTTACTTAAGCCGTCACTTAGTAAAGATTTGACATACTATTGTATGACAAAACTGTCAAAACCCTTACTAAGTGATGGCCTAAGTAATCATTAAAGCTCTCTGAGTGCGGCAGTTAGAGACTGATACCAAACGATACAGCGTTTGACATCAGTCGCTTAGTGCGAAACGCTCTAAGAAACAAAATTGCAATCAATATTTTCAGTGTACTAGAATTATTAAAAACTCCACCTGTATACTTATTAGCTTGTTTGTTCGACTGTACAAGAACTGACTTTCTGTAGGTTATGTCAATAAAATACTTTTTTTACTGTTGACGTTATTGTAGATATGCCTGATTTTGAAGCACGATACCTGATTTTCCACTTTGTTAATTTTTTTTTGTAAATTTTAAATTTTCACATGAAACTAGTGTAAGATTATGGAACTGAGAGTTAAAAAAAACGTAGATCCATTTACGCTTTGTGAATAATCCTATTTACTACTTTTTTCTCTTGCCACGAAATCAACCTTAATCATAAAAAAACCATGAATCCAAGCCATATCCGTAGGCAAAATAATTGAAAGAATATTATCGGAAATATTTCAACCACACAAAAGATTGATAAAAACGTATTCTTGAGATGTTTATTATCAGAACAATTTGTTGACATTGACTATTGAGTGACGTCATGGCGAAATCATTGCCACTCGAACAAAAAACAAATCTTGCTTAACAGAGCAAATATCTGGATGTACTTATAAGAAAATTGTCTCCGGTTAGATCTCTTAAATCGTACCTTCAGAATGATATAGACTTATCTCAAAAATCAAAGAAACTAGCGGACTTAACGCGGTTTCACCCACGTAGTTCCCGTTTCCGTGGGAATACAGACATAAAAAGTAGCCTATGTCACCCGGGGATAGTGTAGTTAACCAACGGTAAAAGACTTTTTCAAATCGGTCTTGTAGTTTCGAAGCATATTCGTTACAAACAAACATACAAATCTTTTCTCTTTATAATAATAGTGTAGATGTACAGAACTCATTAAGATCTTAGTCATGACTACGTACAGATTGGCATTCGTTAGATAACCCTAGACCACACACAAACTTTCTTATCAGTCCACATTCTCATGTTTTTCCGGAGGTAAATTAATGTTAATCCTATTTATATGCAATAAAGATTCTAGTTCATTTCATTATCTTGTGAAGGAGTAGCTTCTAGTCTTCGTTTAATTATAACGAATAGATAAATTATTTTAATATTCCGCTAATTTATGCCAATTGATCCGTGCAATCTACAAAAAAACAAAAATAGAACCCTAACCTTAAAGAAATGCTTCGAATATTTGAAGTTTATTAGTATACTAATGTCGCTTAGTGCATTATCTTCCTGCCTTTGACCACGTGGAGTTGGACCAATACGTTTTCTTGTTCCATACTCTCCTGTCAGACGTCATGGCATCATTTACTACTTTCACTTTCATATCTTTCCTCATACAATCCATCCATCTTTTCTTTAGCCTTCTTCTCTTTTTCCACATCCATCAATATTAATATCCATCATTTTTTTTAGTTAATAATGTTGCTCAATTAATAGAAACGACCAATAATTTTTTTTTGCTTTCGGTTCGAGCTATTCTAAATGCGTCAGGACGCCAGGTGGTTGCCTAAAAGATTAACACTATGCAATATAAAATTCCCAACTGTATTTTCTATTATGCCCCCAATGAAGACCTTATCACATCTTATTATTAAGAAATGGGCGATAATTCAGTGAGTTCCAATACTACCCGTTTGACACATATGACCCTTGCATCAATCATCAATGGATTGCGTCTGAATTATTTCATCGTTACATTATTGACCCGTGATGTGATGCCGGCTTGAAATCGCACTTTAACTCCCTATCTTAGTCTCTTATTCTAACGAATGCGTCATTTGTATTATTGCGTGAATGTAAGGTCTCTTTTTGCTTGACAATGTAAACGTTAATACAAGAATGAATGTGGAAAACAAGACACGAAAATGGAGGAAGTTCGATAGCAGACCACTTGAATTACCATTTCTCAGGCCATTATTGACAATGTTGAGACAAATAAACACGTATCCATGCCAATAGTGTTAATAAGTAGTGTAAGATCATCTTATTGTCTTTTACTGCTATTGAAGTAAACGGTTTCGTTTAACTTAATTTAATTACGGTTACGATGTTTCATTTCAAAAGGCACATCTAAATTTTCCCTGATCTTTTTTCATCGTATATAATTTCACCTAGTATTTCAAGTGACACCTTTAATACCTCTCCAAGACCACAGAATGCATAATAGTATGCCAAGGCTTGGTCCTCTTTAAGAATAGTTTATTTCACCAAAAAAATCTAATTAATTCGTCAAATAGATTTCCAAAAAATAATGGACACGTATTTTTTCTTTTTTCACGTAAACAAAAGATGAAGACGATACAGTGCTTCCAAAAGTCGTGTCAAGTTGTGTGACGTCACAAGGTTAGTACTTTCTTAACCACAAAGTGACGTCAAAAGCGGGCTCGTGATCTTTGACACGTTTAATTTTCGTCATTTTTTTTTAATTTCATAAAACAAAAAACACGTATCCCATTTTTCTAAAATCTAACATACGGACTTATAAGATTCTTTTGATGAAATACCCTATTGTTTTGTGCTGTGATTCGGTCAGCTGTTACATGCAATTAATGCTTTAATAATTAAAGACTTTAACAATATTCATTTCTCTAACTGCACCGTTTCTAATGTCCTAGTTCCATATTACTTGAGGTCAGCGCAACACGTTAATTCCTTCCATTTTCCTCTGCCAATCGTCACGCTTTAATTTCCTCCTTTTCCTTTCCCAAAGACATACCAGTTTGCAAAAATTAGGCGCCTAAGTAATGAGAACGTGTTAAACTGCATCTGTCTGTCCAACTCATTTGCTTCAGGTCCGGGATAACGACAATTAGCTGATGTTATCGTGAGTCATGGGTCAGGAGTCAATGGTTAAGGAGCTCTGACTTGACTTCAGGAGCTGTAGAGTTGGGACGAATTACGGAAGTATATAGTTTTAGTAACATAACACAATGCCTTGTAATCTCCTTAGGGTTAGGCAAAGGTACAAAAAGGCTAATGTAACTTTTATATCGAAAGTCGCTGTCGAAAATGTCAATAAAACAAACGAAGTCACAGACTTCCGAAAGTAAATTTATTTTAGGCTTATTTAGTAATTTGTCGTCAGTTGGTTGTTTTTTTTTTGCTGAAAAGTTTATCGGCCGCCATCTAAACCCGCAAATATTTTAAACGTAAACAAAACGTCACATTTTCTCTCTAGAACGTGTCATCGATCTATCTTTTCCTGCCCACCGTGTAATCATCTAACACTAAACATCCTGCACATGTCTGTCTGTCTGTACATTCTCTACTCTTGGCCAGCAGCTGACAATTACGACCAATAAGTAGCAACAGCTTTAATTAGTATTAACAGGAAGGATTCGAACTTGCACTCACTTCCTGCGCGAATCATTGCGAATCACGCTCAGATGATTGTGCTGACTTTGATCAGGGTTAATTGAGCTTTTGGTGTGATTAATGTTTTGTATAACAGCTGCGTTTGAGGAAAGTAGGGGTAGTAGGGTCTGGTGCTTGGTTTTGCAATCAGATATTTTGTAGGAACTGAGTATAAGCATTTGTGTTAACCCATTCAGGATCATCGGCCTAGCCTTCTCACAGCTATGTTGGCGACGGCTTCCAGCCAAACTGGATGCAGCTGTACTTCACATGGAGCGACTGCCTATCTGACCTCACTGTGTAATACGATACTTGTGATTGAATACAATTTAAAAAGATTTTTATATACAGTAGCAGGTGAGGTAGAAAGATTGTAAATACCAGGACTATAAATCAGACCTTATGACGTGTTAGAAGTTCATAAACGTAGTATCTCCTGAAGAGGTAATTAAACTACATACTGTACCATTTTCTTCCTACTCTTGCAATCTAATACGACAATATCAACAGACCTCCGAACAATAGTGGAACTTAAAGTCAACAATGAAACTATAAAAGTACCTCAATACCCCGAAGTTACAGAGCGGATCGATCACGTACATAATATGGCATATAATGGACGTATTCAAGGTAAATGGCGTCGATTTGATTGTCTACGTCGCTTGGGACTGCCATTGTATGCGTGTGCGCATGATTGAGATGTCATGCATCTGTATGCGGGTTGGAAAATGAGTTAATGTAGAGTACCTACTAAAACATGGTGTAACTAACACGCTTAACGAAACCGTCAACCAACTATTCTGTACATACCAAGTAGCTCTAAGCCATCTCTAAGCAAAATCTCTTTTTTTGCGGTAAAAAATCACGTTTTATGGTTCGACTAAATTAAACGCACTCAAAACATGGCGCTGGTGAAAAACTGGTACGAATAATATGGGGACCTGTTGCGGACATCGGACACTTGCCCATACTTTATTTCTATGCAGCTTGTTCCTTAAATGATCGTGTTAATGTTGTAGGTCTATTTTTCTTGCTATCAAGAAACACAATCGTTACGATTTTTATTAGTACTTACTACATTTGCTTAAAGTACGTATTCCCCTCAGTTATGTATGCAATATGCATTTAAGGTACAACTTTCGCTGCTAAGAAAGCTTGTGATATCGCCAATTTAGAAATTACTTTCAAACCAAACACTACAATCACATTCTAGAAATTACAGACTATCAATGCCAATGCCATTTATGTGGCTTAAACCTTTATTATTAATGTGAACCTATTCTGTTGTGTACCCTTTCCTAGAGATGTGTTTTCTACATAACTTTGTTTATGTCATCGCAGTATTTTTTTTTATGAGCCTTATTTGTCCACTGCAGAGCAAAGGCTTCCATTCCATCTTACCGTTTATCTCTGTCTATGGCTGTTAGGGCTACAGCGCAGTGAACTTTAAGAAAACATTCCATTCCGCCATTATTGTTTCTAATATTCCCATACAAAGTCATGCATCTGCGTGACTCACCCTAAGAACAATTCAGTCCCCAATCATCCAGGTTTTGTATTCAGCCCATAAACTCATACATTACTCATAGTATTACTCAGTAGTATTGTACCTCCGTTCGCGTGGTGAGTAACGTGTTATCTGATAATGTTGTTTGTTCTACTGTTTTGCAATGTGCTCTGCGGTTTGAGGGCGTAGGACAAGATGAGTAGAAGGACTATAATATGATTCCCACTTTGCACACGAATGATGACAATCCTGTGAGCCAAGAAGCTGGCACAATAGACTTTTTATAAATATATTTATATAAAGTACCTATCGGTGGCTGGAGCACGTAGGACCATAATCCATACGATGATTACGATGGCTTGGATTTGAAACGCCATTGAAGACTTAATTCTGAGCTAAGACAATTCACGTGCAGAATAGGGATATTAACAGTACCTACGGTTAAGCAATCCATTCATCTTATTTAATTTTAATACTAAGTCATTTGTAGTATTTTTCCTTAAACGGCCATGAATAATTTGGAGAAATTATTAACAAATCAAGTACCAATGGTAAAATTCAAAGATATAGAGCTGAAATAACTGCAGAATATAAAACTAAGTTAATTACCGCAAATAGACAGGCTATTGATTGATGTTCTCATACCAAATTAAGATGTTTCAAGGAACACGTTAGGCTTAATTAAGATGAGAGATTCAGCTAACGCTAATTTGCTTAAAACTATGGTGTACCTACTTAGATAATGATTCATGGTCAAAGATCTTAAAGGATCCTCCTGGAATTCGATCGCTTAAAAATCTTGTACTGGTACTCGTGTTTTCGAAATTGATTGAAAAGTGATTGAAGATTAGCTTTGAGAGCAAATCGCTTCAATTTCTTGATGGTCAATAAGTAATAATAATAACAATGACCGTGAAAGACTCACATAGAAGAAATTTTCAACTCAAAATGATGCATTCAGTCGTTTAAAAGAAACAGTAATTAAAAAAGAATGCGATACTTTAACGTTGTATCAAGTAGGTGCGGTTATCACGTTATCAGTTTGATAGGGAATGAGGCCGCTAGGGCCGATTAACCTTAACGTTGATGCTACTCACGCCAAATAAACTACGAGGAAAGAATCCACAGGTGGCCTTATTTTAACCAAGGCTGAATGTGAATGAAGAACGATGATGTGAATGAGGAGAGTTTTGGGATTTAGTGGGATGACTGAAAAATTTGAGAAGACCAAAGGAGCGATGAATCATTGTGTAAAAGATGATAAGCCTACGATTATTTTCCCTAAATAAATAAATATGTTTGATGAGACTTAAGAACTGTATGAAATAATGTGTATGTGTAATGTGCCGAAAGTAAGATCAGCACAATGTGATGATGATGAAGATTTCTTGAGATTAATTCTCTACGGACAGCCATCTGCGCCAATTATTGTATGTCTACATCGAGTTGACATTTATAGCAACTATTAGTGGTTTCTTTGGCATCGATCATTTCTATCAACTGTTATCCTTTTACCAATATTGACACATCATTTTGCAATCAATTGAACCAACTTAACTTACTTAACTAACTTACTCTATGAACAAGACATGAATGGAACCAAGCGTCATCCCTAATTTATATTGACTGATTTTTAATTTATATTGACTGTTTTTTTATGAGTATAGAGAATTAAAAATGTATGTTGCTATCAATTACGTTATTGGCATCTTATTCCATTCAATGGTTATCTATTATCAACAAGTGCTAAGTAGTATGTTATCAGTACCCTAGCATGACATCATTTTTATACAGAAAAAGCGAAACTGAAATAACTTTTTTACTTATATTTATTGCTATTCAATTATATCATATGTACCATCACACCTGTATATACTCGAAGGGTCATACAGGAAAGCAGAGATATTAGGTAGGTACCTTTTTTGTGGATAGTAAGACATCAAATGACCTTTCCTGCTCTGGTTGGAGTGGAGGGGAGTGTCAGACTTTCACTGACTAAAACCATTAAGCCATTTTCCCGGGACCGCGGTATCTCTTTCGAATAATTCCGCAGCCCCAGAGGTACTAGGAACACCTATATTTCACCAGTTGTTTAAAGTCCCAACCAATAGGAGGCGAGCCTCAGTCATTGTGTACTTAAAGTGATTCATTTTCATTATTCTTGGTATTATAGATCATTTTACATGAATAGATTATCATTTATTTATTATTAAATTACATTAATTTCATTTGATGTGTCATGCTCTAATCGATAGATACTTTATTGTTGTTTAAGGGGGACACAAAGGTCTGTTTTATTATTGTTATGTATTGTATACTTATAATAAGGTTTTATTAAGTATCTATTAGGTATAGGTACCTTCTTTATATGGGGGGTTTTACCAACCATAAATACATAGTTTTATTTCTGTCATTAAAGTCCCGTTATCCAGAACGAGCAATTAGTTACAAGTATTGTGAAATGATTAAATTAAATAGGTTATCATTGGTACTGGTGTATTAGTCCAGTAACTCTGACTTATAATAATAATTAGATCATAATTATGAGTTTCATGTATGTATGAGTCATACAACTTATGTAAACAATTTAAGAAGGTTTCATGTCATTATACCTTCTCTATTTTCATCGGTAACTTCCAACCACTCAAGCTACACGAAATCAGTTTATGCTGATCTCTCATTGTAAGGGAAATAGGCAATGTTATACTGGAAATGTATAACTTGATGTGTCGCTGTGTTAACTACGAAGCTTAGATTTTCCAATGGGTTGTGAACGAATGTATTAGTAACTAAGCCAGCCTCGCCTTTGGAAAAGGTAGTTGGGCCTCTTGATACTAATTATATTGTCATAGAAATGATTGATTCCTCACAATATTTTTGTTTCTTTTACCTCCATGAGTAGGTTAAATAATGTTGAAACTAAACAAAGCTTGCGTTATGTACTAGCAACTTCAAACAATTACTATTGCTTGTAACTCAATATCCAAGCCGCACCTATTTCTATACACGATGACACCTCCTCAAATTCTTAACAAAAACCAGTAAATTACTTACAATTTTGAAAGTCTTCACGACTATCGTCGCAATCGTTTGCACGGACACCATTTTCACAAACACTCAGAAATCACCACAATTAAAATAATGTCACAGTTCTTTGTCTTTATGTCCGTTTTCGCTAAAACGTTGGCCGTCACTGTATGGCTTCAGTTATCAGTATGTATGCCTTTATCAGCACATTCGAGTTCTAATCTTATCTGTTCTAGCGAATTAGTAGGGCAGGTTGCATTGTACCTTTAAACACCTGCTTCTCAAAACTTGACCTTATTTTTATGTTTGTAGATACTATATTTGTGCCGTCTATTGCTTTTGGTTGTTGTTCTAAGTCTTTATAACCATTTTTAAACTACTATTCTATTTTTATGAGACCTTTACAAACTTGAGTCATTTATGTTTCTCTCATGTTTGCATCGATATTCCTTTCCACGAATAAATTAACCTGAAGTACATAGAAAAATTACTATTTGCTTTACTTTCATCTACATAACTCGGAGCTTTTCAATGAAATGAATGAACGCTCAATAAAATTAAATAAAAGCAATTTATACATTCCGTATTATTTTATAGCTTGCGCGGGAAAATTGACAACTGGCGGACGCCATGTTTTTTTTCATTACCTTTTGAAAAGTAATGTTTTCTATGATTGTTGATGGAACAAAGCTCATACATTATGCATCCCCTCATTTGCTGATAGCATTTGTAGATTATAACAATATTTTTATTGATGTCATATCATTATTTGTGCCTTCTACTTATTGCTTGTTTATGGGTTGCTAGCAATCCACTACTTCGTATGAGGGCAACGGCAGCTTTGGCCCAGCCTATCAATTGTAGATCTTAGGCAGTCTTTACAGGTATTCCAGTCAGTAGGTGTCCAAAAATCTGACAACCAGACTTACCAAGGGGTATCGTATTACACAGTATTAACAGGGTAGCAGAGCAGTCGCTCCATGTAAAATACTGGTATTCAGCATCCGGTAAGACTGGAAAATACTGGAAATTTATTTACAAAAGCAAATTACACGTCATAGATATTCGTAACATCAAACCTAATAATTATTAAAGCTGCAAATGTTTTTTTTTCTTTTAAAATGAGGCTAGAAGGGTTTGCAAATACACATGGAACAACTTGTAGACTATAACTGTTAGTAATTTCTTTAAAATCGTGCGCAACACAAACTAATTAATAAAGCTTGATTAACAATCATTGTTAATTGATCACCGTGTCTCATCGAAGGTTGGAAATCAATCAAACAATGTCCTAAATAACAAACTCTCGTTTTCTTACAAAAACTTAGCAAATACGGAGACAAAGGCAAAGGGTACTTGCGCAAGAGCACCGAAGTGTTTGGAACCGTGGAAGTGTTTCGTAAATTGTTTCTGAACTTCTTAAAATGGGTCGTGACACATTGCCTGAGCAATATGAACTGCAGGTGTGAGTATATCATAGTCTGAACGTAGATATATAAATGAGCTTATGTATTACGTACCTTGTATTGAAATACCTAAGTATCAAACGAAGAGATATCAGCAATTAGAGATAGTGGTAGAGAGAGGTGTGTGAAAGACGAAGACATGCTGCGCCAACCCCAAAAGAATAGGGATGTTTACTGACTAAAAAAATGTGATTGTAATTAGTCCGTCTGTTACATTATCGAAAAATACTGGATACGTATATTTGTTTTATCAAATCAATAAAAATTGACGAAGATAAAACGCGTCAAAGATATGAGTGGGGGTTTGTGACGTCTCTGACCGGTAAAAAATGCCATTCTAATGTCTCAGAATATGACGTCACACGAGTTTTCAAAGCACTGTATTGTCTTCAATGTTTGTTTACGTGAAAAAAGAAAAAATACGTGTCCAATATTTTTTGGAAATCTATCTGACGAACTAATTAGATTTTTTAAACTAGGTACGGTCAGCATCAGAAGTAGCTAAACATTTTGGAACTTTATTATTTGGTGTACAGGATTCCAGCTATTATTTTTAATGGTTCAGATGATTATTATCACATTATAAAGGCGAAAGTTTTGTGAGTGTGTATGTTTGTTACTTCTTCACGCAAAAACTACTGCACAGCTTTGGATGAAATTTGGTACACAGATAGTTTATAACCTGGATTAACACATAGGATAGTTTTAATCCCCATTTTATATTCCCGTGGGATAATTTTAGAGTTGTAGCGGGTAAAGCCGCTGGCAACAGCTAGTTTAAAATATTCCTTACTCTTCAATGACTTGTTAGTAACGAGTAATATCTGACAAGTTCTCATTAAAAAACCTGCTTAGTAAGTAGATAAGTTTGTGTAGTGTTGATCTACTTCTGATTCTGACTGTACCCTAATAGGACATGGGCAAGAGAATAACGAAGATGATGAGCTAAAAGATACTTCGCCGGTTATTTATGAATGGCAAGAGAGGCTTGACAGTGTTGTTAAAATTACTTTGCTAAAAAAGAAAATACGTTTTCTACAAGTGGAACGCGAAAAATTAACACACCCAATTATATTATCGAGAAAATGAACTCGTTATTCCAAATTGCTTGTGTAACACTAAAAACAATGTATCGTTATAGAATGTCTAGTTTAACGTGGTATTTGCGAAGAACATAACTATGTGTAGTTGCTTTTAATGAAAAACTAGTTTCTACATTTTCGTCACTAGTACCTACCAACAGAGAGAATTTAAAACTTTGAGATATAATGATGATGAAAATTGATTTAAGTTTACTTTAAAATGTTCGTTATCTATTGCTACTTCGAGTTTTGCCCATTATCCCATTATCCCATTATATATACTATGGACACTAGTTAATGCTATTACTTGTAAGTTTTTCTAATCTAAAATTCGCTTTTGTGCAAGGCATTTATTTCAATTAGGCCATTACAGGCACTTTATAATTTCAGAAAAACAACGAAAGCGAAACTAGAGTCACAAGGCACTTGTGAATATACTGTAGTTGCCCATTTCAAAGCGTAGATCTCTATGAAGAAGAAAAGACAAGAAACTCCATGTATATTCTTTGTTTGTTTATTTAAAAAAAAATTATGTAAAATTAATATGTAAAAAATATGTAAAACTTAGTTATATCATTCATGTTGAGATCATTCATACGTTACTTTTAACGATACCTATATTTATCTGTTTGCTTTACATCTATTTCTGTAAATGACCGAAAAGACTTAGATCACTTGAAATTCATGGAAGGTTTCAGTGTACGAATCCCTAAAAATAAGTAATGAAACAATAATTGATGTAGTTCAAAACATTTGTCTCGAACACAAGAACGCAAACATTGATAAAGAAACCACATAACCACAATTATAAAGGTTTATGAATGAAAATAATGTTCTCTTGAAATAAACTTTTAATTCTTTGTGCTCTGTAAAATGTGCAGTTTGACTAATGACTAAGATTCTCCCACACAAATGGATCATCATTTCATAACCAAAATAACTTGTTGGGTCATTTCTTGGCGCCATTCTTGGTAAATCAGGCATGTTTTCTGAATTGTTTTTATTTTAGTTAGGTCTTGTCAAGTTTAGCAGAAAAAATCTGTTATAAATTTCCTTGTATAGTTTTTTTCTTCAGATGCCACAGTACGCACATGTACTTAGTTACATCATCATTATTGATTAGTTAGGCAAATCTGAGCATTATTTTGTAACAGAACAATGAGTATTTACAGTTTTTAATTAGTATTATGTAACTTAACAACCAAACCGTTTATGTTCATCCAAAAAGTTGAATATCACTTTTTTCACATCAGCAAAATAACGTACTCTGTAGCATTTTTTAAAATCAAATAACTTTTGCAATTTCAAGCGTCAGTCAATCAGAAAGACAATTGACCTGATCGTGTATTCGAGAGCAACTCCTGAACTGTCTTTTAAATCACATCTTACCCTCTCCCAATTCACGTTCACTTTGTATTTGAACTAAACGTTTTGTCGACAATCTGTAACGCAGTTTGGTTAAATAATAATAAGACCACAATTTAATACATATTTTTTATTTAAAACTTAGGGCCCGTTCTGAATTCTTACGGGTGCAATTTACCGTACGTACATTTTAAATGATTTCTTAAAAAAAAATTGTCCTAAACATATATATTATGATAAATATATATATAGTCTATTACTTGGTTATTATTTGATTCTTAACCCGCTTAACTCTCATTCCAGGAGCTCGGTCTGGACATCACGGAAGATCAGATCGAGGAGCTAGAAGCCGCTATCCACGACATCGACTTCGAAGCCGCTGCAGCGCACGAGAAGAAAGTCCGTCATGACGTCATGGCCCATGTCCACACCCTGGCGGAGAGGTGCCCTAAGGCTGCCCCCATCATCCATCTTGGAGCTACCTCGTGCTATGTGGGGGATAATACTGATTTGATCGTGTTGAGACACGGTCTGGATCTGCTGCTGCCGAGATTGGGAGCCATCATCAGCCAGCTGGCGAAGTTCGCTGATGACTACAAGTAAGTATACCTATAATGTACCTCCTCAGTTATTTCCAAAGATCAGTCAGCTAATAAATGCCGGTGCCATATAATTTTCTAAGATTTAATGACAAAGTTTACATACCCTATAAGATTTACCTAGTTGGTCTACAGAAATAAACATAATTTCACATCAGGAGTTTGTGGTATTCGGTTGGCGCCCGCGCCCTTGTAGTATTTGTCATTGAATGCTGCATAAAAAGCAGTTAAGTTCTATTGAGGGACTAAAATAATGTATTCTTATTCACTACTTACATAATTCACTTAAGTCTTGATTTGTTAACGTACGTATTTTTTACCCGACTGCGGCAAAGCCCAACAGGAGAGTTATTTATGCACTAGTCTTGACTAAAACATCAATACATTAAACAATCATCAACAAGATTTTTATTATATCAAAGTATTCATGTTCATCGAAATATTCTCCCCCTTCACAGAGTGATAAAATCTGATGAGTACCAGGAGTTACGCTAGAATAACCAAACAAATAGAATAGATTAAGACTTCAATCAAATGTCGCAGCGATTACGCCAGATATGTTTAGCATACAATAACTTCGAACAATACGCAATAATCATTAACTGAATATATAACGTATGAACTACTCGACATCTACCGGCAGATCTCTATGTTTGGCTACATTGTTAATTAGGAACTGCTTCCTCATTAATTGCGTAGTGCTAAATTTCGATATAGGTCATTAATCAAAATCAGTTTGTAACCCAATACTGAATGATTATTTTGTATTTAAATCATGCTGTTACTGTTTTCAGGTCCCTTCCAATGCTCGGCTTCACCCATCTGCAACCAGCGCAGCTGACAACTGTCGGCAAGAGAGCTTCTCTCTGGCTGAGTGACTTGCTCATGGACGAGCGAGCCCTATCCCGCGCCAGGGACGACCTCCGCTTCCGAGGAGTCAAGGGAACCACAGGTACCCAAGCCTCCTTCCTTCAACTCTTCAAAGGAGACAACGAGAAAGTCCGCGCTCTCGACCAAAGAGTCGCCGAACTTGCTGGATTTAACAAACGCTACATCGTCACTGGCCAGACATACTCCAGGAAAGTGGACTTAGAAGTCATCTCTGCGTTGTCTGGACTAGGAGCTACTGTACACAAGATGTGCTCGGACATTCGTCTGTTAGCTTCCCGTAAGGAGCTAGAGGAACCATTCGAAGCCTCTCAGATTGGGTCCAGCGCTATGCCGTACAAGAGAAACCCGATGAGGTCGGAACGCTGCTGCGCTCTCGCCCGTCATCTCATCACGTTGCATGCCAATGCTGCCAACACCCACGCAGTTCAATGGCTCGAGCGTACCCTGGACGACTCGGCAAACCGTCGCATTACCCTCGCTGAAGGCTTCCTCACAGCTGATGCTACTTTATTGACCCTACTGAACATTTGCCAAGGATTGGTCGTGTACCCTAAGGTCATCGCCCGTCATATCGCTCAGGAACTGCCTTTCATGGCCACCGAGAATATTATCATGTCTATGGTTCAGGCTGGTGGCGATCGTCAAGTGTGCCACGAGAAAATAAGGGTACTCTCACACGAAGCGGGTGCCCAGGTGAAACAACACGGCAAAGATAATGATTTGATCGAACGTGTTAAGAAAGACAGCTACTTTGCGCCTATCATATCGCAACTGGATAAGATCCTGGATGCATCTACGTTCATAGGTAGAGCTCCTGAACAAGTGACCGAGTTCATTGACGAAGAGGTTAATCCTATCATCGCTAAGTACAAACATGCTTTGGCTGAGGTAGGAAAGCCTGTTGCTTTGTTGATTTAGATAATGCATTTTATGTTTTTAAGAATTGACATGTATTCAAAATACTATTAAATAAAAATAAGTTGTTCATTGAATAAAATCGTATATTTACAAATTACAGCATATTATTTCTATATTAATTTATAAAAATACAAAAATATGACTTCACTATTTTACAATAACATGAACTAGATAATGGTAACTCTAATTCCAATAATGAAAATTCACAAGGCTTAGCATAAGCAAACTTGAAGCTGAAAAAAAGATTATGTAATAAATAACTATGAAATAACATTAACAAAACCGAACAAATAAATAAGCAACTTAAACAAAAGAGAGACAAATCGTCCAACTGTATCGAGGATAGAGAGTTAGAGAAAATTCGTGATCACAATTTATCACAATTTCGATGGCACGACGAGATTGGCAACTATGTTAAGGTACTTAAAGAACGTTGGTGAGGAGTGTGTCGCCCTGGCACGCGGGGCCCTGGCTGGGCCAGTTGCACGCGCCTATGCTGGGGTCAAAGCTTAGCTGGATGGGGCAGTTGAACACATGCAGCGTGAACCTCTGCTTGGTGCAGTCCCATCTGCACGCGTAGAATTTGTTACATTGCTTCGGGTGTCGGAACAGGCCGGCTCTCTGGCAGTCTACCGACCCTTGCAACGTCTCGTCTCTGCTCCTCCATCCACCAGGTCCGTAACGATCAAACGCCTGCGATTCAATTGCAGATCCGGATTCAGATCCTTCCTTAATAGTAATCGTTGGTGATACTTCTTGGTTCAACAACACAGTCTTATACGTAGGGGCAGCGGTAACGGCCTTCACTCGCGGTCGGACTCTGATGTACCTCTCTGTCGTAGATGCCACAAAAGGTGTGCTTGATACGTAACTTTCTGAGTATACTTCTTTGGGTCTCGGTGTAACATCCACATTGTATCCACTTTGCTCCTGAAAGTCTTGATAGTAGGAATCGTCAGGAACAATGATAGGGTTGAATGTGGATGATACAAATGGCTGAGCAGTAGCAACTGTGCCTTCAGCGGGAGCTTGTACTTTAGTATATCTGTGACCGTATCCACCTTCACCGATGTCTCCGCGGCTAGAGTCATCGTAGTCATTGAAGTCGCCAAGATCTTGAGGAGCTTGTGTAGGTCTTTTTCCTTTAAGGATCAGAACTGGTGACTGACAGCTGCAAACCGCTCCAAGTTTACGTACGAGGAAAGGATTGAAGTCGTTAATCTTTGTCACGACAGCCACTTTAGGTTTAGTTCTTCTTACAGGTGCAGGTGACGGTGAGACTTCAAACAATCCTTGTTCAACAGGAGCGTAGGTTGAAGACACTATCTTCGGTGCATATGAATACGATTCTGGACTGGATACAACAATAGGTGCCGATGTTGTGTATGAGACCTGCGAAACTGTTCCTGCGTCAGAGCCAACTGTACCGAATCCAAGTTGTTGCGATTTAGCCGTTTGAATGACTATGTTCTGTTTCCTCTGAACTGGTGCCACAGTGTATACAGTGTCTTGGTAAGCGTTATATTGGCCGTTGGTGCCAGATGCTTGCTCGCTGTATCCGTTACTTTCAACGTTTATTTCCGATTTCAAATCATCTGAAGGTGGCAAATATTCTGGTGCCTGGTACTCGGTTGTGGTGCTATATTTGTAAGCGGGTCTGGCAGTAGATTTAACTCTTTGTTTGTACGTGGAGGATACAACCGGTGCTACTGTGGTGTATGTAACTGGTGAGACTAACCCTGCATCGGGGCCCACTGTTCCGAAACCAAGCAAATGAGACTTAGCTGTTTCAACTACAATGTTATGTTTTCTTACAACAGGGGCAGTGTCGTGTGTAATAGTGACTTCTTGATAAGGATTGTATTGAATATTGGAGGCTGCATTAGCATCATTGAAGCCAAAGCTTTCGAAGTTAATCAATTTAGATCCTTCTTCTGCAGGTGGCAAGTATTCCGAAGCTCTGTACGACGTTGTAGATTCGGCTCTGTAAGCCGGTGTAGTTGACTTGAAGATAGGTCTAGCAGTGGTGGATGGCGCCTGGTATTCGTATATGGGTTCCGCTGGTGGCAGATATTCACGAGTTGTAGACACGGTAGAGTAGGTTCTAGGCCTGTAAGTGGAGCTCACAACAGGAGCACTTGTAGACACTACAGGTCGTAAATATTCTTCACCCTTTGATACAACCTGTATTTCAGGAGATTGGTATTCAACCTGCTGATATTGCGGTGAGGCCGTAGAACTAGGGAACGATGAGAAGTGAATGGATTCCACTTTCTGTGGCTGTTGTGTATGAGATGTGCTAAACGAATGTTGGTGGGAGTAGTCGTAATTATCTTGAGCTTGGTGGAAGTCAGCGTTTTCTACAACAATTGGAGTTGATGGAGTGGAAACGGGGTATGTCTGATAACCGGACTGAGGTGCAACGTACTCCTGAGCATGATGTATAACAGAGCTTTCATGAACAACTGGAGCTGAGGCGGTTGAACTAACGGAGTAAGATTTGTAATCCGTCTTGGACGCGTCGTACTCCTGACCTTGATGTATCACAGAGCTCTGATGGAAGACCGGTGTAGAAGCAGTTGATCCAACTGAGTATGATTGGTATTGTTCTTTAGGGGTAACATCGTGGGCTAGATGAATGACAGAGCTTTGATGAATAATAGGTGCCGAAGCAGTCGACACAACTGAGTAAGACTTGTAGTCGTTCTTTGGTGAAATATACTCAGGAGCTTGATATGTTTGTACTTTAGGTGAGTCTACATCAACATAATGATCTTCGTACACAAGAGTAGATGGCGTAGTTGAAACATATACGATATCTTTGCCTTCGTTGTAGTTATTGTTACCACTGGACTGATGATAAACTTGATGCGATACCGCACTTGCGTCAGAGTAGCCCTTAAGCTCAACACTTCTTTGGATTTCAGGCTGGCTGTAGGAATATCCTTCCTGGCTTACATGTACCTGTTGTTGTTCATATTGCACGGGTTGGCTCACGATGTGTTTTACTTCGTGTTGTTGAATGATAGGCTTGTACGTCTGAGTGTAAACTGCTGCTGTAGGCTGCACGTAAGTCACTGGAGTTGCCTTCTGCGTGTACTTGAGGAATGGGTTCTCATACGTCGAAACAGATTGTTGGTATGACAAGTCAATTTGAGGTGCCGGAGTGGAAGAAACTGGAATATATTTCTGGGTTTCTACTTTGTGAATAGTCTGATGGCTGTAAGTCTGGGGTTTGTATGTTGAAACAACTATTGGTGCCGGAGTCGAGTATTGGAACACTGTCCTAGGTGCTTCCTCGAATGTAACGGCGGGTTTGTTGTATTCATAACCATCAGTATCTTGACTGTACGTATGAACTTGACTTGCATCTACTTTGTGTAAGTTGCTCTGTTGGTTATAATCCTGAGACTGGAAGGTAGTAACCACAGGTGGCTGGACTGTAGTGTAACGAACCTGCTGTTTAACAGCTACTGCGGGTTTGGAGTATTCGTATCCAGAATCAGCATTGTAAGCCTTATTGTCTTCAACCTTGTGAATGGTCTGGTGGCTGAATGACTGAGATTTGTACGTTGGCTCGACGTAAGTAACAGGGGTAGCCTGCTGTGTATACTTTATGATCGGGTTTTCGTAAACAGTCACTGGTGTTGACTGGTAACTGACTTCATATTTAGGTGTAGAAGAAACTGGCACGATGTGCTGTGTCTGAATGGTATGGTGACTGATCGCTTGAGGTTTGTAGGTCGATGAGACAATTGGTGCGGGAGTTGAGTACACATTCTTGACTTCCTCAAATTGGACAGAAGGTTGCTCATAGTGGTAGCCTGATGAAGAGTCTCCGGAGTAAGAGTTAACTCTGTTCGCGTCAACTTTATGAATAGTCTGATGGCTTAACACTTGTGGCTGGTAAGTAGACACGACGGGCTGGACGGCGAGAGCGGGTTGTGGTGTTGTGTATTGAACAACTTTAGGTTCCTCGTAAGACACTCCTGATTGGGAGTAGTCATAACCAGTGCTCACTGAAGCAGACTCCACTGATGGAGTGTAAACTTTGCTAGTTTCCACTTTATGGATTGTCTGATGACTGAACGAATGAGGTGTGTATGTAGGCTCAGTAGATTGAGAGTATGAGGGTCCAGTAGTATATGCTACGACCTTTTTGAAAGGCTCTTCATAAACAGGTTCAGGTGTAGAGTATCCGAAACCAACAGATTCAACCTGGTGGACTGTTTGCTGGTTGTGGCTGACGCTTACGGGTCTGTATGTAGATACAGAAACTGCAGGCGCTGAGGTAGTGTAAGAAATACCGTCTTCAAACTTAATGGTAGGTTTCGAATAGTCGTATCCAGATTGAACCTTTGCTTCACCGTTGTAGTTGCCAGAGTAATCATTGTTTTCATATTGGTAGTTCAGACCTTGATTGTGATCAGTAACTTGAACTTGGGGACTGACTTGCTTAACAGCAATAGCTGTTGGTTGTACGTATGTAACAGCGGGTTGCGAAACACCAAATATTTGCTTAACGGTGGTCTTAGGCGCTTGGGGAACATACGTAGTCTTATATGTCACAGTTGGTATAGAAGTTGTGGCAGCATACGGAGTGGCAGTGGTCGGTATTCCAGAAGAAGTAGGAGTGGTCACAAAACTGTATCCATCGAGGTTATGAAAGTCAGTTCCAATATGGTTAATGGCGACAGCTGGTTGGGAGACTACGGCAACATGAGCTGGGTGCAAAGTTTGAGAGTGGCTGTAAGACTTCGATCCTTGATAATTACCTTGGTCCTGGCCATAACCTTGAGAACCTCCTTGATAGCTGCCCTGATCTTGGCTGTAGACTGTGGAACCTGTACCTTGGTAGAAGCCTTGATTGTTGTAATCAGCGTCGACTAAGGTAGTCTTTCCAACTAAGCCAACATTGATAGCTCCTGCGGTCAAAGTGTGAGACGAACCAGTATGAGCCTTCGAGTCACTGATGTAGTTTCCGGCATTTGCTTCGCTGTATCCGTGGTACTGTTGGAAGTTAGACTGGCTTGTTGCTTTTCCTTCGCCAATATGGCCGTCAGCTCTGTACACTCCAGCTTCGTACTTCTCTGAGTCATCATGATTGTATGCACCAGAGTTGTCGCCATTATAACCAGCGGAATAGCCAGTACCATAACCTGAACTACCAGCGTTAGTCTCTACGTACGCTCCAGAATTATCCTCTACATATTGTCCACTTTGGTCGGTGTATTTACCTTCGTAACCGCTTTGGGAAGATCCGGTGTATTTACCTTCATAACCGCTTTGGGAGGATCCGGTATATTTGCCTCCATCACCGCTTTCAGAAGATCCGGAATATTTGCCAACGTCGTAATAATCGGCAGTGTGTTTGTAGGCAGAACCGTCGTGAACATATGGTTCAATTGGCGAGCCTTCATGTTTGTAAGGCTCTGCGACGTCTCCCGTAGTATCATGGACGTACGCCCCGGAGTTGTCATCGTCGTAGTTTGTGCTTTGGTACTGAGCCGTCTTCTGACCCTGTCCTGCAGCGTAGGAGCCTGAGTATCCGTTGTATCCAACGGTATTTACTCCAGCTTGAACAGTGTAACCTGTAGAGTGTCCTGCAGCTTGGCCTGTATATCCAGAATTATGTCCTGACTGGGTCGTGTATCCAGATATCTGCCCTCCAGATTGAGCGTATCCAGTGGTATATCCTCCAGATTTGTCACCCTGCCCAAGATTTGCTCCATGAGCACCGTGTCGAAGAGCCTCCTCTTCGGTCGGAAGTCTGTAGTCATCCAAGATAATGGAACCAGAATGGTATTTAGTTGGTTCATTATATTGGGTCGGGTGAACCAGTCCTATGTTGCCGTTGATAGCGCCAGCGACACCACCATGGTAAGCCAAGCCATTGTTGATCTCAGCAGAACCGTGACCGATTATGCTATTGCCAAATTGGGCAGATCCCTGTCCTATTTCGTAGGAGTGTCCAGCGTTTGCTAGTTCTTGCGAAGCGATGAAGTTGGAGTCTAAAGCGTCGTCCCTGGTGAGGAATCCTCCTTGTATGCCAACTAAATTGTTTAGGGAAGCGCCGGAGACCAAGCTCTGATGGGCGGCGATGTTGATCGCGTCAGCTGTTTGTCCTTGATAACCTGCTGCGCCTGGAAATACATTGAAATTATAAGGCCATGCATATCTTAGGAAAAAATAAATATGCTTACATGACAGTAGGTATTAGTCAAACAAAACATGAAACGTCAATGAGATGAAACGCCACATAAATATAAGTAACGCTCAAATTTAGTGCTGTCTCGGTCGCTCTATGCTGTAGTAACAGAGACAGAACGAGATTTAAGGGCAACTTAAAATTGAGTAGCGTTTCAGTATTCGGCCGTAAGTAAGTTATTGTGAACTCACCAGTGAGAGTAGCAGCAGAGAACCCATAGGTCTCGGCCTCGTATCTGGCGATGTTGCCACACGCTGGCACCAACCAGGGCCAGTCACACTTCAGCTTCTCAGCGTCGAAGCCCAGTCCGAAGGGGCAACGGAACTCATAGGCAGTCAGAGGAGACTTGCCGTGGTCCAGGCAGGCGAAAAACCAGCGGCAATTCTCAGGGTCCGCGTAGTAGCCTGTAAGGTAGAAATTGAAGAATTGGCTAAATAACGCTCATCAGCTGAAGGGATATTGATTATTTGATTTGATTCAAAAATCTGTTGAATAACAATGCCAATTTACTGTAGTAATCTAAGCAGAACTTATGTCAAATAAGATTTTATTTGAAATAATTTGAAAGATCTTTTAGGTGAACGATTGACGTTATCATCGGGCGTTGTTAGTGAATATGAATGAAATTGTAATGAAAAACAAAACGAAATGGTATCGTGAATACCGTTTTTGGCCACAAACCAAAATACCACCCTGCCTACCTGCCTCCGAACGACGATTTTTATTGTAAAAATAAAACAAAGTTACATTAATTGCAGTTTTGAGATCTTGCCGTACATTTTATAAGTTGGTCGACTACTACTCGTAAACTTGTAAAGCCTACTTAGCTGTGATAGTTTTCCTTTTATTTTATATATGTCATGAATTTTTTCACATGCCCAAACACAAAATCAAAAATTTTGTTAGACTCAAGTGTGCCAACCTAAACCATATACGGGATAGGTGGTTTTAAAGCTTAATATTTCACAAACGAATCTCTTAATCTAAAAGCTGTTTGAGCTAACTAACAATGTTTTTCAAAGACCTATCCAACGACACCCCACACAGTGGACTTTGGGATCCCATAAATACCATATACCCACTTTTATGTGTACTGGAGATATTCTACGTTAGCACTTTGCGGCATAATCAATTGTAAATTCATGCTAAATTTACTACTTTCTAGTACTAAGCGTCTTTGAGATATAGTGCGGACGGACAGACAGACGGACATGGCGAAACTATAAGGGTTCCATATTGACTACGGAACCCCCTCACTCATGTGTCTGTCTGTCTGTCTGTCCGACACCCCCCCCCCTTTTCTCCGAAACTTTTGAGCCTAAAATTCTGTAAAAAATACAGAAATTAGTTCAATACTTAAAGATTACAGTAAAATCTATAAGAAGTCATGGTATCCGGAACCCTTGATGCGAAAGTTTTTTCGAAAATCATTTTGCCAACCCAGCTAGTAAGTTAGTCAAGTCAATCCAAAAATTCTTACCTTCATGTTCAGGACAGATAAACCTAGTTTTAGGAACGGGAGCAATTTCGGAAGATCCAGGACAGGCTTGTGAGTGTGGCAAACTGCCGGGCCATACACACACTTCATAGCGGTTGTCGAACGCCAATCCGGCGGGACAGTCGAATTCGAAAACCTGGAAGCAATAAATTTGACTTAAAATACCTACAAACCATCACGCCTATAATCCCCGAATAGTACCTAAATCCCAGAGGTAAGTCCCACATATGTGCAAAACTCAGACTCCATGGCTGTTACTGAGAAATTCCTGATGAAAAAACCTAATGGCTAATAACACCTCACCCGACCCGGGAATCGTATATACCCACGACCTCATGCACAGCAGTCGCGCTCACAACTACTAGACTAACGGGGCAATCCAGGTAATGAATACCTAATACGTTAGAAAACATCAGTTTCTGCTGAAAGGTTTTCATGTTTCCTTGAAAGTTTGCGGAGTTAGTGACGTGAAATTTTGAGATGATCCAACCCTTTCATCTGAGTTTATGCCACCAAAAAACTTTTTTGGAAAAAGAACCGACTTCAAAAACACAAAAAATTAAACGTACTACCACCCTTTCAAAGCTTCAGAAAATATATGGAAAACGTAATGCATGCCTATAAAATTTGAGGGTTGCCCTCGATTCTCAGGGTTTCCATCATCAGATCCTGACTTGGTGACAATGGGACCACTTCGGAAATATATTCTTTCGAATACGAAAAGAGTTTGAAAGTCGGTTCATTAATGATGGAGATATCCGATAACAAACAAACAGACGAATTGAGATCCTCCTCCTTTTTGGAAGTCGGTTTAAATCTAATAAAATACACACATCAAAAGTGTCTAGGGATCAAGCATTTTTATGCGGATTTCTTGAGATTGAGATGTGGCTTTGTAATAAATTTATGATTTTATAAATTTATATGGATCCTTTTTGGTGCATTTCATAATTTGAATCAGGAACTGTGAATCAAATTCGAGTAAAAGATGAAAATCAGCTGTCAATATTTTCCCTATAAAAACATACAACGCATTGAAGACATTATTAGTGCTACTGTTTCCCTACTACTGATTAAAACCAACGTTATTATGGAGCGGCGACGTCATTTAAGCAGGGAAGAAATGCTCAGAGCCGTGGGAATGATAGAAGCTGGTTCCCGGCAACGTACTGTGGCTTTAGCTCTGAATACAAGTCAGAGTGTTATCAGTCGACTTTGGACACGTTACCGAAGCACTGGTACCGTGGCTGAGCGCCATGGAGGACGGTATCGCTGCACCACACGGAGACAAGACCGATACATTCAAATCTTAACTCGAAGAGCTCCAACAATAACCGCCATGATGTTAGCCGTGAGGCTTCATCACTCTTCAGGGAACTTAATTAGCGACCAAACAGTCAGAAACCGCTTGCATGAAGTGAACCTTCATTCCCGCTACCGCTACCTTCATACCGCTACGGGTACCACCTATAGCAATGCACAATCGTAGGATTCGATATCAATGGGCTCTTGAACACAGAAATTGGGCAGAAGAACAATGGCGTTTCGTGTGCTTTTCTGATGAGTCTCGTTTTGGTATGAGACCGGATACAAGACGTATACGACACTGGAGAACCCCTGGACGCCAACAGCGATTAAAATCTTGCCAGGAAGTCCATCCTTGTGGTGGAACCATCATGGTATGGGCGGGTATTTGGATCGGCGGTAGAACTGAGTTGATTTGGATCAGAGGCAACCTCAACGCTCAAATTTATGCTGAGACGATTGTATCAGACGTCATCGTTCCTCTACAAGTGCAAATCGGTCCCTTATTTCAGTTAATGCATGATAATGCACGACCGCACACCGCAAGAGTTGTAAGACAGACTCTCGCCGCAGCTAACATCAATGTCCTGCCCTGGCCTGCTCAGTCGCCAGACTTGAACCCGATTGAGCATGCATGGGATATGCTACAGAGAAGAGCTCTGCCGAATATGGAGGGTATCCAGTCGCAAGAAGACCTTTTTTTGTTGTTGCAACGAACATGGGCGGCCATTCCACAGCGTGATTTGGATGAACTCATTTTGAGTATGCCAAACCGATGTTCTTGTGTTGTTAGTGTTCGCGGTAGAAACACGGATTATTAATTGTTTAAGTTACCCAATAAAATTTTAAAGAAAACTGTTATTTCAGTCTTTTTTTCGAACTTTAATGTTAGTGGTTCAAATGTCAAAAATCCCTTTATTAGGAAAATGGCAAATTTCTTTATTAATGCAAAGGTGACTTGGTTTATCGTTACTGTGACAAACGAAAACACTTTATTTGATGAATCCTTAAAGAAAATTTTAATTAATATCAATCAGGAGAAAAGTTATTGCAAAAATATATGTTGATCCCTAGACACTTTTGATGTGTGTAGATCTCTCACACTATTTAAAAAGTAGGTTCTCTTCTTTACGTGCCGATGAACTCAAATTGTATTAGACCAGTATGTAGCCACACAAAGTTCTACCATAAATACTTCAAGTAATTCTTGAAAGGTGTAAGTGGTTGTACAGGATAGGCTGGTTTGGAGGTGGTGCTTGTCCTGCAAACTCAAAAAAGTAGATATAGACTTACGGTATATTCGGGTGAGAGCTGGTCGAATTTAACGCAGCGGTAGAATCTGGCGCAGGAACGAGGGTGCACGAAGTAACCTTGCCGAGAGCAAGAAAACTCCGTACGGGTATCCTGGAATATAACGAATATGATTTATTATTACTTTACTTCGTTAATACTTCTTACAAGCAAAATAGTACACATTTTTTAAAAGTCATTAATTTGTTAGCTGTTAACTAGTTAACGATAGCATTTTTTTTTAGTCATTAAATCTATTTAGACAATGCGATGCTGCAGAAGAAGACAAATAAGTAGGAAAGTGCTTGCTTCATTATCTACGAAAAATTTACCTTAGATTTAAGTTTTTAAACTGATATGGTCACGAAGAACGGTGATACGCTAGTAGGTGGTAGTAAGTCACTAGTATGTTAGTGAACATGGCATCGTTCAGAGGACAACCCTACATAAATGACAGACACAGACAGATATAATTATTTTGTAAAGCACATGTTTTTGCTACACCTGCTCTATAATATAAACTCAGGTTGTAAAACTTTAACGCAACGGAGTTGAGCTTATCAAGTAAAGGTAATTGTGAAATTGAAACTGGATTGACTTGAATTCAACAGTGACCAGCAGTTGATCTCTGTCGACATTTAAGGTAATGTAGGTGGGACATTGGTTTGCCAATTTTTCGTCGTACTGAAACATCGTTATTGATCTAAAAAGTTTGAAACACTCCGGATATTTGATTATTACTATTATTTTATTATAAACGTTAGCCAAACCAATGAAAATATATCATAAAAATAACATTGATCCACCCTAGTGTAAAAATGTCGTGCTGTTCATAATACTCGTATCATGGGGACTTAATATCGTGTTCTGTATGTCTTATTTTTTGCTTATTATTAGAGAAACTAACGGACGCTGCTGAAGCCACGATATTCGTAGCCTAATTCTGGGCCAACTTAATTTAGATAGCTAATACCTACGCTAACAAGAAGATTGTTCTAAAACCTACTTAAATTACACGTTAACAATTTCTTACCTCTCTTATGGAGTGGATGACTCCATCAGAATCGACGACCTGCGTGATCCTGTAGGGCGACACCTGC